>OX387719.1:19141368-20514034 GCA_947577245.1 Andrena bucephala | reverse complement strand
AAGCGCGGGATAAGTTTGCCAACGTAAGAGTTGTTGACATCTTTGTCCACGATACATTTCTCTGTATAATGAATTTATAATCGATATGAAAGATTTTGAAGAACTGACGGAAATAGAAGCAGAGATGGGCGAAATTTTTATTTAAATAAAATTTGAAATTACGAATGAAAGTTGAAAAAATTATTCGTCATTCGTTCGTTGACCCGAGTTAACTTTATTCAACACATGACGAATAATTTAAAAAAATTTGTTCGTTATTCGAAAGTTTATTTAAATTAAAGTTTTGCCCATCTCTGAATAGAAGGCAATTAAGAGCGCTAACAGGATTATCGATAATGAAAATTTAGTTGTAAAGATAAGAGCATTTAAAAATATATCACTTTTTCTATCTATGTATGTTGAAACGCAACAATCACCTATTGTATCGCCCTCCTATTACCAATTGTCGTTATTTTTCTATTTAAAAGTGACACATAAATGAATGCATTGATGAAATAAATGAAAACATTAAATCGTTAAAGTTAAAAGTATTGTATTTATTATTTCATTTGCTATTGCTTTGCTGTCTTATTAATTGGCAAATAGAAAGCAAACAGATCCTGATAATATATGTAAAGAAACATTTTTACGTCGTCGAATTTAAGAATAACAATTAACACTTAAGACTACATTGAATTAAATAAAATAGACAATAGCAGTTTTGGTTAAAAAATTTTAAATTACTCGTGTTTAGAAATTATTTTCGAAGATAGATCTGTAGGTAACATTCAATGGACATTTTTATAAGTAACATTTTTACAAAATCCAATGCAATTATACATTGATTTCAGTGATATATTCGTAAAAGATGTGTACCTAAGAAAAAATGACACTATAAACTTGCAGAAGATAAGGAATATAAAATTTCTATGCAAAAGGTGTAGAGAGCGGACGGATGAAGAACAAAAAAACAAGACACTTAAAAAAATGACGAAATGTACCTAGTCTTACAAAAAGTTAATAGAAACCATTTATTTCTTCTCCTCTGGCATAAATGTGAACTACTTTACAATAGTTATCTTTTCCCCGATAACTTAAAAGTGAACGATATAATAGGAACCCACACTGGTCGGAAGTAGGCAGAAGTAAGTAGGTCAGTAATGAAGGCAAAAGATCAAATGCACTTTTCAGTATAATTTCACGATAAAGATTCACGTTGCGCTAAAAAATTGTCTTAATTAAAGAACTACGAAGACTAACGACCTCGGTAATATACGTACATTTCATGCAAATATTTATATGGATGAATAAAATATATGCATTTTTATACGATCACATTTTTGCATATCAGGTACTGGGGTCATTTATCTTATTTCACTTTTTCAAAGGAATATGTGTAAGTGGTTTTTTTCACATCTTGAAAAATGTGAGATCGTTGGCGTCAGGTTTTTGGCGAGCAAACCTAACATTTTATTATTAGCCTGGAAGCAACTTCATTTAGATGTAGCAGCGAAATACATTGGGGGATCAGGATTTGAGATAGGAGGTGAGCTATTACAATAAATTCAGATAGCGATCTGTCCGATCGAGTGTTCTCGTTTCAGTGGGCTGAGGCGACCTGATAAAGTTTAGAACTGAATGCGTCGTCGGCACGCTTCTGAAAGGCCTTGCACCTGGCCGCACCTGTCCCCCGATACGATCGTTTGCGAGACGTATCAACGATGCTCCTGGCGGAAACAATTTTACCGGAGGAGACGCGTTTGTTTAATAAGATCGCCGATATTGTTGTCGAATTCGAAGATTTTGGCCCTCGGAATGTAAAGTCTATCCGACTTTAAATCAAGGATGAGTTCTACTGTGTGGTGATCGTGCAGATATCGACCGCAACGATCGTTCTGTCGTCGACGTGTTCGCGATGCAATCAGCCTACTTTTGGTTTATGCTTCTGCGCATGTTAATAACTCCAACTCTGATACCTATTATGTGCTTATGTGCTTATATGTTCTATTAACATTCTATTAATCGATAAATCTACGGAATGAATGTTTCATAATTGCTATTCTCGAGTAGGTATAACAGCCTGTAATTACAGTAGATATTTAATATACATTGGTGGCTTTGCATCGCGGTTAATTTAAGTATCATACATTTTTCGTCAACGGGTCTATCTCGTATAATGCACTGATTCTTATTTGATCATCGAAGTGATTCAAGGATTTCGTGTACTACTATGTAGCACTGATCGGTTGAACTCCGCTTAAAGTCGCAGGCCTGTATATTAATGATCATATTAGTCACTACCGATTAACAGAAAAACATGCAATAGCCACAGTTTAGCTATTCTCAGTCCTAAATGCAATGGTTATAATTTGAAATGTTAAGTACATACCTACTTTCATATAATTAGTATCACTTTTATAAGATATTAAAAGATACATACTTAATTTTCTTAAAGGAGCATAGGTAGCCCTTTTTTGCTTGAAGATGAAGCATTCTTTATGAATTTTTTTCCATATGAAATTGAAAAGCTGGAAAGATGGGGTAAATGAAAGACCACTGTTTGAAAGTATTGAAAGAATTTTTATTAAAAAAAAAAAAGCAAACTGTAGGTATAGATTTTCGACACTGAAAATGTAGGCTTGACAGTCCGCTATTTTGTTTTAAATGCGAAATTTAAGAATCGGCTCGGTCAACGACCACAAAATGATAAGCATAGAAGGCGGAATTTATGGCACCGCAATTCTACTCAATCCGCAAGGGACCAACTTTGAGCGACTATAGCGAGGGGAGGGAGGGTGCTTTTTTTTAATAAAACTTCTTTTAATACTTTCAAACAGTGATCTTTCATTTGCACAAACCTCATCTTTCTAGCCTTTCAATTTCATATACAAAAAAATTCATAAAGAATGCGTAATTTTCGGGCAAGAAAGTACTATACCCCCTCTATTGCTTACTTCGTTGTTCCTACGTTGGATGCGGGTGTGTTGCGCATTATAGGAATGAATCTTGAAGTGGGCGAATATAGAATCTGCAGTCACAGATACGCATGAAAATCCATAGCAATAAGAACAGCTTCGTATAAAGATTTTAGTAACCAACCATTCCCGTCAATATACTTTTGTGCCATCGAAACTTTTTAACACATATTCTTCTTGCAACAGTGAAACTGTTATGTACTGGCACGGAGAGTTTAAAATTCTGTGTATAATTAACACACAAATATGTAGAAGAAAATGTTTAAAATGTGTAAAAACGAAATTGCAATTAGGTTGAGCTACCGGCTCAACTTAATTTAATTATTTCCATGATCAGTTATTTATCTCGAAAAAACAAAACATTCAGCTTGACTTTCCTGCAAACTTTTGTGCCGTGTGCTCTATAAACGATATCTGAGGTGAAAGTCTCATAAATGAGCAATGAGAAATGTAAACAAAACATTTCCAAATTGCATCCTATTTTATTCGCGTTACAAACATTTGAAAATATCAGGGAGGTATAATTATTGATATAATTTGTGACCAATTTATTTTAGCTGATAATTATCTAACAATGCAGTCTGTATTTTTGTTTTTTTCTAAAAGCAGGTTTATTCTAAAAGATTTTACATTCTTTTCGCGTATATCTATATTACACTTTGGCCTAGTTAAACAGAAAACTACCAACCGTCAAAATAACAGAAAATTAGTTAAACACAATACGGATGATAATTTTGTGATCGTAATTTTGCAAAGAACTTACGAAACCATAGAACAGCTCTTAGATCATACAACTATTAAATCTACCAAGCTATAGTTCCATTATAGGATTAAAAAACAAAAGCTACAGAATGTTTAAAAATCTATTAATTATACTACTCAGTATTAAATAACCCATTAAAAAACATTGTAAAACACTAACAAGAAATAAAATATACCCAATAGAGAAAGAACGACTTTTCTTTAACAATTAAAATCTTTAAACTAAATATATGAAGTTTCTGATCATTGAGGGTTGGTAGTTTTATACATCATTTATTACAAAGGTTAAATCGATATTTATAAATAAATAGGTCATGTTTCTTAAATCGTACCGCCACAATAATTCGTTCACTGCCACGCATCTAAATAATAACATGTTGGTAACACGTAAATCTTAATATATAAAACAGAAAGTTTACACCTGTTTGTGTGTTCGTCTGTCGCTTAAAAAATTTCGAACAGTAAACTGAGATCACGAAATGTGCCTCAGCTCATTAGGTATGCCTGGCTCCACCGAATGAATGTGACTATTTTCACAAAATTTTTTTTTCTAAAATCAGAATCTAAATTTCGGGCGGAGCCGGGTGGTAAAGCTAGTAAATATATAAATATACATACAGTATTGCTAAAGATATTTTTATAATTGTTTCCAGTTGCAAATTTGCTACTTTTAGAGGAGATACGATTTCGGAAATCGATGGGCACGATTAAGGAGACCGGTTGCGTAAATCGTTCTTTTTAGACTATTTATACGTCATAAGATGAGTTATAATACATTAATTTGTTCTTGAGAAAAGGGTAAACAACTCATAGTAGGGGAGTGGTGCTATAACTCATACAGCACATTTCGTGGCGGCAACGTTGCAGAATGGTTGCAGTAACCTTGCAGTGTTGCATGCTTGCAGCGCAATGTCGATGTAACGTTGCTGCGACGTTGCCATGCAACATTGCACGGGGCGGACATAAAATTATTGCTGCATAGATGCATCAATGTTGCGTTGCAATATTAAACGGCAACGATCCTGCAACGTTACGGCAACGTTTCCACAACGTTGATGCAACATTGCGCCAGTATTGCGGCACCATTCCTACAAATTTGCCGCAACGTTGCTCCAACTATCATTTATACCTAAAATATTTCCGTTGTTTTTAATGATACGAGAAAATGTCAAAGAAAAAAAATGTTTGCTCCAGAGAGACAATTATTCTGACGGAGAAGATTTTTTCCTCAAGGTTATATTTCCTGAAATTTCAATATCATTGATGGTTTTTTTAATGGGATGACGTATTTTCATTACTATAACGTTATGGCCAATAAAAATACAAATTCAACCATGTATTGTATGTTTTTTTTTGTCTAGCAAACATTTTTTTCCTGAGACATTTTCTCGTATCATTAAAAACAACGAAGATATTTTAAGTTTAAATATTAGGTGACTCACCCTGTATACTTTAATGTGTAGAATGACACAGGGTGGAAGTTGTAGTACATATATCTGTAGGGGAAAAAAAGTTACCACTTTTTCCAACCACCCTACGTCTATTACTTCGTAATATCAACTTAAAACTGCAGTATGTGCCTAATATACATACATATTCTGAAAAAGAATTAAAAGCTGTATAAAACCCAGTTACAGTTGAATTTATTTAACTAACAAACAAAAACCCTACATACCATTAAAGAAGACAACATATTTTTAAAGCCAACAAAAAGTTACCACTTTTGAATATTAATAAAAAAAATCTAATATTTTGTGGGGGCGCCTTTTGCTTTTAGGACAACCTAAAAAGTTACTAAACGTGGTAATTTCTTTGTCAGCCACAAGAATGTGTTACCCCTTTCAATGTCGTATAACCGTTTTGTTTGTCAGTTAAATAAATTCAACTGTAACTGGATTTTATACAGGTTTATATTCTCCACCATAATATGCGTATTAAACATACCACAGTCCCAAATGTATGCTAAAAAATAAAAAATATAGAACAAATCGAAAAGTGATAATTTTTTATCCGCTAGTGTAGAGTTACAAAACCCTAATTGAGTTTGTCAAAATGAGCCTTCGTTTTTGAATAATTTGAGTGTAAAGTTTTGCACGGTAAGAGTATAAATTCGAATACGTTAGCAGTCTTATCAATCAGTGGTTGTAGTTGCGGCGGTAAAGTGTTCGCCTACGACGTTACAGATCGCCGGTGTTCAATCCTCTTGAGGGAAAAAGAATTTTCTAAGAGAAAAAAAAACGTCCCTTTATACTTGTATGATTCCTCCGCACTCATTCAATATATATATTGTATATACCGTTATTTATAATTTTGACCCTATTGCCCGAAACTTTGCAGGAGGCGGACATAGAATTATCGCTGTACCCTTGCGGCAACGTTGCGTGGAACATAGCAATCTTGCACTGCAACCATCCTGCAACTTTGCTGCAACGAGAGTGTGCTGTATGGGAAAAGGGAAACTTTTGTTTAGCGTCTATTTCTGACAATGTCATTATAGGTATCTAAAAAGCAAGTACATCAATAGGAAGTGTTTTTATTTCCCTTCAATAAAAGTATATTACAAATTCATAAATTACAACAGAAAATAACAAAATCTTCGATTTTCAAATAAATGGGAAATGTCCCTTTTACGACTAGGTGGTTTAAAATGGGACATTATAAGTCATGAAAGGGATACGTTAATAAAAATAAACTTATTAAGTATTACAATTATAATTGTAAATCCTAACGATACAAAACCATGGAATCTATAAAAAAATTAACACTGTACTATAAATCATCAATATTTTTTACTATCTTCACAGAGTGTGACATTAATCATAGCTTTAGCAGCTTTCTTAGTTATAAAGTAATATTTTTTTATAAAATGTATGTCTTACAATCTAAGTTCAACATAGGAATACCCACGAGTGGTAAATATAAGTACATATACAAAAAATCTGTAAAACACTTAAATAATAATATAGTTTAGAATTAGATTCTACTTGAGCAAAAATGAGATCAATTGTACTAAAATAGGTAGGTACGTTTTCATATTGCAGATTAAAAATTTTATTATTAATTTTTGACGATAAAGTTTGTCGCTTTGAATAGTCACTTTATTAATTCTTAAATTTGAAACAATACTAATCAACTAATAATTGATAATTTAAAACAATGCCATCAATGTATCAGATGATACACCAATAACTTTACAGGAAAGTAAAATATAGTGTCCAGCAGTACATGTGTATGAGGACAGCCATGAAACGGTCGTCCCATTTAAGACTTGTTATGTTGTCCCTTGTAACACTATAAGTGAGTTTAATATAAAATAACCTCAAAACAAAGAAAATAATCAATTAAGTTTCCCTGTTAAGTATTTTTGTTTCAGTTTAGTACAGGCTATTTTAATGATATAACACTTTAACACTTTGTACATATCTTGATCTCAGAAAACGACACAGAAAATCAACGAAAATTTTACTTTTACTGCCGAAAAACATCGCCCGCGGGTTATTACTCTGTTGTAAGTGAGACCGCAGTGAAGTTTACGTCAAATGACTGGGCACTAATGTGTTGCCATAAACCGGAAAATAACTTGCATGTCTAATACGTTTAGAATTTTGGCAATCTTATTTGTCCCATTTAAGACCAGTCCCTTTTATAGCACCTCTCTCCTACGTGTCCTAAACATGAAATTACAATATCCAATATTAATTTGCGTACAAATTAGTAGGAACTATAACGTAAAATATCTTAAGTAGTACAATATAGACAATTTTCCTAGATGGTACTGATTAAATAACTACGTGCAATATTCTAGCCAAATCGGTGATCCGTGTCAGTGAACATGCGAATAATTATAAACGGAGCAGGTGAAAAGGTCCTATGCAACGGGGAAATTAATTGTAAGAGGCATGTCCTGCCAGCAGGTTGGACAAAGAAAAAGAGACGTCCAATATGTCACGGCACCGGTATTCGATCAACCAGGAGTCGTCCGTGCACAGAAAATCCGTGGAGAAGGAGATTGTCCACAGGTAGCAATAAAAGGGCCGATATCGGTGTTTCCAGTGGCAAGGAGTGTCGGCGTGTCGATAAAACCTGAAACGAGAGTGTCGGTGCGGCGCACCTGGTCACACCTGTCTCACGTCGCGCTTCACTTCGAGTGGGTCTCTTCAGTTTCGTCGGCACAGGCGCGAGCGCCGCGCGCCGGGGGTTGTGATCGCTGGACCACGGCAAACCGCTCCCCGCGTATTTCCAGATAAACGTCTTCGCCATCGTGGCTGTACCCTGCGAAGAAAAACGATCAATCGCGGCTATTCGATCGTTCTTGCTGGGCCAAAATCGAAAAACAACGGACGTTAGTCCCTCCAAGACTTCTTCGTGCATATGCACGCACAAAATAGGAGTGACCGTTGTTCAAGTCTTGAAGATTTGAAGACATCAAATGGAAGAAATTACGAAAGCTTTGAAAAGCAAGAATAAGCTAATTCTTTCCTAGATAATGCACGCTCTTCGTCTGTCTTTTAACTCTGGGAGCGCGCGAAGCGATATACAGAATTATAAAAGGTCTTTATGTCTAATGGACAGGCTGATGAATGTGTAATAAAATTACCAGAGTGTTAATTTGTAAGTTGTAGTTTTATTGTTTGCTTATAATAAGGTGGTTAGCCAATACAATTAGTCTTGGGTATGAAACTGAATTGCATACGACTTTTAATAAAAAAAATTAACTTTTATTCTTGCACCCTAATGGATCTGAGACATAGTATGAATAATTAAGGGAAACCGCTTTCGACTAACACTATGCAATGAGGTTCTGCACAACACGCTGCTGTTATTTATTCGCGTCGTGGAAGCAGACAGCGTACTTGCCAATGGATGGCACCCTTTATAGAACATGCTTAATCACGTGCGTAACGTAGGAGAAAATCAAAACTCCGATCGCTAGAACTCACATTCTTTTGATGTCCATTCTCGCCAGCTCCCAAAACTAAATAATCTTTCAGATTGCATCTTGAAACGTAAAGGAGGAAGTACTTCAAAGTTCCACTGTGACTCAAACAGTGTTCCTAAGTTGATAGACTACACATTTTGTTTAAATGACACTTCATTCAACTAATAAATATTTCCTACTTGAAGACTATTTTGTAGTTGACTATTTTTTCTTTTTTATTTTACTGTTTTATATTTATTTTTTAATTAAAATGGAAATAGAAATAGGATGAGACGAAAGAGGGGAGGGTAGAAAGATTTAGATATAATATAGAGTACTAAACAGGAAGAAGGTAATAGGTACATAGTGAGTAGGAAATAGCAAATAAGATACATTAGAAGTATAGAATAATAAATATAACTGAGTTGAACTAAGGATAGTAATAAGAAATGTACCTACATATGGTAGAGAGAGAGAGAGAAGATTGTAATCCGTAAGGAACAATAAAGATGTTCATATATACAAGATGTTCGACTATTGATGGTTATCGTTTTAGGAGATGATTCTACAGGTTAAAATAAGACGAAAATATACGATGAGATTTTTTAATATTGCGCTTCGTTTTCGAGAAAATCGGCTTAGAATTTAAATAAATACGCGAGCAATGAAATTCAATGTTGATTTTCTCGAAAACGAAGCGCAATATCAAAAAAATGTATTCTATAGGTACCCCTACAGCACACTTTGTTGCAGGCACGTTGCATAACCGTTGCAGTACATTACAATGCTGCCGTTTGGTTACAGATTGCATTGCAATTTTACTGCAACATTGTGGAAACATTGCCGTGAAATATTTCAATGGCCACGTTTGTGCAATGTTCCTGGAATATTCCGCACACATTGCCGTGCAATATTGCAATGGCCACGTTTGTGCAATGTTTCGGGAATATTGCGGACACATTGCCGTGCAATATTGCGCATTTATTGCAGTACAACCCACGTGGAACGTTCCCGCAACATCCGACCACAAAATACGGTGCAACATTGCATTCGTAACGTATGAGCGCCGTTCCTGCAACGAATCCGCACTGAATACGGAATTACATATTTGCACTCGATAATACGAAACTATTTTATTAGGTATAAGAAATTAAATGGCAATAGTAGGGATACTTGCAGTTATTGGGACACGTAACACTTTTTTACAAATATCTTTTGTTGCTGTATATAGTTTATGAATTTGTTTAAAACCTATAGTGTTAATTAAATAATTGTATTAATTACTTATATCACATATGTTGACAAACAGAATACAGTGTTACATATCACAGGCAACCTCCGAGAGAATATATGTAAACACGGACAATATGGGATATAAGTTATTAATACAATTAGTTAATTAGCACTATAAGGTTTAAGCAAACTGTTAAACTGTATAAAGCAATAAAAGATATTTGTATAGAAGTCTCAGCTGTGAAATGTAAATCCCCAAACACTAAAGACTAGAAAATAAAAAAATATATGAAAAAAATTATGTTAACGATTGTAGTAAAAATGCGCTAAAAACTAAAGAAACATTATTTTCTTTTACTACGCAGGATATTTCATAACAGAATATGAATCAACTTAATACAACATTAAGCGTCGAAATGAATTTGTTGTGAAATATCCGGCTCCACGATTAGCGAGATGTAATGGGGTTTGTCAAAACGAATCTTCATTTTTTAATAATTTGAGTTTAAAGTGTTGCACGGCAGGAGTATAAGTTCGAATACGTTGCGAGACCATTGCTGTAAAATCTTGGAAACTTGCGTGACCATTGCTGTAAAATCTCCGAAACGTTGCGTAACCATTGCTATAAATTCTCCGAAACGTTGCGCGACCATTGCTGTAAAATTTCCGAAATGTTGCGCGACCATTTCTGTAAAATCTCAGAAACGTTGCGTGACCATTGCTGTAAAATTCCGAAGCAATGTTGCAGAAATATCTCCTGCAATGTTGCACAGGGGCGGACATAGTAATTTACTTGCAACGTTTCGGCAACATTCCGTGCAATGTTCCAAATATTAAACCGCAACGTAACTGAGACATTCCTGCAACAAAGTGTGCTGTAGGGGTACTTTCATTTTATTTTGGCCTGTAGAATCATCTCCTAAAATGGTGACCATCAATACCCATGCAGCACACTCTCGTTGCAGCATAGTTGCAGGATAGTTGCGGTGCAAGATTGCAACGATTCACGCAACGTTGCCGCAACTATGCAGCAATAATTCAATGTCCGCCTGCTGTAAAGTTGCACGGCAACTTTGAGGCAACTTTGCACGGCAACTTTGAGGCAACTTCGCACAGTAACTTTGAGGCAATAGGTATTCAAATGAATAAATAAAAAAAATAATGCCAACAGTGAGATGCGAACTGGCGACCTCATGGTTAATAGTCGGGAGTGCTAGGCACAAGCCCACGCTATTCGTTGGTGACTACTTTCAATCAAAGTGTATATGTACACTCCACATTTTTCAAAGTCGATTTTCTCGAATTTGGCTGAATTCTTACTACTTTGGAAAATTAAAGTCCGAGTGAAGACCTTCGCGTACACTAATTATAAACAATTTCTGAGATGGACAGTCCTGAAGGTCCCCTTGTTAGTGCCGCGTTTCGACCTGATCTGTCCCACTGTGCGCCGTGCTCGCCTTCACGGAAACATCAGCTTGGCACGTGGCACCAGTAAAGTAGATTCTGACTTATGCTGGGAACTGATTATATGGTTGCCTTCTCCGACATATATTTTATATTTTAGTTCATTATCCAGGATGTCCGCGGGAACAGTACACACCTGGATATTTCCTAACGAATTCGAGATATAAAAGAAATTGTTTATATGAAATTGCATGGTTGGAGGGGGCAAATTTACTGGGGCAGACGATTTTTTTCTTTGATTATTATTTTACGAGATACGATGATCAATTTTTTTTTTTAAACGGAACTCTTTCTTTTTAACAGATCACTTGATAGTGCGTTTCAAGACGATTTCAATAAGGTATAATGTATACAATTTATTTCCGCCGGTTTGGAGATATTATGTTTTAAAATTTGCTAACACCGCAAAGTTGCGAAAAAGTTGCGGCATAGTTGCGGCATAGATGCGGTAAAGTTGCGGCAAAGTTGCGGCAAAGTTGCGGCATAGTTGTGGCAAAGTTGCAGTGCATTATTGCAACGCAACTATGCAGCAACTATGCAGCAACAATTCTATGTCCGCCCCGTGCAATGTTGCACGGCAACGTCGCAGCAACCATACATCGACATTGCGCTGCAACTATGCAACATCGCAACCAAGTGCAAGGTTGCTGCAACCATCCTGCAACTTTGCCGCAACGAAGTGTGCTGTATGGGTAGTCGAACATTCTGTATATTTATTTTTTATTTTACTTTATTTCACTGTTGAATATGTTGTATTTTCTTCCAAAGGATGGGAAAAGGACAAGTTGCGCGTAAAGCGAGTTGAGATCTAACAATATATAAGAGCGTGTTCCGACTCTATACTATATGTACAGGGTGTTAAAAAAGTGATGGTCACTGCTTTTAGGGGTGAATTGATACCTGTGGATCGATGGAGATTCGTAAAAAACTTGCCCCAAAATTGTTTATAGCACTGAAAATTGATGTTAACTTCTCTTTTTTACATCAGTTGAAAGGAGAAAAAGTCTCAAAGGAACCATATATCGTAAACGCACGTTTTCTAAAAAAAATTGACAAAGTTTTGGCATGGATGAAGTAATCCATGTATTTGATGAAATCATTTGCGACAAATAGTTCATAAAATTTTTCTCCTTTCAGCGATTATAATATGTTGATGAAAAAAAATTAACATTAATTTTCAATTTTGTAAACAATTTTGCGGCAAGTTTCTTTTACAAATCTCCAGCGATCCAGCGGTGTAGATCAGTGATTTCCAACCAGTGGTTCGCGACCCCCAAGTTCATCGCGAAGTACTTTCTGGGTAAGGCTGTTCGAGTACTCGGAAAAAGCGAGCCGAGCCAGGCTCGATTTCTTGAGCCGAGCCGAGTACCCATAAAAACCGATAAAACCGATTAGCTAGCTCGATTTTTTTCGAACAGACCGACTGTGTCGACTAACTTGATGCTTGAAGTTTGAACGTTTCGGGCAATACGAATGTTTCGAATATTTTAGGTTACGTTTATCTACTGGAATGTAAATAATGGTTCTCAATAAGTAACGCGAATAATTAAAATGTAAGCTGTAAATGGAAATATTCTGTAACTTTTGAAAAGTACTAAATCTAAATCTTTCTTTTTTTTTTCATTTTTTCGTGTATTTATGAAAATGAATTATTTTTTATTTATTTATGACTCTACAATTCAACTGTCTAAAATACTGTAAATACAATATATATTATTAAAACATAATTATTCTATGCTTATTATCTGTCGTGATTTCATACGTTCTTTTACAAATATTTACTATCCCCATTCAAGCAGATTGGTATTCCCATCTTACATTAATTAAATAAAAAATGAGAAATTGAAAAATGAATAATGTAAGGTTTACATATTCAAATGTTTACAAGTACTTGACGATTCTTTGTAATTACGCTTATTTATATTTATTTAATTATTTATTCATTTATTTATTTATTTATTTATGAGCGGTTAACGCCCTGTGTTAACAATGGCACGACAGAAGTAAAACCCATACGAAGAAGGCGAAAAAGTAAGAAAAAAAATTAAAAAGTTAGAAGCAAAGAAATATAACATAAAGAGAAGTGTATGCATACGTTCATAAATACACGAAAAAGATGAAAAAAAGAAAGATTTTAATTTAGTACTTATTTTCAAAAGTTACAGAATATTTTCATTTACAGCTTACATTTTAATTATTCGCATTACTTATTGAGAACCATTATTTACATTCCAGTAGATAAACGTAACCTAAAATATTCGAAACATTGGTATTGCCCGAAACTTTGAAGCTTCAAGCTTGAAGCTCCACAACACAGTCGGTCTGCTCGAAAATTTCGATCTGCTCGAAGTATATTCGAGCTTCTCGGTTCGTTCAGGCCGCTCGGTTCTTTCGAGCCGCTCCAAAAAATTCGAGCTACTCGGTTTTATCGAGCCGCTTTGTTCTTTCGAGCTACTCGGTTTTTATGGGTACTCGGCTCGGCTCAGTCCGAACTTCAAGCTACTCGAATATTCGAGTACTCGAACAGCCTTACTTTAGACTGAACATTTGCATTTGTCTTTTCTTCTTTCTTTTCTCTTGCTTGATTGTATATACGTGTTTGTGCCATAAAGACGTTTAATAATAATAATAATATTTTCACACATTAAAATATATAGTACCTACTCTATCAAAAAAATTTAAATTGATCTTCAAATCTCTTCTATAATTGCATGTACAAATAAGTTTCACGATAACACTTTTTTCATATCTTCAACGGCCAACGAGAAATTCTAGCGTATCCAGTTAAATGAAACATGCTGTCGAATCCACTCAACGTCTTGTACATATTTCGACAAATTGTATCAAACTCATAATTGCTTCAGAATATTGCTGTAATGTTTCTACAATATTTTCACTACAGTATCGCACGGCAATATGTGCGCAATTTTGCTGGGGCGTTGCCACTGGAACATTGCACGTTGATGTGCGCGCAATATTGCAAAAATATTGTAGGATCGTTGCCACTGGAACAATGCAGTAGCAACGCGTGCGCAATATTTCTACAATATTGCAAGAACGTTGCCGCTGCAATATTGCACGGCAATATTGCAGCATCGTTCCTCCAATATTGCAATGCAACCTGCAACAACGCAATATTGCAGCAACATTCCTGCAATACTGCTGCAACGAAGTGTGCTGTATGGGCATACGAAAATATGAAAAAGAAGCATCATAAGAGTGGCAGGTTTCCTAGCAGTGGCACATCCAAAAAGGGAGAGGGGAACAAGGGGCCCTGGCATCCGCCAAAGAAAAAGGGAAAAGGAGATTAATGTACCCACGACTGATGTAATCCAAGAGCTTTGTAAAAAGAAGAGGGAACTCGATTTTATTCTTTAAACAAATTTTTCAAATCACCTAATGAGTTTTATTGAATTTACATTAAAAATATTTTTATCCTTTCAACTCGGCTCCCCTGAAGATTACATCCTGAGTGCGCCACTGTTTCCTAGAGTAAGTATATATACCTGTCTCTGCAAGGAAATGTCCGATTCGATTCTGCGGGCTCATTCAACGCGTTTCTTCTCTTATGAATGAGCTCGGAGATCTGTCATTAGCATAGTCACGACCCATGGCGACATCGTGCGTCCTCTCGTACCGTTATCCTCGCTGCCTTGCCACCGGCTAAATGGCTCCCCGATGTAAATTGCTCTGCTGCAAATTGCATAATCATCCTCAACGGATCACCTTCGATCGGAACAGAACGCGAGCTATGTATACCCGCGAACTATGCGACACACGGCAGAAAAAGCTTCTCGTGAGAATTACAATATTCGTTTCCACGCGATAAGCATACCGTGACTGTTCTTTTTCAATACCTGACGGGTTCTAGCGTAATTGAATACGCTGAGACGACCAGGTGTAATCGCGACGCGGACTATTATTGTGTGAAAAATTCAATTTTTCTCACCGCATCCCGGCGAACGCCTCTTTACAGTCATGTCCTTTTTACCACAAGCTGAGATTGAGGGGTTGTAATGAATAGTGTTTAATGATAGAGGAGAGACGTCGTCGATTCAACAACTGTTTCGTGTCAGTAATTGGTCGCGGTGACCACTTTTCGTTCACGTTTCCTCGGTGTACAGCCTGTAAAAAGAGTGTAGTGAATTGGAGGTCGGTAATTAAATCGTCGATCAAAGGAATCGCGTTTTCGGCCTTGACAGGCGGGGATTGGTTAGTGTGATTGAATGCTCTTGTGTCAGAGGATGCTGCTGTATTCTCTGTGAACACAATGCTCGTGTATCTTATAGTAAGAATAAGTAGTGCACACAAAAATTGTAGGGGAGAGGTGCTATAAAAGGGACAGGTGTTAAATGAGACAAATAGAATTGCCAAAATTCTAAACGCATTAGACATGCAAGTTATTTTCCTGTTTATGGCACACTAGTGCCCAGTCATTTGACGTAAACTTCACTGCGGTCTCACTTGCAACAGAGTAATAATCCGTGGGTGATGTTTTTCGGCAGAAAAAGTAAAATTTCCGTTGATTTTCTCAGATCAAGATATATACAAAGTGTTAAAGTGTTATATCATTAAAATAGCCTGTACTAAACTGAAACGAAAATACTTAACAGGGAAACTTAATTGATTATTTTCTTTGTTTTGAGGTTATTTTATATTAAACTCACTTATAGTCTTAAAAGGGACAGCATAACAAGTCTTAAATGGGACGACCGTTTCATGACTGTCCTTCTCATACACATGTACTGTGGACACTATATTTTACTTTTCTGTAAAGTTATTGGTGTATCATCTGATACATAGACGGCATTGTTTTAAATGATCAATTATTAGTTGATGGGGTATTGTTTCAAATTTAAGAATTAATAAAGTGACTATTCAAAGCGACAAACTTTATCGTTTAATAAATTTATATTATTAATAATAATAACTTTATATTATTAATCTGCAATATGAAAACCTACCTATTTTAGTACAATTGATTTCATTTTTGCTCAAGTAGAATTTAATTTTAAACTATTGTATTATTTAAGTGTTTTATAGATTTTTTGTATTTGTACTTATATTTACCACTCATACGTATTCCTATGTTGAACTTATTTTGAAAGATATAAATTTTATAAAAATATTACTTTATAGGTAACTAAAAATGCTGCTAAAGCTATGATTAATGTCACACTCTGTGAAGATAGTAAAAAATATTGATGATTTATAGTACAAAAAATTATTTTTTTCATAGATTCCATTGTTTTGTATCATTAGGATTTACAATTATAATTGAAATACTTAAAAAGTTTATTTTTATTAACGCATTCCTGTCCTGATTTATAATGTCCCATTTAAAACCACCTAAGTAGTCGACATTTCCCATTTATTTGAAAATCGAAGATTTTGTTATTTTCTATTATAATTTATGAATTTGTAATATACTTTTATTGAAGGGAAATAAACACCCTTTCTATTGATATGCTTGCTATTTAAATACCTATAATGACATTGTCAGAAATAGGCGCTAAACAAAAGTGTCCCTTTTATAGCACCTCTCTCCTACTCTGTAACGCCTCATAGTTATCACCGGTAATAACTACTTTCTATAATCTTCCACGACAATATACAAGCTAAAATTGGAGATAGACTCTTTGATTGATAACCACAGGATCTTAAAATTCTTTCTGAAATAAACGAACAAATAGTATCGAAATATTTTATGATAATAAAAGGCGATAGAAAGGAAATGTATGAATTCGTAATTACTCAGAGAAAACAGCTTACTCAGACACGTAAGTATGTATATGTTTGTATCTACCTATACAATTATTTTATATGTGAATATTTCACGAAGCAAGCAGTACTAAAAATACAAACCGTATTCGTGAGGGAAAACGGAGATTATTATTTAAATAAAAATTTTGCCCATCTCCGAGTATCGCCCGATGCCGGTCCTTGGCGGCTCAAACGCGCATCCGAAAATTATTCGGCGTCGAATAAAGTGGAAGTGGAAGTGGAAGTTACAATTAAAGTTGAAAATTTTATTTGACGCTGAAGTTGAAACACTCGGCGAATAAAAAAATTAACTTTGTCCGTCGAATAAATTCACGTCGAATAAAAAAGTTTCTTAACATTATTCGTTAAATAATCTAAAGTTAAAGTAACTTTTATTCGATCCGTTATTTAAATAATTTTTTATGCAGTTCATGCCCAACTCTGAGCAAAAGGTCATGAAAAAACAAAGAATCATGCAGAAGTCAATGTTTCCAATCAAAGATTCAATTGTCCGCTCAACCCATACTCGTCACCATAAGAATCTCCCGCGCACACAGTAAATTGCAAGCTTCGAACGGTTACTTCGAGCGTTTGGCGAAAAAAGAAGTTCCCGTTGCAAAAAGCAGTCGAAATGTATCGACCAAGGAAAAAGTGTGCTGCGTGGAGAAGGAGATGCTGATCGAATCACAAATCACGAGGGGAAGCCAAAAGCGATTTCAGGTGTGAGCCGTTGGTCGAATCCTCGTCGGGCGGAGATAACTCGGGGCGCTACTATGAACCGGCCCGGCCGTAATATCGGTATTAGCATCCCCGCAGGTGTATTATTTACACGCGTAGACGAGACCGAGTTGCGGTCGTGGCTCCCTCCGCAACACAACAATCGCCACCACCGACACTCCGGGTTAGATTAAATTGGAACAGGTAGCTGGAAGGTGAAGTGAAAGAGTATCGTAGTCACGTGCGGCCCTCGCGCGACCGGAAACACGGTATAAAGGATCTCGAGATCCTAAAGGCCGTCTGCAACCCAGCCTCTTCGTTGCTTCGTGGTTGGTGCTTCTTTAACACAAACGGAGCTCGTGGATCGCTGAGAAAGGGAAATTCTGGGGTTACATCAAATTATTTTGCACTTGAGTCTTATAATTTGCAGAAGGTAACACTTGCACTGTTGGTTATTTTTCACTTCCCTAAAATTGAAATCTGCTGTAATCATAAATAAGTCAGTCTAAAGCTGGTTTATTATTATAAATCAACTTTGGATTTTCTGAATTTAAATTCTTCGTGAATTGTTTGTACAAAAACGGCGCGACAAATTAATCTGAAGTGCGGCACGCTGATTTATTGAATCTTGAGCTATTGTTCTGAATTTTTGTGTGACAGTGATAGAAACAGCATGGCAGATACAGAGTCCTGACTGAGAGCGCTGAAAAAAATTGGGTGGTCCTGGCGTTGACGGAAAGTACTGTAAAGGTTATCTGAAACACAAAAAGGAACAGAAGTTCTTTATATGAAGTTTTCCCGATGTTGGGGCAAAACCTTTTTCAGACTCAAATCAGGACGCTTCATCTTCAAAAGGCTGCCATATTAACATTTTTTGGTTTTTTTTTAAAGCATCTACTACCACAGATAACCACATTTATATGGATTAAGAATCCTTTTTACTTTTTATGTTTTAGAAAACCCTTACAATATTTTCCGTCAATGCCATGACCACCCGATTATTTTTCAACGCTCTCTCTCTCTCTCTCTCTCTCTCTCTCTCTCTCTCTCTCTCTCTCTCTCTCTCTCTCTCTCTCTCTCTCTCTCTCTCTCTCTCTCTCTCTCTCTCTCTCTCTCTCTCTCTCTCTCTCTCTCTCTCTCTCTCTCTCTCTCTCTCTCTCTCTCTCTCGAACCGTTTTTGTACAAAAAAAATTAACATAGAATTACCTATTTTTCGACCCACCAATGCGCAATCCGCCCTTAAACCGAAAATTGAAAAGTAAAAATAGACTGGCTCGCAGATTTGATCGAATAAAATTGACACACTCGCATACCCGATTCGAAGAAACCTCGATTTGAATTAGCGAACTAGGTTCAAAGCAAGCAGTAGATTTGTAAACGAACTTTCATTTTTTGAAACAAGTAATTAACTTTATTGGTCTTGATGAAAAGAGGAAAGGGCCGTTTTGAGTTTAATGTTTATAGTGAATTTATCTTTGAAGAAATAATTTCTTTAACTGTTTCCATGTTGAACTCAACTAACAGGACATTTTACTGGGGTATGAGAATATTCTCTTCAGTTTAGATTCAATGACTCTGTTGCAGCTTCACCTGGCACAATTCAGCTAATTTAAAAGGCGCTATTTAATTAATTTCATTAATTGATTTATTTGCTGCAATAGGCAAATGAACAAATCAGGCATCAGAAATGCCTAATTGTCACATGGAAAAATCTCTGAAAAATTATAATTTTCAGGTGACCAAGGTTTCCTTGTAAATTATTTTCTCACTTGTCCGTATAATCGATAAACTACTAATACTTTCACCGTTCACGCTGTGAAATAATTTTCAAGTAATTTCAATGACTCGCTACCAATTAATGCATCGTAATCTCAAATGAGATACAGCCACCGGAACGAGATGATTGTAAAGTTGCAAAGCAGCAGATGTTTTCAAAAAACTGATTAATTACAACCAGAATAGAAAGTGGCTCTCTTGAACATTAATGAAAAAATCTTTAAAATTAGTTTATTTCAGAGATAATATTGCAATGTCGTTGCAGTTGCGACGTTATAAAACGAGAATAGATAAAAGAAAACTGGATTCAATCCTGTTTAGCGGAGCCACTTTCGACGTTGTAAAAAACCTGCGTAAAAAATTTATAATGTAAATACACTGAATGATCGACTCTAAAATCTCAAAATCCTACATAAATATATAGAAATAAAGAAACTTCTTAACAAAAGCGAAAGTATTCCAACCAAAATTCATATCAACTCAATTTTAGTTTCATTAGAATGCAACGAAAGAAATAATCAAAAATAAACGTCGGAGGTTCGAATTTTTAAGTATCGTCGGGCTTCGCGTTCACAGGAAGTGGCTGGGGAAAAACTCGAAGCTTTTTCAGTTCCGTCACTGAGTATTTACTTTAGCGTCGCCCTCGTAACTTCCGCAAGAAGCTCTTTCAATAATTTCTTTGGAATCCGGTTAATTTTTCTGCCGGCGGAGAAACACTTCGGTTGTTTCAGCGTCCACGTAATCCCGCGGCCAGGCTTCTTCCTGTGGCCATCGGAATCGGGCGTCCTCGCCTTTCATCTTGCCACTTTCTTGCGTGCATTCCGCTGTACGGGAGTACACGGCGACGATCGCCGCGATCGGCAAAACCGATCCTAAGAAACCGGGCTGCATCACAAATGCATACCAGCGTCAGTCGTCCTGCAAAATGTTAAAAGCTTATTCAAAACCAACGCGATGCATCAACGTGACCAAAGTTAGTTGTACCTAATTAGAAATCTGTCAAACGGCGAAATGAAAACATCAACTTGTCTGAAAGTTACCTCTAATTAAGTTTCTAATTTCTGCATTGCAGTCTAAGCGTGAGTTACCATCTCATAATTAATATTTTATCACATTTCGTCTTGAAAATTCATTAGAAATTATCAACATTTCTGTTCCGACTTTTTCAAAACTAATCATCTTCAACGTTAAATATTTATTACACTTATTATCCTTAATATGTTTGTTTATCTATTCAAATTTTACGTTGACCGTTTACTACAAATTATTATTCCTTGTAGTTTGGATTTCTGACAAATTTACCACTCTCTATATAAAATTACAAAATGTTTCCAGAATAATTTCTATAATTTTGTGCCTTCAATGTGAATACCTATTACATCATCAGATGTGCCAGTCGATTCTATCTTGCCATTAAAATTTGCAGCACTATTTACCAAAGTCACTGTCGGAAGTGTCCGCTCTAATCTTCAATAAAAGGTAGTCGAGGAGCAAGTTTCAGATCAATGACCAGTCGATTGACTCTTGGTTTCGACACGTAAAACGTATCGCAAACTGGAAACGCAGCGTTTATATCCTCCCGTCGTGCCTGTGTGCTTATCAGTCGTTTTTGTATTATAAGTTAAGAGAAAGTATATTGCAGCCTCCTGCAGGAGCGCTGCACTGGCAGTGTACCGAGAACCACTGCGAATCAGAGCTGAACTATCGGGCTGTATCGATGCTTGGAGAACTTCGAGTTGACACAGATAACTCGTTGGGGACGACGCGACGTCCGTGTCAGCGCGCGTATCTTTGCCAGCGTAAAAACTCGAGCGTGCTTCGTATCTGAGATAAGGAAAATAGTAAGTTCAATATAAGTAAAAGCGAAGCTTGAAATAGAGAAGGATAGAGAATAGAAAGTACAGAGGGAAATAAGCTACTGAGGTTAATAATTATGCAATGTAGCCTGTAACAAAAGTGCTAACTAAAGTAATTCTTGAAGCATACATCCAAACAAATATTGTAATATCATGTGGTAAAGACTCCTGTGAAGTGGCCTAAAACTTAGGCTTAGTTACTAAAAAAGTTACATTAAAATTCCTTTAGCTTAGAATCCTCAAATTTCATAGTGGAACAGTACTGTTTAGTTTAAAAAAAAAAAGTGTATAGGTATTTGTTATTTTTCGGCCATTTAAAACATATTCAAAAACCAAAGCAATCAGAGCCCGACACTCAAAAACCTCTCCTTGTAAGTGTTACGTGGCGTTCCGTGAAGTGTGCTACCCCCATCCAAAAAGAAGACCTTCATTTGCAATAAATGCTTGGACACCTAAACTGCAAGATTACTTGTATCTACATGAATCAATGCATGAATCAAAAAATTAATTTTTAATTTATTTCCGGTTTTACAAATATTGTCTTGGGGAGGAAAATGGGAACACTTTTTTGAGATTTCACGTTTTGTTTATTATCTTGTATTGACATGTCATAATTACATTTTGCGATTCGTGGATACATGGAGTAACGTTCAAAGAAAATTCATGCCAATTCATGCCGGCTCATTCTAATATATTATGCATTATCTGCAGGATTAAATACAAATGAGGGACGAACTTTGGGCCTTTTACCCTATACTACTTACATTTAGTGTGGAGGCATTATTATTGGCTGGCCAATAACTTCTTGGTATATGCACTTATACTGCTGTACATCAATTTGTCGATACATAATTGCTGCATCTATTGATTGTACGTAGGGATATTTCCCACAATATCTTAAAACACATAAGTAGGGTAGATGTACCATTTGTGGCCATTGCACTGTTTCTGGCCATGTGCATAATTATCTTATTTTTAAATTGCTTGCAGATCATTATTCTGTGGAGAATTTTACATCATAAATATTTTGTTCAGTATTCCGCCCGGAATATAAGGTTACATTTCGCCTACAGCACACTTCGTTGCAGGAACGTTGCATAACCGTTGCAGTACATTGCAATGTTGCCGTTTGGTTGCAGGTTGCATTGCAATATTACTGCAACATTGTGGAAACATTGCCGTGGAATATTGCAATGGACACGTTTGTGCAATGTTCCTGGAATATTGTGCATACACTGCCGTGCAATATTGCAATGGCTACGTTTGTGGAATAATTCCTGCAATATCACCGAAACGGTGAACGAATACTTCCTGCAATTTTCCCGAAACGTTCCATGAAAAATTCCTGTGAGATCTCCGAAACGTTCCGTGATCATTACTGTAAAATCTCCAAAACGTTCCGTGACCATTGTTGTAAAATCTCCGAAACGTTCCGTGACCATTACTGAAAAAGCCCCGAAACGTTCCGTGATCATTGCTGTAAAATTCGGAAACAATATTTCAGAAATATCTCCTGCAATGTTGCACAAGGGCGGACATAGCAATTTACTTATAACATTTCGGGGACATTCCGTGCAATGTTTCTGCAACGTTCCTGCAACAAAATGTGCTATAGGGGTTATTGCTTACACGGAAAAATAGTATATTTTTTAAGAAGTGGCCAAAACTGGTACAATACCTTAATGGCCACAAATGGTGCATCTACCCTACCTACTACAAAATATCAATAACATATGCCCAGTTTTCCAACTGAAGGTTATTGTCCGTCATAACTTCTGGTCTGGTAATACGCAAACCGTAAACAATGTTTCAAACAAATGCCCTTTCTTTTAATGAAATTGGTTATTTCCTGCTCGTTCTTGGGATAGCCTGCCGGTGGTACATATTTCACTTATGTTACTTACAATTAATGCTTTCCACCTAGTCTCTTTTCTCTAACACCCGGGAAAAGAAACTGATTTTGAGAATTTTTTATGCGAGTATAGTGAATGGAATACAATATCTGTTTCAAGGCCTTTATTGTACATACTTTGAAGTATGATCACAATTTTTTTAAAATTTTTTTAACACAAAACGGCGGCGCCACAGTTCAACGAAGGAAGCATCTTCTGTTCCGCGGCCGGAAAGATTTCTCCTCCAATTTTTGACCTGGAACAAAAAGCAAAAATATTTGAGTTCTATACAAGATCAGCTCGGGAAATACGTATGGATTTTGCATTTCGTTGTAAACTTTTCTTGTTATAAACACTTTTTCACCTCATTTTTTACCTAAAAATGAAACTTTTTGTTCAATCACGTATCATTCTTACAAAAAACGGTATTTTCTTAATTTCCCTACGTACTTCCCGAGCTGATCTTATATAGAACTAAACAAATTTTGCTTTTGGTTGCAAGCGAAAAATTGGAGGAGAAATCTTTCCAGCCGCGGAACAGAAGAAGCTTCCTTTGTTGAACAGTGGCGCGGCCGTTTCGTGCTAAAAAAATTTTAAAAAATTGTGATCATACTTCAAAGTATGTACAATAAAGGCATTGAAACAGATTTTGTATTCCATTCACTATACTCGCATAAAAAATTTTCAAAATCAGTTTTTTTCCCGAACGTTAGAATGACATTACCTACCCCATAAAACGTAAGAAACAAAATTTCATTGTATAAGAATTATACAGAATTTTATGTGAAACACTCTGTGAAATAACGTACCTATTACCAAAATTTTTGCAACTAACTGATAGTTACAATACAAACCTACGAGCCAAGAGCGAAAGCCACCTCAAAGTTGCAAATTGATTTCTAATATGAGTAACAAAGGGTTTCTAGTCGTTTCTTCTCTACGTCGTAATGACACGAACGTTCAAATATACCAGAGAGAAACCGCGGCAGTAAAGTAGCGGCGACAAGCATTAAAGTGTCGTAAAAGCGATAATTCAGCGGCTTTATCAAGCACGCCCGAACACGGTCGGGCACTGTCTTTACGACTGATCGATTAATACCCATTGTTAAAAACAAGCGGCGATATCGATCTTCCAGCCTGAACATAAATTGCCGAGACACTAAGCGATCTCTCTTTTGAATTCGAATTAATATAGCGCCATGGTTGACTGTCTATTCAATGGTTTCGCGAACGATCATTATTTCGATCGTTGAGATCTCTTGTACGATTCATGGATCGGAACTACTGGTAAATACGGATATGTTTTCCTATTTGTTTCCGATGCACGTTTCGCTTTCACGCTTACAAGCTGAATACTTTACAAGTTACAGAGAACACTTACAAGTAACACTTGTTAGATCACCCAGAGAAGACATATCTCATCAAATATGCGCGACGAAAAAGTTAACCCTCTCTTTACAGTGTGGGGTATTGAAAATTAGAAGAAGAATGGTGCAATATAGGGACATATTTAAGCGTTATTACCAGTGGCGGATGTAACGGGCAGCCGATAAGCAGTTGCCGCCCGGGCCTCTGCCCAGAAGGCTCCCTCAGGGCCCCAGTAAGGTAAATGGCCCAGTCCTTAAACAAGGCCCAATAATTAAAAATTCAGAAGAAATTTTATTAATAATAACAGTTTTACTAACTTGCAACGTTTAAACTGTTCGAAATAAAATTGCAAAATGTTATTAGCTTTATATAGATACAATTATAAACTTACATAACTGAATAGTTATATCATGCAAAAATATTATTGTACAGTAAAGCTTCAACAGTTTCAATCTCGCTTCTTACCTAATGGACTCAAGAGAGCGAGAGAATATTTTTGTTTAGGTTGTAATTATTATTTTATAATTTTTTAAATAGTACAGTTGTTTTGGATTTATTATATATTGAACAATTGAAAATTAATTGGATCTCTTAATAATTTTTTGTTTTTAATATTGAAATTGTTACGTTTATCCACTAGTACACGATACTATGACACGGACCAGTTATTAAACGCGTGTTGAATGGTTATGTAAACACTAGTACAGACGCCAGTATTCAGTGAAGTTTTAAAATTATTAACATTTATTGTACCTAAGTAAGTATTTTTTTGTATCTTATATATTTACGTTAATAATAACTAGACAAAAATATAATACTGTTTAAGAATTATTAGGATAATTAATCTTAAACTCGTCACAATATTAACAAAACTTAAAATTTTATAATATACTTTTAATCATTTTTTCATGCCGAAAATTTAACACAAATTTATTATAAATACAATATTTTTATTACCACAAAATATTACCATATTGATTTATTTTCATTAACTGATAGAAATAGTTCAATTAAATATATATTCAATAATTGGGACACTGATAATTAATGACTGGGATACGCTATGAATTTCATTTAATTACTGGGCCATATAAACAGTTTCATGATTTCATTAATTTAAAAGTTTTCCTTTAACAAATGTAGATTCTTGTTAGGTTATCTGAAAGTAGATATTTTACGCTTTCGAATAATTATATTTAGTTACAATTTTATACTATTTAAATATAAAAGAAATTGCAATTATCTCAACTGCTTCCTTAACTGTTTCACCACGGGGCCATTTACCTTATCTTCCAAAAAAAATTATGATTTTATCTACAAACTATATTTTTTTGTTTCCTATAATTTTCATACCACACGCACGTAAATTTATTTATAATTCTGTTATGTATGCAAGGTGTCCCAGAACTTTGCTAACTGGGCCTTTTTCCTTAAGAGGGGATTTTCGTGTAACAGCCCCGAAATTTATAAATGTTCTTTTAAAAAACTATTGTTAATATGGCATTAAACTCTTTTGGGATACTTATAAGGAGGCATCTTTAAACTTTTAGAAATTTTTTTTATGTCGATCGTTCTTATTATTTATTAATTATTGTAGAATCGTGTTAACATCTTCGATGATGTTGGCGTCAGGTCTAGCACCTACCACAGTCATCTGATTGCAAAAGGAAGACAATTTTCTTGAAGTTAAATAATTTACGCTAGGACTGGACCTACAAATTTAATTTTAGTTTTTATTTATAATACTCTTTTTCGTTGATAAAAAGAATAATATGACAAATTTGTCTAAGGAAAAAACTTAGTTTCTCTTTCAAACGCTATAACTCTTTCAATTTTTTATTTATTTCTCTTTAAAGTGGAACAATCCCAGCGTAAACTATCTAACTTTGAGAAACTTCTATTTATTTGCAATCGTCTCATACAGCACACTCTCTTTGCAGCAAAGTTGCAGGATCGTTGCAGTGCAAGATTGAAATGTTGTACGCAACGTTGTCGCAACGTTGCAGCAATATTCCTATGTCCGCCTCCTGCAACGTTTCGGGCAGTGGGGCTAAAAATATAAATAACGGTATATATATATTATATATATATTATATATATATACCGTTATATATATTTTATTGTCTAAGACGGACGCGACCATATTAAATATCTACAGAGAATCATAGAAGTACAAAGCCCGTTTTGTTTCTTTTTCTCATAGAAAATTTTTTTCCCCAAGGGGATTCACATCTGCGACCTGTAGCATCGTAGGCGAACACTTTACCGTCGCAGCTACAACCACTGATTGATAAGACTGCTAACGTATTCGAACTTATACTCTTACCGTGCAAAACTTTAAACTCAAATTATTCAAAAACGAAGGCTCATTTTGACAAACTCAATTAGGGTTTTGTAACTCTACACTAGCGGACAAAAAATTATCACTTTTCGATTTGTTCTATATTTTTTATTTTTTAGCATACATTTGGGACTGTGGTATGTTTAATACGCATATTATGGTGGAGAATATAAACCTGTACAAAATCCAGTTACAGTTGAATTTATTTAACTGACAAACAAAACTGTTATACGACATTGAAAGGGGTAACACATTTTTGTGGCTGACAAAGAAGTTACCACGTTTAGTAACTTTTTAGGTTGTCCTAAAAGCAAAAGGCGCCCCCACAAAATATTAGATTTTTTTTATTAATATTCAAAAGTGGTAACTTTTTGTTGGCTTTAAAAATATGTTGTCTTCTTTAATGGTATGTAGGGTTTTTGTTTGTTAGTTAAATAAATTCAACTGTAACTGGGTTTTATACAGCTTTTAATTCTTTTTCAGAATATGTATGTATATTAGGCACATACTGCAGTTTTAAGTTGATATTACGAAGTAATAGACGTAGGGTGGTTCGAAAAAGTGGTAACTTTTTGTCCGCTACCGTAGGTACGTGCTACAACTTCTACCCTATGTCATTCTACACATTAAAATATACAGGGTAAGTCACCTAACGTTCAAGCTTAAAATCTCTCCGTTCTTTTTAATGATACGAGAAAATGTCTCAGGAAAAAAATGATTGTTAGACAAAAAGGACCACATATTATACGTGGTTGAATTTGTATTTTTATTGGCCATAACGTTACAGTAATGAAAATACATCATCCCATTAAAAAAAACATCGATGATCTTGAAATTTCGGGAAATATAACCTTGAGAGAAAAATCGTCTCCGTCAGAATAATTGTCTCCCTGAAGCAAACATTTTTTTCCTTAGACATTTTCTCGTATCATTAAAAACAATGGAAATATTTTAGTTTGAAATATTTTAGATTAAGCAACGTTGCGGCAACGTTGCGCGAACGTTGCCGCAACATTGCAGGATCGTTGCTGCAATACTGGCGCAACGTTACATCAACATTGTGGAAACGTTGCAGAAATATTGCAGGAACGTAGGCGTGCAATATTGCAACGCAAAATTGATGTAACTTTGCAGCAATAATACTATGTCCGCCTCAACGTCGCATCAACGTTACAACCACACTGCGCTGCAACCATGCAGCACTGCAAGATTACTGCAACGTTCCTGCAACGTTGCCGCCACGAAGTGTGCTGTATGGGGTATGACTATGATAGTTGCCACATATTCCGCCAACAGGAGTTACATCGTCCAAGAGGTGGACAAGATTCCACAATAATTAATAAATAATAAGCAGGATCAACATAAAAAAAATATTTTCTGCAACTTTAATGATGCCTCCTTATATCCCAAAAGAGTTTAATCCAATATGGCCAACAGTTTTTTTAAAAAAAATTTCTCAAATATCAGTTTTGGGGTTGTTAGACGAGAACCCCCCTTAAATCCGCCACTGATTATAACATGTATCATAATAAATTAAGGGTCACCTTTCAGTTGATGTTCCTCAAGCTTACTGTTACGCTCTTACCGAATCGTACCTATAATAGTAAGTGGAATAGGATTTCAAACAAATTAGAATACAGCCCGTCTAGGAAACTTCAAAAGATCCAGGAACAAGGGACAAAGCAATAATCGAAGGGGCCGCCCGGTCGTTACCTTTTCTCTTCCCTGTTCTCGGATCGAGCCAAATCGCGGAGTAATAGCTCGGTGCCCGACACCCTGATGTATAGCAGTGAAAGCTAGGTGTGGAATAAGAGGCGTGACAAATCGTAAAATTAGGTCGATCAATGTACGAGCTGTGTAAGTGCGTCCACCACATCCTCGAAATTGCAGTGTGGTGGAACACGGGCGTAGTGTTGTGTCTCCCGCGGCTTGTATCTTGTCCGTCTCCCTGTAGGCGCCTGTATAGGCGTAAGAGACTGCGTCTGTAGTGTCTCGCCTGCATGTACACCAGCGTGCTGCCGTGCGTCGGTGATTAATCCCTGTACGCACGCCCATAATTCGCCCCTGAATTACCTCGTAAACGGACCCGGCTGGGCGGATTAAATAAGAGCTTTTCAATACAGCTTCTGGTCTTATCTATCCGATTCCGTGTTATTAGCCCTGACATAAATTGATGTATACGCGTCCTCGCTCCGACTGGTTTCTGCGATCGTATTTTTCGCATTGAATTTCCCCCTTTTTTGCGCCACTGACCGCTGTGGTTTCTTCCATTGCAACGCAGAGAAACTCGACGGTAAGTTTGGCGCGATCCATTTTTACCAATACGCCTTGTTGCTCTAGATTGTTTCGTAGATTGCTATATAACACATATTGCATGTTACTCTTCACTTTTCAATTTCATTTTACATAACTCCAAAGCTATCCAAATATTATTGGCAACTGACATATGTACAAATGTACGATGAGAAGTACCTACGATTCAGCTCCGTGTTTGTGTGCACTGTACACGTATCATTTGTCGAGCTAGGCGCCTTTAGGAACGCGGCTTTACCCTGAAAATGCATTTCAAGCGCGACCATACGATAGCCTGTACGAGTGGTGCATTGTGGTGCACATCATAGACAAAAGCGGGATCATTTTTCACGCTTGGAAAGGAAGCGTGCAGTGATATTGTGCTGGTACCTGGCAGCAGGAACTAGTAACAATGGTTGTACTTTTTGCCTTCGTTCTTCGTGTTACACTGGTTTGACTAGGCTTCCAGAAGAGTGACCTGCGCTTGGAATAAAGAATGGCCGTGGAAGGTGCAGCTGTCAGATTAAGCAAATTTACATAACTTCGTCGTTGGTTGTACACAATTTTTAATGAGGTGACATTTATAAATCATCTTATCGCCAATCTCTTTTTCTGGATTATTACCGGTCCTTTGCCATTTTTTCTGGACTGATATTGTCGAAACAGTGCGGTGGAAATATTTTTAGTGAGACTAAAGAAGAAGGTAAACCAAGTTACTGTAACCGTTTATGGGGGAAAAACTAATTATACTACATAGTATTTTGATACCCAATTATTCTATCATCTCATTGCTCATTACTGTCTTCACCCTCTTTACCAACTTTTCTCAAGTATATTGCTTCTGAGTTTGGCTACAATATCTTACAGGAAAGACTGATGACGCCCATAACGTTGATGTGCATCGATCGATGTACATAAAAGTACGCGTCTAAATTGCACCTGATGCGATGTTATTAATTTGTTCGCGGCGCCAGCCGTGACGGACACCATAATCCATCGTTAGTGAACCCGCCCTGTCGCCATTTAAACGATGCCAACAAGACCATCGGACGACGATGAACTATCGTTTAATTTTACTCTTTAAATTCGACAATGTTTGTCACCGAGTGAAATGAATTTTTTGCTCAAATTTCGTTCAAGATAAACGATGATATTCCTCATTTTCAAGAAATAAGTTTTCTTCCGATGGTGAGTAGTCCAAATTATTCACTGTTAATTCAATTTCATTTTCTTATAGAAATTACTTGGATCAAACAAAGAGTCGAGAAAGTAATAATTAAAATTAAACTTCAGCTTTAAAAAAATATGCTAATAATACTTTCTTGTTTTCTTTGTTATTATGTTTCTGGAGTTATTTGAAAACTACATTTTCTAAACAAAGGTTTAAATTTAAAAGGAGTGTCTAGCCTTACCCCTATTCTAAATTAATATCGATATAATGGGTGTTAATTAATCAAATTGTGCTTTGAATTCACTGCCAACATTGATGGATGAGAACCCATTTGGTTAAGCCTATTTTGTGGGAGAATAAAGATTTCTACATCTAGGATATTGCACCTGCTTTCGATTCGCCGAGAAGCAAGCAAAAAAGCCAATGACTCAGCTCTGCAAAGAGAAATCCGGCGACAAATCGATCAGCGGTCTTAATCCTACGGTTTCGTACACCTGTTCCTAAAAACAGTTTCCTGTGTTGTGATTTCTTCAACTTACAAATCCCCTTCGATTAATTTGCTGGATTAATTGTGATACAGTAAACATTTTTGCTACAATTTGTAGTAGAAGTTCGCGACAAGATTATATGTAATTTTAGCTAGCAAATAGATATAAATACGGCAATTCTTATTTAAATAATCTCAACAGACTGAACTGATACCGTGGGAAATATTCCCAGTTGTGATCTGTTTCTTTTCATAAAATTGTAACCGAAGTAACCGAAGTAACCGTTTGTGTTTCCCAGTAGACGGTCCAGAGTTTCTTGTCTTGATTAGGTGGAACCGTTAAAACCCGTGCCGAATTTCGTCTTCCTGTCTTCCAACGTTAAATTCACTAACAATCAGTAAAATCCCGTTTCTGGTACCCCTACAACATTGCGAGTTCTAGTGCCTCCCTTTCACTTCTAAATCTCTCTACATTGTTATGTAATATATTGTATAACCTGTTATCCAACGTCCACAAATTATGAATATTAATCATTGATGCCTCATTTACGAAACTAAATTACGCGCCAAAATGATTATCCTATAATTACACGTGCAAGCCGAGTACCCAAATTACACCTCATTCTTGCAAAGCATCGCTTTTTTCCTGAGAGAACGACGATATTCTTTTCATACCCCAAAATTTTATATTTTTACATTCGCAAAGCACAATAGAGGACTCTGCTTCTTATAGTGCAAAATACAGCTAGAGACAGAAACCCAAATATCTCTTTAAAGGTACCCTCCGGTCAAAACGCTCGAAAAATACGTGACTTTCATGAATTAAAAAACAGAAACTGAACGACGTACAGTAAAAAAGCTTTATGGAATTTATTACTACATATTTGTAGAATAAACAAAAAAATTATTGTTTGAATTTCATCAATTTTTGCCTTAGATATACAGCATTAATTGTACCACTTTAGAAATTAGGGCTCTTGACGGGAGCCACTGTAAAAAGCTGAATTATTATGGACCGATTTCAAAAACTCTTACGGCATTCTGTTCATAATTAGACTCGCTATCGCTTTATCCATAAAGAGTAATTTTGGATCACCCATTTTTTTTTATGAACAGATTTACGCGTAGAAAAACTGCTTTTTTGCAACACTGTATTTAAACATGTGCTAAAAATTTGCGGATTGTTTCTTTGCAATGAAGAGGGATAAGGCGATACCCGTTCACATATATTTTACGAATATTTTTAGTTTTTTTATTTCAGACGAGCCTGTCACGAGTTCCGATGGCCCCCGTCAACGGCTCTAATTTCTACAGTGGTACAACCCATACAGCACACTTCGTGGCGGCAACGTTGCAGAATCGTTGCAGTACCTTGCATTGTTGCATGTTTGCTGCGCAATGTCGATGTAACGTTGCTGCAACGTTGCCGTGCAACATCGCACGGGGCGGACATAGAATTATTGCTGCATACTTGCATCAATGTTGCGTTGCAGTATTGCACGGCAACGTTCCTGCAATACTTCTGCAACGTTGCGGCAACATTTGGCAACGTTTCCACAATGTGATGCAACGTTGCGCCAGTATTGCGGCAACGTTTCTACAATGTTGCCGCAACTTTCCTGTAATGTTGCTGCAATGATCCTGCAATGTTGCGCAACGTTACTTAACCTAAAATATTTAAACCTAAAATATTTCCGTTGTTTTTAATGATACGAGAAAATGTCTAAGGAAAAAAATGTTTGCTTCAGGGAGACGATTATTCTGACGGAGACAATTTTTGTTCTCAAGGTTATATTTCCCGAAATTTCAAGATCATCGATGTTTTTTTTAATGGGATGACGTATATTCATTACTGTAACGTTATAGCCAATAAAAATACAAATTCAACCATATATAATATGTTGTCCTTTTTGTCCAGCAATCATTTTTTTCCTGAGACATTTTCTCGTATCATTAAAAACAACGAAGATATTTTAAGCTTAAATATTAGGTGAATCACCCTGTATATTTTAATGTGTAGAATAACACAGGGTGGAAGGTGTAGCGCATACCTATAGTGTTACAAAACCCTAAAGGAGTTTGTCAAAATGAGCCTTCGTTTTTGAATAATTTGAGTTTAAAGTTTCGCACGGTAGGAGTAGGGGAGAGTCATACAGTACCGGGCAGCATACAGTACCGGCCAAAGCTAGATCTCGCTTTTAATGTTAGTTAACTGTACTATTGATGGAGAAATAAATAAATACTAGAGTCCGTAGCAACATATTCCGGCGACGTTCTTTTTCTTTCAGTATTACCAGAGTTCTAAGCATTTATCGTTTACGCTAGTGTTTCGGACGACAAAAGTTATTTTTGTTCGCTGCGAATTACAACTTTTTTAATCCAGCGAATTATTAATCTTTATAATAAAATTCAATAAAAACAATTTATCCTCTTTTATTAAGCACAATTTGTACTGCAAATTACTTTTTTGAAATTTGATTTTTACCATCAACAGCCCAAGTTATAGTACAAAAAACTTAGAGTGGCCGGTACTGGATGACAATTTTGCGTTGGCTGCAAATTACAACTTTTTTATTCCTGCGAATTATTAATCTTTACGATAAAATTGGTGAAAAACGATTCGTCTCCTCTTATTAAGCACTATTTGCAGTACAAATTACTTCTTTGAAACTTGATTTTTACGAACAGTAGCCCAAGTTACAGTACAAAAACTGAAAACGGCCGGTACTGTATGACTCTCCCCTATAAGTTCGAATACGCTGGACTCTTATCAGTCAGTGGTTGTAGGTGTGGCGGTAAAGTGTTCGCCTACGCCGGTTCGCGAATCCCCTTGGGAGAAAAAAAAATTCTGTGAGAGAAAGTAATAATACGGGCCTTGTACTTCTATGATTCTGCACACATTCAATATCGTCGCGTCCGTCAGACGGACGTTCTTTATATTTTTAGACCCACTGCGCGAAACGTTGCAGAAGGCGGACATAGTAATATTGCTGCAACGTTGCGACAACGCTGCAGTGCAACATTTCAATCTTGCACCGCAACGATCCTGCAACTTTGCTGCAACGAGAGTGTGCTGTATATTTAATGCAAAAATTGATAAAATTGAACAAATAATTTTTTGTTTGTTCTTCAAATATGTAGTAATAATGTCCAAACAGCTTGTTTACTGTAGGTTGTTCAGTTTCTTTTTTAATTCCTGAAAGTCATGTATTTTTCAAGCGTTTTGACCAGAAGGTACCCTTAAATTAATGTCCCTCTATCAAAATTGAATCACCTCCTAAAAACGAGGGGCAGATTGCAAAATGAAACAAAATAAGAAAGCCTATGTTACTCCCACATTAAATCACATTCTCGTATAATCTTTTCACATTTGCAAAGAACCTGATTCTAATAATACTAAAACACGGTGCACATTCGAAAAATAATAGGTATCCTCCAATATACGCTACTCAAAACAGAGTCACTTTGCATCGTGTAAGAAGAGGAGACAGCAAGAGTTGACGCGATCCTCGGGGGACACCACTTCCGGGACCACGTTCACGGCATATCGTGTTCAAGAAACTCATCACACGAAACAAACAAAGGGGAGAAAAAGAAACAAGAAGGAAGAAGGGAAGATGAAAAGAAGGGAGAAAGAGGTGGATGAGAAAATCGGCGCACGGGTACCACGATAGACAGGGTCAACCTGGCCGAGAAAAAGAATGGCAGCATTTAAAGGGAGCTTAAAGTCATCGCGGACGTAATCGGCCCTGTCGATCTTCGGTGGCCCTGTTCGGTGCCATAATCCCGAGCAAAGAACACGTTCCCCCATTCAGCAGGTCCGCGGCCCGGTTGGCATTGATCATTGTATCTCACACGATCGGCTCATAATAGGTCACGTCGTTTCCATCGTTCCCCGTTGCTGATACGAGAATAAAGAGTCGATCAGGCCCGGCTTGATTCTCGTCTCTTTACTTGCTCCTCCTCGCTTCTTTTCTCTTTGTGTCGTCCCGTCCGGTGATCGTGGATCGTGGATCGCCGCCAGCGTGCGGACGTGGAACGCGCCCCGACCCTCTCGGCCGCGTTTCCTCGTCATCCCGTACTTGCAACGTGGACCGGGGGTGTCTGATAAGATCGTGATCGATGGTACGCGAGATCGATATTTTGTCCGTCTTGCGCCGGTGGATTTGTCCAGTGAAAGAAACGGACGTTGCTTTTGGGACATCGGGCGATCTTTCAGCATCGAGACGTTAAGGAAAGGTAATGTTCTTCGGAGGATTAGCTTACTCTGATAGGAAATGCAAATCGTTCGGGGTAGGAATAAGTGTGGTCGGAAGAAATTTTTCAGAGATGGCTTTCAGTGGCTAATTGTTACTTCCATGTAGCTACAGAATTAAAGAAACATTATTTATGTAAAAAGTTTCGAACAAATAGTCTACAACTTTTGGTCAAAATGTTTTAGTAAATACATGGGGTCGGAAATGCTTTCGCGAGACAGTATTACTAAAAAGCTTTGTTGGTTGTATGCCTTGAATAGTAGGCAAGTATATAATATTATTTCTGGTACGATGGGACAAAATTTGTTGTCTCCTGAATAGGTCTCACCACTAAAGTTAGTAAATCGAGAAGGAAAGAATTTGAACATCTTTAGTAACAAACAGATACTCTTGTAATCAATAAAGAATTTTATTCATAAATTTCATTTGTTGCAATTTTCTTCATAAATATTATTAGTCGTCAATTTTGAAATAGTATCATGAACACCTTAAGTGCCATACTGTTGGAATTGGCTAATAGATACAACCCGCGATTTAAAAACAGAAGAACGTTCAATAAACGATTATTAATTTGTCCTAAAAGAAATTCAAACTCTTTAGACTTAGACACGGAATTTAAATGATTAAAATGATTAAGTTCCTTCGTATTATGAAGCCACTGACCTTATGCCGTCTCTAATAACTTTTCAAGGAATCATATCCATGCACTTGTCAGAACTTCTCCATTAACAATTATAAGTGCCTTCTATTTTAAGTGCCACCTAACATAAGATGGCTATTAAAACTAATACTGACATTATTTATTTTATCAGAATAAATCTGTGGGGCTCCCGTAGAGGTTGTCGACGCTCCACCAGAGGGCCTCCCGACTCCGAGAGTTTCTCCCCGGTGATGGCTAAGCCCTCAGTTCGTATATATACAAGTTCCGTCCCAATCCTAATACCCAGCGTGTCTAAGGCAGGGTCCCGCCAGGTAGCCTTACTGACGAGTCCACTGGCGGGCCCGGGACGAAACCCTCTTTCCTTTTCTTTCTCTGAAGGTGGGGTGACCCCTTTATCCGGGTTAGGCATATTCCACTGCCAGACGGTGTCCAGTGTCAGATCGCTACAAATCTAATATGTTTAATATAATATATTACACGAATTAAAATAAGGTAAAAGTACCAATAACTGGACACTTAAGGATATCAAAGTTGTTTATCATAAAAATGGACTAAAAATAAATGTTCTTTTTAACAAAAATGTCAATATTCTCGTCCTAACCCGACCCGACCTCTAATTATAACGAATCACGAAAGCATAATTATTTATCCAACGTACCTATAATAGGAGAACGATACAATTATAAAGCTTATAAATTATCAGGATTACATTCTCTCAATTACAAATGCTTTTACAGATGGATATTGCATGTATTCATAGACACATATTCCGCAGCACTTTTACTTTTCTGTGGAGTTTCAAAATTCCACACTTTCTGTCATTCTCTTTTAACCATCGTACGGTATTTCAGACTCGGGCGACAAGGAAACACGCGTGACACGATTATTTTCCTTGACGAAACTCATCAGAGTTCTATGATCCCATCGCATATAATTCGAAACTTTTCAACCCGCCTTGGTTTGCATAACGGCTCCGCAAAGGATGTTTCAGACCCACGGCTGGGAAAACGCAAAACGTGGGGTGTACACCGTCCGATTAACGTCACTGTCGCAACCAGGCGAGGGCTGAATCTAGGAAAAGCTGCACGCAAAAGAAGACGCCGCAGGATGTCAGGATAATACACATTATAGGCCAGGCATTATTACGCAGAAGCTCTGCCTCTGTCTACGTGCGCAACGTGAGCCGGAAGACCGACTCCCGCGTGTCTGCTTTTCCTGCATGAATGAAATGTAATTTAAGCTTACTCAAGTACCCGTATTTCCATTCATCCCACATTAACGTGCACGAGACTTCTACGTGCGTCTGATCGCGCGACGCGTCCCCATGGAGGACACATTGGCGGCATACCATGCACGCGGACTCTTCGCAACACTTTTCCTTTGTTACACCGGTCAGCAGAATCTGGATCCCCTCCGAGACTGTGACGATTCGGAATTCGAATAAGGCTGGGTGCAGATTGGGTCTAATACAACCAATAAATAAGACAGCGTTTAATATAAGCGATTCGTATTCGATGTGTTTAATAGAAGTAGGTACGTCCTGTGCAGACGTCTAAGCAAATAGATTGTTTGAAATTATTGAACTTTACCACTTGGGATTAGGTTGAATGCAGATCTTAACACTTTGATGGCCGCTATCAGCTAAGTATGCGTGATCTCACAATTTCGATTTATGGGCTCCTAGGGTTTATACAAAAACCGACTTTTGAAAAAAACGATTTTCAACTCCCCTATTCCCCAAAAAACGGTTAAATCGGTTTTCGAATTTTCACAAATCAATTATAATTAAAATAGTAAATAAATATTTTTACTTATTTTAAAAATTTTTAGTTTCCTTAATATTATGGAATTACAAAAATATAACAAAATAAAATATACTCTATATATACAAAACCAAATAATAAAAAAATTAAAATAACTAAAATCCGAACAAATACGTACAATTTTTGAGTTCATTTAATATTTATGGATCTACACAAATATAACACAATAAAATACATGCACATCCAAACGAAAAAAAAAAATAACTAAAATCCGTATAAAATATAAATCTTTTAAAAGGTGGTACCAAATTATAAATCTTTATTCCATTTAGTATTTTTTATCTGAAATTATGAACACCTTAAGATTAGTTTTGCAGTAAACTGTTACCTACTACAATATGCTTGTGTCCGAGGCAATTTCAAGTCAAAATATTAACGTTTTTAATTAAATAACTAATTCATTTCTGCATATTAATTCTAGCATATAAAACCGGTTTTTAAAACCGACAAACCCAGGGTTTCCTTAAACCTCAGAATTCAATTTTATTTCATATTTATTAATAGGATATTTGAGGTACCTGCTTTAAACATAAGCATTATGGAGTCAAAAACTTATTATTATGATAAAGCTTCTAAATTATTACTATCATAGTCATGTATCATTGTTACATTTTATAAGTTTACAATTATTTCTTGTATATAATTAAAATCTGTCCTTTCAGCTTGGATGCAGGCATCACACTGATAAATCAGCATCTTCTGTGACCAATACGCTACATTAGTATTATGATTTCCATCTAATGTACAAATAAACTAATTTACTGTTAAATTAATAACTTTGTTGTTTCATTTCGGTTACTCAAAAGTGAATCCATATTAAGTACGTAATTTTACCATTATAGTAATAGAACTTTAATTTGTTATTATTATACAAGTATGCACTTGTTCAAATAGGTTTATTGTTCTTATAACGTATTCTTCTTAATATATCTAACACACCATCCAGAGCAAAGAATAATTTGAATGAAAAGAACTTTTCACCAATATTATAATCTTCTCTTGTAATCTGATTTTTATTCAGAACTAAAATTTGAGCTCTTTCAGTGCAATTGTAAACACTTTCAAAGTGACATTCAAAATTTTGTACATTTCCAAATATGCACACATGCGTAGCGTAATTCGTATCGTTGTTTACTGGCGCTTTCAAATCGATTACATTATTTACTAGGGTAAACCAACCAGTGAATGACCGAATTGTTGAATTTATGGACCTTTGAGATTAATACTTGAATATATTTATGTATAACAATTAAACAACTGTTGAAATTGCATCTAAATTTACTTTTCTTGAAATTTCTATAAAAATAATTACTTATTCTTATCGTAATTTAAAAAAAAAACAATTATAAAATGCAAAACGTGTAGAAGCGCATGACCGCAGTAAATGACCGCATACTTTTAATAAGAATTGTACTTATTAATGTTTGCTTAATACGCGTAACTAAAAATATGGGATATTAAAAGTGTAACTACACTCCATTTATAAACATATAATAATTTTTAAATTTATAATTGACATTTCTTTGCCTAATGGTCATTCGCTGGTATGCGGTCAATTACTAGTTACCGTACCAGACAAGTCCACTAAACGTTTTGAAATATATTTACGGTGAAACCGTTATTATTGTATATAATATGCTAAACAAACGTAAACGAGTTACTCATGATGATCCAACAGGAAGGTATATTATGGTTAGACAATGCTATATTGCAGCTACACCAGGTATTTTTTACTGATCTCAAAAACCACTATACGCTGTTATATTTTAATATATCATGTACAGGGCTATTGCATATGTACCTACTTATTCACAACCGGCAGTTACAATTTATATTTAAATTAAACTGCTGACTTTTTCTTACATAAGTCGACTTCCCACAGTATTCTACAGATACAAAAACTATATAATTTCAAGATATGACCATAGAGAATTAAAAACTTTACGACATATTTCATGTCTGTACCCATACAGCACACTTTCGTTGCAGCAAAGTTGCAGGATCGTTGCAGTGCAAGATTGAAATGTTGCACTGCAACGTTGTCGCCACGTTGCAGCAATATTGCTATGTCCACCTTCTGCAACGTTTCGGGCAGTGGGTCTAAAAATATAAATAACGTCCGTGATGGACGCGACGATATTTCAAAGCCCGTATTTACTTTTTCTCACAGAATTTTTTCTTTCCCCCCAAGGGGTTTCGAACCGGCGACCTGTAGCGTCGTAGGCGAACACGTTACCGCCGCAGCTACAACCACTTTTTTTTTTTTTTATCATGATGTTTATTGACAAAGAGGAGTACATTTGTGTGGAATTGATGAGTGCGACAAACATAAGAAAAAAGCTCAATTATCTGGGATGATTAGTGAGTGTCCGGTTGCTCGAACGCTGTCGAGATTCCCGCACAGAACGCTGAGTTATGCCTACATATTTGAATATAGATTCGTACCACTGTACGCTATCCCCTGCAAGAGGGGGGTAAAAATATTTACATGTTTGATCAGTCAGACTCGCGGGGCGAGGGGGTTGCGTGGGGAAAAATACCAACATAAAAAAAACCGTGTAGCTGGCTTTGAATAAAACTTACAAACTAAGAACTTAACAACTAGGACTATGTACAGAAATACCCAAATGGGTCGTTATAGGTCGCGGATCACTAGTCAAACTCCGGGGGCTAGTGGGAGCGATCCCTAAGAAGTCACTGATTGATAAGACTGCTAACGAATTCAAACTTATACTCCTACCGTGCAAAACTTTAAACTCAAATTATTCAAAAACGAAGGCTCATTTTGACAAACTCCATTAGGGTTTTGTAACACTATAGGTATGTGCTACAACTTCCACCCTGTGTCATTCTACACATTAAAATATACAGGGTGAGTCACCTAACATTTAAGCTTAAAATATCTCCGTTGTTTTTAATGATACGAGAAAATGTCTCAGATAAAAATGATTGCTAGACAAAAAGGAGAACATATTATACATGGTTGAATTTGTATTTTATTGGCTATAACGTTACAGCAATGGAAATACGTCATCCCATTAAAAAAACCATTGATGATCTTGAAATTTCGGGAAATATAACCTTCAGAACAAAAAGCGTCTCCGTCAGAATAATTGCCTCCCTGAAGCAAACATTTTTTTCCTTAGACATTTTCTCATATCATTAAAAACAACAGAAATATTTTAGGTTTAAATGGTAGTTGCAGCAACGTTGCGGCAAGATTGCAGGAACGTTGCCGCAATACTGGCGCAACGTTGCATCAACATTGTGGAAACGTTGCCAAATGTTGCCGTAACGTTTCAGAAATATTGCAGGAACGTTGCCGTGCAATATTGCAACGCAACATTGATGCAACTATGCAGCAATAATTCTATGCCCGCCCCGTGCAATGTTGCACGGCAACGTCACAGCAACGTTACATCGACATTGCGCTGCAACCATGCAAAACTGCAAGGTTACTGCAACGATCCTGCAACGTTGCCGCCACGAAGTGTGCTGTATGGGTATTCAAACACTGAATATTCATGTTCAAGTTGTGCTCCAGCTTGTCCCAGTTTCTGGAATCCCCTTGTATACACACATAAAGCAGAGGAAGGTCCTACACTATAATTTAATATTTCCAACTCAATTTTATTTATTGAATGCACCTGCCAAATGGAATTGTTGAAATAACAGATACGGTTAATTTTTTTAGAATCCTCCTCTTAACCACCAGAGGAGAAATTCAGAAATCTGAGTCTACAAAACTTTTACTTGGAAGTAAAGATTGCGTATCAACAGGAGACAAATACATTTATGCTCTAGACAGGCCTCTGGTTTACTATAAACTGTATCGTTACTGGAAGTGGACGTCCTCTGCGAGACACGAATTCTGGAAACCTTTACAGGCTTTAATCGCGAGCCATCGAGCCACCGCGCCGTTTCAATGGGGGAGTATAGTACAGGGGACAGGAAGGGGGTAAAAATCGGTGAAGAGGAATCATGGCTGGATGCACTCCCTCCCTACGTTCACGCACTTTTACCGTCAGCCAGCATCGGCACTGCTTCTACATTTTTCGAGGGGGAACCGACGACCTGTTGAACGCGTTGTCCTACCGAGAGAAATCGCGCGAATCGTTCAGAGCGTTGTTTCAAAATATTCTGGACACACGAATGTCCAGTGGAATTTACACGAGTGCCCGTAAAAATCAAAAGCAGAATTATGAACTAAACGTAATAGAAAATATTACAACATACAACTGTTCTCAAAAACAAATTGTGAAAGTGTAGGTACATTATAGGTAATAGAGAATGTACTTTAATATTAAGTTAAACTCGATCATGTTGCACAAAAAGATTGGAACGAACTACGTGAAATTATTGATAGCACTCTCGTTCATGATGAAATAAATCTATCAATAAGTCTAGCACTTTCACTGGCGTCGACGTGCTTTCGCGCCAAGGAATTTCCACCCTTTATACAGCTTTAGCGTGTATTCACGTCCATATTTTCTAGAAGGCGTTGAAAGTATTGTTCGGGAGTAGCCAAAAGTGTTGTTCGGAAACAACGCGAGCTCGAATATAGCGTTGTAAGTACATATACATAATTTCGTTGCCTCAGCGACCCTGCGCTGTCCGGCAGCTGAGTCTGACGATGAGAGTCATCTAAAATGAAAATTTAAATTTGAAGGTATTTTATTTGTTACATCTTTATGAGATATGTAACCAATGAATTGACGAGGTTCTTCTGATGAAAATGAATCTAAATTAAATATTTGAGTTAGGGATGTGTGGGTAATTAATTAATGCCTATAATTAAAAATAATGCGGGTTAAAGGTCTAATTAAAAAGTGATTAGTTCGAAATCTAAAGGTCTATTCACACATTAGTGACACCCGGATACCTACATACCGGGACGACTATTAATATTTACTTCCCCGTCACGGATTCGTATCGATCTTGGCAATCATTGCGATAATTTTGAATGACGAGAAATTGAAAATCGGAGAAAAAGAATATGAACATAAGAATATGAGAATCGGATATTGATGTGCGTCAATCTGACGCACAAATTCTATAACTCGTTCTTCATTCATTTCAAATGGAAAAAACGCAAAAAAAACTATGAAAAAGTTCATGGATAAATATGAAAAACTTTTAAAAAATCTAGAACGAGCATCAATGACGTGTCAGTGAAGCAGCAAAAATATCGTTATCAGCGAATTCCTGATTCACGGCACGAATGTAGAACTGACATTAAAGGGCAGTAGATACTGAAAAACACAGTACTAAACCAGACATGTTTGAACTCTGAATGCGTCCATTTCAAACTACGGCAACGATATTTTTTCCACTCATGCAAACGAACAGACTCATTTTTGGCGATTGTGGTGTCAGTCTATGATCTCCGTTTAATTGAAAAAAAATCAATTAGTATATTTTAAATTAACCTTGTAACAAACTGTATACAAACTGTAATCACACATTTTTTAATGCTTCTTTGCCAACGAATTATTGATTCATCATAAAAGTTTATAAAAAGTGTAACGTCGCTTGACAACAATATAATCTAGGGGAAAAAACAATATAACAATAATATGTAGAGGACCTTTAATAGAAAAGACCTATAGAAAGCAAAATTTTCATTAGTACTGACTATGTTGAAATCGCAGGGTGAGCTAGACAAATCTTTCCCGGCAGCAACGATTGCTTGGAAAGGCCTTACCGTGTTAAACTAAAATTGAATCCAGTCTCAACATTTTTTACAGGTGTAATAAACTTAGGAAAGACTTTACTAAATGTTTCGTAAAATATTGAACGAGCTTCTCCACAGTATTTATTAGGGAACAATTCTCAACGAACACTTGTAGCCCTCATATCTCATAGGATTCCCTCGACAGGAAGTTTATTCAATACGTCTGACGGAATCAATTATTGTCACATGATTCAATCTGCGAATTAGATTGAGCACGGATTCAATTTGAGTTCGCGATGTGTATTAAGTGTAGTTCAATAATTTTGTCAAAACCGATTGAGAAGTTGAAATGGTAAAACAATGTAAGTGGCACAAAAGTAAAAAATAATTGTTTAGTGGAAAAGGATGTGAATTCCATACGGATTACTTTGGCAAAAGTTATAAGTGTTAAAATAATTATATTATTTGTTAGGGCTGTTGCAAGATAGAGCTAAAATCGTAAGTAGAGCTAAATTCGATGGAAGTGCCAGCAATTTTCACGGCCGTAATCTTTTTCTTTCCCTCTAAATCTGTAAGGGTGATATACTCATGCTGAAAGTCCATAGCGTGCAAGTGATACGCGATGTAAGTGCCGAAATGAACAGACATACGCCTTTTGTTTCTACTGAAAATTTTAACTGGCACTTACATCGTTTACCGTTTCTAGCAGAATGATGAAAGGCGTTAAAAAAAAAAGGAGCGTTACGTCCGAGACCAATAATATTGTACCCTCGCGCGAAGTTTTTAGTAGCTACGAAAATACATTTCAAAGCGTTGCTGGTTGCATCTGCACTTTCACCTTGCTCCAATTTTCCCCGACAGAAACGCTCCCCGCCACAGTGTCTGTACGTAGAAACGCGAAAATCAAAGTAACCCGCGAAACAATATACTTTCTTGCGATGCGTCACGCTGCTCCACTTTCCCTTCTGTCTTTTCATTTTAATGACACGCATCAGGATCATTCGTAATGATCGGTGCTGGCCGCACGAAAATTGCACTTTACATAATGTCCCTACTCGATAGCAGCCAAGGGAGCAGTAGTCGTCGTATAAAAAGAGAAAATCGGATGACGGACGGCCGCCAGTTTCACCCGATGGGACGTCCAAGGATGGCAAAACTCACGACGATCGCGATCGTCCTTCTAGCTTGCAGTATCACACTATCGCGAGCAATCCGCCGCGAGAGCGATCCGTGGAAATCGATCGAGAAGAGGACACTGGCGACAGGTGAACGAAACATTCCGTTACAGACACAATAAAATTGTACTGTTGGATGCAACAGGCCCTTTTTGCATAAAACGCATAGTTGGGTTCCTCATTCTTTTCTATATGCCCTCTGAATTTCATTGCCGTATCTTTAAAGTTGACAGAGCTATGGTAAATTTTGTGAATCGATATTGACCAACTGACCCTAACTCGTATATAAACTAAGCATACATCAACCTGAGCAGGACACGATCTTTGACTATTTTGATGACTATATTTTTTCAATATTCTATATTTTTCAACTAGTATGCAAGTATTAAATAAATAATAAAAATTAATGTTAAAAACAACATTTTTCTATATTTCTGCATCTTATGCAAGAAGGGCCTGAGAAGGCTAGAATTAAAATTAATTTCACTGATTAATTTATTACATATAATTCTGATTGTAATAACGCAATTACAAAGGAGGTATTGCAATTTGTTTCTATTTTATAGACAGTTTTACGACAACGTCACTGTGTATAAAACATATTTACCTGACTTCGTAATGTTTACAGATACTTATTTTTCTCGAAACTGACTTTTGGCACCGAGGCCATTCTTGCATCCAACAGTAGAATTTTATTCTTGATAACATGAAGATTGGGATCCATTTGTTTACCAAAACTTATTTGTAAAACGATTTGATAGAAGTATTAGGCAGTGTGTTGGTAACTTATCTTTGGTAGTTTGACAATGAAAACACATGGGGAATAACTTATTAAAGACTGCGTACTACACTCAAACGGTTAAAAAATGGAGTATCAGCTTTGGAATTTTTCTCTAATGAACTATTATCATTTACATTATTAGAAAAAGCAAGGTGTAGTTGAATAATTATGTGATCAAAAGTTTTCGAGTAAATAAGAAACAGGCGGTCCATGAAATTGTAAGTTATCGAGTTTTACTTACTCTTTTTTGATTTTCCAGTTAAGAAAAATGAAAATACAAATGGTAGTTGAACGTAGCCACCTTTAGACAGTTGCAGAGAATGTTACCTGAACATTTTGTATATGTAAATCGATCTAACATTTCTGGAAATATTCCCTTCACTAACTTCATAAACGTAACTTCGGGAGAACCGCGATTTAATAGAAACAATGGAAATTCTGTTTGTTCTTACGCAGCGATTTTTAGTCACACAAGTTTCAAGAAAATGTGTATACCGACAATAACAAAGGAGAGGGGACCATCTAAAAAACATAAGATTAAATCCTGTTATGACTTGTGACTCAATAGTATTGAGTATTAACTTAGAAGTTGGACGATTGTTGCGGCCGCGAGTTAGGTCGTTTCAAATTCCATAAGTAAGTTAAGAATATAGTTTCGAATATAATCTTTTTGGAAAATATTCTAAAGGCAAAATATTTCTAAAATAAAATGCCTAAAGAGAAAAATTCACTTTTTTCAAAGTATGTACATATCCAAATACGGAGGTAATTTCATACAATTAAAACTACTTATTGTTGTGGAATACATATAGCCGGATTGAGTAATTTCAATCGTATGCATGTACATTGCGTTGAAGTAGAAAAAACTACGAATTTTCTAAGAACACTAATAAAAGATAAATAATAAGTTACGTCCGTGACAATTGGCTCACCTAACATAAAATAGCTATTAAAACTAATACTGATATTATTTATTTTATCAGAATAAACCCAATACGTTTAAAATTTTATGCTGATTCAGAAAAAGTGGTCAATATTTCCTTTAAGACCAACATTTGCTGAAAATTGGGTTAAAAACTGAAGTAATGACATCTGACCACCTCTCCTGAAATGTCGGGAGCGATGGATCGCATCCTTGGGACAGATGGTTCGCATAATTATTAATGAAGAACTAACAAAGAAGAAAGCAAATTTATTTATGAGTGAATACTACAACTACAGAAACACAGCGTATGTCCTTCAGTATTTTGGATGCAAGAATCAGTTAGATTATCATGCATAAGACAATAAAGGTTTACACTCAAATACAATTGGATGAATTTAATACACACAATTGCGTTAAGAATAATACGCAATAAAATATAAGCAGTATTATTATAGGCAGGGGCGGATTTGTGTATAGGCTAAGTAGGCTGCAGCCTAGGGCGGAAAATTTTGAGGAGCGGCAAATTTTAGAGAGTGGTAAATTTTATGGAACCATAAATTTTGGGGCGCGGTAAAATTTGGGGAGCGAGAAATTTCGAGACCGACAAATTTTGAGGAGCAGTAAATTTGGGAGAGCCATAAATTTTGAGCGAAAAAAATTGGGAAAGGTTTAAACACAGAGGCTTGAGGCAACTTTAAAAACCATTCACATCTTTTTCATATCGCAAATTAACAATAACTCATATATTAATTACTTTTCAACTCATAATTACTTTTGAAATTGCCTCGACTCTTTTAAATTAAAATATTTTATGGTATTTCGCGGAAAGTGCGGCAGACACTTCCGTTAGCCTAGGGACGCCGAATCTCAAATTTCGCTCCTGATTATAGGGTTTTATAAAGCATAAGTTTTAAAATACCGACAACAGTGGATCACGCATTATTGATCAAAAGTTGTTTCATTATTAACGTGCCTAACATTCGTATCGCGTCAAAAAAATAAGAAAATTTTTGAAAAGGTAGACATGAGTCATTATGATATCAGAATTCCTTCTTAAGTAGAAATTAAAGAGAATATACATGAGAATAAATTTCCTCTGTAACGTGTCATCTTGATCAAAAAGTAGATCAGTGAACCATAAATGGAACTGGGAATTCCACTTTAGTAGTTATTTTCGGTTCAGCAGATTACAAAGCTGCCCGTGCAAAATCAAGATAAAGGAAAATCGGAGCAGATGTAAGTTTAAAAAGCTTGTTTTTGCTTCAGGTGCAACGGACGGGATCATCAGAGGAATTTTCCGAGTTATCTCGAGCGGGACGTCGACCGAGAAGGACGACGAGCAGCTGGTGAGCCTCATTAAGGAGGAAATTGTACGAACGGCGCAAAGCATCAAAACGCCAACAGGTTCGATCGAGGCAGCCGCCAGAAGGGCTCAAAGGCTTGTCACCGAATTAACATCCGCTTATACAACCGCCATTTACAAATCGAAGACTAGCGAGGAAGCCAGAGTGAACTTCGCACGATTCCAAAACACTGTGCAAAAGATTGTAGATTACATAAAACACGGACAGTTCGTGGCGTGAATGTCAATCATGCTTAAACGGATAGACACGATTGTTTTTTATTGAAACAGAAATGGTATTATTCATTAATTCACGCTGCATATCATCTATGTTTTATTGGCCATATTTATGAATAAAAAATGTTGAAACGGACAAGTCTATTACAGAATTGTTCGTTGCCATTGGAGCATCATAAACCACAATTGCCCAGCGAAGCTTGGATCTAATTTCGAATCTGTCAATTTGTTTTTCCAATATGTTTCGAATAATCTTAACTAAAAAATTAACTAGCACAAAGATTAAGCAATAGGTATCAACTTGAAACGACACAATTTTGAGTTGCTAAATGAATAAAAAAATTGAGCCACGTGTGAAATAAGAACACAAGAGATCGTGATTTTTTTATGAATATTCTCCAAACAGTACCCATTAGCATATTATCTAGACGAAAATAAATGAACACCGACCGAAACTGCCAATCACGGATATCGAACGCGTGCGCAAACCCTTCTGCCCGAGTGGATCGTAGGATATATTTTTTCGCTGATGGCAAGTGTGGCAACAAAATTACTCCCGCTGACGTATGAGTCAGGCAGGCGATCCATTGTAAAAGCGGCATGGGCTCATAATCTGGCGATGTAGGATCTCCAGGCCGAGCTGACCGGAACTGCGCCTATGCTCTCTCGCCGGAAGTGCCGCTGCCACATGTAGTAATATAAATTATAATGCCCTTACGGTTTTTCCTTTCGCGGATTTGCATTAAAAACGCCGGAATAGCATTGTCGTTAAAATCGGTGTGCGCACGCTTTTCATGGAAATAAGAAAAGCACAGGGCTGGCTGGAACTCCCGCCCTTCCCTCATCCGAGCCCCGACTGGGAGATAAAAATCCGGGGGAGAGAGCGCATTGATTTCCATCGAATCGTGCCAAGGCTAATCGGAGATGAAATCTGGAAACGGCTCGCTTTCACCAACTCGGACAATAGACTCCACAGGTTTTCTAATTTTTTTTTTTCTGTTCCTTCCTTTTTCATTCTCTTAGAGATTAGACTGAAGCCCGCGTGCGTTGAGGATGCGTGAGATATAATGGAGTTTCCTTAACCAGCAGATATGCTAATTGCAAAAATGCGAAGGTGTAAAAGGCTAATTAACAATTTCTAGCCCATAAGAATCCCTTCTTCGTTCCTTATCTAACTTCCAGTCGAGGTTTCTGCTGAGTATCCTTGAGTTTTCTAAGGATATTTATGAGATTGCAGGAACACGGTGGTACCGGAGACATTTCCAAGATGTATCGATACCTCGTTCGGAGTTATAACGAAGAAAAAGGATAATTAAGAAGTCGTCTGTAAGAAGAGATCTAAATCCTTTGTTTCTCGTTAGGCGTCCAGTGAAGGGCTTCTTCCTGTCATTGGACGTCCCAAGGATTTCTTGGGGGCACCAAGGCCATTTTCAAAACTGTACTGAAGTAAGAAACTAATTAACAAGTCGTAGTTTACAATTTCTCATACGAATCCTTCGTGTCTCTTGGTTAGATTCCAGTAAAGGTCTCCTCCAGATTTTCCAAGGGTTTTTGCGGGGCCGCAGAAACTCGAAGTCACTAAGGACACCCTCGAGGAACGTCGTGCCTCCTTTGAAGTTACGACGGAATAGCGGCGTCCATGGATTTTATATGGGAAACTGATTCGACCACGAACCAGAGGAGAATATAACACCGGGGCATTTTGTTTTGTTGCGCAAGAGGATAATAAACATCGTTCGGGCCTGCTACCGTACCGACTAGATAGCTACGACGATGAAACAATGCGGCATTGTCCCGGCAGCCTCAGCCGCCAAAGCACAGCCGAACCGAAGCACCGTGTTAAGTCATGAACAGCGTTACACGCGGGCTTAGAAATGTCCAGTCGTAGCTGGATAACCGAGACCTGACCCTCGAAAATATTGTTTCTGGAAAAGCTTCATTCGGTGAACCGGTAAGCTTCACTGCTGGACCCTAGTCATGAGAATAAATGATTAATTGTACGTTTGTGATTTTCCCTTCGAGCATTCATCATGGAAAAATTGAAAACCTTTGCAATCTTATGGTAAACCTTGCTCGCCCAAGTTCAAATTTAGGTGTACCTAGTGAAACTTTTATACTTTCAAGGTTTAAGCACTCTTCCAGTACTTTTGAATAATCGTGAACTAACTTTTGCGAAAATGTTTTGATGAACACTTAAGGGTCAATTCTGGGACAATTCCGGTTTAGAGCCCATAAAAATAGGTGATTTTTAGGAATTAATTAACGGAAAGCTGCTACATATAATTTAATGGGACTTTTTGCATTGTATTAAGGATGTCTTAAACTATAGAAATAAATTTTTTGTTTTAAAATTAATCATTGCAGACGGCACTGGGGAATCGTTATAGTCGAAGCGTCAAAAAATTCATCCAAATCGGTGGAACCTGTAGCACCTAAACCATTGGTCTGAAATAAAACAATGTCAGATTATTAAAGGGCATGAAACTCGCCCGCGGACTTAGCAGTAAAAATTACAAAAATGACATTTTTTGAGAAAATAACGACACTTGAAGTTTGAAATCACTTTAACCCTATATGTTTCGTCCTTTCACCACCTTAAAAAATTACAAACTTTCATTTTTTTTTTTAATTTTACTGGTTTGTCCACGAGCCAGAAACATATTGTTCAAAATAAAATAAAAATCTGTCAAAACGGATAATAACTTTTGGAGGTACTAGTTCCACCGATTTTAAGAACACTGTTTCATGAAAAACGCGTTTAAAGTTTTACGTGAGCTCCGAGTGGCAGGGTGTTACCCATGCATTTGCCTCTACTCAGATGCCTATAACTTCGAGAATTTTACGAATTTTAAAAAATCCTTTTAAACGCGTATTCTTAAAAGTTTGAACATTCAAAAAATGAAATAAAAAAATCGATTTTTAGAGCGGAACCTCCTCTTAAGTGTACCAGTAGACCCTTAAGCATGTTTGTTGTTCATGCTTCGCGATCCACGATTGATTGCTGTCTCCAAGCACAAAGGTGGAAAAAATCTGAAGTTTTAGTATAAACCTTACAACATGCCCATGAATATTTGTGTTACATATTCTGAAAAAACACCTGCTCTGGAATTAATATAGTATTAACAAACGATAAAGGCTTTAATAATATTCGTGTTCTCATTGTTTCTCTTTGTAATTACAGAATTTTATTTTCCATAACACAAGATAATTTCTGCATATTTCAAGAAATTTGCGTGGGTATTCCCCTTTTTCTCCCTCCATCGAAAATCGTCTGAGAAGTATGACACCTAATGAACTGATTGTTGATAAGCGACTACATAGTACATGCATAGCTAGCTCGAACATGTTCAATCATTCTTGAATTATTTATACAAGTCTTCACGTATATTTGTAATTTCTTAAGATTGAATCTACTAATTACCGTTTGAATACCTTCGAATCCATTTTGCATTTTTTACTAATACCCAATTGTTTTATTAATAGATCAAACTAATATCAGCTGTTCATAGTGTGTACCAATGCAAAAAAAAATACTCAAAGCATTTCGTTCAATTTTCTATAACTCAGAATCTACAGTACTTATACACGACACATGTTCGCATAAGATTGTTTACTTTTTTTACTTTTAAGTGTGTAGATTTACTTTGTAAAATATGACTATACATTTATGAACCGCCCTGTATACCTGTCAACAATTATATACTATTAAAACCCGGACTAGGCTCTGTCTACAAACTATGTACACATCATCGCGTAGGTATTATCTACTCTTTTTATGCGTTTTGAGTAAATAAATGATTTGATCCGCGACAGATTAACGGCAAAGAAGGAGGCGAAACTAGGCACACCACGCGGTGAAACTGCGTTTAGCTACGACACCAAAAGAAGCAGGAGCAACAGCATACCGCAAGGGCATAACTTAAGCGAGCCCTGAGCTCACGAAGAGAAGAGACGGGTCACGACGCCATGTGTGCGGCCTACCAACCACACCCACCACCTATTTATTTATGTCTACCTCACGGCTTTTTGTTCGTACCATCGAGCTTTCATTGCGCTGTTCCACCGCGAACAATCGAGGAGCCGACTGCCCTACCCGGAAAAATCTCGTCCCGAAGGAATCGTCCTTCAAACCTCTCTGTTCCGAATTATTTGTAAAGAGGCTCTCGCTTGTCGAGGAAGCAGGGGAACACGCTCCGTGCGAATGGAATAATAAAGCCACAATGCGGATCCCTAGGATTATTTTATATAAATAGTTGTACCTACAAAATGATTCTTAAGTATGCCTCCAAAAAATGCGAATAAAACTATAATTGATCAGGTAGCTAAATTTGATCTAAGCCAATGATAACCTAGATATCTATACTGACTTACAAAAACTACTTTAATTTTATTTAAATAATGTGCATTTGTATGTTTTATATGAATTAGACACATTTCCCCTGTGTTGCTTGTCGGGATGTTATTCTGCAGGGAGAGTATGCTTCTGAAACTTTTTTTATCTTAAATCTCAAAAGTTGGCACTAAACAATTCTGACCCCGACCACTTACCGATCAGAGTGTTATGAATATCTTGAAAATTAAAACCGAGCGGCGGTTATATGTATAGGAAAAAGTTGCTAAGAAGCATGTCCCCGAAGACATATTCAATTACCAACATCTCAAGCATAGTTTTCTTCTCACCGTGTGTAGGTACTATTAAGGGGACTACTTAGGCAGTCAGCTCGCTCGAAAATCAAGTATTTTTTGCGAATTAATTGCAAGGAGATGAAGTCAAGCACAGGCGTTTCCTTTTATACAATGTTTATTACTATCACGTAGAGTAGAAAAATATTTTTTTATACATATCTATTTTACAAATGGCGCCACACGAGGTTGATTATATGTACAATGGTTTAGAAAAAGTGTCTTTGGTTTGGCACTGATAATAAACTCAAAAATAAAGATAGGTACAATGGATTTCTTGGAATATGCTTCTCCTAGAACCTGGAATTTCGGCCTCAACCTCGGAAAAAAGAATCGAACTAAAATTATTAAAACAGCGACTAGAAGAAGGCGGTTTTCACGATAAATGTCGAGTTTCGGGTGCACAGATATTTGTTTTCTTTTTTATCTTGGAAACTAAGACACTGTAATGTTGAGGTTCAGGGCAGAAAGGAATATATTTTAAACTGAACCTCCGTTTTTTTCAATCACTACAAAACCATAGAAAAAACGCCTACACATCAGACGACTGTAGCGCCTTAATATACATATGTATATATAATCTAAAAAAATAAAGAAACAAAAAAATTTCGTTAGTATATTAATGTACCCTCTGATTAACAGAGGGAATTTTCGAAATATTAATTTAAAACAAAATGGCGGTTATTTAAAGTTGAAGTCCTGATTTTTTGGGAAATCTTTTTTGTTTTTTTATTTTAGATACCTAATGTGGTTCCGAATGGCAGTGCTCACCCCGAAACAACTTTTTAAAAAGGCTTTTTTGTAATTTTATTATAAACGTAAATATTTTTCTACGCAAAAATGACCAAGTGTTCTTTAAATGTTGCTCTTGTAAGTGCAAAAAGTTCTGTAAAAATATATGCTACTGCTTTTTCAAAAAAAATCACAAGCATTCGCCTCTTTTCGGCCTCCTGACCATGTATAACCCCTTAACGGCGTATTCATATTTCAAGGTCCCAATAATAGGTGATTTTCGCGATTTATTTTTTCAAACACTGTATAACTTTAATCTTTGTACAATGTTTTTATTAGTTTTCAAATATAATATACCTATGACAAATTTGGTTTAAAGAAAATCAATACATTTGAAGTAACAGCGGTTTGATCTGGACTGTACATTTATGACGGTGAGCACGATTTCGTCTTTCGTGATCATCAGAAATGAAAAACAAAGTTATTTTCATATTCAAAATGGTTTCTATTTTCACCCCTATACTAGAATTTGTAAAAATTAATGAACTTCTAATTTTTTTCTCAGATGGAAGTTTCAAAAATTCGTGTTGCCATATTTCTTTACGTTATCAGATATGAATGATTCTATTAGGAGCGATAATAAAAATCGAAAATTCAATTGTAGCAAAAAGATCATAAAAATAAAGTAACGTTTCTTGCGTATTCTAATGCATTCAGAAACTTCCTTGTGTCATAATTTAAGCCTACTTTGAGCAAACACTACTTTGCTCTACTTCAAAGAAGGCAGCCGTACTATGATCACAAATTTAATGATTCACAAACCAATTAATGTTTTAGCTGTTTGGACGTTGGTGATCCTCGCATGGGAATTTCACGTCTCTTTCGGGAGTAACGAATCTATAAAAATGCATTGCACGCGTCCGGTGAAATCGTGAGGACGATGCCATCTAGATGCGCTTTGAACGAAACGCAAGCCAGCTTTATAAGCACAAATGCGGAAGCGGTAGGCACAAGAACATCTGTACTGATACCATTCGTTGATGATCTGAATCCCTTTTGTACTTCTGACTCTGAGCTGCTCACTGGACTTTATCTTCGTGGGAATGCCTTGGTCTTTCAAGCCTGGGGGGGGGGGGGGGGGTAAAAGTGGTACTCGCCTTCAAGGATCATAATTGAGAATAATGGTTATGATAACTTGAAAAGAACAAAACTGCTGCAAAGTGAAATCTCAGTTCCCTATTTTAGAGGCCCGATAAACAAGAATGTTTACTCCCTTAGTAATTGCGAATCTCTCGCGTGACGAAATTCAGGCGCTTCGCACTGAAATCTTAGCTGGGTTTAGAAACTGTGCAACTTCCAAAGGAAGTGTGCGCTAAAAACGAACAAGGCTCCGCTAAAATTCAACGCAACGGTACAGGAGGTGTCCGTTATATTATAAATTATAATCGAATACAAGGTTCGCTTCACAAACGATGTGAATAATTTATGCGCCAGTGCTAACATTGCTACGTCTGCGCACCCAGATAGGAGGATGCGCCGCAAAGATTCAACAGCACATGAAGTAACGTTTAAAATATCAATTACAAGGGCTACTGTGTATCTTCGTTAGCCGTTAACAATGAGAAGCGTCACAAGTCATCTAAACAGAACGCGGTTGGATAATCAAAAATCACTTGAAATACTACATACCAGAAATGATTTTCATCCAACCAGGAAATCAACGCAGAAGCTAATCCAATTAAAGGAGACATAGACAGCTAGGAAGGAAGGAAGGAAAACGCGGTTGACCTGACAAAAGCGTTTAATTATCATCCACGATAGTATTTGTTCTCGTGTTTACCGTTAAAGGCGGTGCTGAATGTATACACACATATAACACGCTCCATGATTCGCAGTAAACCGTTAATAACGCGCGAAGTGTCTAAAACTTGCAACATTTGCCACATTGCTACATCATATATGTATATAGTTCCAAGCGGACCATAAAATCATGAGTGTGCTCCGTCTGGAATCAAACTGTCTTGGCCTAAGACGTAAGTAACGAATGAAATTCGTCTTTCGAACACTCGTTGAATCTTTGGAAAGTTGAATGAACAGTAATCGCGCAGCTGTAACATGTCGTATCTCTTTTCTGATTGCAATTAAGAGAAAATGGTAGAGGAACAAGTTGAACGGTTTGAGGAGATTTATCTTGGTGTGACCTCCTCTTTTCTGAAAATGTAACAGTGCAGTTGTACATTGTACTTTACGAACCGTATTGTGCAAATCCACTTTGATCGAGCTTTCGGGATTGAACACTTAACATATTGAACTAACCTAACCTAAAATTTCACATGAACTATGTACAGGGTATTTCTCAATATGTGGGGCATTTTCCAGCATCGGTTCTACTCACCAAAATAGTAAAAAAAGTTTATATACGCGTATGTCCAATAATACAGTCCGGGAAAATTTTATTATTTTCGGACTTGTAACATTCAATAGCCGTTTCTTATAGATTTTCGTGCGCTGAAAACAAATCCATAAACCGCTTGTCGCGATCACTCTCGGTTTTTGAGAAATATGATTTTGAAAAAAAATGCAAATTTTCAACTTTGAACATCCTTTGTGTCGAAACTGTAATAGTTATTCGATTGCTTGACAATTGTCAAATTATTCTATGAACCCTCCAGAATACAACAATATAAGTTATTAGTACATTATGAACATTTAAATATGTTTAAACAACGATCAAACGGAAAAGAATACCCGAAATGCACCCATTTTTGCAGATATCTTTAAATTTCTTTCCAAAACTAAGGGTCTAGGAAAAAATCTGACTACCCCACGCGATGCAGTAGACATTTTTCCTTCGGGAAGCATCAACAGAAGTGGAAAGTCGCGTTTTGTTTTCAATACAGAAGCGAAATAGTTTGGTAAAACGTACGGCGTCCACAGTGGTAGTCAACGGCGGCGCGCGATCCACTGCTGCTCAGCGTAACACAATCGCTTAAGGCTGTGGTTACAGTGGACGCGTTTTCGCGCGAACTGAGCATCGCGCGAAGCGCGCGATGTCGCGCGACGTCGTCGCGAAATTTCGCGCGAAAATTTGTTTTTCTGAAATACGTGGCTGTAATAAATAGATATTTTTACTCGTATATGACGATAGACAAAATGGATACATCGTTTTTTAGAGGTGCTTTTCCATTATCCGGGCGCCACTGCCATCCCTAAATTAATAGGTGGAGTTTTGAAAAAACTGGAACTGAATGAAAAAAAAAAATTTATTCATTTTTCGTTTGGTTTAGGTTTTGATTAACAATGATTGTTGTACAGCCACGTATTTCAGAAAAACAAATTTTCGCGCGAAATTTCGACATCGCGCGCTTCGCGCGAAAACGCGTCCACTGTAACCACAGCCTAACGCGCGTGACTACCACTGTCAGCGTCGCACGTTTTGCCAAACTATTTCGTTTCTGTATTGAAAACAAAACGTGACTTACCACTTCTGTTAATGCTTTCTGAAGGGAAAATGTCTGCTACATCGCATGGAGTAGTCAGATTTTCTCCTAGACCCTTATTTTTGGAAATAAATGTAAAGATATCTGCAAAAATGGGTGCATTTCGGGTGTTCTTTTTCCTTCGATCGTTGTTTAAACATATTTAAATGTTCATAATGCACTAATAACTTATATCGTTCTAGTTGGGAGGGTTCATAGAATAATTTGACGTAAGAAGCAACTGCATAACTATTACTGTTTCGACACAAAAAATGTTCAAAGATGAAAATTTGCAGATTTTTCAAAATTGAATTTCTCAAAACTGAGGATGATGGCGACAAGCGGTTTGCGGATTCGTTTTCAGCGCACGGAAACCTATAAGAAACCACTATGGAATGTTACAAGTCCAGATGACTGTCGAACTAATGCTTAGATTTGCAGTTATAAGGATTTTTATATTTCTTAAAACGCGGCTCCGAAACGCCTATAAAGGGCGAATTCTACTTACCCCCAAATCACCCGTGGATAGGTTTTCCTATACGCGACTGGACGCAACGTCAAGAATTTAAAACTCGATATTCTCGAAAATGAAGAGCAATATCAAAAAATTGTATTCCTTTTTGTCGACTTATTCGCTTGTTATAAGTCGAAAAGGATCAGTAACTTTTTTTGATATCGCGCATCTTTTTTGAGAAAATCGACTTTGAAATTCTTAACGTTGAGTCCAGGCGCGTATAGGAAACCAATCTCAATGAAAATCACGAGCGATTTGGGCGTAAATGGAGTTCGCCCAAAGTGTAATTTAACGAAGCCTAGCTATGTTTCCGCGAATCGATATATTAATTATCATTTCGCCTGTGTTTTTTAAAGGCGAGAAGGAAAGGATATGAATGAAAATATCTAGAGACGCGGTAGCGTCTCAACGCCAAGTACATGTTTCGACACCCTGTACACGCCGACTGTCGCCACCGCTATCATTTACTCGTCTGAAACTTATCTCGTTACTGAAACTTATTTCATTAATATCTCATAACGCCTGCAATATTTTCTAAATTTAAAGCAATTTTTCTTATGTAAACCGCATATAAGCTTTCGAATGAGACCAAATTCAATAAAATCGATCCACGCATGACGGAGATATCATAATATCGTCTCATGGATCAGTCGGAAACGGTAAGATCTTTATTCTGATTCTCCTCCTTCTTCTCCCAGAAATTTTTCGTCAAGCATAATACGTATATACGCGTTACATGCACACCTACAGCCAACGGAATCTAACACATGTTTTGTTCGTGAATCGCTATCTTCACTATGCAATCTACACCAAATTTTGACAATTTACCGTCAAGTTATAACCTAGCGAGTGTCAAATAAGGTAAGTTGTCAAAATTTGAGATGCCACGTGTTTTTACAAATATCTATCGTTGTACACCGTGGTTGTACTACTGAATTGCAACCAAAATGTAGTCTCAAACACAAGGTAAGTTGCCAAAATTTGAATTGCGACATTTTTGTATATCATCAAACTGTTTTTCATTTGTAACTAAACTGAAAATTTTATGTATATGTAGATAATCCAAGTGTAAAATGATGCTGTGACCTACGCCAGACTATGTATGTACGCATAATTTTGCACGAAGGATTTCGTATACATATTCAGTTATTTTGATACATGGACACCTTCGATAATGCACGAATTTAATCAGTGTTTCTTGTACTATACACAAAATACTATACATATACATAATACATATAGATCGGCAATGCGGTGCACAAGGTTTGTTTCATAGTTGTTAAACTTGCGTAGAATTTATCCTTAATTCTGTTCTGTGATAAGGCTGTTCATGGCTGTTGATGGTGAACCTTCCCACTTTATAATATTACAAATTATCTCAAGTCATTCCCTATGCAAATTATCTTTGTAAAAAGAAGTGAGATCCCATAAAAAACTTCAAAAAAGTAAAAAATGACGCCACGTACATGGAAAAATCAAGGACGGAAAAGAGTATTATAAAATAAATCATAAAAAAATACAAGATAATAATAATTACAATATAAAAAAAAAATGTGAAATCAAAATGAGCTGCAAGTACATAAAGGTGCTTTGTAATAATCACTGACATTTTAATAATGTGAAGATAAAATGTAACATCTCGACATTTGCCTAAATGTCCACGGCCTGGAAGTCAAACACTTGGCGTGGCCAGGCAAGGTATTCTCAGATCATCAATACCCATACCTTCCCTCTCGCAGGCTTTCAGATAATTTGCCAATTTAAAGCTCTGATAAATATGAGTACACTCTCATTATTTTACGTTTTTAACTAATTCTTATTCATCGCCACCTTGACCTTGCCTGGCCATGCCAAGTATTTGACTTCCAGGCCGCGGACATTTAGGCAAATGTCTAGATGTTACATTTTATCTTCACATTATTAAAATGTCAGTGATTATTACAAAGCACCTTTATGTACTTGCAGCTCATTTTGATTTCACATTTTTTTTTTATATTGTAATTATTATTTTGATGAGTACGACCGATCCTGAAAAAAGGTCCCACATTTTTATAAGCATCCTGTACATATAGCTTATCGAAACAATAATTGTTCGAATTTCAGAGAAATATTTGGAACTGCGATATACATTGTGCGACTTATACCTCGTACGTCCGCATAACTTGTACGTCCTCGGCGAAAACCCCCAACCCCCTTCCCTTAATCTTCCTCAATTTATCTCCCGACATGTTTAATTCCCCAATTACGGGAAACTTCTATTGCCCATGTTAATTACGAGCCCGCTTGCTAATTAAACACCATTAATCTTTTATTACGAAGCTGCTGTTGAGTCATCCCCGTTTTACAGTAAAAAAAACAAATTAATAAAGGAATCACGTCCTTATCTCGAGCCTCCGACAAGAAGAACGGGCCGCTGCTGTATTCGTTTGAAACCCTCAAACCGGAACAATAGCCTGCCGGATAGTGAAAAAGAAAAAAAAATGGGGAGAAAAAGATGATGCAGGAGGAAAAGGAAGGGAAGAAGGAAAGAGCGGCTGAAACTGCCTATAGTAACGCGACAGAGTTACGATCGTACAACGAAGGCGCACGACCGTACGCGCGCGGTCTTCTTTCTTTTTACTTTTTTCCTCTCTCCTTCCCCTCTATCCTTCACCGCGATTAATTCGCGTTGGCGTGCGCGCGCGTCCTTATATCGCGGCTCGATCGCCGCGGAGGAGGCGGCAGCGCTTTTTAAATAACTATAATGAGGGCAATTATCGTGTGCGCCGACAAGCAGAGTGTGACGAGTCGTTGTTACACATTGCGGCACGAAGGATGATCGCTCGAGCTAGATGAAGGAATAGCGCGGTGAGCAAAGTGCTGGGGAAGGATGGCCGCGGCAGAAAGTATAGGATTTCGCGAAGGGGCGGAGAGGGGAGAGGAAAGAGGCGCGATGAAGACGGAGGGAAAAAGCGCCTCTAACTAGATGAAAATTAGGAGCGGGGGAAGGGACGGGAAAGAAAGATCTAGTTGGTGCTGGAAGGAGGTAACGACTAACAAGGAAAAAGACGTTTTCAGTAATTACGGAATCTATGATTGAAAATCACGGAACAGGAGGAAGAGCTTAGCTATGAAAAATAGTCAACAAATTAAAGCTTTTGTAGATTAATGGAATGGAGAAGAAAGGGGATTTTGAAATCCAAAATACGCAATCAAATATTGCAATCTTAACAGCAAGATTTTTTTCACAAACTTTCACTAATGTAGCATTTCAGGCAATTTTCATAGATTTCTCTTTGCGTGTGTTAATGGTGTAAAATCTGTAAATTGTCTTTTCGTCAAACACTAATGAAGTTGTCAAGAATGTTTTTTATTGATTCCTGACAATTAAATACAATAATACAAAAATAGGAGTAGAGAGATACAATAATACGTATATGTACATTATAGGTATAATAGAATAATGGATGTGTATAAATATACCGCGCAATAGTGAAGTGTGTGTGTGGAAGTTGGAAAACGGAGGTAGGGTAATAGGGGAGCCTAGGCAATCTTTGCAATCAATAGTAAAGCTTTGATATTATTTAAATCAGCAGTTTAGACAGTTCGAGATTAGTCTCGAATCTACTTATATACTATCCCCATAAAATTTGCACTATGGAGTGGAGTGAGCCCACAGCTCTCCCTACTTCTTCTTCACCTTCTGCTTGGGCATGCGCATTACAGTTCTCACTATTACTCAGTATGCACAATTGGGAGTTGACGAGGATACAGCTGAGAGGAATGTACATCCTATTGGTCGGAACTTAGACTCTGCTCGTCGTTAAGCACGTGACTAAATAATCGTAACTGTAACCTACAAAGGGTGTCATTTATTGGAGTACCCGTTATCCCGCCTCGTGCAAATTAATGACTATAACAGCATTGCGTTGTATCATTCTTATGTCCTATGATTACTATTGTGCTTTCCCGAGATATAACGACTTCATAAATGCAGCAGGGGCTCGGGTCCTTAACGTCTCTGAGTGTTTCGGTGGCAAGTCAAACGCTTCCGAGTGTTTCGGTGGCAAGTCAAACGCCACCGAATGTTTCGGTGGCAAGTCAAACGCCTCCGAGTGTTTCGGTGGCAAGTCAAACGCCTCCGAGTGTTTCGGTGGCAAGTCAAACGCCTCCGAGTGTTTCGGTGGCAAGTCAAACGCCTCCCAGTGTTTCGGTGGCAGGTCAATCGCCTCCGAGTATTTCGGTGGCAAGTCAAACGCCCAGGGACATATTCAGTGAACTTATTGGATGTTAGTTAATTGTTTGAGATCAGTACAAGTAAACATATGTGACCGAATAAGCACAGTCCCGTAACAAGTAGTAAAGGACACAATTGGCGGCTTGTAGCCCCAATGGTATCCATTGCACACCACTTGAGTGGGTCTCCCCTTAGTTACTACATCTCGGGGAAACACTTCTGTCTCTCACCTTATACTTTCGATATGTTCATAAAAAATTTTGCATACATAAAAATCATTTCCAACAAGTATGTGATAGACTAAACAATTTGCCTATCCCGTACGTTACATACTATATAGTCAGTCCACAGATTAATTGCATAACATTTGATGCAGATAAGAAAAGGAAGCTAAGAAAACAAGATGGTCGAACGGAAAGGAATGTATGTACATACATATATACATTATACATACATAGGTACTTACTAGGAAACAGGCGTTGGAGAACAAAATATCAACAGATAAGCGAATAAAATGGTCGCGGGAAGTGAGATAAATAGTGAATTGAATAATCGGTGACGAAAAACTATTAAAAAGAGAGGCAGTGGGGCTGGAGGAGGGAGGAGGAAGTGACGGCGGCAGAGAGGTGAATCAGAGGAGAGAGGAGAGACAGGCAGCGCGTGGCAAGCCTCTCCCCCTTTCGACCCTCTCCTCCTCCAACAACTAATGCCTTCATCCGTGCAACCGCCTCCGCCAGCCGAGGCCTTAACTACTTTCTTATTCGCTCGTTTCAGACCGGCCTTACGGGCCCCGGGCATAATGCCCCAGCGCTCCTTACGCATGCTGAACGCCAAACACACCCCTTCCTCCGCTTCTCCTCTCGCACCATCTTCGTCCTCCTCCACGTCGGCCTCCCCGGAAGACTGTACCCCTAGAGGAACTGCGGGTCAGAGACTGCGAGGCATATTCGACGCAGACTCGTGGCTCGTGCCTAGACCCATTGGCGTCCAACTCCGATGTATTCCGCCGACAGAAATATTCGCTTGCCAAGAGAACGGCCGGCAGTCTCTCGTCGACAAAACCATTTTAGATACCGAATTGGAGAATGCTATTGCGCGACACGCGGATACTTGGAATCCTAGCGCAAAGTGTCTCCATACAATCACGTCTTGATGATTCTCTTTTTTGAGTTGTAGGATCCAATGAGAGGGTTACTAAAGCGAGAGGGGTCACTTCGAGGTAAACGGTGTCCTCGAAACATCTAACGAATATTGTTTAAATTTTTTAAACAATTTGGATTATGATAACGTCATTGTTCATTTGTATATTTATGCAGTACCTATTTTTGGAGTATTTTAAATTGCGGATGAACAGAAAGAAAAAACAAACAGATACCTACACCATATTAATTCGACATCATTCCCTCCTGTTACAGTGAAATAAGTTCTGTAGAATCTTTCGATGTACCTCAGTAACTTGTATTCGGAGGAACAGACGTTCTGGGAAGGAAGAGAAGTTTAGGAAGGCGCGAGGCGAGCATGTGCGAATGGCAATTCCTCGGCTTTATTCGGGCGACGCCGATGCGCTAATATAATAAGAAACGTGGTGGCTGTTGCGCCGAGCGTACGGGAGCGAAGTAGCCTCGCTTATGGTCCGGTGGTGCCCGAGGAGCATAACAACTCGCGGAGCATAACGCCACGAGCCATCATATCCTCCTTCCAGAAACCCTCTCCGGAGGTGTTCCTCCTCCCCCATCCTCTATCGTTTCAGCTCAAGCTCCCCCCGCCGTCGCGGGAGAGCACGAGTCTTTCTATATAACATAAGTGTATGTATATACCCGTCACGCGTGTCGTACCGCCGCCGCGTGGGGATGTTTGAATACGCGCGCCTACTCGTCCCGCTCGCTCTAGCAAGTGGAAGGATGCATGTAAACAATGTTGGGACGAAATTCAAAAATAAATCAGGCAGGCGGCATCAGCGTGAAGGAAGCTCCTTCGAATTTGTGGCGATTTTACTTGAGGGACTTACAACGGTTTTACTTTAAATGAAAACTTGCTCTGAGCAGAGAAGATGCCTTAAGGGGTTACATCCAACTAGACGTCCGGAACAAGCATACAATTTCAGGAATTTTTTTGAGAAAAGTATAAGTGAAAATCATATGCAATGTTTTTCTACTAAAACAAACATCTTAACTATATTATTCTAAATTTTCATGAGATATTATTATTAACTAAAGGAGATATCATCGGCTTGGATATGAGTCGTGTTTTTCTTTTAAGCATCAGCTGGTAAACATTCTCTAGGCCAAATAGAGCATCTGAAAACAAAAATTCAAATAGATTTTAAAAATAAATAACTTTCAGAAGTACATGACGTCCTAATATTTTTAAATGTTGCTTTTAATTTTGCAAATAATGGAAATACTTGCAATGCCTTCTTGAAAAAAGGGATAATATTTCCACCAAAATTCAATATTTCATCTTCAAACGGCCGCCCTGTTTTACCAAAACACAATATTAAAATTCGGAGAACGTCAGGTACTTCTGAAAGTTATTTATTTTTAAAATCTATTTGAATTTTGGTTTTCAGTTGCATCGTTTCGCCTAAGGAATGTCCGCATGCTAATGTTTAAAAAGACACGACTCACATCCGAGCCTTTAGTTAAAAATAATATCTCATGCAAATTTAGAATAATATAGTTAAAAGATGTATCTTTTAGTAGAAAAGCATTGTGTATGATTTTTACATATACTTTTCCTAAATAAAATCTTGAACTGGTATGCTTTTTCCGGACCTCTAGGTGGATGTAACCCCCTGAAGTGGAACTAACAGTATTATGTTTATTTTTTATTAACAAACCATTCGGAAGTGTTTAAAAGGAAAAGGAGTGACTTTGACGTTTATGAAAAAAAATGCAATATTCTTATTATGTATATTGGGGAGCATTACGGTGAATGACTTTCGTGCCTTCACCCTCCGTGTTTATTATATTAAAATTTAATAGAATTACTCTCTGAAATTCTTTCTCTAGCAGAGGTTACCACGAATAGTCAAATATGTAAATTGTTTTATGTAGAAATCGTTTTAGTGGAAACATGTCCATTATCTCATTACCTATCTTATCGTTCCTATGTTCTTTTACAGCTTTTGTACTCACTAAACACTATAAGTATAGTCTTCTTGTTTTGCCGAGCATATTATCTAAATAGCAATGCCTATTTTTCAAGATTTGAATATTCACAAATACTCACACTCCAGATATGCAGATTTGCTTCTAACGCAAAAGAATAAAGATTATTATTAAAACTACTGCAAGCTCCAAATACAAGTGGACACTTTTCTAACCACCCAACTATTTCCACACAAATTTCAATTCTGTATAAAAAAAAAATAAACAAGCCTTTGGACGTAATTAGTCCGTAGAAATCTCATAAACTCTCCAGCTTCGACATCCTCGTGGGCTGCAGGACAAAAATGAGTGTCGCAAACACTTCAAAATTTGAAAAGGAAAGCTCTATGCCCCGATAGGCGGGTCGATGAGAACAGGAAGGAGAGGAGAGAAAGAACAGCAACGGATTGCATGCACACCGATACGATGCTTCTGGCAGAGATGCATGTGTGTTGGCGAACGTTTGAGCGCGTGCACGTACGTTTATGTACAGGTATTGCTGGCTTCCGCGAACTAGATCGGCCGAACAGATATTAGGAGCGCGTCTGCCCCGTTGCCATTGCGGCAAGTGCTGGTCATTGTCCACCAGCAGGCACAGGAAGTCGACGACGGCCGGCGAGGGGGCAAAAAAGGAGAGAAAGAGATTTTTCGGTAGGATAATCTCGGAGAAACTACGACGTGTAGATTATCACATTGGATACGATGACAGTGCCCGCCGGATGATGATTCGCAATGAACACTCGGACTTGTTCAATATTATGCTGTGACATCGCTGAATGGATATAAGTCGATACAGAGCGAACGTACTTGTATTTCTGTTTAACATGAAAATTTCGAATGGGTATTTGTATTCTTTACCTGGTCCACAGAAAAGGTAGCAAGATTAAGAATCATATTTTTAAGGGATATTTTAGCAGTCGACTTTTATGGACTAAATTGTACTTAAATCAAAACAAATGGAACACATATAGGTATCTTTTACCTAATTAAATGCTTCTGATTGCACTTCTAGCTTCTTATAAATCTGTAAATTGTAATATTTATAAAATAAGTTCGATTAGTGTAAGGAAATTGCACGTTTTATAGAGGAAAAAAGATTTCAGTCAAATTGGCTCAAGTTTTGATATGTTGTAGATTTTGGTCTCCTGAACAATAATTTCTAAGTGCCAAACCCCTAAGTCTTCATATGTTTATGTCAGAGCACTTTGAAGCCGATGTGGCTAGGAAAAGTTGGAGATTACGAAAAGCATTTTGTGTAATTTTTGTAACTACAGTGGGGCACAAAAGTATTTCCGAGAATTTCGTGATTTTCGACCTTATTCTTCGATCTTTAAGCGTTTATAGTTCAGAGCAGCGTTAACCGATTTTGATGAAATTTTAGGCGTATATAAAACTTTCTTCAATCTACAAAAGGCATTTATAATTTTCATTACGAGTACAGACAAAAAAGTTGAATAAATGATCTTTCTTATTCTTTTTGCTATACCGACCAATTGTAACATTTTTCAAAACGACGAAACACGTCACTTAGCAAACTAATCCTACTAGCTTCTCAAAAAACTCAAGTTGTTTGGTCCAATTTTGAACAAGTTATACGATTTTAAAAGTGTCCACATACTTTTGTCCCCCACTGTATATAACATTGAGAAATAACCCATTCAGCACACCCTCGTTGCAGCATAGTTGCAAGATCGTTGCAGTGCAATATTGCAACGCAACATTGATGCAACTATGCAACAATAATTCTATGTCCGCCACGTGCAATGTTGCACGGCAACGTCGCAGCAACGTTACATCGACATTGCGCTGCAACTATGCACCACTGCAAGCAAGTGCAAGGTTACTGCAACCATCATGCAACGTTGCCGCCACGAAGTGTGCTGTATGGGAAGCACTATTTATCATGAATGAGTAACATCTATTTAACTCACAATGTTAAAAGATTATTTATTATAATAATACCCATCTCTGTGTAACAAATCAAATTAAATGTTTTGAGAAAATCGTAATGGCAGGTCAGTGGGTACTACAGATTACATACTATTGCAATGACTCGTCACATAGTGTAACAAATGGTACACGCAATTTATTTATTTATCATGAAACAAAATATACCTTTTAGTGTACCTAATATTACAGCAAGAAAGATGTTTACAGTCTTTACGCAACTTAATAAAATATTCATTAGTTATATATAGGGCTGTAAAATGTTATCTTGAGAAACTATTAACTATAAGTCAAGTAAAGAAACTATAATCTGTATATAAGAGAGTCGCAACAATGGTTACCGAATTGTAAACACAAGGAAGAATATTGAATAAATACTGTTTAATAGATAACGGTGGGACATTGGCTATGGATTAAATAATTGGTTTCAAATATATAATTTACATGTACCTATCTACGTTAATAAACCTGATTTCTTACAGATTAAAATTTAAGCTTCCAAATGTTTGAATTGTAATTATAGTCTATTTAACATAAATGTTCTCTTAATGTATAAAGAAATATTTAACAAAATAGAGTATTTGAACGTTTGAAGAGGTATGCAAACAAAAAACAAGGCATACTGAAATAGGATAATGGTTACAATCGGATGATACAGTTGATTGCGAGGAAAAACTTTTAAATATTTCTTTGACTATCATCCTTCATTAACAAAAGGATCTAATAATATATTTTAATATGTTGAATAACATACGTTTCAACGTATTAATACGACCATACATATAATGGTATCCATAAAAATTGTTTGTAGCAAACGTTTACTTAATGTGCCAATTATTTTTTTGTCCTATTTTCCACGTTATTTAAGGTCTGCTTATACGTGGCAAACTACAGAAAATTGGGAATTACAAGGAACTACATATAATAATATCAGAAAACTACTGAAAATACTTTACATTTTTTTCTTGTAGATTTGAAACGAATATTAAACCGTAACTTTTTGTAAACCCAACGACCGAAAAAATTTTGTTGTGTCAGAGAATTTATTTCAAAATCACGTTGTTCCCACCTAAACACGAGAATATCACTTGTCGCAGCAGCTACCATGGTGGAAAGCTGTGGCTACCTTTCTTTCCACACTTTTTTCTTTTACAGAATTTACGGTGTTGTTGCGACAAATAATCGTTGTCCGTCGCAGACAGGAAACTGGCGAGGAGATTGGCCACGAAGAGATTTTCGGTACGATAATCGTAGGGAAACTCCGGACGTCCATTGTGACAATGGCCTCCCGAGGCAGCGCGATAATTATGCTGGTAATAATACGTTAAATAGAAAAAAAAGCACTCTGTATCTTCTTACTGACACTAACTATCGAAGATTCCTTCACTGGCCAGTGAAATTAATTCATTTCCTACTGTACGTTGTATCGCTTGTACCCTTCGCTTCGTTTTAGTCTTACGTATGTATATACCTACGTATATACATGCAAGCACTTTGTAAGAATCCAAAAATTTATCTAAACGTCAAAATAAACTACAACGAAATGTCGTCTTGATTAATAATACTAATTCATCAGTTAATAAATGCTACTTTGTAAACTCGTAGCACATATTATGTATATTGTTTTTACGGTTACACTGTACAGGGTGTTCCAAAAGGAGAGGTCAGTAGCGCAGGTCAGGGCTGGGAAACCGGCCGCTCGTTCCCCTCCTTTCCTGCTCCCCTGAGCCGTAAGCAGATAGACCTATGCCCCCTCTACTACTCCCTACTACGTCACTGAGTTCCAACATCCAATGTTACCCGGTCCCCCTCTACTACTCCCTACTACGTCACCTTATCCCTCTCTGATAACCCTAGCCGTAAGAGAACAACCCCCCCGCCCCCCCCACTGGCGGATTTAACAAGGCGGCTGATGAGTAGTTGCCGCATAGGTCCTCCGGAGGTTTTCTGGGCAGGGGCCCATTTTTTTCAGGAAAATAAAGAGGTACTTTACTAAAAACGAGCCAAGAACTCTCCGGAAGGCCCCGGAAGGGACCCATGACCAAAAAAATTATGATTAGGTATAGGTATCCAAACACTGCAGTTTTTTTCGTACTACTACACTTGGCCCGTTTTTACTAAACTACCTCGTCATTTTCCTAAAAAAAATAGACCCCTCAGAACGTGTGCCACCTAGGCCTTTTTTCTTAAATCTGCCACTGGAGTCCCTCCATATCTATTTGGCCCCTACAGTCTATACTGGCGGCTCACGAGCAGCGTTGCCAGGTTCGAAGGAAAAAGAGAAAAGTAGTACAGTATTGTCTCCGTATGTGCTCGGTTTGGTGCACACGATACGGGTTTGTCGCTATCCCCACCACTTCTGTCTCACTCTTGTCTGGCGAAGGCGAGAGCGAGATGGAACGAGAGCGAGCGAGAGCCACTGAAAGTGAGCGAGGACGGTACCAGACAGACGACGTGTTGATGTTTTGTCTCGCTTCGTCTTTCGGCCGCCGTGACACTCCGTACTTTGCGTGCGCGACGGGCGTGCGCGATGGTCGCAAGCACTTACGGTGAGCACGGGAACCACTTCGCAAAATCTTGACGCAGGCCCGGTTCAAGTCTTTTTTGCGCCCTAGGCGAACTTGTCAAATTGCGCCCTTTATTATAATACATTTATTTGAGATTATCTATGACTTTACTCTGCAAAATTAGGCAACTGCTAAGGCGTAAGGTTGACAAGAGGTGCAAAATGGTCTTTTCATTGTTGGCATTGTAGAAAATAAATTTTTAAATGAAATATTACAAATTGTATTACAACAGTTTTAAACTACGAGTAAGAATTAAGAGTAAGGATATGAAGAAGCTCAATTAAATGTATTATAATAAATTGTGGAATTTGGCTAGCTCTCCTAGGGCGCAAAAAAGACTCGTGCCGTGCCTGGCTATCTGACCGTCGTGCGCATGCGTCGAGCAGTCACGATTCCATCTGAGCGCTTGCGCCTGTCGCACGCCCACCGCGCACGCAAAGCGTTCCATCTCGCTCCCCCCTTCGGCCAGAAAGAAGCGAGAAACGAACACTCGGAATTAGGGCTCTGTTCACGATACGGGTTCAACGCCGGTCCCGACCAGCGAGCACATACGGAAACAATACTGTATACTTAGTGAACTAGTGACGTCAGGCACATACTGTAGATAAATGGAATTGGAGAAGTAGAGACTGTGGATAGAGTGAGGGAGTGACAGACAGTTGACGTCGCTCAAGTCACATGATGCAAGTGAGGTAGATGTACAGTGGTAGTGGGGGTAATGTGACCTCATAGTTTTCCCTCGGGGGGAATTTCTCCTGGAAACGGTGCTCGCGAGCCGCACGCAACTCTCGCTCCTACATAGTTGATATTGCTGATAGTGAGGAACCGGCTGGCTAAGAGTGGGGGTCATGCGACTTCGGACGGAGAAATTCCCCAGCCCTGCTGTAGGTTATAGTATCAGCCATTCTAAGAATAAAAGTTTATATGTATAGTACCTATGACTGTGTTATTCCGAATGGTTTCTGATATTTGGAGTACAATACTTGCCATTTGTCGAGCAATATGTTCCCTGCGTTGTAAATTAGCTATTTTGTTTACTTAGAGACACTGTCGATCTTTTTATGGTTTTGGATAAAGATATGAAAGGTACAGAAGAAAAATCGATACACAGAATAAACTGCTCGGTCGCATAATGGATGCTGTTATCCGCGTGAAAAGATGTCGAGATGAACTCGCAAGGGAAGGCATCAGTCGGAACAAGCGATTTTTTAACAAAACCAGGCCCAAAATGTTAGGGACAATGTACATAAACATACGATGTAAACGAAATAGTATGCATTTCATCCAGAAAGAATAAAGCTCAAAACTATGTACATTGTACACTTACTGTACCTCAGGGCCAGATTAAGATTTTTGGAGCACGGAGCTACTAAACCTTCGAGGCAGAACCCCATTGGTTCAAAATCATGTGGTGGGATGTAAAGTTTTCACACAACAGTAACATAAGTCATCAAAAATTGAAATTTATTCTAAATAAGATCGGAAAGATATTTTAAAATAAACTCTTGGTGCGATTTTTAATTATTTCAAAAGGAAAACAGTAAACAAAATGTAATTCAATTATTTTTTTACATGAATGGAAAAACCATTACTGTACCTATATGTAGTACCTATACACATCAGTGCCGTCTTATCGTTTTCGGGGGCCCTAAGGTGAGCTCTATATGTGGCCCTCTAAATTATTCTAAATTAAATAATATAAAAAATACCGCGCTAATGCGTGAAGTGAATCAGTATTAAAACAATTAAATAAATAAGATTATGCGTGGGGTCCATTCCACGAAAAAAGGGCCTCATTTTAAAATCTAAATTTTGATGCATTCGTTATTTTCTTTCCGTCACAGTTGGAGGGCCCATTTCCATTTTTTTCTAGCTTTTACAAACTTCTTTTTTTTTAATTTTTCAATTTTTCGGGGGGGCCTTGAGCTCCGGGGTACTGCGGCGACTGCCTCTTTCGCCTCCAGGTTAAGACGGTACTTGGTACACATATTACTTTGTAAATCTGTAAATGTAGTTTCTGTAACTTGTAAGGGGGCAAATATTATATAATGTTATCTGGACTACTGCGATAGCTGACGACTACTTCTTCACTAATGAAGTTTAAGCATCATATTACGATAAAAGCTGTATTTTCTGAATAAATTATTGAACTTGCAGTAGCCACGCATAAGATTTATGTATTGATTTTATCAATAACTATGTACCCATACAGCACACTATCGTTGCAGCATAGTTGCAGGATCGTTGCAGTGCAAGATTGAAATGTTGCACTGCACGTTGTCGCAACGTTGCAGCAATATTGCTATGTCCGCTTCCTGCAACGATTCGGGCAGTGGGTCCAAAAATATAAATAACGTCCGTGACGGACTCGACGATATTGAATTTGTGCAGAGAATCATAGAAGTACAAAGCCCTATTTTAACTTTTCTTAGACATTTTCTCGTATCATTAAAAACAACGGAAATATTTTAGGTTAAGCAACGGTGCGCAACATTGCAGGGAAGTTGCGGTAACATTGCAGGAACGTTGCCGCAATACTGGCGCAACGTTGCAGCAACATTGTGGAAACGTTGCCACATGTTGCCGTAACGTTGCAGCAAAGTTGCAGGATCGTTGCAGTGCAATATTACAACGCAATATTGATGCAACTATGCAGCAATAATTCTATGTCCGCCCCGTGCAATGTTGCACGGAAACGTCGCAGTAACGTTACATCGACATTGCGCTGCAACTATGCACCACTGCAAGCAAGTGCAAGGTTACTGCAACCATCATGCAACGTTGCCGCCACGAAGTGTGCTGTATGGTTACCTACAATCTAAAAGCAGAGCAAAGTCGATCGGTCGACTTTAAAGTGTTTGAATCCATTTTTTATAAACATGGCTGGGCATGAGCGGCTGATATTCTAGAATTTGATTATACACACCATCCCCAACATTTTTAGCCTAGATTCGGTCCAAAATCGAACCAGCAACACGCCATGTTCTCACACGAGTTGTAAAGTGCATTGATGTCGACGGTAAAATTTTTGAAAATTCATTGTAAAGTGTAAACCACAACAAATTTGTCGATTGTACAATAAATATTAGAGACAGTACGTAACATTTCTTTGTTAAATAACTCAGAATCCTTTTGGATCAAGACCAATATAAATATGTACCTACATATAAAGTTTTCTTCTTATTGTTAGAATGATCGAATGGTGTTTGGCGCATCAAGCAGCAATATGCCATCAAGGGTAAAATTGCAGAGAAGGGCGTTCGGAAAGTATTAGTTTCTCAGACTAAATTCATAGGGCTCGTGATCACCATTTAGCAGGGATTAATTTGCAGTTTTCGTCTATTTTTTTTTCTTTTTATTGGCGGACAAAGAGGATGTTCCGCGAGTAACAATTCGAGGGGGAGGTACTGCAAGAAGGGTAAAAAAGTAAGTGAATGAGCAGATCCACGTGGAAGTTGGTAGGAGAAGGATCGTCAGGGCGGCACCTGACCGGAAAGCGTCACAGTCAACGCATTCAACCTCGTTCTTTCCTTTCCCTTCTCCTCGGACTACTCTTTCGCCAACCTTCTTCCTCCCCCACCGCCTCATACGACGAAGGGTTGCTGCTCGTCCCTTCTGGCTACAAGCGAAAGAATCTTGCTCCTGATGGCTAAATATTATATATCGTGAAACTCCAATTTATCTGTTTACCACATCTTCTAAAATGTTATCTGATAAGTTATACGTTGAATAAATTAAATTGAAATGAAATTAAATAAATTGATAACGAAAAATCAGCTTCTTTCAAATGAAGAGGGGAAAAGTGACGTTGAAATTAGAAAACGTCAACACTGAGAAACAAAAAGGGATAAAGGTGTTCCACATTTCTAAATGTCACCCTATCTTAAATACACTAATCGCTATACGGATTTGTGTCTACAACTCTTTGGGATATAGAAATGTATATAACAACATTCGAAAATATCAACTCTAATATACTATAAGAATATAATAGAATATAAAGCACAAGGGTCCGGTATGAGGCAATTACATTAATTAATCACTGCTTTTCATCCCCGGCTACAATTTATTTTAAATGGAAAGTATAGTAATGCCAACTCGTCGTTATGCGTGGAAGGACAAGCCTGAGCACGCAACGAACGTTAATCTATAAAAATGTATGACGGTAGCCAAAGGTGGCTCTACGAAGAGCAGAGATGAAGAAGAGAAGGAGAGAAGGAAAAGGATGGGGCGAGTAGGTAAGGACACATAATAGCAGGATGTTACAACGCCCGTGTCCGGTACATAAGTATCTGGTTTCATAAATGAAAGTGTCTTCATTCATAGATACATATTTCCATACAATTGCCGCTATTGGTTCGTATCTTATGATATCGCCATTATGTGTGGGCTGGCGCATTACATATGTACATAGCACCATTATATACAAATTCCTATATAGTAATGCGGTGCTACTGCTGAATTAATGATAAAGTTGTTTCGATATTGTGATATTACAGGCGCATCTGCGTTTTGTTGCACGGAAACCAGGAAAAAGTCTTGATGACGTGTAAAACTATGTTACGAGTAGTTGTACTGTTACGTTTCATGTAACACGCTATCGATGATATCAAGGAATATAAATTTTAACACAATTTAGAATACGTATAGTGTATCAAATACGAGTCTTTATCGAAGCCCATTAATCTGAAGAAACTGCTACTTATAAAGTCTGTAAAATTAGCGAGACGTAACTCCATTTGTATTATCTGTGAACATTAGTTGAAGAAAATAAACGATTATGAGACATTTCAGAACCCCAAATTTTTTAGTCCCACAGTTTGTACGACGGGGTGTTTTTAAATGTTTATCCAGGTAGTCGTAACTAACAAGGGAACACCGCGAACCCGATTGGAACGCAACTTTGTGGGTTTTTAGAGTGACTCAAAACAAGAACAACGGTGTGTTTTATTTGGGCCATATCTCCCTTTAAGGGGGTGAAAACTAACCAACTTAAAAGTCAAATTGGCACTTCCACTTTCTCGTGTATAATTCTCAAAGTACAACAGACAGAAAAAAATGTTTCAAACAAAAGTTTAATGGTGCAATAAGCGCTACAAACTTGCGTTACCAAAATTTTGAAAAGAGTTTAAAAAAAAATACCTGAACGAAAAAAACTTTTTTCAAAATTTTGTTATCGCAAGTTTGCAGCGCTTATTGCACCATTAAACTTTTGTTTGAAACATCTTTTTCTAGCTGTTGTATTTTGAGAGTTATATGCGGAAAAGTGGAAATGCCAATTTGACTTTGAGGTTAGTTTTCACCCCCATAAAGGGCGGTAGGGACCAAATGAACCACACCGTTGTTCTTGTTTTGAGCCACTCTAAAAACCCACAAAGTTGCGTTCCAATCGGTGAGTCCGGGTTCGCGGTGTTCCCTTGTAAGTACAAGATGAAGAGGACCAGTGAAATAAATCACAAAACTACTCGGACTTAAGTGTTAATGAATCGCAAATGGAACGTGAATTAAACTCTAAATGTAAACATACAAACAAACTGATTGTCAAAATTTGATATTTCATTTATATTTAATTATACTTTATTTTAACCATAAATCATACAAAGTTGATGTGCCTTGTTTAGACCTCCATTAAAATCTGTTTATTCGTTCAGATACAGTTATGGGATTTAATACTTAACATAGATGAGGAATTAAATTTTTTACCGCACATTACATTTTTATAATGCAATTGTATGAAACTATTTATTTAGAAACATTAAGATCTTTAGTTCGAATCTAATCAGGAATCCACATGCAGCTGGTTAATGCAAAACAGTTCCTTTCTGATTCGAAATGTTTGATGAAACTAGAAGTCATTCGAGGCTGGCGCGCGTGCTGTTCGAAGGGGCTGTGCGACGGAGGATTCCTGATACGCGTTCGTTCCCTCGTTATATCGAATAAATCTACCTCGACGACGCCACCGCGTACGATGGACGCGCCCTGTGCACTAGGTAGGAAGTCATCCTTCCTAGCATCCAGAGTCCACACAGGAAATCTCAGACGCACCCACCGAAACAGCCCGCCCTCTCTGTCGGAGTCGATTTAATGTTTCGTTTCCTCTACAACGATAAGGGGCTACCATTTTATAGAACCAACCGCCCTGTGCACGGACTCCACGAAAATAAAAGGAAGGCGGAACACAGGATTTACAATTAGACCCTCGTCAACTATTTATTTCCAGCGAATGCAGATAGACAGATCGACGAAACAGGTAGTGAAATTTTGTGTGAACAACGATGACAACGCTGGAAATAGGAGCACGGTCATGTATTATCCTGAAAGAGTAGTGTTAAGTGGTATAGGGCCATTGGTATGTGAAAAGGAACCCCTGATGTGGTATTTTGTAGCTTAAAGAGTAATATTGGTTTAAAAAAAAATACATTAGTGAGTAATATTGGTTTAAAGAAATAAAAATCTTTATAATAGAGACGTCAGAAAATATGTATTCAGAGACAAAATTAACCACGAATATATATAATATGATAGGTATTTACCTAAATCAATTCAAGGATCACGTTTCGAAGCAATTTAGAAGAATGGGTCATGAGGTGTGAAAGAAGTACGTACCGTGTATTTGAAAATAGATATTTTAATAAATGGTACAATTGTTTAAATAATTAAGCCTGTAACGTTTTGCAACAGTCTGTTCGCATTTTGACTACTAACCGTGCTTACGTCATTATTTCATTATTTCTCAATAAATTGAGAAATATCTAGGTATATTTGTCTAATATAGTATTCTAATATCTGTCATTATTTAACTGTTTTATTGCACCGTATATCCGGCGCAATGTACAATAGGGTGTACGATGTTCGAAGGATGAGGGAACCTACGGAAAGCGAAAATAATAGAGACGACTAGTTTCGGTTTTTCTAGTAAGAAGTAAATATACAGTGGCGGACGAAAGAAAGTTTACAACTTTTAAAATCGGATAACTTTTTTTAGAATTGGTCCAAAAGACATGAGTTTTTTTAGAAGCTAGAAGAATTAGTTTGCTAAGTGACGTGTTTCGTCGTTTTGAAAAAAAATGCAATTGGTCGGAATAGCAAAAAAAAAATAGTAAACGTCATATTTTAAACTTTTTTTGTGAGCTTGTAATTCAAATTCAAAAAACCCGTCTGTAGTTTGAAGTAAGTTCTATACATGCCTAAAATTTCATCAAAATCGGTTAATGTTGCTCTGAGCTATAAACGCTTAAAGATAGCAGAATAATTGCAAATATTCCAATTGCATTTTTTTCAAAACGCCGAAACACGTCACTTAGGAAACTAATCCTTCTAGCTTCTCAAAAAAACTCGTATGTTTTGGACCAATTCTAAAAAAGTTATGCTATTTTAAAAGTTGTAAACTATCTCTCGTTCGTTACTATACATATAAAGTTTGGCCAAATAACAAACTTAGAAAAAAGACAAGTTACAATGCCACACATAAAGTTTGACTTATGCACTCGTTTAATATGCACTCACGAATCCGGGTCAATTCCAGTACAAAAGTTTCACTTAATGGGATTCGAGTACTACTCATAAGAGGTGACGTTTCATTCTATGTACTTCCAAAATATTTGAGTTATACAAGCTGATTTCAAACCTCAGAAAGAGTACCTGCAGGGTTCGAGAATGTACTTCTAAGTACTTTGACGTTTGAAAGAATCGAATCTCGTAAAATTAGTATCCAAACCCTGAAAGACAAAATCTACATACTGCGTGCATACCACAAATATTATGTATGTATTTACATCATACATTGCTATTTCACTCGAGCTCAATATTGTAAACAGAAAACTATCGTAGGTAAGCTGTGTATCATAAAAGGTTCGAATCTACTTACTTGGTCAGGGTTCGATTATACTTGAAAGTACCGCTACGTTTCTCAAAGTACTTATAGAGAGTGTGAATCTATCTCGTCGAGGTTCGAGTCTACTTAAAAGGATTCTTCTTTATTCGAAGTACTCGTGAACTGCTCGAAACTATCCAGTCAGATTCGAACCTACTTCCAATATACTGCATCCCATTTATCTATCTATATATCTATTCTATATATATAAAAGAAGAAGTCCTGACTGACTGACTGACTGACTGATTCATCAACGCCCAGCTCAAACCGTTTAACCTAGGAACGTGAAATTTGGAAGTACATTGTTTGCATGACGTAGACACCCACTAAGGAAGGATTTTTGAAAATTTCATTCCCAAGGGGGTGAAAAGGGGTAAAATGTATTTTCTCCGATTCCTCAAAATCTCTCAGGCCCGATTAGTTATCAACTTGGTTTTTACTTCAAAAGGTTACCCACATAAATGCCTAAAAATCAATTTCAGGATTTTGCCCTAATCAACCCTTAAGGGGGTGGTGAAAGGAGGTGAAATGTATTTTCATGGAGTCCTTAATATCTCTTAGGCCCGAAACGAACGCGGGGGTATTTTGCCAGTCTCTAATAAGTAGTTCTAACCACGTAGATTTTTGGAAAGAAAATGCACCTCTTTTCAGAAGCACATGTGTCGAGAATCCTCGTTAAGGTGGACTTCTCTCGCGATGAAACGGACCGAGAATGAACAACGGAAAGGCACATAATATCTGACCACGATAGTAAATTTTATAAAATAATACCCTCCCCAGGGCTGCATATTCATTTTTCCGGAGGGTCGTGCAGTTCCCGGTGTCCGGGGCGAGTCGTCTACATATGTATGAGCTTCTGGTGGACACGGTGGTCACGCCTCAGCAAATCGAGCTTTCTAGCCTTTATTTTTTATGCGAGCGTTACCCCCTTTCTACGGAGCCAAATAAACAAGAGGGCTGACCCGAAAAAAGGGTGGGTAAACCGGATGATTAGCACTCCTCACCTTCCTTCCTTCCTTCCTTCCTTGTGCAAGCTGTATAACGATCCTTGAACTTGGATTACTCCAAGTGCCTGCAATTTCACTGGACGTGAACCGACGAAAAGAAATCTTCGTAAAGAGATAGCTTTGCTCCAAACGTCCTTTCAATATTGCTTTGCTTCACGGATGCGTGCTTAATTCGCGACAATATTGATGTTTATACTCCAAGCAGTTCTAAAGTTAGGGTAAGTGCACTTGATTTCGCCTACCCAATTTCAGATCCTTCTCAATTGAAGGGTAATAATTGATATTTTCATTTCTAATTAGCCTCGGATAAAAAATTAATTGTTTGTGTTTCATGTATGGCAGATTAGGACTGTTGGAATCTAAAAATTTTCAATCGCGGGTGGAAAAAAGCAAGGGAAGAAAAAATCGAGATCTTGTAAAAGTGCACCTAATAACGCCCACTTGAGAAATATTGATTAATTCATGTATTTATGAGCTTTTAAAATTATATTTATTATTTTCAATCATATAAATATTTCGGAGACTTTTCCCAAATTTCTCTTTATTGGGATTATCTTTAAAAAGTGTGTTCCTTATAAAATTAAATACAATTTCAAAATATTTATATTACTACATATTTTTTTAGACGATCAAATTTGCATGCTGGGCAAATGAAGTTCTGCTCTGTAATTTCGCAAAATTCGTGTCCTCATCTGTAGCAAATACCACACTGAAACCACTGGATAACACAAAAATACAGTTTCCATTAACGAAAATGTTGGAACCGATTGAATTATTTAAGCATGTGGTTAATTAGATACCCCCAATAAATATTCATGCATTCATAAACTTTTTAAACTTACCTTCTCCCAATGTAATGTAAAATTGTCACGGTCCAATAAATTTTTACATTATCGAGATTCACTAAAATACTTCTCCAAAGTAGTATGTCCTCTAAGTTTCTAAGTTCCTAGTATGTCCATAGTATGTCTTTCTACACTTGCTTGACTACTATATAATTCAGTCCGTTACCAACACACGTCAGCACTTACTTCACGAGATCAAGTACTAGGCGATATTAGGTGCACTTACCCTACAAGTACCTATAACCTGCCTCTAAATAATCAATTAAGAAATCTAATTTCATTTTAATATTCTCTCCTCGTTCTCAAACTTTGCTGAAGCTTCAGCTTTCAGCATAGAGCAACAGATACCTTCGCAGTACCATCAGAATTGGAGAAGAAAATCTTCATTAACGATAAGGCTTGCCAAAAACTGGATCCGTGTTTGAAATAAGCCCAGAAAACGTCATAAATCTCACGTGTTCCATTTCTTTCAGCGTCCACAGGTGGTAGCCAGTTTTCTTCGGAGTTTAAGGAAAGCAACGCGCCCGCTCGTTCGCTTGCATTAAAGAGCAATTAGCCGCGGCTCGCGAGCACGCTGATGCCCGGAAGCGATAGAAGCAGACCGCGCGTGCCACCCTTACATTTTCTTCGTCTACTACGGGCATGTACGCGTACCTGCTCACGCTTGCACACACTCGCGCACCTCACCGAGATGTCTTACCTGCAGGCTCGCCTCGCGGGTACCTGGGCTTCTACTACCTTAGCTAGCTCTTGGAATTATGCGCCAGCACACTGCCGTGACGTATGCAACAAAAGAAGAAACGGCCTCCACATGCTCATATTCACTCGAGCCACGGCAGAATTTCACTTCAAAATCTACAGCCGATGGAAAAGATACAGTGAGCTCGTTAATTGAATAAGATACAAAACTTGGGCCATGCTGCATCCAACAGCCAAGAACCAATTGGTTTTCTAAACAATTTTCTAAAAACCCAAATCAACTTGTTCCAGAAGGTCTTTCATAATATCGAGACATTTTACCACCGGAAGAAGAAACTGAAGTTTATGCTGCCAATTAAGTTCATCATCTTTTACGTTAAATTGTATTGCCAATTAAATTTTGTTAAAAAATTGTTCTACAAAATACAGTATGACAACTGCCTACGTTTCTATGGAAATTTTTTAGGACTGCCTACGTTTCTATCGAAATTTTTTATGTGGGTGCATCTGAGGGAACTCTCCAAAACAATGTTCGGTAAAATACATCGTCCAAATAATAATGAACGGAAAAAATCACATTTACTCGTTTAATCCATAAAGAGTTCAAATTAATATAGCAATTGAATAGTTCAAGCGTCGAAACAGTCACTGTCGTCCACAAATAAAATTGTAAATTGATTAAAAGATAGATTCAAAAAGGAAGCTAAATGGTTCAAATCAAACGGAGTTGAGCAACGGAACGAACTATAGGTGAATGGAGAAAGGATGTTAGGAACTAAGATGTCAAGAATTTTTCGTTAATATTCAACAGTAAGTGTGACGACGTCTGCACTGCCGTGTTAATTCGAAAGGGCGTAGGTATCTGGTCAAAAGGTGGTTCTGAAATAATTGACTTTTAGTGTTTTGTGCTATGCCATCGGTATTTTATATAAATCGGATTAGGTTAAATATTAAATCTGGATAAAAAGCTATCTAAATATTTGTGACGAATCCGTAAAAAAAGCACTGAAAAATGAACTCTAGTTACGCCTTTTATTACTAATATGTTGCAGTTACTGCTATTTCATTTAACAACCACGCATCGAGTTCACATACGTCCAAAATATAAACAGTTATATCTCTAGTTTTAATACAGATATGGCTTTCTTATTTAATATACATATAGATATACTATTTTTGCGCTACCTGGTAGCAATAACTCAATTTAAACTAAAGCTACCGATACGCCCTTCAAATTAATACGGCAGTGCATTAAGGATCCATTTTACTTTGCCGGTCGAATAAGAAGCCTATTTCCAAGATTTCTTTTCAGGTTTTCAGGATTTTTTTCAACTAGATATTATACGGATTTTAATGCTTTTTATTTGGTTAAATATTTATTATTCCTTGCTGTATAGAATTGTATTTTTTATATTTCCAAAATATAACTACAAATGTGTGGATTTAAGTAGCAATGTTTATGCCCCACTGCCGTTAAAGTGGTTCTAAAATGATAAAAATAGAATTATTGTGCCCTATAGGGGTGTACATATAAAGTGGATTAGAATTGTTGATTTATCAACAGTGGTTACAAAATAGCGACCTTATAAAGAAAACATTCTCGATTTTCTGCCTATTTTTTTATGTTTTTTGTGGGTGGAACAAAAACTATTATTAATACCTGGATGACTCTGGTTCACTTTATGCGTATTAGGCCATTGTAACGCCGAGAAGGACTGGCAGAGGGCCTGTATTCTCACTGATTGTGACGCACAAACATTGCGATTTAAATCCAGACATTTGTAATTATATTTTGGAAACATGCAAAATACGATTCTATACAGCAAGGAATAATAAATATTTAACACAAAAAAAACATTAAAATCCGTACAATAGTTCCTGAAAAAAATTAATGAAAATAGGCCTCTTCTTCGAACGGCAAAGTATTAAGGGTACGAGGCAGTCGTTTTTGTTTAAAATGAAACATTTCTGTTTAAATTAATTACAAAGAAACAAATTGAAACTGAGACTTGTTCTTTGGCATGAAGTTTATAAATATCCTAAGTTTTAAAAAACACTTTGGTTTAGTAAAAAATATGCATTATATATGACGCTACAGATGGATCATTAAAGAGGTTTTTTAAAAAAGTATCTTTTGTTTTGCAGTGATAACTCAAAAACGGAGGTTTCAATCGAGTCAAATCAAATTCAAGAAAGAAGTTAAAACTCTTATTCATTATGAAATGAAACTAAGACCACATCTTTTGGAGCTTGGGGAAGGGTAAAACCTCATCAATGGGGTTTTAGCTAAGAAGTTTTCCTACGTCCATAATAAAAGCATACCTCGCGTAACTGTATGAAAAAATGCAGGATCAGATTTACAAAACAATTAATATTATCAAAGTTATATTATGAAAAAAGGAAGCCATGCAAATTCTTTGTTGTTACACATCACCACAATAATAATATATGCGACAAAATAAAAACAGTTTCCAGCTGTCCAATGTCCATGAGCAAAACATATGTTGAGTGAATCGACACTAGCCACGGTTAGGAAATGAGAACCGAGAAGAAAGATTGCAAGTGAAGCTAAAAAGCATCGCCCACTGACATTTATTTATATTTATCTGGAGATAGGGCACCACACTCATGTTTCATTTCAAATGAAAATCATACGAAGCTTCTTAAAAAATGCAAGAAATAAAGATTAGAAAAGCTATAAAAGTATGCGACTGATATACCAAGAAAAGTAATTATAATCAATAAGTACCGACAATTTTCAAAAAATGCAATCACGTTTAAACAATATGATGACAAAAGGTAGCTGCTATATGATATAAGTATTTTTTCTGAACGTATTAAAGAATATGTTATTTATACCCGTACAGCACACTCTCGTTGCAGCAAAATTGCAGGATCGTTGCAGTGCAAGATTGAAATGTTGCACTGCAACGTTGTCGCAACGTTGCAGCAATATTGCTATGTCCGCCTCCTGCAACGATTCAGGCAGTGGGTCCAAAAATATAAATAACGTCCGTGACGGACGCGACGATATTGAATGTGTGCAGAGACAGAGAGAGAATCATCATCAATCATAGACGTACAAAGCCCGTATATTACTACTTTTTCTCGCAGAAAATTTTTTTCCCCCAAGGGGTTTCGAACTGGCGGACCTGTATAGCGTCGTAGGCGAACACTTTACCGCCGCAGCTACAACCACTGATTGATAAGATTGCTAACGTATTCGAACTTATACTCCTACCGTGCAAAACTGTAAACTCAAATTATTCGAAAATGAAGGCTCATTTTGACAAACTCCATTAGGGTTTTGTAACACTATAGGTATGTGATACAACTTCCACCCTGTGCCATTCTACACATTAAAATATACAGGATAAGTCACCCAGGCCCGGATTAAAGGGGGGGCTAGGGGGGCTGCAGCCCCGGGCCCCACTTTCCCAGGGGGCCCCGTTCTAAACGATTAGCTCACTCTGTCCTCATTAGAAATGTTGTATCAAACATATTGTCTGAGTTCCATAACTTTCAATTCTTTAGTCGATCGACAAATGATAGATATTTTCCCGAACATATACATTGCGTACAGATTATTTGTAAGTACACCAATCGCAAATTGTGAGGCGGAAAGATCATTTTCTGTACTAAAGAGAATAAAGAATATATATAGGACGACGATGTTAGATGATCGGTTATCATCCTTAGCACGTTTAACGATTGAATCTGAATTATTAAGATCTATCGATTGTGAAGACTTGATACAAGAATTTGCAAAATTAAAGATAAAAAACATTTTAACTAAAAGTTAATTGTACAATATCTTTTTTTACCCCCCCCCCCCCTCCCCCCCTACCCGCCACTCTGTTCAACCACGGGGGGCCCCCGAGGGTTTGATAGCGCCGGGCCCCAAAAATCTTAATCCGCGCCTGGAGTCACCTAACATTTAAGCTTAAAATATTTCCGTTGTTTTTAATGATACGAGAAAATGTCTCAAGAGAAAAATGATTGCTAGACAGAAAGGACAACATATTATACATGGTTGAATTTGTATTTTTATTGGCTATAACGTTATAGTAATGAAAATACGTCATGCCATTAAAAAAACCAATTATGATCTTGAAATTTCGGGAAATATAACCTTGAGAACAAAAATCGTCTCCGTCAGAATAATTGTCTCCCTGAAGCAAATATTTTTTTCCATAGAAATTTTCTCGTATCATTAAAAACAACGGCAATATTTTAGGTTTAAATATTTTAGGTTTAAATATTTTAGGTTAAACAACGATGCGCAACATTGCAGGATCATTGCAGCACCATTATAGAAAATTGCGGCAACATTGCAGGAACGTTGCCGCAATACTGGCGCAACGTTGCATCAACATTGTGGAAACGTTGCCAAATGTTGCCGTAATGTTGCAGAAATATTGCAGGAACGTTGCCGTGCAATATTGCAACGCAACATTGATGCAACTATGCAGCAATAATTCTATGCCCGCCCCGTGCAATGTTGCACGGCAACGTCGCAGCAACGTTGCATCGACATTGTGCTGCAACGATGCAACACTGCAAGGTTACTGCAACGATCTTGCAACGTTGCCGCCACGGAGTGTGCTACATGGGTAAATATAATGAACGCGAAATATTGTTATTTAATTAGGAAGGCATTGGTTAAACAAATCCATCCCCAGACATAGAATAACTCACGTCATCGGAAAAAATCAAAATCTAATATCCCACAAGTTGATTCGACACCACGACTTTGAAAATACAACGGAATGTCAGTTTTTTCATTCTTGTAGACAGAAAAAATATAAACTCGTCATTTGAAATTACCTCCTCGTTAGGCAAAACGAGTTATCTCGTCGCGAAAGTTTTATAATTGCACTCGCACGAAAGCGTACGAAAGAAAACAAAACGATTTAATTCCTATTTAATTATTATTAAACTTGCCTTTCCATTATAAATACGCAGAGGGTGTCTCTGGTCGAGAAATGACCAATGAAAAAATGGTTCTGCGCTCATGATTTGTGTAGGAGTGTGATACAGTCAATTTAGAAAACAAATTGCGTGATTATTTTATAGGTATGCAGCTTATTAACTGTACTTGCTACCACTTGCCACACATAACAAGTTACCACTAACAATGAGTAGTAATTAAAATACTTCATACAGGAAGAGCGACGTCGCTTCAAGCGTACCCTCGCGCAAAGCATAGTGAATCAATAATGAAAAATTCCTTTGACGAAGCTTCTACTTATGTACCTACTTACCTATTGTTTAAAACTCTGTCAACTTTGGAAAATGAAAAATAGGCACAACAAAAGTTTTTGAAGTTGATTTTTCAAATTTTATTCACATTCAGGGATATATTACATGACAGCAAACCTAATTTTTTTCTTAGCTATGGGTGAGGTTCACAGGATAGGAATCCATAAGACAACGTTACGTGCAAAATTTGAAGATAATATTTGCTACAGTTCAGAATCTACAGTGCCTAGTAGTTGTAAATAAGACATTTCGAGAAAATCGGACTTTATTGGTGGAGAACAAGATTTTCTGTAGTAGGGCTATCATTAAACTTAAGTAGCTATTCCTAGTCCATAAATTGCACACTCCCCTGCCGTGCACTGTTCTTTTTACTCCTTTCCCCTCTCCAAGCCTCGGCGCGAGTATCTTTTGTGTTCAGCGTGGAGTTTTTCAACATGTTTCTTATACGCAACAAAATCCTTTTTTCATATTACTTGTTACTCATTTTTACAGGACCTACTATTTCCTCAAAGATCTAAAGGTAGTCTGTGCAACTATTATTAAACGTTGCGTCTATTGTATACCTATATATTATAAGTACATATAGCTACTTCAAGAAATTTTCGCCACTGAATATGTACGGGAAAGGTGGATTAGTTTATCACAGTTCTGCTATTTTATTAAAATAATAATAATGGTTTGCTTTGTTTCTATTTAATTACTTAAGTTGCGATTCTTAGAGTATTCTCGATATACTTGTACAAATTTGACAGGTGAAAACTAATTTTAATGACTGAATTTAAACATTTTCCGGCAGTGACGTTATGCACAACTATCCCCCACTAAAGGGAAGACTTTATCAAAAGGTTAGGCAGACTTGATCAGTGAACTTTAAGAGTAAATTATTCATTAATTAATTTTCTAAAAAATATTTATTATCTTAGTCAATAACATGAAATAAAGGGAATATCATAAATGGAAAATAAACTATAACTAACTTGAAAGAATTACTGAAAAAATAAAACCGAAGAATGACATAAAACTCTATGACATAAAACAACATGAATGCATTCTTAAAAGACATTTCACTTATTGTTAAATATCATCTAATTCAGAAGATGATGAAGAAAAGATTTTCCTTCTCACTTTCTTTGCCGTATTTTTCTGTTTCATCATCCGTTCTATGGTTTGTTCTGGGACTGTTTCACCTGATCGAGTATCCATCAATGCACTCGATTTGAAAAAGGTGAAAAGCTAAACTTACCTTAAATATTTAGATCAATCAATAAATAACATTAATAGACCAGAAATGGCTGTTTTTACTTATTATATTTTAAATCGTTGAAATTGCAACATTCAGTCGAAAAGGAGGAAGATCAAGGTGACCGAAATATTTACTTTTTGGCTGCAAATAAGATCGAAAACTCCTAACTACATTATTCTGTGCTCTCGAAAGAAAACTGCAACATGAAGTGTTGCGATAATGCAAACATTACCACGATAACGTGACAGCAGGCACAAATTGCCAATATATTAATTAAAAAACTGACGTGATCATGTATCCCTGATGATCAACTATCCCACCTTTCCCCTACTTCCAAGTAAGTTTCCATATGTTTTTATTTAAACCCTTGTAACTGATCGGAGTGTATTCTGCCACAGATCTCCATAATAAATTTTTGGACACAGATTTCATGTAGGTAATTACCTAAAATTATCACATTTCACATTTCTCCTCACACCTCTATTAATTTCTCAAAAGTTTAGATGCACTTTGTGCTAAATTGTTCAGCAAGAATGGAATTTTCTATCCTACACAAAAAGGAAAAAATTTTTTAAAAAATCTCCAGGAACTTTGATTGCTTTTAACTAGTAAAGGAGAAACAATTTTATATTGACTGAAATAGAATTCTGCAAGTGAAAGATCCAGATTCGAATCTCGACCCAATTTATACGACTGCTCGATTCTTTTACTCCCACAGAGGAGTGTACAAATACTTTTTATAATTTCTACGCTGGGACTGCCAAAATATAGGGGGGAGGAGCACAATAGCCTTCTTGTCTTTAGTACTTGCTTCAGCGTTCCCCACCTCTTTCTCTGCCTGCTGGTGTAACAACTCGCTCAATTACCGTTGCAGATAATCATTATCGCGGAAACTGCATCGCTGGGCCTCATTGCCCCAATCCTTAATTAACCGGCGGCCAGACGGTAATTGGTACGAGCCGATGTACGACACTCGATCCATTGGCGAGAATGAAGGGCACGTGTAGAATAACGTATATGCGTGTACATTCAACAAGGTCCGTGTCTACAGACTTCTTGTACCTACACTTCCCCTATGAACAAGCGTAACGATGGAATTTTAAGTAACTCGATGACGAGATAAGAAATCGGTGATCCCCTTTCGCGTCCATCTATTTTGCATTAAATACTACTTCATTACATATAATACATATAGTTACCATGATCCTTCTCTGTCGTTCACATAATCCATTTTTTTTATAAATAAATTAAAATTTCTTTAATCACATAACTGACGCATAGGTAATCATATAAGTAAATAGTTAGCAGAAATGAATAGCAGTAAGCACCGACTTTTGTCTACTCTAAAAGTTAAATATAATCTTCGAAAGTGGAGGACTAACTTAACATTTTGTTTTCCTATGCGAAGTAGTGCCTATATTTTATGAGAAAAGTTATTTTAGAAATATTAATATTTTGAGTAGTGTTGAATTTCGATGCTATAAAACGTCGAATGTTTATTTTGAAAACGCGAGCTCGGAGATCGCTTTGTACTACGCCGCGTACGTAACCCTTCAGCAGCCGAGACTGGGATGAGTCGTGTTACTAATGAAAATTAAGATATCAATACTTTTATAGGGCCCCGCGTCTTCAAACTGAGTACCTCAATATTTTCTACCAGTTCATGAAATTGTAATCAATCTCAATTAGTCGCGGATTTAGAAGGGCGGCTGATGAACAGTTGCCGCCTGGACCCCTGCCCAGAAGGCCCCCGGGCCTCATTTCGAAAAAAAATTATAATTAGGTACAGGTTTCCAAACACTATGTTTATTTTCGTACTACTAGACCCGTTGGTCCGTTTTTAGTAAACTACCTCTTCATTTTCCCGAAAAAATGGGCCCTTCAGATTGTTTGCCACCTGGGCCTTTTTTCTAAAATCCGCCAGTGATCTCAAACAAAGTAATAATAATGTTTTATATGTATTCTATACGATTCCATAGCTTTATAAATGACTTTAATATTACCCTGGAATAAAGCAAAGGAACAAGTTCAGTTACGGTCATTGTGTATCTAAAGCTCTATAACTAATATCATGTGTTTCCCAAAACTGGTTTCGTTGTTCAAAAGAAAGTCAATGCCATAAATTAAACCTTTCAAAATTTCCTTTCGTACATATTACATGTTACCGCAGGCTGTATGGTATGCAAATATTGCAAATACCAGAGTCGTAATAATCACTAGACAGCATAATTATTGGACCGTAGACATCTTCAATTGTAAGAGATAAAAATCGTTCAGGAGTTCAAGTGACACTCGTGTACGAGTAATAAGGTGCTTTTCTAACGTCCCCGGCCCGATAAAATGCAGTATAAATTTAATACCGTAACTTGCACGTGCGTGTTGCTCACGCAACAGCACGCATGCTACGGTTAATTGTAATTTATGCCCGGACGACTTAAGGCTACATCTTGCGTGGTTACTTCATTTATATATTCCGCACTTTTTGTCTCTACGGGTTTGATTAATTTCGCGAATTAACCTGTTTAATTAATCCCCAACTAACTTATAAAATGCACCCCATCGCAATATTATTCGCTCCGTTTTACGACGTTAGCCAAAAGCTTGCGTGTGTTTTTTGCTTCGATTCTCAACTCTCTTTTTGTTAACGAAAAATTCAATACTCAAAGTAAGTTAATGATCGCGTAGTCTTGCCGCTATTAGGCATACATTCTGTGTTATTCTTATAGTGTTACGTTGTAAATTTCTAAAACCTTCAGCTTGCAAAAAATTATACATTCTAAACATAATATGGAGGTTAAGTTTGCTTCTTTTGCAACGCGTATAATACAAGACGCTTCAACTTCTTGAATACCGTGAGTAAGATCTTAATGTATTTATTTCCGCGTTTACGTCTTTCACAGGAAGACTGATTTTTTGCCGATCTTCCTTTGTTTCGATCGATGTTGGAGAAAAAACAACCGTTCCGATCGAAGCATGCTGGAATGGGCTCGCCAAGGATACCTACGAGCAAGAGCCGACACGATTATTGAGCGCGCAAAGATAAAAGGTCGGTTTGGCTCCCATAAACCAAAGCGCACGCGGCTCCACTTTATGCTGATCGATTTGTGGTGATTTTATAACTTTGCCTGTCCATAGTTGTTCTCGTGAAGACGGGGTTCAAACGGGCCGCGATATTTTATATCTGCCGCGTAAACGCAAAATGAAGCTGAAGCTTTACATATTCCGGCAGAAAGGGCCGAGAGTAGTAAGCAGTTTTCTTTTAAAAAGTTTCTTTGTGCCATGCTTCGCCATCTGGCTTCGAAACCACCTCGACGTCAAATAATGTCTGTCATAGTTACGTAATAAGAATGTTGTGCATTTTCTTTTGTAGAAATGTACGTTTCCCTTATTTTTATTGACTTGTTATTTTTGGAAACATAATAAATAATACGCTCTAGAAAAATAGAAAACAGTTTTATCCGATTGCTATAAAATCACAGTGGACAGATTGTTGAAAATGATATAATTTATTTATAGTCTCTTATACTGTATAAATATTACACAGTGGCCGATTCTATTTGTCACGAGAATTGCAGGTTTAAAATAAAATCTTTGAAGTCCGGAAAAATATTTACGTTACGATAAGTTTTATATCTCTGTAACATTTCTCCTGCGTAGAAACTATATTCTAGGAAGGTACTACGATGCAGATATGTTACTGAATACAAAGTTAAAGTAAAGAACATCTGCTGATATTTCATATTCCATTACTTTTAAAACCTATTTAACATAATTAATAAAGTTCAGGGCACAGTAGAACAGTCTCTTCGCGATGCATAAATTCAAATATATGTGTATATTATTCATATAAAAATATTGGGAAGACTTCATATCGGACATTTCGACTCTGTCGAACATTCCGGTTCTGTAGAGAGATCTTCAGCTGCCAGAGCAAGAACTTCTTCGCATACCCGCTTATAAACCCATGCGTCACCTTTTAATCTCTTTCTCCGAATACCGACTAATAATTTATCTTTCGAGACACCCTCTAACAAACAAACTTCCAACTCGAAAGAACAAGCGCTCCTGGACGAAAATGGTCGTACCGTATCTTTGTCATCTTCTGAACAATCTTCTGTTTCTCCTTGCAGTATGAACCTACCAAAATATTTTATTTATAAGTACAATGTGTGTGTGTATACAGGGTGTCATGTAAGTGCCGGTTGGTCGGAGGAGTGGGAATTCTACACAAGAAAATCAATCGAAAATAAAGAATTAAATTTTTTCGTACGGGGCTATTTTTAGTAAAATAACATTAAATATTTGTCGAGTACGCGTGTACTTGATTGTGTTTAGACTTGACGGATTTCACAGTTCGATTTTCATTTGTGGGGTCACGTCAAATCCATCGTGTATAGCGAGCAGTGAACAATTAAGACAAAGAATTACTGTAGCTTTCGAAACATTAAAAGTACAAAATATTACATTAGAAAACATTAGTAAGGCATACAAATAAGTATGCAGCAAAATAGACATTTCTAACCATTTTGAACCTAATAATGATTTTAAAAGGAATGTAATACAATAAACTGCTTGAACTAGGAACGACCAGCTTCTTGTGTATCCTCGATTACCGAATAGAATTCATATTAACAAAAATATGAGTAATGAAAATTGCGATGAAAACCATCGATTCGGAACACAATCAAGTGCACACGTACCCGACAAATATTCAAAGTTATTTTTCTCGAAAAAATTTTACTTTTTATTTTCGATTGATTTTCTCATGCGTGTACGACCAGTCACAATTTAAATGACACCCTGTATATCTATTTAATAAATTTCCGAATTCTTCCAAATGTTACCCTTTTTGATGGCACATAATTCCTTTATGACGGAGCGCTCGACGTAACTGCGAAAGGACGTATTTCGGATCATCGCTGGATGTCGATGATACGTTGCAAAGACCCTTGAAAAGTGATATCAAAATAGCAGTTGAATTCAGAATATTTCCTGCATCTACAGTGTGAGTATTCAAGTACAAACTTTGCCAGAAAGTATGTTCGGTTGTTCCGGATCAATATTTTCATTTTTCATGCGCCTCTTTGGTGTAAGGACGCAACGTACACGATTCAAGCCGCGTTCTATACCCTTTATTACTTTTCTTGCACTTCCTGGTGTAGATGATTGTGTTCCTCTAAAAGAAATTGTTCCTTAATATCACTCCCAACCTACGTCATATTATTGTATTACTATTGTTATTATTATATATGCTTACTTTGAATCAGAGACTGGAGTATTAGTTGACACAGAAACGTCTCTATCTTTTTCTGCAACTCTTTTTATAGGAACTGCAATCAATTTTTGGACTGTTCGTTAGATGAATTGTAAAAAATTTGAATAACACAAAAAGCACGGATAATTCAAAGTTGAATGGAACTGTAGAAAGAGAAGTAAGGAATAACAAACAGGTATTACAGCTTTTAGAAGGGGATGGGATAAAGGATTCTTATACATAGCTATTTGTAACTCCAAATTGTGTTTGTTCACAAGTCGTTGCTCTTCTCTAACTAATTATCTACTTTTCACACAACTACAGCAATTTATGGCAGTTGGAAACTTTCATTAAAGTTTCTAATTAGGTGGCTAGCATCACCTAATTAGAAATAAACTTAAGAAAATGTGTTATAAAAGTAACTACCATCAGCGTGATAGAACACGAGTACATCTAACAAGTTCTTTAATGAAAAGGAACAGTTACTATAAATAAAAGTTTATTTAATACAAAATATTCGTAAATTTCAATGAAAGATGTAGCAATTTAAATGCAATTGATTCCGTTCATAAAGACTGTTAAACCAATAGCAAAAAAGCGATTGCAATTTTACATAACATACCAGGAGAACATAGATCGTCGGTTTCTTTACTTCGAAGTCGTTTCCTTCCAGGTAAATGTGGTTCCAGAAAATTGTTGACTATATAAGGAAAAACCAGAGAAACAGTAGTTACATTAGAATAATAATTACACGGTGCATTTATCTGCAATTTATGTGAAAGCATGGCTAAATGGCAGTAGCTCACCAACTTCAGGTGTTTTGGCAAAAACATTATAAACGGTATCTAATTCAGGCAACGTTCTAGTATTTTTATTTCTTAAAGAATAATTAAGCGTAGTTTCAATATTATTCATTTCTCCTTCTCTCTGTAAGTAATAACAAAAAATATGTAAATTAAGTTTAAAATATTTTTAAACATATACTTGATGCCCAATGTACTACCTCTGATTTAAAATGCGCCTTTGCAGAAGATGATATTCGAAGTGAAAGTCCGTGAAGCTTTCTGTCCAAGAGTAGAAGATACGTAGCAGTCTTATAATCAGTTCGATCACTTTTTACAAGCTTCTTCCATATGTCTAAAGCACGTTCACCACATACCGCGGACATCGTACTTAACACATCGTCGTCTTTTTCGAACTGTGAACGCACAACTTTCATTAAAATATTAAAATATTTATAGATGACCGAAAATTTGAAAAGTCTCTCACGTTAGCCTTATGAACAAATGAAACAGGATTAAGGAACTCTGCTGTAATCCATGGGTGATTGCACAATTGTTGTATAGTAATTCTTTTTTTTGGATCTATTTGTAACATTGCTCTTATAAGCTTTTTACTGCTATTCGATAACCAACACGGTTCATCGTATTTGCCACTCTAAAATTCAACTAAGATCAATTACTCTCCCAATACAATCTAATCTAACAAAGACTTACAATAATTTTTTTATACAAACACTCTATGCTATTATCGTCAAAAGGCAGAAAGCCGCACATTAATGCGTATAAAAGAACTCCCATACTCCATACATCTACTTCTGAACCTGTATAAGAAATATTATGAATTCTTCATCGATATAGCGGTATAATTAAATCCTGAAAAAATGTTTGATACCTAAATATTTTCTTCCTAATATGAGTTCCGGTGCAGCGTATGTTGGAGAGCCACATGATGTTTGTAAATGCGATTCTATTCCACTTTTTGATTTTGCACATAATCCAAAATCTATAAGTTTTAAATTTTCTTTTTTGTCTAATAAAATGTTCTCCTAGATGCAAAAATAATACTGTCTCACACTTGCGCAAATGTTTTTAACTTAGCAGACACGTTACTTACTGGTTTTAAGTCACGGTGAGCATATCCTAAACTATGTAAATATGCCACTGCAGAGAGGATTTGACGAAAGAATTTTCGTGATTCTGTTTCAGAGAGTCTATTTCTTTCGACTATAAATAAAAAAATAGGAGCATAATCTATCAATGTCTTTCTAAATTTCAAATGATGAAAGGAAATTATGAAAGATCAAATCGCGATATATAATATTACCTATATGGTCGAATAATTCTCCACCAGAACAATATTCTATCACCATGAAATAATGGCTCTCTGTTTCTATCACTTGATAGAGTCTGCAAATATGTTGATGCAATAATGTCTTCAATGCTTCAATTTCCAGTTTAACTCTGGGTAAAACGTCCTGAGAATTTAAACATCGATTGCAATGGGATCGCAAGTTTTTATAAAATTTGAAGAAACACTTACGCCCAGTGCCGTTTTATTCATTATTTTGATAGCAACTTTTTCGCCGGTGAAGACGTGCGTAGCGAGTTTAACTTTCGCGAAGCCTCCGCTTCCGATGGTCTTTTCCAAATCGTAGAGACCTTTGAGCGCTGCATATCGCACCATCGTGTCAGATTTATAAAAAATCCAATAATATTCTATAATTTCACGTTGTCAGTCGCATCACTTTTGAACTCACAATTTCTAACGTAAACAATTTTCGGAAGCCAATCAAGGCGGAGCATCGTGTGTATAACTACTTTCCGATTGTCAATGTTGCCAACTTAAAAGTATACACTGAAGTTGTGACAAAAATTCAGAATATTACCTATAGCGTATTCGAACGGTTGCACTGGTGCGCACGGCGCGCACTGACAAGGGGAGGACATCATGAGGCAGTCATCGATTTTGATGAGCCTTGGCACGATGGATCTATATCGAAAATAAGTAAATAGGTGTCCGAGCGTTTCTGCAAATGGGCCTTAATAATAGAGAGATTTACATGTAAATTATTAAACATTTCATACCGCCCCTGTAAAGTATAAAAGCCATAACCTCAACTTAAGAATATGCCGTGGAGCGTTCGGTAAGACGTCGGCGTAGCGTTGTTGCGGTCGGTGAGTTCGATTCCGTCTGTGTCCTATAGATTTTTTCATATTTTATTTTTTCACACTTCATTTTTTCCGTGGGGTTTTAGTAGATAAAAATGCTACACTACCCTGGCACCCTCGGGGGATTCCCCTCTGGAGGTGTCGGGGTGTCTTTTGAAGATTTCCCCACGTTTAAAAAAAAAACCTTAATTGTATTTATACATTTAAAAGAATTGATAATGGTATACATTTAAAAGAATTGATAACGGTACTATCGTTACCTTTTTTCCCACTGTTCATATAGTGTGGAAAAAATGAAGTGTGAAAAAAATAAAATATGAAAAAATATATAGGACACAGACGGAATCGCAGTCACGACCGCAACAAACGCTACGCCGACGTCTTAAAGCGGGATCTCCTACCTGCGACCGGTCGCAGCGACCAGCAGCGACCCCACTAGTGCAAGGGAGAAGTATGCATCTGTTTCTCTCTTGCACTAGTGGGGTCGCTGCCGGTCGCAGGTAGGAGATCCCGCCTTAAAGGCGGGATCTCCTACCCGCGATTGGTCGCTGCGATCAATCGCAGCGACTGGTCGCAGTATACTCGTGCAATGGGAAAGCATGTATCTGTTCTCCTACAAGCGACTGCGATCCTCGGGTATGCGCCAGACGTAGGAGCCTGACGCGAGTCTGTTTGAGTACCAGCCTAGGCTACTCGAGAGGCAACACAATGCGAGGAGGGTCTGTTTCCCATTATACCTAGTCGCAGGCTGGCATTGCGACCACCGGTCGCTAGACTCCTCCCGGAGGGAGTCTAGCGACCAGTCGCACTGCGACCCATTGCCACAGTATGACAGAATCCCAAGAAATAAGGAAAGAAGTCAGAATTCAAAAGATATGTATTTTTATGTTACCTGTAGACTACTAATATGAGCACCTAAAAACGGTAAAAATATCATGACGCCTACTTCTGATCTGTGTGCAAACACGTGATTATGATTGTATGTATTTTTCGTGCAGAATTTTAAATTGAGTCTTTTAATTTTTGGTGATATAAAAGAAAACAATTTTTGGAGCCCCAAATGAGTAGTGTCGATTCTGTTAAGTAATAGCAAATAATTAGTTATATACAGTTTTTTCCATAAGAAACCAATTGAAAAATTGTCAGCAATCATCCCTTTTTTAGTTCCACTTCCGGGAACTTCTGAACAAATTTTTTGTTTGTTTTCTAATCAACATAATCTAGACCTTGCTACTGCGGAAAAAGCATTCGCGAATATTTGGCAGTTATGGATTAAATACGTGTATTCTATGTCGCACAGTGGGGGCAAATCCCCAAAAATGGGAAAAAATGCAACATCCTGTATTTTGCAATTTAAAAATGCCGAACATTATTAAGGAAATTGATACTAAAAGTATTAATATATAAGTTTGACGTTATTTAAGAAAATAACGTCAATTCGTCATGATTTAGCATCAATAGTTCCAATAAAACTACAAGAATTTGATAAATATGCCATGGAAAGTGCAGTGTTCCTATCGACACACGCGCGAAGTTCCATGATGTAGCGTGATGAGTGATGCCCTAAACGGATTGTTAGCGGGCCACGGTTTACTACAGCTTTATGACACTAGACTTTCGGCCCCCTACACGATATAAAGTAATTAGGAAACATCTGCCAAGTAACTTGCAGAACAGCGGAACAATTTTTAGGATTAATCCCCAATTGCTACAAGCTAATTCCTCTACGCTCGGCAGGCAATAAACCGTGTTTCGCTACAGTATAAAAGAATAAAAGGTATGGTCGGAACGTTGACCGTGACGAAAATTAATTTTAAGGTCCGCACAATTACCAAAAGAAGAAGATGTTCTTATGGGATAGGTTCAGATTTAAAATAGAAAACGTACGAACAACTATAAGCATACAGAAAGGAATATTTCCTGGATGTTTCATAGTAACAACAATATACAGGAAGGCGAATATTTTATTATTTCAAATTAACGTGTAAGAAACATAATTTTTCTATATTCTCGGGTAATAATTTTGATCTATTACTGGTAACGATATCGTCCGATCGCGTCCGAGTTTTGCCGAGCCGACCTGAAATCAAATTGCCCGCTCATGGCTATGCTTGTAGCCCGAATCGAATCTCGGAACCCCGCTCGATCCCGCCCGAAAGTTTCCGGCCCGTCCCGAGCACACCTCTGGTCGCAGGCAAGGAGATTCAGCCTAGGGCCAGTCGCTGGGTCAAATCGCTGCGACTAATCACAGCGACCAGCAGCGACCCCACTAGTGCAAGGGAGAAGTATGCAACTGTTTCTCTCTTGCACTAGTGGGGTCGCTGCCGGTCGCTGCGACCGGTCGCAGCGATTTGACCCAGCGACTGGCCCTACACGGAAAGACCTCAGCACCGTTCCCAACGGTGCTCGAAAAGTGAGCACCGTCGGGAACGGTGCCGAGTACCGTAAAATCCGGTGCTGAGGCCCATTCAATGCGGTGCTTAAAACCAAACGCATTCACAATCTGTGATTGGTGCAAATATCGGTGCCGGGCACCGTTCACAACGGTGTTCCTGATGAACGCGCACTGAAATCATCGACGCATTGCTATCTTCTATCTTTGTTTTCCATATTCGCCATTCGTCGTTGTTTTCGATGGTATACCATGCGCTCACCGAAAACAACGACGACTGGCGAATATGGAAAACAAAGATGGAAGATAGCAATGCATCGATGATTTCAGTGCGCGTTCATCAGGAACACCGTTGTGAACGGTGCCCGGCACCGATATTTGCACCAATCACAGATTGTGAATGCGTTTGGTTTTAAGCACCGCATTGAATGGGCCTCAGCACCGGATTGTACGGTGCTGAGGTCTTTCCGTGTAGGCTGAATCTCCTTGCCTGCGACCAGAGGTGTGCTCGGGACGGGCCGGAAACTTTCGGGCGGGATCGAGCGCGGTCCCGAGACTCGATTCGGGCTACAAGCATAGCCACCATGAGCGGGCAATTTGATTTCAGGTCGGCTCGGCAAAACTCGGACGCAATCGGACGATATCGTTACCAGTAATAGATCAAAATTATTACCCGAGAACATAGAAAAATTATGTTTCTTACACGTTAATTTGAAATAATAAAATATTCGCCTTCCTGTATATTGTTGTTACTATGAAACATCCAGGAAATATTCCTTTCTGTATGCTTATAGTTGTTCGTACGTTTTCTATTTTAAATCTGAACCTATCCCATAAGAACATCTTCTTCTTTTAGTAATTGTGCGGACCTTAAAATTAATTTTCGTCACGGTCAACGTTCCGACCATACCTTTTATTCTTTTATACTGTAGCGAAACACGGTTTATTGCCTGCCGAGCGTAGAGAAATTAGCTTGTAGCAATTGGGGATTAATCCTAAAAATAAAGCTGTAGTAAACCGTGGCCCGCTAACAATCCGTTTAGGGCATCACTCATCACGCTACATCATGGAATTTCGCGCGTGTGTCGATAGGAACACTGCACTTTCCATGGCATATTTATCAAATTCTTGTAGTTTTATTGGAACTATTGATGCTAAATCATGACGAATTGACGTTATTTTCTTAAATAACGTCAAACTTATATATTAACACTTTTAGTATCAATTTCCTTAATAATGTTCGGCATTTTTAAATTGCAAAATACAGGATGTTGCCTTTTTTCACATTTTTGGGGATTTGCCCCCACTGTGCGACATAGAATACACGTATTTAATCCATAACTGCCAAATATTCGCGAATGCTTTTTCCGCAGTAGCAAGGTCTAGATTATGTTGATTAGAAAACAAACAAAAAATTTGTTCAGAAGTTCCCGGAAATGGAACTAAAAAAGGGATGATTGCTGACAATTTTTCAATTGGTTTCTTATGGAAAAAAACTGTATATAACTAATTATTTGCTATTACTTAACAGAATCGACACTACTCATTTGGGGCTCCAAAAATTGTTTTCTTTTATATCACCAAAAATTAAAAGACTCGATTTAAAATTCTGCACGAAAAATACATACAATCATAAACACGTGTTTGCACACAGATCAGAAGTGGGCGTCATGATATTTTTACCGTTTTTAGGTGCTCATATTAGTAGTCTACAGGTAACATAAAAATACATATCTTTTGAATTCTGACTTCTTTCTTTATTTCTTGGGATTCTGTCATACTGTGGCAATGGGTCGCAGTGCGACTGGTCGCTAGACTCCCTCCGGGAGGAGTCTAGCGACCGGTGGTCGCAATGCCAGCCTGCGACTAGGTATAATGGGAAACAGACCCTCCTCGCATTGTGTTGCCTCTCGAGTAGCCTAGGCTGGTACTCAAACAGACTCGCGTCAGGCTCCTACGTCTGGCGTGTTGCGTGGCCGTCTGGATTCCTTGGATCCTTCGTGGGGAATTTGGCGAGGAACGATGCCCGTGGAGTGCTAAGGCACTCTACTCCTTGGACGCGGATTATTTGAGTGATAAATATAATGAAAATAATAATATGAACAGAATAAAACAATTTGAACACAATAAACTTGTAACTTTAATGAATGAAAAATAAACGATTTGAACACAATTTCAATCTGCACAGAACTTTTTATTTATACGACTGCTCGCGAAGGCTTTCCAGGCTCAAGTGACGCTTCCAAAGGTCCATTGGTTTTTTGTACACCTTTTGTTAATTACAAAATGTCTAGCGTTCTGAGAGCCTATCGCTAATTTCTTAATTAACGAGCTGAATTCCTATTCGTCGATTTTCGCAACAACAAGCGTTTAACTACATGGCGCTGGAATTACACACCTAGGAGAAGGAAGGAAGGAGAAGTTCATTTATTCTAACACCCGTTGCCAAGTGGGTATCGATTAGTTTATAATCCTGAAGTCTTCTCATTAGAAGATCTCTAACTATTTTCAAACCCCTCGGGCTTGTGCGAACTTCACCTTGTCTCCCTTTCCTATTACATTCGTGTGATCCGCCTCGAACTTCGCGCTTCTGGAGTTTATACTACGCGCCGCTAGACGGGAGTCGCAACAGGCGCATACCCGAGGATCGCAGTCGCTTGTAGGAGAACAGATACATGCTTTCCCATTGCACGAGTATACTGCGACCAGTCGCTGCGATCAATCGCAGCTACCAATCGCGGGTAGGAGATCCCGCCTTTACGGAACGCTCCACGGCATATTCTTAAGTTGAGGTTATGGCTTTTATGCTTTACAGGGGCGGTATGAAATGTTTAATAATTTACATGTAAATATCCCTTTTAGGCTGTACTTCCGAATGGCCCCAGCGGCCGATCGACACGAGGTTTGGGGGGAAGGATGGGGAGGGGGTGTGGACCCTAAATCTAAAATTGTTTCTTCGGGTATTTATTAGTTTCCGAAATATTAATAAAAAATTGTTCATTTTTTTGGAAATTTTTTTTGGACGTTGGTGCAGGCCTCCCTGTCCGGGAGCCCTTCCGTCCCCCTATTTTTTATTTTTGAAATTTTGTAACCACGGTCTCGTTTTTGGCATCGCCGAACTCACATCGGTTCGCTGCTTTCCGCGCCCCACGCACTGGTCTAGCCCCAACCGGGGCCGATCGAGACGAAACTTGGTGGGTAATACGAGGGGTGTGGATCGACCCCAAATATAAAATTTTACCTTCAGTAATTAATGCGTTCAAAAGATACAGAAGTAATTGTGCATAAAAGGGTACACCTTACCGATTTTTTTTAATCACTTTACCACGGTCCCCCCTCTTAAAAATATTTCTGTTGACTTATACTGACATAACCTGACCTCTTGTTCCTTTACAAATTAATTCGCGGTCAGATTAACTGTCATGAGTTAGTGTCCCGGATATGTTTTCATGCCCCGCAACGTTCATTGCGTCAGAGGCCCCTTTTCGAACCGAGGGTCCCGGACTATAGACATTGCACTGTTGATCCGTTAAACTGTGCGATGGATGAGGTTAACCGTTATATAGCTGATATTGACCTGTTCTCGATTAGGGATGCCGATTTAAAATCGATCTTTCAAAGATCGATCTTTTTTGTCGCGATTTTCGATTTTTTAAATCGATTCTCAAGAAAGGGATCGATTCGAAGATCGTATCGCAAACATAGAGATCGCGGATTTCTAGCGGCGTGTAGCGTAAACTCTAGAAGCGCGAAGTTTGAATCAGAGCACACAAATGTAATAGGAAAGGGAAGCAAAAGTGATGTTGGCACAAGTCCGAGGGGCTTGAAAACAGTTAGAGAAGCGGATGTTTGAACATTTTAACTCCACTTTTATCCCTTCTCCTAAATGTGTAAAACCAGCGCAAAGGTGTTAAACACTTGATAAGTAAGAAATTGATATCCGAGAGGAAACGTAACGACGAATAGGAATTTATAGTATATCGATAATTCGCCACCACTACTGGTCACCTTCGCCTTCCCAGATAGCACACCTCGTCTTAGAGACGTCTAGTTTATGTCGATTTTAGGTCTGAACGTCTTGATTTGTAACAAGACGTCTTTAAGACGTCTTTAAGACGCCTTTTGGACGTCTTTAAGACTTCACCATATGTGCTATCTGGGTTAACGACCCAAAACGTGCAGGATAGCACACAGACGTCTAAAGACACCTAAAAGACGTCCTAAAGCCGTTCAGACCTAAAACGCACATACAATTGACGTCTTTATGCCGTCTGTGCTATGTGGGGTGCTTTCATTTTTATATTATAGACCTAAGACTGTTGTACCTGAAATACATTAAGAATATTGCCAACATCATGTTCGTCCGCTCCTTCACTCTTCGTTAGTGGGATCACTGATCAGTAACATCCACAGACTGTGTCTTGAAGTGCCATCTGTTATGATTACAAGAAACTAAACTAAAAGAAAATAAAAATCTATAGTCATGTTCGCACTGTGACATAAAAAACCTTTGACTGCATTCATTTTGCAATTTAGGGTGTTTACAAAACTACCATTTATATTTTTTTATTATAATGAATCGATCTCAATGGATCGATTTTTTAGGTTCCGATTGTTTTACAAATCGATTCTTTGCACAACGATCTGAATTGAATCGAAAAATCGATTCTATGGGAAAGATCGGCATCCCTATTCTCGATCGCGTTCGATTCGTTCCGGAGAACACTGTTAACCCGAATCCGAATTTAATTTAATTTATCACTATTTATGTCCTTTTGTTGCTGCGTAATCATGTTCGTTGCTTGCTGATTGTTTAGTCTAGTCTAGTCTAGTATTGTATTTTATTTTATTTTATTGTAATTACTGCATATATCTGTTCATACGTTGTGTCCTAAAGGGTTTTTCCGTTGATAATAATAATAATAATAATAATAATAATAATAATAATAATAATAATAATAATAATAATAATAATATAACACATTCCACTTTCCAACTTGTTCCGGGTATTAGTATTGGTTTGGGTTAGATCGGCGGGGGGGGTGGGGGGGGGGGGTGCGCACCCGCTCGCGGGCGCGTAAAGCATGGTAACGAACCGATGTGAGTTTGGCGATGCTAAAAATGAGACTGTGGTTACAAAATTTCAAAAGTGGAAAAAAATGGGGGGACGGAAGGGCTCCCGGGCAGGGAGGCCTGCACCAACGTCAAAAAAAATTTACAAAATAAATTAACAATTTTTTATTAATATTTCAGAAACTAATAAATACCCGAAGCTACAATTTTAAATTTAGGGTTCACACCGCCTCCCTCCAAACCTCATCTCGATCGGCCACTGGGGCCATTCGGAAGAATATCCCTCTATTATTATGGCCCATTAGCAGAAACGCTCAGACACCTATTTACTTATTTTCGACATAGATCCATCGTGACAAGTCTCATCAAAATCGATGACTGCCTCATGGTGTCCTCCCCTTGTGAGTGTGAATTTTAGCCAATTGGAAGCGAAAAAGTGCGCACTCAATGCGCACTAGTGCAGGTTGCCGAATGTGCTATTAAATACGATAGGTCGGAGATGGGCTTAGAGCATATGCTCTAAGGAGATAGGTATTCTATTTAACACTTACAATTGTCATTGACGTGTTTTCGCGTTGAGGCAGGAGAGTGTTGTTCTAAACGTTTAAATCCATGGCCACCGATTTCTCTTGATTCTCGGACACCAATCGGGTTCATAGCGATTAATCGCAGTGAATGGAAAGGGAAACACCTACAGGAGTGGTGGTAATGGCTGCGTTCAGCCGACAAAACAGGTGAGTAACCGGTGAGTGATTTCCCTAGATTTTACTCTGAACGCAGCCGATCACTTACCACTACTCAACATGGTTAGTAACCGGTCGCCATTTTTTGTAGCGGAAATAAACTACGGTACAAAAAATGGCGACCGGTTACTAAACATGTTGAGTAGGTGGTAAGTGATCGGTTGCGTTCAGAGTAAAATCCATGGAAACCACTCACCGGTTGCTCACTGGTTACTCACCGGTTTTCCCGGCTGAACGCAGCCAATGTGTGCATGACTGACGCAGGCGCAGTTCATGCACACATAACCACCACTCCTGTAGGTGTTTCCCCCTTCATTCACTGCGATTAATCCACTGATATATAACACTGGATGCGGCATCGCCTCCTACAGCGTCTGAAACCACAAAGCGGGCAGCCATATTTGAGAATGAATTACATGCACCGCCTGAATAGCGTCTCAAGAACTACGCAGCTTTTCGAAGGCGTCCTCCTTGGCGTCCTTTGAAAGGACTCCTTTCCTCATTCTTGTTCGAGACGTTGTAGCGTGCAGATATCAGTGAAAGGAATCCTTTCAAAGGACGCCAAGGAGGACGCCTTCAAAAAGCTGTGTAGTTCTTGAGACGCTAGTCAGGCGGCGCATGTAGTTCATTCTCAAACATGGCTGCCCGCTTTGTGGCTTCAGACGCTGTAGGAGGCGATGCCGCATCCAGTTATATATCAGTGGATTAATCGCTTGTGAACCCTGCCAATCGCACTCCCACAGTGAAAGTCCTGGCCCCTCCTATATTTCCTTGGCGCAGCGTGCTTTTTCACTGCGTGAGTGCGATTGGCCTTCGAGAATCAAATGCGCACGATGTACACAGATTTTATGAGATGAATTTGTAGCACCTGTAGAAGCAAAATAGTCTTATTTGTACGAAATATTGCTACTCTTCTGTTTATAAGAAATAGAGATATAAAAAATGAAAACTATGTTAGCGTTAGGGGTTACAAAGGAGACGTTAGACTTTAGACGAAGGTAGTATTTATCTATGTTCCTAGTTTCCTAAATAATTTTACAAACACGCATAGTAAATTTATTATTTTGAATGATAATCACTTAACATGTCAGTGTCCATACTTAAAAATTATAAGAAAAAGTAGCGTGATAATGGATGCGTTCGGCGGACTCAACCGTTGAGAACTCAACGGTGATCAGTCCATCATTCCGCTGAACGACACTTGGGAGGGTAGCGATACTTATAGCTACTCAACAGGGTTCCGTAAAAGTATCGGACTTTATTTAAGCTTCAAAACATGGCGGCCGATCACTAAACGTGTTGAGATGTTGAAAAGTGAGCAACTAAGCGATAGCGTTCAGCGAAAATTCAGTGAGCAGTTACTCAACCATTGAGAACTGAACGGTGATCAGTCCATCGTTCCGCTGAACGGCACTTGGGAAGGGGGTCGACATATTAGTAGCAATTCAACACATTCCGTAACAGTAGCGGACTTTATTTCCACTTAAAAAAATGGCGACCGATCACTAAACATGTTGAGATGTGAGCAACCTAGCGGTAGCGTTAAGCGAAAAATCAGTGAGCGGCTACTCAACGGTCGACTCCGCTGAACGCACCCAATATGTACCACACACTAAATATGTATTCAAGAAAATACTAGCCTATTTTAAATAGGTTGAAGTAGTTAAAGCTGTCTATTGGGATGATCGAGTATATTTCGCTCGGTTTAATCAAACGAGTTTTATTCCATTCAAATATCGAATATTTAGATAATTATAGGTAATTACGTAGTTACGGTTTACTATCTAATGTGAACCTTTATAATTTCGTTAATGCACAATTGTAAAATTACAATAAAATATTCTTTTATATCTAATTTTCTTCAATACGATTGTGTACATACAAAATACATATACATGCAGGAGGTAATTATTCATAATGAAAGGCTTAAAATGTTACATTCAAGTATATTAGTGATTTGCTGAAAAGTGTTTTTAATTTAGAGTTCGATGCTATACAGATAAAAGACACGTTTACTGCTCATTAAAACACTTTAGCCTATATAGGTTTAAGAATTGTGCATAACCAAACGTTTAGAAAACTATATTCTGAAACGCGAAAGAAATAATTTTAATTAGATGCACATTGAAATTTACATTTGAACATTAGTATTGAATGTAGTTTAATTTATTGTAAGTGTAAAACAGGATTACCCATACATACATATACTAGGAAAGAAACAAATTTAGATAAAAAATTTGAAAGTACAATGTAATAATTGCAGTTTACTCCATAAATTATATTTTCCCGTATTATGCAGATAAACAATAAGAGAACAAAATGTTTAATCTTTGGAGTGTTGACTACTAGAACTACTTGAACGTGAGCGGCGCTTAAATTTTGGTTGATTGTTGGAGTCTGATGCATTATCACTCTTTCTTCGGTTCTTATCGTAACGAGATGAATTCATCTCAGCATCGTAATTAGGATTGGAATTGTTTGTCCTTCTGTAATCATTACGTCTGTCATAATATCTGTAATTATCTCTGCCGGGTCTATTCATTCTGTAAGAATCTCGTCTGCGCGGATAATAGTTCCTCCTATTTCTTCTCTCACGGCTATTCCTACGATCGTAATCTCTGTCTCGGGACCTTCGACGATCTCGCGATCTCGAGCGACCACTTCCACGCCTCCTACTTCTATCCCGCGAATCACGTCGCGAAGATCTGTCGCCGTATGACCGATGCGAATCACGTCTCATTGTTTTCTCATTCTTATGTTTTCCGTCTAACTTGTCTTTTGGCATAGCATCATTTACATCTGAGCTAGTATTCAAATTGTCTTGATCTTGCTCCACATTTTTATTGTCATCTTTTTTCTCATCCGATTGGTTGTTCTCTTTATTTTCCAATTCTTCAGATATACGCGCATCAGCATCAAACTTCTCTGTTATTTGATTATCTTCATCTGGATTCTCAGTAAACTTTTTAATTCTATCAGCCTCGCGTTTCTTTAATTCTTCTTCCTTCTTTAGACGCTCTTTCTCCAATTTCTGCGGTAATAAGTTTGAACATGTGAAGAAACAATTACATGAATATAAACTATATCCTCATACATAATCTCATTTATAGTTTACTACAGTTACTTATGATTATATACCTGAAATTCGTGTAACTTAATAGTTCGATTTTGAGCCTGTTTCCAATGAGGAGGGGTAACGCTTCTTGAGCGGCTACGTGAAGGTGTATGATATCGCTAGAAATTTATTTACGTGTATGTATTGATTATTACATAAAGAAAAGTAAGTAGGCTTAAAAAATAAAGTGCGTTTCATTCAAATGAACGACAGTATTAGAAACAATTATACATACCGTGTACCGTACTGTACACAAATACTTACAAATATTCCTCTTCCTTTAAATAGGCGACCAGTTCTTCTATGTGATCGTATCCGATCTCTACCATAATGTTGCCTGAATTCTTTTTGATTCGCATTATTAGTAGGCCCTGCTCTATACAAAAATTTGTTCGCTGGTACTTCAGGAATTTCATCTGGATCAATTTTTGTTACTGAAACAAGGGGATGAGGCTTCCCAAGATCGTCTTCGTTTGAATCATGAATCTCCCCGTCTTCTGACTTCGCTCTTTTTTTACTGTAATATTGGCAAATTATTAGCTAGTCTAGTTCTATTTTTTCATTATTTTATGAATTATAAAATAAATTATACTTCTTCTTAGCCTTTTTTTTCTTTTTAGATTTTTCTGCATACGAATCGGAATCAGATTCGGATGAACTACTATCCTTCGTTTCACGCTTCTTTGCTGTAAATAATAATAACAAATCAAGTTTTAATACATTCAAGCACATTAATTAATATTTTTAAAAGTCAATAATTTCTAATAAAAACGAAGTATACCTTTACTTTTCACTTTCAGTACGAGTTCTCCGCAATTTACAACCTTAGCATCTTGCAACGGACGGGACATACGGTCTACTGGCAATCCTTCAATATGTGTAACAATTTCCTGGCCAGACACTACTTCTCCAAAAACCACATGGACACTAAGAAATTTCACAATATAAAAATGCTGTCCAAATTGTATGTAACTGTAACGATGGAACATGTTATTTATTTTTACTTACTTGTCGAGATGAGGCGCTGGTTGTGTTGTACTACAACAACAAAATATGATTAAGGGGATGAGAGATGAACAGAAAGAGCCAGCTTTCATTGGTCATTGTGTTGTAGTAGTGGTGTGCAGACCCTTCCCTCATGACTACACAGAAATATAGCTAAGTTATTCATTCCTCCAAAGATATTCTTACTTCTATGCTTTTCAATATTCTTCAGATTTACGTGACTCGTATAAACTATCGAATATTCAATGACTTTATATACGACACAGCGACGTCGGTACTTAAACGAAGATAAGCAATTGTAACATTAAAATCAACACACCCAACTTTCTTTTCATTTAATGTATATATCACCTGCTTTCGAAATATATTTAAAAAACGTACTAACCTAAAAAATTGGTAAAACATGAGAATAAATATGTATTAAATTCCTATTACCTTTACCTTTGAAGTTGACAAAGAATACATCTGTCAGCAGAGAAAAATAATTTTGAGCGAGTAGAAATATTGAAAAAAATAATGTCTGTACACAAAATATTTCGCTTGCAACCGTGAATATTAATCTTGAGTAAGCGAATAATTTTTGTTAATAATAGCATGCAAAATGAATTTTTAGTAAAATATAATGCATAGTCTTAATATCGTAAGAGCTACATATATATTGTAAATTTATCACACCATTCTATTATTTTCTATTTATCAGGGAGGTAATTGATTATTTTATCTCATTGAAAACATGTTTGTACATGAAGACACTTAACTGCCTTTCTGTAAATACTCACATAAAAAACTGCGAGCCATTTGTATCTCTGCCACGATTTGCCATTGATAATAAAAATGATTTATTATGCTTTATAATAAAATTTTCATCTGGAAAAACATTCTGTTGCATAATTTATATTCCTTACTACATAAAAGTACACAGCAAATGCCTATAAACTTACCTGCGAATGTTCCTCCGTAAATCGACTCGCCACCTGTTCCGTTACCGACTGAAAAATCACCACCCTGAATCATAAAATCTTTAACTACTCTATGAAAAACGATTCCTTTATAATACAAAGGTTTTCCAGTTGTTTTCCCAAGTCCCATCTCTCCAGTGCATAGAGCACGGAAGTTCTCACATGTTATCGGGCAAACATCGGCAAAAAGTTCAAACACTGTGCGACCCATTGGGAGGCCGCCTACCTCTACGTCAAAGAATACACGTGGATTGACGTTAACCATAATGAGTTTTTACACACGGTTCTGAAAATATTCATAATTGTAACAATAGATTTCACTGATTAAAATAATTCAGAAAAATAGCTCCATATCTAATATATATTTCGCATGGGACGCTTAATGGAGAACCTTATTAAATGTAATTTCAATTAAATCATTGATTAACATTACATTAGGAAAACTGTTATTTTTATGCGTGTCCGAACAATGTTCTAACCTATAAGAATAAAAAGAGCAATGCAAAAAGAAAATTGTTACCGTTATATCAATAAATCGAAACACTCGTTGAATTCAACAGCGAAATTTCCAGAGTAAGGTTAGAACCGATCTGTGTATCTGCTTTGCTCACTTAATGAACTACGTGTATATTATAATGTACGTATATAAGACGTTTAACATTTTCTCCCACTTTAATGCACGTTTGTTATATCAATACGTAAACATCAACACAAATTTCGTGCGACGTAACCGAGTATTCAATCATAAAACTCGTCACCCGGTGCCATATTGTTGAATGGTTGAATCCATTCGAGTATGTATTGTCAAATATGTGTGTATATACATACGCCCTGCGAAAATGAACTCGGACAAACTTGCACTCACACAGTGAAAGAGGCACGAAGCGTGGCATTCCCATCTATGATACGATGTTCTGTGGCGCCGACCACAGCGCCAGGCGTATGTAGCCTGATGTAGCCGTTCTGACAGTATTCGGGCTCTTTTCAATTTCTGACTTCTGTTGTAACAAAATTTTATCCTGATAATAATAGTAATGCAGAAATTATACTATTACAAACAGATTATTATGAACCAATATTCATAAACTACAAGTAAATAGTATGTACTACAGAATGCCTTTTTCAGCACGAGATTTCAGAAGTTCTCATTTCAGATCAGGGGGTGGAAACTCCAGCAAAAGTTACGGATCCCTGTTTGCGCGCCCTCTAAGCTATGAAAGATTCTGTTTGAACTAAAATTCAATATGGCGGCTCATGCCGGGAAAATTAAATACGCTCAGAATCTGCATACTGTAATACGTAGAAAAAGAAATACATTTGTTCACACGGTAAGAAGATTTGGATATGAAATTCAAGTGTTAGCGAAAAGTATTTAATTAAATTTGCAGTAATGGGGAAGATGACGCAAAGCTCGGCGCAGAAGGCGCCACTAGCGCATGTACACTCAGCTCAAACGATTGTGGCCGTTCGAGATTCGATTGCATTCGAGCTTACCAGGGTCCGCTTTTTCACATCGCTAACATTCTACAGTATTTCATGAACATGGTGAGGGCACTGCCAAGCCACAGGTTCCCGTCTAGAACACTTCTAATTCATGATGAAACACCACTGTGGCGGCATCTGCCTAGGATTGTCATAATTATATAAATCTGCGCGATCAGCTCTGTTCACGATGCTGTAGCGTAAATGACGCCAAAAATAAATGTCAAATGACTTTTATTACAATGAACCTCAAAAAAAATCATAATAATTTTGAGACTGTAAACGATAAATTTGTAATGTCCAAAATAAATAAATCAATGGATTTATAATGGAAGACACAAATAAATAGAGCGGGATGGTTGGGTAATAAAGAATAGAATGGAAACATAACCGAAGCAATGTAGATTAAATTTTATGACGGGACTGCGCGAACGTGTCTTATATTAGATGGCGTCACAGTAATGTTTCCTCACGAAATAGAAGTGTTCTAGACGGGAACATGTGGCGTGGCGGTGCCCTCACCATGTTCATGAAATACTGTAGAATGTTAGCGATGTGAAAAAGCGGACCCTGGTAAGCTCGAATGCAATCGAATCTCGAACGGCCACAATCGTTTGAGCTGAGTGTTGTTGCGTAGCTCTTCGGCCCGGCGATGGTCCTAGGGGCTGGGTCGATGCTCGTGGAGCGCAGAACCGCTCTGCTCGGCGTTGCGCGTCGGTGTTCGAATAAATTAACTCCAGTTTTGTACTTTAGGTTTGTATCTTAGTAAGTTTAAACGTTTTATAATTATTCTCAACGACTTAAGGATGGATTATAAATTGTAACAGAGCTCAGGAATAAACGTGTTATCGCTAATACAGCCGAGATTAGAATGGCCATCTTCTAGAGTAGTTATTCTTCGTTTCTAAGGAGAAACCGACAAAAGCTAGCTCAACGAGCGGCTTCAAATATGCCGGGCAAAAAGGCGAATTTAAACTCGGATTACTTATCATGGCAGACAACCTTCTAGCTGAACCCCCAAGTCTTTCTTATAGTGGAAAACGATTTGTTACCAACTTGAGGTTGCGCGGTACGCAACAGTGTACTGCGGTTTTGCATGAGTGCGCATGTGTGAATGGTTTGCGCGCGAATTTTTCATTTGTGGAATGTATGAAGTTGGTAGTTACATATTAATGTTTAATAACACACCGATGACAAGTGGCACGTGTGCTGGTGGCGCCACGGGTGGGAAAAAGTTGCAGTCATCTTCCTCATTGAATTGAATTAAATATTTCACATTCACCTGAAGTTTCTTATCTAAATCGTCCCCATCGTTTCAGTTTTTATTGGCATAATTGGACATTAATTTGCCAACAATACTTGATAACGCCAACAAATGTTTCTCTTTTCCTACATTTTGTATAATATACCCTATTAGCCAGATCAGGGCAGCAGAATCTGACATCAGAACCGTAGTCGTCTGTGTCCGCATTTAGCTGCGTTCTGAGGTGCAGATTCTGATGTCAGATCCTGATGTCAGATCGGCAGCAGATTCTGCCGTCTGCTAGGCATAGTGATCCTCTAGGTAGTGATAGGCAGATGTGGCCGCCGTTTTCTATTGGTCGACACCATTAGTGACCGATACCGGAAGTAGAGAGAGCAAGTAAACAAGTAGAAAAAGAAAGAAATACTGCTCGCACATAATTGGTACGTGCCTAGCCCCACCACCGTTTATCTGCGTAATTTTTCCTATTGGGCGAAGCAATAACATCTACAAATTGGATTCCACAACATTGAGCGAAAAGTGGAATCAGCAACAAACTTCATTTAATGCTGTCATTTTTGAACGTGCAAACTATTGCTAACGCGTGCAGATTTTGTAAGTATGAATATTTATGAGACAAAATTTAGGATAAAGCTAACCCGTCAATGCACGAGTGAAAAATATTTCCGAATGTACATGAGTGGAGTTCCAGGACTCACTGTTCCCCTGTGCCCTGTTCCCCCTGTTACGTGCTCCGTAGAGATCTAGAAACAGTCTAATGTATTTAACCTAACATGTTTTAATTTGTAGGAAGAACGGCAGAAGGAAATAGTACAACTTCAGTTTTCTCGGTTATTTCAAAATGTGCCCGCCAATTTGCGACTTCCGCTTTAGGCGAAAATGGTGGACACATCTGCCTATCACTACCTAGAGGATCACTAGCTAGGCACAGCCAACAGCGCCATCTGAGTCGTAAATGGCAGTCACTGGCAGTTGCTGGCAGTGGCAGTCAGTGCCGGCAAGATCGAAGAATATTCCAAGTAATTTCATCCACCACTATCCAGGAAAATCATCTCGAAGTATCCAGAAAGCAAACGTAAGTATGGTATTGAATGATTTCCAATTATCTACGCCGCGGAAATCGAGATTCTCATTATCTGCAAGACAGAAAAGTATGGTTATGCGCGAAGTGCGAATGTTTAGCGTCTTGTTTCGTAAATAATAATTTCACTCATGTTTTCTTATAAATATTACTGTTTGCAGGAGCATGCATGATCGCCTAGGGTGTGTGCTGTGCGGAGATGGTGCTGAAGTGAGTATCGCATGTATCCTGTTTATATATACGTTACGTTTAATTTTATACTAATGTTCTATTTGTTTTCAGCGCTAACACAATACGGAGTATGGAGATTCTACAGAAAAAAGAAGTCGAAAATATAGGAAATCTTCTGATATCAGACCTAATAGATACCACTGGTTAAGGGACGTATTGTATATGAATTTATAAATGTAAATATTGAATGTTCTTCCTCGAATTTATATGCGCTACATATATTATTCTGTAACAATTGTAAAGATTGAATAAATATTTTTAGAAATAAGTAGAATTAATTATTTAATCCACTGCACAATCGGCTGGCAGGTTATATAGGGGTAGGGATACACCTACAGCAATAACGCTACATTTGAGTTGGTGTGTAGGGACGGCCATGTGACGTCGCGGGTAGGGAATTGTTTGAATAGTCTGGCTCTCAGATGGCGCTGTTGGCTGTGCCTAGCAGACGGCAGAATCTGCTGCCGATCTGACATCAGGATCTGACATCAGAACGCAGCCAAATGCGGACACAGACGACTACAGTTCTGATGTCAGATTCTGCTGCCCAGATCTGGCTATCAGGGTTTCTTACCTGCCACTCTCGTTGCAGTTGCTCCAATCTTTTTCACATTCATTTTGAGTTATTAAACTCAATTATCCATCTACTTCAGAATATCACTATAATCGTATAATAATAACAACTAAAATGCACAATTATTATTTATATAGATTGCGCGTCACCTGTTGTCACTTATAAGCAGGGTTGTCATACGTACTGGATAAATGGCGGTGTGCTGACCCATATGACGTCTTACATATTGTTGCGATGCTCGCTGGTGTGTAGCATGATCACGTGAATGTAGCTACTGAAATGTATAAATCGATATGTAAATCAAGAGCGAAATTTGAAAGGCAATGTTTGCGTATGATTAAGGAGAATATTTTTAAGGATGCGCGATGCGGGTGGCATACGTGGGAAAGATCTTAGGCAGAGTCTCAATTAGTAAACCCCGGAACTAATCACGAGTTTCTTCCAAGTCACGTAATCTTTTGAGAAGGCCTTGTCTTTTGTTAGTCTGTAGGAGTGTCGATTGACTCCAGAAGTGTTGGCGACACGAAGGAATAATATATCGAAAGTCATAAATTTCTTTCAAGGGTTGTTCGCTCGATCCTCGGAGCAGAGCCTACTTTCTCTTCCCACGTGGGCACCCCGTCGTGTAACGGAAAAGCGCGCTTCCACAGCGTTTCCACCACCACCCGAAATTAGAAGAAAAGATGGACGTCGATTCGCGGGGGCGGACGAACATCCGTGGGACAACCTACCGGTTGAAGCTGGCGCATCCTTCATCCTGATTGGCCAGAGGATTAGGAGGACGCGCAAGGATGGAAGGGGCACCACGTTCGAGGAGGCAAGGATCAACGACGGAGGACCCCGAGAACGCAGAACAATTTTGACTCTCGATTGAAAAAGTCCCAACCTATTCTCATTATTCAACGATCTCTTAAAACTATTAAGAAAATATATTGAAGTTTTGCCAGTGAACAATTTAGTTTTATTTAAAACTCCCACACATTTCGCGAGCAGGGTGCTTCAGCACCCCACTGGCACCAACCCGCGTTTTGTTCTTAAAATCACCGCGAAAATACGCAACAATATCTTCTGTTTGGTTGGACGGTGTAGGGGAAGGAGAACACTTATATTTGGTTGGTGATGCCGTGACGTCATACCAACGCTAAGCCAATCCAAGCCAAGTGACGTCATATAAGCCAGTACGCGTACTGGATTGCCTGGCAACCCTGCTTATAAGCAGTTAAGGTTGTGTTCCAATTCACGCATTATGCGCATAGACTGCAGAGAAAACCGTTCCGTTTCAGTCTAGGCGTGCATTGGTTGCGTTGGTGGCGCATAGGATTCTCTAGAATTCTCCTACTTCTAGCGCATGAAGCGTGCAGTTCATGCGCGCATGCGTATTTGTCTCTTTACGTACGCCTTGAAAAACTTTGAAAAAAATGAAACGTGCTACTCTTCGTAACGCGCGTCGAAATTATGTGGCCCCCTCCTCTTAAGGACAGAAAATATAACCTATAAATATGCTACATGACAATAAATGTTTATTGGATATTTCATTCTTTTACGCTACATTTGTCAATTTTTGATAACTTAACATCATTCCAAAATATTATTGTTACGCCGGAACGGTATCTTTATGAAATCGAGAAATGTAATTATGCGTGGTTACCCCCACAGCACAACTTGTAAATACTACGTAACATGGAAGTCACAAATTCTGTAACTTTTGTTACATGTATAAAATACAACCGCTACGTAATACAGGTATCACAATGTTCTGTAACTTTTGTTACATAGATAGAACATAGCAGCAACATTACCTATGAACATACTTGAAAAGTCACACAAAATATATAATTTTTACGTAACTCTTCTTACGTATAGGCAACATATTAATCCAGATGTAAGTATTCCGTAATTTTTGTTTCATAAATAGAACATAACAGCGACAAACGAGAAATATAATTTACCGGTTGCTCGAGTGACTGATCATGACCTTTGAAGCGTGGTAACGTTTCCTGCTGCAAAACTCCTGCACGGAACGTGTTAAAATAAGGACTGCGTTTAGCATCGGTGTGTTTAGAGTGCAAAATCTAACGTTTACGCGAAGATTAAATGTGGCGTGTTGCAATAAACAATTATTACCTTGGTTTTAGGTTAAGTTGGAGAGATATTTTAATTAATACATATGTCAGACAGAAAACGTTTGAGAAGAGATTTTAAAACATAGCTATGCTGACTTCCGCGAGGTCGACTTTTGAACGAAAGTTTCCCAAGCCACGTATGAGAATACCTCCGTTACAATGAAATTTAGAAACAAGGAGTCCCTTTGGTTGGTTAGATTGATTGTAGCGTTTATTGTTTGCTTCCAACACAGCGGATGGAGAGCTAGTACTCAGGGTGGTATTCATAAACGTGTCTTAAGCAAATGCTTAAGATCATCTTCTAGAGGACGATCTTATTTCACTTAAGACATCAGGTATTCATAGACGTCGCTTAAGATGATCTTAAGCATAAGCATTAAGAATAAGCATTTGCTTAAGAATAAGCAATTGCTTATATCGTATAAGCACTGTCTTTATAAAGCATTTGCTTAAGACAATGCTCATTCACGTTCGGAAATTTTCGGAATAATTCTGTTAGAACAACCAATGATTGAAGGATATTCCGTTCGTTCCTCCGTGGGCGACGAAGTATGATGCTCGAACATGTGTGAGTAACGCTTGTGAGCGTGAAGTTATTTATTAATGATTTGCAGGAAAACTTGTTTCCACTGCCATGTAGTGTTTGTTTTTATCATAATAAACTAATATATAAACCCAACCACTAAACTGATGTAATGTAAAAATAAAACAGCGGAACACGGTTCAGGAATTGACACCAAGGGTGCTCCTACGAGGAAATGCCCCGGAGTCAAAGGAGACAAATCAGATGGGTCGTCGGACAAGGACGTGAGGGGCCTGGAATTGAGGCAAGCCTCGATCTGACACGTAAGTGTCGAAAGTTCTTCGTAAGTCAGCTTGTGTTCCCCGATGATACGTGGCAAGTGGTACTTCGCGGACTTCACCGCAGCTTCCCACAACCCTCCGAAATGAGGTGAGTACGGCGGAATGAAGGACCAATGTGTCCCGTCCGTAGCAATGATCTCGGAGACCTCCTTGAAGAAATCCGAGGCTCCCCGAAAGAGTTTCCTCAATTCCTTGTCAGCTCCTCGAAATGTGGTAGCATTATCGCTGAGTAGCCCCGCACAATGTCCTCGTTGTGCGACAAATCTGCGAAAAGACACTATAAAAGTAGTAGAAGTAAGGTCGGACACGACTTCAAGATGTACGGCCTTGGTGCACAAGCACACAAAGACCGCGAGGTAGCCCTTGAAGGCCTTGTGGCCCCGTCCTTTGGTGGTCCGCACCATGATGGGTCCGGCATAATCCACCCCACTCCTCAGAAAGGGCTTGGAAGGTTCCAGCCGAGCGGCAGGAAGTTCACCCAGTTGCTGCTGTCCAGTAGCGCCTCGGAATCTCAGGCAACGGAGACAGCTCCGAGTGATCCGTTTTATCAAATTCCGATTCTGAGGAATCCAATACCCTTGTCCCAAAAAAGAGCGAGTGAGGGTAAAACCCCTATGCAACGTAGCCAGATGGGCGTGTCCCACTAGCAATACGGCCAGAGTAGAATGCCGACTGATGATCACTGGATGCTTGTAGTCAGCAGGTAGATCAGCTCGGCCCAGTCGGCCTCCAACACGGAGCAGCCCAAGCTGGTCCAGAAATGGACGTAGAGAAGACAAAGGGGAGGACATCTTGACTGGCCTTCCCTGGCGTAGACCGTTCAACTCGGCGGAGAATGTGTCCAGTTGACTGAGGTGGCAGAGCAAGAATCGTGCATCAGACAACTCGGCAGAGAAGAGAGAGCCTGATCGGCGCCGATCAGCTGTTCGCAAGTTAAAACCAAACCGGCGAAGCAGAGCAGTAACACGTAACAGACGCGTAAACGAGGAGTATCGCAAGAAGAGTTCGTTTTGGAATGCTTCCTGCACGGTGTGTACAACTACCGAACTCTTCTGCTCGGACGCCTCCATCCCGTTGAGGTCCACTGTGGACTCCGGCCATTCCGATGGGTTCCTGATCAACCACGGAGGTCCTTGCCACCATAGGTCGGACGTCTGGAGGTCCTGCAGATCCAAACCTCGCGTAGCCAAGTCCGCTGACCGAACGTGTCGCCAGTGAGCCTCCGGTAGGAGTCTCTGAATCTCTGCCACTCGGTGCGCTACGAATGGTTTCCAGCGAGTTGCATGAGATCGCGTCCAAGCGATTACGACGGAGGAATCGGTCCACACTACGACAGTCGCCCCAGAGAGGCTCAGCTCCAACTCGGTCTGCTTTAACAACCTGGCAAGAAGCAGAGCGCCGCATAATTCCAAACGAGGTACACTTACGACCTTGACAGGTGCCACCTTAGTCCTTGCGACTAAGAGATTAGAACACGTAAACCCCGTGTTCTTATTGTTTACGCGAAGGTAGATTGCAGCACAGTAGGCACGCTCCGACGCATCACAGAACCCGTGATACTCCACCAGCGTCTCCGCTGGATGGTAGAAAGTCCACCTGGGAAGGCGAACGTTGCCCAGACTAGTCAGACTGGCTCGAAATGAAGTCCATGAAAAGGACAAGCTCAACGGGAGCTGGTCGTACCAGCCCACTCCGGCCAGCCAGAGATCCTGCATCAGAATCTTTCCCCTGATCAGAACCGGTGCAGCCCAACCCATGGGATCAAAGAGGCGTGCCAACTCCGATAGCACCCTCCTCTTCGTCCAGCAATGATCATCAGGAAGTGGTTGCAAGGACGGTGGTCGGATGGACAGAGTGTCCGATGAAGGAGTCCAGATTAGACCCAAGGCTCCGTGTATTTCAGGTTTCTGGAACAGCTTCGTCTTCTCCGTCTCCGATGGGTCCAACAACGAATGGCTGGTGGCCCACTTGCTCCGCTGGAAACCTCCAACCTTCAAGATCTCAATGATCTGCCTTTGAACCTCTCGAGCGTGATCTAGATCGCAGCCTCCAGCCAGGAGGTCATCCACATATGAGTGCTGCAACAGAACCTGAGCACCGAGGGGAAACCGCTCGCCCTCATCTACCGTGAGTTGTCGCAACACGCGCAAGGCTAGATACGGCGCCGGGGCCGTTCCGTACGTCACTGTGACCAACCGATACGTTTCCAAAGGACCTTCAGGTGTCGAGCGCCACAGAATTCGCTGCCAGTCCCGGTCATCCGGGTGAACTAGAACTTGTCTGAACATTTTTACAATGTCCGTAGAAAAGGCGAACTGGAATAGGCGTCATTTCGTCAGAACGCTCCACAGCGTTGACTGCAATTTCGGTCCAGACATCAGGAGGTCGTTCAGAGATTTCCCCGAAGACGTCGCACAGGACGCGTTGAATACGACCCGAATCTTGCTGTCAGCGCCCTCACCTTTCCACACCGCATGGTGAGGAAGGTAATAATGAGGACTGGTTATACTCAACTTCCCAGTTGCAAGTTCCATGTGTCCAAGCTGCAAATATTCGTGTAAGAAGTCCGCATACTTGCCACGAAGACGCTCATCCTTCTGTTGACGCCTTTCGTTGCCCAGCAACGTGCGCAGAGCCGCCGGCCTGGACGCTCCCAAAAGGGAACCGGTGTTTTGACGGAAGGGAAGGCGGACCATGTACCTTCCTGTCCTGTCCCGTTGGTGGGTGGACAAGAACGAGCTCTCGCACCAAGTGTCTTCGGAATCTCCTGGGGCAGTGTCCGGGAATTCCTCCAGCTCCCAGAACCGGCGAAGATCGAACTCAAGCGTGTCCTGCACTCGCGTGTGAAGCACCCTTCGCGACGTCGGCGTCGCATCTACATCCTTAGCGGATACTGGGCCGAAGACGACCCAGCCGAACGGCGTATGCGTGGCTGAGGGAGTACCTCGGGGTCCCTGACGAGTCTCTCCCATCAGAGCGTAGCAGACATCTGCACCCAGCAGAACGTCGACTTTCGTTAGAGTGAAACAATCTTCGTCAGCGAGTTGAAGTTCCCTAAGATGGGCCCAGTCAAATTCCGAAGCCAGTCGCGAGGGCGTCGGGGGTATCACCTCCCGGGTTACCAGCGCGTTGAAAGGGAGACTGAAGGATGGATCGGAATCCGAGGTCAAGATCGCCTCGACCTCATGCCTGGCGACTCCAACGCTCCTACCCTGGAATCCAGAGAGCGTGACATACGTAGGCCTTCGCTTCAGGCGGAGGGCCTGTGCCACCCATTCACTAATGAAAGACGAGTCAGCGCCTTGATCCAGGAGCGCTCGCACCAAGATCGAGTATCCATTGTGGGCTTCCAACCGCACTCGAGCCGTCGTCAACAAGACCAGCCGCTTGGCAGAAATAGCATTCACACACGCAGCGGTCGTGGTGCTCACTGAAGGAGTCGTGTCGCCCGATTCCTTGTTCTCACCCGGCGCAAACGCCTCGTGCAACAGAGTATGGTGCTCCTGGCCACACAGCAGATAGCAAAAGGATGAAGGGCAGTTCGCCGCGAAATGCCCTGAATGCAAACAAGAGAGACAAGCTCCCACCTTCATAGCTTGCGCCTTACGCTCCCGCGCACTCATTGCCTTGTATTGCGGGCAGTAATTTAAATTGTGCTCCTTGACACAAAGGGCACTGACGAGTGGACTTTCTCCCTTTAGAGGTTCCACTCGCCTTAACTGGCAACGCAGTTCGCGTCCGGGTAGACGGAGACTTGGATCTCCCAGCCTTTTCTAATTGCTGAGAAGCATATAAAGCTTGGACACGTGCTTCGAAGAAGTCCTCGACCACAGTGAAGGGAGGACAGGCTGAGCGGTCCGTGAAAGTGACCTCCCAAGCCAGTCGCGAAGCAGGATCCAGCTTTTCGGTAAACAGAAACACAAACCAGTCATCCCATTCTGCTACGGGTTTACCTAAAGCCGCCAGCGACTCCCGGGCTTGAGCGAAGTCGTCAAGAAGTCGTTTTAGGTCCGAGGAGCGTCCTTTGGCCACCGGGGCGCAATTCACCAACCGACGCATGTGCCCAGCGGTGAGAACATGTTTATTCTCATAGCGTTTCATCAGGTTGCTCCAGGCTCCGTCGTAGCCGGCCTCAGTGGTCGGCGTCCGCTCCAACATTTTGGCTGCTTCGCCTGATAAACACGACTTCAGGTATTCAAGCTTCCGGACCTTAGAAAGCCACTTTGACTCGTGGATCGACAATCGCCCTTTCTCCGGCGAAGGTTTGGATGACGGACACAACTCGAGCAACCAATCCTTCAAAACAACCATATGTTGAAGGAAGGTTTCTTCCACTTCGGCATACTTGTCGAACATAATATAATCGCTGACGTCAGCATCGGATCGTTGTATTAGGCGACGATGTCCGATTTCGAAGGCGGTCCAAAGCGCCTTCAGTCTGTCCTTACGGATCTCCAGCACCGAAGTGGTGATCTTCTCCTTGCCCATCTTCCGGATGTTCGTTATGAACCGGTCTATTCGGCACGCGGTGTCCAACTGTTCGCGCACAATGGCTTCCGTAGCTGGATCCATCTTCGCTTCCCGTACAGGGATCGGGATTCGCGCACTACGCCACGAGCGTTAACCTCTCTGTGTAGAACGTTCGCGAACAATCGCGAACGCGTCGCACCAAACGTTCTCAAAACAAACGCGTGGTCTCTACACACTGATTCCGTGATCACGAGTCGCGACGAGAATCACACAGACACGAACGTTCTCGAAGTCACGCGAACACCTCCGATTCCGAATCGTGTTGAACGCGACGAGAGTGTCGCACGCTTTCGGCGCGACCACGAATAGTCACAACGTGGCTGTTCTCTCACAGATCGCTCTCGAACGAACGCGAACACCGATTGTTCAGATCGAGATTCAAGCACGACGCGAGAAAGTCTCGATTTTTACTGAACGTTCGAAACAAACGCAAACACCGGTATACACCGATTCCGCGATCGCCACTCGCGACGAGAAGCACACGTGCACCGAACGTTCTCGAACTCACGCGAGCGTCTGCACGCACCGATTCCGATTCGCGATGAATAGGACGAGAGTCTCGTCTTCACTGAACGTTCGAAACAAACGCAAACACCGGTATACACCGATTCCGCGATCGCCACTCGCGACGAGAATCACACGTGCACCGAACGTTCTCGAACTCACGCGAGCGTCTGCACGCACCGATTCCGCACGGAACTGAATTCAAGCACACACGTGCCGAGAATCGCGCACTTCCGGTTTTGCGTACCAGCGCCGGCGGAAGGTACGGGCGAAGGGGGCGACTGCCCAGGGCGCCAATTCGCAAGGGCGCCAATTCGCGAGAGCGCTTCAATAAAAAAAATCGTTGTTTAATTTAGTTATTTTCCTGTTTTCTTTTTTCAGTATTTCTGTTACTATTCAAATAAAAAACGATAATTTACCAAAGCAACCATAGCAACTTATATTATACGTCTTTTTTGAAAGAATATTAGCTACAGTAAATTGTCATCTAAGATTACCAGATTTAGTTCGTTGTACGTATGATCATCATTCGCCGTCACGAAAAAGAAATGAATGGCGCTACAAAGTTGCGAGGGCCTCGTCGCCACGTCGATGAGACGGACTCCTCCGTCGTCCTTTGTTTTTTAAGAAACACGGTTTTGTATAACATAGGACATTTCAGCGTGTCGTATTCCCGAGAATAGGGCGTACCGATACGGAAAAAGTTACTCGTGGACTCTGAGAAATATTTGATCTATTTAAGTTCTAAATGTAAATGTCTATTGCAATTTAGCTATAAGTTTTGTTTCGTAATATTAAAAGTTTACAGCTAGTAGTTTTATGTTGATAATATTTGTTGTGCAATATTATTATGTTGTGCAATTATTTAGTGATACTATTTATTTACCGAGTGTAAGGTGAAACACATTTAGCTGTAGTCTTCAAATAACAAGGTAAGTGTATAAATTACAAATTAAATCAAAGGATCATTGTTATTTCTAATAATTTGCAGTGCTTTTTAATAAAAGTTACATGTGAATTTTTAAATTCGGGTAAGACATCAAAATCTTTTGACTTTCTTTACCCATAGAATGTCGAAAAAATTCTCAGGAGCGCAGAATAGAAAGAGAAAACTAAATCAGTCAAAAGAAAATGAATTTTCTGCACGTGTGATGAGTTCGTTTTTTAAAAAGAAATGTGAGCCAAATATGCAAAATGAAGAGCGTAAAAACACCGAAGGAGAAAAATATGTTGAAATCGATACAAATACTTTTGAAAAGGAAGAGGAAGAACGTGATGATAATCAAGCTAAAAATGTAAATACTGACGACAAATCTTCATCTGAAGATAGTGAAAATGATGCATCAGTTACACTACAACAAGAGTTGATAGTTGATAGTAGAAATACTGAAGTTTCTAATTATTCTGATCCTGCATTATGGCCCTCAGAAATGACCAATTTAATACGTGATCTAATAATAGTGCAAGATCCTATATTACCGCAAGGTCCAGATTCTCGATTTCCTCTGAATAATGAAAAAAGACATTTTACCATAAAATACTGTCATCGAATATTATCAAATGGAGAAGTGTCGCAGAGGCGTTGGCTGCTCTATTCCGAGTCAGCAGACAAAGTTTTTTGTTTGTGTTGCAAATTATTTAACCCGTTAAGTTCTTCCAAATTAAGTTCAGAAGGAATTAATAATTGGAAACATATGAGCGAGTATTTAAAATCACATGAGTCATCAACAGATCATTTTAAAACATGTAAAATGTGGCTATTGGCAGCAAGCAATAATCGAAAAGTTTGTGGTATCGATAAACAGTTGCAAGAACAAGTGATTAAAGAACAAAATTATTGGAGGGCAGTTCTTGAAAGGTTAATGTCTATTACACTATTTCTATCAAAAAATAATTTGGGTTTTCGAGGGACGTCTGATAGGCTTATGAGCAATAATAACGGTAATTTTCTTGGTTTGGTTGAACTTTTAAGCCGATATGATCCAATTATGGGGGAGCACATGAAAAGAGTACGTAATCAAGAAATACACAACCACTATTGTGGAAAAGATATCCAAAATGAATTGATTAATTTGCTTGGTGATCAAGTAAAAACGACTATTATTTATAGAGCTCAGCAAGCAAAATACTTTTCATTAATATGTGATTGTACACCAGATATAAGTCATACTGATCAATTATCGATTACAATCCGATTTGTAGATTTAAATGACATGTCATTAAAAGAACATTTTTTAACATATTGCGAAGCTCCTGTCTCGACCGGGGAAGCATTGTCCGATATTATATTAGAAGAAATGAACAGGTGTAATTTTGACATGAAAAACTGTCGTGGCCAAGGCTACGACAATGGTTCGGATATGGTCGGAAAAAATAAGGGTGTAAGAAGTAGGATTAGCAAGTTATATCCGAGAGCATTTTTTAACCCATGTGGCTGCCATTCGCTGAACTTAATTGTTGGAGATGCGGCGAAGAGTTTAGTAAAATCAGTTTCCCTATTTGGAGTTCTTCAACGTCTATATATTTTATTCAGCGCATCTACTAAAAGATGGGCAATTTTAAAAACGCACGTTACAAATTTGACCATAAAGCAAGTATGTGAAACACGTTGGGAATGTCGTATTCAGTGTGTAAAAGCAATCCGATATCAATTTAAGGAAATATGTGATGCTTTGTGCGATATGGCGGAGAAAGCAGAAGATCTAAAAATTAGTTCGGAAGCAAAATCTTTAGAACTTTTTTTTACTGATTATTCCTTTATCGTCGCTTTGATTGTTTGGTATGATGTTCTTTTTCAAGTAAATCTTATTAGTAAAATGATGCAATCAAAGAATTTAGACATAGCCGACTCTATAACCTTAATTGAAGGTTGCGCTAAATTTTTAAATAAATATAGAAATACAGGATTTGAAAGTGCACAAGCCATTGCAAGAGAAATAGCTGAACAACTGGAAATTGAGCCGATCTTTAAAGTACAGCGACTAAGACAGAAGAAAACTCTTTTTGATTACGAGGGAAAAGATGATAGACAAAAAAGTCCCGACATGTTATTTAAGACGGACGTATTTCTTCCGTTAATTGATACAGCGATTTCTGCAATTGACGATCGTTTTGAAACACTCCAATATTACACCAACATGTGGAGTTTTCTGCACAACATTAAAATACTGCCCACACGTGAAGATCTTGTTAAAAAATGCACGAACTTACATTTGTATTTGAAAGATGGGGAATCATGTGACATAAACGGGTCAGAATTATCTGAAGAATTAATACATATTCAATCGTATTTTGCATCTCTTCCAGATTTTAAAGATGCAATAAAAATTACACCAGGACAGGTACTCAAGTTTATTCATGATCAAAATTTGGACGACATATTCCCTAACATATGGATCAGCATGCGGATTTTGTTAACAATTCCGGTGACCGTTGCAAGTGGAGAACGATCTTTTAGTAAATTAAAGCTGATCAAAAACTATTTGCGTTCCACTATGCTTCAAGAAAGGCTAAAATCTTTTGCCATTCTATCGATGGCAAAAGTTAATTTGACTGAAGCTCTCAATAAATTTGCTGCAGCTAAAGCAAGAAAAAAATTTCTTTAGAATATGTATTTATTATGTATTATAATAAAAACTAAATAAAACTGTATAAAGTAAAACAGATGGTTTCTTTTATTAAAAAGTTAGAAAAGGGGCGCCAAAAAATGGTTTCGCCCGGTATCATGTCACGCCGGCCCTGTTGCGTACCTCACCGAACGTTCTCGAACGAAAGCGAGCACCGTCGCGAACACGCTTTTGTTCGAATCCAACCCAATCCAAAAGTATCCGGCTCGAAGAACCAGAAAATGAACGAAAGTTTCCCAAGCCACGTATGAGAATACCTCCGTTACAATGAAATTTAGAAACAAGGAGTCCCTTTGGTTGGTTAGATTGATTGTAGCGTTTATTGTTTGCTTCCAACACAGCGGATGCAGGCCCGGATTAAGATTTTTGAGGCTATCAAACCTTCGGGGGCCCCCCGTGGTTGCACAGCGGTAGCGGGCGGAGGGGGGGGGGGGTAAAAAAGATATTGTACAATTAACTTTTAGTTAAAATGTTGTTTTCTTATCTTTAATTTTGCAAATTCTTGTATTAAGTCTTCACAATCGATAGATCTTAATAACTCAGATTCAATAGTTAACCGTGCTAAGGATGATAAACGTTCATCTAACATCGTCGCTCTATACATATTCTTAATTCTCTTTAGTACAAAAAATGATCTTTCCGCCTCACAATTTGCGATTGGTATAGTTACAAATAATCTATACGCAATGTATATGTTCGGGAAAATGTCAATCATTTGTCGATCGACTATCCAATGTAGCACTTTCAGAGGAGACAGTGAGTTGACTTTTTGGTCTGGAATTTATGTGTGATTAGAAAAAAAACCTTGAGGTTGTAATTTCAATAATGCAGTAAATTGGTCTAATTCACAAACTAAACTATTTTGCAAATCTTTCGAATACGTCTTCACTAAATTTAGAGCTTTCATTTGCATTTCATCTCTGTTCATAGTTAATAAGTTGCATAAAAATCCAAATAATTCAACGATATGGGTATAAGCTTCACTTCGCTTTTTTATTAAATAAAAAGTTTCAACTCGAAATTTGTCAGATCCATGTAACTTTGGAATTTCTTTTTCACCATCTCTAAACTTTTTAATAATTGTTCTTTTACCGAAATTAGAATATTCTTGAACGACAAATGAACTTAATTCTTTGGATTCATTTTCCATCTTTGAAAACTCAGGGCGTAATTTTTTTATAAAATCAACTAATGATAATATCATGTTATGAGCTGTATTTAAGTCCACTTCAACTTTTTGTAGATATATGCTAACAACGTTAAATCGGTTCAAAATTCGATGCCACAACACCGCCATAAATACATTTTCTAATTTAATGATATTAGTCAGTAAAGACGAAGCTTCGTGTCGAGTGTCTAATTTTTGAGCTTGATCATTAGCTAACACACTCAGTGCTTTATAAATTGCATCGAAATTTTTAATTAATGCATTTGTAGCATCTGCTCTGCGCGACCACCGAGTGACTGATAAACTCGTAAGTCTAGAGTTTTCTTGTACTAGCACAGCCCACCTATGTGCAGAACTAAAAAAAGTGTAAAGCCTTTGCAATAGACCAAAAAAAGTAGTAGCACATATACATTCATCGACGCTACATTCCCCAACCAAATTTAAGGAGTGTCCAATACATGGAACATAAAATGCTAATTCATTTTCTTCTTTCAAACACGCTTGCAAGCCAGAATATTTACCGGACATGTTACTAGCATTGTCATATGTTTGTGCGCGGCAATTGCTAATATCTATCTTATGTTCCTTAAGGGGGTAGACACGTCACGTGGTCTGGCCGATTCGGCAGGTCGGTATTACAGCAGGTTTTTTCTGCACTGAAATGGTATTACCCATAGATACGCGGCTGCCTGTGCACGCGAGAGGGAGCTGTTTGCTATTTCCGTATTCTATTCTGAATAAGGAAATAGATTCTCAGCTGTTGCGTTGTACTTATAAAAATTTAAACGGAAAGTCGGCTGGTACTGCAAACGTAGAAAATTCATTGTACATTTACTTGAAATGTGCTTATGGTACAATATTCTACGTTGGCAGTAAGGAATTATAAGTGAAAAGGAAAAATAGATGAGGGCATGTCCCCAGAAAATGAAGTTTGTTAGGATAGACATTTTTTAATTAGCAAAACACTGAAACAGAACATGAAATACACATCCTATGCAGAAAGCAGTTATGAACAAACATATATAAAATTGTGTTTGATGTTGAATCCAACGCGTGATTATTATGTGGTCCCTCCTCGAAGTGACAGAAAATATAACCTATGTATATGCTATAAGACAATAAATATTTAGCGGCTATTTCGTTGTATTACGCTACATTTGTGAACTTTTCATCATCCTTCCGAAACATTATTATTACGCCGCAACAGTATCTTTAGGAAATCGGGTATAGCATATAGGTTATATTCTCTGTCACTTGGAGGACCGAATTTTCTGTCCTCGAAGTGACAGAAAATATAACCTATATGCTAGACCCGATTTCCTAAAGATACTGTTGCGACGTAATAATAATGTTTCGGAAGGATGATAAAAAGTTCACAAATGTAGCGCAAAAGAACGAAATAGCCGCTCAACATTTATTGTCATATAGCGTATACATAGGTTATATTTTCTGTCACTTCGAGGAGGGGACCATAGACATATATAGACGGCGGAGCGTAGGCTGAGGGGGGTGGCAAGGTTCGCGGTAAGGGGAGCGATACGAGTAAATCGGATAACGCTGTGGTTATGAATGCCGAATGCATCCGAAGCTAACCGACGTGCCTGTATCTGAACCTATGCCTTTACCCTCTCCAAGCCTTCCTTCCCCACGTCGATAGTCCCATCTTCTGATCCGTCTATATATGTCTATGGAGGGGGCCACGTAATAATCACGCGCATCCAGCCTGCGCATTTTTTTTATGAAAAAATTATTTAAATCGGACTATTTTTAACGAAACGGGCTTCCAATTCTGCAAACAAATTTTTCACGTAATTTCCTTAATTATGGTTTGAGTTGTATCATTTTTGGGGCCAATTTGATTGAGAAAGTATAAGGAATCGATTGACGCCACTATCGCAAAGATCTGATTAGAAATTGCAAAACTTCAGATTTATCAGTGCTTAGTGCGCAACATTGTATGGCTCCGCTGGTTTCAAGCGTCGAAACCGACGAAACTCAGCGAGACACATGTGTAAAATAACATATTTGCAGTTTTATAATTGAAGATGTAGTGAACGTTACAGGACTGTCTTTATATATGGCTCTCACAAACAAAATCGCCTGACTTGTTAGACATGAAATTGGGCATACAAATGGTTGCGCATATCGCCGAAAGCATCAGAAAGAATATGTACAGTCTTCCAATGTTTCAATTGTTGAGAAGCCTTTGGGCTCAGTTTATCGAGAAAGATCTACCCACCCCACTGTTTTGCTTTCTCGTTGCGAGCGTGGACCTTCGGGTCCTAGTAGACCGCCCGTTGACAGCCGAGAACAATAAAACCGACGAGCTAGATAAAATACCCAGTACAGAAAAATAAAATGTTCGTGTTTTTGATAAGTATTGATGAAAGTATTACCGATGAATTTTTTAGGATTTCCCGATGAAAATTATATCAAACGTGGAGCAATTCGATCAAGTTTTATTGAACGTAGAGTGTGTTCTAATCATGTATTCATAAGAAAAAATAGACTGAATTGCTTCGTGTCTTGACTCACCAACAATCCATGAATGGTAACACTCTCATCAAGGTGTAATGAGAAATTTTGAACATTTCGTATTCAGTACTGGATGACTCAAGTCGCCGTCGACCGAGGGTGTACCGCTGGTGCGCTATTTCACTCGCACTCGGTTCACATCGTGCGGTCTCCTTGTCAAGCGGTTCGAGCGAGGGCCCTGATAGGGGTGAATTTATTTGGGAAACAAAAGTCGCGTCATTCATGACACCTACTCGCGAACAGATATACATATGTACGAGAAGAAACAATGCGATTGCCCGATGACTTGAAGCAACATTTCAATAGGTAAATGCATGAAACTCTGGGATCAGGAATTCCGAACCCAGTGGGGCATATGTAAGAACTGGCGAAATTCAACAATAGTTCGTCGTCTAAATTTTACAAGTATTTATTTGACGTGAATATAAAGTTTGTTAGCAAAGTCTTTCTCGATTTGAGTTCTGTAGAAGGCTGATTTTCCTTCGGCATGGAAAGTCCCCTCTTGGCCTTCTCGCTGGTAATCATGCGACTCGCTGAGTTTCGTGGGCTTCGGCGCTCGAAACCAGCGGGGCCATACAATGTTGCGCGCTAAGCAGTGACAAATCTGCAGTTCTGCATTTCTAATCAGATCTTTGCGAAAGTGACGTCAGTCGATTCCTCATGTTTTCTCGATCAATTTGGCCCCAAAAATGATATAATTCGGACCAAAATTAAGGAAATTACGTGAAAAATTTGTTTGTAGAAGTGAAAGCCCGTTTTGTTAAAAATAGTCCGATTTAAATTATTTTCTGCCAATATAACCGGGAGAATGCCAAAAATCCAATGGTGTCACTTTCATATTGATACGATGAAAAATAAACAAATTCTGTTTCTTTATAATCGATGACACATCGCCGAGCACGACGATCTCGCGCGGCTCGGGACACAAAGGTTCTCGTCGGTTATTCGAACTTCTAAGATCGTATTCAGATTTATTGGCCGGTGAGTTTCGTAACTAGGGGTGTGCGGTTACCCGATTTTTCGGGCTCGGGACGGGCCGGCAACTTTCGGGCGGGATCGGGCGGGGTCCCGATACTTTCGTATTGCTCGAGATCCCGACAGTTTCGGGACCCCGAGACTCGATTCGGGCTACAAGCATAGCCGCCATGAGCGGACAATTTGATTTCAGGTCGGCTCGGCAAAACTCGGACGCGATCGGACGATATCGTTACCAGTAATAGATTAAAATTATTACCTGAGAACATAGAAAAATTATGTTTCTTACACGTTAATTTAAAATAATAAAATATTCGCCTCCTGTATATTGTTGTTATTATGAAACATCCAGGAAATATTCCTTTTTGTATGCTTATAGTTCGTACGTTTTCTATTTTAAATCTGAACCTATCCGGAAAAAGATAATACCCTATATATTCCCTTTACATAAAGTACTAAGTATGAAGTATATTTTATTCAGATTTTAAAATATTGTCGATATAAAAATAGTCTTCTTCCCAAGTTCTGAACATGGTATTTATTTAAGTACGTATATGGACGTATTCAGTATTCACAGACTATTTGGTAGCAATGAAAATACATATATATGTAAATAAATAATAAGATACAAATTATGATTCAACAGGAGACAGAAAGGTAAAAACTTATCACTCTGGTATCGATATAAATGATATACATTATTCTTTCCGTCTCGGTCCGCTCGTAATAGCTGGCTTTCGAGCCGATCGCGTCCGAGTTTTGCCAAACCAACCTGAAATCAAATTGCCCGCTCATGGCGGTCATGCTTGTAGCCCGAATCGAGTCTCGGGATCCCGAAACCGTCGGGATCTCGAGCAATACGAAAGTATCGGGACCCCGCCCGATCCCGCCCGAAATTTTCCGACCCGTCCCGAGGGCCGAGAATCCGAGCCGCGGGACGATCCGCACAGTGATGCCAGAATGAGGACGGGAGCGCTCGAGAATTTCCCCCACCACGCATGCACGCTACGCCGGAGCTGCGTGTCCGTGAGCTCGGCGCTTCGGACAACGTCGGGAAGACGAGAGAGAAAACGAACGTGTGTCTTTCTCTCTCGCTCTTGAAACGCTGCGATCCAAGGTTACGTGCAAGCGACACGCGGCCGTGCGCGATCTTCTTGAGTGCCTCGAGATACACTTTTCACTTTCTGACATATGTATAATACTCTTGTAATGAAAAAAAATTTGGAAAAAATTTTGTTAGGGAAATCACGTTTTAAGACCTCCTGATCACGTTTTGACCATTTAGAAAAGAGCTTTTTTTTTAAATATCTCATGTATTTGTTAACACGATTACGTTTAAACGGCAAAATGGATTTCAATGAAACTTTATATTAAAATTTTATATTCGTGTCTTAAGATCCATTAGATCACGAAAAATGATAATTACCCGTTATGATTCTTCGATTATTCAGATATACGAACTAAATTCTACATAAAAAAAAGTTAAATAAAGTTCTTCTGTAACTTGTTTAACAAAGAAAAATGTGCATTCATAATTGAGGCATTTGATGGAAAAAGGGCACATACGCCAAAATGCCATTTCAAGAAAATCGATTTCAAAGTTTTCATTATAGTATAACTTAATAAAAAGTAATGCAATTAAATCAAATTTTTTTTAAGGATGTAGTTACCGTGTCGTTCAAGCGTTCTGAATACAGAAGTCATGATTTAAAAATGATATGTGTCTTTATTTATAAGTTTTAAACAAGTGGTTTATGTGCCCTTTTTCCATCAAATGCCTCAATTTCTTGTGTTCGTTTTAAATTTCCCTACTTTTTACTTGAGCTATTTCGATTTTTCAAACCTTAAAATGAATTTTTTTATTAAAAGACGAATATTTTGATACTGTACATTGGTGAACTTTGTTAAAATTAGAATCCACTCTTGGCCAGTACCATGCACGCTGTAGAAGCCTTCGATAAAAAATATTTTTTCAGAGTATGATCTATAATCTAAAATCGTAATCACATCAAACGTAATTATATCAAGTTGCGACAAAGAATCACGCACTATTTACAAATTAATTACGCGCAGCATGCACGTTACCGCTCGATGGAAATATACGGGAAAGTGGTGGTCTCTTCCATCGAGAGGGAAATGTAAACAATTGGTTATGCAAAGCTAACATCGCGATACATGTTGTACATTAAAATGTGTAAATTGGTATAAAGGTATTATTGTACAAGAATAGGAGAGAAAGGTAACTGGTAAATGCATCTGTGGCAGTTCGGTACTGTCACCATTACCTTGCTGTTATTTCTTTTAGCCTTTTCTTCGATTTTTCTCCTTTCTGAATTTTTCTTACTATTTTACGATTTCCTATCTATTCTTTTCGTTTCCCGTTTCGAGGGTTCGCTCGGGCCTGGTTTTCGTCAAGTACATTTGACGGTCAGATCCGCGATCTGTGGTCGCGTATGCTTTGTTTATGTTTTGTTTATGCTTTGGTTATTCGTTTTGCTGCATTAGTTGCCGAGAAAAATATTTCGCATCAATCCGCAGAGGCGATTCTTCAACTTTTCCAAGACGTTGGGAAAGATCCTGATGTTTTGGAACGTATGACGTGTGGTCGAACAAAGTGTTCTAATATTATATCGAACGTTCTGTGTCCACGGGAAACAGAGCGTCTTAGTCTGGTTTTACAGAATTCTAAGTTTCCAGTATTTATTGATGAAACATCCGAGATTACCAATGAGAAATGGACGTCGTTTATTGTTCGGTATGTCGCACCCGAGACTTTGGATGTTCGAACGGAATTAGTAGAATTAATTAATCTTGACGCGCGAGAATGTACTGCCGATAAAATATTTACCTCCTTTAAGAACTCCATGTGGAAAAAGCAAATTCCGTTCGGAAACATTCTTGCTTTGTCGTGTGATAACGCTTCTGTCATGACAGGGTGTCACTCGTCATTCAAGACCAAACTTGCAGAAATTCGCGGTGAAAATTTTTTCACCATGCCGTGTCCATGTTACTCCTCTGCATTGGTAGTGCATAAAGCATGCGCTACCATTCCCGAGGTCTGCGAGGAATTATTACGGAAAGTCACTACATTCATTTATAGCAGTCCCAAATGCTCGGCCATTTTTCGCGATTTCCAACCATGTTATCAATTTACTGACCGCAAAATTTTAAAATTCTGTACTACGCGATGGTTATCGCGTTATTCATCCGTAGTTACACTTTTAGAAAATTGGGACAGTGTGTTGCAATTTCTGAAAGAATTGGTCGTAAGTGAGAAGACAAAGTCTGGGGAAGATCTGCTTATCATCATGCAAAATCCAGAAGCGAAAGCATATCTTCTGTTTTTGGAATACGTTCTATTGTATTTCAATGACTTTAGTTTATTCTTTCAGTCGCAACAAACAAGAATCCATTTGCTTCAAACTACTGCCAAAACTCTTTTGTATAATATTTTACGTAATTTTTTGAAACCGCAGCTTTTGAAGCACATGGATTTAGTAAAATTAATAGATTTTTCAAAAGGCGATAACCAAATCGCATTTAATAGTATTCATTTAGGTCCGGATTGTGACATTTTTCTTTCTAAGTTAGTTGCAGAAGGCAAACCCGATGTTGTCAAAACCGTTCGAGAAAATTGTATTAAGTTTTACATAACGGCTGCAAACGAAATTCGTAATCGATTGCCAATCGATGACGAATTTCTGAGCAAGTTATGTGTTTTTGAGCCTCATTTGGCATTAATAGATAATGACAGAGACACTTCCTTTAAAAGTGTTCTCTTTATTGCTCAAAAATTGGGCGGTTTCGACGAAGACGGTTTGCAAAAAGAATGGTCGACATTGCACCTGAATTTTGCATATAAAGACAAGCAGATGCTTTGTACATTAGCTTTTGATGATGTTTGGAAAACGGTGTTGTTAACGCGAAACGATCAAGGCTCATTTAAATATCCATGGTTGCAGAAATTATTAAATTCCATTAGAAGTCTTCCATATTCAAACGCCGATGCTGAAAGATCGTTTTCCATGTTTCCCGACATAAAGAACAAGAAACGAAACCGACTTTGTTCGACCCTCGTTAATGCCATTTGCGTAACGAAATCGGCATTAAAGGCGTACGGGGACACAGCTCAGACCATGGAGGTAGATGACATACATCTATCTCTCATGTCATCTGAGCATTTATATCCAATTCTTGCGAAGAAGCAAAAGAGTAGGTTACGTTTACATGCCGTTGATGGCCTCGCGGATGTTCCTTCTACGTCGGGTAATGCAAATTAGTGATGTCCAGAATATTATCAATTTCATCCATTTTTTATTTCATTCGATTTTTGGACATCGCGAATATGTAAATAGTTGTTCGATTTACCTCACGCAATTCTTGTTCTATCCTTGCAATAAATTCGCTTGCTTGCTGTACATATGATTCATAGAGAGAACTTCGAGATAATTGTACAAATAAATGTATATTCTTAATTATATTCATTTTATATGTAACAATTATCTCGAAATTCTGTAACATGTATTATAGTAAATTCCTTTGCTTGCTTTCTATCCTTTGGAAATCTAAACAATTGTAGCATTATTTCAGTCTTACATCTCGTCAATATATCGAACCCAATTGATATATTTACGTGCTGCCTTTCTTTTCTATTTTTGTAATGTTTTTGTACATTTTAGTGTACAACATGTATCGCGATGTTAGCTTCGCATAACCAATTGTTTACATTTCCCTCCCGATGGAAGAGACCACCACTTTTCCGTAGTTTCCATCGAGCGGTAACGTGCACGCTGCGCGTAATTAATTTGTAAATAGTGCGTGATTCTTTGTCGCAACTTGATATAATTACGTTTGAATACTCTGAAAAAATATTTTTTATCGAAGGCTTCTACAGCGTGCATGGTACTGGCCAAGAGTGAATTCTAATTTTAACAAAGTTCACCAATGTACAGTATCAAAATATTCGTCTTTTAATAAAAAAATTCATTTTAAGGTTTGAAAAATAGAAATAGCTCAAATAAAAAGTACGGAAATTTAAAATGAACACAGGAAATTGAGGCATTTGATGGAAAAAGGGCACATATCATTTTTAAATCATGAATTCTGTATTCAGAACGCTTGAACGACACGGTAACTACATCCTTAAAAAAATTTGATTTAATTGCATTACTTTTTATTAAGTTATACTATAATGAAAACTTTGAAATCGATTTTCTTCAAATGGCATTTTGGCGTATGTGCCCTTTTTCCATCAAATGCCTCAATTATGAATGTACATCTTTCTCTGTTAAACAAGTTACAGAAGAACTTTATTTAACTTTTTTTTATGTAGAATTTAGTTCGTATATCTGAAAAATCGAAGAACCATAACGGGTAATTATCATTTTTCGTGATCTAATCGGATCTTAAGACAAGAATATAAAATTTTAATATAAAGTTTCATTGAAATCCATTTTGCCGTTTAAACGTAATCGTGATAAAAAATACATGAGATATTTAAGAAAAAAGCTCTTTTCTAAATAGTCAAAACGTGATCAGGAGGTCTTAAAACGTGATTTCCCTAACAAAATTTTTTCCAAATTTTTTTTCATTACAAGAGTATTATACATATGTCAGAAAGTGAAAAGTGTATCTGTCGCTTGCACCCCACCTTGGATCACAGCGTTTCAAGAGCGAGAGAGAAAGACACACATTCGTTTTCTCTCTCGTCTTCCCGACGTTGTCCGAAGCGCCGAGCTCACGGACACGCAGCTCCGGCGTAGTGTGCATGCGAGGTGGGGGAAATTCTCGAGCGCTCCCGTCCTCATTCTGGCATCACTGGATCCGCACACTCCTATTCGTAACGCGTATTCTCTCGTCATCGCAGAACACGAGTGAGCCAGAAGTGGTGGGGATAGCGCCAAGCTTCTGTCATGTATAGGCCAAACCGAGCTGCAGCGTAGAAATACACGCATCAGAATAGGTGTGCCTTAGGCCTTAGCTCCGAAAAAATTCAGGAGCTTTATTGGTCAGAACATTGATTCTTTCTCGATAGCTTCATCTCGTATTGGTCTACGCATTACTTCGTGACGCACACAACTACATATGTACTACGCTGACAATAGGAATAAATAACAGCCACACGTCTACGTTCAGACGGGGCCGAGCAGCATTCCCGTTACCCCACCATACCCTTCGGTGGCTAGGGAACTCCAACTGACAAATCCACCATCGTCAGATGGTGATGGCTGATTTCTCCTCGATCGCTGTTCGCGAAAACATATATTCGGCAGCGGTGATGTATGTGTTACAGTAAAAGCGTGAATTTAGTAAATGTAGACAATTCCCAGCAGTTCCTAGTCAATGTATGCCTAAAATGCATATAACCTAACCTACAATCGTCCGGAAATGCATGCATTGACTGCATCACGCTTTTACTGTCGCTCGTGTATCCAGCTAACGGTTCAGTTTTGCTATGATTCCACGTTGGCAGTCCTCCCGAGTAGGCGCCATCTCGTGTCCACTAGCTCAACTAAATTTGTCACGTGACTTGCTCTGTATTATCGCCAATATGGCGGAACTCGTATTTGGGAATGCAATCACGGGGATACGTTTTTCGTCCTTATATGAACAGATTTTAGGCTGGGTGAGGTCTCATTCGAAAGAGGAAGGTTCGAGACAGCCCGCTCTGGTCATCGTTTGAGCCACAAAACCCTTTTAGTGACCTAAAAATACTTGGATTCCTGCGGGTGTATTTTGTCGACATTTGCTCTACTTTGAACACTCATATTATTAGATATCAACACAATTTCGTCGAACCATGACCAGAGCGGGCTGTCTCGAACCTTCCTCTTTCGAATGAGACCTCACCCAGCCTAAAATCTGTTCATATAAGGACGAAAAACGTATCCCCGTGATTGCATTCCCAAATACGAGTTCCGCCATATTGGCGATAATACAGAGCAAGTCACGTGACAAATTTAGTTGAGCTAGTGGACACGAGATGGCGCCTACTCGGGAGGACTGCCAACGTGGAATCATAGCAAAACTGAAGCGTTAGCTGGATACACAAGCCACAGTAAAAGCGTGATGCAGTCAATGCATGCATTTTCGGACGACTTTAGGTTAGGTTATATGCATTTTAGGCATACATTGACTAGGAACTGCTGGGAATTGTCTACATTTACTAAATTCACGCTTTTACTGTAACACATACATCACCGCTGCCGAATATATGTTTTCGCGAACAGCGATCGAGGAGAAATCAGCCATCACCATCTGACGATGGTGGATTTGTCAGGTGGAGTTCCCTAGCCACCGAAGGGTATGGTGGGGTAACGGGAATGCTGCTCGGCCCCGTCTGAACGTAGACGTGTGGCTGTTATTTATTCTTATTGTCAGCGTAGTACATATGTAGCTGTGTGCGTCACGAAGTAATGCGTAGACCAATACGAGATGAAGCTATCGAGAAAGAATCAATGTTCAGACCAATAAAGCTCCTGAATTTTTTCGGAGCTAAGGCCTAAGGCACACCTATTCTGATGCGTGTATTTCTACGCTGCAGCTCGGTTTGGCCTATACATGACAGAAGCTTGGCGCTATCCCCACCACTTCTGGCTCACTCGGGTTCTGCGATGACGAGAGAATACGCGTTACGAATAGGAGTGTGCGGATCGTCCCGCGGCTCGGATTCTCGGCCCTCGGGACGGGTCGGAAAATTTCGGGCGGGATCGGGCGGGGTCCCGATACTTTCGTATTGCTCGAGATCCCGACGGTTTCGGGATCCCGAGACTCGATTCGGGCTACAAGCATGACCGCCATGAGCGGGCAATTTGATTTCAGGTTGGTTTGGCAAAACTCGGACGCGATCGGCTCGAAAGCCAGCTATTACGAGCGGACCGAGACGGAAAGAATAATGTATATCATTTATATCGATACCAGAGTGATAAGTTTTTACCTTTCTGTCTCCTGTTGAATCATAATTTGTATCTTATTATTTATTTACATATATATGTATTTTCATTGCTACCAAATAGTCTGTGAATACTGAATACGTCCATATACGTACTTAAATAAATACCATGTTCAGAACTTGGGAAGAAGACTATTTTTATATCGACAATATTTTAAAATCTGAATAAAATATACTTCATACTTAGTACTTTATGTAAAGGGAATATATAGGGTATTATCTTTTTCCGGATAGGTTCAGATTTAAAATAGAAAACGTACGAACTATAAGCATACAAAAAGGAATATTTCCTGGATGTTTCATAGCAACAACAATATACAGGAAGGCGAATATTTTATTATTTCAAATTAACGTGTAAGAAATATAATTTTTCTATGTTCTCGGGTAATAATTTTGATCTATTACTGGTAACGATATCGTCCGATCGCGTCCGAGTTTTGCCGAGCCGACCTGAAATCTAATTGTCCCCTCATGGCGACTATGCTTGTAGCCCGAATCGAGTCTGGGGGTCCCGAAACTGTCGGGATCTCGAGCAATACGAAAGTATCGGGACCCCGCCCGATCCCGCCCGAAAGTTGCCGGCCCGTCCCGAGCCCGAAAAATCGGGTAACCGCACACCCCTAGTTACGAAACTCACCGGCCAATAAATCTGAATACGATCTTAGAAGTTCGAATAACCGACGAGAATCTTTGTGTCCCGAGCCGCGCGAGATCGTCGTGCTCGGCGATGTGTCATCGATTATAAAGAAACAGAATTTGTTTATTTTTCATCGTATCAATATGAAAGTGACACCATTGGATTCTTGGCATTCTCCCGGTTATATTGGCAGAAAATAATTTAAATCGGACTATTTTTAACAAAATGGGCTTTCACTTCTACAACCAAATTTTTCACGTAATTTCCTTAATTTTGGTCCGAATTATATCATGTTTGGGGCCAATTTGATCGAGAAAACATGAAGAATCGACTGACGTCACTTTCGCAAAGATCTGATTAGAAATGCAGAACTGCAGATTTGTCACTGCTTAGCGCGCAACATTGTATGGCCCCGCTGGTTTCGAGCGCCGAAGCCCACGAAACTCAGCGAGTCGCATGATTGCCAGCGAGAAGGCCAAGAGGGGACTTTCCATGGCGAAGGAAAATCAGCCTTCTACAGAACTCAAATCGAGAAAGACTTTGCTAACAAACTTTATATTCACGTCAAATAAATACTTGTAAAATTTAGACGACGAACTATTGTTGAATTTCGCCAGTTCTTACATATGCCCCACTGGGTTCGGAATTCCTGATCCCAGAGTTTCATGCATTTACCTATTGAAATGTTGCTTCAAGTCATCGGGCAATTGCATTGTTTCTTCTCGTACATATGTATATCTGTTCGCGAGTAGGTGTCATGAATGACGCAACTTTTGTTTCCCAAATAAATTCACCCCTATCAGGGCCCTCGCTCGAACCGCTTGACAAGGAGACCGAACGATGTGAACCGAGTGCGAGTGAAATAGCGCACCAGCGGTACACCCTCGGTCGACGGCGACTTGAGTCATCCAGTACTGATTACGAAATGTTCAAAATTTCTCATTACACCTTGATGAGAGTGTTACCATTCATGGATTGTTGGTGAGTCAAGACACGAAGCAATTCAGTCTATTTTTTCTTATGAATACATGATTAGAACACACTCTACGTTCAATAAAACTTGATCGAATTGCTCCACGTTTGATATAATTTTCATCGGGAAATCCTAAAAAATTCATCGGTAATACTTTCATCAATACTTATCAAAAACACGAACATTTTATTTTTCTGTACTGGGTATTTTATCTAGCTCGTCGGTTTTATTGTTCTCGGCTGTCAACGGGCGGTCTACTAGGACCCGAAGGTCCACGCTCGCAACGAGAAAGCAAAACAGTGGGATGGGTAGGTCTTTCCCGATAAACTGAGCCCAAAGGCTTCTCAACAATTGAAACATTGGAAGACTGTACATATTCTTTCTGATGCTTTCGGCGATATGCGCAACCATTTGTATGCCCAATTTCATGTCTAACAAGTCAGGCGATTTTGTTTGTGAGAGCCATATATAAAGACAGTCCTGTAACGTTCACTACATCTTCAATTATAAAACTGCAAATATGTTATTTTACACATGTGTCTCGCTGAGTTTCGTCGGTTTCGACGCTTGAAACCAGCGGAGCCATACAATGTTGCGCACTAAGCACTGATGAATCTGAAGTTTTGCAATTTCTAATCAGATCTTTGCGATCGTGGCGTCAATCGATTCCTTATACTTTCTCAATCAAATTGGCCCCAAAAATGATACAACTCAAACCATAATTAAGGAAATTACGTGAAAAATTTGTTTGCAGAATTGGAAGCCCGTTTCGTTAAAAATAGTCCGATTTAAATAATTTTTTCATAAAAAAAATGCGCAGGCTGGATGCGCGTGATTATTACGTGGCCCCCTCCATAGACATATATAGACGGATCAGTAGATGGGACTATCGACGTGGGGAAGGAAGGCTTGGAGGGGTAAAGGCATAGGTTCAGATACAGGCACGTCGGTTAGCTTCGGATGCATTCCGCATTCATAACCACAGCGTTATCCGATTTACTCGTATCGCTCCCCTTACCGCGAACCTTGCCACCCCCCTCAGCTTACGCTCCGCCGTCTATATATGTCTATGGTCCCCTCCTCGAAGTGACAGAAAATATAACCTATGTATACGCTATATGACAATAAATGTTGAGCGGCTATTTCGTTCTTTTGCGCTACATTTGTGAACTTTTTATCATCCTTCCGAAACATTATTATTACGTCGCAACAGTATCTTTAGGAAATCGGGTCTAGCATATAGGTTATATTTTCTGTCACTTCGAGGACAGAAAATCCGGTCCTCCAAGTGACAGAGAATATAACCTATATGCTATACCCGATTTCCTAAAGATACTGTTGCGGCGTAATAATAATGTTTCGGAAGGATGATGAAAAGTTCACAAATGTAGCGTAATACAACGAAATAGCCGCTAAATATTTATTGTCTTATAGCATATACATAGGTTATATTTTCTGTCACTTCGAGGAGGGACCACATAATAATCACGCGTTGGATTCAACATCAAACACAATTTTATATATGTTTGTTCATAACTGCTTTCTGCATAGGATGTGTATTTCATGTTCTGTTTCAGTGTTTTGCTAATTAAAAAATGTCTATCCTAACAAACTTCATTTTCTGGGGACATGCCCTCATCTATTTTTCCTTTTCACTTATAATTCCTTACTGCCAACGTAGAATATTGTACCATAAGCACATTTCAAGTAAATGTACAATGAATTTTCTACGTTTGCAGTACCAGCCGACTTTCCGTTTAAATTTTTATAAGTACAACGCAACAGCTGAGAATCTATTTCCTTATTCAGAATAGAATACGGAAATAGCAAACAGCTCCCTCTCGCGTGCACAGGCAGCCGCGTATCTATGGGTAATACCATTTCAGTGCAGAAAAAATCTGCTGTAATACCGACCTGCCGAATCGGCCAGACCACGTGACGTGTCTACCCCCTTAAAGGCGCCGCGAGTGTCCCACGAGCGTCCAATATGCGCCTTCGGAGCGCCTGATGTTACAAAACGGGACGCCTTAAAGGCGCCTTTAAAACGCCTGAATTAGGACTGACAGGCGTCTCAAAGGCGCCTGAAATGGGCGCCTTAGAGGCGCCTGGAACGGGCCTGGATTAGGACTGACAGGCGTCTTAATTATCGATAAATTGGGGCTGATGCAGCTGTTTAAAAATCGCCATATAAATTTAATAAAACAGAGGGTTATAAAAATGATATCGGACACGATAAAAATTCATTTCCATTGTTTATTTATTTAAAATTTCTTTACAGATACTTGAAAAAACAAGGAGGTTCGCAGTTGGACACATATATATATTTTTTTATCATTATTATTATTACATACCATGCTTTGTATCAAATATATAATTCAGTGTGTTTACAAAAACAATGTACAAACAGTTTACAATTATTTTTTAACTTATTTGAGAATATTTTTCTTAGATTAATATACTCGTGCAAGAAATACTTAATACTTCAAATTTGGCCGTTCTTAAGTTCGGTAACAAGAAACTACTTTTTCACGGATTTGTAGCTGATACACGTGAAAAACTTATTAATCACTTAATTATATGTTATGATATACATCAGCGAAACCATCAGCAAGATACTTTAAATATTCAGGAATCGAATTCAATACTTTTAACGCCCGTTCCGAACAGAAAAAAAGTCATATTTAAATATAAAGGATAAAGTGAAATTTTTACTGGACCTATAAAATTCCTTCCTCATGTTTGACAAAGATTTTATAACTGATTAAAGCTTAAGGGGTTAAACCACTGTAGAGTACGAAAAAATAGGCATATTTCGGGAATTTTTTTTTTGCGCAATAAAGAGATCAATCGAAATTCTGTAATATGGGATTTATAATTCTAGTAATGAAGTACAAAAAATATTTTTTTCAACTTCGTTCATGACAAAATGGTGGCTGCGCAGCATTTCTCCGTCGGTGCCTGTTTTTTGAAAGGGTCTACGGCCGGAAACCTAACTCCCGCAATTTTTGACCTGGATCAAAAAACCAAAGTCTTTTCGATTCTATAGAACAACAGCAAGAGACGTACGTAGGATTTTTTCGATATATTGATTTTTCGCGAAATGGTGCAATTTCATGAAAAAAATCGTCACAAAATGGTTTATTAAAAAAAAAATATGCAATATAAAAAAAAATCCTACGTACGTCGCTAGAGAAAGCAATTTTGAATATACTATTAAATTTTCAGATCGATCGGTGAAGATTTGTTCGAGTTATGTTTCCGGCCAGTTAAAAAAAAGTGGTTTCGAGAAAAACGCGTATTCAAATATTACAAAACTTATACACGAAAGCAAAGCGTCCTTTTCAACGGTCGATCCTCACTTTACTAACGCTGCACAGACGTTCTTAAGGGGGTAGACACGTCACGTGACCTGGCCGATTCGGCAGGTCGGTATTACAGCAGGTTTTTTCTGCACAGAAATGGTAATACCGATAGATCGCCGATTGCCCGGTAAACGCGAGAGGGAGCTGTTTGCTATTTCCGTATTTTATTCTGAATAAGGAAAGAAATTCTCAGCTGTTGCGTTGTACTTATAAAAATTTAAACGGAAGTCGGCTGGTACTGCAAACATAGAAAATTCATTGTACATTTGAATTACTTGAAATGTGCTTATGCTACAATATTCTACGTTAGCAGTAAGGAATTATAAGTGAAAAGGGAAAATAGATGAGGGGATGTCCCCAGAAAATAAAGTTTGTTAGGTTAGACATTTTTTTACTAGCAAAGCACCGAAACAGAACATAAAATACACTTATTACACGTCCTATGCAGAAAGCAGTTATGAACAAACATTATATATAGAATTGTAAGGAATCGATTGACGTCACTTTTGCAAAGATCTGATTAGAAATTGCAGAACTTCAAATTCGTCACTGCTTAGCGTGCAACATTGTATAGTCCCGCTGGTTTCGAGCGTCGAAGCCCACGAAACTCAGCGAGACACATGATTGTTGGCGAGCATCGCGTTTGACGACTCTAGCTAGAGAATCACCCCGTAGAAATGCTAAGAAACGATAGTGTGAAGCGGCGTGCGTTTCAACTGCACATTGATAATATCGTAGATTCTAGGGCCTAGAATATTAGCTCCGTAATACGATGTTCTTCACCAGACCACTGCATTACTGATGAAAATGATGCCAAACATGGAGCAATTCGGCCTATTTTTAGTGAACGTAGTGTGTGTGTGTCCTAATCATGTATTCATAAGAAAAAATAGACCGAATTGCTTCGCAACTCGACTCATTTTCGTGGACATAAACTCACGAATCCATCGGTGGTAACACTCTTATCAAGGTGTAGTGAGAAATATGAACAATTTCATATTCAGTACTGGATGACTCAAGTCGCCGTCAACCGAGGGCCCTAATAAATGTGCATTTATTTGAGAAACCAAAGCCGTGTCACTCGTGACACCTACTCGCGAACAGATACATATATGTATGTACGAGAAGAAGTAATGCAATTTCCCGATGACTTGAAGCAACATTTCAATAGGTAAATGCATGAAACTCTGGGATCAGGAATTCCCAACCAAGTGATGCATATGTAAGAACTGGCGAAATTCAACAATAGTTTGTCGTCTAAATTTTACAATTAAAGTATTTATTTGACGCCAATATACATATGTAAAGTTTGTCAGCAAAGTCTTTCTCGATTTGAGTTCTATAGAAGGCTGACTTTCCTTCGCCATGCAAAGTTCTCTCTTGTCCTTCACGCTAGCAATCATGCAACTCGCTGAGTTTCGTGGGTTTCGACGCTCGAATCCAGCGGGGCCATACAATGTTACGCACTAAGCAGTGACAAATCTTCAGTTCTGCATTTCTAATCAGATCTTTACGAAAGTGACGTGAATCGATTCGTCGTGTTTTCTCGATCAAATTGGCCCCAAAAATGATATTATTCGGACCATAATTAAGGAAATTACGTGAAATTTGTTTGCAGAATTGGAAGCCCGTTTCGTTAAAAATAGTCTGATTTAAATTATTTTCTGTCAATTTAATCGGGAGAATGCCAGGAATCCATTTGTGTCACTTTCATATTGATACGATGAAAAAAAAACAAATTCTGTTTCTATATAATCGATGACACATCGCTGAGCAACGGCGATCTCGTGCGGCTCGGGCCACAAAGGTTCTCGTCAGTTATTCGAGCATCTAAGATCGTTACGGGCTCTGTTTGGTGTACACGGTACGGACTTTTCGCTATCCCCACCACTTCTGTCTCACTCTTGTCCGGCGAAGGCGAGAGCGAGATGGAAAGAGAGCGAGCGAAGGCACTGAAAGCGAGCGAGGACAGTACGAGACAGACGACGCGTTGATATTTTGTCTCGCTCCGTCTTTCGGACGCCTGACACTCCGTCCTTTGTATGCGCGACGGGCGTGCACGATGGTCGCAAGTGCTTACGGCAGGCCTGCCCCAACGGGTGCAAATACCTCCTGAATTTCTGGGACCCGGGTAACAGCCGAGCGCGGGACTGTTCCATTGCTACCCGTTGCGAAATTTGTGAGAGAACTGCATGAGTGTGCGTCCATGTAGAAGAGGTTTCGGATCCAAGCAACAGACTCGTGGTACGAGCCTACATGGACAGCCGCACACTCATACAGTTCTCCCGCAACCCATGCTGTGGTTAGCAACGTAACCAGTCCCGCGCTCGGCTGTTGCCCGGGTCCCAGAAATTCAGGAGGTATTTGCACTCGATGGGGCAGGCCTGGCTTACGGTGAGCACGGGAACCGCTTCGCAAAAACTTGACGCAGGCCCGGCATAAGTCTTTTTTGCGCCCTAAGCGAACTTGTCAAATTGCGCCCTTTATTATATTACATTTATTTGAGATTATTTATGACTTTACTCTGCAAAATTAGGCAACTGCTAGGGCGTAAGGTTGACAAGAAATGCAAAATGGCCTTTTCATTGTTGGCATTGTTGAAAATAAATTTTTAAATGAAATACTACAAATTATACTACAACGGTTTTAAACTACGAGTAGAGTAAGGTCATGAAGAAGCTCAATTAATGTATTATAATAAATGGCGGAATTTGTCAAGCTCGCTTATGGCGCAAAAAAGACTCGTGCCGTGCCTGGCTATCTGACCGTGGCGCGGATGCATCGAACAGTCACGATTCCATCTGAGCACTCGCGCCCGTCGCGTATACTCCCACCATAGGTACCGCTTAGCTGCCTCGGTGCTCCTGTTTGCAACGTTTTCTGACTCGCTCTCGTTCCATCTCACTCTCGCCTTCGCAGAACAAGAGTGAGCCAGAAGTGGAGGGGATAGCGCCAAGCTTCTGTTGTGTATAGGCCAAACCGAGCTGCAGCGTAGAAATACACACATCAGAATAGGTGTGCCTTAGCTCCGAAAAAATTCAGGAGCTTTATTGGTCAGAACATTGATTCTTTCTCGATAGCTTCATCTCGTATTAGTCATGACAGCCACACGGCTACGTTCAGACGGAGCCGCGCAGCATTCCCGTTACCCCACCATACCCTTGGGTGGCCGCGTAACTCCTACAGACAAATCCACGATCGTCAGATAGTGGTCGCTGATTTCTCCTCGATCGCTGTTCGCGAAAACGAATCGACCGACCAATATATCTGAATACGACCTTAGGATAAAGATATAATGAAAGATGAAAAATTATTCGAAGCTCAAGATGAAACGCTTTCGAATAAACAAAGGAAACTAATAAATACCCGGAGCTAAATAAAATTTTAGATTTAGGGTACACACACCCTACCCCAAACATCGTGTCGATTGGCCACTGGGGCCATTCGGAAGTATATTCTTTTATTTAAATAATGCCCATCTCTGCATAGGACCGTAAAGAATTACAAAAAAAATCAGGGAGTCAACTGTTGACTGATTTAGAGACTTTTCCTTGTTGTATGTTATATGCAATAGTCGGAAGAATAATAATAAGAGCACTAATTGCATATAATTGGTGTAACTTCCACATTCTGAAAATATGATATCAGTAAATCAATATTTCCAGTATTAGTAAAAAAGTTCCAATCTCTTTTTTTATTTTAAATAATGTGGCCATATAATTATAACATAAATTCGACAGCGGTTTCAAGTGATGTATGTGTTACAATAAAAGCGTTAATTTACTAAATGTACACAGTTCCCAGCAGTTATATGCCTAAAATGCATATAACCTAACCTACAATCGTCCGAAAATTCATACATTGACTGCATCACGCTTTTACTGTGGCTTGTGTATCCAGCTAACGCTTCAGTTTTGCTATGACTCCACGTTGGCAGTCCTCCCGAGTAGGCGCCATCTCGTGTCTACTAGCTCAACTAAATTTGTCACGTGACTTGCTCTGTATTATCGCCAATATGGCGGAACTCGTAATTGGGAATGCAATTACGGGAATACGCTTTTCGTCCTTATATGAGCAGATTTTGAGCTGGGTGAGGTCTCATTCGAAAGAGGTCATCGTTTGAGTCACAAGACTCTTTTAGTGACCTAAAAATACGTTGGTTCATGCGGGTGTATTTTGTCGATTTTTGCTGTACTTTGAACACTCATATTATTAGATATCAACACAATCTCGTCGAACCATGACCAGAGCGCGCTGCACTGAACCTTTCTCTTTCGAATGAGACCTCGCCCAGCCCAAAATTCGCTCATATAAGGACGAAAAGCGTATTCTACTAAACCCATGTTTCGGGCCAGATTGTGTCGGTATACAGCGCGCTGCATTACCCGTGTCTACCCCCTTAAGGCTGCCGTCTCCGCGTGCCTTGAATGGCTGCGTACGCTCACACAAGCTAAGTTAAGCGTGTACGTATACGCGTGTAGTAGGCAAACCGTAGTTTTCATCTTTCGCCCTGGAATCGGCAAGAAGGAAGTTTTTGCGGGTATAGTTGCCTCCAGTAGACATCCGTGCAAACGAGTACGGTGCGTTTGAACGCTAATAAGCACCGTACGTTGAAATAATAATGAATTTATGAATCGAAAATTGACAGAATGAGGCTTCAAGGCTTCTTCGTTGGCGACGCTAATGGTGTACTGCAGGCACGTAGCACCAGCGTGACGTATACGCAGGGCCGACGCGAGGTTAGTTGGCGCCCTTAGGCAAGAACATTTTTGGTGCCCCCAAATTTTTGCCCCTGTTTTCTATTTAATATGTTTTGTCTTTACAGGGGGTACATTTCGTTTATGTGGGGGTTGGATTCCTTTATTATTAAGCGTGCGATATAGTTTTTTAGCGTCCCATTAGGCTTGCGCCCTTATGCGGCGCGTAACTTGCATAATGGTTCCGCTGGCCCTGTGTATGCGCGTGTAGTAGGCAAACCGTAGTTTTCATCTTTCGCCCTGGAATCGGCAAGAAGGAAGTTTTTGCGGGTATAGTTGCCTCCAGTAGACATTCGTGCAAACGGGTACGGTGCGTTTGAACGCTAATAAGCACCGTACGTTGAAATAATAATGAATTTAGGACTCGTGTACTGAGACAGACTCGAGAAATGACAGAATGAAGCTTCAAGGATTCTCCGTCACCGGCGTTGATGGTATATTCGTGCATTGTACCACCAAAACCGGTGGAAGTCCAATCTAGCCGATAAATGTAGGAAAGACATAGTTGCCGAGATGTATCGAGAGTCGAATCGCGCTGTTGCCGCATTTCCCCTATTACTATTTTGTCGTAAGGGAGGCTTGAATGAATCACGGCGAAGCGGCTGGAGAACAGAAATGGGCAAAGATATTATCTGGATAAACTCAAATAAAAGATACTACAGTACTGTCTCGTTACGGGCTCGATTTGGTGTAAACGATGTGGACTTTTCGCTATTCCCACCACTTCTGTCTCACTCTTGTCTGGCGAAGGCGAGAGCGAGCGAGAGGCACTGAAAGCGAGCGAGGGCGGTACGAGATAGACGACGGGATGATGTTTTGTCTCGCTCCGTCTTTCGGACACCTGACAACTCCGTCCTTTGCTTTCGCGGCCGTCGCGCAGGCAAAGCGTTCCATCTCGCTCCCCCCTTCGGCCAGAAAGAACCGAGAAACGAACACTGGGAATTAGGGCTCTGTTCGCGATACGGGCTCAACGCCCCGCCGCACAGTGGGGCAAAGTGACGAAGTTTGTTTCATAATCAAAGAACTTTTGATGGAAATGAGATAGAGTGATGATTTTTTTTTAAAATTAAAGTTGAAAGATGCAGAATGAGGGAAAATTAATGAAATTATGATACGAACGTTTTTTACCTTTGAAAATCTGTGTTAAACTTTAAATCGATTTTTTTCAAAATCCTGAGGTAGTAGACAAATTTTGCGAACGGATTTCAAATCAGCTCGACAAAATCGATAGGAAATGATGTACATCATGTCAAGAAAAAATTCTAACCGAACATGGTATTGGACAAAACATATTTTTGTTGTAAAATTTCAAGTTTAACACAGATTTTCAATGGTAAAAAACGTTCGTACCATAATTTCATTAATTTTCCCTTATTCTGCAATCTTTCAGCTTTAATTTAAAAAAAATCATCACTCTATCTCATTTCTATCAAAAGGTCTTTGATTTTGAAACAAACTTCGCCACTTTGCCCCACTGTGCGCCGGTCCCGACCAGCGAGGACTTGGGCTGTTCGGCGGCGACTTGTAATCTCGGTTGGAGAGGCATACAGTGTTGATAAAATGTAAAACGTAACGTTTTCAGTATTCAGTAACATACTGCTGAGATTGTCCAGATTAAAATGAGTTCAAACACGGTATAAATCGGAGTATTTCTAGAACTGTACTTGGTAATTAAATATAAATGTAACATTTCTAATCTAAAAATGCTAAAAATAATCGGTTTATACTGTGTTAATTTATTTTCATCTGGAAAATCTCAGGAGTATGTTATTGAAACGTTCATGCCGATACGATAGCGAATGTGGAAGTTTTACATTCTATCAACACAAACTATATAAATAATCACAATCATTTTAATATATTTTTTTAGGAGTAAATATAAATATTGTTCCCCCACGGCTATTTCCTCCCCGTCGTCCTGGGGATTTTGTTCAAATTGAAATATGTTAGAGTCCATGTGAAAATAAGAAGGATTTAAATAATCATTTTGCCATATTCGAAAGGTAATTTTCAAAAAAACCAAGAAAGTTGAGTACTTTGAGGGTCTGTATTTATAAAACAATTTTGAATGTGGCAAAATGTGACAACTTGAACCCTTCTTCTTTTCACATGCACTATGTACAACGTATTGCAATTTGAATAAAATATCAGACATTGAGTGTTCAAAGTGATCAGTTTGGTATGGAATGCACCGTATATACGACATTGTCCATTCCAAACGAAATGGATCCTAACCCACTTCCAACTATCGCGTTCTTTACGAAAACGACAAAAAGCTTCTGCGTTCGGGACGCTAGTCACATCGCGATTACCGAAAATACATAATTTATCGAGAAATGATCTGCCAGGTATGTACGAATAGTAAAACTAAAACTTTGCAGGTGTTTGTAGTATATCACCATCGAAATTGTAGTACAAGAACAGAATTATTTTTTAGTGACTTTAGCACTATAGCGTTTAAGCAAATGGTACTATATACAGCAATAAAAGATATTTCTAAAAAATTCTAAGCTGTGAAATGTAAATCCACAAACACTAAAAACTAGGAAATGAAAAATATTTAGAAAATACCGATTTTATTAGAAATGCACTAAAAACTAAAAAATAATTATTTTCTTGTACTACAATTTTGATAGTGTTTATCACTTAAATAATTCACTTTAAATAAAATCGTGGGGCACCATGTGCAACTAGAAGTTGAATTATTAAAGTGATTCATATCCTGTTATGAAATGTCGTGCCCCACGATTTTATTTAAAGTGAATTAGGTGGATATTAACGTCATAAAATATTTTTTATATAATTTTTTCTAAATAAAGCACATAACACTACTAATCATTAAAAAAAAAAAATTTTATTAGAATATCAATAAATATAAAAGTTGTGCCCCCCCCCCGCTTCCTCCGCGCCTACCGCCGCCCCGGCGCCATCCTCCACCCCCTCTGCTTTTCCACCCGCCCCTTGCCTGGTATCGCAGGCGGCGCAGCTCCCGTTTCATCTGAAGCAGTACAATAAAAATGACATTTTCTACTTCTATCCGTACATATAGTGAATATGTACGACGTTCGAGACGAGATTTACTACAGCATAATTAAACAATTTTTAATTCTTCATCAAATCGATATGGCAGTCACACCAATGGATTTCTTAGGTTTTTTCGTTGAAAATCATGCTAAATTTCGCGAAGATCCGAAGGGAAATGGAGAACTTGAGATTCATCATTTTTTAGTGCAATATTATGGGGCAGTGAGAGCGACAATCCATTGGTGTGACTGCCATATCGATTCGATGAAGAATTAAAAATTCTTCAATTACACAGTACAACAAATTTTGACTTTTTTTCGGACTTGTAACATTCAATAGCAGTTTCTTATAGGTTTTCGTGCCCTGGAAACGAATCCGCAACCCGTTTGTCGCCATCACCCTCAGTTTTTGAGAAAATCGATTTTGAAAAAAACTGCAAATTTTCAACTTTGAACATTTTTTGTGTCGAAACAGTAATAGTTATTCGATTGTTCGTTGCGTCAAATTATTCTATGAACCCTTCCGAATACAACGATATAAGTTATTATTGCATTACGAACATTTAAATATGTTTAAACAACGATCAAAAGGAAAAGGACACCCGAAATGCACCCATTTCTCCAGATATCTTTCGATTTATTTTCAAAACTAAGGGTCTGAGACGAAATTTGACCATCCCACGCGATGCAGCAGACATTGTTCCTGCGGAAAGCGTCAACAGAAGTGGTAAGTCTCGTTTCGTTTTCAATACAGAAGCGAAATAGTTTGGCAAAACGCGCGGTGCCGACAGTGGTAGCCACGCGCCTTAAGGGGGTAGACACGTCACGTGGTCTGGCCGATTCGGCAGGTCGGTATTACAGCAGGTTTTTTCTGCACTGAAATGGTATTACCCATAGATACGCCGCTGCCTGTGCACGCGAGAGGGAGCTGTTTGCTATTTCCATATGTTATTTTGAATGTGGAAAGAAATTCTCAGGTGTTGCGTTGTACTTTTTAAACAGAAAGTCTGCTGGTACTGCAAACGTAGAAAATTCATTGTACATTTACTTGAAATGTGCTTATGGTACAATATTCTACGTTGGCAGTAAGGAATTATAAGTGAAAAGGAAAAATAGATGAGGGCATGTCCCCAGAAAATGAAGTTTGTTAGGATAGACATTTTTTAATTAGCAAAACACTGAAACAGAACATGAAATACACATCCTATGCAGAAAGCAGTTATGAACAAACATATATAAAATTGTGTTTGATGTTGAATCCAACGCGTGATTATTATGTGGTCCCTCCTCGAAGTGACAGAAAATATAACCTATGTATATGCTATAAGACAATAAATATTTAGCGGCTATTTCGTTGTATTACGCTACATTTGTGAACTTTTCATCATCCTTCCGAAACATTATTATTACGCCGCAACAGTATCTTTAGGAAATCGGGTATAGCATATAGGTTATATTCTCTGTCACTTGGAGGACCGGATTTTCTGTCCTCGAAGTGACAGAAAATATAACCTATATGCTAGACCCGATTTCCTAAAGATACTGTTGCGACGTAATAATAATGTTTCGGAAGGATGATAAAAAGTTCACAAATGTAGCGCAAAAGAACGAAATAGCCGCTCAACATTTATTGTCATATAGCGTATACATAGGTTATATTTTCTGTCACTTCGAGGAGGGGACCATAGACATATATAGACGGCGGAGCGTAAGCTGAGGGGGGTGGCAAGGTTCGCGGTAAGGGGAGCGATACGAGTAAATCGGATAACGCTGTGGTTATGAATGCGGAATGCATCCGAAGCTAACCGACGTGCCTGTATCTGAACCTATGCCTTTACCCCTCCAAGCCTTCCTTCCCCACGTCGATAGTCCCATCTACTGATCCGTCTATATATGTCTATGGAGGGGGCCACGTAATAATCACGCGCATCCAGCCTGCGCATTTTTTTTATGAAAAAATTATTTAAATCGGACTATTTTTAACGAAACGGGCTTCCAATTCTGCAAACAAATTTTTCACGTAATTTCCTTAATTATGGTTTGAGTTGTATCATTTTTGGGGCCAATTTGATTGAGAAAGTATAAGGAATCGATTGACGCCACGATCGCAAAGATCTGATTAGAAATTGCAAAACTTCAGATTCATCAGTGCTTAGTGCGCAACATTGTATGGCTCCGCTGGTTTCAAGCGTCGAAACCGACGAAACTCAGCGAGACACATGTGTAAAATAACATATTTGCAGTTTTATAATTGAAGATGTAGTGAACGTTACAGGACTGTCTTTATATATGGCTCTCACAAACAAAATCGCCTGACTTGTTAGACATGAAATTGGGCATACAAATGGTTGCGCATATCGCCGAAAGCATCAGAAAGAATATGTACAGTCTTCCAATGTTTCAATTGTTGAGAAGCCTTTGGGCTCAGTTTATCGGGAAAGACCTACCCACCCCACTGTTTTGCTTTCTCGTTGCGAGCGTGGACCTTCGGGTCCTAGTAGACCGCCCGTTGACAGCCGAGAACAATAAAACCGACGAGCTAGATAAAATACCCAGTACAGAAAAATAAAATGTTCGTGTTTTTGATAAGTATTGATGAAAGTATTACCGATGAATTTTTTAGAATTTCCCGATGAAAATTATATCAAACATGGAGCAATTCGATCAATTTTTATTGAACGTAGAGTGTGTTCTAATCATGTATTCATAAGAAAAAATAGACTGAATTGCTTCGTGTCTTGACTCACCAACAATCCATGAATGGTAACACTCTCATCAAGGTGTAATGAGAAATTTTGAACATTTCGTAATCAGTACTGGATGACTCAAGTCGCCGTCGACCGAGGGTGTACCGCTGGTGCGCTATTTCACTCGCACTCGGTTCACATCGTTCGGTCTCCTTGTCAAGCGGTTCGAGCGAGGGCCCTGATAGGGGTGAATTTATTTGGGAAACAAAAGTTGCGTCATTCATGACACCTACTCGCGAACAGATATACATATGTACGAGAAGAAACAATGCAATTGCCCGATGACTTGAAGCAACATTTCAATAGGTAAATGCATGAAACTCTGGGATCAGGAATTCCGAACCCAGTGGGGCATATGTAAGAACTGGCGAAATTCAACAATAGTTCGTCGTCTAAATTTTACAAGTATTTATTTGACGTGAATATAAAGTTTGTTAGCAAAGTCTTTCTCGATTTGAGTTCTGTAGAAGGCTGATTTTCCTTCGCCATGGAAAGTCCCCTCTTGGCCTTCTCGCTGGCAATCATGCGACTCGCTGAGTTTCGTGGGCTTCGGCGCTCGAAACCAGCGGGGCCATACAATGTTGCGCGCTAAGCAGTGACAAATCTGCAGTTCTGCATTTCTAATCAGATCTTTGCGAAAGTGACGTCAGTCGATTCTTCATGTTTTCTCGATCAAATTGGCCCCAAACATGATATAATTCGGACCAAAATTAAGGAAATTACGTGAAAAATTTGTTTGTAGAAGTGAAAGCCCGTTTTGTTAAAAATAGTCCGATTTAAATTATTTTCTGCCAATATAACCGGGAGAATGCCAAGAATCCAATGGTGTCACTTTCATATTGATACGATGAAAAATAAACAAATTCTGTTTCTTTATAATCGATGACACATCGCCGAGCACGACGATCTCGCGCGGCTCGGGACACAAAGATTCTCGTCGGTTATTCGAACTTCTAAGATCGTATTCAGATTTATTGGCCGGTGAGTTTCGTAACTAGGGGTGTGCGGTTACCCGATTTTTCGGGCTCGGGACGGGCCGGCAACTTTCGGGCGGGATCGGGCGGGGTCCCGATACTTTCGTATTGCTCGAGATCCCGACAGTTTCGGGACCCCCAGACTCGATTCGGGCTACAAGCATAGTCGCCATGAGGGGACAATTAGATTTCAGGTCGGCTCGGCAAAACTCGGACGCGATCGGACGATATCGTTACCAGTAATAGATCAAAATTATTACCCGAGAACATAGAAAAATTATATTTCTTACACGTTAATTTGAAATAATAAAATATTCGCCTTCCTGTATATTGTTGTTGCTATGAAACATCCAGGAAATATTCCTTTCTGTATGCTTATAGTTGTTCGTACGTTTTCTATTTTAAATCTGAACCTATCCCGAAAAAGATAATACCCTATATATCCCCTTTACATAAAGTACTAAGTATGAAGTATATTTTATTAAAATTTTAAAATATTGTCGATATAAAAATAGTCTTCTTCCCAAGTTCTGAACATGGTATTTATTTAAGTACGTACATGGACATGTTCAGTATTCACAGACTATTTGGTAGGAATGAAAATACATATATATGTAAATAAATAATAAGATACAAATTATGATTCAACAGGAGACAGAAAGGTAAAAACTTATCACTCTGGTATTGATATAAATTATATACATAATTCTTTTCGTCTCGGTCCTCTCGTAATAGCTGGCTTTCGAGCCGATCGCGTCCGAGTTTTGCCGAGCCGACTTGAAATCAAATTGCCCGCTCAGAGAAGATATAATAAGAAGCGTCACGAAGTCATCGTACGCACTACCCACCGACAGAGTAATATACGGATTAACTCAGACTGAAGAATGCCTAAAATTATCAAAGACAGCACAACGTTCTTGATTGCCCTTTAGAGATACTGGCAAACAGATGTTGTCGAAACATTCTTGGGGCAATATGAAATTACCGGTCGAAAGCAATGAATGACTTCACGCTTCACTTTGAGCCCGCTTTTATCCCAACGCACAGTGGACCGGAATCTTAAGAAATAGAGAAATTATTCAACATGCCATTTTTCGCAATCGAAATGCCGAATCATATTAAGCTACTTCATAAAAAAAGGTGTTTGATTTTCTTTCGGCAAAGATAGAAAACTATTACTGGATCTACAGAAATGCATAAAAAGTTTAAAACACCTTCATCTGTATTCCAGTGAGAATCTTTTGACCTACAATTTGTTCTATAATTTTTAAAATCTTTATTTCTGACTTCATCTTGGGTCTCTCCACCTAATTGGCCGATTGCAAGGTTGCCAAAATATTTTATATTTTCGCAGGAATGTATCACCACTTTGTAAACAGTGTTTGGTTATATAGGATAACATGGATACAAGTTTAAAAATATTTCTGCATGTTTTGCCTTGTGGGACAAAAGTGGGCTCAGAGCGAGGCGGAAATTCCAATTATCTTTTACAGCCGGTAATTTAGAATTTTTCGAAGCGAAATTTCTTCATTCGTTTACGGTAGGCAATAATTGCTTGTTTTCGAAGCGTTCGTCGGGAAGTATTTGTGTACCTGATGTCGAACAGGGACAATCGACACCGTGCCGTTTCTTTGCAGGGGTTTGAACTTTCTTCGCACTGAGTTAATCCGTTGATTGCTCTGTCACCGGGTGCTACACAGGGACTTGGGACCGGCACGTACCGTTGTCTACCACCGGCTCGCGGGACCATACGGTCATAAACCGCGACCCTGGCGAGACGCTCTGACCGATCACCCTGATGAATTTTTCACAGCGAGGTGAAAATTCATTCGTTGTTTACGAGCGGTAATATTCATATTTTCCCAAGAACGTTTCTACAATATCCGTTTGCCACATTTCTAAATGGCAATCAAGCACGTGGTGGGTCTTTAAGAACTTTAGGCATTCTACAGCCTGAGTTAATCCGTATATTGCTCTTTCAGTGGATAGTACATATGTATTTTGGAACCAAATGTGGTAGATATTTTCTTCCCTCACTTCGTCAACAGAGAGAGAGGGTCTCCCCTTCTCGAAGAACGATGTTTCCAAAATGTTAGTTTCATAATTATATCAAAACAACAATTACTTTCATGTCATTTTCTCTTCTTTATACAATGAAGTGAAAAATATAAATTAGTTGAAAGCAGAAACCTTGTAGGTACTGTACGAATTCTCATTATCGTTATACCTGGTTATGGATGGGTATTCTTTCATTGGCATGCATTTATATTCATAATACGATATCATTTGTTGAGACGAAGTAAAGAAGTTCGAACATAAGGTCATTTAATGTCGCATGAGGTTGTAAATTACATATCGAGGCCTCCAAGAAGTCAGGTACATAAACGACAAACGGTGGTCGTCTCGTTGAACCCTATTTCACTGTGCTAGGCACTTGTTATAATATCTACATATGCAAGATGTGACAAAGATGATACCAATATAGCAATTAAAAAGTATTATCCAACATCAATACGCCACGCGAAGGGGTAGAAGAGAGGTAGTCCGCTGACTGTGCGGGATGCCGCCTGCTTGATCCTCCCGACAAATTCAAGACCGATCTCTTATTTCTCGAGAATAAACACGCAAGGTATAGGGAGGAGATTATATTATGTCCAGTCGGTCCTGCATTCCTTTGAAACGGCAACTTTCCACCACTGCACCGTAATATCTCCTCCCTATGGCACACGTTCTCTTGCACCGAATACGTCAGCGCGTGCTTTTATTTTGATATTCCAACGCGTGTTTATATTCGAGAGATTAGGTATCACGCGCAGTCAGCGGACCCCCCCCTTTTCTTCCTGCGGCTCTCCGCGAGGCGTACTGGTCTTTCTGCAGAATAATTTCGTTTCCTACACCATTGCCAAGGAAACATTCTTCGATCTAACATAAGAACATCTTCTTCTTTTGGTAATTGTGCGGACCTTAAAATTAATTTTCGTCACGGTCAACGTTCCAACCATACTTATTATTCTTTTATACTGGAGCGAAACACGGTTTATTGCCTGCCAAACGTAGAGGAATTAGCTTGTAGCAATTGGGGATTAATCCTAAAAATTGTTCCGCTGTTCTGGAAGTTACTTGGCAGATGTTTCCTAATTACTGTATATCGTGTAGGGGGCCAAAGGTCTAGTGTCATAAAGCTGTAGTAAACCGTGGCTCGCTAACAATCCGTTTAGGGCATCACTCATCACGCTACATCATGGAACTTCGCGCGTGTGTCGATAGGAACATTGCACTTTCCACGGCATATTTATCAAATTCTTGTAGTTTTATTGGAACTATTGACGCTAAATCATGACGAATTGACGTTATTTTCTTAAATAACGTCAAACTTATATATTAACACTGTTAGTATCAATTTCCTTAATAATATTCGGCATTTTTAAATTGCAAAATACAGGATGTTGCATTTTTTCCCATTTTTGGGGATTTGCCCCCACTGTGCGACATAGAATACACGTATTTAATCCATGACTGCCAAATATTCGCGAATGCTTTTTCCGCAGTAGCAAGGTCTAGATTATGTTGATTAGAAAACAAACAAAAAATTTGTTCAGAAGTTTCCGGAAGTGGAACTAAAAAGGGATGATTGCTGACAATTTTTCAATTGGTTTCTTATGGAAAAAAAATGTATATAACTAATTATTTGCTATTACTTAACAGAATAGACACTACTCATTTGGGACTCCAAAAATTGTTTTCTTTTATATCACCAAAAATTAAAAGACTCGATTTAAAATTCTGCACGAAAAATACATACAATCATAAACACGTGTTTGCACACAGATCAGAAGTAGGCGTCATGATATTTTTACCGTTTTTAGGTGCTCATATTAGTAGTCTACAGGTAACATAAAAATACATATCTTTTGAATTCTGACTTCTTTCCTTATTTCTTGGGATTCTGTCATACTGTGGCAATGGGTCGCAGTGCGACTGGTCGCTAGACTCCCTCCAGGAGGAGTCTAGCGACCGGTGGTCGCAATGCCAGCCTGCGACTAGGTATAATGGGAAACAGACCCTCCTCGCATTGTGTTGCCTCTCGAGTAGCCTAGGCTGGTACTCAAACAGACTCGCGTCAGGCTCCTATGTCTGGCGCATACCCGAGGATCGCAGTCGCTTGTAGGTGAACAGATACATGCTTTCCCATTGCAGGAGTATACTGCGACCAGTCGCTGCGATCAATCGCAGCGACCGGCAGCGACCCCACTAGTGCAAGAGAGAAACAGATGCATACTTCTCCCTTGCACTAGTGGGGTCGCTGCTGGTCGCTGCGACCGGTCGCAGGTAGGAAATCCCGCCTTTACAGCCGCCAAACGACTGCGACTGGCGTCGTCGGAGTGGTATTTCCTATACCTAAGCGTCAACGCCATGGCCCCACCAGTGCAACGACGCGCCGCACAGGACCTTTTCGAGCACTTGAAAAAAGGGTCTATTGTCGTATGAGGTCTCGAGGACCGTCGAAGACAGTGAAAGACTAGCCTTTTTTTTATATGTACATCGTGCTCTGTTTATCTGCCAGATTGAAGAAGGCAATGACATTTGGGTGTTTCTTTTCAGATATCGGAATGAAATTTGTGGCAAAAAATAAGATAAACCTATTCCTTTCTAGTGATGTATAATTTAATATTTTTTACATCTATTAATTTGTGTTTTCTATTTTTTAACTCAATCGTGATAAAAAATTGAAAACTGTTTTTTTGGTACTTTATTAGTGTTTTAAGTCGCACGTTGGGGAAACATTCAGTTTTCAAGTTATAAGGAAAAGTCGAATAGTAAGGGAAGTAGCCGAATATCGTTTTGTTTAAATTAATGATCAGTCATTTGCGATAAAAATCATCTTTTATTAGTAATTCATTAACCCTCGGAGACCACAGTGGGTTACGCTAATCCAGTTCGCCCGGAAAACACCTGACATTTCTGGACGGTAAAGTATGGGGAGTTAGGGCTTTCGGGGAAAAAAGTCTGATACCTTTGCTACAAATCCCCCCCAAGAATCACTAGTATTCCAGAAGCAGGAGAGTAAACTTATTGGAAAGGTAGTCTGTGGGTTACATTTACTCAGTGTGACTGTAACGTTAGAAATATATTTTTTTCTGTGTCAATTTATTATATGTACAGTATTTGTGAGTTACCAAAAGTGAAATACATTCTTTTTTAAAGATAGAAACGTAGATATAAATAAATAACTGCATACATTTCGTCAACTTTACTGCATTTATGGAATAAATTATTGTTTCAACCATGTCATCGTATTATTTTGGATTTTTGTACAAAATTTTCATTAGATACAGGGAATTTTTCGGAGATTTTTCATTTCAGCTGTTCGGGACCGCTATCTTCACAAAGCACAAAATTAGGTATGTAGTGTAGTGTCCAATGCTCGAAACGACATTCCAGTGGCCGAAAATCTAAAACATTATTTTAAATATGGAAAACTTAATTTAAAAAAAACGAAAAGTAACTTAGATATTTGAAAATTACTTTTCAATATAGAATTTTGTTGTGACGGTAACATACCCGCTGCGGTTGGCTATATTTTTTGCAGGTTCCTTGCTACTGGGGAAACATTCCAATCCCTGTCATTTGCATTCCGAATTTCGCCAGGGTACATCGGCAGAATTGTAAAAGATGCTCTTAAACATCTATGCCGAAGATTAGTACCAACATTTCTGCCGCAGCCCAGTGGATCAAATTCCAGAAAAATTGCTCAGCAATTCTCTGCCAAATGGAATTTTCCAAATTGCATCGGAGCAATCGATGGGAAGCACATTAGGGTAGTGTGTCCCAAAAATAGCGGATCGCTGTTTTTCAATTACAAGAATTATTTCTCGATCGTGTTATTAGCATTAGTCGATGCCGACTATAAATTTATCGCAATTGACGTCGGCTCCTATGGAAAAGAAGGGGACAGTGGGATACTCGAAAAATCGGTAATGGGTCGACAGATTCGGACGGGAACATTCAATTTTCCCACGGAGAAGGCACTGCCAGGATCTGGTATAGTGTTGCCGCACGTCATCGTGGGTGACGAAGCCTTCAGACTCACGAAGCACATGATGAAGCCGTATCCCAAGAATCAAGCTGCGGAAGATGAGACCAAAAAAATTTTCAATTATCGTTTGTGCAGAGCACGAAGGGTCTCGGAGAATGCGTTCGGACTGTTGTCGCAGTGTTTCCGGATATTCTATTCCCCCATCGCGGTATTGCCGGACACGACGGATTCCATCGTCACAGTAACGTGCTGCCTGCACAATTTGTTGCGTGACGAATATATCCAAAATAATAGTGAAAATCACCGAAATTCAGAAGCAGAATTGCCAACGGGCAATATGATGCCGTTGGGTAGACCAGGAGGCTTTGGAAATATAGAAGGCTTCGAAGTACGGACCAAATTTCGACAATACTTCAACGCACCAGAAGGGGCTGTAGCATGGCAACAAAACTGTCTCGAAACCAGCGACTCAAGACTCAGCTGCACACTATTTCATGATGAAATATTTTCCGCATATATGCCATTGTTGTTGCTGTTATCTTCACAAAGCACAAAATTATGTAGTGTCCGATGCTCGAGAAGACATTCCAGCCGCCAAAAATCTAAAACATTGTTAAGGAAAAACTAAGTAACCATAAAAACGAATAGTAACTTAGCAATTGAATAATTACGAATGCAAATTCCAATATTACTTTTCAATATAGAATTTGGTTGTGACGTTAATATACCTGTTACGCTTGGGCTAGGTCATATACTTGGGATTAGCTGTGCACTACGCGTGTGCGTCAATGACTATGCTCGGTACAGTGATTCAGTGACACGGGTGTTCAAGCTGCAATTGCTACATCTTTTTCATTTGCTACTTTTCACAATTTCCTTCGATGCAGACAGACTTCCTTGTTCGTAGTACACGCCCAGCATGTAGGCCACTACCGCGGCAGATCGGCTGGCAGACTCGCACTCTGATTGGTTGGGGGTTAGGTCTTAATAGCTCGTTAACAAAGCCTCGGAGAACATTTTCGCTACGGGAAAAGTTGTTCCAAATCATCCCACGAGTCACACCTCTTAAGGGACTCTGGCATTTTTGGAAAACCCTGTATAAACAATTAAATGAATTCATTTACACAATGACACACAAACGATGGGTATGTAATATTAATTTAAAAATGAAAAATTACCTTAAGGTTGCTGCTAAACGTTCTCTAAATACAGCTTACAGCTGTGGGATTATATTCTTACGCCACTTTACAGACACTTTTGCTGCCACGCTACAGACCCTTCTGGTGCGTTGAAGTATTGTCGAAATTTGGTCCGTACTTCGAAGCCTTCTATATTTCCAAAGCCTCCTGGTCTACCCAACGGCATCATATTGCCCGTTGGCAATTCTGCTTCTGAATTTCGGTGATTTTCACTATTATTTTGGATATATTCGTCACGCAACAAATTGTGCAGGCAGCACGTTACTATGACGATGGAATCCGTCGTGTCCGGCAATACCGCGATGGGGGAATAGAATATCCGGAAACACTGCGACAACAGTCCGAACGCATTCTCCGAGACCCTTCGTGCTCTGCACAAACGATAATTGAAAATTTTTTTGGTCTCATCTTCCGCAGCTTGATTCTTGGGATACGGCTTCATCATGTGCTTCGTGAGTCTGAAGGCTTCGTCACCCACGATGACGTGCGGCAACACTATACCAGATCCTGGCAGTGCCTTCTCCGTGGGAAAATTGAATGTTCCCGTCCGAATCTGTCGACCCATCACCGATTTTTCGAGTATCCCACTGTCCCCTTCTTTTCCATAGGAGCCGACGTCAATTGCAATAAATTTATAGTCGGCATCGACTAATGCTAATAACACGATCGAGAAATAATTCTTGTAATTGAAAAACAGCGATCCGCTATTTTTGGGACACACTACCCTAATTTGCTTCCCATCGATTGCTCCGATGCAATTTGGAAAATTCCATTTGGCAGAGAATTGCTGAGCAATTTTTTTGAAATTTGATCCACTGGGCTGCGGCAGAAATGTTGGTACTAATCTGCGGCATAGATGTTTAAGAGCATCTTTTATAATTCTGCCGATATACCCTGGCGAAATTCGGAATGCAAATGACAGGGATTGGAATGTTTCCCCAGTAGCAAGGAACCTGCAAAAAGGAGGCAAGTTTGTTTTGAACACACTATGAGTTATAAAGTATAATAAATTTAACAAATTTAATTTATATATTTTATCATAGTACCCGCCGTAATATAGAAGGAAGCGAAAAGGTTCAACAGATTAGAAGCAGTACGGATACCGACATTCCACAAACATTGATGGATATTCTAAAAACTCCTGCAAGGTATGAAGGTGTTATAAAAACACAGTCAGAGATGAATATTCCTATTTCAAGGGGAAGAAGATCAAGCAATACCTCCAGTTCAGTGTCAAAAACGCACAGAAATGATTCCAGCACTGGACTGGATGTTTTGGAAACAAGAGCTATCGAAAGAGAAAAACTAATGGGCAGTATCAATCAGCAAATCAATGGATTGCGACTCTGCTCCGATCTTTTTTAAAAGTATGGCGATGACGGTTAAAAAATTTCCGCCGTAATTCATTTTGAAAGCAAACGCTTCTTTGCTTCAATTGATTAATGATCTATGACTGTGATGTCCCCGGGAACCCACCAAATGTGGAGCGAGAGCGTACAACATATGGACGTGAAAATCACTCTGCGGAACGTGATTATTATGAGACCTTAGCTAGTACCCTAACCCAGACCTTAGATACTTTGTATTAACTACAGTCAAAATATAAAACTGGTACTATAATAAAATTACGTTACAAAAAAATAAAATACGTCTTGGAAAAATTAACTTACCTTAATGTGAGGAGCAACTTTTCCTGGGGGGAAATTGGAGATTTCACTCTCCTACACGGTTGTTTCGTTAAATCTTTTCCAACCATATTTAAAACAAAATCCACCTGCTCCTTGCTTAGCCTAAAAAATTGTCTGAAGGCTTTGTCATCTTCCAATAGATGATTGGCTATTAGGATGCTTGAATAGCCCTCGGTATGGCGAGCCTTCTACATGGCCTTCACTTCCTTCCTTTTCCTCTTCCTTGTCCTTCCTTCAAAATGATCCACCAGAAGCGCGTCATCGTCTTCTTCTTCTTGCAGCACCAGGGCAAGCAACAACTTCCAACTCATTCCACGGCACAATGAAATTATCACCACACTACGAATTTGTTCTCTCGCGATGTTTTCACCTCGAAGTCGCAATAACGAGTGTAGTTTTAGCAAAGGTTGGGAGAGGTCCTAACCCAAAGGCAATAAAGTCACAAACCATCGACGCCAATGTAGGTGTTCCCCCTCCACTACGATAGGGATTTCCCTGACAGTGCTGCGCTGCACCCACTCCTTGAATTCGTGAGTGAATTCGCTGCGTTCCTCATTTATTCGTTATAACATAATAACGTACTCACATTTGTGTTTAAATAATACTTCGTGCATGTTATTATGTTTGTGTATTATTTTTAATACAATTAGTGTTTATCATGCCGAAAACATCAACTGAGAGAGCTTGGCAGGAGCGAAAACGTGCACAACCTCCAGATTCAACCCTCCTCCCGAGAAACAAATGACGATAACTGATAACAGACGAAAAAAATATTGTTTGAACTTTATTAATTTTTGCATTAGATATACAGCATTCATTGTACCACTGTAGAAATTAGAGCTCTTCATGGGCGCCATCGACTCGTGACAGAATCGTCTGAAATAAAAAAACCAAAAATATTCTTAAAATATCGCCTTTAAAGGTTATCGCCTTACCCGTCTTCATTGCAAACAAACAATCCGACGATTTTTAGCACATGTTTAAAAACAATGTTGCAAAGAAGCATGTTCTTCCACGCATACATCTATTCATAAAAGAAGAATGGGTGATCCAAAATTACTCCTTGTGCGTACGGCAATAACCATTCACAAATATTTTAAGAATATTTTTAGTTTTTTATTTCAGATGATTCTGCCACGAGTTCTGATAGCGCCCATGCGGAGCTCTAATTTCTACAGTGGTATAATGACATGCAAAATATAATGCAAAAATTCGTAAAATTCAAACAATCATTTCTTTGTTTGCGCTTCGAATATGTAGTAATGAAGTCCAAAAAAAACGAAATTTGATCTCGCTTTATATACGACTATTATTCGCTCAAGGAAAGAAAAACATATATAGGTCTTGGTATTTTTATCTACCATAGTTGTACAAATATTTCAAAAGTAATGCAATTAATATAAATATGAATTTCGAGCATATTAAATAATACTAACATTGACAGATTATCTTGTTACATCGACAATAAATCGTAAAATAATTTTCAGTTTTTTCTAAAAAATCGATTTTCTAATGCTATTGAGTTTGAAGTTGCATATCTCGTAGAAAATTGCAGTTTAAAAATTGATTTAAACGAGATTAATTATAACCCGACTACCAGTTTTTACAGGCACGCTTTTTTTTTTTTTTTTTTTTTTTTTTTTTTAGCGTGGGGAAATCTTCATAGACACCTCGGCCTCCTGGCGTGGGAGATCGAGGTAGTGTCGGATTTTTACCGACTAAAACCCCACGGTGATCACTCCTTAGCGAGGACTTGGTAATTGTGTCCCACTGCTAGAAGCAGAGGTGTCGTGGGCCAGTGCGGCTTCCAAGTCGTGCATTATTTTAAATACGGACGCCTTGGCACTGCAAAGTATATTCGGCGGGAAGGTTTTCGCCAAAGCCCCCATACTCTTAAAAAATAGCATGGTGGGATCACCATCCTCGTCTCTGGACTCATTAATATGAGACAGCAGATTTTCGCGCTCCAGAGCCCTTTGTTTCCAGGCACTAATGACGGGAGTGGAATCTGTTTTTTGCCGTTTTTTGACACATGTATTTCCTCCACTTGGCCGTTTCTTTGATGGAGCGACATCTTCGGTGTTCCCCTCCTCTGGCAGTATTTCCGGGTCTCCTATGCCTGACCGGCTCGTGGAAGGAGAGATACTCCCTATGGCTTCCGGGATATTCACTTGCGGTGTTTGTGAATCCTCCGGAGGAACACCTTCCCAGCAGGCCGCAGTCTCAATGACCTCGTATTCTCGAGTTTTGAGTAATGTCTTCCACATTACTGTGGGTACTACAATAAAATAAATAAAATCATTTTTTGAAAATTTTGAAATTGATCGTATTTCAAAACTCATAGTGTGTGTAAAAAATACTTGCCTCCTCTCAAACGGGACCTTGTCCATAAACAACAACAGGCTCTTCAGCGGCCATTCCTTTTTGGTCTTGGCTGCCGACCCTGTGCCGCATTTCCCTTCCCTCTTCTTTCTCATATAGGTGTCCCTAATATTTTTCCACCTTTTCTTACAATCACTAACTGAAATAATTGAATAATATATTTTTGTAGGTTCCTTGGTACTAGAGAAACATTCAGATCGTTGTCATGCATCGTTAACACACATTTTTGGACAATCGTCATATCTTCTACAATTATTTATTAATCAGTATGAAAATTGGTAAAAAACTTCCTTGTATATTAAGGAAAAACTTTGTCACTGTAAGTTATATGTACCTCAAAATTGCCTCGATACTTTTTAACGGCGAACGTTGAAAAACATGGGTTATGTCCAGTGTTACTTTTTAATTACGAGAATCCCCCCCGCATATTTCCGACTCGTTCCGAAGCTCGGGTTCCCGAACCTCGAACTGTCACGACTTTCAAGACCTATCAAGACTTTCAAGAAATTTTTGTTTTGAATAACAGTCGAAGCGATTCGAAACTTCTGTACAGATTCGAAGCGATTCGATTTGCTTGGCGACCATGACTAATGAGATTCGAAACGATTCACACCATTGTGTCATAGATTCGATTCGATCGGTCTTGAGCCCATCACTACGTGTATCGCCATGAGAATGAAATCGTATGCAGCTCGCGTTACAAGTATCGCATACATGTATCCCCGTGTGAAAGAGCTCTTATAATTTATCTGTTATTAGAAATAAATTTCAGGTGGACGTATGGAAATTTCGCGGACTGTAGGTACTTTAATTATAAAAAAATTACTCTTCGATTGCATTATTAGCCCTAGTTGATGATTAATGCAAATAAATATAATTTAAGAATACATTACCTGTTCTCTCCACTGTGGCGGATATTTCTTTCCACAGATTGTCCTTCCCTTCGCAGGTTTTGTGATCATTCCTACTGGCATTGTAAATCACAGGATAAGTTGATACCGCGTGTATCAATGTTTCATCCTCCGCATGCGAAAACAGTACTGGTGGTAACTTGGGGGTCATTTCAGACACACTGACACACACTAATACACGGGATAAACTCTGGAGCACTTTTCACTGATGTGAAACGCACAAATATGTTTTCCGTACTGACGAACTGTCGCTGCAAGTCGCAGTTTAAATATTTTTCCCTTCAGGGTGTATACCCTCTTGGAGGGGAGGTTTTGCGCGACACTCAAAATATTATTGGTCGGGAGAAATCACACCTCCGCAAATCGTAGGCATAGAGGTGGAAAAATACAGTAATACAATAAGAACACGATTTTCTTGGTTTTCCCCGGGCGTGAGTCCCATGATGTAGTCATCAGCCTGATGCCCTAAAAGGGACTGTTAGCGGGCCACGGTTTACTACCGGTTTACAACACTAGACATTTGGTCCCCAACACGATATAAAGTAATTAGAAAACATTTGCCAAATAACTTGTAGAACTGCAGAACAGTTTTTAGGTTTAATCCTCAATTGCTACAAGCTACACCCTCTGCTGCAGTATAAATAAATTATAACTATGTTCCGAACGCTGACCGGGGCGAAAATTAATCTTGTGGCCCGCACGATGAGCAAAACAAGATGTTCTTATGTTAGATCGAAGAATGTTTCCCTGGCAAGGAGGTAGGAAACGAAATTACTCTGAAGAAGTACCAGTACAACTTGCGTTCAGGCACAGGAAGAAAAGAGGTAGTTCGCTGACTGCGGTTGGTTCCGCCTGCGTCATCGTCCCTACAAATTCGAGATAGATCACTTATCTCTCGAGTATATGCACGCGCTCGAATATCCCAATAAAAGTACGCGCGACGTTTTGGATGCAAGGAATGGTTGGTCATAGGGGGGGATATGTCACTATGAAGAGTTGAAAACTTTGCGTCTGCAAGGAATGCAGGTCCGATTGGTGCAAATATAATGACATTCCTGTGGCCCATCTTTTCTTGCACCCGATATGTCGCGCGTGTTTTTGTTTTACTATTCGAGCGCGTGTATATAATCAAGCCATAAGGTATCCTTCTTCAATTCGAAGGGAAGCCGACACAGGCTGGCCACGCGTAGCCAGAGGATTACCCCGTTTGGTCCTGTGTTCCTATGCAAGACATGATGCCACCTTCGCGCAGCAGCATAGTTGTAAAATTGATATCAACAGAAATGTGTAGATATAAGGACTTCGGCCTCTTTTCGGATGATACGGTCCTCATCTGTTTACACGAATTGGTGCCGCTGCTCGGTATTTCACTGTACAGTGAAATCTGGTATACATTATCGTAAAGGATGTCAAATTTTATTATATTTCCGGCCGAATGTAAACAGTGGTTTGCGAAAAAATAGCCAAATTGATCGGCCAGAGTGTCTCATCAGATTCACGGTGTATGATCTGATTGCCCCGCACTTGGACGGTCGACAACGGTGCGTACGGTTGCGAAGTCGTCATGTGTACCTACCACCCGCTGACATACGGATTAACGAAAAGGCCGCTTTTTATTGTATTTTCAAATTTTATTATATTTTGGACCTTTATTATCCCAAACGAAGCAGTCTCTGGGAGATAACAGTTGTGAGCGAAGAGAAAATTCATTTATCGTTTATGCCCGGCAATTTGGTATTTTCGAAGACGGCTTCGACAACATCTGGCTGCCAGCATTCTAAAGGGCAATCAAGAACATGGTGCCGTCTTTAAGACTATTAGGGATTCTTCAGTCTGAGTTAATCCGTATATTGCTCTATCGGTGGGTAGCAGGTATCTACCGTTGTGAACCACCGACTCGCGGGACGGTACGGCTATTAACCGCGACTCAGGCAAGACACTCTGGCTGATCAGCCTGGTTAATTTCTGGCAACCAGATGTGGGAATTTCCCCCTCGATTTCGTCAAGAGGGAGAAGGTTCCTCCTGTTCGCTCGAATATTAAAACAAAGCACGCGTTGACGTATTCCGTGCGTGAGAAGGTATACCATAGGGAGTAAATTATATTATGACCTAATCGGACCGCATACCTCGCGGGCGCCAACTTTCGACCTCTCCATAGTAATACAGGGTGATTCTGGAGCTACGCCCGACAATGGATGTGGCCTGGTATCCCGTAGCGAGGACAAGCCTCCGCAGTGCCTCACCGAATTTGATGGCTCTCGACCTTCGAAAGGGTTGGAATACCATCAAAACGTTAGAAATGTCCAAGATTTCCCAATTTCTCATCAAATCTTTGCGAAAACGACGCCAATCAATTCCTTATGTTTCGCCGATGAAACTAACACCAAGAACGACGTAATTCAAACCATAATGAAGGAGATTCCATGACAAATCGAATTATATCATTTGAAGCTGACTTGGTTAAAAGTAGTTCGATTTACATGAAATTTGGTATGATTCTCTTCGGAAAAACATAAGGAATATATTGGCGTCATTTCCCTCTCGATACGATGAAGAAAATCACTTCTTAATACGTTGTAATGGATATTTCACCCTCGACTGCGGGGGGTCGACCCCGATTTTCCGAGGTCGGCCGAGGATTCATACGTGTTTCAGAAATAAAATAATTCTTTATTCTTTATCGTATCGATATGGAAGTGACACCGATGGATTCCTTATGTTTTTCCGAAGAGAATCATACCAAATTTCATGTAAATCTAACTATTTTTAACCAAGTCAGCTTCAAGTGATATAATTCGATTTGTCATGGAATCTCCTTCATTATGGTCTGAATTATGTCGTTCTTGGTGTTAGTTTCATCGGCGAAACATAAGGAATCGATTGGCGTCGTTTTCGCAAAAATCTGATGAGAAATTCGGAAATCTTGGACATTTCTGACTTTTTAATGGTATTCCAACCCTTTCGAAGGTCGAGAGCCATCAAATTCGGTGAGGCACTGGAGGGTCCAGTCCTCACGTGCCTTGCGTGCGAGGCGACTGTCGGGTTTTTAACATAATCAAAGGTGCCTCACGGCCGCAAGAGCAAAAATCGCATGTTGGGGAAATATATCTTAAAATAATAATCGGAAAAAAAATTCATCTGCGCTAGTAAATTTGCCCACACGAACTATGCAATTGCATATAAATAATTTTTTTTATCTCCAATACGTTAGGAAATATCCAGCTGTTTACTGTTCCCGCGGACACCCGCGGATTAATAAAAAGTCACGCTTTTGTTCACAGCGAATAATATGTGAATTCTTAAAGACGGCAAAGTTATGTTTTTGATTATCCTTTGAATATCTTGTAACCAGATGTTGTCGAAGCCGTCTTTGAAAGTACCAAATTGCCGACCATAAACGATAAATGAATTTTCTCTTCGCTCACAACTGTTACCTCCCAGAGGCTGCTTCGTTTGGGATAATTAAGGACACATCATAAAGGCAAAATACAGAACACAATATGAAGATCCAAAATATAATAAAATTTGAAAATATAATAAAAAGCGGCCTTTTCGTTAATCCGTATAGGTATTGCTCTGTCAGCGGATGGCAGGTACAGGTAAATGGTGACTTCCCACCCGTAAGCACTGTTGTCCGTCGTCGAAGTGCGGGACAATACGATCATAAACCGCGACTCTAATGAGACGCTCTGGCCGATTAACCTGGCTAGTTCTTTGGAAACATCTGGTTCCATTAGACCCGAAATATACTCAAATTTTACACCTGAGGTTCCCTACGCGTAGCGAGTTCAATATAGTGTATTTAGTTTTTACTAAACAGTCGAAATTGAAGAATTCTACGTATCCGTATTTCACAGTTTGGTCTTTAGTTTATGTTGACAAAACGCCAAAATGAACCAACAATTTATAAGAAGAAGGAGTAAAAAATTAGTCATTTTTAATATATAACATTTGATATATTACGAATCTGGTTGCGTGACTGGATTCGTTATAAAAAAATACATCAGTTTCGCCTAACAGATTATTCTACATATATGGTGCATATTTTCCGAGATATTGGGGCAAACGTGTTTTTCACCTCCAGATATGGATGATTGCCGATAAAAGAAAATACGTGTCAAATATTTAATGTTTCAATAATTTGTGGAATTGCCTTTTGATTTGATAATAGTTAGACCCTTCTTGGTATGAAATTTACTTAGTTGTATATTATAGCAGGTTGTATTTTGCTCTACTACTACACACATAGACCATTTCAAGTGCTCGAAATCAAGTGGGATCCCGAACGCTGCGCGGCTGGTGTCTGGCCTCCGCAGATCGCGGCTAGGAAATTCGGCCTAGACGCTTCCGCGCGAGGCTGTTTCGCAAAGTGATCATGATCGCGGTATGCAATTTCCACATATCCAACTCCGCGAGGCGTGCCTCGCGAGGAATCCTCGCAAAGTCGATACGCACCTTATGGCCCACCTTTTCTAGTACCCAATACGTCAGCGGGTGCTTCTATTTTGATATTGCAACGCGTGTTTAGCGCATACGTTCGTTCGCTTTATTGATACAAAGTGTTTATTACAGATATAAGAGAGTTCCTATTGTTTGGCAATACGGCGTCAGGCCGCTTGCTGTATCTAAACTCTCTCTTCATTCAAACAAGCAATCCTTTGAAGAATTTCCATATATTTTTATACTACATAAAAAGGCGAATTGAATAACAATAACAGAATTTATCATTTGAAGTATCTGATGTTAAAATAATTTTAAATGTCTTCATTGACGTACCGCATTAAAACACAAAGTAAAAGAAATGAATGTGTTTCCAAAACATGGTTTGTTATAATTGGAAATATATTTATATATTTTTAAAAAACACTTTGTATCAATATATTGATACACGCTTTGTTATAATTGGCAAATTTACCAGTTCATCTAGGTGCCAGAAAAGTGACAAAAAAATATAAATATTGAAAAAAAATGTTTTCCTTTCAAGGCTGGCGTTCCAATGTGCGGCCGACGACTACGGCCGGCGACGGTCCCACTTGTGCAAGGGAGAAGTATGCATCTGTTTCTCCCTTGCACTAGTGGGACCGTCGCCGGTCGCAGTCGCCGGCCGCACATTGGAACGCCAGCCTTGAAAAGTATGAAATATATTTATATTTGTAATAAACACTTTCTATCAATAAAGCGAACGAATGTATGCACCGACCTAATAATGCCTATATCATATGATTAGTAGAGCCTATTGGAATACGCTATTGGTACTCACTCAATTTCGAAAAGAATGTGGTCTAGTCCGCGTCAAAAACCGCGAGAACAAAAGAAAGGGTTTTACAGAGAAACATAATGAATGTGATCCTGCAATTTTTCAGACCATATCGCATGTTTGACTATCGAGGACATACGGAAAAAAAATCTGATTGGTCCGGCCTTTTGCACGGTGTTTACGGGTAGTTTTGACTCGCAAAGAATGTGGACACTTGAATGATTCCCTGATTTTCCTTGAAGTGGCATCATGCTTACCAAAAAATGGTAAATATGTCATTTTTGGGATCATTTTAAAATGGATTTTATACCATGTAAAAAATCTCACTAAATTGGCAACTAAAGGTTTTGAAAGGATAATTTCTTAGCTTTCCAAAACACTTAGGAAAAATTGTCTACGATAATGTGTTCGCAAGTTATAGGTGTTTAAAGTGAAAAGTTCCTTTTTTGTTTTGATGACGAATAACTCGGTCAATAAAAATCATACAACAAAACTAAGAAAACGAAATTAAAGAGAAATGTTTGCTCTATAAGAGCCCTCCATTAGATTTATCTGGAAAAAAAAAAATTTTTGGCCCGTGCATACGTCCAAACTAGGCAAAAATTTCTGAAACTTCGTTTCCTGCGCTTCATCTTGATAAAACAGTATCATAATGTATGATGGAAAAAATTGAGTCACTGTTTCAAAAACTAGAGACTTCAAGCGTTAAAATGCTTTTTTAAAATGTTTTTTGCGATCATTTTTCGCGGAGATACAGCCATTTGAAAATGATCAAAATTTTCGGGAAATTATAGTGTTCCTTTAATTTTTTCCAGCAGTGTATATAAAAAAAACATAATTCCATAAGTTATGAATTCTGACTTCTTTCGTTATTTCGGGATAATCTGTCCGAATGTGACGATGGATCGCAGGGCGGCTAGAGTCGCAGAGCGGCTAGAGTCGCAGAGCGGCTAGAGTCGCAGAGCGGCTAGAGTCGCAGAGCGGCTAGAGTCGCTAGACTGCTTCTGGAGGAGTAGAGCGGCAGCCGCTTCGCGACTAGGAGATTCTGCCGTTATGGCGGAAAACAGACATTCATGGCATTGTGTTGTGTCTCGAGTAGCCTAGGCTGCTCATGAACCAGACGCGCATAGGCTATAGCAATCATGGCGCGGCCGCAGCAGTCGCAGCCGCTCATAGGAGTTGGGATGAATGCTTTTCCATTGTACCAGTCTACGCGGCTACAGCCGCAGTCGCCGGCTGCAGTCGCTAGCGGCTGTAGCCGCCCATTGGAACGGCCACCTTTACTCTATAACACCAATAATAACGCTATGGAAAGTTTGAACGCAGTAATTGCCAAGTACATTGGCGGAAAAAGATTAAACTTTGCCGAAAGAGGATCGTATACAGGAAGATGTGCTGCTGCTGTCGTGGAATACAACAGTAACCAAGTGCACTCGCGGTTGAATGCGGTAATGAAGAAGAAAACGCCCGAGGTTGTTCGCCAAATGGAAGAAAAGAAGAAGAAAGAAAAGGAAAAGAGAGCTGCAAAACAGAAGGAAACGAAGGCTGCGCGATATGTACGCAAGCAATTACCCTCACAGAAAGATTCGGATTATGGACAAAATGCACAGAAGCCAGACATGCCATCCGAAATTCATGAACTGGAGCGAGAGAAGCATATGCAAATGCTCAGTGAGTGGCAAGAGAAAAGACATGCTATTGAAGACGAAACCATCGGGCAAGCAAAAAATCGCAGATGGTTGCAATACAGATCCAAATTGTTGACAGCATCCAATTTTGGACAAGTGTGCCGTCGCCGACCTGACACGCTTTGCGCAAATGCAGTCAAATCATTTCTGTATCCGAAGATAATTAATGCACCCGCGGTGGAATACGGGAAAGAATGCGAGAAAATTGCTCGCGAAGAATTGAAGAAGCAATATACAGATATTGCAGAATGTGGCATTTTCATCGACAGCTGCATCCCCTTCTTAGGAGCTTCACCGGATGGAATCATCGGTCAAGAGGGTATTGTGGAAATCAAATGCCCCAAATCAGCGGAGAACTTTTCGCCAGAAGAAGCTATTGAAAAAGTACCCGCTGTCCGGCGCATGTTCGCAAGTAAAACAGGTATTTCAATGAACAAAACGCATCACTATTTTTATCAAGTACAAGGCCAATTACATATTACTGACAGAAATTATTGTATATTTTGCCTTTGGACCCCAAAGGGGCTGAAATCTATAAAAGTAGAGAGAAGTGATGCGTTTTGGAAAAGAGAAATGGAGCCAAAACTGGTTCAATTTTATTTAGAATGCATGCTACCCGAATTAATAGATAGTCGGTTCAATAGGTGCATGTCTATTCGGGAGCCTCAATTTATATTAGCAGAAAGAGCGAGAGAAAAACCGAAAAGCTTGAAAAAGCGGAAGAGGTCCCTCTCCGAAAATAGTGAAACTCCGACCTTATCGAACCGGCGTCGCACCGCACTGTAAAGTGCAGGGCCACTGACTGTGTCAGTGGTCACAAGTGTCAGCAATCGCACTTTTCCTCGCGGATCGTACGATCACGCGAGTCGATCGACGCCGCCGTAACTTTCCCAAGAAAGTGAAAATGGAAAGAATAAATTTAATTCACTATTTAATTTTTTCAGACACATTTCTAAGTTCACAGGAGCAGACAGACAGAAGACAGACGCAAGGTAGAAGAAACGATTCTGATGCGGATCTACGTTGCAAATTATTTGCATACGTAAGGGTGCTGTGTCCCGTTTGGTCAAAGGACGCCAGGCTGGTACGTACGGGCGTCGCAGGTATGCATGATGTTCGACGAAATATTGAAACAAACTTTTACTTTTATACCCAACTTACCGAGATGTCTGCGATCATTTCTTACAGACGGACTTTTTTAAAAAAAAAAGAGAACACGGTGTATGGAGTAGTAATGCCAGGGCAAATGGAATGTTAAATATTTCAGGTAATGTTTCACACCTTATAAATCTACGGAAAATTTTGTACGCTTATAAAACAACAATAAAGTATTAATACTGTGATACAGATCCACACTGCATACAGGTCGGATGCAATAAGAGGACTACCTACTTAGCAGCCTTACAAGGGGACCTTCAGGGGACCTTATTGAAATAAACTATCATCAGTTTATTCGCCGGGAATTCATGCGTCGGCCACAAATAATTTTTTTAGCCGAACCGGCGCGATCTCTCTTCGTGCTGAGGACTTGGGCTGTTCGGCGGTGGCTTCTGATCCCGGTTCGAGTCTCGGCTCGAAAGGCATACAGTATTGCGATACGAATATTTACTCAAGATATTGCAATTTATGATTAAAAAGATATTGACTAATCTAATAATGCTAAAAAATATGTTAAAAGAATTTTATGTTCAACGATTTTATTCAACATGCACTGAAGACTAAAAAATAATTCTTTTCCTGTACTACAATTTTTTTCTATTCAAACGTAACGAATCACTTCTCGATTTGTGTATTTACTACGGAAATCGCGATTCAACTAGCGTTCAGAACGAAGCGGTTTTTCGTCGTTTTCGCAAAGAACGCAAGTGGCTGATTTCAAGTCGTTTTGTGGTTATGGGTTATATTTATTGATGAGTGTGTAATTTTTCCACCCCTTCGGGGTTAATTTTTTTTAAATATTGTATTGTCCTCCAAACTACGCACGCCTGCAAAGTTTCAAGACAACTCGATAGTTGGAAGTTGGTTAAATTTCAGTTGCCAGATTTCTACCATGCATATATCAAACATACAAAAAATATACAAACAAACCGAGGGTCGAAGCTGAATAAAATCGTTTAAAAATAATCTGATTTATACCGTGTTTAAATTCATTTTCATTTGGGAAATCACAGCAGTATGTTACTGAAACATTCATGCCGATACAATAGAAAGTTTTACATTCTATTAAAACACACAAAATATACAAATCATTGAACAATCATATCATTATATTTTTTCACAAGTAAACATAAATATTGCACTGAATGAGAGAAGATAATAAGAATTGTGAAGTTTAGAAGGGATATTGATACCCAAATTAGTATTCTTTCATAAATTATTGAAATAAACTATCAAATTAAAGAGACTTTATATTTATTTGTCGTCGAATAAAAATAACCCAGAGTTAGTTTTATTTGAAATGCCACGGATGAATCAGTTTATTCGACGGGAATTCATCCGTCGGCTACAAATAATTTTTTTAATCGAGGGTCTATTCTTGAGGTCCCCCGAAGCTCGAGCCGAGCGACATTGTATCGCTCACCCGTCTAATCTGTTGCCTGGAGTTGCTCGGCGATGTACATATCATTGATTATGCAGAAACAGAATTTCTTTATTTTTCATCGTATCAATATGAAAGTGATTCTGCCGATTAAATTGACAGGAAATAATTTGAATCGGACTAAGTACTTTGAACGAAACCGGCTTTCAATTCTGCAAATAAATTTTATGTGTAATATCGTTATTCGTTAATAATTATAGTTCAAATTGTGTCAGGTTATCTTTCCATCTTTCCTTCTTACACTCCCGGACCTCTCTATCTTTCATTATTGCTACATTCAGGGAGGCTCTAACGCTAGAGGCAGCTCTCGTGCTGTATTCCTTCAAGACTTCTCGATAAAAAGAGAGAACTCTGTGGCAACAGCGCGGCGGAGACAGAGAGAACAGAAAATGTGGCAACTATGCGTAAAAAATTCGTCTACCAGAGTACCTGCCCACACAGCACACTTCGTTGCGGCAAAGTTGCAGGATGGTTGCAGTAACCTTGCGTTGTTGCATAGTTGCAGCGCAATGTCGATGTATGGTTGCTGCGACGTTGCCGTGCAACATTGCACGGAGCGGACATAGAATTGTTGCTGTATAGTTGCTGCATAGTTGCGTTACAAAGTTGCACTGCAACTTTAAGCATAAGTCAGAATCTACTTTACTGGTGCCACGTGCCAAGCTGATGTTTCCGTGAAGGCGAGCACGGCGCACAGTGGGACAGATCAGGTCGAAATGCGGCACTAACAAGGGGACCTTCAGGACTGTCCATCTCAGAAATTGTTTATACTTAGTGTACGCGAAGGTCTTCACTCGGACTTTAATTTTCCAAAGTAGTAAGAATTCAATCAAATTCGAGAAAATCGACTTTGAAAAATGTGGAGTGTACATATATACATTTGATTGAAAGTAATCACCAACGAATAGCGTGGGCTTGTGCCTAGCGCTCCCGACTAGTAACCATGAGGTCGTCAGTTCGCATCTCACTTTGGCATTATTTTTTTTTATTCATTTGAATACCTATTGCCTCAAAGTTACTGTGCGAAGTTGCCTCAAAGTTGCCGTGCAAAGTTGCCTCAAAGTTGCCGTGCAACTTTGCAGCAGGCGGACATAGAATTATTGTTGCATTCTTTTAATTCTTTTTATCGATCGGAGTAATTTCATTAGGGTCCGTTTGTTTACTGGGGACGCTTCGATCGATTCGGACCAAAACAAACTTGAGACGGCAGCCTTAAGCAATTCTAATATTACGGTACTCAATGACTTACCAGTATGACTTTTAATTTGCAGAAAACAGAGAAAACGTTCATTAATATGACCATTTAAATAATATCGAAAAATTACGGACAATTGATCGACGTGGGAAATGTCGGGAGTAGAATCTACAATAAGTCCCCAGTATTTAGCTTCTTTCACTTCCTCGATTATATGTCTCAGAATTTTTGTTGACATTAAATCTATTACCTCTTCGCAGATAGTTTTAGATAGGTATGATGCATTTCCTCGGCCTTTATTTGCATACGTATTGATATGATCTTTTATAAAGGGGTCAAATTGAGCTATAAGCTCCAACACGCCGAGATAATTTCCATTATTTGACGAATTGAACACTTCATTACTACCACGAAATGGAAGACCTCTTTCAGCTAAAAACCGAATAACTGCTACGACTCTTTTTAAAACTTCAGTCCAATATTTCATTTTTGATTCCACCATATTTACTATATCCTTAGTAATATGTGCACTTTCTTGCATGAAATTGATCCAATCAATCATGCATTGATTATGGTCTTTATTGTTCTCATGGCTGCAAATTACTTCATCTCCATTTTTCCAATTTGAAAACCCACCCTTTACAAACACATTTCCCTGATCTGATCAAAATAATTTACAGACATAGCAAAAAACTGCCCCTGCGGACTCTGAAAACATTAACCATTTCCGATCGCATTTTTCGCCGTTATTTAGTTTTCGTTGAAAATAATTCGGTGAAAAATATCTACTCTGTGTTGCATATTCTCGCTTTGAAGTCTTAAAGTCGGAATTTTTATTTTGAAAAAATTCATATCCTTTATTTAAATATTTTATACGTTTGTTCTGGTTTTCATTTAATGTTAAAGACCATAAGGCAGGATCTTTATGCAAGACATCTGTAAAAAGTTTTTAAAGAAAATTAGAAAATTGAAGTTTTTAACGAAATTGTAAAGTATAATAAAAAATTATAAGTTGTACATCGAGTACGTAAATATAAGTTATTATAAATGCAAAAATATCGAACGTAATTATGCGATACCACGTGTAAATAAAATACAATTTGTATGGATTTTTTATATATTTAAGATGTTAGTTTTTAAATAGTATTTATACATTTAAAAATCATCTTCAGGTTTTATGCATAAATTGCATAAATTGCATATTGTTAGATAAAATTCAAAATAAACAGTATAAACTCAAAAGAGAACTAGAATTTGAAACTAATAATACAGTAGAAGAAGCACATTTCCGACGTCTATTAGTCAGCTGTTAGATCGTTATCCAAAATCAAATTGGCAAATGAAAATGATTTCTGTGAAATCAGAAACTATAAATCGACATGTTTGAAAGTAACTACATATGTATATCTACGTATTCAACTGTTACAACTAAAAATTTCTAGATAATTCATTAAAATACCTGTCTTGGGGGAATTTCCTAATACGACAATGGTATCCCTAGTGTTACTAGCATCGGTTTGACTATTATTGTTTAAGATATCATTGCCACAGATGTCTCCAGCAGAATAATCGGCGATTTTTACATTATTCTCAGATATGCCAGTGTTCTCTTGATTATTATTATTATTATTGCCATTTTTTGAATTTGTTTCATTCGCGTCATATACATCTAATTGCGTAGACATGTACGTGTTTTGATTATGAGTCAGACAGCTTGAATTTGATTGGATAGCAGCTTCTTCATGAACACTAAGTTTATTTGCTTCTTCTGCGTGTTCCTCGTGTTCATCAGCGTTTGATTGAGATGGCGAAAAATATTCTGTTAATTTCGGCAGTTTTTTGTTAAACTTCTCTTCCTTCTTTTTATGTTTTCTTTTCAACGCTCCACTATCATATTTTCTCAACATTTTCAAATAAAGTTCAAATAAAACAATTAACATAAAAACTTTTCAGTGGTCTGGAGAATACACTATTATATACATATGTATATATTTACTCTATTCACTCTTTAATAAAGTTACACACTACACAGTTAAAACTTAAAATAAGTCGCGAAAGCAAATCTTGTTAAGAACTTTCTTCTTTGCAGAGCACAGGCAAACTGTTAAAAGTAACAATCGTCTCCGGGACTCCGGGCGTTCCGTCGTTTCTACTTTGTTTTTCCGCAAACTGAAACACGCGCGTCGACACACACTGCACGCATACTATAAAGCCAGCTGCACACATTCTGATAGACGTCCGGTATGCGTGGCGCAATTATCTCCTATTCGTTATTGAAAAAATGTTTGAAGTCGAACTTACTTTATTTCAATTTTCAAGGGGTACATCTTGCAATGGTCACAAATCTTATCTAAACGTGCCTTCGAGATTTCAAAGTGTCCTTTGTTTTCTTTAATGGAACTATCATGCGTTTACCCTGATAATCTAAAAAATCGTATTACTTCTGCAACATTGGAGTGGGTGCAACTATCTTTTAGAGATAGAGTAAATCAAAGCATTGACATCTGAGGTCATGATTTCGAATACTGAAGATAAGGTAAGGAACAATTTCTAGACGTTCAACGATGGTAAGTTTTGAAAAGCAATAAATGACCTGGGATAATGAATAATCTTGAAACACGTATACATTAGGTCGATGAATTTGTCACGGAACGGGCTACACATCCATCTGAATAAAAACATATACAGTAAAGTCTCCCTATGGGCTCGCTGGTCGGGACCGGCGATGAGCCCTCATGGAGACCCGAGTCCTAATTCCGAGTGTTCGTTTCTCGCTTCTTTCTGGTCGAAGGGGGAGCGAGATGGAACGCTTTGCGTGCGCGACGGGTGCGAGCGCTCAGATGGAATCGTGACTGCTCGACGCATGCGGGCGACGGTCAGATAGCCAGGCACGGCACGAGTCTTTTTTGGGCCCTAGGCGAACTTGCCAAATTCCGCCATTTATTATAATACATTTATTTGAGTTTATTGATGACCTTACTCTGAATTTTTATTCGTAGTATTAAACCACTCATAGTACAACCTGTAATATTTAATTTTAAAGTTTATTTTGAACAATACCAGCAATGAAAATACCATTTTGCACCTATTGTCGACTTTCCGCCCTAGGCAGCCGCCTAATTTTGCTTACAGGGACCAGCCAAGCTTACGGGCAGCGATCGGTATGTACATAGCCAAAGAAAATGTATAAATAACGCGTCTTAGATTAAATAAATCATTTATATATACTTTTTTAAAATTAAATATTACAAGTTGTACTATGAGTGGTTTAATACTACGAATAAAAATTCAGAGTAAGGTCATCAATAAACTCAAATAAATGTGTTATAATAAAGGGCGCAATTTGACAAATTCGCCTAGCGCGCAAAAAAGACTTGAGCCGGGCCTGCGTCAAGATTTAGCGACGCGGTTCCCCTGCTCACCTTATGCGTTTGCGACCATCGCGCACGCCCGCCGCGCATGCAAAGGACGGAGTATCAGGCCTCCGAAAGACGGAGCGAGACAAAACATCAACGCGTCGTCTGTCTCGTACCGTCCTCGCTCGCTTTCACGCCTTTCGCTCGCTCTCGTTCCATCTCGCTCTCGCCTTCGCCGGACAAGAGTGAGACAGAAGTGGTGGGGATAGGTGACAAGCCCTCATCGTGTGCACAAAACCGAGCCCATACAGAGACTTTACTGTAGTTCTATTTAAGAAAACAAAGGTCATTTTGAAATCTCGAAAGCACGTCCACCTAGATAACATTTTGACCATTACAAGATATCCCCCTCGAAACAAAGTAAGTTATACTTGAAACATTGTTTTTAATAACGAATAATGTAGGAGATATGTACTGTGGTTTGCTAAATTGTTGGCGTCCCGTTGCTGAGCGGGGCAAGGGGGCTACCTCGCTCGTGCCGCCCCACTCTCTGCCGCGGAACTCCCACTTCCCCCGCTCGCTCTCTTCGTCTCGCGGTGCTGCTGACTGATTCGTTGATGTGACGCGTCGGCCAATAGCGACAATACGTGTGCCTTACATCTACCACTGTGTTAGAGAACGTGGGCCTATGAGGATACACTCGATCAGACCACCAAGTTTCTGCCGGCAACATTTTTGCAAACCACAGTAATTGCGTGCGAAATTTTAAATGGGATACCTCGTGTATGTCTAAAAATACTATATAATTCTCAAAAAATGTAAAAATTTAAATACAGATCATAAAGGATGTTTAAACAATGAAACTTTAAAATAAAAACATAAAATTTGAAGTTGTGGAACTCAGACAATTTATTTGATACAACATTTCCAATGAAGACAGAGTGAGCAAATCGCTTAGAACGGGGCCCCCCGGAAAGTGGGGCCCGGGGCTATAGCCCCCCCTAGCCCTCCTTTAACCCGGGCCTGAGCGGATGGAGAGCTAGTACTCACAGTTTGTCTTTATAGAGGAACGGTAGCACGTTCATCGCGCGACGATGTCAACAAGAAGCTGACTTCCTTTGTTACACAGGTCGCGAGCCGCCGGTCGGGCCCGGCCCCCCCCCCCCGCCGATCCCGCGATCCGAGCTACTCGGTCCACCCGAAACACGGAAACGGCGAGAGCAGGCAACCGGTCCCCTCATTGGCCCGCGCAGTTAAACTATATACATACAGGGTGTCCCATCTAAGACGAGACAGCCGGTTTTCTCCTAAACTATAGGAGATAAAAATATAAAAAAAATAGGGAATTGCATGGTTCGAGGGGGCCAATTAATTAGCGCGAACGAATTTTTTATCGATTATTATTTTAAAAGATACGATGGTCAAGTTCGGTTTTTCAAATGGAACTATTTTTTTTGAACACCTGAGTTGATAGTACGTTCCAAGAGAAATTCAATAAGCTTTAATGTATACACTTTATTTTCACTGGTTTTTAAGATATTGCGCTTGCAAATTTACTGATTTTCACTGGAAGAAAACTGTCTGGTATAGCACGGACCGGGAACGGTCTTACTGGCTCCACGGGTGGCACTGCCTATTGAAATAGATACCTACCTGCCAAAGGTCTACGCCAGGCCCAAAGGCTGGACAATTTTTTTCCGTCAGAAATGCTACTTAGGTAGGTACACGGAGGGTAGTCGGGTCACACACTGCCGAAATGATACAGGGTAATTTTGGAGCACCGCCCGTCAAGGAGATGCGCTGGCACCCCGTGGCGAGGACAGACCTTCGCATTGCCTCACCCGATTTTTATGGTTTTTTTCCGGAAAAAGGTACGAATCCTGGGCCGAACGTAGCGAATTGAGGTCGGCCCTCCGCAGTCGAGGGTGAATTATCCATTACAGCGTATTAAGAAACTCTTTTCTTCGTCGTATCGAAAGGGAAGTGACGCCAATGGATTCCTTATGTTTTTCTGATGAAAATCATACCAAATGTCATACAAATCGCACTACTTTGACACAAGCAATTTGTATTCTTTATGTAAAATTTGTCCGATTTACACGATATTTGGCATGATTTTCATCGGAAATCCCCAAGGAATCCATCCGCGACACTTCCATATCCATACGATAAAGAATAAAGAATTATTTTATTTCCTAACCAGATACAGGGTAATTAAGGAGCAGCGCCCGTCAAGGAGATGCGGCGGCCTGGTACCCCGTGGCAAGGACAACCCCTCGCAGTGTCTGACCGAATTTTATGGCTTTCCACCCGCGAAGGGGTTCGAGTGCCTAATAAGGAGTGAGAAATCTTCGACTTGCGCATTTCTCATCAGATCTTTGCAAAACCGACACCTATCGATTCCTTATGTTTCGCCGATGAAGCTGACACTAAGAACGACGTAATTCGGTCCATAATGAAGGAAATTCCATAGAATATCGATTTATGTAATTTCAAGCTGACTTGACTTGGTTAAAAATAGTCCGATTTACATGAAATTTGGTATGATTTTAATCGACGGAACGCCAGGAATCCATTGGCGCCACTTCCCCTTCGATACGATGAAGAAAAGAAGCAAACATTTGAAATCCTGAACATTTCTCACTTCTTAATGGTATTCCAAACCCTTCGAGGGTCTAAAGCCATAAAATTCGATGGGCACTGCGGGGTGTTGTCCTCGCCACGGGGTGACGGGCGCAGCACCAGAATCAGCCTGTACCTACCTTTTTAAGAAATAAAACAATTCGTTATTCCTTATCGTATGGATATGGAAGTGTCGCCGATGGATTCCTTGGGGATTTCCGATGAAAATCATGCCAAATATCGTGTAAATCGGACAAATTTTACATAAAGAATACAAATTGCTTGTGTCAAAGTAGTGCGATTTGCATGACATTTGGTATGATTTTCGTTAGAAAAACATAAGGAATCCATTGGCACCACTTCCCTTTCGATACGATGAAGAAAAAGGTTTCTTAATACGCTGTAATGGATAATTCACCCTCGACTGCGGAGGGTCGACTTCAATTCGCTACGTTCGGCCCAGGATTCGTACCTTTTTCCGGAAAAAAACCATAAAAATCGGGTGAGGCAATGCGAAGGTCTGTCCTCGCCACGGGGTGCCAGCGCATCTCCTTGACGGGCGTTGCTCCAGAATTACCCTGTATCATTTGGGCAGTGTGTGACCCGACTACCCTCCGTGTAATTGGTCTGCGCGAAGTGGGGCGCAAGTTCGATCATTATCAGTACTCCTGCCCGATAGGAATACGCTTTACTTTAATTATAGTACATGTGTGTTTTGTAATAAAATGTTTCTATCGTCTCCTGAATTCAATAACTGGCATCCAGATATCTACGCTCCTACAATCCACCGTCAACGCGGCTCGTAGAGAGACACAGGAAGAAAAGGGGTAGCCCGCTGTCGACGCGTGGTCCTCTCGAGTATAAACACGAGCTTCAATATCAGAACAAAAGCAAGCGTTAACGTATTCCGTGCGAGAGAAGGTGGGCATTGCTGTGAAGAACAATGCTTCAAGAGAGCAGCCGTTTGTCAGGAATGCAAATCCGAATGGTTCTGATACAATCTGCTCCCTATGATTGAAATTTAGTCTAGCAACTTTCACTCCTCCTAACCTAACCAATCGAACTTGCATCCCTCCCAAAAGAACCGGCCATCCGAGCGTAGAAGCAAGTGCGAAATAAAAGTAACGGTGCGCTTCTCGATACCGCAGATGTACCTACCTAAGTAGCATTTCTGACGGAAAAAAATTGTCCAGCCTTTGGGCCTGGCGTAAACCTTTGGCAGGTAGGTATCTATTTCAATAGGCAGTGCCACCCGTGGAGCCAGTAAGACCGTCCCCGGTCCGTGCTATACCAGACAGTTTTCTTCCAGTGAAAATCAGTAAATTTGCAAGCGCAATATCTTAAAAACCAGTGAAAATAAAGTGTATACATTAAAGCTTATTGAATTTGTCTTGGAACGCACTATCAACTCAGGTGTTCAAAAAAAATAGTTCCATTTGAAAAACCGAACTTGACCATCGTATCTTTTAAAATAATAATCGATAAAAAATTCGTTCGCGCTAATTAATTGGCCCCCTCGAACCATGCAATTCCCTATTTTTTTAATATTTTTATCTCCTATAGTTTAGGAGAAAACCGGCTGTCCAGTCTTAGGTGGGACACCCTGTATATAACATAGCATATATATATTTCAAGAGAAAAAAATATTTGAAAAACTATATATATAACCCTGATAACCAGGTCTGCCGGCAGATCCGGCGCCGTCTATGTCCGCATTCAACTACGGTTCTGCCGGCAGACCCTGACAAGGCAGGATCCGCAGCAGATCCTGCTGCCCGTCTGACACATCCAATAGCGCCATCTGCCGGCAGACCCTGCCTTGTCAGACCCTGCTGTCCATCTGCTGACAGACTGCAGGCAGGGTGGTTATCAGGGTAAGTTGATTAATGTTTTTTCTCCTCTCTGCACTTCCTCTGCAATCCTAGACGGAACCATTCCGCTGCTTCTTTATTAAAGTCGACCTCGCGGAAATCAGCATAGCTATGTTTTAAAATCTCTTCTCAAACGTTTTCTGTCTGACATATGTATTAATTAAAATATCTCTCCAACTTAACCTAAAACCAATGTAATAATTGTTTATTGCAACACGCCACATTTAATCTTCGCGTAAACGTTAGATTTTGCACTCTAAACACACCGATGCTAAACGCAGTCCTTATTTTAACACGTTCCGTGCCGGAGTTTTGCAGCAGGAAACGTTACCACGCTTCAAAGGTCATGATTAGTCACTCGAGCAACCGGTAAATTATATTTCTCGTTTGTCGCTGTTATGTTCTATTTATGAAACAAAAATTACGGAATACTTGTGACTCCTACGTTCCATGACATTTACATCTGGATTAATATGGTGCCTATACGTAAGAAGAGTTACGTAAAAATTATATATTTTGTGTGACTTTTCAAGTATGTTCATAGGTAATGTTGCTGCTATGTTCTATCTATGTAACAAAAGTTACAGAACATTGTGATACCTGTATTACGTAGCGGTTATATTTTGTACATGTAACAAAAGTTACAGAATTTGTGACTTCCATGTTACGTAGTATTTACAAGTTGTGCTGTGGGGGTTACAACCACGAACGATTCCATGCCACTGAAAACGCGAAAATTGATACCAGAACCAACCATAACCCTATCAAGCATTAAAATCTGTAAACCTGAAAATTGAAGCTAAAATCAATTAGAATGTAATAAAACGCACGAATTTGGTAAACATAAACAAATTAAGCTAAAACTCACTATTTCGATGAAATGTACTCAGAAAATGACGTTATGAATGGAAATTTTGATTTCTTAATCACGAATAATTACACTCCACAACTTCGTAATCCGCTCCCCGAAGTGACAGAAAATATAACCTATATGTTATACCCGATTTCATAAAGATACTGTTGCGGCGTAACAATAATGTTTTGGATGGATGTTAAGTCATAAGAAGTTGACAAATGTAGCGTAAAAGAACGATATTTCCAATAAACATTTATTGTCATGTAATTAGCATATATGTAGGTTATATTTTCTTGCTTATATAGCCAGAATTACCCTGCTTTCCCCTGTTTGCAGTAATCGAATTCGAAATACAGAAGCACACGTAAAGCGACAAATACGCATGCGCGTAATATGCGCATTGACTGCCCATGGTTTTATTTTCTGCACTTGTTGCACGCATTATGCGCTAGAAGTTGGAGGATTCTAGGGAATTCTACGAAATTGGTACTGCCATTAGAGATGGAGTGCAAAATCACTAACAGTGATTTATCACAGTGATCGCAGATTCACGATCACGGTCGTGATTTAACTTTAATCACGACCGTGATTGTGATTTTTTTAACTTGAGTGAATTGTGTACTGTGATCGTAATTCTTGATCTTGATTGAATTATTTTTTATAAAATACTTTCATAGAGCTTGTGTTACAGTCAAAGCGTGCTAATTCAGCGAATATATAGAATATTCATTCATAAATAGTCAATGTATGCACGCACTGATTTGATTGATTAAAGTATTTACATATACATTATACGTTTTAACTAAAGTGAAGAAATATTCGTTAATTTAAATAGATCGAGAATGATTACATTGGTTCAAAATATTCAACTGAGATTCTATAAGAACAGTGAGGATTTGAGAATGTTTCGAGAGGAAGTAGAAATTGGGGTTATGTGGCGCGTGCAAAGAGCAGTTATGCTCTCCACCAATCAGAAGCGATCACTATTCTGCCTGCACCAATCACATACGATCATTAAAATCACGGATCACTGTGAAAAATCACCGTGATTGGGAACGAACGTGATCGGATCACTCGTGATTCACAAATCACGGTTCTAGCCAACACTAACTGCCATCTCTGCACTCGCTGTATGAATTGCAACCAATGCAACGGACTCAATATCGAAGCGAACAACACATCCCTAGAATGTTTTAGGCAGGGTCGAAACGAAAGATGAGGAAGGAAGCAAATACGTAGCGCGCATTGTTATTTCTTAAAGGCTTTTACTGCTAAGTTTTTCGAACGTGCTCTTATAATGCTAACTTTACAGCTATACTCTAATCCAGAAGACGTACGAGAGCCTGCGATTCTATTCAATAGCCTTCAAAACCTTGAATTTACCCCGGACGCGGATAATAAATAACTTCGTTTTTCCTTTACACATCTGCTTACCAAATTACGCTGGGTAAACAGCAGTTCGTCCTGTAAAACTCATAAAATATGGTCTTCGCTTTCAATAATTATCGCTGTTCAAGAAGAATAGAAAAACTCGGGTTGAGAAAATCCAGGAACCAATAAAGCCATCAAATTTTGTTAGAGTCGGTCCCCGATCCTTAGGACGAAGTAACCGATGTAGTTAGGAAGCGTGCTTCGACCACCGTCCAAAAGTCTCGAATTAAATTAACCGTAATCCATTCAACTGCATAGCTATTTGTAAGTAAGTTTTAACATTCCCGCGTAACCTCACGAGCATCAGACGCAGGGGGTGGAAACTGAATAGGGAACTTCCGGGATAGCGTTTAGACCGGAAGGAGGGGCTTTCACAATGTAGATGGCGTTAGTGTCGCGGTATAGTTGTGTTTGTGTCTGTACATACACGATCGGCTGAGACTTACACTGTCTTATAAGTGAAAAGAAGTAAAACGTGAGTGAAACGCTAGTTTTTACTTGTGTTTACTGTTTAACTTAAAATGAATGTGCAAAAGAGTGGAGCAACTGCAAAGAGGGTGACAGGTAAGAAAGTTTTATGTACGGTTTGAGTTACATTTAAGACACTTGTTTATTTGAATATTCGTGATGTTTTTGTATTTTTAGGTTAGAAACTCTATTATCAAAACTTTTAATAAATTTAATTCACCCTTTAAGTTCACAGGAGCAGACAGACAAAAAACAGAATGAAAGATGCAGAGGAGGATCTACGTTGCAAATGACTTGCATATGTAAGGGCGCCGAGTACAGTTCAGACAACGTGCGCCAAGCTGGTACGGGCGTTGCAGGTATGCATGACATAATATTGGTAATAATTATGATAATTACGATAATAATAAGTAAAATATCCTTTATGTTGTATATAGAACTTGTTGGTTCCTGCTTGGGGCGAAATCCGGCTACGATGTCGACAGTATACTGCCCATAGGACATTCCCCTGACGTCTGCGTGCCACTCAAGCACCTACGATGCATGCGTATTTAGGTAAAATTCAAAGTCAATTTTCTCGAAAACGAAGCCTCTACAGCAAATTCGTCACTCTGAATTTTCGACTTATATTTGCCTGTAGAATCATCCCCCGAAGTATTGACCATAGGTAGAGGAACACCATGTATATGGAGGTCGCGTACGAAGGAATACATATATGTACATAAATTAACAATGTAATATAAGTAATTAATATAATTACTTAGCACTATAGCGTTTAAGCAAACTGTTAAACTTAATATATGGAACATTTTTCAAAGAAAAATCTGAGCCACTCACTAATCCTTACCTCTACTTGTATTTTTTACAATTAAGTATCTTATACAAAATGTAGGGTAAGAGATACATTTGTTGGAATTATCAGTTATTGTTGGCAAAATAATGTCCAATTATGCCAATAATAACTGAAAAAATGGGGAAGGTTTAGATAAGAAACTTCAGGTGAATGTGAAATATTTAATTAAATTCAGTTACTGCAAATTTAATTAAATATTTTTCTCTAACACCTGAATTTCATATCCAAATCTTCTTAACGTGTCAACAAATGTATTTCTAATTCTACATATTACAGTCTTAGAGCATATACTATGGAGATCTCATTGAGAGCTCGAAACTGTCGCCAACATGGTGCAAGAGAGAAAGACATGTGCGAGCGAGAAAAGTATATGTCCTATTCGACCGTAATGCGCAAGCGCCGATATGGTGCGAGAGAGAAAGACATGTGCGAACTGGTGCGAGAGAGAGGACATATGCTTCTCTCACTCGCAAGATATCTTTCTTTCTCGCACGATATCGGCGCTTGCGCATTACTGTCGAATAGGACACATACTTCTCTCGCTCGCACCAGTGGCACGTCTCTTTCTCTCTCGCGTGATGTTGCCGACAATTTCGAGGCAGTCACTCTAAGGCAATGATACCTCCATGTATATATGCTCTAAGATTACAGTATGCAGATTCTGAGTATATTTAATTTTCCCGGCACGTGCCGCCATATTGAATTTTAGTTCAAACAAAATCTCTCACAATGTAGATGGCGTGCAAATACTAAACTAGAGCAGAGTTCTGCAATGGGCGGGTTTGACCCGCCCGTCACCCGGCCGTGACGTCGATTCACCCGCCCGCCCGTACCCGTATCTGCACTCACCCGGCGGTACCCGCTATGAAGCTAGCCATACCCGCCCGGACCCGCTGGCGGACAGAGCTGTTCAAGTACCCGGATAAAGCAAGCCGAGTCTGACTCGGCTCGAAAAACCGAGCCGAGCCAAGTACCCGAAACAACCGAGCGGCTCGGATAGAACCAAGTACTTGAATTTTTTTCAAGCGGCCCGAAAGAACCGGGCGGATTGGATAGAATCGAGCGGCTCGGATAGAACCGAGTACTTGAATTTTTCCAAGCGGCCCGAAAGAAACCGGGCGGATTGGATAGAACCAAGCGGATTGAATTTTTTCCAAGCGGCCCGAAAGAAGGCGGGCGGATTGGATAGAACCAAGCGGCCCGAAAGAAACCGAGCGGCTTGGAAAGAAACGAGCGGTCCGAAAGAAGTTGGAGCAGATCGAAAACTATTTGTCCGCTTTATTTCAAACTTGGTACACATATTCTTAATGGTATTATCTAAACTGTATGATATCATTTTTTATGCGATAACCCATTTGTATATAACAAATGTTTTAAGTTTGCCTTGTTAGGTAAAAAATGAATAGTGATATTTACCTTGCTCTCATTTGTACAATAAATTTTTTCTTCTCAAATCCGTATGCTACCTTGTAGATATTTGATTAATGAACACTAGAATCATGGTCTTTCTGATGTTAGATAAACCTGGGCATCATAATTTGATACATCGCTCGCGCGCGTAATATTTATACAACATATGCCTTAATACATGCTCTGCACATAAGAATTAACGAAATAATTTCCAACCTCATAGTATCTGTAAAAAGAATTCGTCTAACCCCTTAATAAAGGGTGTTGCCTGTTAATGGCTAAATAAGTGTAAATGAATAAATAAAGAAATAAGTATAATATAGACTGCGGAATTTAGTGCAAATGCATGTGTTTGTAGTAATGGATTAAACAAGTGGGACTTTGACCGATCTATATTTCATCATTGAGAGGATTTAAAAAATATATTTGTAATTTTGCATATTTTGGGTATTTTTCATGGTTCTTGCATATACGGAATTTGTTTACAAATTAGCTCGAGTAATTGTTAGAAGTTGCTGAACCTCGACTTTAAAATTGAATAGCTTCATACCTATGTTAAAAAGTTTATGTAAGTGTAATAGTTACATTATATTCAAAAGTTTAGTAATTTAATAGCAGGTACAGTGATACTTGTAATAGTTTGTATAATACACATATCATGCGAATGTACTGATAGATTGTATATTGATGAAACAAGATTATATGAATTTTCTAATCCCCACGGAAGTGCGTCGGTATATTTGCTGTATTCATTCTTCATATATATGTCCAGAAACTCAGAGAAAGAAACGAAGTAAAGTTTTATTCACTGAACTGTTTGGCTTGTATTGAAGGGATTGTTGTGCACTGCAACGCGGCATATCAGACTTGCATTAACTTCCGCAGTCTAGGTATAAATAAATAAACGAATAATCTTTAAACAATAAACAACTTAAATAAACGTACAATTTTTTTTATTTAATTAATGCAAGAACGCAGTACCAATCCGTTTGAATGAGGATGGGGAATACTTCTGCAAGAGCGTATGAAATTACAAGAAATGAAATAATTTTATTTAAATAACATTTGCACAGTTTAATTATACGTTGTAGCATATTTCGTACATTGGATTACATACATACTTCATACATGATGCACGTATACTATGTACATACTACATACACACTATATTCATGCTAAACATATACATTACTTATTATATATATGGAACATACAGTATAGGCATACAATGTACTGTTGGCCCTACGCACGTACTAGATGCTACTATATACTATTACATTATATTACATGAGGGGGACATATAGTATTGGTATTTGTTTGACCTTGAAAAGTCCTGCAAAGGTCACGTGCCGCCGGCATTAGCGTTACCCGATGTACACCGCGGGGAGGTTGCTCGGTCGGACTTTGTACATCATGGTGGCTCTAAAAAGAGCCGATTTTGCGCCAGTGTAAATCACGTAGACTTGCTGTAACAAAATGAACACAAATGCAGGGACTGTTAGATAGTTAAAACTCAATGGAGATCGAAGATCGCACATTAGTAAATTAATAAGGTTTCTTTGCTCTTACCATTGCTGTTTGGGCCTATTCGCCGACAAAAAGCACAGCTGCTCCACCCTGTGGCACAGGAGGCATGTCCGCTTCACCGTGACTATGTTGCCGGCACGCGAAAATAGCCTTTCGCTATAAGCCTGCGATGCCGGCACGCCCAAAATATTTTGTGCCGCACGGGCCAGTTTCGGAAATCGTGTTCTATTGTCTTTCCACCACTTCAGTATACACGATTCCGCGTCTATAATTTTGTCGTCCATGTAGGTTTTGATTTCCGCTTGGAGCGTATCATCTGGAGTCCCCAGCTCGTGCCTCCCAACATCGGCATAGTAATCTTGTAACGTCCCTAACGCTGATTTTGTCATAGAAACAAAATATATAACATACAACATGGAACATAGTATCACATAATTTTAGCATTGTTTCACACTTACCTGACGACGTTTCGCTCGACGATGCGCGTTCCTCACTCACGACATTCGCGTTGCTTCCCCCCAGGTACTTATCCGCAAACGAATACAGGGTCGTGTGAGCGGAGTCTTTGGCGTCTGCCGACAATAGTCGGTCTTTGACGCGAGGGTCCAGAATCATAGCAATTATCATCGTTTCGGACGTGTCGATGAAATAAAATCTGTCATTCAACTCCTCTAATAAATATTGTTGGAATTCAGAGCAGTGGTTTGACATGGTCTCATCCGTACGGCAGGATAACCACTTCCGTATGTATTTAATTGATGAGATATAACGGCATAGCGTTGGCGAATCTTCCACGGTCATCATCAACGTTGCTTCTTTAAATAACCTCAATAAACCACAATATTTTTCGATTCTAGACCACTCGCTACTTGTTATGATATCCGGCATTCCTCGCTGACACAACACTGCATTAAGTGCGTGTTGTACCTGGAGTAAGCGACACAGCATGTCGTACTGTGAGTTCCATCGCGTCTCCACGTCGCCGATCAGCGTTAAAGGTTTGAGGGTCGGATTGTGCTGTTTTTGGACCGCATTCAATTTATCATATGCCACCGTAGAGCGATGGAAAAATGTAACAATGGTCTTGCACTTTTTCAATATTTCAAGGAGGTCCGCTGACTTTTTAATCGCCTCCTTTACCACTAACTGAAAAAAACTCGTTGCATTAAATATGTAATGTTAATGATTTATTATTCATTTTAGCATTAAACTGTTTATTTACCTGCAGAGTATGGGCGTAACATGGGATACGCTCCCACTCATTGCACAGTTTAATTGCTTTTGCAATGTTGGCCGCGTTGTCCGTAGTGAAAAAAATTGTGAACTCCTCTCTGAATAGGTCCCAATCGGTCAAGCATTTGCGCAAGTGAGCATTCAGATTTTCACTCGTGTGCGCCTCTGTGACACACTCTATTTGTAATGTGCAATTATTCAATACAAAATCTGCATTTAAGTAATGCACAGTTAGAGAAATGAAACGCTCCTTCGAGCGTGACGTCCAGCCGTCCGTAGTAAATGCGAATGTCCGTATCTAATCAAAAACAGTTAAAAGATGTGTAGGTGTATATCTTTAATATAGTTACAAATGTTCTTCAATATGACATAAAAGATGGTGATAAATGGCATGAACGTTAGAGAAGTTATACTTACAGTTTTCGCATCCTCGTTGATCATGTCCTGCAGTTTCTGTCTTTCCGTTTCATACAACTGCGGCACGATATCGTCGGCGAACGTGGCCCGGCCGGGGATCTCGTATCGGGGCTCCAGAACGTTCATTAATTGTTTAAACCCCTCATCAGACACCATAGAGAAGGGTTGGCAATCCAAAATCACCATGCGGGCAATCGCATCGGTGATCTGCTTTGCTCGCGGCGACGATGCTTCCAGCGTGGGCACTTGCGGAATTGCTGTGGGCGAATTTCGCGGTATGAGTCACGTGGGTATTGGGAAATTGTGTAATTGTTCAAAATAAAGTTCCATGTATGAGTAGAAGCATAAATAGTTAATTTCTTACATACCGTTTGCATTGGTCGTGGCTTGAACCTGACGGTTCTCATCCCTCTCCGTATCTCGGAATGCATCGGTATGTTGCATTTCCATGTGCCGGCGAAGCGATGTAGTGCCTCCTGCTTTCGTTTTGTACTTTTTCCCACAAGTCTTGCATAGACTCTCCTCTCGATTTAATTTTGTGAACCACATCCAGACAGAGCTGTGGTTCCTACGCGGTGGTCTGCTATCAACGAGAGCGTTGGGGGAGGACTGATCCTCGCTCGGTCCGCTTTCTGCCACATCCATGGCCTCGGTTCCACGGATAATTTCCATTATAAACGAATGTTGTACGGTCACAGACCTCACGAATTCGAAAAAGAATTGCTTTCCTTCGCTCGCGAGATGACCGCCTGTTCTAATCGGCAAATTAATGTCGATAGAACGAATTTAGATGTTGAATGATGATGGTTGAGGAAAATGTGGTTTGGAATGAATATAATAAATTTATTCGTATACTGATCGTGAGTTGTGCTTGCCGCTATGGCTCGAGATCGAATGTCCCAGCGATCATTCCACGACCGGCTCGCGCTTGCCGTCAATTTTCCATTGTTTTTGATTCTTGGCCCGGCCAAACGCAAATTGCCTTATATGGTCATGCATGCAATTGTCGATGCCGTGGAGGTTCTCAGCCTTCACCTTGCGTATAAAGCTCAAATTTCAATGCTAGAAAACATTCGTCTCTTGTATTATTCGTTGTATTTTTCTATTTCGAAGCTACGCATGAAATCGTAAATTCTGACGTAATTTCTTGGGGAATTTTAGTACCTTTCTCTGTAGATGTTTAGAATATATATAGGAGATAAGTGTGGGAGACTTGAAGAAGGACTTTTGTCACCTACCCCTTGAGCCTCAGTTGTTAAGTGGTTGCACATCTAGCGTTTCTTCGACTTGTAATTTCTGGTCAGTTTGTCACGAATCTTGTGAGACACAAGAACTGTAGAACACAGTTTTGTACAGTGGGAAACAGTGGTAACATTCTTTTATAAAAAATGATTAATGTGCGAAATTAATTATGCAGTCAGAACGGAATCTTGAAATTGTCCAAAAAGTCAAAGACAATATTTATTGTGCAGTTGAAAATGTTAAGGGTGTTAGTGCAATATGGCAAAAATTTTTAATGATTAAACAAACTGAAAGTGGAAAAAATGTAGGTTTTGCACAATGTAGGATGTGCCAAAAAATTATGATGTGCAATAGTAAAAGTGGGACATCCAATTTGACACGGCACGTGTGCAAAATTGATGTGGTGCCAGTGAGAAGTGATATTTCCATTTCTTCAGAGGACAAGAAGGAAATACTCGAAGGCTGCGTTACCTATTGCACGCAAGATCTACGTTCATTTAACAGCATTAGTGGTCCCGGATTTAAAAACTTAGCACAAAAATTAGTTAATTTTGGCTGTAAATACGGCCGTGTGCCGGTAGAAAGTGCGTTACCTCATGCGACAACAGTATCGCGGAATGTTTTAGAAATGGCAGAAGTAATGAGGAAAACCGTTTTGCCAGAAATAATGGACGCAGTTAGACAGGGTATTTGTGCTGCTACTACAGATTTATGGACGGATCAGTATACGAAAACATCGTATTACACCGTAACGGCTCATTATATAAATAAATCGTGGAGTTTAGTAACGAGGGTATTGTTTACAACCGACTTTCCGGATGAAAAGAAAACTGGCGAAAATATAAGAAGGGAATTGAACCGCCGATTTGAAGAATTCGGAATTCCATTGGACATGATACATAAAATTACATTTGTGACAGATCAGGGAAGCAACATTATAAAAGCTTTGAAAACTGTTGAAAGGTTGAATTGCTCCGCGCATTGCATCAATTCCGCACTACGCAATGGGTTCAAAGAGAAGTTCCTTTCAGAGCACGCTCCAAATATATTGCAAACTATAGAAACGACGAAGAACCTTGTTGCGTATCTGAAACGTTCTGGTCTTGTATCACGGTTGCCAAATACAGTCCACCAGGAAACCGATACAAGGTGGAATTCAAGAATAGAGATGTTGAGATCAGTGCTCACTCAATACGATGAAATTTGGGAAATTTTGCGTGAAGCACAAGAAACCAACAGATTAGAAAATTATAATAAACATAAGGCGCGCGATCTAATAGATTTCCTCGAGTTATTTGAGGAAGCTATCCTAGTGTTGGAAGGAGAAAAAAAACCCACTCTGCATTTAGTCACTTTATGGTTCCACAAGTTATTGCAACATTGCGAACCAAACACTATGGATAACAAAGAAATCAAAGATGTAAAAAATGCAGTCAAAAACTATTTGGAAACCAAATTTCATTTGCATGATTTACAGAAAATAGCTACTTTTCTAGTTCAAACTTTTCGAAAGCTGCGCATGCTAACAATAGAAGAGAAAACTTTAGTTCGCGAAAAGATTACAAAATTAATATCTGCAATTCCCGACCAACAAACAATTGACCAGCCTGGAACATCTGCAGCCTCTACAATAAGCAATAATGAAGAGGTACATCCAAAACGATTGAAAACAGTTTTCCATGAATGGGCCGACTCTGATGAGGAAACCGAGAACGATGACATAAGTTCATATATGGCGTTAAAGCATACAGACATTGTAGATATTCTTCAATGGTGGAAGGACAACAACCATCTCCTGCCAAAATTGAACCTTATTGCAAAAAAGTATTTGCGATACCGGCAACCAGCGCTTCAAGCGAGAGATGTTTTAGCTCCGCTGGTTTTCTTATACAAGAGAGGAGATCTCGCTTAAAGCCCGAACTGGTAGACGCAATGTTATTTCTACATAATAATACGTAAGTAATTTTGACAAAATGCGTTCCTTCTTTATCTTCTTTTGTATTGCTGTACATATCCTAATCGAAATTTTTCAAATATATTGACTCTATTAGATTTATTTCTTTTTGCATACATTTAACTTTATTGTATAATATTTTCATTGTACAAATATTTTTACTTCTTCTTTCATTGGATCTGAAAGTTTCATTAATTCTTTTCATTTTTGTAGGCCATAATCTTCAAATCTAGTCCGTAATACATGCATAATACAATCTTCATCATAATCAGCAGCAGCGTACTCTGAAAGGAATTGTTTTTTTAATACATTGTGGAATGTGGAATTGATGCCCAAAGCAATTCAACCTTTCAACAGTTTCCAAGGCTGGCCACGGTTCGATGGTGTCCATTGCTTCCCTGACCTGTGACAAATGTAATATAATGTATCATATCCAATGGAATTCCGATTTCTCCAAATCGACGATTCAATTCTCTTCTTATGTTTTTGCCGGTTTTGCTTTCATCTGGAAAGTCTGTTGTGAACAATACTCTTGTTACTAAACCCCACGATTCATCTATATAATGTGCCGTTACGGTGTAATACGATGTTTTCGTATACTTATCTGTCCAAAAATCTGTAGTGGAAGTACAAATACTATGTCCAATTGCGTCCACAATTCCTGGCAAAATGTTTTTCTTGATTCTTGCTATTTACAAAACATTCTGCGATACTGTGAGGTAGAATGTTTCTACGAGCACACGACGGTACTTGTAGCCGAAATTAGTTTTTGCGGTAATTTTTTACCTTCTGGACCGCTTATGGCTTATGCTATTAAAGGAACGCAGATTGTGAATGCAATATGTAATGCAGCCATTGAGTATTTCTTGTCTTATGAAGAAGTGGAAATATCATTTTTAAATGTCACTTTATTTATGTTTAATTACAATGTTTTGTGTTTATTATTTTGTAATAGTATGTATATAGTGCAAAATTATTTTTATGCTATTAGTCCTATATTAAAAGCATTTATTTTTCTTTGCAGTATTGGAATTTTTGTTACTTTCCCTTTGTTAATAATTATAATATAAATAAAATATTAACTCGGTTTGAACGCGCGGATATTAGCGGGTATAGCGTAGCGCGGGTATTAGCGGGTATAGCGCGGATACGGGCGAGTCAGATAAAAGTTCTGTCAACTCCGGGCGGGTATGGGCGGATAGAAATCGACGCTGACCCGCTTACCCGCCGGCGAGTCCGGGCGGGTTGGGTGAATCGAAAGACGGACGGGTAACGGACGGGTAAACCCGTGATATATCCGCCCGTTGCAGAACTCTGAACTAGAGCACTAAGGTTAAGGTTAAGGTATTTATTTTCTTTCAGGCTATATAGTTCCCTACTAGATGGCACTTCAAGTTCTCTACTTATATAGCCCAACGAACAATAATCTCATCATTCAAACATCCCATTCTACATCCATTACTTATTTTAAACATCACATTGTTTTTAGTGTGCTTATCCTATTTAGCTTATGCTACATTACATGTCATTTTCTCTTATATTATTGCATATTACATTTAATTTACGCGTACTTATGTTTCTATATCTATAACTTAATATAATATAATCTAATATAGTAATCAGTCTTTTATTTTGAGTTTTCCCCTTTTCTCCGTTTGCTCTTTAAGAGCCCCTGTTTCGTCCTTTACCCGTGTTATGTTTCATTTACCTTAACTTATCTATCAATCACTAGGCACATTTTTTGTACTTATCCAGTTCCTATATTGCGTTATATATCTTTTTTTATTTTATTTAGAAAACCTACCACTAATCTAGCTATACTAGGTTCCGTCTCATTTATTCTCTCCATAATTTCATCTCCCTCTTTGACGCCTTTTGACGTCATTTTGGCTATCAGTTCCCCTCTCATTTCCTCATATTTATTGCACTTCCATAGTACATGGTTAATATCTTAAATTCCCTCCCCGCATTCACACTCTGGAGATTCTATTATCCCTTTCCTGTGCAGGGATTCCGCCAGGTTGTAATGGTTTGCTCTCAGCCTATTAAGTGTGGTTATAGTTTTTCTTTCTATATTCGCTATCTTCCTAAACCAAGGTTTCCTTTTCCCAGTATTATTTATCCTTAAATTAAAATATTTGACTCCTTTCTCCTTTCCTTCTTCCCTCATATCCTTGGTTGACTTATCCCATGCCTTCTCCATTAGTGCTGTTCTAATGTCCTCCATCGGTATTTTCCACTGGTGTTCTGCATTTCCAGCCGTTTGCTCTTTTGCTTTTTTATCCGCTCTTTCGTTTCCCTCTATACCTGTATGCGCAGGGACCCATGCTATTCTGATTTTTCCAATGTACCGCTCCGCACCGTTCCTTTCTCTCTTGTGTTGTCTCTCTCTCTCCAGCAGAATTTCCTTATTCTTCCAGTCCTATTATCTTGTTTTTCCCTGTTTTTGTGTATCTCGTAGTTACTAACTCTCTTGATCACGCTCATTGAGTCCGTTAATATCAGAACGTCTTTTTCCCTCCATTCTTCATTCGCATATTCAATAGCTTTTTCGATGGCTATTGCTTCCGTCGTGTATATTGTCGCATTCTTATTTATTCCAAAGCCTCTGTCCTGCCATATTATATTTCCGTCATTTCTTTCCAGAATTACTATTCCCACTCCATTAGAATTTGCATCCTTCATTTTCGATCCGTCTGTATAGATTTCAACCTCTGTGCCCATATTAATGCCCATTTTCTCTTTGATCTCTTGGATCAGTACCATCTTGTCTCGTTACTTCATCCCTCAGACCTCCCGCGTCCCATTCGATTAGGTCATCGATGTCGATATCCTCTTCCTCTTCCGATTCATCTTCTCGTAGTGTATCTATATTGTCCTCCTCCCTTTCCATTATTTCCTCCAGGAAGATAGTGTCTTTCCACGCTTGTAATATATTGATCTGTGTGTCGTTGTCTCTCTCGTTCATGGTTTCTGCTAGATGTTTAATAGCTTCTAGTGGTTCACTTTCCCTCTTATACCTTTGGTTGGATATATATCTTTGAGTTATAAGCTTGCTTCTGTTCATTATGTCCATTACACCCGCTTCCACTGACATCACATTGGTCGGAGTGGACATCCTATAGCCCATAGCCGTTCTAATTCCGGCATTATGTATTTTTTTCACTGTATCTTCTATCTTGTTGTTCCTATTGGTATTATTGAAATAAATAGGCATCCCATATTCTATCACTGATCTAACCAGTGACTTGTACAATAGTATCATTGTTTCAGGATCGGCACCCTTTTTTACATGACTTATATATTTTAACATGGCTAGACTCCTTTTGGCTTTCAGAGCCATTAGTTCTGTGTGTGTTTCAAAATTCAGTTTTCGGTCCAACGTGATTCCCAGGAATTTAATATTCTCCTCTTCTTTAATTTCCCGTCCCTTCACCACAATCATAGCTTTTTCTCTCCTAGATGATTTATTCTTTTTAGAAAAGTTAATTAGGTTGGTTTTATCTTCAGCAATATCCAATTTAATATTGTTTAAATTTTTAATTATTATCCTCATTGCTTCTTCAAGTACTCTTCTGTTTTGATCTCTCGCGTTGCTTGTGGTGTATACCACGATGTCATCCGCATATTGTAGCATATTAACCTGCTGTAGGTTTATATTGTTTGCGATGTCTGCCGTATATATGTTATACAAGATCGGGCTTAGTATTGCCCCCTGTGGCAATCCTTTCTAGAGCTGTTCAAGTACCCGGAAAAAGCAAGCCGAGCCTAACTCGGCTTGAATGATCGAGCCGAGCCGAGTACCCGAATGAACCGAGCGGCTTGAAAGAACCGAGCGGCTTGGATAGAACCAAGTAGCTTGAATTTTTCAAGCGGCCCGAAGTAAGCGGGCGGCTCGAACAGAACCAAGCGGATTGAATTATTTCAAGCGGGCCGAAAGAACCGAGACGGCAGACGGCCCGAATGTATGTCTGTACACTGTACGTCGAGCAGATAGGTTGGAAATAGGTTATGTAAACCTAACATAATTATAATATAGACTGCGGAAGTATATGTAAATGCATGTTTTTATTGGAATGACTTAAACAAGCGGGATTTTGACAGAAGTATGTTTCATCATTAAGAGGATGTTAAAAATATATTTTCGATTTTACACAAAATGTGGTTTGCCACGTGGGCTAGTTTTGGAAATTTCGCCGCGTTTTCCCTCCACCACTTCAGAATACATGTATTTGTCGGCTTCAGTTTTTCCTCCATACCCTGATAACCATCTGACGCCAATCTGACATCAGATTGGCAGCAGGGTCTGCCGTGAGAGCGCAGAGCCTGACGTCAGATCCGTAGTCATCTGTGTCCGCATTAGGCTGCGGTCTGAGGTACAGAGCCTGACATCAGGGCCTGACGTCAGATGAACAGCAGATTCGCATCAGATCCTGCCGTTCGCATCAGATCCTGCCGTTCGCCTGACACGTATAACAGCGCCATCTGAGGGTCAGAATTGGCAAACAATTCCCTACGCGTGACGTCACATGGCCGTCCCTACACACCAACACAAATGTAGCGTTATTGCTGTAGGTGTATCCCTACTCCCCCATAATCAGCTAGTAGATTCTACAGTTTATTAAATAATGGATTCTACTAATTTCAAAAAGGATTTATTCTTTATTTAATAATATACAGGATTGGTGATTACAATTGTTAGAAAATAATATAAATAGCGCATATAAATTCGAGGAAGAACATTCAATATTTACATTTATAAATCCATATACAATACGTCCCGTAACCAGTGGTACCTATTAGGTGCGATATCAGAAAATTTCCTTTATTTTCGACTTCTTTTTGCTGTAGAATCACCACATTCCGTATTGTGTTAGCGCTGAAAACAAATAGAACCTTAGTATAAAATTAAACGTAACGTATGAATAAACAGGATACATGCGATACTTACTTCAGCTCCATCTCCGCACAGCACACACCCCAGGGGATCATGCATGCTCCTGCGAACATTAACATTTATAATAAAACATGTGTTTAATTATCTACTAAACAAGACGCTAAACATTCGCACTTCGTGCATAACCATACTTTTCTGTCTTGCAGATAATGTGAAACTCGATTTTCGCGACGTAGATAATTGGAAATTATTCAATTGCATAATTACGTTTGCCTTCTGGATACGTCGAGATGATTTGTCTGGATATTGATGGATGAAATTACTTGGAATATTCTTCGATTTTGCCGGCACTGATTGCCATTGCCAGTGACTGTCATCTCATACCTCGAAAATGAATGCAAATTGGACATAGAGTCTTGACCAATCACGAGTTTCGGCAATATGGCGCAGCCAATCCGAGCGTCGATTCAAGAGCGTTGGTCAAGACTCTACGTCCAGTTTGCGTTCGTTTTCGAGGTGGCAGTCACTGGCAGCTGGCAAAATTGAAGAATATTCCAAGTAATTTCATCCATCAATATCCAGACAAATCATCTCGACGTATCCAGAAGGCAAACGTAATTATGCAATTGAATAATTTCCAATTATCTACGTCGCGAAAATCGAGTTTCACATTATCTGCAAGACAGAAAAGTATGGTTATGCACGAAGTGCGAATGTTTAGCGCCTTGTTTAGTAGATAATAATTAAACACATGTTTTATTATAAATGTTAATGTTCGCAGGAGCATGCACGATCCCCTGGGGTGTGTGCTGTGCGGAGATGGAGCTGAAGTAAGTATCGCATGTATCCTGTTTATTCATACGTTACGTTTAATTTTATACTAAGGTTCTATTTGTTTTCAGCGCTAACACAATACGGAATGTGGTGATTCTACAGCAAAAAGAAGTCGAAAATAAAGGAAATTTTCTGATATCGCACCTAATAGGTACCACTGGTTACGGGACGTATTGTATATGGATTTATAAATGTAAATATTGAATGTTCTTCCTCGAATTTATATGCGCTATTTATATTATTTTCTAACAATTGTAATCACCAATCCTGTATATTATTAAATAAAGAATAAATCCTTTTTGAAATTAGTAGAATCCATTATTTAATAAACTGTAGAATCTACTAGCTGATTATGGGGGAGTAGGGATACGCCTACAGCAATAACGCTACATTTGTGTTGGTGTGTAGGGACGGCCATGTGACGTCACGCGTAGGGAATTGTTTGCCAATTCTGACCCTCAGATGGCGCTGTTATACGTGTCAGGCGAACGGCAGGATCTGATGCGAATCTGCTGTTCATCTGACGTCAGGCCCTGATGTCAGGCTCTGTACCTCAGACCGCAGCCTAATGCGGACACAGATGACTACGGATCTGACGTCAGGCTCTGCGCTCCAGATCTGGTTATCAGGGTATAAATGTTAATTTCTTTTTCGACGGTGTCGGTTGTTTCATCCACCTCGTTTTTACCAATATCGTCGTAAAAATCCATTAACGTATCTGGCGCTGGTCCTGCCATAGAAACAAAATATATAACGGACAACATTGAAATTGCGTATTCGCAATTTCTTACTTTCCTCCCAAGGAAACTGGACTTTGACGTTACCCTGTGGTATGAAGATACTGTTGTTCGACTAATCGTTATCGATTTGTTGGAAAATAAATAGTCTTATTTATTAATTTCGACAGAATAAAAAAGCAATCGAACATGCATATTTCTTTGCGAATCGCTCAGCAGGCTTTCAAAACACACCTTTCATGCAGGTGTTGAAAAAAATATTGTACGTGACAAGGGAGAGAAGAAAGCGATTCCGACGAGCGTGAAGTTTGCTCATAAAAGATACTGACAAATTTCACGAACATTGGAGAAATTATACGTACAGTTTTGACAACCTCGCTGAAACCGACAAATACAAGTATTCTGAAGTGGTGGAGGGAAAACGCGGCGAAATTTCGAAAACTAGCCCACGTGGCAAACCACATTAAATTCTAATGGCGAGGTTCACCAAGCTAATTTGTAAACAAATTCCGTATCTGCAAAAAATATGAAAAATATGCAGAATGTGCAACGTATATCCAGAATATTCAAAATGTGTAAAATCGAAAATATATTTTTAACATCCTCTTAATGATGAAACATACTTCTGTCAAAATCCCGCTTGTTTAAGTCATTCCAATAAAAACATGCATTTACATATACTTCCGCAGTCTATATTATAATTATGTTAGGTTTACATAACCTATTTCCAACCTATCTGCTCGACGTACAGTGTACAGACATACATTCGGGCCGTCTACCGTCTCGGTTCTTTCGGCCCGCTTGAAATAATTCAATCCGCTTGGTTCTGTTTGAGCCGCCCGCTTACTTCGGGCCGCTTGAAAAATTCAAGCTACTTGGTTCTATCCAAGCCGCTCGGTTCATTCGGGTACTCGGCTCGGCTCGAAAACCGGGTTTCAGCTTGGTTCGGATTTCAAGCTACCCGAATATTCAAGTACTTGAACAGCTCTAATCCTTTCTTTTGTATTCCCTTCACTGGCTCTGAGTAACCTCTAATGCATTTTATCTCTCTGTCTGTAATCCAATTTTCTACAAAGCTGGTAATCTTTTCTGGACAATTCTTCTGTATCAGTTTTTGGATAAGTGTGTCGTGATCGACGTTGTCGTATGCCGACTTGCCATCTATACAAGCGGCTAGCGTGTCTCGCATGTACTCAAAACCTCTTCTCACATCACTGGTCAAAATTGTCAGGTTATCTATAGTAGATCGTTTCTTTCTGAAGCCGTTTTGTTTCTTGTCCATGATGTTGTTCTGTTCAGCCCAATTGGTCAGCCTGTTATTTATAACTCTCTCTAAGATTTTGCCCATACACGCCGTGAGAGAGATGGGCCTTAGAGCTTTTTTATTCGGTTTATCCAGGAAAATCACTACCGCACCTTTCCATTTCTTGGGGATAATTTGATGTTTCCAGATTTCTTCATACAGTTCCCTCATAATTTCTACGTAATCTGGAGTAAGGTTCTTTAATGCATTATAATCTATTCCATCCTCCCCTGGTGCTGACTTGTTGTTGGCGTTTTCTATAGCACATTCTACCTCTCTTGTTGTGATACTTCGGTTCCATTTGTTATTTCCTGTGTCATCACCGTTGTTTACAGGTGTCCGTATAATTGTACTCCTGCAATGGTTCTCTTGGAGTAGTTTCTTAATTTCCTTTCCCTCCAGTTCTTCTCTTTCCTTTATCGATATGTTTTTATTTATACTATTTTTGTCGAAACCTTTATGTAAGTTTCGTATTTTCCTCCATATCTCTGTACCATGTGATCGATAATTAATTGTCGATGCCATCTCCTCCCATGCCTTGTTTCTCTTTTTTTTTATCGTTTCTTTTACTTCCTTTTCCGTTTCTTTGTAAGTGCCCCAGTTATCCTCATTGGGATTCTTGGCAAATTTTATTGCTGCCTTTTCCCTTTCCTTTTTCTTGTTCCTACACTCTTCGTCCCACCAAGGGTATTTTTTTGGACCGAGTGTCCGTATATTTGTGTTTCCATTTTTCTTTTTTTTCCTGTCTCCTTCCTCATCTAGTCTTTGTTCTTCCCGTTTTTCTTTGTTTGCAGCTGACAAGGCCTTCTCAATGTTTTCTGTAAACCTATTGCATTTCTCCTCTATTCCATAGCATCTACTGATCTCTTCTAGTAGCGAGTCCTTGTTTCTTATCTGAATCATTTGAAACATTTTCCAGTCAATATTATCCTTCGTAAATTTTCTCGTTGTAAATGATTTTTTATTATTTCCTGTGATATTTTTTGTGACGTGTAGTCCTATAATCTGATGGTCTGAACCTAGGGTTTCTCCTTCCTCGATGACATCAGAGTTCTGAAATATATTGAACGTGGATATTATAAGATCTATGTTTGATGGTCTGTACTTGCCCGATCCTATTCTTGATGTCGTATTTTCATTTATTATGAACATGTCTTGCTCCTCAATGGTTTCCCCCAGTATGGTGCCATCTCTGTCATTGACCGTGCAATTCCATAATTTGTTCTTTGCATTAAAATCTCCCATAATTATTGTTTCTGTGTTGTATCTTCTGTTTGTAAAATGTTTTCTCCATTCTTCCTTGTTTAGCGTGTAATTTGGGTCTCTGTAAACAACTATAATGTCTGTTTCCTTGTTATCCATATTAATTGTCACGGCTAATGTTTCTGTTTTATTTTCTACCCATTTTACATCTTCCCTGACCTTAATGTTTATATTACTTTTGCTAGCTATCACTATTCCTCCACTTCTTCTGTTTCTGCTTCTATCCTTTCTCAATATATTATACCCATCGATATTAAGGCCGTCTTTGGTTGTTAGCCAGGTTTCAGTAATTCCGATTAGATCATATGCCTTGATTTTTTCTTTCAATTCTATTATTTTCCCTTTAATACTTCTAGCATTCCATGTCGCAAATACGCTTGATTCGTTTTTATCCCCCATCCCCGATTTTGGTCTTGACCGTTTTATCTCCTATATCTAAATAACGCTATATAGAGCTATAAACTTATGAGTATAAAAATATATAAAAATTCTATATAGATTTAGGAACCTTATATGGTATATGAGCTAAATTTGATACAGTTACTGTACTAAATACTAGTGTGTTATATGGTCTGTGATCCAGTTTTTTTTTTTTTTTTTTTTTTTTTTTAAAGTATGATATATCCTACTTGCGTCTACTAGTTTTTTGTTTTTATAAACTACTTGTTTATTTGAATTTGGTATTCAGTCTTCCGTATTATTTATCTGAGTTGTCTCACCACTGTTTTTCTCTTTCTTATTCGGTTTTGTTTACTACTTTTATTCTTATCTCTTTTCTTACTGAGTATGTTGTCCCTTTGGTTTCGTCCTTCTTTTTCTCTTTTTCTAGAGACTCGTATCCATCCGAGTGTTCATCCCCCGTTTTCTCCTCTTCCAGCCATTCTACCGTTCCTGTACTCGCAAACTCCACGTCTGTGTTGTCCGTGTCTTCTTCTCCTCCGTTGTCCTCGTTCTCCTTCCATTCTGTTCCCATTTCCTCATTGGTGTATGGTGACATGTCCATTCCTTCTTCTCCTCCTCCATTTGACTCGTTTGGACATGCGTGTTCTCCATAAATACTTATATCTCTGTTGGAATTTTCCTTTTCCTTGTAGGTCTTTATCACCTCTTCTTGTATTTTAGTGATTCTTTCTTTGTTCGTTTTATTGTATTGTCTGGGCTCCTTTTCTTCTTCAATGCGTGGGGAGGGATTCCCCCTGCATTTTGATTAGGATGGTCTTTCCATCTTCCCACGTTACCTTTCCGTCCTTCACGCACCTCTTCTTCAATCTTTCTAATGTGAAAGTCCCCTGTCCTTTCTTGAGTTGGTCCTTCAATTCTTCTATTGAATCGTGCCATTCGTATATTATCCCCTTTCTATGCTTCCATCTGTTAGGGATATACGCACTATATTGTTCAGGTCTTAGCCTGTTCTTTTTCAATATGTTGTTTGTTTCTTCTTTACTTTTGTAGGCCACTTCGGCTCTGTTAAGACCGACCATCTTCAGTCCCTGGAATTTTATCCCAGAATCCATTAGGATCTTATATATTCTTAGTAAATTAGTTTTCTTGTTGGTGGTTGTTTTATCTTTGTTCAGGGTGATTGTAACAAGGTATTCCCCCCTATTAGAGTCCCAGGCATAAGAGTCGCACATATTTACATTTTTTTCCTTCGGATCTAAGGTTTGCGGGTCTTTTCTTACCCCTATTGTATTTCCATCTGTGTCTGTCTCCTCTTGACTATTTATTCTTATATTTACTGTGTTGTCTTTCACTTTCTTGCCGTCCTGATTTTCGCTTTCCATATTCTTCGCTTTCCTTTTTTTATTATTGACTGCTATCTTGAACTCACTGTCTTGTGTTCTGCTTTCTTTGTTCATCTTGATCTCTTCACTACTCATTAGGCTGTTTTCTTTATTTCCTTCATTTCTTAATTTTGTGTTTTTCCCCATGGTCCTCTCACGTTCCTTATCACTTTCTCCTTTAGTGTTCCATCTTCCAGGCCGCCCAAGGGGCGGACGTTTCCGTCCAGCTTAACCTCTCAGTGGCCACTCACCTTGTATTTCCAGTGTTTTAAAATTTCGATTTTTTTCCTAAAACCTATTATCTATTTTTCTTTACTGCTCCTTCCGTCTACCTTCTACTAAAACCTCGCCCTCTTTCCCCTCTCCTCTATGTATTTCCCTGCTTAATTTGCTTGAGAAAGCTATCACTCACGGTCTCCCGACTCCGCCATCTCTCTCAGTTTCAACTAGAGCACTAAAGAGGTGAGTATGCGCATCCGCCATATTGGGACCTCTGGAGAGAGAAAATTATTGAGTATCCGCCTTTTTGAGTATGCTCAGATTCACTTTATAAACAAAAATATGCGTTGCTGATATTGATACATTGTAGCACGACACATTATTAGAGTATTTTATTACATTTAAGCTTATATTTGGTTTATAAAGCAAATTTGACAATACTGAAAAAGGCAGGTTCTCAATAATCATCTCTCTCCAGAGGACCCAATATGGCGGATGCGCATACTCACCTCTTTAGTGCTCTAACTAAACCAAAAGTTTTGCTTGAGTTTCTGCTCCCTGATCAGACGCATCGAAACCCGTTCCGTTTCGTTACTGCGGTTCATGCGCTGCTGGAAACGGAACGCTATTCATGCGCGGAGCGTCTGCGCTGCGGTCTATGCGCATAATGCGTGAATTGGAACACAGCCTAAGTCTCAGCCGGTCGTGCATGTACACATACAAACACAACCATGCCGCGATATCAGCGCCCTCTAAGCTATGAAAGCCTGTTCTATCCTGCCTAAACGCTATTCCGGAAACGTACCCTACTTACATAGATGGAATGGATGGAAAGAGAAAAAAAGATGGACGCAAAGTAACCCCCAATAGCACAACTTGTAAATACTACGTAACATGGAAGTCACAAATTCTGTAACTTTTGTTACATGTACAAAATATAACCGCTACGTAATACAGGTATCACAATGTTCTGTAACTTTTGTTACATAGATAGAACATAGGGAAGGTAAGTATCGCGGAGGGCGCCGCCTCGCGGTCACTTTTTTCAAAAGTGGGATGATTAATCGAATGTATGACATAGTTGAATATAGTAGGGAAAGGAATGAGGGTGAAATTAGCGGAAGTTTTAAATGTCTGAAATTAGTTAAAGGACAAACTCTGTACGAAATTCACTGGACGGCCACGCAACAAGCGCAACATCGAAACATGATTTCGGCAGAACGCATTGCGTTATTTGTGAAGAATACTAATCGCCCCGGGTGTTTCTCTTAAAACGTGGCCAATTATGTGATGTTTCTTATTTTCATCGATTTCCTCTCGAACTTCACTTACATGAAAACTTTGTAATAATTTTAGGCCTTTTAACAAACTTTTTTGTCGAAATACACTGGTATTTACTGCTTGAAATCCAGCTTTTATTATTACGACCATTATTTTATACCCGTAACCACGTACAACCCGTTAAACAACAAATTACAAAACGCATATTTCACGTTTGAATCTTAAACAGTTGCCGCCCGTATACTCCCAAAATTTAAAAAAAAATCCGAGAGACGGCGCGAGCGCTCCGCGCTGAAGATACTTACCTTGCCTATAGCAGCAACATTACTTATGAGCATACCTGAAAAGTCACACAAAACATGTAATTCTTACGTAACTCTTCTTACGTATAGGCAACATATTAATCCAAATGTAAATGTCATGGAACGTAGGTGTCACAAGTATTCCGCAATTTTTGTTTCATAAATAGAACATAACAGCGACATAAACGAGAAATATAATTTACCGGTTGCTCGAGTGACTGATCGTGACCTTCGAAACATGGTAACGTTTCCTGCTGCAAAACTCCTGCACGGAAAGTGTTAAAATAAGGACTGCGTTTAGCATCGGTGTGTTTCGAGTGCAAAATTTAACGTTTACGCGAAGATTAAATGTGGCGTGTTGGAATAAACAATTATTACATTGGTTTTAGGTTAAGTTGGAGAGATATTTTAATTAATACATATGTCAGACAGAAAACGTTTGAGAAGAGATTTTAAAACATACTCTTCTCGACATCAAAGGAGGATAGTCGACCAATATGTGAAGTATAGAATAAATGGAATTGAAGACAAGGATAAAGAAAATAGGCATAATATCCAAGATTTTACAGAACTTAGTGATCCAGTACCAGATAATGGATACTTTCAAGATACTTCACAATCACACTCTGTTCAAGATATTGCACAATCACTCTCCATTCAAAATATTGCACATTTTCATAAGGATTTACCAGAAAACGAAGAATATCAATGCGAATATAATGCCAATATGAGCAGTGAAGAATCATTGAATACTGGCTCTAATAAGACAGACAAACCAAAACGGGAAAATTTAAGAATGGATTTGGCTAGTTGGGCAGTAAATACTAACATTACACATAAAGCAATGAATGAATTATTACAACTGTTATCTTCATATGCACCAACTTTTCATTTACCGAAAGATGCACACACACTAGTGTGAACTCCTCGTTCCATCAATTGTGAAAACATTTAGGGAGGGGAATATTTGCACTTTGGCTTAAAAAATACTCCTATTTCCATCGCTGAAATGTATGAAAGAGAAAATATAAGAATTAACAATATAGAGCTATCATTAAATATTGATGGCTTACCACATTCTAGATCTTCTTCGAATGTGTTCTGGCCAATTTTGATGTCCGAAGAAATTTTCAAATCAGTTTATATAGTGGGAATATTTTATGGTCGTGGTAAACCAAAGTCAGCAAATGAATTGATGCAAAAATTTGTGGATGAATGGAAAAATATGAAGAATACTTTTACATATAAAGAACAAAATATATCTGTCAACATGACAAAAATAATTTGTGATACGCCTGCAAAGGCATTTTTAATCCATACGAAAGGCCATGCAGGATATTCCAGTTGTTCGAAGTGCATGATAGTTGGTCAAACAATTAATAAGACTCTTTGTTTTCCCTTTATGGAAAATCCAGCTCCTTTAAGGACTGATGAAGATTTTCGCCAACAGAAAGATAAGAATTACCATACTGGAAAAAGCTGTTTATTAGAGATAGAAAATATTGGTTTAGTGTCAAATGTACTACTCGATTACATGCATTTAATTTGCCTAGGGGTAATGAGAAAATTGTTATTAGTATGGGCACAAGGTCCACTATCAGTGAGAATAAGTGCAAGTTTAAGAGAATGTGTTTCAGAAAAACTGACATCTATAGGAACCTCTACGCCTATTGAATTTTCAAGAAAGCCAAGAAGTCTCAAAGAACTAAAATACTGGAAAGCCACAGAATTTAGGTCTTTCTTGTTGTATACAGGTCCAATTGTATTACAATCTGTTTTACACATAAACATATATGAACATTTTTTTGTTTACATGTAGCCATTTCAATATTAATTACACCAACCCTAATTAGCACTGAAGAGAATATACAATATGCTGAAAATCTATTGCAATATTTTGTAAAAAAGTTTGACATATTATATGGGAAACAATTTGCATCACACAATATTCATAATTTACTTCATATACAGGGTGTCCCACCTAAGACTGGACAGCCGGTTTTCTCCTAAACTATTGGAGATAAAAATATAAAAAAAATAGGGAATTGCATGGTTCGAGGGGGCCAATTAATTAGCGCGAACGAATTTTTTTATCGATTATTATTTTAAAAGATACGATGGTCAAGTTCGGTTTTTCAAATGGAACTATTTTTTTTTAACACCTGTGTTGATAGTGCGTTCCAAGACAAATTCAATAAGCTTTAATGTATACACTTTATTTTCACTGGTTTTTAAGATATTGCGCTTGCAAATTTACTGATTTTCACTGGAAGAAAACTGTCTGGTATAGCACGGACCGGGGACGGTTTTACTGGCTCCACGGATGGCACTGCCTTTTGAACTAGATACCTACCTGCCAAAGGTCTACGCCAGGCCCAAAGGCTGGACAATTTTTTTCCGTCAGAAATGCTACTTAGGTAGGTACATCTGCGGTATCGAAAAGCGCACCGTTACTTTTATTTCGCACTTGCTTCTACGCTCGGATGGCCGGTTCTTTTGGGAGGGATGCAAGTTCGATTGGTTAGGTTAGGAGGAGTGAAAGTTGCTAGACTAAATTTCAATCATAGGGAGCAGATTGTATCAGAACCATTCGGATTTGCATTCCTCACAAACGGCTGCTCTCTTGAAGAGGCCCTCTTCACAGCAATGCCCACCTTCTCTCGCACGGAATACGTTAACGCTTGCTTTTGTTCTGATATTGAAGCTCGTGTTTATACTCGAGAGGACCACGCGTTGACAGCGGGCTACCCCTTTTCTTCCTGTGTCTCTCCACGAGCCGTGTTGACGGTGGATTGTAGGAGCGTAGATATCTGGATGCCAGTTATTGAATTCAGGAGACGATAGAAACATTTTATTACAAAACACACATGTACTATAATTAAAGTAAATCGTATTCCTCTCGGGCAGGAGTACTGATAATGATCGAACTTGCGCCCCACTTCGCGCAGACCAATTACACGGAGGGTAGTCGGGTCTACACACTGCCCAAATGATACAGGGTAATTCTGGAGCAACGCCCGTCAAGGAGATGCGCTGGCACCCCGTGGCGAGGACACACCTTCGCATTGCCTCACCCGATTTTTATGGTTTTTTTCCGGAAAAAGGTACGAATCCTGGGCCGAACGTAGCGAGTTGAGGTCGAGCCCCCGCAGTCGAGGGTGAAATATCCATTTGAGCGTATTAAGAAATTCTTTTCTTCGTCGTATCGAAAGGGAAGTGACGCCAATGGATTCCTTATGTTTTTCTGATGAAAATCATACCAAATGTCATACAAATCGCACTACTTTGACACAAGCAATTTGTATTCCTTATGTAAGAGTTGTCCGATTTCCACGACATTTGGCATGATTTTCATCGGAAAACCCCAAGGAATCCATCGGCGACACTTCCATATCCATACGATAAGGAATAACGAATTGTTTTACTTCTTAAAAAGGTAGGTACAGGCTGATTCTGGTGCTGCGCCCGTCACCCCGTGGCGAGGACAACACCCCGCAGTGCCCATCGAATTTTATGGCTTTTTTCGGAAAAAGGTACGAATCCTGGGCCGAACGTAGCGAATTGAGGTCGGCCCTCCGCAGTCGAGGGTGAATTATCCATTACAGCGTATTAAGAAACTCTTTTCTTCGTCGTATCGAAAGGGAAGTGACACCGATGGGTGCCTTATGTTTTTCCGATGACGATCATACCAAATTTCATGTAAATCGGACTATTTTTAACCAAGTCAAGTCAACTTGAAAGGATATAAATCGATATTCCATGGAATTTCCTTCATTATGGTCCGAATTACGTCGTTCTTAGTGTCAGCTTCATCGGCGAAACATAAGGAATCGATACGTGTCAGTTTTGCAAAGATCTGATGAGAAATACGCAAGTCGAAGATTTCTCACTTCTTATTAGGCACTCGAACCCCTTCGCGGGTGGAAAGCCATAAAATTCGGTCAGGCACTGCGAGGGGTTGTCCTCGCCACGGGGTACCAGGCCGCCGCATCTCCTTGACAGGCGTTGCTCCAGAATTACCCTGTATCATTTGGGCAGTGTCTGACCCGACTACCCTCCGTGTAATTGGTCTGCGCGAAGTGGGGCGCAAGTTCGATCGTTATCAGTACTCCTGCCCGAGAGAAATACGATTTACTTTAATTATAGTACATGTGTGTTTTGTAATAAAATGTTTCTATCGTCTCCTGAATTCAATAACTGGCATTCAGATATCTACGCTCCTACAATCCATCGTCAACACGGCTCGTGGAGAGACACAGGAAGAAAAGGGGTAGCCCGCTGTCGCAATATCAGAACAAAAGCAAGCGTTAACGTATTCCGTGCGAGAGAAGGTGGGCATTGCTGTGAAGAGGGCCTCTTCAAGAGAGCAGCCGTTTGTGAGGAATGCAAATCCGAATGGTTCTGATACAATCTACTCCCTATGATTGAAATTTAGTCTAGCAACTTTCAATCCTCCTAACCTAACCAATCGAACTTGCATCCCTCCCAAAAGAACCGGCCATCCGAGGGTAGAAGCAAGTGCGAAATAAAAGTAACCGTGCGCTTCTCGATACCGCAGATGTACCTACCTAAGTAGCATTTCTGACGGAAAAAAATTGTCCAGCCTTTGGGCCTGGCGTAGACCTTTGGCAGGTAGGTATCTATTTCAAAAGGCAGTGCCACCCGTGGAGCCAGTAAAACCGTCCCCGGTCCGTGCTATACCAGACAGTTTTCTTCCAGTGAAAATCAGTAAATTTGCAAGCGCAATATCTTAAAAACCAGTGAAAATAAAGTGTATACATTAAAGCTTATTGAATTTGTCTTGGAACGCACTATCAACTCAGGTATTCAAAAAAAATAGTTCCATTTGAAAAACCGAACTTGACCATCGTATCTTTTAAAATAATAATCGGTAAAAAAATTCGTTCGCGCTAATTAATTGGCCCCCTCGAACCATGCAATCCCCTATTTTTTTTATATTTTTATCTCCAATAGTTTAGGAGAAAACCGGCTGTCCAGTCTTAGGTGGGACACCCTGTATATAATGACATAAAAAATTTTGGTACTCTAAGTAGATAATTATAGTGCTTTTTTTTTTGCCGGAATCCTCTCCAGCGGGGGCTTCCCACTGGACAAGTGGGCAGGTAATTTCCCCGAACTGAACCAGCACTCCTCCTTCGGAACGAAGATCTTCCAAAAGACCGATGTCCACGGTGCTTTGGGACTCCTGTGAGACACTCGCAGTGACTCTTTGGCCGTACGAGGCCCGCGCCTTACTTCCGGGGCGCTGGCCTCCTCTTGGACGAAAAGAACGGTTCTCTCGGAAGTCGCGAGGCTCTTTGGCCCCCTTTTGGATGGCTAGCACCCGTACTCATAAGAGCAAAAATTATATTACAGGATTTATGGCTGGCCGGTGTTGGCTGGGATGAGACCATCTTAACGGACCTGACCCTCCGCTGGAAGGTTCTACGCGAGGAACTGCAGGAGTTGGAAGCCATCACTATGCCAAGATGGGTCCAACACACCACTGTGGATTGTGAGGCCGAACTCCACGGGTTTTGCGACGCCTCGGAAAGAGCGTACGCTGCTGCCGTCTACCTTCGCGTCCTACGTTCGACGTCCGTATCAGCTTGCCTATTGATGGCAAAAACCAGGGTGGTCCCCACGAAACTGTTGAGCATACCACGCCTGGAGCTCTGTGGTGCCCTTCTGCTGGCCCGGTTGCTGGCGACCCTACAAGAAGGCCTGGAGCTGAAGGGGGTACCGGTCAGCGCTTGGTCCGACTCTACGGTCACCAGAGTTCTGCAATGGGCGGGTTTGACCCGCCCGTCACCCGGCCGTGACGTCGATTCACCCGCCCGCTCGTACCCGTATCTGCACGCACCCGGCGGTACCCGCTATCAAGCTAGCCATACCCGCCCGGACCCGTTGGCGGGTTAGCGGGTCAGCGTCGATTTCTACCCGCCCGAAGCTGTCGCGACGCGTACTTGACTCACCCGTAGTCGCGCTGTTATCCGTTCGCACCCGTGCCTTTAACTGCACTTCAATTCCGACTTTACTAGCACTTTATTCGGCAGTTGTTATATCAAGACGCGGATTTATTTCATTCTACGAATGAACAGTATGGCATGCATTGTATCAAATTCAAGAAATTATGGATACATGCAGAAATTTAATTTAAATTGAAATAATGAATCAACAAATATACTTGTAATACGTTTTGTTTCAGAATATGTAATGTACATAATGGAACAGTAGAATACTACCACAAAAAATGTTTTATATTAAAAGCATTTATTTTTCTTTGCAGTATTGGAATTTTTGTTACTTTCCCTTTGTTAATAATTATAATATAAATAAAATATTAACTCGGTTTGAACGCGCGGGTATTAGCGGGTATAGCGTAGCGCGGGTATTAGCGGGTATAGCGCGGATACGGGCGAGTCAGATAAAAGTTCCGTCAACTCCGGGCGGGTATGGGCGGATAGAAATCGACGCTGACCCGCTTGGGTGAATCGAAAGACGGACGGGTAACGGACGGGTAAACCCGTGATATATCCGCCCGTTGCAGAACTCTGACGGTCACGGTGGCTTGGATCAAATCGCACGCTTCCAGGTGGAAACCATTCGTCGCGTACCGCGTGGCCGAGATCCAACGCCTTATGCCCGGGGCCTCGTGGAGACACCTCCGGACTTCAGACAAACCAGCCGACTTAGCTACGCGGGGGATCTCAGCCAGCGATCTCGATGCGGCCCGAACGTGGTGGAGGGGCCCCGACTGGCTCGTTGAGCCACCCTTCGGTTGGCCTCGCAGGCCGGACTGGCTGTCAATCCAGGCCTGCCCGAACGGCGCACACAATCCCTGGTGACGGTCCAAGGGACCACGGAGCGGTCCCCCGGATACGTCGAGAGATTCTCGAACCTTCAACGACTCATAAGGGTAACGGCGTTCTTATTACGTTTTAGACAGAACGTCAAACCTAGTGGCGAAAGACTCCGAGGACATCTCACGACGGCGGAACTTCATCGAGCTCGACTCTCGCTTCACTTAATTAGTCAACGAGACTATTTTGCAGCCGAGATCGACGCCCTCAGGCAGGGCAAGTCAGTGAAGGTCTCGTCCCCGTTAACGGCTCTCAATCCGTTTTTAGATAACAATGGAGTGTTGCGAGTGGGCGGACGCGTCCAACATGCCCCGGTGCCCGAGGCGCAGCGGCACCCCGTCATCATTGATCGTCATGGTCATTTAGCGGAGTTGATCATCCGGGAGGCTCACCTACGGACTCTCCACGGTGGAGTGGCTGCCACGCAGGGTTGGATCCACCAGATGTACTGGATCCCCCGTTGTCGTCCCCGAATCAAGCAGATCCTGCGCCACTGTCTGCGATGCCTACGGCTACGAGGGACCGGCGGACAACAGCAAATAGGAAGTCTCCCATCCCGCAGATTGCAGCCGTCAAAGCCTTTCCTGTAGTCGGGGGTGGACTATGCCGGACCACTCTTCATTCGGACCTCGAAAGGGAGAGGTCACCGGGCACATAAAGGTTACATGGTGGTCTTCGTGTGCCTGTCTACGAAGGCTGTACACTTAAATGCTGTCACCGATTTGACGTCCCAGTCTTTCATTGCAGCTTTTCAACGATTCACAGCCAGGCGTGGGAGATGCAGCCAGCTCTTTTTTTTTTCCACCCAACCACCCCTCCCCCGCATTAGCCGATCCAGAAACGCTCTAAAGCATTATGATCTAACAGATCAGCTAGGTGACTCGATACGCGGGGGCCTCAAAAATGGGACCAAGTGCCTGAAGTTCTTCGAGTTTAAGCGAACTTCCAAAAATAAATAAGACGTACACCAGTGACATAACACAACACCGAGACATCACACGACAACGACACGGCAGACCAGCTGCACCATGACATCCCACCAATGCTCATCTTAGAAAAAACCGATCATTCGGTCCCCAAGGGCCCCACAAACAACATGAACATGTATGAGACTACAAGGAAACATTCCTCCTACGAGTCTTCATCATCACTGTTTACTGGGTCAGCCAGCTGACTCACATAATCTAACTCAAACAAACCCCGCAAAGAGATGCCATCCAAGGGATCCCCGTCTTGTGGTTGATCTGACTCTAACAGACGCTCAAAACGTTGCTTGCAGAACATCACCTCCCTACAAAACAACCTAAAAGCCATCCACCGAGGACGATTTACGAGAACTCGAGTCATAACCTCGCCAATCCTTACACCTCTTACTGTCTGGATGTCCAAACTTTCGTAAAGAGCCTCCCTCAAGACATCCCACCTCGGACATACCAGCAGCGTATGCTCGCTGGTGTCCGGAGCATCGCAGCCAAACCAACAATTTGGCGTACGGGATTTACCAATACGAAACCGGAAGGCATTAAAACAGCCATGTCCCGTTAAAACTTGTGTACTATAAAAATCTAAAAAATTAAAACCGCACTTCATCCACTTCAGGACATCAGGGATGCACAAATGCGTCCATCTGGATACCCGGGCGCCATTCCATCTCTCCTGCCAAATCGCCCAGGTAGCCTCCTCTACCCGTGCCTCACGGGTACGGAGGTCCTTCCTGCGCTCCTCCTCCAATTCCGGCGAGAGCGGACCCACAAACCGTCTAATCCTCTTTTTTTGTTCTAGGTATAAGGATTTCCTCAACAGGATTTTCAAATCAAGCGGAAGTACCCCCGCCAATACACACAAGGAGAAGTGTGAGACTAACGTGTAATTAGGCGGCAAACGTTTCCTATTAAGAAAGATTACCTCAATTTTAGTCGTGGCCAGACGCAACCCCGCAGATCGAAACCACTCCATAATCTCTATCATTTCGCTCTGAAACCGGGCCTCAAGGCCCGCCAGCCGGCGGCACCTTACCAGCAACGCAACATCATCGGCGTATCCTATCAAAGAACAGCCTTTGCGCATCTCCTTGTGCAGCAACCCATCGTAGACGATACACCACAATAGAGGGCCGACCACCGAACCCTGGGGAACTCCCATGTAAACCCTGCGGGAGTACTCCCCATCAACTGTCTCATATACCATAACCCTGCCAGTAAAATAGTCGACCATGGTCCGACGAAGGTACAAGGGAACATTTCTCCTAACCAATTCGCGGAAAATTTCTCTCCATCGCAGTGTATTAAAGGCGTTACTTATATCTAAGGTCGCCATCAACGAAAACACCTGCGAGCTCCTGCACTCAGTTTGAAACTCCAAGACTTTCATTAGCGCGTCAACCGTGGAGCGCCCCTGCTTAAAACCGTACTGATTTGGAGCAAGGCCATTTAGACCTATCACCCACATAAGACGCTCATGCAGCACATACTCAAACAATTTCGGCATAGACCCGACAATAGACAAAGGTCTATATGATCCTGGTAACAGAGGATCTTTACCCTCTTTAGCAATCAAAATGGTACGAGACCGCTTCCAGCTATCAGGAATTTGGCCCCTAGACAGAATACCAGTAAACACAGCCGCAAACAGGCCTGGCATCTTGCGAGCCAACGCTTTAACGGCCTCCGGAGGTATTTTATCCAAGCCCGGTGCCTTTGACAAGGACATTTTACTCGCAGCTGATAGGATCTCATCATCGGAAACCGGGTGAAACGTGAGATCCTCGTCCCAAGAGAAAGCCAAAGCCTCCGCTGCCCACTCATCGTCGATCCTTCTTTCCGACACGGAAGATATCGGGAACAGCACGTCCAAAATCTCGAGTGCACGCGAGGGCTCAATTACCTCAGGCGCCAACGTCGTTTTAAGCCGAAGCATCACGTTTTTGAATGGGCGGCCCCAAATATCCTCCTCGAGCTGATCGCAATATCGCTTCCAAGTTGCGTCCTTACTAACTCGTATCGCGATATTGCAGCCAGCTCTGGATGCAGCCAGCTCTGGAGCGACAATTCTACCACTTTCAGGGGAGCGGACGCCCAGTTGCAGCGAATGTTCAACGCCGCAACTCAATTTTACTCAGAGGTGGCGCAGGAACTGTGCAGCGCGGGGACGGAATGGTCCTTCATCCCCCCTACTCTCCGCACTTTAGCGGACTCTGGGAGGCGGCGGTAAAGTCGGCTAAAACTCACCTAAAGAGGGTCATTGGTGAAACTACTCTCACCTTCGAGGAGCTAATTACACTTCTATGTCAAATTGAGGCTTGCCTCAACCCCCGGCCTCTGATGCCGATTTCGGATGATCCTCAGGATCTTTCTCCTCTCACCCCGGCCACTTCCTCGTGGGCGAGCCCATAACTGCCCTTCCTGAACCCCCCTCCGCCGAGCCGCCGTGCCGGGTAACCACGCGGTGGAAATTATTAACAAATATGCGCGATCATTTTTGGCGCAGGTGGAAACACGAATACCTGCACCACCTCCAACAGCGCCCCAAGTGGAAGACACAGCGAGAAAACCTCGAGGTGGGCACCCTCGTCTTGATCAAGGATGACCAGACCCCACCCACGCGCTAGCCCCTCGCCCGAGTCGTCGAGGTGCATCCGGGTGCGGACGGCCTCGTCCGCGTCGTAACGCTCAAGTCGGCTTCCCGTACATGCTCCAGGGCCATCACCAAACTCGTGCCATTGCCGATACGATACACGGCTGAGTCCGACGCGTCGACGTAAAGTACTACGCTGCCAGTGTTCGCTTCGACCAACTCCACTTACCATGTCGTCGTGGCGCACTTCACTGTTTTTTTCACGGCGGGCGGAAAACCACTCAACCACGATTTCCACGTCGAAGCTACGTCGAGGCGGGCGGCATGTTCGAGTATTCTTTTAATTAAGCACACTCCTTTATCCATGTACTTACTATTCTTAAATAAATACGTTACAGAGCCCCGCGCGTCCCGCGGGACTCTCGGGTGGACCGAGTAGTTCGGGACCCGCGGGCTGCGCGGGGGGCGTGGTCCGACGGCTTTCGCCGTTGCCGATCGGCCGATGCTCTAATTTTATTCTTCGCACGACAATCATCGGGTACACCTCGTGTATTGAATTTGAGTGACCCCTTCTATTTGTCGGTTATCCGGAGTTTTCAAATAGTGTCTCGCTGTTTCTCGATTCTCGCCAAAATCGGGAACCTCCCGAATAATCCTTCGATTTTTTCGAGGGAATTCGGAACAATATGTATAATACATTATTCATTAATTGATTGCATATATTTTGCAGTGCCTTTACCTGCATATCCACAAGCAATACAATTCAAAAAACAATAAAAAATAATGTCTGAATCAGGTAAACGTGCATAATAATGATACTAATAATGACGATAGTAATAATAATTTGCTCGCTCTCTCGGCCTGTTGATGTTGGAGGCGACCGGCAGAACAGCCGACCTGTGTATTATATTACCTTAGAATAATAATATTAATAACGTATTACAAAATCATATGTTTTACAGAATCTCAGGCTTCGTTGAAAGGCATAGATGAACATCTTTCTCCAATTCAATATTCTCCGTTTGTTGAAGAGGTGATTTACACTGCAGTTTACAAACATGTGTTATATTAATCTAATAACAATTGAAAAATTCACACATTAAATTTGTTATAGGTTATCGAGGAGGAAAGTGTAGCGATAAGGGACAATACCACCAATAAAAACAATTTATTAGTGACAGCAGGTAAATACTTTAAATAAAATTGAATCATTGTTCAGTTATGTCTTCACGTAATTAATTATTGTCTTTGAGTGTATATAAATTATTCATTTATTCTTTGTAGATCAATTTTCGATTATAATTAGAATATTAACAAAAATAGAGATTAAAATAGAAAATCTAAATCAACGTTTGGACAAATTAACAATAATTAATAATAGATTAGTGGGTTCTACGGAGATCGTAAAAAAATATTTCCCTCTCCGAACAATTGAAGATGTTACAAATTTTGAGGAACAATTAAAAAATCCAACAGTTGCTAAGGAATTTGTAAGTAAAAGAGAAATATTATACATTCAATACAAAATGCATGTGTTAACATTCACTTACATGAAATGATTGATTCAGATGTCTTTATTTCGTGTTTCCTTTTGCAGTTTATTTATATAGATAGATTCGGTGGGAAATCGCCGACAGATAATGTTCGGCAAATATTTAGCCAACTTTTTACAACAGAATTTGCTGCGTTATACACGTGGAAAGGGAGGAAGAATAAAATCAACATATCAGAATTACAAATGGTGCGAATAATAAAAGGTATTTACACACTTATTTTATGAACCCTTTATATTGAAACTGCGAGTTAATATATACAATATTATTTTTTTCTTCAGATAAAATAATAGATGGCAATGCTGACTTCCGCGAGGTCGATTTTAATAAAGAAGCAGCGGAATGGTTCCGTTTAGGATTGCAGAGGAAGTGCAGAGAGGAGAAAAAACAATAATCAAGTTATATATATAGTTTTTCAAATATTTTATTCTCTTTAAATATATATATGCTATGTTATATATAACATAAAGTTTATAAACAAAATTCTAACAAATATTTAACTTTTTTTTAATTAAAATAATCCTTCCAAATACCAATAGTGTAATTATCCATAACGTAACAATAAAGTTATTGCTGTTATCCTGTTGCTACGTAACAGAGAGATAACAGAGAAAGGTAAAATTTATATAAAAGTATGACCTTAATGTGACGCATACTGTTATGTAAATGAGGCGGACATTTCCACCCTGATGATACCTTCATATGACCCCCACGTGACGTAACCGAAAAATGATGGTTACGTAGCAGTTACGTACAAGATACGTTTTAGTGCTGTGGGGGACATTGCCACATTACACTCACATATTTTACGCTACTTTTAATGAAAATATTGTGTTTCTAAATAGCTGCATTAAACATACTCTATGTTTAATTAAATTCAAAAACAAAATATGTAGTAATAATTTTATTAGGAATATACCTCGCAAAGATCATCGCGAATGAAACACATATTATAAAGACATCCGCGCTCAATACAGACATATTTGAGTAAAAATTAACCCTTCGCGCCAACAACTTAATTTGGAAAATTAACAAAGTTAACGAGGAAGTGCGTAAGGCTAGGGGGGCTGCAGCCCCGGGCCCCACTTTCCCGGGGGGGCCCCGTTGTAAGCGATTAGCTCACTCTGTCTTCATTGGAAATGTATCAAATATAAAGTGTCCAGACGTCCCGCATTTTCCCGTTTTTGAGCCCTTTGTCCCGCATTGAGAAATGTCCCGCAAAGTGTCCCGCATTGGACATGTAACGTTTTACATTTTCATACTTCATACTTTACATTTTTTACACTTGATACTAGATGGCGCTAATACTGTTAAGTGTCAGGAAAGGTTTCTACGTGTCTTGTCACGCTTGGCGCGAAGAGTTTGAGAATACGTTTAACCGTTTCATCGGATACGATTCGTATCGACGATTCATCAGAACATCGTTTCTACGAAAACATTATTTGATGTAATGTAAATGTTGTAATAAAGTAGTTGTACGATCTCAAGGCTCTGCTAACCTTTTTTTTTTGCTTGTTTGTCCCGCATTGGCCCCCAAAATATCTGGTCCCTTTAATCAAATATATTGTCTGAGTTCCACAGCTTCCAAATTTTGTAGTCGATCGACAAATGATTCATATTTTCCCGAACGTATACATTGCGTACAGATTATTTGTAGCTGCACCAATCACAAGTTGTGAGGCGGAAAAATCTTTTTCTGTACTAAAGAGAATAAAGAATATGTATAGAGCGACGATGTTAAATGATCGGTTATCATCCTTACCACGTTTAACGATTGAGTCTGAATTATTAATGATAAGAAAAAACATTTTAACTAAAAGTTAATTGTACAATATCTTTTTTTACCCCCCCCCCCCCCCCCCCCGTTCAACCACGGGGGGCCCTCGAAGGTTTGATAGCCCCGGGCCCCAAAAATCTTAATCCGGGCCTGATTACAATGCATGCAGAACAGGATCAAATTCATCCTAGCTTAATAAGTATCGACAAGTTAGACTCGGTGCCAATTAGAAGAAATCACACAAATGTACGGTCAAAATCAAATAGTGCATCCTTTTAAAGCCAAAGGTTAGTGCAGTTAACATTGCCACACTTAAACATAAAAGGATCTGCTTTGAGATCAGAATTCCCATCTTGGAGGAAAGCGATTTTACAGCTCATCGTTTAGTACCAGTACCCGCGATTGATCAACCACAACTTGGGTTAAAATATATTCAATTATCAATTCCACATGTCATAATGGATTACACTACGCATTCTTACTTGCCTACCTCTAAGCGTGAACTTGATTCGTGCAAGAAATTAGGCGATAAGCGAATTTGTAGTGTTACATGCCCCTATCGGTTCATCCCGTGCTTGCTGTCCTCGCGTCGCTTTCTGTCGAATCGGCGATTCAGCGGAATCGCCTCGCGCGCGGCAGGCAGGTCGCCGAACCGCGGAATCTATGGTCGTAGGTACAACGTGACCATCGACAGCGATCGACCGGTGCCGACGGGGCGATTTCCCCCTACGGATTTCGAAAACGCGAGGCACGGTCGGTAGCAGCGGGACTCGAGAACATTGATGCTTGTTGGCACAGCGAGTAAATAATACTAAACTGCTAAACGAAGAAGTTCAATATATTTAAGAGTTCTATAAATTTAAACGTCCGTCGCGTACAACGTTCGATTTGTTACTGTTCGTTAGCAACATACTGTGGTTTGCAAAAAAGTTGGCATCCAGATGCTGAGCGGGGCAAGGGGGCTACTTTGCTCGCATTGGCTCCCACCGCCTGTGTCCCCGTTCGCTTACTTTGTATTGGTCGACATTGTCGCGTTGGCCAATGCGAGCAAAGTAACCTCCTTGCCACGTTTAGCGTCCGGGCGCCTTCTTTTCTGCAAACGACAGTACATGATAAGAACATCAATTACATAATTACATTCATAGTAACATTCAGAGCATAGTAAGAACATCAATTACATTTATAGTGATATTCAGTACACAGCTGACTTCACTTCGCTCGCCAAACTTTAATACCCAACACTTCCACCGTTTAAGCGCGAAGTACATCACTACACATCAAACTGTTACAGTAGTAATCACAATATCACATGCAAATATATTAGAACAACATCTTTCAGATTATAGAAGAATTACATAAAATTAGTTAGACGAATTACAGAAATTAAACATTCCATCTCACTTCCAGTGATGACACATAACCTAGCAAAGGATATAGGAACATAGTTTATCATATAACCTCATGTTCAAGTCGTCTAACCTAATGAATTACACAAAAAAAAAATATAACATAGAACCTATTAAACATATTTAAAAACTTTAAAAACTTTACACAATTCTAATTTCCCCAAAAAAGAAAAGTTAAGTTTTCTTCCCCCCATCTTTTAAATACGTTATATATTCGTGTTATATATTTAACACACGCATGCTCTCGCACAGAGACTTAAAGCGTTGTTTAGTAAGTGCCTTGGTAAAGATATCTGCTTTTTGCAACTCCGATGGAATATATTCGACAGTTATTTCTTTGGCTTCTGCTTTTTCGCGAATAAAGTGATAGCGAATGTCAATGTGTTTTGTCCGCTTATGATATTCCGGATTTTTTACTAATCTAATTGCGCTTTGATTGTCGACAAATATTACAGTCGCCTTCTCAGAGCCACAATTTAGATTCCGCAGTAATTTACGCAGCCATACGGCCTCCTTGCAAGCAGACGAGGCTGCTACATATTCCGATTCCGTAGTACTGAGAGTGACTAACTTTTGCCTCTGAGATGACCATGTGACGGGGCCGCCAGCGAGTTCAAACAGAAAACCGGATGTAGACCTTCTTGTCTCAACATCGCCAGCAAAGTCGGCATCGGAATAACCGACAAGATTTAAATTACTTCCACCGCTACAATATTCAATACCGTAACCTATAGTTCCTTTAAGATACGCGAAGATTCCTTTCACAGCTCGCCAATGTTCGTTAGTATGCTTGTTTAAGGGGGTAGACACGGGTAATGCAGCGCGCTGTATACCGACACAATCTGGCTCGAAACAGGGGGTTGGGATTTTTCATCATTCGTCCTTATATGAGCAGATTTTGGACTGGGTTAGGACTCATTCGAAAGAGGAAGGTTCAATGCAGAGCGCTCTTCTCATGGTTCAACGAGATTGTGTTGATATCTAATAATATGAGTATCCAAAGTAGACCAAAAGTCGACAAAATACACCCGCAGAATCCAAGTATTTTTAGGTCACTAAAAGAGCTTTGTGACTGAAACGGTGAGAAGAGCGCTCTGCATTGAACCTTCCTCTTTCGAATGAGTCCTAACCCAGCCCCAAATTTGCTCATATAAGGACGAAACTGAAGCGTTAGCTGGATACACAAGCCACAGTAAAAGCGTGATGCAGTCAATGTATGAATTTTCGGACGATTGTAGGTTAGGTTATATGCATTTTAGGCATATAACTGTTGGGAACTGTGTACATTTACTAAATTAACGCTTTTATTGTAACACATACATCACTTGAAATCGCTGTCGAATTTATGTTATAATTATATGGCCACATTATTTAAAATAAAAAAAGAGATTGGAACTTTTTTACTAATACTGGAAATATTGATTTACTGATATCATATTTTCAGAATGTGGAAGTTACAGCAATTATTTGCAATTATTGCTCTTATTATTATTCTTCCGACTATTGTATATAACATACAACAAGGAAAAGTCTCCAAATCAGTCAACAGTTGACTCCCCGATTTTTTTTTGTAATTCTTTACGGTCCTATGCAGAGATGGGCATTATTTAAATAAAAGAATATACTTCCGAATGGCCCCAGTGACTGATCGACACGAGGTTTGGGGTAGGGTGTGTGTACCCTAAATCTAAAATTCTATTTAGCTTCGGGTATTTATTAGTTTCCTTTGTTTATTCGAAGGCCTTTCATCTCGGGCTTCGAATAATTTTTCATCTTTCATTATATCTTTATCCTAAGGTCGTATTCAGATATATTGGCCGGTCAATTCGTTTTCGCGAACAGCGATCGAGGAGTATGGTGTGGTAACGGGAATGCTGCTCGGTTCCGTCTGAACGTAGCCGTGTGGCTGTTATGACCAATACGAGATGAAGCTATCGAGAAAGAATCAATGTTCAGACCAATAAAGCTCCTGAATTTTTTCGGAGCTAAGGCACACATATTCTGATGTGTGTATTTCTACGCTGACAGCTCGGTTTGGCCTATACACACCAGAAGCTTGGCGCTAACCCCATCACTTCTGGCTCACTCTTGTTCTGCGAAGGCGAGAGTGAGATGGAACGAGAGCGAGTCAGAAAACGTTGCAAACAGGAGCACCGAGGCAGGCAAGCGGTACCTATGGTGGGAGAATACGCGTTACGAAACGCACCGGCCAATATATCTGAATGTAAAGTCTCATTAGCCGCTCGCTGGTCGGGACCGGCGTTGAGCCCGTATCATGAACGGAGCCCTAATTCCGTGGCTGAGTTTCTCGCTTCTTTCTGGCCGAAGGGGGGAGCGGGATGAAACGCTTTGCGTGCGCGACGGGCGCGAGCGCTCCGATGGAATCGTGACTGTTCGACGCATGCGCGCCACGGTCAGATAGCCAGGCACGGCACGAGTCTTTTTTGCTCCATAACCGAGCTTGCCAAATTCCGCCATTTATTATAAAACATTTAATTGAGCTTCTTCATGACCTTACTCTAAACTTTTACTTGTAGTTTAAAACCGTTGTGATATAATTTGTAGTATTTCATTTAAAAATTTATTTTCAACAATGCCAACAATGAAAAGGCCATTTTGCGCCTCTTGTCAACCTTACGCCCTAGCAGTTGCCTAATTTTACAGAGTAAAGTCATAAATAATCTCAAATAAATATAATATAATAAAGGGCGCAATTTGACAAGTTCGCCTAGGGCGTAAAAAAGACTTATGCCCGGCCTGCGTCAAGATTTTGCGAAGCGGGTCCCGTACTCACCGTAAGCGCTTGCGACCATCGCGCACGCCCGTCGCGCACACAAAGGACGGAGTGTCAGGCGTCTGAAAGACGGAGCGAGACAAAATATCAACGCGTCGTCTATCTCGTACTGTCCTCGCTCGCTTTCAGTGCCTTCGCTCGCTCTCTTTCCATCTCGCGCTCGCCTTCGCCGGACAAGAGTGAGACAGAAGTGGTGGGGATAGCGGAAAGTCCGTATCGTGTACACTAAACCGAGCCCGTAACGATCTTAGATGCTCGAATAACCGACGAGAACCTTTGTTGCCCGAGCCGCACGAGATCGCCGTTGCACGGCGATGTGTCATCGATTATATAGAAACAGAATTTGTTTTTTTTTTCATCGTATCAATATGAAAGTGCCACAAATGGATTCCTGGCATCCTCCCGATTAAATTGACAGAAAATAATTTAAAGCAGACTATTTTTAACGAAACGAGCTTCCAATTCTGCAAACAAATTTTCACGTAATTTCCTTAATTATGGTCCGAATAATATCATTTTTGGAGCCAATTTGATCGAGAAAACATGACGAATCGATTCACATCACTTTCGCAAAGATCTGATTAGAAATGCAGAACTGACGATTTGTCACTGCTTAGTGCGTAACATTGTATGGCCCCGCTGGATTCGAGCGTCGAAACCCACGAAAGTTACATATGATTGTCAGCGTGAAGGACAAGAGAGGACTTTGCATGGCGAAGGAAAGTCAGCCTTCCATAGAACTCAAATCGAGAAAGACTTTGCTGACAAACTTTACATATGTATATTCGCGTCAAATAAATACTTTAATTGTAAAATTTAGACGACAAACTATTGTTGAATTTCGCCAGTTCTTACATATGCATCACTTGGTTGGGAATTCCTGATCCCAGAGATTCATGCATTTACCTATTGAAATGTTGCTTCAAGTCATCGGGAAATTGCATTGCTTCTTCTCGTACATACATATATCTGTTCGCGAGTAGGTGTCACGAGTGACGCGGCTTTGGTTTTCCAAATAAATGCACATTTATTAGAGCCCTCGGTCGACGGCGACTTGAGTAGTACACCTTGATAAGAGTGTTACCACCGATGGATTGGTGAGTTTATGTCCACGAAAATGAGTCGAGTTGCGAAGCAATTCGGTCTATTTTTTCTTATGAATACATGATTAGGACACACACACACTACGTTCACTAAAAATAGGCCGAATTGCTCCATGTTTGGCATCATTTTCATCAGTAATGCAGTGGTCTGGTGAAGAACATCGTATTACGGAGCTAATATTCTAGGCCCTAGAATCTACGATATTATCAATGTGCAGTTGAAACGCACGCCGCTTCACACTATCGTTTCTTAGCATTTCTACGGGGTGATTCTCTAGCTAGAGTCGTCAAACGCGATGCTCGCCAACAATCATGTGTCTCGCTGAGTTTCGTGGGCTTCGACGCTCGAAACCAGCGGGACTATACAATGTTGCACGCTAAGCAGTGACGAATTTGAAGTTCTGCAATTTCTAATCAGATCTTTGCAAAAGTGACGTCAATCGATTCCTTACAATTCTATATATAATGTTTGTTCATAACTGCTTTCTGCATAGGACGTGTAATAAGTGTATTTTATGTTCTGTTTCGGTGCTTTGCTAGTAAAAAAATGTCTAACCTAACAAACTTTATTTTCTGGGGACATCCCCTCATCTATTTTCCCTTTTCACTTATAATTCCTTACTGCTAACGTAGAATATTGTAGCATAAGCACATTTCAAGTAATTAAAATGTACAATGAATTTTCTACGTTTGCAGTACCAGCCGACTTCCGTTTAAATTTTTATAAGTACAACGCAACAGCTGAGAATTTCTTTCCTTATTCAGAATAAAATACGGAAATAGCAAACAGCTCCCTCTCGCGTTTACAGAGCAATCGGCGATCTATCGGTATTACCATTTCTGTGCAGAAAAAACCTGCTGTAATACCGACCTGCCGAATCGGCCAGGTCACGTGACGTGTCTACCCCCTTAAGCAGGTTCGATACCGGAGAAAAATTAGTGAGAAATCTTTTAAAAGTGTTTTAATCTAATGTTCAAAGTGTAGTCCGCGTTGTGTCAAAATTTCAAGACGATTGACGGTTTTTGAAAAAATTTTAATCAAAGTTGCGCTCTTATCACAGGCAGTTATGGGAGAAGCTATAAAATTTCTATAAAATGCTACACAGAGTCCTTAAAAATAGTGAGAAAGTCCTAAAAAATGTTGCAATGAAAGGCTTAAGTATTCCTATGAAATTCAAAAAAAGAAAATCGGTCATGTACCGTACTGTTTATTAGATAATTGAATAAATAGAGCAATGTGCTTGTATTTTTGGAACTGACTGAAGGAACTGTTTGAAACGTGGCAACGCTATACAATGTATACTTGTACAAAGCATACAGTAAAAATTTATACAAAAACTACCAAGCTGTAAACATGTATTTAGTAATTTGTTGCGAACCGGTACGAACGCGCAAAAGGACGCCAAAAATTGTGAGATGGAAAGAGAAAAAAAGATGTACGCAAAGCGACGTTGCCGCATTTAACTCACATATTTTACGCTACTTTTAAAGAAAATATTGTGTTTCTAGCTGCATTAAACATACTTTTTATTTAATTGAATTCCAAAACAAAATATGTAGTAATAATTTTATCAGGAATAGACATGTAAATAACATTTTTGTCTACATAATTTTTTTTTACCTAAGAATGGTATCACTACAGATTTTCCATGTATAGGGATGGAGTGCAAAATCACTAACAGTGATTTATCACAGTGATCGCAAAATCACGATCACGGTCATGATTGAAGTTAAATCACGACCGTGGTTGTGATTTTTTTAACTTGAGTGAATTGTTTATTGTGAACGTAATTCTTTATCTTGATTGAATTATTTTTTATAAAATACTTCAATATAGCTTGTGTTACAATCAAAGCGTGCTAATTCGGCGAATATATAGAATATACATTCATAAATAGTCAATGTGTGCACGCACTGATTTGATTGGCTAAAGTATTCACATATACATTATACTTTTTAACTAAAGTGAAGAAATATTCGTTAATTTAAATAGATCAAGAACGATTACATTGGTTCAAAATATACAACTGAGATTCTATAAGAACAGTGACGACTTGAGAATGTTTCGAGAGATAGTAGAAATTGGGGTTATGTGGCGCGTGCAAAGAGCAGTGATGCTCTTGTTGCGGTTTCCGCTGGTGTAAATATGTGTGATTGCGTGAAGTTAGTGTTAAGGAAGTTTGAAAAATCCCGCGCTCGTTCGTGGCACACCAGGCACGGGCCTGGTCGTGTCAGGCACTGATTGGCCGAAGTACAATCGGTAATCTCCGCCTTACGTCGGGAGTCGAATGTACTGCCCGAGTGGTTGGGCAATCGTGCTCCGGCATTCTTCTGGTAGTAAGACACCAACCACTGTAATTCTCTGTTCACCGAATAAAGCCATAGTTCAGTATATTTCGATTTTCGTCATTAACCTTTAACAGTTAGCTATAAGACATAGAGATATCGAGGTTGAATGTAGAGCGTAATTTAAAATCCATTTGTATTGAAAAAAGGATATATTATACAGGGTCATCGTTTAATCCTGCAACCCGCGCGCGCGCGAACTTGTAAAATGGCAACACCGCCTCACGGACGCATTCCACTACAACCATGCACCGGCCCAGCGGAGAGCTGCCAGCGACCGCTGGACAAGAGTGATGCCCGAGCTTCGAAAATTTTAGCGTCGCAAAGAGCTAGGTATTGGCAATTTCCCGGCCCAGGTAATCAAGCCGCGCGCTCCGCTTTTATGATCGGTTTACCACTCGCACTCCAGATTACTGTAATGAGGTTTGAAAATAATGTCAACTGATCTCGTACTCGTCTCAATTTAAAAAATTTTAGCTACGACAAGGTTAACCGCGACGCTATACCCTTGTACGGAGAGATTTTTCGCCATCTGCTTGTAAAAGCCACAATAATGGCACATCGTTCCAAAAAATGACATTAACGGAAGCCGGTATAGGCGTGGCGTTGAGTAACTAAAACATTCAAACACAAAAATTCTAGAAAAAAAATTCAAACACCGCTACTGTGACGTCCCGGCCCCACCATGGGTCGCGCCGGTACGTCTCTGCCGGCGCCGCTAGAGGTCTACTCTTCTCGCAAGTCCTATCGTCTACTCTCGATCGTATATATACAAGTTCCAAGTTTATTTCCTCTTAGTCCCCGTGTGTCTAGGGCACGGGGCCGTCAGCTATAGCCCTACTGATGAGTCTGGCTGACGGTCCCAAGACGAAACGCACATCTCTTCTTTTCCTTTCTCCATCTTTTCAAATTGCCAATCCACCTGCCCCGCACAGTTACTCTAAAAAGCGTGACCGGCCTTAGGGATTACGGTTGCGCGGTGGAGGCGACGGGGCAAGATATCCCCTCTTTACGTTGCGAAGTCAATCATCAATCTCAAATCTCGATTTCGGACGTAACAGCTACAATCAAAGATACGTCGCATTAGTTACCCCTTACGTCTGATCTAGGTATGCACTGCATTAAGGACAAAATCATAAAAAAGAAAACCAGAGCAATAGATTCTGAGGTCTGCAGAACTAACACATAATTGAATAAAAATTTAATTTCTCAATTTATGAAAGTAATGATACAGAAACAACTAGCCTATTGTTTATCAACACCACGAATTTTAAAAACAGCGTTAAATACATTATCAAATAAACAGTTTCTAACAGCTTTTTAAACAATTATGGTTAAAAAATTGATAAAAGAACAATTAAGTAAACGTAAAATATGTTAAATTATCCATCGTTAAGAAGGAATAATTTTTCTTCATTTTTCGGCGCAAATTGCATTCCGATATCTCGTATAGTTAAAAAATTATACGAAAAAGGCCCCAAATTTTTCAACCCGAGCCGTGAAATTCTGAATAGTTCTTTGCAACGTTAATTTGAAAGAGACCAGCCCAAAATTCTCGAAGTTCGGGCATCACTGCTGTCCAGCGGTTGCTAGCAGCTCTCCGAACGCCAGGACGGTGCATGGTTGTAGTGGATTGCGTCCGTGAAGCGGTGTTGCCATTTTACAAGTTCGCGCGCGCGCGGGTTGCAGGATTAAACGATGACCCTGTATATAGATTCGAAGCGAACAGCACATCTGGAAGGTTTTAAGCAAGTTCGAAACGGGGGACAAGGAGGAGTTTATTGTCAAGGCTCATAAACACGTAGAGCGCGTTGTACTTTTCGAGGGTTTTCCTTGCCAGTTTTTTCGAACGTGCTCGTACAATATTAGTAGCTGATACTTGAACTCAGAAGGCGTACGAGAGCCTGGGATTGCATTCAGTAATTTTCAAAACTACAGTTAGGCCAGGCAAGCATAATAAATAGCTTAACTTTTCCTTCCACATCTGCGTGCCAAATTTCATCAAGCGGGCAGCTGCTCGTCTCGTGAAACCACTTAAAACTCTGTCCTTCCTTTCAATAATTGCCGATGTCCTGTTGGGGTAAAAACTCAGGTCGGGAAAGGCTGAAAGTCATAAAGTCATAAACTTTGCGCGGGCGACATCGTCTTGACCCTGAGGGTTGCGCTTACCTACCTGTTAGATATGCATGTACTGTACGTAGCCTGTGTAAACTATGTAATCGGAAAGCGCGCCTCGACAACCAGCCGAAAGTGGGGAGAAGCGCTAAGGAAGGGGCAAGGACGGAGAGATGGTTGAAGGACAACCCTCTGACGAAGCTTCAGGGACAACACCGTCTTGATTGGACGAAGGGATCCGAGGAGGGAGTCGGAAGAACACGCCGAAATTAGAGGAGTAGGGCGCTCGGAAGTTACAAGCGAGGAGTTAATTTGTAAGAAGACTGATCGAACTTTTGGCACGACGCCCTCCTCTATAAGCTAAGTGCAGTCGGTCTCTCGATCGGCCTTGTTAAACTTATTGCGTCATACCTATCTGACCGTCAGATGTATGTTCCCTATAAGGGTACTAACTCCAAAACGCACCGGGTCCCTTGGACCTACTCTTTTTAATATCTATATTAACGACCTGCCCAAACGCGTAGACTGCGAGCTTGCACTCTACGCAGACGATACCGCGATTTACACCTCATCCTGGCATCTGCTGCCCATGGTCCTCCGTCTCCAAACTTACCTCGACCTTGTGCTCCAATTCTTTTCTGATTGGAAACTCCGGGTTAACCCGGAAAAAACAGAGGCGATAATCTTCTCTGTCCGCACCACAATTTTATTTGCCAAGGATAAATATAATATCCATATTGGTAACAATGCAGTGCCCTGGAGTAATCAGGTTAAATACCTGGGAATCATATTACATCAAAAGATGTCCTGGAATGCAGCCATTACAGATCGAATTGAAAAGACCTTAAAAAAGTTTCTGGCTTTTTACACTATCATATTAGTCACAAGTCTCCCCTTAACTTGCAGCTCCGTATTAACATCTATAAGACGTGCATTCGACCGGTGCTCGCCTACGGAGCTCAGGTTTGATGGAACACTACCAAAGCCAACAAGGTCAACCTCCAGCTTATACAAAATAAGATACTTAGAATTATAACAGGATCTCCTTCACTTTACCCCACCGGGGCGTTACATTCTGAAACGCGCGTCCCGTACATCCACGAATTTATTCAACACATCATAGATAACTATCATGTCGCGGAACACATTAATCCACTCGCCCGAACAACCGGCCTCTATGACATCAATAAAATCCCTTACAGGGTTAAAGTCCCCCTTTTCCTCTGTCCAGATAACCACAAATCTTTTCCGATCTTCCTAGTGTTTTCCACAATTTACGCATCACGTACGCCGTACTCCTTCTTACTCTACGGCTTCCCCGGCTCCACCAGATGCACTTACCTGTCTGCCCGCTACTACAGTTCTCCACGTCTCCGGAGCAATTCCGCTGACCTGTGGAATTTGTATCGCATAGCGTTGCATAATCATAATATTTCTTTATTTTCTATGTATTGTGCCGTCCGTAATTATGCTTCCTTTTAGGTTTTATTTCAGATTTCACTCAGGATTTGCGGTTTTTTGCAACTTTTCCGCAATTTACACTTTATCACCTAGAATATACTACATCATATAGGTAATGCTATTCTACATATTGGCGGGTAACTGGGCAAATGCTCAGAAGGACGGCCCTAAGGGGGTGGCAACCCCCTACTGAGAATACTTACTAAAAAAAAAAAAGTAAGAAGACAGATCGAACTTGTTAGCAGAACAGTCAACGTCGAGCTAATAATTAAAATCCAAACATAGAATTTATTCAGAAGTGTTTCATTCCATTTTCATACCATCATTGAAATTCCCGCGCAAACTCGCGAGCTGAGTGCTTCAGCGCTAGAGCACTAGAGAGGTGAGTATGCGCATCCGCCATATTGGGTCCTCTGGAGAGAGAAAATTATTGAGTATCCGCCTTTTTGAGTATGCTCAGCTTCACTTTATAAACAAAAATATGCGTTGCTGATATTGATACATTGTAGCACGACACATTATTAGAGTATTTTATTACATTTAAGCTTATATTTGGTTTATAAAGCAAATTTGGCAATACTGAAAAAGGCGGGTTCTCAATAATGATCTCTCTCCAGAGGACCCAATATGGCGGATCCGCATACTCACCTCTTTAGTGCTCTATCAAGCGAAAGTGATAATAGGATACCTGAATTGTTGCGTGGCCGTCTGGGGAAAGAGGTCTTCTCCAGGGAATTCAGGCGCGGAACGATGCCCGTGGAGTGCTAAGGCACTCTGCTCCTTGGACGCGGATTTTTGGAGGATAAAAATAATGCAAATAATGATCCCTGATAACCAGATCTGAAGCGCAGAGCCTGACGTCAGATCCGTAGTCATCTGTGTCCGCATTAGGCTGCGGTCTGAGGTACAGAGCCTGACATCAGGGCCTGACGTCAGATGAACAGCAGATTCGCATCAGATCCTGCCGTTCGCCTGACACGTATAACAGCGCCATCTGAGGGTCAGAATTGGCAAACAATTCCCTACGCGTGACGTCACATGGCCGTCCCTACACACCAACACAAATGCAGCGTTATTGCTGTAGGTGTATCCCTAGTCCCCCATAATCAGCTAGTAGATTCTACAGTTTATTAAATAATTAATTCTACTAGTTTCAAAAAGGATTTATTCTTTATTTAATAATATACAGGATTGGTGATTACAATTGTTAGAAAATAATATAAATAGCGCATATAAATTCGAGGAAGAACATTCAATTTTTACATTTATAAATCCATATACGTCCCGTAACCAGTGGTACCTATTAGGTGCGATATCAGAAAATTTCCTTTATTTTCGACTTCTTTTTGCTGTAGAATCACCACATACCGTATTATGTTAGCGCTGAAAACAAATAGAACCTTAGTATAAAATTAAAGGTAACGTATGAATAAACAGGTATACATGCGATACTTACTTCAGCTCCATCTCCGCACAGCACACACCCCAGGCGATCATGCATGCTCCTGCGAACATTAACATTTATAATAAAACATGTGTTTAATTATTATCTACTAAACAAGACGCTAAACATTCGCGCTTCGTGCATAACCATACTTTTCTGTCTTGCAGATAATGTGAAACTCGATTTTCGCGACGTAGATAATTGGAAATTATTCAATTGCATAATTACGTTTGCCTTCTGGATACGTCGAGATGATTTGTCTGGATATTGATGGATGAAATTACTTGGAATATTCTTCAATTTTGCCAGCACTGACTGCCATTGCCAGTGACTACCACCTCGAAAACGAACGCAAACTGGACGTAGAGTCTTGACCAACGCTCTTGACACGACGCTCGGATTGGCTGCGCCATAGTGCCGAAACTCGTGATTGGTCAAGACTCTATGTCCAATTTGCATTCATTTTCGAGGTATGAGATGACAGTCACTGGCAGTGGCAATCAGTGCCGGCAAAATCGAAGAATATTCCAAGTAATTTCATCCATCAATATCCAGACAAATCATCTTGACGTATCCAGAAGGCAAACGTAATTATGCATTTGAATAATTTCCAATTATCTACGTCGCGAAAATCGAGTTTCACATTATCTGCAAGACAGAAAAGTATGGTTATGCACGAAGCGCGAATGTTTAGCGTCTTGTTTAGTAGATAATAATTAAACACATGTTTTATTATAAATGTTAATGTTCGCAGGAGCATGCATGATCGCCTGGGGTGTGTGCTGTGCGGAGATGGAGCTGAAGTAAGTATCGCATGTATACCTGTTTATTCATACGTTACCTTTAATTTTATACTAAGGTTCTATTTGTTTTCAGCGCTAACATAATACGGTATGTGGTGATTCTACAGCAAAAAGAAGTCGAAAATAAAGGAAATTTTCTGATATCGCACCTAATAGGTACCACTGGTTACGGGACGTATATGGATTTATAAATGTAAAAATTGAATGTTCTTCCTCGAATTTATATGCGCTATTTATATTATTTTCTAACAATTGTAATCACCAATCCTGTATATTATTAAATAAAGAATAAATCCTTTTTGAAACTAGTAGAATTAATTATTTAATAAACTGTAGAATCTACTAGCTGATTATGGGGGAGTAGGGATACACCTACAGCAATAACGCTGCATTTGTGTTGGTGTGTAGGGACGGCCATGTGACGTCACGCGTAGGGAATTGTTTGCCAATTCTGACCCTCAGATGGCGCTGTTATACGTGTCAGGCGAACGGCAGGATCTGATGCGAATCTGCTGTTCATCTGACGTCAGGCCCTGATGTCAGGCTCTGTACCTCAGACCGCAGCCTAATGCGGACACAGATGACTACGGATCTGACGTCAGGCTCTGCGCTCTCACGGCAGACCCTGCTGCCAATCTGATGTCAGATTGGCGTCAGATGGTTATCAGGGATATGAACAGAACAAACTATTTGAACATAATAAACTGGAAACTTTAATGAAGAGAAAATAAACGATTGAAACACAATTTCAGTAGGCACAGAACTTTTTTGCTTATATGACTGCTGTCGAAGGCGTTTCAGGCTCAAGTGACCTTTCTAAAAGTTCATCGCTTTTACATCTTTTGTTAAACCAAAATGTCTTAGATTCTAAGAGCCAATCGCAAATTTACAGATTTATTGGCTGAATTCCTATTCGTCGATTTGACACAACAACAAGCGTTTAACTACCTGGCGCTGGAATTACACACCTAGGAGAAGGAAGGAAGGAGAAGTTCATTTATTCTAACACCCGTTGCCAAGTGGGTATCGATTGATTTATAATCCTGAAGTCTTCTCATTAGAAGATCTCTAACTATTTTCAAACCCCTCGGCTTGTGCGAACTTCACCTTGTCTCCCTTTCCTATTAGATTCGTGTGATCCGCCTCGAACTTCGCGCTTCTGGAGTTTAAACTACGCGCCGCTAGACGGGAGTCGCAACAGAATAGAATTAAGAGAGACATCTAAGGGGGAAATGACGACAGGGGATAAAGGAGACTGAGAGGAGGAGAGAGAGAGAGAGAGAGAGTGAAGAATGGGGAGAGAGAGGAGGGGAAATATGTGATATGTGAATTTGTATCTGGGGAAATAGTATGTGAGAGAGTTAATGTTGGAGTGTGAGAGTGAGGAAGCGAGAAGGATAATCTCATTGTATCATATTTTGTTTTATTATGTGTTAATACATCATATATCTTATTTTAGATTAGATTAGATTATATAGATTATATCGAGTTAATAGAATGGTTTAGGAAACATTGAAGTAACTGTGAAGGACTAAAGTTCGTTGGGCTATGTGAGTTAAAACTCGAAATGCCGCTCTGGGCATAGAACACATGTATAGAGACGATGTAGTTATCCCAGAGGAAAAATAAACTTAACCTAACCTAGTGCTCTATCAGTGCTCCACGAGCACGGACCCGCCGTCCTATAGAAACCCCCAGGAGATCGCGCAACACTCTCCACCAATCAGAAGCGATGACGAAAATCGCGAATCACTGTTCTGCCTGCGCCAATCAGAAGCGATCACGAAAATCACGGATCACTGTGAAAAATCACCGTGATTGGGAACGAACGTGATCGGATCACTCGTGATTCACAAATCACGGTTCTAGCCAACTCTAGGCGGGAGGGGTAAGCCTATGCTTATACATGGGAACTCTGTAGTGATACCAATCTTAGGTAAAAAAAAATTGTGTAGACAAAAATATTATTTACATGTCTATTCCTAATAAAATTATTACTACATATTTTGTTTCGGAATTCAATTAAACAAAAAGTATGTTTAATGCAGCTAGAAACACAATATTTTCTTTAAAAGTAGCGTAAAATATGTGAGTGAAATGCGGCAACGTCGCTTTGCGTACATCTTTTTTTCTTTTTCCATCTCACAATTTTTGGCGTCCTTTTGCGCGTTCGTACCGGTTCGCAACAAATTACTAAATACATGTTTACAGCTTGGTAGTTTTTTTACCAATTTTTACTGTATGCTTTGTACAAATATACATTGTATAGATGACTACGCGGCGTACAGCGTTGCCACGTTTCAAACAGTTCCTTCAGTCAGTTCCAAAAATACGAGCACATTGCTCTATTTATTCAATTATCTAATAAACCGTACGGTACATGACCGATTTTATTTTTTTGAATTTCATAGGAATACTTAAGCCTTTTATTGCAACATTTTTTAGTACTTTCTCACTATTTTTAAGGACTCTGTGTAGCATTTTATAGAAATTTTATAGCTTCTTCCATAACAGCCTGTGTATAAGAGCGCAACTTTGACTTCAATTTTTTCAAAAACCGTAGGGTCAATCGTCTTGAAATTTTGACACAACGCGGAGTACACTTTGAACATTAGATTAAAACACTTTTAAAAGATTTCTCACTATTTTTTCTCCGGTATCGAACCTCCTTAAACGCGTTGGTTGCGTTTCATCCAGTGAGTGCATAGACGGCATAACCTGATTCGTCGAATTCCCTAGAATCCTCCAACTTCTAGCGTATAATGCGTACTGCAAATCAAACCATGGGCAGCCAATCTTAGAGCATATACTATGGAGGTCTCATTGAGAGCTCGAAACTGTCGCCAACATGGTGCGACAGAGAAAGACATGTGCGAGCGAGAGAAGTATATGTCCTATTCGACCGTAATGCGCAAGCGCCGATATCGTGCGAGAGAGAAAGACATGTGCAAACTGGTGCGAGAGAGAGGACATATACTTCTCTCGGTCGCAAGATGTCTGTCTCTCTCGCACGATATCGGCGCTTGCGCATTACTGTCGAATAGGACAGATACTTCTCTCGCTCGCACCAGTGGCACATGTCTTTCTCTCTCGCGGGATGTTGCCGACAGTTTCGAGGCAGTCACTCTAAGGCAATGATACCTCCATGTATATATGCTCTAAGCAGCCAATGCACATATTCTGCGCATGCCTATTTGTCGTTTTACGTGTGCTTCTGTATTTCGAATTCGAATACTACAAACAGGGGAAAGCAGGGTATTTCCGGCTACATAGGCAAGAAACGCTATAAAATTTGAGCAACTGACACATTTGTTAGTTTTTTTTATATGAATTGATAGTTTGAAATGTCTAGTTTTTATTAGTATGACAGAGAAAGCATAAATTTTCGTTGTAAAAAAGTTGGAAGCAATAACACAAAAATGTCCATTTGATTGGAATTACGGAATTAACGTGGGGTAATTCCGGCCATGCCCCCACAGCACAACTTGTAAATACTACGTAACATGGAAGTCACAAATTCTGTAACTTTTGTTACATGTACAAAATATAACCGCTACGTAATACAGGTATCACAATGTTCTGTAACTTTTGTTACATAGATAGAACATAGCAGCAACATTACCTATGAACACACCTGAAAAGTCACACAAAACATATAATTTTTACGTAACTCTTCTTACGTATAGGCAACATATTAATCCAGATGTAAATGTCATGGAACGTAGGTGTCACAAGTACCCACAAAATTAACTTTTCACAAAAAGGTACAAAAAGAGCGCCAAATATATAATCCCATCAAAAAGAAACCCATTTAAAAACATTGTCGTAAATTAAAAACCTAGCAAAAAGAAGACCATTTAAAAACGTTGTCGTAAATAAATATAAATATAAATATCTTAAAGTGCTTTATTTAACTTTATGAAAGTAATGATGTACAACAATTGCGCCAATTAACATAATGGCTAATTAAACAAAGAAAGAAAGCATTAAATAATAATAAGCAGATATATTTTTAGACAAATAAATACTTTAATACGAATAAATATTTTATTCAAAATACTTGGCGCTGCGCAACCGAAAAAATGAAAATTGACTTAGTAAAAAAAAAACCCCCAACAAACTAAAATACATAAACAAATACATATTATACATATACATATTAGAAACACAGTCAGATTTATTGCACATTTTTTAACTCAAATATCATACGTAGCATATGCACACGCACACATTCACGAACGCACGCACAAGAAGGAAAGAAAGAAAAAAAGATTAATGCAATTTATACATATTTATTCAGTTTAGCAATACCAATTCGGGGCGCAGCGCCAAGTATTTTGAATAAAATATTTATTCGTATTAAAGTATTTATTTGTCTAAAAATATATCTGCTTATTATTATTTAATGCTTTCTTTCTTTGTTTAATTAGCCATTATGTTAATTGGCGCAATTGTTGTATATCATTACTTTCATAAAGTTAAATAAAGCACTTTAAGATATTTATATTTATATTTATTTACGACAACGTTTTTAAATGGTCTTCTTTTTGCTGGGTTTTTAATTTACGACAATGTTTTTAAATGGGTTTCTTTTTGATGGGATTATATACTTGGCGCTCTTTTTGTACCTTTTTGTGAAAAGGTAATTTTGTGGGGATTTCACACATTTTGTAGTGTTTTCTGATGTTAATTTACGACATTATCGTACTGTGTTGTTTTGATTGTTGATTGATATGGAGCCCAAATGGCACCATTTTTCTTTCAGCTATTCCATAGCGTGGTGGTTTTTGTTGGCTTATTTATTTATTATCTTTTTTTTGTAAGAACAAAATATAAAGATCTTTAGCCCCTTTGAGCCATTGCTTTTTTTTATTTGCACGTCATCAGCTTCAATCCAACTACTTGTCATTCCTTCTTCTTTACATATACTGGTGTAATGGCCATCTTCAATACATGAACCACTATGAAATATAGCATTCATAACTTTATATGATTGTCCTGATATTAATACTTTGGTTGTGGGAATAGTACATATATTAAATTTACGTTTTGCTTTGACTATTTTATCGTCTTGTAATGAAAATAATAGTAAACGAATAATAACTATATCTTTCGTCATTATTAATTCATTCTTGAACATAATATCATTTCCCGTACACTGTTCACATGATCCGTTATCTGATTCATACCAGTGTAAAAATCTAAAGTTTAATAAATCGTTTAGATTATAGCTTCTTTTTTTCAAATTGTTAATAGGGATTGAAACAACTAAATTATCAGATGTAATTGTTTTTGTATAATCACAAGATTTACATCGAGTTTTTGATGTTACTTGGTGCTCTACCAACTGTCTTATACAATCATATTCTGTGCACAGGGTTATAAGAAATTCGAATACATCTCGTCCCCTGCAGCACACTTTATTGCATGAATGTCTCAGTTACGTTGCGCTGCAACATTTGAAACATTGCACGGAATGTCCCCGAAACGTTACAAGTACATTGCTATGTCCGCCCCTATGCAACATTGCGAGAGTTATTTCTGCAATGTTGTTTCGGGGATTTTTCAGCAATGGTCACGGAACGTTTCGGGGATATTTCATCAATGGTCACGGAACGTTCCGGAGATTTTACAGCAATGGTCACGCAACGTTCCGGACAATAGGCCAAAAATAAAAATATCGGTAATAAGTATTATAGTAATTATTCCGTGCTGCGAAGGACAACGACGTAGACATGAACGTGTGCAGAATCGTAGTAGTATAAAACCGTCCATGTGTCTTTAATAAATAGAAACTTCTTTTACCTCAGTAAGATTCGAACACATGACCTCGAGCACCGTAGACGAACACTTTACCGCTGCAACTACAACCGTTGATTGAAAAGTTTGCTTACGAATTCGAAGTTGAACTCCTACCGTGCATAACATTAAACTCAAATTATTCAAAAATGAAGGCTCGTTTTGACAACCCCATTATATCTCCCTAATGGTGGAGCTGGATATCTCACAACAAATTCATTTCGACGCTTGATGCTATATTAAATTGATTCATATTTTGTTATGAAATATCCAGCGTAGTACAAGAAACGATTTTTTTTTAGTTTGTACTACATTTTTAATACAATTGTTTAACAAAATTTTTTATATGTTTTTTCATTTTCTAGTTTTTAGTGTTTGTGGATTTACATTGCACAGCTCAGACAACTTTACAAATATCTTTCATTGCCGTATACAGTTTAACAGTTTGCTTAAACCTTATCGTGATAATTAAGTAATTGTATTAATTATTTAAGTCACATATTTTTTATATCACATATTAATGTCCCAAGTACTGCCAGTGTCTCTGCTATTGCCATTTAATCTATTGTTCATGACAAAAACATCCCGCGATGTCGAGTGTAAATTTAGAAGTCCGTATTATTGGCGGACGTTGCAGGAACGGCACCGTGTGCCGTTCAGGTAACATTTGTATATAATACGGATTCACGTGAAGCGTTCCTGAAATGCAAACACACGGAATACAGTTTTAAATACCACAGGAAACCTCCGAGGGAACATAGGCGAACACGGAAAGTATGTGATATAAATAATTAATAACATTACTTAATTATATAACTATACCGTTCAAGGAAAGTGTTAAACTGTAAACAGCAACAAAAGATATTTGTGAAAAAGAAATATTAGATGTCCCAAGTACTGCCAGTGTCTCTACTATTGCCATTTAAGACTGTATTCCGTGTGTTTGCATTTCAGGAACGCTCCGCGTGAATCCGTATTATATACGAATGTTGCCTGAGCGGCACACGGCGCCGTTCCTGCAGCGTGAATCCCTATTATATACGAATGTTGCCTGAGCGGCACACGGTGCCATTCCTGCAGCGTCCGCCAATAATACGGACTTCTAAATTTACACTCGACATCGCGGGACGTTTTTGTTATGATACGGTTGTCGGCCAATTTCGTCGATGTGGAAGCCCATAGGAAATAAAACTGCCGCCAGGCAAAACAGCACCACTGAAATCCATCCAAGCGTGTGCGTCCCCTTCAATTCTATATCCAAGCCCGTGCGTCCCTTTCATTTTTATCCAAGTCCTCTGCGTCTTCTTCATTTCTAAAAATAATATACCCTGATAACCAGATCTGGGGCGCAGAGCCTGACGTCAGATCCGTAGTCATCTGTGTCCGCATTAGGCTGCGGTCTGAGGTACAGAGCCTGACATCAGGGCCTGACGTCAGATGAGCAGCAGATTCGCATCAGATCCTGCCGTTCGTCTGACACGTATAACAGCGCCATCTGAGGGTCAGAATTGGCAAACAATTCCCTACGCGTGAAGTCACATGGCCGTCCCTACACACCAACACAAATGTAGCGTTATTGCTGTAGGTGTATCCCTACTCCCCCATAATCAGCTAGTAGATTCTACAGTTTATTAAATAATTAATTCTACTAATTTCAAAAAGGATTTATTCTTTATTTAATAATATACAGGATTGGTGATTACAATTGTTAGAAAATAATATAAATAGCGCATATAAATTCGAGGAAGAACATTCAATATTTACATTTATAAATCCATATACAATACGTCCCGTAACCAGTGGTACCTATTAGGTGCGATATCAGAAAATTTCCTTTATTTTCGACTTCTTTTTGCTGTAAAATCACCACATTCCGTATTGTGTTAGCGCTGAAAACAAATAGAACCTTAGTATAAAATTAAACGTAACGTATGAATAAACAGGATACATGCGATACTTACTTCAGCTCCATCTCCGCACAGCACACACCCCAGGCGATCATGCATGCTCCTGCGAACATTAACATTTATAATAAAACATGTGTTTAATTATTATCTACTAAACAAGACGCTAAACATTCGCACTTCGTGCATAACCATACTTTTCTGTCTTGCAGATAATGTGAAACTCGATTTTCGCGACGTAGATAATTGGAAATTATTCAATTGCATAATTACGTTTGCCTTCTGGATACGTCGAGATGATTTGTCTGGATATTGATGGATGAAATTACTTGGAATATTCTTCGATTTTGCCGGCACTGACTGCCACTGCCAGTGACTGCCACCTCGAAAACGAACGCAAACTGGACGTAGAGTCTTGACCAGAGATCGGGGGACTCCGGCCGGTGTTGATGGAGGGGGAACACCTACAGGAGCGGTGGTAATGGTGACAACGCGAAACGAATGTGACGTCACATGCTCACGTCACTACGGTGGACTCCTCGAAACCCTGAAAGTCAGCTTCGACGGACTCCAGCCGGTGTTGATCTCAAGGGCAGCTGGAGTCCACCGCTGTTATTGGTCAGAAGGAAACACCTACAGGGAGCGGTGGCAATGTGTGCGTGAGACGCCAGGATGGAAGACGAACCGAACCATGGCCAATTAGCGTCACCGGGGCATATGTTGTCGACGCTGATTGGCCGCGGCGTCACTCGCTTGGCGCTGGCGTCGGTTCGTCTCCAATCGTGGCGTCTCATGCCCACATTCTGTACGCGCCCGTGGCGCATTTGGCTTGGCTTGGCGCTGGCGTCGGTACATCTGTGACGTCACATTCGCTTCGCGTTGTCACCGCTTGGCTTCGCACTGGCGTCAATTCACCCATACATTACCACCGCTCCTGTAGGTGTTCCCCCTCCATCAACACCGGCCGGAGTCCCCCGATCTCTGGTCTTGACCAACGCTCTTGAATCGACGCTCGGATTGGCTGCGCCATAGTGCCGAAACTCGTGATTGGTCAAGACACTATGTCCAATTTGGATTCATTTTCGAGGTATGAGATAACAGTCACTGGCAGTGGCAATCAGTGCCGGCAAAATCGAAGAATATTCCAAGTAATTTCATCCATCAATATCCAGACAAATCATCTCGACGTATCCAGAAGGCAAACGTAATTATGCAATTGAATAATTTCCAATTATCTACGTCGCGAAAATCGAGTTTCACATTATCTGCAAGACAGAAAAGTATGGTTATGCACGAAGTGCGAATGTTTAGCGTCTTGTTTAGTAGATAATAATTAAACACATGTTTTATTATAAATGTTAATGTTCGCAGGAGCATGCATGATCGCCTGGGGTGTGTGCTGTGCGGAGATGGAGCTGAAGTAAGTATCGCATGTATCCTGTTTATTCATACGTTACGTTTAATTTTATACTAAGGTTCTATTTGTTTTCAGCGCTAACACAATACGGAATGTGGTGATTTTACAGCAAAAAGAAGTCGAAAATAAAGGAAATTTTCTGATATCGCACCTAATAGGTACCACTGGTTACGGGACGTATTGTATATGGATTTATAAATGTAAATATTGAATGTTCTTCCTCGAATTTATATGCGCTATTTATATTATTTTCTAACAATTGTAATCACCAATCCTGTATATTATTAAATAAAGAATAAATCCTTTTTGAAATTAGTAGAATTAATTATTTAATAAACTGTAGAATCTACTAGCTGATTATGGGGGAGTAGGGATACACCTACAGCAATAACGCTACATTTGTGTTGGTGTGTAGGGACGGCCATGTGACTTCACGCGTAGGGAATTGTTTGCCAATTCTGACCCTCAGATGGCGCTGTTATACGTGTCAGACGAACGGCAGGATCTGATGCGAATCTGCTGCTCATCTGACGTCAGGCCCTGATGTCAGGCTCTGTACCTCAGACCGCAGCCTAATGCGGACACAGATGACTACGGATCTGACGTCAGGCTTTGCGCTCTCACGGCAGACCCTGCTGCCAATCTGATGTCAGATTGGCGTCAGATGGTTATCAGGGTATATAAGCTTTACAAAAATCTCTAAATTGCTAGTATAAAAATATCTGGCAACTTACCTTGTTAATTAAGACAATAATTCAGTGTCCTATTTGGTGTCATAACTCGTGACATTTCAAATTCGGACAACTTACTTCATTTGAAACATATGTAGCACTTGGTAGGTTATAATATCTCTGTCTAGCTGTCACGTCACAACAAAATTTATTACGCGATTGGCCGAAACCCACATCCAATGAGCGACGTGCCTGAGAGACATTTCCTCACCCTTTCATAAACCCCTCTTGCCTAGAAGTGTAGGACGATGACGATGAAGAATTTTACGAACATGAAAATCGGCAAATTGCCACTGTTACGTCCCTACTTCCTATTCGGGGCCGCGATTTTTAGGGAGGTTACGTATTTAACCGCTTTTGAGCTAATCCAGGGATTTACGCTCTGGGATAGTTGAGACAACATTTTTAAGGTATTAATTCGGGATTTTACACTGCCTACCTTTTAATAGTCGATTGTATCGAGTCGCCAGGGGATGGGAGTCTCTGAAACCCCGTCTATCTCTGGCGCTTGGGTTGGATGGGGCACTACCCAGGTTCCTGGTTCGATCGTGCTCCCAAAAGGTTGCGCTGGGACTCCCAACAAGTTTAAATTTTCCGCCGGTGAGTTTCTGAAGGCGAAGGCCAGTTTTCTTAGTTGATACTTTCTTCCGGCTCTGTGGCCTCTAGGCATCGCCACTTTTAACTTTAACAACACTTTTATTGTCACTTATTTAACACTTAACGAGTTTTAAAACACACATATATTGTGATTGACATGAATCGTGAATTGATAATTTATTAATAATATTCAATTAATAATAATCGCTCCGCGGGTGGTCAGTCCCTTTTTATAGGAAAACTGATCATTCCTTCTCCAGGTTTGTCACATGCCGTGGGATCCACCTGAAGAATTCTTTCCAACGGGCTATCCGAGAGTTTTGTTTACTGCAGAATTTGAGCTATTGCGCGCCTATTTCGGTGTCTTCTGCTTTACTTAAGACGTATTTCTGCAGTTATACGAAATCCTCAGCAGCGTCGATACTTACATTCTTATTTTAATTCATTTTTTAGAAGTTTACGCTACTGGGTTTTCGATGTGCTCTGTACGATTGGTTTCGTACAGCCCACATACTAGGGATTGAAGTTAAAATACATCGGTTCCGTATTGGAGCTCGATTTATTGGATATTAAGGGAGGGCAAATTTGTGGCGATGATCAGGAGCGCAGCTTCGCGAAGGTGTCGACTCCGCTGGCTGAAGGGGCCTCTGACCCATCAGCTGGCGTCTACTGGTCCCCTTTGTGTGCGCACGACTGGCTAGCTGGTGTGCGGCTAGTAGGTGTGCGGCTACCTCCTTCATGCTGGTCCTCCTGCTCACTGTTGCCGTCCGTTGATTCTTGACTTGATTTCTTCTTGTAGATTACGGATTACAATGCCTTATCGGCAACACTTGTATACTAGGTGATTACAATACACCAAAGTACGAAATAGTAAATATATTCGATTTAAAGGGTTAGATAATAGTAGACTCCACGTCGCGGGACGTGACACCTCCCCCCTTAGAAAGCAAATTTCCAGAGGAAATTTGTTTCAATTCTTGGATGGCTTCCTTGAATTCTCTTGCTGCTGGAGTCGGTTGTTGTCCCTCGTCAGTTATTGCTGGTTGGTCTGCATTCTGCGATGACGGTTGCTTTTTCTTGGCAAAATGTATTATTAAAGTAGTTAAGGAGCTCCAAATTGCCCCTAACAAGTGTAGTCCGCATCCATAGACTGCATGTATTTGATATCCGTGTACAATGGTATCAAATACTGTTTTTATTATTTTAATGATAATAAAAACTCCAAGTAGTCCTGCGGTGACTGTTCCAAATTTAAGAAATCCATTCCAAAATTTGGCTGCTGCATTTTCGGCCAACGTGGTGATGGTTTCTTCGTCCAAAATTCCCATTATTGAAATTGATCCAACGGGAATATTTTTCCCGGATACTCCTCTGGCGAGTGTATTTAATAACGCTGCTTTTTCTGCAGGGAACATAATGTGGTCCCTTAAATTTTCCAATTCCTTCTGTGTATATATTCCGCTGGTTGCGAGATCCGAAGGAGATGTATAATGCCAGTTGAGTTTTGATGTGACAGCCACTTTACATCGAAATATCTCAGCTCATAAGGTCCGTAGGAACAAAACGAAGACACTTTTCTTATGTAAATCAAACCCAGGCTATCCATTAAGACCATTCAAAATCTAATCGGATCAGCCGTTATTGAGATTCGGAAATCTCAGGGTTCTTGATAGCGAGTCGTGGCGTAATAGAGCCACTCTGTGTCTCGCGCTGCGCATATATATATATATATATATATATATATATAAGTAGTAGGGCTATGCCGATTCTGGATCAGTGGCGAGGGGTGAGGCGGGGCGGGGGGTACCGCGCTGTTGCACGAGATGGGCGAGGGGTGAGGCGGGGCGGGGGGTACCGAGTTCGTAGGTGAGGGGGTGACGTCACAGGGGAGGGGGATTACAAAATGGCGTCGACCGAGTTCGTGGGTGCGGGGGATGACGTCACAGGGGAAGGGGGATTTCAAAATTTTCAAAATGGCGTCGCGCGCGCAGGTCGAGTTCGTTGACGAGGGGGCTGACGTCACAGGGGAGGGGGAGGATTTTCAAAATTTCAAAATGGCGTCGCGCGCATTTCGTATTGGCGCCACCTATTGGTTGTTTAAGGTACTTTGGGTCCGCGTCGGTATTTGGGCCCGCCTTGGTAAATTTTTCAGATTTTTCATACATTTCGTATTGGCGCCACCTGTTGGATGTTTAAAGTACTTTGGGCGCGCGTCGCCGCCGCGCAATCTCCGTACGCGTGCGGGGATCGGTGCGCTGGCGCGACCGCGACCGATTCATGGAAATTCAAATCGCGTCTTCGATGATGATGATTTCTGAGAAAGAGGGTGGTGCATTATTTCTGAGAAAGATATGGAATCGTGGCGCGCGACAGGATTGAACGCGTTTTTGGCACCTACGTGCACGCGCTTCATGCTGCGTGTTTATATTTGAATCGTGGGACCGATACGGCGCACGTGCAATGATATAAACATAGAGCGATAATTATCGTAAATCGATCATCGCGATAGCCCATGGAATAAACATTGCACCGCGTTATGCCGTGTGTGTTTATATCTGAGTAGGATTGAACGCGTTTTGATATTTGAATCGTGGGACCGATAGGTACAGCGCGCTTGCAATGATGTATACATATAACGATAATTATTATAAATCAATCGTCGCGATAGCCCATGGAGTAAACGTGACATTGCATTCCATGGTGATTTCTGAGAAAGAGGGTGAAATCTGACCATTGACTTTTCCCACGACCAGGCCTCTAAGAAGTATCCTTGAGAAAACGCAATGTCCCTGAAGCAATAAATTAGACGTTGCGTTCACGCGAGCAACTAAGCGATAATTATTCGGGGTAGAGTTCCGAGTATTTCCACGATCGAGAACAGGGCGACGCCTCAAGTACCCTTCTTGAGGGTCTGCGAGTCAAGCGTGTAGGGTGAAAAGATTTTGTTTATTTCACAGGGAAGGTGGAAGATCGGTGAGTAATTCTGACATATTAAAATTTTATTTTTTAAGATTTAGTAATTTATTCAGTTTAATTATCCCACTCGACTACATCGTCAGCGAATAGGGCACTATCGTAGTCGGTAAAAATTGCATTGTCGACGATTTCGTTAAATAGATCCTCATCAGTATAAAATGAATCATTATCAACTTGCTCGGGGGCAGTCTGAATTGCAATATCGCGAGCCTGAAGCCCCGATACTGCATTTGCAAAAACAGCGTCAAAGTCAATCGATTTTGCATTGACACATCTACGCCAAACTACACTTTGAGGATCCATCGAACTGTGCAATTTATATATATCATTATAATCATTATATTCATATTCATCATCATCCTCAACATCACTAAGATCTAAAAAGAATGGTTTTTGTCGCGCATGCCTATTCAGCCAATATCGCTCGCTCCCGTAGTTGTCAGGAGGTTGTTCGCCATACATATTGAAAGCATTGAAAAACACTTTCAAAAAGATGTCGCCATCCTGAACAACTTCCGCCTCTTGAAGTTCTTCACCTCGAATTTCTTCGGTTTGAACCGCAACATTCCGACACGCAACATATATTTTGGGGTTGATATCATGTACAGGCAGCACAGAGGAGTCGGAGATTGCACCGACAGTTGGATGATTCAATGACATAATCTGAAACCAATTTTTCCTTATAATTCTCAAAGTTGCTGACATAACGATTCATTAAAAAATATGGTAATGGAAACTTACGGTATTAATCGATTGTATTTTCTTGCGTTGAATGGCGGACGATATCCTTCAAAGCGATCTCACTTGCAACAACAATTACAACAACAACACTTCGATAATCGTCTCAGACACGATACATTTTTTACAACGTTTCTTGTAGTAACGTATGACTTGACTGATGTAGTAGCATGAGAGAGAACTAATTTAACGCGGTTACATTCGTGGTTACAGCGATAATTATTCGGTGGGGGTAGTGTTCCGAGTATTTCATATCGAGGAGGCTGTAAGCCAATCGGCGCGATAGCCCATGGAGTAAACACGACATTGCACCGGACGATACCGCGTGTTTATATCTGAATCGTGGGAGTAGTACAGCGAGCGTGCGAGGGTGGGAAAAATTTGGAAATACGTTCGAACTGCATCTAACGTAAACATAGTGCGATGACGCCATAAGGATCGTGGATAGGGTAGAGGGTAGGCGGCTAGTATATATATAAAATCATTCAGTCGCTCGGTGAATATCGTGAAATACGTTACGCGTGCATAACATGGACTTTTTCGAGAATTCGTACAAGTTGTTGCGGGATGTGATCACACAGTTGCATACCGAAGAAGAGTTCAGCGAGTGGTTTATATCATGTAACGAGTGCATGCACCTTATCAATGCATATCTTAAGACTCAAGGAGTATCGGGATCTGAACACCGACGTTTGAAATTACTTAAGATAAAAATTGAAAAAGCGTGAGCATGGGTTCGAATTAGGATAGCGTGCATACTCAATGAACTGGACGCGCGAGATGCATTGCTAGCGTCTTCCGACGACGATGATGATTGGGTGAGTCCTTTATCGATGATACCGCAGTTGGATGACAAAGAATTGACGATCGAGAGGTATAAGATTCACGACACGTTAACCACACCATCATTATTCGAGACGTCCTGGATCAGCATCTTCCGACAGGGGTTTATGAAATTACCGCGTGAACATCGTCAACTGCTACGTCATATCGCGCGATATAGTGTTGTGAGCAAATGCACATTGTATTGCATCGTTGCTGATAAGGATGTATGCAGCAAGCGATCGAAGTATACTACCGCGATTGCATGTACGCCGCTGACACTTCTACATGACATCGAAAACGGCTCGATCGAAGTACGAGAAGTATTGAGTCCGGAAACATTGAAACTCACAGTGCATGAGTTTTTGTCTCGGGAATTATCGAAATTTTTAGACAATTGTATGAGTCTTCCGCGAAACTCGAGTCGTGCACTTGTACCGCTGAGTTTTCGATGGCCTGCTGAGGACTACAATCATATCACCTGGAAGAGGCGCATCACGAAATCAGGTAAAATTGTGCGTCTCTGGGAGGTGAACTATTTGTGAAGAAGCGAACATGGAGGCGTTCATGGACACGTACAGGGTTTTGTACCGGATGTCCAAGCTTTTACACAGTGTTGCGGAATTCAGAGACTGGGTGGATCATTGCGACACGTGCCTACAGCTAATCGTCGAATACCAGAGCAGCGGAGGAGTGTCCGTGGCTGTGAAACAACGTCTAGTGTCGCTGATCACGCGAATAAAGACATTGCGCGCGATCGGGCGAGAAAAGTTTTCGCGAGTCGGATATGGGGTTTCGACTCGATCGACGGCACCCAAAGTCGTATGGGAGGACGTGGAATCTGCGTTTATAAGCCGTATTTCAACCGGTGCGGTCATCAACGTGGGACACGTCGATCCGCGTAGATTTTTAGAGGATGCTCGACAAATAGTGATCTCGCACGTCACGGACGCTATCACGACACATAAGAGCGTGTCCGTGAACACGAACTTTAACGCTGAGTTTATGTTGGGGGAGAATACGGATACGAAGAGTTTCGGAACGCGAAATCGCGTACTGTTAATGACTTCGAACGTGCGCGAGTGGTATTCGAAGCACGTGGTCACTCCCACGTTAGTGGCGATCGAGGAATTTCAGGATCGTGACAGTGGATGGACCCTAAGGGCTGTGCTAAATATTCTAGTGAATATTAATAAGCATAATCCACTTCGAGCCGGCTGCGACGTACCGCTTCCGTGCGCCGTCGTCCAGAAAAAAGCGGTGGTGAATGTAAAGAGCGGGGACAACGCGTGTTTCTTGTGGTCCGTTGTCGCAAGTTTGTAGCCTGCTGCTACGAACGTGTGTAGGGTCTCATCGTACCCACACTACTCGACGGTGCTTCGCACGGACCATATTACTCTTCCCGTGACGTTGGATCAGCTGGCGAAGTTCGAGAGATTCAATGATGTCTCCGTGAATGTGTATGCCTGGTCTGACGGAAGCTGCGCGCCTCTGCGTCTAACCGAGGATAAGCGCGAGAGACACGCGAACCTGCTACTGATGCAGGATCCCAAGGAGCCCAAACGGTATCATTTCGCGTGCATTCGCAGCATGTCGAGACTGATATCGAAACAACTCAGCAATCATGGACATCAAGTATTCGTTTGCGAAAGGTGAGTAAAAATATGGTATATTTCGATCGATGTATTATTGATTATTATGTTTTATTATTGATGTTGTTATCGTTGCAGATGTCTAAGCTTCTTTCATTCGTCCAACCAATTGACGAAGCACAACGTGGACTGCCAGCGTCTGAACGAGTGTGCAGTCGAATTGCCGTCCGCGAAGGATAAATGGTTGCAGTTCAAGAATTTCAAGAACAAGGAACGAGCGCCATTCATCATCTACGCGGACTTCGAATGCATGCTGGAGGACGTCCAGCCTGCGGAGCGGATTCGGACGTACGCGTACCAGCAGCACAGAGCGTACAGCGTGGGATACTACATCCATTGTTCCACCGACGCGTCTCTGTGTCGTTATCGCGCGTATCGTCACGAAACCGAGAGTGTGAAATGGTTCGTGCAAGAACTGCGTGACTTTGCGAACATTGCGTATTCATGGTTACGGAACGCGAAACCAATGAACTCGTTGACGAGTGAACAATGGCGTAGTTTTAACGACGCGAGCGTGTGCCACGTGTGTGGGAAACCATTCGTCGATACGGACAAAAAAGTGCGCGACCATTGCCACTCGACGGGCGAGTACCGAGGCGCGGCCCACGTGTCGTGTAACTTACAATTTCAAAGATCGTACACGATACCGGTAGTGTTTCACAATTTATCAGGCTACGACGCGCATTTCGTGATCAAGGAGTTGGCGTCCGCGTTCGAGGGGCAGATCGAACTGCTGCCGGTAACGAAGGAGCGATACATATCGTTCACGAAACACGTCAAGGGAATCGACACCGAGAACAATGATTGGCAGAGGGGATTGAAGTTTCGTTTCATAGATTCGTTGAAGTTCTTGGCCGCTAGTCTGGAGAAACTCGCTTCGGACCTCGGCAAAGAACGACTCGCGATTCTACGACGTGAGTTTCAATCCCTGTCGAACGATCAGTTCGACCTCCTGACCAGGAAGGGCGTCTTCCCGTACGACTATGTATCGTCATACTCCAAACTGAACGATACGCGTTTACCGTCCCGCGAAGCGTTTTATAATCAGCTGAACGATCGCGCCGCGTCGGAGCCTGATTACGCGCACGCCGTGAACGTGTGGAACTCTTTTCGCGTGCAGACTTTGGGCGAGTACAGTGATTTGTATTTGAAAACAGATGTGCTGTTACTCGCCGACGTATTCGAGAGTTTCCGCACAGACTGTATCGCGAGTTACGACTTGGATCCCGCGCATTATTTCACACTACCAAGTTTCACGTGGGACGCGATGCTCAAGTACACCGGTGTACGATTGGAGCTTTTGACGGACGTGGACATGCTACTGTTCGTGGAGCGTGGCATACGCGGCGGTCTGAGCCAGTGCTCGCACAGGTACGCGCAAGCCAACAACAAGCACCTGCCTGCAGGGATGTACGACGAGTCGAAGCCGTCGACGTATCTAATGTACTTCGACGTCAACAACTTGTACGGCTGGGCGATGTCGCAGGCTATGCCGAAAGGAGGATTTCGATGGCTGGACGATGCAACAGTGGCCGCGCTCGACGTATCGTCCCTACCCGACGGCGAGGACTCCGAGGAATCTGAGGGATACCTGCTGGAGGTAGACATCGAATATCCCAAGGAGATCCACGACGCCCACGCCGACCTTCCATTCTGCCCGGTGCGCGAGCACGCGCCAGGAGGAAAACAGACCAAGCTGCTTGCCACGCTCGACGATAAGGAGCGATACGTCATCCATTATCGCTACCTGAAACAGTGCGTCCGACACGGTTTACGCGTGACACGAATTCATCGAGTGTTACGATTCGATCAGTCGCATTGGTTGCGCGACTATATCCAATTGAACACTGGTTTGAGGACGCGAGCCACGAGTGAATTTCAGAAGACGCTATTTAAATTAATGAATAACGCGGTGTACGGGAAGACAATGGAGAATGTGCGGAATCGCGTAGACGTGCGCCTGGTGACGCGGTGGGACGGTCGTTACGGTGCGGAAGCTCTGATCGCGAAACCAAATTTTCACAGTCGTACGATTTTCTCCGAGGAGTTGGTGGTCATCGAAATGCGCAAACTAAAAGTGAAGTTCGACAAACCGATATACGTGGGTATGAGTGTGCTCGACGTATCGAAGGAATGTTTGTATGAATTTCACTACGCATATATGCACGCGAAGTTCGGTGATCGGTGTAAGGTCCTGTACACTGACACCGACAGTTTAATGTATAGTGTGGAATGCGAGGATTTGTATGAACGGATGAAGCGTGACATCGACCGATTCGACACCAGTGATTACGCGGTGGACAATCCGTACGGTATGCCCCGCGTAAACAAAAAGGTTCCTGGACTCATGAAAGATGAGAGCAACGGCGCCTTGATGACTGAGTTCGTCGGACTACGGTCTAAGATGTACGCGACTAGAACATTTAACGCTACAGTGGGGTCTACGAGTGAGACTAAGAAGGTGAAGGGTGTGCGGAGACACGTGGTCACGAATGATATACAATTCGACGATTACATTCGTTGTCTCCGCGATCTCACGGAGAAAGTGATTCGACAGAACAATATACGTTCCAAAGAGCATAATGTGTATTCCGTGAGTGGGGAAAAGAACGCTCTCAGTCCGTTCGACGACAAGCGGTGTATTTTAGTCGATCGGGTCAGCACCCTTCCGTGGGGACATTATCGAATCCCCGAGCTCGAGACCCACGAGCGCCTCGAACTCGAGCCTGACGAGTCCCTCGAGAACCCCATTGTATAGTATGTTTGCATGTTTGTATGTTTGTATGTTGTATGTTTGTATGTTTGTATGTCAAAATTATATGTATATATTTTTTCTTACTGTATTATGATTATACTCGAATAAACGGACAATGTATATATATTTATATGTATTTATTTTTATCTATTTCAGTAACATATAATGCGTTTATAATCGGGAATCATAGAATATCCTTGCTGCTTATCCACGAGTTCCGCGACGAATCGAATCCGAGCCACTTAACGTATACCTGGTTTCCCTTGCGACGAATAATCTTCTCGACCAGATAGACGTCCGGATTCGCGACCGAATGTAGTTCGTACTCGTAGAATCCACCCGAGATCGGCTCTCCCGCGGAATCGCGTAGAATGTACGTCGCCGGGCATGTTCGTTGTACGGTTACAATTTCGAACACTTCGGTCGACCAGTTCGGAGTGTATCCCTTCTCGACGAGGGTCTTGAACTTACTCACGCGTACCTTGTCACCGACTTTGAATTTCGCGCGTCGTCGAACACCTTTCGATGCGGAGGGTGAGGGGGGTTCATTCGCGGCGAATGACAAACGCGTCGTGGGGGTCACGTCAACGGGTCGGGCGTTGATCGTTCGGTGCTTGCGATGATTGTAGGTGTGTACGAGCGCAGGTAACAGGTCAACCCAACGATAGGACGCGTTCAAGGAGAATTGTTTCCACATGAGGTTTTTCAGCGTGCGATTGAAACGTTCAACGATCGACGCTTTCATCACGCTGTACGTGGAGTAGTGGTTGATCCCGCGGGTCTTCACACATCTTTGAAACTCCGCGTTGTAAAACTCCTTACCCAAGTCAGTTTGTAAATTTCGCGGACATCTATCGCTCTGCCTCAACACGATCGCGAACGCCGCGGTCACATCGCGTCCACTTTTCGTTTTCACGGGTATGGCCCAAGCATACTTGCTGAACGCATCGATGATTGTTAGTATGTAGTGATAACCTCGATTTTGCTTCGCGTACGGACGCATCTCCACCAAATCGGCCTGCCATAAATCATCGTAGCCGCGAATCACGACGCGTCGCCGCGGGAAATTTCGTCTCGCGGGAGCGTGTAATTCATTCACTAATTGTACTCGCTCCTTGCTCATGCTTTGCGGGTGGGCGGGGGATGGTTGCGACGTTCCAAGGACATTAGAATTAGTATGAGTTCCTCTAGTGCTCGCCAAACGCAATCGATGCACGATATTCGCGATCGTTCGTTATTAGGCGTTTCGGATTCGTAGCCGCTAATGTCACCGTCAGTGATCATCGTCGTCGTCGTAGACCCTCGTTCGCTTTTCGTGGCTCCTTTCGTTTGTGCAGATCCGTGGTTGTTATCGCAGTCGGCGTCGTTGCCGATATCGTGAACTCTTCAAGTCTATCATTCAAGTGATCCAAACGTCGTTCCATCGCGTTATTTAAATCATCCTCTAGCCGAGACAATTGCGCGTTAACGATATCCATCATCGTTCGTTGTACTCGCGTCTCGAGTTGAGATCGTTGATACTCGGCGTCCAGTCGCGCACTCGCGATAGCCGTTTCGATTTTTTGGGTAAAGCGTTCGTCCACCGAGGACAATAATCTCGTCATTATCATTCTCGCTTCGTCGCTGTTGTTGTTGTTATTGTTGTTGTTGCCTAACGCGGTGCCAAACTTGTTCACCGACATAACGATGCGCGCGTGCGAACACTACTGACGCGGCGGTTACCGGATCGTTCAATTTAAGATGCGTCCATCCTCGCGAAGTTCCTCCACGATGGATGCGATTTCGTTATCGTGACCCGTGTGACCTGCCGCGCGTGATGCCATGAGTAATCTCAGTCTATCGACTAATTCGTTCGGATCGTCCCAGTACACGTAATCGATCGCGTTATCGGTGACCGCCATCGATTCGTCGATGGGCAATCCTCGACCTTGTCGCGTGTCCGCACCGTCCGCGCCGCTACCCCTGCCCCTAACGCGTCTGATACCCGATGTTCGCACCCCACCGATTATCGTGGATATGATTTTCTTATATTTGTACCCCTTGTTACCCATCGTGCGCTTACTCAGCGAATGGTTTTGCTTATGCGCATTCGTCGATAACAAGATGCGTCGGTACGAGTGAATATCCGCGTCCGTGTACGTGCGAACGTTGGGCATTCGCATGAATAGCAGTTCGTACAAACCTCGAGTTCCCGCGTATCGCATTCCATTCACGCGAACGTCGTCGCCGTCCGTATCAATGGTGAGCACGGAATCACCGATCATTAGGTCTTTGTCAGACCCCAAGTATACGCCGTAAACGTTGTCGATTCGTTTCTTCGTATCGGTGAATAACAGTCGTAGATATTCTCGTGACAAGGGTCCCTTGGCGTTCCGTACATACACTTCGATATCATCGATGGGGCTGCGCAGCGCATCCAAATCGTGAACCTTTGCTGCCGACTCATCATCTTGAATTTTTTCGCCGTCTTCGTCGTCGACATCATCAACAGCATCATATTCATCATCAACATCGTTGTTGTTGTCGTTGTCGTTATCGTTGTCGTTGTCGATGTCGTTATCGGTGTCATTGTCGATGTCATTGTCGATGTCATTGTCGATGTCATTGTCGATGTCATTGTCGGTGTTGTTGTCGTTATCGTCATCGTCGCTAGAATCTGGGGGATTATTCGGACGTTCCTTGATTGTCGACGGAGTAATGGGTCGAAGTCTCTTCGATGATTGTTGTTGATCGTATTCGTGTTTTCTCTTCACAGGTCTCGATATAGGTGTTGAGTGCGTATTCAACGCGGACGAGTTCTCAATCAATCGTTTCAGCGGTTCGACGATAGGACGCGTGCTCGCCTCCACAGACGCTTCCGTAGCCATTTTTCCAATTTTCAAGGCCAAGCACTTTTTACGTATAACGTCACTGACTTTGGCGATTTCCACCTTTGCATTCTCACCTCGACGTTTCGCCCCTTTTTGATGTTTCGTTCCTTTTTAATGTTTCGTTTCTTTCTGTCGATGACGTCGGTGATGTTTTCGCGTATGATTCGCGTCGACATTGCTCGAGGTTATCGTAGTTGTAACCGTCGGTTCGTTGGACATTTCGTGTTGCTCGATGAATGACTCGCGGTTTACTGATGTCAGCGAGCTACGACGAACTCGTTAAATCCTCTTCGATATCGACCTTCGTACATGGAACTATCCTTATCGATCACCACGAAATCGTATCGTCGACGCCAGCATCTCGCGCACAAGTCGTTGAACGACTCGAACGTCATGTCTGTGTTCACGTGATCATTGTACACGCGACGCAAGTTCGTGCCGTCTTGTTCGAATAGCATGAGAAAATTTGCGTTGTCCCTGATCAAATGTTTAGGTATTCTAGCGTATGACTGACATAAATAAAAACAATCCACGTTCGCGTGACGACCCATGGAGAAGTATTCACGTATCGCGTTCTGTTCGTCGCACGCCACGTCGTCGAACACGAAGATCGAATCGGGTCGAGCGTCTCTCGGTGGGACGATCTCAGCATTGTCCGAGTAGGGAAAGTATTCGATTCCATCGACGAGCGACAATACCTGCTCGAGATATTGATACTTTGGCTGATGCAACGATTTCGAGTACACGTACACGTTCTCGAAACGCAAACCGTTCGGACTCTCTAGCATACTTAGAAGCACGTTCGTTTTTCCACATCCTGACGGTCCGCAAATCACACCTCGCACGCTATTCGGCAACAACGGGCCGTGTCTGTTCGATCGACTCGCATCCCTATCATCCTCGAGCATTCTGTTCGCGGTCACGCGAATAACGTCCGACTGTTTCGAGAATCGCATGTTTGCGGTGTTTCTCAGGTACTCGCGCGCGCGCGTGTGACGAATGATGACTATTTATGTTCGTGGCATGCGTCGCGCAGGTCACAATCACTGTGATCGGCTAAGCGTGCGTACGCGTTTATTATTGTAGTAGCTATCGTGGTTATTCTAACGTAGGTATATGGTCGCATCAACGACCGCGACGTCTCGTGAAGTAGGGAAGCAGAAGAAGAAGTGTATCGGATCGGGTCTCGTGAACGGCATCATAAACCGCTTACCATTCGAACTACACGTTCCGGGTTATCAGTTCTGCGGGCCGGGAACGCGTTTGCTAAAGCGATTGGCTCGTGGCGACGAAGGTGTGAATCCCCTGGACGCAGCGTGCCGAAACCACGATATCGCGTACTCTCGTCGAAAGGATTTGGAGGGACGACACGAGGCGGATCGTGCGTTAGCCGAACGAGCGCGAGAACGTGTATTCGCGAACGACGCAAACTTTGGCGAAAAAGCAGCCGCGACTGGAGTGTGGGCAACGATGAAGGCTAAGACTAAACTCGGCATGGGTATGAGAAGGACGAAACGTAAACAGAGAAAGTCTGGAAAGAAACATCGGCAACTGCGACGACGACGACATCGTAATCTACGAGTGGCGAAGCGCGGTGGCTTTCTTCAATTTCTTCCGTTCGTGCTACCTGCTTTATCGGCTATCGGAGCATTGGCCGGTGGAGCGGCTGGTATAACCAAAGCGGTCAACGATTCGAAGGCCTCTCGAAAACAGCTGGAAGAGACGTTGCGTCATAATCGGGCGATGGAAGGGCGAGGGATGCATCTGACGCCATACAAGCGAGGCTCGGGTTTGAATCCTAGACACCGAAGCCAACGACGACTGCGATCAAAGAAAAAAAAAAACGTCGATCGAGTAGGCGCGTGGCGACGGTGGCGGCGATAATGCAACAACCTATGACGAACCTGCAATTAGAACGTGAATGTGCAAACGTACCGTTTTTTCGAGGGGTATTCATGCGGGACACACTTCCCACGCGCGTACGAAACAACGAATGTGGCATCGTGAATCTGGATGAGAATCGAGGCGTCGGTACGCACTGGGTCGCGTACGCGAAACGCGGACCACGAGTACAGTACTTTGATAGTTTTGGGAATCTGCGACCTCCCGTGGAATTGATCTACTATTTCGGCCGCGGTACAACGATCACGTACAATCACAATCGTTTTCAACGTTTCGACGAGATGAATTGCGGTCGCTTGTGCATGCAATTTTTACAGCAAAAGTCTATGGAATTATGGTCTATATATTAATATTAATATCGGTGTATACTAAGATTTCATTATAATGTATCCATGTGTAATGACGATCCACATCTTCTATAATAAAAGCAATAGTATCAATAAATTGCCGAGTACTCGTACGCGCGCGTCACTTCCCCTCTCTCCGTCTCGCGAGTGTAATCTATGATATGTCGTTCACGCTCACGTTAACGGGTCGCAGCAGCGTACTCACGGTAAACTATTTCCCGCCGATAGATTTGGGTGATGGTCAATACGAATTAGGACTCGCGGACTTGGAGACGTTTCACACGATACCGAACATTGACTCGAGCAACGATAAATTCTATTTCGTCGTGAACTATGACATCGAAAACAACTCCATCGAAAACAACACCATCGCTGACACCACTCATGAATGCATTACGATCCCCCACGGCTCCTACGAATTAGATGCTATCGTCGAGTACCTGAAGCAACGATTACTCGATCGATATCCTCGAATACGCGGTAACAACGAGAACAACGATGAAGACAAGTACCCTCTAATGCTACGAGCTAACAATAACACCATGAAAAGCGAGCTGTACTGCTCATTCTTTGTAGACTTTACGCAACCGAACAATGTGGGCTCGTTGCTAGGATTTTCCTCGAATCGCGTCTTATTACCGACAATCTGGCACGAGTCCGACGTACCCGTGAATATTATAAACGTTAACGTGATCAGAGTAACGTGCAACGTCACTACCGGCGCGTACAGCAACGATAAACCGGTACACACGATCCATGAATTTTCACCACGCGTGCCGCCGGGATATAAGATATCGGAAACTCCGCGACATGTCATTTACCTGCCGATCGTCGCACGAGCAATACACGATCTAACGTTGGGCATCGTCGATCAACACGATCGTCCTATAGATTTCCGCGGAGAAGAAATAACGATTCGATTGCACGTTCAACGACGTCCGCGCGATAGTCTAGCGCGAGTGTAGTATGTTAGTGTTAGATCACACGTATGAATCATCAATTGTCGCTGCTACTCCTACCGTCTCTGTCTCGAGTCATCGGCGCAATCCTTTATCGGAAGGTGAAAGTAGAAGAATAAAGACGGGAGGAGTGATAAGAAGAGGACCTATAAGGAGAAGAAAGTCATTGACTCGTTAGGTTTCATCGCCCCCTATTAAACACGCAACCACGATGTCAGTTATTCTGGACGTGGCGAATACGCCAACCTTCGACAATCGTATCACGAAGATCGAGTTACACACATACAATCCGTACGCCAACACGACGTTCGATAATAACGACGAGATAAGAATCCCCATACAGCAGCAAGATCTGTATACGCTTCCGTGCGAAAGTTTTCTCTACATCGAAGGTCGTGGCATGTTGACGGCGCAGGACACGAATGGCCCGGCAACGTCCGCGACCGCTGTTCTCGACAATAATTGCGTTGCGTTTATGTTCGATGAGATTCGATACGAATTGAACGGTGTCGAGATCGATCGTTGCCGAAATCCAGGAATCACTACCACATTGAAAAATTATGTTTCGTTGTCCGTCGATAGAAGCAAAGTACTTGCGAATGCCGGTTGGGATTATACCATCGATTATGATAAAGATATTTTTCATTCGGGCGCTTTCAATTTCTGCGTACCGCTGAACATGTTATTAGGATTCTGCGAGGATTACAAACACATCGTGATGAACGCGCGGCACGAGCTGATCCTTATACGATCGCGAGTAGATTCGAACGCGATGCACTGCAACTCCGCCACTGCGATACCGAGACTAGAGATACGCAAGGTGCAGTGGCGTATGCCCCACGTCGTTTTGGAGGAAGTGAATAAATTATCGATGCTGCGTATCCTGCAAAGCGACCGGCCGATCGCGATGAGTTTCCGATCGTGGAGCCTGCAAGAGTACCCGTTACTACAAGCGACAACGAAACACACGTGGACCGTGAAAGCTACGTCGCAAATTGAGAAACCCCGATTCGTGATATTCGCCACGCAAACCAATCGAAAGAATCGTCCCGATAAATGCGCTGGTGGATTCGACCCGAATCATCTCACGAACGTTCGACTCTACCTAAATTCCGAGACGTATCCGTACGATGACTTGAACTTAGATTTCGATAAGTATAAATACGCGCTCCTGTATGAAATGTACGCGAAATTCGGCCGATCGTACTACGGTCACGGAGAACCGTTGCTGAACGCGATCGAATTCTTGCAATACGCACCTATCGCAGTCATAGATTGTTCTAGGCAAAACGAGTCGTTGAAGAGCGCTACGGTGGACGTGGGAATAGATTTCGAATTCAAAGAAAATGTTCCCGCTAATACTTCTGCATTCTGTTTGATAATACACGATCGTATAGTCGAATACGGCCCTTTAACGAACGTGGTACGCAAACTAATATAGCGTGCGTACGTGAACGATTACTACTACTAATACTTCTACTCCTACTACTCCTACTGCGGATACTGCTACTGTAAACATGTCACCGTCGAAGACTTCAGTTACTGTTCCGACACCGCCGCCGACGGTACTGCCCAAACGAATAATAATGTTCGCTATTGTCGATCTGCAAGGTTTCAATATCGAGCGCGAGTTCGTAGCCAAAGAGATCGCGATTCGTGCACACAACAAGAACGATAAAACGTCGACGATCAGCCATTGGATCTTCGAACCACCATACTTTTGGGAACATCTGAATTCGTGGGAGAATCGTCAAGCATCCTGGCTCGCGAAGCATCATCATGGGCTCCGCTGGTCCGATGGCTGCGTTCCATACTCCAAACTTCCGGGACTCCTCACCAGCGTACTCGCGAACATTGACTTCGTCATCGTGAAAGGTGCGGAAAAGAAAACGTGGATGCTGCAACTACTACCTGACATAATCGTCGAGGATGTATGCAATTTGTACGAACTGAAGGAGCGCAAGATAAGCAACAACAGCAACAACAGCAACAACAACAATGCTCGAACTGTCGAAGACGATGGTGGTTACGACGTTGACGACGATTATTGCGGAATCACGCCTGACACCGTGGGTCCTGACGTTCCTAACTTGAAGTCCATGCCTTCGACGAATGCAATTCGATGTGCATTTCACAAGAACTGCGGTGTTTGCGCGTTGGAAAATGTCCATAAAGTATGGAATTATATACGTAGCGTCACCTAATGTAAGTCATACACACGTATTGCATCTACTTTGCGCGTTATATGTAGAGAAATGAATATGTAACAATTTTTTTTGTTTTCTATAGCAATGAGAACTGCAGCGAAGACGAGCACAACGACAGCGGCGGCTGCTCCCTTTACCCGCGAGCAAGAATACCCACCCCATACGAACGTTATTTTTTATGCAAATATTGATTTTATAATTAAAGTATGCATGCAGGGATGTACACGAATAAACATACACTATTTGAAATAAAAATGTCATTTTATTTTAGAAATTTATGACGAATATTTTTTATTTTATTATATCTAAACGGGAAGGGTTTCGGTCCGATGTTACGTCCTGCAACACACAGAGAAAACACCAAATTATTATTAAAGAAAACGTTGATGATTGCACGCGAAACACCAAACAATTAAAATTCACTCATACTCACTCTCCGAATAATCGTCGCAGGTCCCAGAACTCCTCGCCTTCGACCGCCAGAAATTCAACGCCCATTATGTCCTGTCGCCACGTACGCCGAGCCGATTGAATTCTTAATCGTAACTCGCGACAAATCCGCCCGTCCTCCCGCGTCGGGTATTGGCGACGCTGAAACACACACATGACTCGATTAAAACATCATCGAATAGCGTACGCGCACCAATATAATTTTAACGAAACATCACTTACCAGCAGTTGAATGATTACGTCGCGATCCCCATCGCGCGCCCGGGTCTCGATGTCCTCCCGACGCTGAAACAAACGCGTGAGATGATTAAAACATAGTCGAATGGTGTACACACATTAGAATTATTTTTTGAAACATCACTTACGAGATGCCCAAGCATTCCTAAATATTCATCACTCCAATCCGCCATTTCAATTTCACGTTCATGCTGCAACAAACATACGATTCAATTAAAACACTGTTGAATGGTGTACACATACCAATATCATTTTTTTCTTTTGAAACATCACTTACGAGATACTGAATTGCCCTCCGTCGCTCTGCGCGCCACGCCCTCATCAGATTATCGAGTTCATACTGAAACAAATGGATAACTTTTGTTAGAATACCGTCAAATTGAATACATACACCAATTCAATTTACACCAATTCAATTTACACAAAAGAAAACTATACTTACGATATTTCGCACCATTCTATCTCGCTCCTCGTGCCACGCACGTTCGATTTCACCATGCCGTTGCTATAACAAACGCACAAATTCATTAAAATATCGTCGAATGGGATACGTGCACCAATTAAATTTTCATAAAACTATACTTACAATGCATTGCTGCATTTTAAATGCGTTCATTCCCTGCGCCATGTTTTTTCTTTTTTTTATAAAAAATACTTGCTATAACTTTTATAAAAAATACTTGCGATAACTGCACTGAGCCGTGCGGCAGTGGTCACCACCCTTATATACATTTCGTTTCCCTAGCCTAGCGCGTTGCAGGGTAGGGGTAGCTTTCAAGTAGGGTAGTCTTGAAGCATGGTGGGGATGCCCACGTCACAATTTCTTCGCATCCTTCTTCTTCTTCTTCTTCCTCAATGATTTTATAATATGAAACTAATTATTCCAGCATATAGTGTACTTTTATGATCCACACACTTTTATATGCACTGTGATATGCACACTCCTTGAATCTGCCGCGCACATCATTTGAATTTACCACGTATTCTCTAACCCTTGTGTGATATACATATACGCCATCACTATTACTGATGTGATATACTTCCATACATTGACATGTACGTGTGCGTGAATTGGTATAAAATGACTTGGGTCAGTCATACGGACTTCATTACACCACGTACACCCAAGTGCTAACAAGTATCGCTCGCGTCATTTTTTCGTCGATGAGAATCATACGTAGTGCGTATCAAAATGTACAAACGCAGCTTAAACGATTCATCCTACGCATCCGACAACGATGGTGGTCTTCCAAATAAACACCAACGACAACAATCCAATATGAGGTATGTATACGTTACTATACACTTTACACTTACTTTATTCACTGAAAACGCAAATGAACGAAGCATTTTTACACTTACTTTATTCACTGTAAACGAAAATGAATGAAGCATTAATTCCGTGTACATATTTCTTACAGTTCTGGATTCGCAACGCCAAAAACGTTGAAAACACCAAAACCAACAATCGTACGGATCCTAGGGCGTGATTACCCACTGACCTCAACAGCTTATAAACGTCTAATTATTGGAATTCGCATTGGCATGGATTCGTGCCACGTCGAGATTGCCATAGCCGACAATAAAGGCTGCGAGGTGTGTTTTTCAATGTCAACGTGGAAGCTCCTACTGCAAAACGAGACGGACATACTCCAACGATTACGCAGCAACGCAACATCGCCCCAAACCCACATCGTAATTGATCATTTGCGAATCGAATTCACGCGTATGCATGACGATCAACTTATTAAAATCACCGATAATCGCGCTCTCATATATATGACTGAAACCACGATGCGTAAACTATTCGCGTACGAACATTGTATTGAACATATGTATACCTGGCTAACTGAAAATATGTACTCTGTAAGTAGTAAATATGCAACCTTCGTGGAAGTTCTACGTACCGCTTCCGTACCTAAGAATTATGTGAAATTAATTTCCGAAAGCGAGTACTTCGAGCATCATTCATTGATTGATTGTGAATTGTTAGCGTTAGGATTACAATCCATGCTGCGTGATGTAAACCATGTACCACTGTAGTATGTTTTTAATAATAAATGTATGAGTTTCACATCAATACCTGTAACGTGTCAATATTAATATCCTTTCATACATATCCATATATTAATTGTTAGATGCGTGGTCTTAGCGAATGTCGATCGCGTTTCCGGATAGGCAATAGGGGGTGGGGGTTCGGACACATTCCCACGACGCTTGACTCGCAGACCCTCGAGAAGGGTACTTGAGGCGTCGCCCTGTTCTCGATCGTGGAAATACTCGGAACTCTACCCCGAATAATTATCGCTTAGTTGCTCGCGTGAACGCAACGTCTAATTTATTGCTTCAGGGACATTGCGTTTTCTCAAGGATACTTCTTAGAGGCCTGGTCGTGGGAAAAGTCAATGGTCAGATTTCACCCTCTTTCTCAGAAATCACCATGGAATGCAATGTCACGTTTACTCCATGGGCTATCGCGACGATTGATTTATAATAATTATCGTTATATGTATACATCATTGCAAGCGCGCTGTACCTATCGGTCCCACGATTCAAATATCAAAACGCGTTCAATCCTACTCAGATATAAACACACACGGCATAACGCGGTGCAATGTTTATTCCATGGGCTATCGCGATGATCGATTTACGATAATTATCGCTCTATGTTTATATCATTGCACGTGCGCCGTATCGGTCCCACGATTCAAATATAAACACGCAGCATGAAGCGCGTGCACGTAGGTGCCAAAAACGCGTTCAATCCTGTCGCGCGCCACGATTCCATATCTTTCTCAGAAATAATGCACCACCCTCTTTCTCAGAAATCATCATCATCGAAGACGCGATTTGAATTTCCATGAATCGGTCGCGGTCGCGCCAGCGCACCGATCCCCGCACGCGTACGGAGATTGCGCGGCGGCGACGCGCGCCCAAAGTACCTTAAACATCCAACAGGTGGCGCCAATACGAAATGTATGAAAAATCTGAAAAATTTACCAAGGCGGGCCCAAATACCGACGCGGACCCAAAGTACCTTAAACAACCAATAGGTGGCGCCAATACGAAATGCGCGCGACGCCATTTTGAAATTTTGAAAATCCTCCCCCTCCCCTGTGACGTCAGCCCCCTCGTCAACGAACTCGACCTGCGCGCGCGACGCCATTTTGAAAATTTTGAAATCCCCCTTCCCCTGTGACGTCATCCCCCGCACCCACGAACTCGGTCGACGCCATTTTGTAATCCCCCTCCCCTGTGACGTCACCCCCTCACCTACGAACTCGGTACCCCCCGCCCCGCCTCACCCCTCGCCCATCTCGTGCAACAGCGCGGTACCCCCCGCCCCGCCTCACCCCTCGCCACTGATCCAGAATCGGCATAGCCCTACTACTTATATATATACTTGGCGCGAGCCACTACCGTGTCTCTTGATTCCGTAATTTTTGTTTCATAAATAGAACATAACAGCGACATAAACGAGAAATATAATTTACCGGTTGCTCGAGTGACTGATCGTGATCTTCGAAACGTGGTAACGTTTCCTGCTGCAAAACTCCTGCACGGAACGTAATAAAATAAACACTGCGTTAGCATCGGTGTGTTTAGAGTGCAAAATCTAACGTTTACGCGAAGATTAAATGTGGCGTGTTACAATAAACAATTATTACATTGGTTTTAGGTTAAATTGGAGAGATATTTTAATTAATACATATGTCAGACAGAAAACGTTTGAGAAGAGATTTTAAAACATAGCTATGCTGACTTCCGCGAGGTGGACTTTAATAAAGAAGTAGCGGAATGGTTCCGTCTAGGATTGCAGAGGAAGTGCAGAGAGGAGAAAAAACATTAATCAACTTATATATATAGTTTTTCAAATATATATATGCTATGTTATATATAATATAAAGTTTATAAACAAAATTCTAACAGATATTTAATTTTTTTTAACTACAATAATCCTTCCAAATACCAATAGTGTAATTATCCATAACGTAACAATAAAGTTATTGCTGTTATCCTGTTGCTACGTAACAGAGAGATAACAGAGAAAGGTAAAATTTATATAAAAGTGTGACCTTAATGTGACGCGTACTGTTATGTAAATGAGGCGGACATTTCCACCCTGATGATACCTTCATGTGACCCCCATGTGACGTAACCAAAAACTGATGGTTACGCAGCAGTTACGTACAAGATACGTTTCAGTGTTGTGGCGGTGATTTTTCTTTATAAAAGAAGTGGGAAAATTGTTAAACTGTAAAACTGTTCAGCTGAAATACGCGGAAAAAGTATATACCTATAAATAATAAAGAATTGGAACACGACTTCTGTTCCCCGAGGATCGATTCCATAGGATCGACCTATACTGAAAAATGGATCAAAAAAATCGAAAATTATGGGGCAAAAGATCGATCTCAGATCGGCAACCCTATTATGTGGTCCCCTCCTCGAAGTGACAGAAAATATAACCTACATAATATATGCTACATGACAATAAATGTTTATTGGATATTTCGTTCTTTTACGCTACATTTGTCAACTTTTTAGGACTTAACATCCTTTCAAAATATTATTGTTACGCCACAACGGTATCTGTATGAAATCGGGTATAGCATCTAGCTTATATTTTCTGTCACTTCGAGGAGGGGACCACATCATTTGGGCCGGTATTCATAGTCGCTACTTATTCTTAAGCAGATGCTTAAGCATTCGGCATCCTTTACTAGCTACTAGGTTAGTAGAGGATGCCGCATACTGAAGCATTTGCTTAAGGTTAGGTTAGGTTTTTTATTCTCTCCTAGCTTACAAACTAACAGATGGCATTTCAAGGCACAACCCTATATAGCCCAACGAACATTAGACACTCCACTCTCTGTATCTTACATACTTGAATACAGGTTCTCACTCGCATTCATATCACAGTGTTTTATTATTAATTTGCTTAAGAATAAGTAGCGACTATGAATACCGGCCTTGGTGTATGTTTTTTAAACCGTACGTAAAGAGACAAATACGCATGCGCGCGTGAACTGCACACTTCATACGCTAGAAGTGGGAGAATTCTAGAGAATCCTATGTGCCACCAACGCCACCAATGCACACATACACGGAAAGATATCTGCACCGTTGGGAACGGTGCTGAGTGAGCACCATCGGGAACGGTGCTGGGCCAGCACCGTAAAAACCAGTGCTAAGGCCAATTCACGGCGCTGTTCAGCAATAGTGATCCTCTAGAGAGTGATCGGAACAACGTATATCGTCGCTGATTGGTTGCTGCGATTTGGAGCAAAAGTGGAAGTAGACAGAGAAAGAAACTGTAAAAAAGAAAGAGACAGAAATACTGATAGAAAGAGATAGAGTGAACGGTTAGGTTATGTTTATTTCCGGTTTTGCTCCAAATCTTGAAAAATGGCTGCGGTTATACCGATCACTCCCTGGAGGATCACTATTTAGCACCGAAAACACCGTTGTGAATGAGCTCAGCACCGATATTTTCGCCCATTCACAACGGTATTTTCGGTGCTGAACAGCGCCGTGAATGGGCATCAGCACTGGTTTTTATGGTGCTGGCCCAGCACCGTTTCTGACGGTGCTCATTCAGCACCGTTCCCGACGGTGCTCACTCAGCACCGTTCACAACGGTGCAGACATCTTTCTGACTGAAACGGAACGGTTTTCTTTACAGTCTATGCGCAGTATACGTGAATCGGAACACACCCTCAGTCTCTTCATAGTAAATGTTGGTAAATAAGAGATATAACACCCATCTATATGACGAATATTGTGAAGCATTGTTTCACTAGAAATATCAACAGTGCAGTATTATACTCAATCAAACGGACTTACGATACTAATAAACTTGTGAATACGAAATCATGCATTAACTGCCGTGTAATTAATTAAGCGTGTATCGCGACTGACTAAATCATCAAAGTCGTTTGTTGAAGTGTTTGGACGTTTTTATATACGAATTATAAACTTAGAGTGGGGTTATAAGTTTTTGATATCTTATTCAAAGGACTGCTATTTAAATATATCTTTATACACTCATTCGTTTAGAAGAATTATTTTAGCAGCGAAGACTCACGAGTATACAATTTTCTGTATTTAATTCTCAAATTAATTTCTATAATCTGCGCAGAACTCAATATTTAAGGTAAGTCATTGTATTAAATATGCAGCCGTATATAGCTATCTAGCTGGTATCAAAAGATAACAGATGTTATTTTATTAAAGTATAGAAAATCAAACGCACTTTTTTGTTAAAAAGATTTTCGTAAGTGTTAAAATTAGTACTCTGGGAATATATTAAAAAAGATAAATAAATGGATAGCATTTACAAATATGTACAATAGATGCATATGTTACAATATGGAACAAGAAGTGTAAATAATAATATTAAATCTCGTAATTTTCTAGTTGCATGGACCATATAAAACTGAACAAGTATAATGCAGTCTCAGATAGCAGGAACTCCTCGAAGATTACCAGTGTTCGTATTTCCCCAAAGTATCACTTTCTTTTTGGACGATCAATCTACTCATAAACAAGTTTTAACTTTGTATAATCCATACGACTTTCCCATAAGATTTAAAGGTATATTTACAGTAGCTGTAAAAGTTAGCAACTCAATAGCAATTTTAATGTAATTTATTACCATTTCAGTATTATGTACTGCACCAAATAAATACAAAGTTGTGGATCCAGAGGGAACTATAAAAGCAAGATGCTGTGTCGATATTGTTGTAAGACATACAGCACCCTTGTTAAGCAACTGCCATATACTTGATAAATTTAGAATACAAATGCAAGAACATCCAACTAAGCAGGTAATTAACCGATGCAATAACTGAATTTAAAAAACCAAAGTAAATATTGTTATATTATCAAAGTAATATAATTTAAGACTTTTGACAAATTAATAGGCTATAGGAAAACGAGATGTCGAAGCTAAACTACATCCTGGTACAGCAGATACTGCTGGAAGGTCTACTCCTGACCCAGAAATGTTTCAACAGCTTCCTATAAATGAAAATAGGCAGCAGCAATCTTATGCGCTTTTAGCTCAAAATAAAACAATTGATAGTAAGTAGAATTTTTATAAATGATATAAAAGATAGCTACTCTTCAGATATATTAGTTGCCTATTGCATTACAGTAGCAGTATGTAAAAAGGGTTAAGCTTATTTGAATAGTCATTGCTTACAATTACAGTATATACATCCAGAATATTTACGAAATCGTCCAAATTAAAGTATAATTCATTCCATGGAAATATTCAGGACAAAAGTACTAAAATGTTTCTATCCTCAGATATGAAAAATGCCAATTATATTACTATGGATAAAGGTCAATATGTTAGTACTTATTATAGTTTTTCGATTCATATATGTGGATAATTATTTTAAAAGCATTCTGTACCATTCCATTGTTTTAATGCCATTAATGCTTCGACTGGCGTCGGCGTGTTTTCGGCCCTGGGATTTGCATCCTGTATACGGGTTTGACTTTCGACGTGATTTCACCGCAATAATTTATGAAAAGCGAGGATCTCCGAATGTTTATTATAAAACAAACAAGGCTTGGAGTTCACTTTGTACTTCGCTTGGGTGCAGAAGAGTCATCCGTTAACGAAAGTTAAAATTTCTTTATTTTTCATTAAATGTGCACAAAAGTGTTACCAATGGATCGATGAGATTCCCCTAATGAAAATGTGTCGAAACACGACCTCATTTCGGACTATTTTTAATTATACACAACATCTAACTGGTCTATGGAATTCGGTGTAATTAATTCATGTGTAATTAAAAATAGCTTGAATAAAGTCGTATTTGAACTCATTTTTATCGGAAAACCCTCATGAAGATGTAATAAACAATATAGAAGTTTAAAGTTTCATGATTGTCCGTGTTCAAAAATTTTCCGACACAAGTGGCTACTCGGAAAGGCCTAACCACCTTGAAGGGACAGTTCTCAAAATCCCGCGCCAGTCAAAGTGGCAATGTATTATATATTTAAATGCACACACAGTAGATATATATTTAGATAATAAATAAAAGATCTATACATATTTTTCATAGGTTTAATACAGACGAGAGGCATTCATTATTTTTTTACACAAGATGTCCTGTATATAATAATCAACCAAGTATTACATTGAATAATTAGTTTTTTGAGAAATGAATTTTATAGATTTATATAGTTTCGAGGGATCAATAAGGCTTAAAACCCATTATTTTTTAATTGATTTGCATGTGTAGATCACCTCAATTTTTAAAAAATAAAGTCATGTTTCTGGCACTATATTACCTAACAAAAGGCAAATTCATTCATGACTTGTTGGCCTTTCGATGATATTGCATAAAAAAAATTCAATGTATGTTCTCACCTACCTTTAACTGAATATGGAATTGTCGTGTCCAAAGTCATCTAGAACTCAATAAATCATACATCAATGAATTTATATTTTAATTTAATCAAATACAAAGCCACATGTTTCCATTAGAAAAAATGATTCGAATGACCTCAAGCCTTCATTAAGAAACTAATGGCATTTGTTCATATTATCTTGTTGTCTCTTTGAAACTAAAACAAACTCGCACAACTCATTTTTCACAAAAATATTATATTAAGCATAATATTTTGTGTGATGGCGATATGTGGACCACTCTATTTATATAATATGATGCAAGTGTAATATGTTAATATATGCAGTTATATTTAAAATAACATAGAATATTTTATTGTACATTTGAAATAATGCAAGTAATATAAAAAAGATATATGATTTTTAGGAGGAACAAATTATGTAGCATTGGTTGCTGGAATCATATGTATAGTTGGATTACTTTTACCTACAGAAGGAGAACATAGCAATAGAGTGCCTGATTATCTTCATCTCTCCATAAACTTTAAATTAATATTTTCGTTTGTATTAGGTAAGTGTAACCTTTATTTAATTTTTGTTGAAAAAAATGAACACAATTTTTTTATTAATTGCAGGTATGGTTACGATTATTATTTTAAGGCTGTAATTTTTGGCTTTATATACAAAAAAAACTGTATACAATTGTTAGAATCGTGGGATAGAAGCACAATTAATGTAAGGTTTCATTGGTATTGAACTTCTTTTTTTTTTAATGAATATACCTGCCTCTAGTCTATAAACAATAAGCTGTCATGTTATATTGTGAATAATACTAATATTTATTGACATACGAGAAATCTTTTATTCTTTTAATATACATTATATTATACATTTCTATTCGAATTTGCACTTCATCCCCTTATGTATGCATAACAAAAATTTGTACATATATATTTAAATTCCGGTGAAGCTTCTCTCTTTTTATACATATTAAAATACAAATGGGAATATAAAAATACATAAATGTGTATGTGTATCGAAATTAAGACCTTGTTTCAGTTGAAATGCATTTGTATGTATAAGAAGCATTGTGTATAAAATAGCATTCACAATTATTCGTGCATTCTAAAGAAACGTGATCTCATGTACAAATGTATAAATATTTTATGTAAAATGTGTTTCGAGTTTCAAGTACACTTGAATAAAAATATTTGAAATATAAAATGATTTTATATTTTTAAAATGAACACTTCCGTACATCATACGTGCAATGTAACGAGCAAGAAACTATGATAGTATTAGTGAGATTAAAAATAACTTACATGTTCCAAAAAATTTTTTTATTATCAACATGTATTTATTATTTACATAAGTTACAATGGGACACTTGTGAATAAAAAATGCTACCGAATGAGGTGTTCATTCAAATTCTTTAGCTGCAAAATTTTTTCCTCCTACGAAATATCATTTTTCCACAAGTATCAATTGGCTAAACATTAAAATGTACAAATAGCATTAGATTATACGGAAAAAAAGTTGTGTTAACAGATTGTCAAAGATTATTTCGTGTAATATACCTGCAAATCCACCGTGTCAAACTCAAACCATTGAGTTACCGTCATATGATTTTAGAGTCTGTGAACATTCTTCAAACTTTCATTATGAGTTTTGTACTCCATAGAGGCACTGGCTGGAAGATGTAATACTCTCCTTAATGTATCTCTAATATGTGCTGTTGTTGCATAATCAGATGCAGTTTTATTCCATACACATATTATATCCTCCTATAAAAATGAATAATACTCATTGTCATTCTTTACCAACATGTAAATTCTATTTAAAAATAATCAAAATCATCTTACAGGAAACCTTATGGATACAACAGCTCCGCATATTTCTTCTCCGACCATAAATTGCTCTCCTAAAATAGCTAATATCAGATTCTCCCAACATCTAGATACTAGACCTTTTCGTAATCGTACTATCCATTTACCACCTTTCTGGTTTGCCTCATCCTGAAGCAAAATTATGTTACGATTGAAAATAGAGTAACTGTTACAGTACACGCACCAATTTTTAATATAAACCAAATTCCCGGGATTCTCGGACAGCAACCGCACTCCCTATGTCTCTCCTGTACAGCGCACAAAGGAAGGTATGGCTCGTTCGCCGTGCGAGCGTAGCTGCTGTGCGAGAATCCAGAGAACACAGTGTATATTAATCAGTAACACTATAAAACCTAAAAAAGCATATGTTAGAAAATACGTACTTCCCACATTGGTTTTATACCAACTTTGAAAAGGTGAAAATCTGTGAGAGCTGTCAATTCTGATGGCCGGACTAAATGACTGTACAGACTCCAAAACTGTTCCACAGATGCAAACCTACCAACCAATTTTAAGTTTTGGTCGTAACTCTGTATACTTGATTGTTTAGAAGTATTGCGTCGACTGTACCATAATGCATACGCATATTGTAATTTGTGCTCATTCGGATTAACTTCTATAGGAGGCTATAATGAATATATGCTACGTAATAGATATGATAATTAACATGTAAGGCAAGAACACTTAAAGTAAAATGACCACAAAGGATTCTTACTTACTGGCGAATCTTTTTCCACTTTTTGATTATCTTTTGACTGTGTTTCATCATTTCCGCTGTCATCGTTACCTTTTAACCTGCAAGTACTACTATGATTTACAAAACGAGTTTTAATGAAATTATACAAACCAACATTGAATCATTTTTACAAGTTGTAACATGATTTTAATTAAAAGATATAATAAAATCGTTCGAACGCGTCTTGAAATACTTTCTCACAGATTTAGTCATATGCTTTATAGTTTCAATTAATAAGTTCTCGACACCGTTTCTATACAGCCGCGTACAGAACAAAAATTGTCATTGTTGCGTCGTGTTTATTGTTTACAAATGGAAAGGAAATAACAATTAAAACTTAAATGCACACGGACAAATATTTAGTACCTAACAAATGTCACATCACAACACGTGTTTTGTTAAATGGAACCTTTTCAATAGAAATTTATGGAAACTATTAACTAACATATTAAATCGCTTAGATGGAAGTGAGTCGAACGTAGCACGATGCAAATATGTCAATCAGTTTCGTTTTCCATTCAAAACAAATCTAACCTCTATCCAGTTCACAGAAAAAGATACGACGAAATAAGAACGCTAGTCTCACTTACGCCTCGAATTTATTGGACATGTTTCGGACTATGATACAAATGTATATAGAATATTGATTAAATACTATGAATAATATATTTCAACTACAAATAAAAATGTAAAGGCTTCTCGTTCTGTTCCTTTTCACACGTTCTCATATGTATGTATGCACTACGTATGCATGTTTTCGATAAATTGTTGATCCCCCTACTACTGTGCACAGCTGCGATGGCGATGGAAGTACGGCACAGAGCCAAGAGGGGTACTTCGTCACGCGGTGTTGTGTAATCTGATTCGTCAATGTTTTCACGTCGGCCAATAACGGACAATACTATGGGGACTTTCCGGGACTTTCGGGATATAAACAGTGTTTCTAGAGCACTAAAGAGGTGAATATGCGCATCCGCCATATTGGGTCCTCTGGAGAGAGAAAATTATTGAGTATCCGCCTTTTTGAGTATGCTCAGATTCACTTTATAAACAAAAATATGCGTTGCTGATATTGACGTGCTACAATGTGTCTTGATACATTGTAGCACGACACATTATTAGAGTATTTTATTACATTTAAGCTTATATTTGGTTTATAAAGCAAATTTGACAATACTGAAAAAGGCGGGTTCTCAATAATCATCTCTCTCCAGAGGACCCAATATGGCGGATCGCATACTCACCTCTTTAGTGCTCTAGTGTTTCTGTTGCGATCCTCGCTCTAGCGGCATTTAGCGCAAGCTCTTAAAGCGTGAAGCAAAGAGGAGATATAATAATAAGGCCGGTATTCTCAGTCGCTACTTGTTCTTAAGCAAATGCTTAAGCATTCGGCATCCTTTACTAGCTACTAGGTTAGTAGAGGATGCCGCATGCTTAAGCATTTGCTTAAGAATAAGTAGCGACTGAGAATACCGACCTAAGAGGCGTCACTCCGGGCGGAACCTTCAGGGGTGGTCCACTTACATAGGAGCACTTTTAACACGGATTTAGTAGCTATCCAAGCCGCATGAGGTCTCTGAAAGCAGTATTAATTCTCGGATTTTGTACTAGGTGGCACTCACAGCGTTATTCTGTGGAAAACGCTGTCTCCTCCTCCCGAAACCGAAGAGTGGGGAACTCTCTCGCGAACCAAGCTAAGATAGACGCGTGCAAGAGTCTAACCTCAAATACATTTATACTTTTTATTGTTAACCAAGAGTGATCATTGTCCATCTCAATCTTTGGTGTACATCGTGCACATCACCTGCAGGAGTAGGACCTGCTATAATTACTAATATGCCGGTAATCTGTATAATGCAGTGGGGGTAGTATCATAAATCATATCCTGTTTCTGAAATTTTGCGGGACGCTTGAGGACACTTGCTCTCCATCGCTCTCTTCTTTTCTGGACATCGTTAAGTGTACATCGTGTGATGCAAATTGTAATTTAATATTTTCCAAACAAATTGTAATTTAATATTTCCCAAATAAATTGTAATGTAATATTATATAAATATATTGTATTTTATACGTGTATGCAATTGGAAATTTTTAATTCTCAAAATATAATTTGAAAGCGGTGTCAGTCAAAAATTTAAAAAATTGAATTTATTACTTATTTTGTAATATAACATAAAGTAAGTGATGAATTAAATTTTTTTTAAATTTTTGACTAACACCACTTTCATAATCACCAGCACATTTAGTCATAAGTAAGGGATACATTGAATTCAAAGTTTGAAATGCCCGCCATTGGTAATATAGTGCATATCCAACCCGCTAGAGGGTATTAATGCTGTGCTAACAAAATAATACCCGTAGTGGACCACCCCTGGGAACCTTTGAAGTCCTTACTTGACCTGGGCATTTAAATTGGTTGTCTATTCGAACGGGATATTCAAATCGACTAAATGTAATACGGTTTGTCCTTCACTTCTATTTATTACAATTTTATCTTATAAACTTTCTGTATATTGTCAGTACTGTTTTTGGTGAATATAGATATTAATACTTTCTAGATTTGAAAAGTTTAAGGTTGAAGTGACATACGTATAAAAATTGCTAAATTTTGAAACACTGTACCACAAATATATAAAAATGTATTATATATAATATATTACAAATGTACAACAAAAGTATACATTCCGAATGAAGTACTGCAAACAGAAAGTGTACGAAATATTACCGCAGTTTGCCGATTATTGCCGAAGTTTACCGATCATTGCCGAATGGGCATTTAAATTGGTTGTCTAGTGATTTCCCTAGATTATTTCTGTCCTTGTCGAGTGACGCCTCTTATTATATCTCCTCTTTGACAAATACTTACCTCCACTATGACCTACCGTCGTCCCCCACTTTCTTCCCATCGCCCTGCATTAGCGTATTTTTACTCCTGTGCGCTTGAGCTGCCTGTTGAGCTGCCGAGCACACGGACTGGGGTAGGGATATGCTTGTGTGCAGGGCGATGGGAAGAAAGTGGGGGACGACGGTAGGCCATAGTGGGAGATGATGGTAGGTCATAGTGGGGGTAAGCATCTCTCCCACGCAGAAATGGGCAAAAAATTATTTTAAATAAAAAATTGATTTCGAATAAAAGACAAAAATTTTATTCGAGAGTCATCGAATAAAAATAACTTTGGGTTATTTTTATTCGAAGCGCCTCAAATAAGTTTTAACGACGAAAATGATACCAAACCTGACATAATTTGAACTATAATTAACGATATTAGGTATAAAATTAATTTGCAGGATTGAAAGCCCGTTTCGTTAAAACTAGTCTGATTTAAATAATGTTTTTGTTAATTTACGGCCGATTTCTTCACCTCCGACTAAAGTCCCGATCAGTGAGTCGCTAGTTAGATGCTAGGTGGTAGTTAACTGTCGCGCGTGTTTCTTCGCGCTATTGGATCCTATGGTTAAGTGACTGAAAGGTTTGACACGGCAACGTCGCAAAAACGGTAAAGCGACAACTTCATTGTGTAGTCGTTTAAAAGTGATCGTGAGTTGTGGCGGTCTGCCACCGCGCCGCCAGAGTGCCGGCATCGAAAATCTAAGGGTGCGTTCCACTTACGCCCAAATCGCCCCTGATTAAATCGTCCCAGTCATCCAAACGGTCTTTTCTCACTCTGAGAATTTATGGCCGTCTAATTCTACCAAACATTTTTTCGGCTTCCTCATCCTCCACATGCTCGAAAATGTTAATATTCACGATCCTATTATTTCTACTCATTTTGCCTACAAGCGCCTTCTTCCATAAAAGTAAAATCGCTTTGCGTCGCTATATATACGTATACAATGGCGTTCAGAACAATCCACAAGCATAATTCTGTTCTCTGTTTCATATTTCCTATTTCCTTCACTACTGCAAACATGCATTAACTACCACTTCTGGCAGTTAATCGGTGCCCAAACTTCCGGCAAAATTAACCTGGAGATTAACTGGCAGATCACTTTTAACCAGAGGTGAAGAAACAGGCATGTGGTAGTTATGTGGAACATAACGCTAACTGGGAGATTACTGGAGGTGAAGAAATCGGCCGTTAATCGGGAGAATGCAAGGAATCCATTGGTGTCACTTTCATATTGATACGATGAAAAATAAAGAAATTCCATTTGTGTATAATCGATGACACATCGCCGAGGAACTCCGCGCTGCAGTTTATACGGATGAACGATACAATGTCGCTCGGCTCGAGAAGCCGGCAGCTTCGATCAAAGGATCCCAAGGCTCGCCCAAAGTTATTCGAACTTCGAATAACTTTCGAATAAAAATACGAATGAAACTGAGAAAATCATTTGAAGCTTGAAATGAATTCCCGTCGAATAAAAAAATTATGCGTGGCCGTCGAACGAATCCCGTCGAATAAAAAAGTTATTTGAGGCGCTTCGAATAAAAATAACCCAGTTATTTTTATTCGATGACTAATAAAAATAAAGTCTCTTATTTGATATGTTATTTAAATAATTTTTTATTTAAATAATGCCCATCTCTGGTCCCACAATTCTGGCATCACTGGTTTGGGCAATGCGGTCGCGTCAACGATGTCATCCGTGACGTCTGCAGCGCGATCACATTGACCGCGGTCGTTATGTGGAACAAAAACCATGGGGCGTTGTGGGCGTAAGTGGAACGCACCCTGGGTAATTTTTTAAACCACTGTTTTTTTTTCATAATTTTGTGTTGTCATTCAAACTACGCACGCCTGCAAGGTTTCAAGACAATTTGATTGGTGGAAAAGGCTTAAAATTGAGTTTCCAGATTTGAACTAAACAAACAAAAATATACATACAACAATCGAAGGATCAAAGCTGAATAAAATCGTTTAGAAAAGGAGATATTGTAGTAGTGGTAGGAGTAAAAAATTCTTATTTGTAGAAAAAATTTATACTTCTCAATTTATTATAAATTACAAGTGTAAGATATGAAATTAGCTAGCAGTAACGTCCTACAGTTATTATAGGGGCGTAACTGGACAATATTTGTAACCCCGCTAGTAACGCATAGATAAAAGTCCTGCCAGGCTGGAAACGATATTACCCCTCATCACGCGAACATCGGTATCGTTCGGAGCTTGTTTCACTGGCCGCAATCAATGCCGCAAATTTATGGAAAGGGCAATTAAAAACTTATTGCGTATAAACTTTCGCCATTTCAGAAAAATCCACCAATAATATCAGATGTATCGCAGTTAAAAAAATTGCACCGAAACATATAGGTATATTTAATCATTACGTCTTAAGTTATAAGTTTGTTCCTGGTTCATTAAATTTTCTTTTACGTCTTATTCTATATATATATATATAATCTTGAGCTCATTTTAGAAGGAACCGACTGGCAGACAAGTTCAGACCTGTTCTGCGCATGTTGGCTCTCATTGGTGCCAAAACATGCTACTATTGGCTATACCCCAAACAAACGCTCCCTCGGAGCCAATGAGCTCATTCTACATGCGCGAAATGGGTTCCTTCTAAAATGAGCTCATAAAAAAAAAATATATATATATATATATAAAGAATTTACATAATTGTCTTACAATTAGTATGTATCCTAATGATATAAATTATGATTCATTTACTTCATTTTCTGCTGTTTCAACAAGTTGCCTCACTTCTCTAAACCTCTGAAGAATTCGTTCAGGCGGAGATGTTACCGTAAATTCACGAGGATAGGAAAATTCTTTCCTGGCAGGCGTTGCTCCTGAAAGCAGATAAGCACAACGATGTAACCTTATACTTCTTTTAGTTTTCTAGTTTGCATGTTATATACCTGTCGGTACGTCACGTTGTACATCTTCATCAAGAAATTTGTCAATTTCGGACACTGTTGCATCTAATTTGTCAACAATCTTATTACTCCATGCATTTGATTCTGGAATTCGATTTTCGAATTCATTGGATATTTTCTCGAAAGTATTAGAAGTTTTAGTTTGTTGATCTTTCACAACCATCACTTGTTCTTCGGTTACATTTGTAATTGCGTTACTCATATCCTATACAGATGAAATTTTAGTCATAGATACTTTCAAATGTTATTAGTAATTAGGTTTAAAGTATCATTAAAATTACATTGATTACGGTAAGGTATTCATTCTTATCCACATCCATTGACTGTTGCATTTCTGTAAGATTGCATTTAATTAGATCCTGACACTGTTTCGATACATTGTAGCTTGTATTTATACGCGAGTCCAATTCATCTAGCAGAATCTTCCCTTCTCTTTCGGTTCTATTTGATAACTCTTCAATCTATTATGGAAGCACAACATAACATGAACCTTTTGATATGTAGAAAAATTCTTCTTATCTCAAAACAGGCTTTTACGTTTAAACTTAGTATATTAAGTGCAGATATCACCTTCTCTGTTCCAACTGTAACAGAAGCATCAACTTTTTTCAAATCATTGTCTATCTGTTCCTTTAAGTTACTTCTCATTTTGTCGATTGTGCCAGAAGCATGTGTCGAGCGATCGTTAACTTTGTTACAAATTTCATTAATATTCTCACATTTGTTAGTCACAGCATCATAATGTTCCCTTTCACTCTGAGTTAGACGCTTGAACTGAGCAGATACATCATCCAGCTTCTAAAAAATAGTGCGCGTTAAATACGTGTAATACTAAAAACCAATATAATATTCAAATTACAAGTAGAGATTTCTTTGTCGATACTTTTGCAAACGAACGTTGCTTCTGTGTGGATTTTTGCTTTTCACCAAGCTCTCCGACGGCTACTTTAATACTATTGATGTCGTTTTTCATACGATTGCAAGATTCCACGTGACGATTACAAGCAGAATTTACGATTTCGTTCATTTGAACTGAAGCCAGTTTCAATTTTTCAGACAAGTTATTTCGTACAATTTGTATATTCTGAGCGACTCCAATTTTAATTAACTTGTCGATATCTTGGGCCAATTTCATAGAAATAGTATTTAATAATTCGTTTTTATGTTTCATCGTCCCACGAGCACCTTCCATTTCGCTTTTTACCGAATTTTGATAACTTTGATACTGGAATATTTCGAGACATATTAATATTTAAAGCGGCATAAGAATGAAAAAATTGTTTTTACATATTTCATATTATATACATACACATTCATGTATACTTTTCGTTAAATTATTTACAATTATTGAATGTTGATCGGTAAGATTCTTTGACATTTCTGGTACCCCAGTGTCGATACTTGCGCATCCACTTTGGCTCACAAGTGCACCTAATGGTGATAGAAATGTAAATCAATATTGGTAAGAATTTATATTTTATCCAAGATTATATTACCAATATCATTTTTCATAGATCCGCAAAACTGCTTCAATGCTTCTCCGTGTAAAGAAATCTCTTTTTCAATGCCTTGCTTGCACTCACGAATATTACGCTTGAACTGTTCTCCAAGAACTTCAAACGTTTGTTCTGTTTTGCTATAAAAATAGTATTTTTGAGTTCAGTCTATGAATATAAGACGTATGAAAAAGTACTAATTACTATATGTAAATTAAGGGGCACGCATGTCAGTCCCATAAATCGATACTATGTAATACGTATTCCAAACAAAGAGTATTCCAACGTTACATTAGTATCGTAATTCTACATTTCAACGGAGCCTGAGAATGTATAAAAAAAATGTAGTTGTCGGTGGGCATTCAATACCAAGTGAATGTGTATTTTGGATCAGTTGGGTTCTGTAATATTTGGCAAAAGATACATCTGGCAGTTTATATCTTCAAACGTGTCGCTCTACACACTATTTAGTTGAATGTGCCTCAAATGGTTGTATCTATTGCACATACTACGATATACCGTTGCGAGCTATGTCAGGTACCCTCGGACACCTGATGCGAAGCTTTTGCACGCCTGACGTAACGTCAGAACACTCTTCGAAAAATATATTCGCGAACTTTAAATAGTATCGACTTAAAAACTAATATGACTGATTGATTATTTAGACAAACTCTCCAGGTAATCCAGAGAAATAACAGAAGAGGGTAGACTAATAATAATCAATGCCTGGACAAAGAATCTGATCGTGTACATGTACAGTTATCTCACGTTTTGCGATCAATTTTTTCATGTAATTGCAGGGAATCTGTAGTTGCTGTATCTGCAACTTTTAACAGAGTATGGCCGTGAGATAATAAAACTTTCTCTGTAGAAATATGCTTCTCTACTAGGTACTTCTGTTCATCACGTTCTTGTGATGTCACTTTTAATCGATAATTTGTTGATGTTAGAGCATCGGTAGTAGTATCTAGTTTCGCTTTCGCTTTGTGCAACTCTTCCATTTGAGCATTATTTTCTAATTCAAGTTCAGAAAGTATTTTCTAAAACCAATAATATTAAAAATTAATAAACAGTTACACTGATAAAAATAAGTAATAAGAAATGTACCTCTTTCTTTTGCATAGTTTCTTCCAGTGCTTTTATATGATTAATCTTTTCTTCTATTTCTTTAGTCTGTCGCGAAATTGTTGCCTGCATTTCATTGTAATTTTCGTCCGCAAGATAAACACCATTCCGTTCACGCGTTGCCAATAAATCTTTACGCAATCGTTCCATTTCTTCTGTATATTGATTAAGAAATTCTTTCTTCGTTAGCTTCTGATTTATTTCTGGACGATTAGTAACATTTCTTGCACGATGTGCGTAATCTAATGTCGACAGCGTCTCTTCAAGATTAATACTACCAGGAGATACAGTAGCGATGATCGAGGTTTTTGTACGACCACCTAGTGCTTCTTGTAGCAATCTCGTAAGTTTGGATTCTCTACGGGATATAAGAAATAAGAAATAAGGAAGTAAAATAGAGTATTCCTCTGTGCCACAATGCAAAAGTAAAATATTTCTACTACCTATACGGAATGTGAGGTGCTCTTTCAACAAGAGCTGTTATAACTCTGCCAAGGGCTAACAGAGACTGATTAACGCTACCAGCTTCTCTTGCTCTTTTGTCAATAGCACCAGATCGTCCAACATTTTCACTACCTGCTAGATCGACCAAGTTTAGTTTTCCTGTTTTCAAAACTTCTTCTCCCTCAATGGTATTATTCTCTTTCATATGTACAGTAATTGAGAATAATGTGTGGGATCGGCTGGTAATCATTTTCGCATAATTAATAATAATGTATACACATAAAATGATAAACTTAGTATTATGATAATAACCTTGAGTGAGCATTCAGCAATGTTGCAGCAGTTTGTCTTCTTTCTGACCCCTTTTCAAGAAGTTTAGAAACCTCGCTTTTATTATGTATCGTCACTTCTTCCAATCCATGAATGACTATCGCACCTTTCTTCGAGGCATCCTCGTATAATCTGCTCGACAAGTATTTATTTTCACATATACACACACACCACACACACACACACACACACACACACACACACACACACACAAAAGCTTATTCAAGTTAGATTAAGAAAATACGCAGATAAATATATATAATGTATATAATTTGTTTTGATATACCTTATTTTAGATCCATCATCATTAACTGACAGAAGATCAAATAATTCTTCATTGTAGAGTTCTAGAAAACTAACTCTGACTGTGTACTCCTGTGATTCTATTAATTGCAATTTATCGAATAAATGGCTTAAAGAACGTGGTATCATTCCAGCAGACGAATCCTATAGAGTATATTGTTCCAGATAAATCTTAGTAATACTTTGTTTTATATCTTACTTTATATCATAAGCATGCATTTATTGTTTTTTATTTTATGCCTGATATAATCGATAAATACAGACACTTATTACATGTGCTGCATTTATTCTTCACTGACGCAAAGAATATAATAAAGGAATAAAAATGAAGACGTGGCATGTCATTATTTATCTTGAATGCCAATAAAAATAAAGAAGAAACATGTTTATAAGAAACACTTTGTTAATTGGGAATATACAGTATGTAAGTAGTAGTTATATTTTTAATGTGTAGCATCTTTTTAAATACTGCAATTTATTTATTGCGATGTTAGATTCATTAAGAAGAAATTCATTTAACATCGCAGTCCTACATAGCTATGACCTTTCCTTGTAAATACATATAAATGCAACACGCGTAATAATTCCTAATAATTTCATTTGTGTAGTTTTTATATCGAATAAGGTGATTGTATAAATAAGTATCTTACACTCTGCCAATGCAAAGTTGGATCATTGTTGATTCCTTCCATTGTGAAAGTCTTTCCTGTACCTGTTTGCCCATATGCAAATACTGTACAATTATATCCATCCAAAACTTGTTCCAATAATGGACTAACGACAGCATTATAAACATCGATCTATCAATTAAAAAATATATATGTAATAAAGATTTAGTATAAACACCATATAATCACCATTTATGTATAGTAAAACATAAAGTAAAGTAAAAAGTATATACCTGCTTCGAAGAAGGTCCGAATACACTATCGAATTTAAATTTTTTTGCAACTTTATCTTGTTGTCTTTCATGTACTATCACTTCTTTACCATTGGGTGGTGTTTCTATTACATTTTTCGATTTTTTTTTTATTTCGATGTTATTTAGGGGCCTACGAAGAGTAAAGAAATTTATAACGATACGAGAATCTTAAAATATTGCTATCGATAATGTTTTACATTAGGATCATATAACATTTAGCAATTTCAACATATACTTTAATTTTTTCTTGTTTCAGAATAAAGTAGGTAGATCTGGTACTATTAAAACCCATTTTGATATTCTCTACAAGATTCTAAAAAAGAAAACTGTAGTTCTATATATTATACAGGATACATAGCATAGAAATTCATAGGTCATAATGCTAGAGTTCTTTGAATTTGTCTTTGCAATAGAGATAAGGCTGTGCAATAAGAAGTATTATGATTGTAATTGGTTGAGCATGCGAAACAGCTACAGTTTTGTACACAATAATATTTTTTAATCGGTTTGTAACAATTGGCTCAGAAATCCTATGAGCACTTTATCGCCATTTTTCGAATTATGAATATGTTTCTTAGAATAATAGCAAAACATAAATTATTTTAGTAATTCTTTAAAGAATAATAATTTATGCTTCTGTTATATTTTGTATTGCGTTCCACCATACAAGAAACAATTTTAAGTCTATAGAAGAGTAGTTAAAATACTGAAAATCTTGCTGCGATTTTTACAAAAAAATGGAGTCAAAGTTCATAAGTTGCGACGAACTGGTAAACAGAACATTAGCAAATTCAGATTTTAGAAAAAGGATTTCAGCAAGGTAATTGAAGCAAATAGAGAAGATATGGTAGCAATCTGTTTGACCCTCATATGACAGACCATAAGAGCCAATGGCCGGGTCGCTCATCACTCGTAATATACGCACGCCGATTTGCTTCTAACATTTAAAACAATCGTGGCATTACCAATACAACTGTAAACACTCTACAACGCACAGGTCTCCAGTGACCTGGCCATCGCTATGCGAAGGTCAAGGATCAAGCTGCAAAACATCTATATCACCAGCATACATACAATATGGAAATAAAGAAGGAGAAAACACAATGTACAACATGACCTCTAAGTGCGTTAAGACGTCTTATTTTTAAAATAAAATTGATATCACGCAATTCATCTTGATACGAGCTTCACAACAACGTGTAGTAATCATAGCATCCTCTAATTTCAAATGAGAGTCTAGATTTAACTTTATCCGACTTTAGCGAAATAATGATTACATAAATAAATAATGAGTAGCAACGTCTAAATATTAAGCTACTGTGATATTGATAAATAACAATAATTGTTAAAGAAATCGCATTTAAAATAATATCTATAAAGAACATAAGCGCCGATAGAAATTCACACACATAGACCTCTCATTCTCAAGTCAATATGCAGAGTAAAAAGTATTTGTACGGTGATAATTTTCTACAAAAACTATCAGACAATTATGGGATACCAAAATTGAACCAGTTTGCTAAAAACCTTGGTTTGATATAGAAATATTCGAATATTTTTGTTGATAATCTGTTTATTTTCATTTTCAATTCACTGGAAGTTTACTTGGAATAAGCAATATCATTGGTATGACCACTCTGTGTAAGTATATCGTGGAAATTATGTGATTACCCTTATTTATTACGGTAAAAAATTTAACAAAGTTCATTACGATACATTGCTGAACATTGATATATTTAACTTCTCTGAATCATTAGTTACTTACCTAACACGAAGAAATACTTGTATATGTTGATATTTTTCCTTTTTCCCAATCCGTGTATCATTCATATTGCTCGTAATTATGTTGCTCGCTGAACCTCCTGAACCTGGAAGCTGAAACCACCACCAAATGACCAAATGATGTGTTACAGTACGTTACACTTTACAGTTTGAATTGACGGAATTTAAACTGTATGCTGCCTCAGATGGCCAGCAGGTGCGCTGTATTGCATCCATTATGCGTAGTTTGTATGAATACCAATGTAAAAGGTACGTTTACATGAGAATGGTCTTACAAAGGCTGTGTTCCAATTTACGCATTATGCGCATAGACCGCAGCGCAGACGCTGCGCGCTTGAATAGCGTTCCGTTTCCAGCAGCGCATGAACCGCAGTAACGAAACTAGAGCACTAAAGAGGTGAGTATGCGCATCCGCCATATTGGGTCCTCTGGAGAGAGAAAATTATTGAGTATCCGCCTTTTTGAGTATGCTCAGATTCACTTTATAAACAAAAATATGCGTTGCTGATATTGATACATTGTAGCACGACACATTATTAGAGTATTTTATTACATTTAAGCTTATATTTGGTTTATAAAGCAAATTTGACAATACTGAAAAAGGCGGGTTCTCAATAATCATCTCTCTCCAGAGGACCCAATATGGCGGATGCGCATACTCACCTCTTTAGTGCTCTAACGAAACGGAACGGGTTTCGATGCGTCTGATGCTCGTGAGGTTACGCGGGAATGTTCAAACTTACTTACAAATAGCTATGCAGTTGAATGGATTACGGTTAATTTAATTCGAGACTTTTGGACGGTGGTCGAAGCACGCTTCCTAACTACATCGGTTACTTCGTCCTAATGATCGGGGACCGACTCCTAACGAAATTTGATGGCTTTATTGGTTCCTGGATTTTCTCAACCCGAGTTTTTCTATTCTTCTTGAACAGCGATAATTATTGAAAGCGAAGACCATATTTTATGAATTTTACAGGACGAACTGCTGCTTACCCAGCGTAATTTGGTAAGCAGATGCGTAAAGGAAAAATGAAGTTATTTATTATCCGCGTCCGGGGTAAATTCAAGGTTTTGAAGGCTATTGAATAGAACCGCAGGCTCTTGTACGTTTTCTGGATTAGAGTATAGCTGTAAAGTTAGCATTATAAGAGCACGTTCGAAAAACTTAGCAGTAAAAGCCTTTAAGAAATAACAATGCGCGCTACGTATTTGCTCCCTTCCTCATCTTTCGTTTTGACCCTGCCTAAAACCTTCTAGTCTAGAAATTGAGTCCGTTGCGTTGGTTGCAATTCATACAGCGAGTGCAGAGATGACAGTACCAATTTCGTAGAATTCCCTAGAATCCTCCAACTTCTAGCGCATAATGCGTGCAGCGAGTGCAGAAAATAAAGGCATGGGCAGTCAATGCGCATATTACGCGCATGCGTATTTGTCGCTTTACGTGTGTTTCTGTATTTCGAATTCGATTACTGCAAACAGGGGAAAGCAGGGTAATTCTGGCTATATAAGCAAGAAAATATAACCTACATACAGTAAAGTCTCTCTATGGGCTCGGTTTTGTGCACACGATGAGGGCTTGTCACCTATCCCCACCACTTCTGTCTCACTCTTGTCCGGCGAAGGCGAGAGCGAGATGGAACGAGAGCGAGCGAAAGGCGCTGAAAGCGAGCGAGGACGGTACGAGACAGACGACGCGTTGATGTTTTGTCTCGCTCCGTCTTTCGGAGGCCTGATACTCCGTCCTTTGCATGCGCGGCGGGCGTGCGCGATGGTCGCTAAATCTTGACGCAGGCCCGGCTCAAGTCTTTTTTGCGCCCTGGGCGGAAAGTCGACAATAGGTGCAAAATGGTATTTTCATTGCTGGTATTGTTCAAAATAAACTTTAAAATTAAATATTACAAGTTGTACTATAAGTGGTTTAATACTAGGAATAAAAATTCAGAGTAAGGTCATCAATAAACTCAAATAAATATATTATAATAAATGGCGGAATTTGGCAAGTTCGCCTAGGGCCCAAAAAAGACTCGTGCCGTGCCTGGCTATCTGACCGTCGCCCGCATGCGTCGAGCAGTCACGATTCCATCTGAGCGCTCGCACCCGTCGCGCACGCCTGCCGCGCACGCAAAGCATTCCATCTCGCTCCCCCTTCGACCAGAAAGAAGCGAGAAACGAACACTCGGAATTAGGACTCGGGTCTCCATGAGGGCTCATCGCCGGCAGTGATGCCAGAATGAGGACGGGAGCGCTCGAGAATTTCCCCCACCTCGCATGCACACTACGCCGGAGCTGCGTGTCCGTGAGCTCGGCGCTTCGGACAACGTCGGGAAGACGAGAGAGAACACGAACGTGTGTCTTTCTCTCTCGCTCTTGAAACGCTGCGATCCAAGGTTACGTGCAAGCGACACGCGGCCTTGCGCGATCTTCTTGAGTGCCTCGAGATACACTTTTCACGTTCTGACATATGTATAATACTCATGTAATGAAAAAAAATTTGGAAAAAATTTTGTTAGGGAAATCACGTTTTAAGACCTCCTGATCACGTTTTGACTATTTAGAAAAGAGTTTTTTTTTAAATATCTCATGTATTTGTTAACACGATTACGTTTAAACGGCAAAATGGATTTCAATGAAACTTTATATTAAAATTTTATATTCGTGTCTTAAGATCCATTAGATCACGAAAAATGATAATTACCCGTTATGATTCTTCGATTTTTCAGATATACGAACTAAATTCTACATAAAAAAAAGTTAAATAAAGTTCTCCTGTAACTTGTTTAACAAAGAGAAATGTACATTCATAATTGAGGCATTTGATGGAAAAAAGGCACATACGCCAAAATGCCATTTCAAGAAAATCGATTTCAAAGTTTTCATTATAGTATAACTTAATAAAAAGTAATGCAATTAAATCAAATTTTTTTAAGGATGTAGTTACCGTGTCGTTCAAGCGTTCTGAATACAGAAGTCATGATTTAAAAATGATATGTGTCTTTATTTATAAGTTTTAAACAAGTGGTTTATGTGCCCTTCTTTCATCAAATGCCTCAATTTCTTGTGTTCATTTTAAATTTCCGTACTTTTTATTTGAGCTATTTCTATTTTTCAAACCTTAAAATGAATTTTTTTATTAAAAGACGAATATTTTGATACTGTACATTGGTGAACTTTGTTAAAATTAGAATCCACTCTTGGCCAGTACCATGCACGCTGTAGAAGCCTTCGATAAAAAATATTTTTTCAGAGTATGATCTATAATCTAAAATCGTAATCACATCAAACGTAATTATATCAAGTTGCGACAAAGAATCACGCACTATTTACAAATTAATTACGCGCAGCATGTACGTTACCGCTCGATGGAAATATACGGGAAAGTGGTGGTCTCTTCCATCGAGAGGGAAATGTAAACAATTGGTTATGCAAAGCTAACATCGCGATACATGTTGTACATTAAAATGTGTAAATTGGTATAAAGGTATTATTGTACAAGAATAGGAGAGAAAGGTAACTGGTAAATGCATCTGTGGCAGTTCGGTACTGTCACCATTACCTTGCTGTTATTTCTTTTAGCCTTTTCTTCGATTTTTCTCCTTTCTGAATTTTTCTTACTATTTTACGATTTCCTATCTATTCTTTTCGTTTCCCGTTTCGAGGGTTCGCTCGGGCCTGGTTTTCGTCAAGTACATTTGACGGTCAGATCCGCGATCTGTGGTCGCGTATGCTTTGTTTATGTTTTGTTTATGCTTTGGTTATTCGTTTTGCTGCATTAGTTGCCGAGAAAAATATTTCGCATCAATCCGCAGAGGCGATTCTTCAACTTTTCCAAGACGTTGGGAAAGATCCTGATGTTTTGGAACGTATGACGTGTGGTCGAACAAAGTGTTCTAATATTATATCGAACGTTCTGTGTTCTCGGGAAACAGAGCGTCTTAGTCTGGTTTTACAGAATTCTAAGTTTTCATTATTTATTGATGAAACATCCGACATTACCAATGAGAAATGGATGTCGTTTATTGTTCGGTATGTCGCACCCGAGACTTTGGATGTTCGAACGGAATTAGTAGAATTAATTAATCTTGACGCGCGAGAATGTACTGCCGATAAAATATTTACCTCCTTTAAGAACTCCATGTGGAAAAAGCAAATTCCGTTCGGAAACATTCTTGCTTTGTCGTGTGATAACGCTTCTGTCATGACAGGGTGTCACTCGTCATTCAAGACCAAACTTGCAGAAATTCGCGGTGAAAATTTTTTCACCATGCCGTGTCCATGTCACTCCTCTGCATTGGTAGTGCATGCAGCATGCGCTACCATTCCCGAGGTCTGCGAGGAATTATTACGGAAAGTCGCAACATTCATTTATAGCAGTCCCAAACGCTCGGCCATTTTTCGCGAATTTCAGCAATGTTTTCAATCTACTGACCGCAAAATTTTAAAATTGTGTACTACGCGATGGTTATCGCGTTACTCATCCGTAGTTACACTTTTAGAAAATTGGGACAGTGTGTTGCACTTTCTGCAAGAATTGGTCGTAAGTGAGAAGACAAAGTCTGGGGATCATCTGCTTATCATCATGCAAAATCCAGATGCGAAAGCATATCTTCTGTTTTTGAAATACGTTCTAGAGTATTTTAATGACTTTAGTTTATTCTTTCAGTCGCAACAAACAAGGATCCATTTGCTTCAAAATACTGCCAAAACTCTTTTGTACGATATTTTACGTCATTTTTTGAAACCGCAGCTTTTGAAGCACATGGATTCAGTAAAATTAATAGATTTTTCAAGAGGCGATAATCAAATCGCATTAGATAGTATTCATTTAGGTCCGGATTGTGACACTTTTCTTTGTCAATTAGTTGCAGAAGGCAAACCCGATGTTGTCCAAACTGTTCGAGAAAATTGTATTAAGTTTTGCATAACGGCTGCAAACGAAATTCGTAATCGATTGCCAATCGATGACGAATTTCTGAGCAAGTTACGTGTTTTTGAGCCTCATTTGGCATTAGTAGATACTGACAGAGACACTTCCTTCAAAAGTGTTCTCTTTATTGCTCAGAAATTGGGCGGTTTCGACGAAGACGGTTTGCAAAAAGAATGGTCAACATTGCACCTGAATTTTGCAGATGCAGTCAAGCTTTGTACATTAGCTTTTGATGATGTATGGAAAACGGTGTTGTTAACGCGAAACGATCAAGGCTCGTATAAATATCCATGTTTGCAGGAATTATTAAATTCCATTAGAAGTCTTCCAAATTCAAACGCCGATGCTGAAAGATCGTTTTCCATGCTTCCCGACATAAAGAACAAGAAACGAAACCGACTTTGTTCGACCATCGTCTATGCCATTTGCGTAACGAAATCGGCATTAAAGGCGCACGGGGAAACAGCTCAGAGCATGGAGGTAGATGACAAACATCTATCTCTCATGTCATCTGAGAATTTATATGCAACTTTTGCGAAGAAGCAAAAGAATAGTTTACGTTTACATGCCGTTGATGACCTCGCGGATTTTCCTTCTACGTCGGGTAATGCAAATTGGTGATGTCCAGAATATTATCAATTTCATCCATTTTCTATTTCATTCGATTTTTGGACATCGCGAATATGTAAATAGTTGTTCGATTTACCTCACGCAATTCTTGTTCTATCCTTGCAATAAATTCGCTTGCTTGCTGTACATATGATTCATAGAGAGAACTTCGAGATAATTGTACAAATAAATGTATATTCTTAATTATATTCATTTTATATGTAACAATTATCTCGAAATTCTGTCGCATGTATTATAGTAACTTCCTTTGCTTGCTTTCTATCCTTTGGAAATGTAAACAATTGTAGCATTATTTCAGTCTTACATCTCGTCAATATATCGAACCCAATTGATATATTTACGTATTGCCTTTCTTTTTTATTTTTGTAATATTTTTGTACATTTTAGTGTACAACATGTATCGCGATGTTAGCTTTGCATAACCAATTGTTTACATTTCCCTCCCGATGGAAGAGACCACCACTTTCCCGTAGTTTCCATCGAGCGGTAACGTGCACGCTGCGCGTAATTAATTTGTAAATAGTGCGTGATTCTTTGTCGCAACTTGATATAATTACGTTTGATGTGATTACGATTTTAGATTTTAGATCCTACTCTGAAAAAATATTTTTTATCGAAGGCTTCTACAGCGTGAATGGTACTGGCCAAGAGTGAATTCTAATTTTAACAAAGTTCACCAATGTACAGTATCAAAATGTTCGTCTTTTAATAAAAAAATTCATTTTAAGGTTTGAAAAATAGAAATAGCTCAAATAAAAAGTACGGAAATTTAAAATGAACACAAGAAATTGAGGCATTTGATGGAAAAAGGGCACATAAACCATTTGTTTAAAATTTATAAATAAAGACACATATCATTTTTAAATCATGAATTCTGTATTCAGAACGCTTGAACGACACGGTAACTACATCCTTAAAAAAATTTGATTTAATTGCATTACTTTTTATTAAGCTATACTATAATGAAAACTTTGAAATCGATTTTCTTGAAATGACATTTTGGCGTATGTGCCCTTTTTCCATCAAATGCCTCAATTATGAATGTACATTTTTCTTTGTTAAACAAGTTACAGAAGAACTTTATTTAACTTTTCTTTATGTAGAATTTAGTTCGTATATCTGAAAAATCGAAGAACCATAACGGGTAATTATCATTTTTCGTGATCTAATCGGATCTTAAGACAAGAATATAAAATTTTAATATAAAGTTTCATTGAAATCCATTTTGCCGTTTAAACGTAATCGTGATAACAAATACATGAGATATTTAAAAAAAAAGCTCTTTTCTAAATAGTCAAAACGTGATCAGGAGGTCTTAAAACGTGATTTCCCTAACAAAATTTTTCCAAATTTTTTTTCATTACAAGAGTATTATACATATGTCAGAAAGTGAAAAGTGTATCTCGAGCCTCGAGGCACTCAGGAAGATCGCGCACGGCCGCGTGTCGCTTGCACCCCACCTTGGATCACAGCGTTTCAAGAACGAGAGAGAAAGACACACATTCGTTTTCTCTCTCGTCTTCCCGACGTTGTCCGAAGCGCCGAGCTCACGGACACGCAGCTCCGGCGTAGTGTGCATGCGAGGTGGGGGAAATTCTCGAGCGCTCCCGTCCTCATTCTGGCATCACTGATCGCCGGTCCCGACCAGCGAGCCCATAGGGAGACTTTACTGTATATGCTAATTACATGACAATAAATATTTATTGGAAATTTCGTTCTTTTACGCTACATTTATCAACTTTTTATGACTTAACATCCTTCCAAAATATTATTGTTACGCCGCAACGGTATCTTTATGAAATCGGGTATAGCATATAGGTTATATTTTCTGTCACTTCGGGGAGCGGATTACGAAGTTGTGGAGTGTAATTATTCGTGATTAAGAAATCAAAATTTCCATTCATAACGTCATTTTCTGAGTACATTTCATCGAAATACTAAATTTTAGCTTAATTTGTTTATGTTTACCAAATTCGTGCGTTTTATTACATTCTAATTGATTTTAGCTTCAATTTTCAGGTTTACAAATTTTAATGCTTGATAGGGTTATGGTTGGTTCTGGTATCAATTTTCGCGTTTTCAGTGGCATGGAATCGTTCGTGGTTGTAAGTAACTATAGCATCTATTCTCAAATTCAAATGTCTGTGCACTTTATCAGATTCTAAATCATTTTGGCTTCATTTTTCAGGTTTACAGATCTATGCACTTCATAAAGTTATGGCTGGACAAAATAAGCCTACAAAAACTCGTTAAACAGATTAATTGTTTATTTGTTAAAATTGTAAGGACACAGGCCCCAAATAAACAGCCTACAAAGAAAGAAACAAGCGTTTGTAAATCACCAGTTCTCGTCCCAATGGAAATTTTGATTTCCTAACCACGCATAATTACATTTCTCGATTTCATAAAGATACCTTTCCGGCGTAGCAATAATATTTTGGAATGATGTTAAGTTATAAAAAATTGACAAATCCCAGTCAGCCACATCCGTTGTAGCAGATTTTGGTCAACGCCTGACTACAAATGTTTGTGGCAGAAAGACTACAGATTTGAGACAGGATTTGTTATATTCAATGATGAAAGCAGACTGACAGCAGAAAGCCGACAGATTGTGCTGCCTTAACCTGCGAGCAGATTGGCGGCAGGGTCTGCTGGTACAATTTAATGTCAGAAATCGAGCAGACCCTGCGCACCGCGATCTGACGGCAGATAGGCAGCAGAAATCGAGCAGATTCTGACATCAGAATCTGACAGCAGTTTGGCGGCAGACACTGCGGAGAATCTGCTGCTACAATTTATTGTCAGAAATCGAGCAGACTCTGCGCTGTGCGATCTGACGGCAGGTAGGCAGCAGAAATAGAGCAGATTCTGATGTCAGAATCTGACAGCAGAACGGCGGCAGATACAGAGCAGATCCGGCTGCTGTGGTCTGACCGCAGATTGGGAGCAGGAATCGAGCAGACCCTGCGCAGCGCAATCTGACGGCAGATAGGCAGCAGAAATAGAGCAGATTCTGCTTACACAGTCTGCGTGCAGTTTGGCGGCAGAAAGTAAGCAGAGTCTGCTGGTACAATTTAATGGCAGAAATTGAGCAGGTTCTGCGCACCGCGATCTGACGGCAGATAGGCAGCAGAAATAGAGCAGATTCTGCTTACATAGTCTGCGTGCAGTTTGGCGGCAGAAAGTAAGCAGAGTCTGCTGGTACAATTTAATGGCAGAAATTGAGCAGGCTCTGCGCACCGCGATCTGACGGCAGATAGGCAGTAGAAATAGAGCAGATTCTGCTTACATAGTCTGCGTGCAGTTTGGCGGCAGAAAGTAAGCAGAGTCTGCTGGTACAATTTAATGGCAGAAATCGAGCAGACTCTGCGCACCGCGATTTGACGGCAGATAGGCAGCAGGAATTGAGCAGATTCTGCTGACATAGTTCACGACGCGACGCCGTCAGGCGGCGACCGGGCGAGCGCTTCTCGCTTGCGAAATAGCACCACGGCGGGAATAAGTGGCCGAGGGCTCGATCACTCAGGGCTCTCGAGTACCGCTCGCATTTGCCGGCATTTCACTGCGGAGTATATATTTGGTATACCCGTCTCTAAGGGCGGTATTATCAATCGTTGCTTAAGACGATCTTAGTCTTAAGCAACGACCGATGATAATACCGCCCTAAGATGACTGAATGAATAGTTATCATTAATTCTTTTACATTTGGAAGAACTGTCTTTAAAAGTTTAAATAATTATTTTGAGCCTTCCTGGCATTCAATTGACTAACAACCTGCTAAGTAAAATATTAAAAATGTTATAATACCCGTCTAAATAAATACATGGTTTTCCAACTTTTTTTTCTTCCATAAAATATGGTAAAAATCAAATCTTTCAAGTCGGTCTTATAAACGTGTTCTATATATTATTTACGCTAAGACTTTCGAACTGTTTTTAAATCTATACTATTATATAAAATTGCATACTATGTCCGCATTAAACGTTTTTGCGGTCAGATACTGATTTCTGCCGCCAATCTGCGGTCGGTTTTTGTCAGCAAGTTCTGATCGAAATCTGATATCAATCTGCGGTCAGATCCTGATGTCAGAATCTGCTCTATTTCTGCTGCCTATCTGCCGCCAGATCGCGCTGCGCAGAGTCTGCTCGATTTCTGCGCCCAATCTGCGGTCAGACCACGGCAGCCAGATCTGCTCTGTATCTGCCGTCAATCTGATGTCAGATCCTGACATCAGGCTCTGACCACAAAACCATAGTCAAATGCGGACATAGTAGGACCCGAATCTGACGTCAGAATTTCCTCGAATCTGACATCAATCTGCTGCCATACTGCGCTCAGTTTGTTTACTGGGATGTAGCGTAAAATAACGAAATATCCAATAAACATTTATTGTCATGTAGCATATTTATAGGTTATATTTTTTGTCCTTTCGAGGAGGGGGCCACATAATTTCAACGCACGTTACGAAGAGTAGCACGTTTCATTTTTTTCAAAGTTTTTCAAGGCGTACGTAAAGAGACAAATACGCATGCGCGCATGAACTGCACGCTTCATGCGCTAGAAGTGGGAGAATTCTAGAGAATCCTATGCGCCACCAACGCAACCAATGCACGCCTAGACTGAAACGGAACGGTTTTCTCTGCAGTCTATGCGCATAATGCGTGAATTGGAACACGGCCTCAGTGGTTCTTCGACACAGGGGGACCCGACATGCAACGTTGCCAAATTTCCGAAGGGAAGCCGAATGCGTCGCCGAGTGTACACCATTTCACTCTTATCCACTCGTAACAACTCTTACGTTTATGGCGGTATTTTAAAATTTATTTTAAAATGTATTTTAATGTATAATAAAATAACATATATAAAATAGAACACAAGATTTGATTTATTACTTTATATCTTCATTATCTTGGTATAATTGACAGATTTAAAAATCAGCGGGAATAGATGAAAAATGACGGGCCAATCAAAAACCCAAATGCACATTTTCAGATTAATAGATAGTAAAATACCGCCATAAACGTACGAGTTGTTAAGAGTGCAAAGAGGAGATATAATAAGAGGCGTCACTCCGGGCGGAACCTTTGAAGTCCTTACTTGACCTTGGCATTTAAACTGGTTGTCTATTTGAGCGGGATATTCAAATCGACTGAATGTACCTTACTGCAATTGGCTGATTATTGTCTAAGTTTACCGATCACTGCCGAAGTTTACCGATCATTGCCGAATGGGCATTTAAATTGGTTGTCTAGTGATTTCCCTCGGTTATTTCTGTCCTTGTTGAGTGACGCCTCTTATTATATCTCCTCTTTGAAGAGTGGTTAAGAGTGAAATGGTGTGTATCTCTCTCTCTCGCAGTATTTCGATCAAAAATGGCGGACCAATCAAAAAGTGGCCTTCTCGTGTCCAGACTCTTATTATAGTGTCTCTATTCATTATTAGAGACACTAGTGTCTCTACTATTAGGTATATCTTCAGATAAGATTATTTCTCTTAGTTTATCAACCTTCCTGTCACTATCACTAACATGCATGCTGCATAATTGTATAATATGACATTCAAATATCAGGTTTTTAAGAAATAAATATAACTGCTATTGAGATAGCTTGAAAGTCAGGAATCAGTTGTTTGAGGCATATAAAAATGGGAATAGGTAAAAGTCAGTTTACCGATGATGAACTGCAAGATTACCAGGTAGTTAATTGAAGTGTATTTAGTGTGGAATATTTGAACTTTGTTTAATGGTATAGTATGTTATAGGATTTGACATACTTTACAAAGAAGGAACTTTTGCAGTAAGCATATTTAAAATAGTTCATAGCTTACGTAGAAGCCTGTTTTACTTTGGTATCATTTTCGTTTCATAATTAGATCTGACAATTCAGGTTCTTTTTTTGGATCAACTTGTATGTAAAAGCAATTGCTTGTGTCTGACAGCGCGCATCAGAAATTTAAGGTTCTCGCGCCAGAAAAAGTTGGTCACAATAGGAATGCAAAACTTCCGATGTCCAAAATCTTACAATATCCTGAACTGAGGGTGAATCCTTTCGGTGATAGGATTTGCAAAGTCTTTAGTTCTAGCCAAGATGGAGATTGTACTTTTGAGGATTTCTTGGATATGATGTCTGTCTTTAGTGACGCAGCACCCAAAGCTGTGAAGGCAGAACATGTTTTCAGAATATTCGGTAATGTCTTACGTGTAACTGTACATGTTACCCGTTTACCATTCTGCGAACCCTCTCTACAGACTGACGTATGTTATGTATAGATTTCGATGGTGACGATATGCTTGGCATAGGAGATTTAAGACAAGTTGTAGATAGACTCACTGCTCCCCAAAGATTGAACGAAACAGATATGCGGCTAGTTTTGCAATATATACTCGTCGAAGCAGACTTAGACAATGATGGTGCACTAAGTTTTGCAGAATTTGAACATATTATCGAAAAGAGCAGTGATTTCTCAGAGTAAGAATCACTTTAATCCTATGGCTACTTGATTTGTTACAATAGAATTCTACAGGTACTTTAATATACCTAATGCTTGTTTGTAGGAGTTTTCGCATATGTTTATGAAATACAAAACATTCTACATTCAATATTAAATAACGAACCTAAGATCGAGTGTTACATTAACGTTAAAACATTTTAGTATAATCAACAGGTCTAATATTTCTTAGTATTCATTGAAAAATGAAATCTAGGAAACGTATGCTGACATTTGTATAAGGCCTATTAATAATATCCACTGAAAGTATCATATTTAAACGTATATATACTGAAACAGATAATAAACTAAATAAATGAAAAATAATTCGTAACTTTCATGTAATCCAAATGTAAAAACAGATCTTGTCCCCCTGCACTCGACTATAAAAACTCTACATTTGGTTCCTTAATTTTTAATTCTTATTCTCGAATCGTTGATATCATTTACTAAAACACCGTTACGCGGTGTTTCAAAGCATCTCCAAGCTGCCATTCATGCAAGTTTGATGTACCGAATGTCGCGAACGCATTTGAAAAGTTTTTTTATTTTTAACCGCTAGGGCGCGTTATTCAAATGTTAAGCAGCCGAACTTACACTCAGTGTTCGGAGCGATGAAGCTGCAATGATGGAGAGGGAAACACCCACAGGAGCGGTGGTAATGTGTGCGTGACTGACGCAGGCGCAGTTCATGCACACATAACCACCGCTCCTGTAGGTGTTTCCCCCCCATCACTGCAGCTTCATCGCTCCGAACACTGCTTACATTAATTATTGTTAATTATATAGCAGTAAGTACTGGTAAGTACTTACATACGTTATCTAAAATTAGCCGTGGATCTAAAGGCCTACCCCCCCAACAAGGGAAAAATATTTATATATTTTAATTTGGTAATAGTATTATTTCATAGAAAGTTTTGATTTGTTCGGTTTTAATGGCAAATTTTTTTTTTCGTGAAAGTGACCTTACTGCCTTTCGGAGGTTAATTGTAAAATATCAACGTTCAATTTTTCTGAACTCTGAGAAGACTCAAGACCGACGAGATTAAGAATGCCAGAAAATTTGTTGACTGAACTTGCTTTATTATACATATGTACATACATATGTAAGTACATCGCGATATTAAAGTGAAACTTGAGTTTGTAGTGTAAATATGTAAGTAGGTTAGAATTCGACAACCCATTTAATTGTAATACTAATAGTACGCTATTATTAGGACAAATATATCACTTCAAAATGGTATAATATGGTAAGTAATCTTAAAGAAAATTTAAAAAGATTTAAAAACAATAAAAATGGATCAAAGACATGGATTTACGTTTTTGAAAATTTGCCCGGATAAATCTACATAGTTTATTTCATGATGAACTTAACAATACGAGGGGAAATATGATAAATTGATACTAAAAAGCACTTTTTCATTTAAGGGGAAGATATTGGAAAGGTCCCCGATTTATTCCGCGGTCTAAAATACCATAGAAAGATTTTATTGTATTAAATAAATTAATTTTCAATTTTAAACAATTTCCAATACAATTGAATTGTAAGTCAAGTAAAATAACTACAGGTAATGATTGTATAAATTTATTATTACAATTATATTGGGATGTACATATCGTAAAGTTAAACTGTGTATAACAAAATATTAACATTTTTTTGTCATAATAATAAATTTATTTAGCCAGTGAAAATTCTAATTTCAATCTCCTCATGATTTCCTCCCGTTGATACATCACTTCTCTATAACACAGTGCCGAAAATGCGAACGGACATTCGTATTGTACAGTTTCGATACATCTCGTATCGTTAGTTCCGTCTCGGTCAAATCTGAATTGCGAGATAGACTCCACTGAAATCCGAATTAGAATTTAAGATTAAGATTAAAGTTTCATCGGTTTATCGGTATCAGTTTCGAATCTTATGAGACACGTTTCCCTTTTCAATAAAAATTCCAACTCACAACATCCAAATTTGGGGAAAAAGCATGTATGATGTTTCGAAGTGATCAAGTAACCGTTCTTATCTTGTCGCACGGCGAAATGTCCGTGTGCGGTATTTCGAATAATTGGTATGTGACTCAAATGTTCTGTATATTCAACCGAATATTTCCAGTGATCGTAATTACCGCTTTCCGCGATAACATTAAAATCTTCTCTAAAAATATTAATTAACATATAAATATTTTTTATCGAATAATTTTTTCGTAATAAAACAATTATACTTAAATATTCATTATTTTACGCACATTGTCGGATTTAATTTCTTCATGTTACTAAAATCGGCCACGAATTCCCATACATGCATGGGATTCGAGTCATGAATTGTATCTTCGAACATTACTTGATGTTTCTTCTTGTACACGAAAAGCACATAAAAAATAAAGAATGCCAGCGTAGAGTATAAGACGTTTCTGGTTTTCCACTTCATCGGGTTGATACCCATTTCTAAACAAAAAAGTGTTGCTCGGTGGTAATTATACGAAAGCAACTTGTATAAAACCAAAGAAGAATCTATATCTATATGCTCGCCCGGCGACAATTTCGTTATAAATATTTAGAATAGATTAAATATTTTATATTACCCGTTATATTAATTTTTTCGTGAAGTTCTAAAAAAATATTCCGCACTTGTACCAAATATTAAAAACAAAGCGAAAACAATCTTTACTCTTATGGCTTCCTTACAAATTTAAATACAGTATTTAACAAATTATACTTTTTGTATCATTTGACTTTTACGAGGTTTATATATGTGTTGTGTACTTCCGCCGGTGATAAATTGTAACAGCGATACTGCTTTCGTTTCAAATATCAGACCAAGGACTATGATGTCGAGCTACGTTATGTGGCACCACGATTCGCTATGAAATGTTTTATTTCCCTCCATCGTCTACGCTTGTGCACGCTGTTCGTCGAATTGTATATACCAGTGTATACATAAGATCCCCACTATACTCCATTGGGATGCTGCGCCTACGGTTTCTCACTTGCATACTACACGAGCTCATGTATACAATATATGACACACGTGACCTATGTATCAGGATCACGTGACTTATGGCGCGGAGCGAAGTATAACATGGTATAACATATCCATATACCCCGTTCACTGCCGGTCATAAGTATTAGGTATAGACATGTTTGGTATAGAAATAAAGTGAAATTTGTTAACGTTCTTTAATAAATTTACAACGTTTTTTCACAAATATTCTACACAGAGTATGTGCCCTAATATATGTATGTACTTACGAACGGCAGTGTATATTACCAGGGCCGGCGCGAGGATGGTTGGCGCCCCCAAATTTTTGCACCTATTTTCTATATAAAATGTTTTGTCTTTTCGAGGTACAATAAAAAAAGAACTACATTTATATTTTGTTTATGTGGGAGTTGGATTCCTTTATTATTAAGCGTGCGATATAGTTTTTAGCGCCCCCTTCGGCTGGCGCCCTTATGCGACGAATAACTTGCATAATGGGTTCCGTCGTCCCTGTACTTATATTACATTTCAGAGTAAGAAAGGACATGCATGATTCTTTCCTCTTTAAAACTGACAATTATAATGTAAATTTTTAAGGATATCATGTAACAATATCTGCTGTTAGTTAAAAAGTACTACATAGGTATATACTAATAATGATAGTAAGATACTTATGGTATCTTATAGTATATTTAAATCTATTTCTATGAAGTCCATCGAATCGAATTTGACAGTCAAACTATTTAAATTTTTTAAATATGAGCGAAAATGGACACATCAATCATCGACAGATCTGGATGATATATGTATGGCTATTTTATTTTCAAGCCTGTTACATCATTCACGTGAAATAATGTATTATTTACACTTTGGTGTTCATCAGATATATACACTAGTATATATAAGGTCCCCTACCTCTTATTTTACCCAGCTTCGAATGTTTATGATTTCAATCAAGTTAAGATGGTTTACATTTTGGTCAGGCATTTTCATGCTACACAACATATTCGTAGCACTGCAGTTAAATTATTTTTATTGCATATACATACTTTTATATATCTCTTTACAAATATTTTAACAAAATTGAATATGTATTAATATTTTATGAAAAATGTTACACAACAGACCGAGTTTTGCGGATGTCCAAAGTATATGAGCCATAAATGTGAACTAAATGTTTCAGGTGCTAAAAAATATTTTAGTCTTTCATCCACCATGATGGTATTCCTCAGTAAAAAAAGAAGAATATTGTCTCATTGGGATATAACGTTAGTATTTGATTTAATGCAAATGTTTTTCCGTCAATACACAAGTAAATCTGGATTGCGCATATTACAATAGTTAAACGTTTCAAAGACCTTTTATTCGTTAACATATTTTAAGAATTGTTCTTATGCATTTCTAAAATGTTTCTAATTAGAAATTTGCACACATGGTACGAAATATATTACCTTTCCAAATGGTCCAGAATATTTAAAGCATGTTTAATGAAATTCAGATACTTTGTAATATATACATAACATAATAATCCTTATTTAATCATTGGCATTTCAGTCCTTATAAAATATCAACCTAATACGTATAAAATTATAAAAAATAATTTGTTATATATTAACAACAAGCGATCACTATTAATTTAATCAAGCTAGACTTTAGAATTTTATAAATTATGATTTCATGTACTAACGATTTTCTTCCGCTGCAACTTTTGCCTTCTTGAGCATACATTCAACGTGTTGAGATAACCACGCTTTTAATTCATGTGACATGGACATATATTTGAAGCTTAACATTCTTACCAAACCATTTTGATAGCCAACAGCTAACCACAAGTAACTCCATATATTTGGGTTCCAAGATATCTAGAATTTGTTGCCACACGTTAATATTCTACATATAGAACAAAAATATCAGGGTTGAACAGAGAATCGTAATATTTACCCTATTTACAGACATAAATGGATATTCTTCAACTGGGACTGGCGTTAGCTTTTCCGTATGTAGTGTTTGTTGCTCACCACGTCTTCTACTCTTTAAATTCAGATAATACATGACGTTAATTTAGAGTTTAGAGATTAAGAGGACTATTAAACGCAACAGAAGATATTACAAATATGTATTTACTTTCAGGTTATCACAGAAGATAATACCAAACCGATCCTTGCACTTGTTATAAGTTTTTGGCATGTAATAATAATCTTTTGGATTCTTTTTGTCCTTGTCAGCCTTGCTATCATTTTCCGAGAAGTCCACTACTTTTACAAATGAACTTAACTACAAGCATGATTTTTTTTAAATTTTGTAACAGATGGCTTAGAATGTTAATAAGCGAAGATATGGAAAGAACACACGATAAGAATACCTTTCTTTTCTTCTGTACAGCCTTGTCAATTTCCTTACTATGTACAAGTTGCTGAGGAAAAATTGTTACTATTTCTCCTGCTAATGTACCATGTGCAATGCTGTTTCCATAATCAGAAATGGCTAAAGCCTGCAATGGTTTTAAATCAGTGTTATTCTGTATTTAGAAAGATAGCATAGAAACACTTTAAAATTACTTACATAAGTCGGGGAATTGGTTGCTAAAATAGGATAATATCTAAATTCATGTTCTCTCAGAGGAATTAAATAGGAATTAGTATGCTTATATCTGTAATAGAATAATATCATAATAATAGACAAGTTCCATTATTTATTAACGGTTATTTCGGGTGTAATTCCTTACCCAAGAGCATCGTCAAAAGTAATAACAGCACATGGCCAGTGCATCATCCATGCACCATTTACTATAATACCCTTCTGCACACAGTATTGAGGACTACTTGTGTTTTCTAGATCCCAAAATTTGTACGATCTGTCTAGACTGGCGGAAGCTAGAAACCTTGTTCCATTATATGGAACTAATGCTACCACTATAAAAGCAATACAATTGTTATGTAAAAATGATGTATCGAACTTCTGTTATATGTTAAATTTGTCTTAAGAAAGAAATATAAATATACTTACTACTCACAGCATTGCCATGAGCAAAAAAATGTTGAAATGCATTTATGAAGCACGTATTTTCTCTCTTTTCCATTGATAATGGTGATTTGTATGTGAGATCCCATAATGCGATATAACCGTTTGAAAATCCTGCAGCAATTGTACTAAAGAAAATTTCATAATTTTTATGATTAAAAATTTATAAGGAGAGAACAGATATGCAATTGAATATTCTTACTTATGTCCGCGTTCTTTGCTCCATGATAACTTAGTGCACTGCCAATTCTGATCACTGCTATCATACATTGAAATATTTACAACTAGTGTTATCACAGGATCCGTGCAATATATAGGCAATCTATAAAAGTAGTAAATATTAATAATAAGCGATATGAATGTGGAAAAGAAAACTAAATATTAAATACTTTTACCAATTTTATTACTCACTCATTTTCTTCAGTTTTCTCAAATTTAAGTTCTTCGGAGAACGGAAGCGAATAAATGTGTACATTGCCATCTGAACAAGCGGCTGCAAGCATACCCATCCGTTTTAGATTAGATTGTCCTTCGTTTTCTCTTTTATAATTGTTAAGACTTTCATCCTGGTAACATCCAGATGGACACCATTCTAAACACCATATAGTACCATCATTATGCGCAATTGCGTACGATAAAGCAGGGGAATTTCTTTTATTATCAGATCTGAAAAAAATTGTTTTGAAAGCATCTGTTGTACTTTTACAATGTAGGTGAGTATTTTTTTTTATTACTAACGTATCATTTAAAGGTCCAACATTCCAAATTTGTATGATATTAGCTCCAGAATATGCCTTTCCTACGGTATATTCATCCTCCATAGTCGGATGAGTACTAATAGCGATATATTGTAAAGGTTCTTTAGAATACATTGGTGATGGAATGGGTAACCAAGCTAGTGCCCATATTGGCCCACCAACAAAGAATGTTGCTGTACCTGAAAAATTATTGCAACTGTAATGTATAGAGTTGTTGAAACAATTATAGCGTAGAGTTATGAATAAGCTGTTACCTTCATCAAAACCACCTTCAAATCTTTTCCATTGTTTCCATGGAGTTTCTGCATTGGATGATTTCTCAGAACTTGCACTTTCTTTTTTCGTGCACATAGATACTTCCAATTCCGGTAAATATTTAGCAACATCTGCATTTTTTAATAATGTAAAATGATTTGTAGTACAATCGTTAAACAAATGAAATTCGTAATTTTTTTGTTCACTGTAAGAGAGTACGATATAACTTATTTTATGTTTATAACAATTATTATGAATTATGAAGATCTAAATATTCAAAAAGTATAAATTAATTATGGGAAATACTGATATTTACAATTCCATAGTCCAATGTAGGGTAGGATAATATGGTTCTGTCCACCGAATTTTGCACATTCGCTCTTTATTCAGAAATTTTATTGTATCAGCAGTTTCTAAAAATAAGAATCGTTAATGAAATTGAACGATTTAAGATTCATTCTTGTAACAAGATTAAAAGAAGTAAAAGTAGGAATTACTCTGATTTTCATCTGAACTATAATTTTCATCGTCAAAGTCGGAATATTGATCCATGTCTTCTATTGCTGAATGCTTCTCTTTTACATGCTTTATCATATCTTCATTGCAAATCGTCGAAAATTTGCATATCTTACATACATAACACTGGAATAAAGGAGAAACAAAACAATTTAGTATCGTGAACGGATATTATGAAAATGATTATATTACTATCGTAAAAGATTATACCTCTTGAGGAATGAAGTTACATTTAGAAGAATGATTGCAAATATCTTCGAACGAAGAAGAGGTGTAAGTACAACCAATTTGACGGCAATTTACTTTTCCCTTCGCAGACAATTCTTTTTTCCATATACCTTTCCATACTGCTGGTATAGTTTTTTTGTGTTCAGGTGTTTTTATTACACTTTTCTATAATATCAGTTTCATTTAAATATATATCTATATACAAATATAAATAGGCTTCAAATATTAAATTTTGTTAAAAAAGAAAGCGATTGCAAAGCATAACGCACCAAGAATGAAGATTCAGTCTTTAGTTTCATTTCAATAGGTGGAGGGTCATCTTTAACAAGTTCAGTAAATTCCAAAATTTTTGTTACTGCTCTGAAATCGAAACACTATAATATTAGTATTTTGTTTTACTTAATTTATTATTTTATGTATAATTCTTACTTTTCTGCAGCCTTGCGTTTCACTCTTCCAGTATCCTCAATATGAAGTTCCAATTCTTTTATTTTGCTTTGTTCCGACTGTCTATGAACTCGCTCGTGTATTTCCATAGAAGACGGCATCATAGTAGCTTCACAAACTGGACATTTCATCATCAAAGCTTCCCTTTCCTAATACATTATAAAATATTTAATATTTATTATTTAATTTATTTTACGTTTAAATTATCAACTCTTTAATCTGTTTAAATACTTCATCGGATTTCCCACAGAACTGCATATGAGATATAAAACCATTCGCACTCCGTTTTATAGTCCCACATTTTTCGCAAGTCAATTGGTTTTTTCTTCTCTTAAGAGCAGCCATTAATACACTTCTCCATAACTTAATGTCGTTATCAAAATCCTAAAACAAGGTATTTTCCAAAAATAAATTATTATATTAATAAAATCATTACCATGAATGCTACGTCATACTTACAATAGGTTTATCACCATTCCTCCAGCCCATGTTATTGTGTTTAAGCAAGTTATGTGAATTCCATTTCTGTTTCGGCATTACTGCTTCACATTTGGCACATGTTACTAAGTGTCCCTAAATTAAAAACACAACTATAGAGAAACTGCTCATAAAAAATAATGTAAGCATCTGAAATTTTATGAAACCTACTTCTGGTTTGCGAAAAATATTGGTTTCATTAGTTGAATTTCCTTCCTTTGCGTTGTCTGTAGTTGGTCCCTTTAATTTTGGTATATACTCGGTATCTAATGTAGAATATGATGATCCTCTACCCCGACCTCTACCCTTACCCCTACCCCTACCCCTACCCCTACCTCTGCCTCTGCCTGGGGGTCTACCTCTTTTTCTAACAACGAATGGATATTGAGTGTCATCTTCACTACTATTATCATCACTTAAGCCATCATTACTACTAATATTATATGACTTTTCACCGTGTCTCTTACTATGAACAACTGTTTCTGCAATAGAAATATTACTTATATCCTGCGAAGCTTCTGCATTTCCCTCCGATTCATTTGAAGTGTTTGGAACTGGTTGCTGTATAGGAGATTTTCTAGGCCTTCCTCTCTTCCGCACCGGTGATGTAGTTGGAGAAATATCAGCACTGGGGCCTTGACTTACTGGATTTAAAATTAAATGCTTTTGTTTCAACCAGCTCGACACTGCTATAGATGTTAAATCAGTGCTATTTTCAACAGTATCACTAGTATTTACATCTTCTAAATCGGTTTGCATCGTAACAGTTGGTTCATGTAAAAAAGTATTCATTGATCCCACGTATACTTTATTATCACTCTTATTATTCGGCTCCGTTATATCATTATCTTTTGCCATTGTACATGCGTCAGTTATTACATTTCTAGAATCTTGTAAATTCTTTACATGGAAATTACCTTCGTCAGCTCTAACACCAGAATAATCTCCAGAACTTCTTTTCGCATTTAAAGGCAGTGATTTCCTGGTTACAGCTGGTGTGACAGAAGTAGAAGCTATATTAGGTTCCACTGCAGTTTCATCATTCTTACCATTCTTACTTTGCATATTTTCGAGTATCTCTTTTAGAGATTTTTTATTATTAACCACACCATTTACTTCAGTTGTATTTGATACAGTACTAGGAATTGTTAGTTGCTTTTGCTTTTTATTAGGAGTACATTGTTTTCTTTCAATTGGAATCGTACGTCCTTTTTTAAGTGGTTCCTTTTTCTTCGTTATAATATAATCATCAAATTTCGTTTGTTTCCGAATACGCTTAGATCTGCCAAGTACATCTTCATCAATTTTATTTTTACTTATGGTTCGCTTTTGTTTTTCTAAATGTCTACCTAAATTTATTTTACTACTATGCGGCGTAGACTCTGCGGTTGCTTTCTGAGGTTTTGGTACATCGTTTGAGGTAGTTTGACCATTTCTTACATTATCATTTATATGTTTTATTTTCTGCAACCCCTTCGAACTTTGTGAAGCATTTGTTGCAGACTTATCTATTTTTTCGTTTTTCTCTTGCTTTTCTATAACTTGCAAACTACTTTTTGCTTCTACATGACTTACTTTAGATGTTAGTTTTTCTTTATCTTTATTAACTTTAGGCACTTTTGTTACACTTCTTAAGATCTCATTATTTGTATTATCTGCCGGTGTATTTTTATTAGGTTCTGTAACCACAGTTGGTTTCATTACAGCTCTTGAATTGGCGGAGTTTCTAATAGATTCAGAAAGCTTAGGAATTTTATATCCTTTGGTGATAAAGTTATTTGAAGTATTATTCTGTTTTATAAGTTTAATGCTAGACGCCATGCTCCCACCTATAATAAAGTTTCAACGGATCATGGAAATCAGAATTTTTCTTAGCTAAAACTTTAATGGAACTAAACGTATATTAACATTAATTAACATTTCCAATAATTATAATAATTACTTTACTTACCCTTCGCTACTGAGTCACTAATACGGATATTTTGTAACATATTTGGAGGAAGAATGAACATTTTTGTGCTACCAGTTACAGGATTACTTGTTTTAGCAATCGGTAGATTCGCATTATTGGGAGAAGCGTCAGAACCCACAGTCTTTTCGTTCATTATTGATACAATCTAAATGAACATTAAAAATGTTAAACAGTATTTCATTTAAAGTATTATATATATTATATTTCTCTAGATGAAGAGTTGAGGAGGGTATCAACCAATAATATTTTTCTGTGTCATTCTTAAATACTATATTTAATTCGAAATTTTACAATTGTTATATTATTTCCACAGAAGATTTTACAATGTACATTCTTTTTTACGATTTATTAAAAAGAAATTGGTATGAACAGGATTCGAACATACATACCTAGAATATGCGACGATAGAACAAAGTGTCTCTAATCAGGTCCAAAATCATACGAGAATCGCGCTGTTTTTAAAACTGAACACCAAGAAAATTTTTCTTTATAATACACGAAATATTTATCGAAAAACTATTGACATTTATCGTTTTTACTTACAATCAATTTAAATCACCTGGTTTTTCTAGCGAAAAGACAAGGTTAGGTGCATATCACATGCACGAAGTATACTCATGTAACTTCAATAATCAATATCACAATTTTTATGTAACACGCTTAACAGAATCTATTGATAATTAATTCTCCACGTAAAAAACAATGTTTTACTAAAGATAAAAAATATTCAATGTAAAATTTCTGCCACAAGATTCGAACGCGCAAACTTCGCATTTGATGGCATATGCACACCTAGCGCACCATTCTTGCATCGTGTATTAAAGAGTGTATAAGACACCACACGTAAGCCCACCCAGGATTGCAGCGCATGCGTTTACTTTCCGGTGAACTCGAACTCACATTCGAGTAAACAATGTGCATATTAATTCGCATATGCATAGGATTGCTAGACATATATTAAAAAATTGTATACATACTTTTTGGCGCATTTTCATTGCAACATCTCCGTGGTATTTTGGACAAACTTTTTTACCCTCCTATGTGGCCTTAAAACGATCAGTTCACGGGTACTCTGCATTTCAGAGTATCAAAAATAGAATTTATATTACTTATTATTCTGGTGAATTTCCTTCTATCATAAATAGGTATATAAAATAAATGTATGGATAAAGTATAACACAAAATAATGTATTGTATTTAAACTTTTATTTGTCAAGTTTCTTATAAATTTAAACCATTCTTCTGAGAAGTTCATTGATTTTATCTTCTCGGTTTCCAAAATCACCACCTTCAACATAGTGGTTAGTCTTCTTGCGCCATCCGCCATTAGGTGTGTTGAGCTAAGGACAAAGTTAAGTAGAGAAAATTAATATTCTGAAAATTCATATATATATTTAATTTAAAATGTTTGAGTTCGACTTAGGTATGCACCGATACATGCGTACCATGAAGAGAAGCTCGTGTTACTTTGCGACATAGTAGGAGGTTAATAGAATAATAAATATTTCTATAACCATGCCTACGTCGCACTAAAAAATTTCGAGATTACTATACCTTAAACGGCCACAGGAAATTGCTTGCATATTTGAACTTCGATCCAACTGTGAATATTTCATGGATCAAATCTTCCGTACAGATGATACCAGAGCAGCCTGTAAAAAAATTATCCCACTTATTATCGTAGCAGTCACTTTGACGAATACAAGAATTATTTAATATAATTATGAAGTGTACGAATCATTGCAAACCTGAACGTAAAATGTACGGACAGGTTTTTCAAGAATTCTATTGCTCTTTGACAAGATGGAAGGGAGCAGCATAGTAATTAAATACAACCCCAATGGATTTGTCAATGCATCAATATAATATAATTTTCTGCCAATGACGATAAGAGAAAAGAAACAAATAATTAATACTAACCAAGTTTCTTTTCAATAACAGCATTGCTCGTGATGGGAATACGCTGTCTATTTATTTTGGCAAAGCCTCTTTTGTAGATCAGTTCACGAACGGATTTCAGATTTGGATATCCCCATGTAATATAAGGTTCGACGATACGGAGCATATTAATCGTTGCCTTGTTCAGTTTCACAAATATACCATTGTTGATCTGCTTCAAACGGAACAACTGAAGCACTTTACGTACTTTTGGCGCAACTTGGTTCACACTGAAATTACAAAATTCCATGATACATTTTCAACAAGTTTCAATTACAAGTTACAAATCATTCTCAACGACAAATTACACTCACCCTCGGATACGAATAACAAACGCAAGACGTGCATCTCCAGGGATGTAATAGTTTCCACGGTTCTTAGCTTGTCTCATCAATCTGATTTCATCCCTCTCTTTCGTTCTGTACTCTTTCACATATTTCTCTGCCCTTTTGAAGATTTCCTTCCTCTTCTTGTAACGATTTGCACGTTGCTGAAAATGAAATGAAGTGACTTGAATAATGGTTTTTATGAGGAAGCATAGAATACTGGAACAAGTTGTGAAAGATGAGGAGAAATTACGCAAATTTAAAGAAAAGTACCTTAATGGATATTTGCAGGCGTGCAGCCTTAACCACTTCACGGTTTTTTCTTCTCTTAAGTACCGACTCTGGTACTGCCGGCAGCTTCTTAGCCGGAGGGGCAGTTTCCTTCTGCCTATACATTAGATAAAAAGTATTATAAACTGTGTACTGTGTAAATATGAAAACAACGGACAAGTCGCATGGCACAGAGAATTTAGGTTAGGTTAGGTCTCTCAAGAAATATAAAAACATGACAATTATCTTAAATAACAAATATTTCAATTTTGCTCGGCATAAACCGAGAGTGAATGTTTTTATATGAAATTAATACAGCTTTTTGTAATAAAATATTAATTATATCATATCTCGTGTTAATCAGTTGTACAACTTGTCAGTACGGATGAATAATTTCTCATTTTTGTGAAAAATACGAAAACTATAACACATGTCTGGTAGAGGAATTAAAAAGAATTTATATTAATGTATTTTGAAAGTAATATAAGCATATTAGCAAAGGATGTTATTAGATTTCTTTCGTAGTCGAACAACACTTACTCGTCCGCCATTCTTTCGCTAGGTAAAGAAGTTGTCAACCTTCGATCACTTCAGAGCACTCGATCGTTTACCGTGAAGCTTGCGGCAAGTCGTTTGATTTATCGTTGAGTGGCGGGAAATTTAAAATACATCCACATCTAATTATATTAAGGAGAGGTTCCGGTCTAAAAATCGATTATTTTTTATTTCATTTTCCGAATGTTCAAACTTTTAGGAATACGTGTTTAACAGGATTTATTGAAATTTGTAAAATTCTTGAAATTATAGGTATTTGAGTAGCGGCAAATGCATGGATAACACTCGGCCACTCGGCACTCGCGTAAAACTTTAAATGCGTTTTTCTCGAAACAGTGTTCTCAAAATCGGTAGAACCTGTATATCCAAAAGTTATTATCCGATTCGACTGAAACTTTTTTATTTTGAAGAATGTACTTCTGGCTCGTGGATAGACCAGTAAAATAAAAAAAAAAAAAAATTATAATTTCTAAAGGCGTTGAAAGGACGAAAAATATAAGAAAAAGTGATTTCAAACTTCAAGTATCGTTATTTTCTAAAAAAATATAATTTTTGTATTTTTTCTGGTCTAGTCCACGAGTGAGTTTCACGCCCTTTAATAATCTGGCATTGTTTTTTATTTCAGACCAATGGTTTAGGCAGGGTGAGGAGCGATTACGCTCAACAATGGAGGGGGGAAACCCCTACAGGCACTGATATATATACTATGGATACGAGATTCCCATAATCCGACTGTACAGCGGTTGAAGCCACTGATATATAACACTGGATGCGGCATCGCCTCATACAGCGTCTGAAGCCACAAAGGGGGCAGCCATGTTTGAGAACGAATTACATGCGCCGCCTGAATGGCGTCTCAAGTACTACGCAGCTTTTCGAAGGCATCCTCCTTGGCATCCTTTGAAAGGATTCCTTTCACTGATATATGCACGCTACAACGTCTCAAACAAGAATGAGGAAAGGAGTCCTTTTAAAAGACGCCAAGGAGGGACGCTTTCGAAAAGCTGCGTAGTACTTGAGACGCCATTCAGGCGGCGCATGTAGTTCGTTCTCCAACATGGCTGCCCCCTTTGTGGCTTCAGACGCTGTATGAGGCGATGCCGCATCCAGTGTTATATATCAGTGGGTTGAAGCGAATTGATGGGTGATTTTAGTGATCCTCTAGAGTCTAGAGAGTGATCGGAACAACGTATATCGTCGCTGATTGGTTGCTGCGATTTGGAGCAAAAGCGGAAGTAGGCAGAGAAAGAAACTGTAAAAAAGAAAGAGACAGAAATACTGATAGAAAGAGACAGAAATACTGATAGAAAGAGACAGAAAAACTGATAGAAAAAGACAGAAATACTGATAGAAAGAGATAAAGTGAACGGTTAGGTGATGTTTATTTCCGGTTTTGCTCCAAATCTTGAAAAATGGCTGCGGTTATACCGATCACTCCCTGGAGGATCACTAGGGCCGGTATTCTCAGTCGCTACTTATTCTTAAGCAAATGCTTAAGCATGCGGCATCCTGTACTAACCTAGTAGTTAGTAAAGGATGCCGAATGCTTAAGCTTTTGCTTCAGAATAAGTAGCGACTGAGAATACCGGCCTAAGTAATTTTAGATGCCAGCGCCGCCACCGTTCGACCAATGTATTAAAGGAAATACTCGCGTCAGCGGCAGTTGACGTCGGTTGGCGTGGCAAAGTGGGGCAAAGTGTTGAGCACCGCGGGTGATCGCGGGGCGAAGGGAAGTAAAGTACAACGGTCGAACGATGGTGGCGCATCATGCCAAAAGCACCTTCAAATCGCTTCAAGCATCTCCAATCCATAGTATATATATCAGTGCCTACAGGAGTGGTGGTTATGTGTGCATGAACTGCACCTGCGTCAGTCACGCACACATTACCACCAGTCCTGTAGGTGTTTCTCCCTCCATTGCTGAGCGTAATCGCTCCTCACCCTGGGTTTAGGTGCTACATGTTCCACCGATTTGGATGAATTTTTGACGCCTCGATTTTAACGACTCCCCAGTGCCGTCTGCAATGATTAATTATAAAACAAAAAATATATTTCTATAGTGTAAGACATCCTTAATACAATGCAAAAAGTCCCATTAAATTATATGTAGTAGTTTTCCTTTAATTAATTCCTAAAGATCACCTATTTTTATGTGCTCCAGACCGGAACAGCCCCTTAATAATATAATTCTCTCGAATGTAAAATAATTGTTCAATAATAGTAGATCATGCTTTTAGTATCATTAGAACGAAGTACTGTAGTTTAATTATTAACAAATGTTAATTTCTTAACTTAGATTGTTCTTGCGAAATAATTAATGGGACATTTTACGATGGGATAATGAATTTGCGTAAGGATACGTTAATATAATTATAGATGTATTTTTCAATTTAAATTCACTTTTCAGAGATATGAGTCGAATCCATATACATATACGGAGTGTCAACGAAGTCCCTAACTCGATGAAGTATTCAAAAGAACTAGGATCACGTATACGTAATATTGATTAATCTATCTGGAAGTCTGCAAAGAAAAAGATAAAGTGTATCATAAAAGAAATGGAAAACCATCACATTTTCTTTTATATAATGCGTCGTTCACACTGTTACATTATTTACAATTGGTAGACGGTAGTGGCACTTAAACAGTTTGGAATTGGTCCAAGGGTTCGTTCTTTATTCCTTATCTGCCTTACTGACAGTCTAGACAGCAATAGGCAATATTATTGGTCGTGAGTACATCCTTACCCTTTCGTCTATTTAGCAGAAGTTAACAATAATTCATCTTCGTAGAGGATCCGAAATAAAACGCAGATTAACACAACGATTGTGCTATTCATGTTGAAAAAACGTAATGCACGTGAACCAAAGATGAGTGTACCACATATAAGACCACTGTCAAAATTATCGTGGATAATAGTCAAACTTACATCAACAAGTACGAAAGTCATAGGAGTATAATTACAACTACTTGTCGGCAATAATCGACCACTAACATTCCTTAAATTGCAATACTGTATACACGTCGATCCACTTATTTATTCTAAAGCACAGCAAAGATTCTGATGCACGATCTTCTGATCCGATTAACAGTTTATTGTTTAAATAGTTCGATGCAAAGTGATTGGAGTACGATACGATAATATGTCGTTACAAAGCAATGCAATAAACTGCAGTAAACGGAGTGTCGCAACATAATAAACGCGATAAAAATATAGCAAACATACAATAATAAACAAGTTTCATGTAGTATGTGATAGCAATTTACGTAAAACACGATGACTCGAGTAGATGTCGAGTATATAATAATTCAACCTATCTATGCGGTGTTCGCCCCACATTATCTAGGCGGTAAATACCTAAACGGTTGTTGCTTCTTACATTTGACAGAGGTCTAAAGTTCCTTGGGAAGGTCGATGGATTTGGTCCACGTTTACACATATATCGTGCCACGACACCGTCGTCTGTATATTCTCATTCGATCGTGTATGGCGAGACTAACGGAGCATGGCACAAAATATATTTTTATTCGTTCATCGGCTAGAAAAACATGGTGCTCATCGATGCCGCGCAAAACGACAGGTTTCATCGTCGTCCTCGTCGAATCGTCGGGCCTCTGATTGGGGCGTTCGTTCCGGACGAACGGTGTTCATTAGTCGTAATTGAAACAAATCGGAGCAATAACAACGCACATTCGCGCAGCAACAGTCCACGAGTCTGCACTTGCATTTCTTGCATTTCCCGGCGTTCTTTTCACACGAATTTTCACGCCTGCTTTGGATGCGGCGCGGGCGTCGTGGGCTGCGACCGGAAGCATGATAGGAGGAAACCGGTGTACATGGCGAATACGACGGTTATGGCGATTAGCATGTACATGTAAATGTTCAGTTCCGGTTGACGGTACCTATTCTTGCGTAACCATTCCAGCACCTCTTGTTCTTTATGCATGTCGCCTTTTATCGAAAAAAAATGTCATTAGTTTTAAAGCTGATTAGGAATCAGAGCCCTGCAACGGGCGGGTATATCGCGGGTCAACCCGCCCGTTACTGGCCCGTCTTTCGATTCACCCGATACACTCGTGCCCGCGGCGGATAAGTCGGGTCACCGTTGATTTCTGTCCGCCCGAGACACCCGGGACTCCCGAACGCCCGAGACTCCCGAACGCCCGAGGCGTCCGAGATACCCGAGACACCCAAACGCCCGAGACTCCCGAACGCCCGAGACTCCCGAATGCCCGAGACTACCGAACGCCTGAAGCAGTCACCACACGTCTCCGACTCACTCTTGCCCAAGTTGTTACTCGCTCTCCTCGTGACTGGTGACTGTTCGGGCGTCTCGGACGGATAGAATTCAACGATGACCCAACTTATCCGCCGCGGGTACGGGCGGTCGGATATGCGCTCGAGGGCGTCGGGCGAGTATGGGCTGGTTAGCCGCGGGTATCGCGGGTTAGTGAAAGTTCGGGTTGCAGGGCTCTGTTAGGAATATGTATCTCTTTAAGTTAGCAAGTTAATATTTTAGATAGGAGAGTCTCACCTCGGTAGATACTTGGGAATCTCTTGCGGAAGTAGACGATGGCAGGAAGCTTGGTGACACCCCATTTTCTAGCATATCTCGGGTCGCCCATTTTCACGAACGTGATATCCAAATTGTCCGTTTCTCCGTCGATGTCCTCCAATTTTTCGTTTACTACTTCACTCTCCTTGCTGTCGTGTTCGTCTGAAAAGTGTGTTGTCGCCGTATTCCCAGTTCATTTATAAAAATTGCATTAAGAAGGCGAGGGCTATTTAGCGTGTACTTACAAAAGAAGACGGCTAGGAATTCATTCTCGTCCAGCAGCTTGTCTAGCATCTTCTTGTTCACCTCCTCAATTTCGTTTTTAATCTCGAAAACGTCCTGAGATGTAAGCCATTGGAGAATCTTATCTTCCTGGGTTAGGTCGCCATCGTATATCAGAGGCGTCTTTTTACGGAAATAGACGAGCGACGGGATATTTAGAATTCCGAACTTCTCAGCTGCCTCTGCACTAGCAACCTTTACGAAATCGATGCCGAATAAGTCTGCCTCACCGTCGATCTTCTCCAAAGCTTCCATGATCTCGTCGCATTCTGGGCAATCTTCGTCGTCTACGCCACGCAGCAAAACAAAATTTTAATCAGCTTAGTCAAATTTACATCTTAAAGACAATAATTTTACATAACGTACAGAAGAAAACCGCCAGGAACGGAGATTCATCGAGAAGTCTTTCCAACATCCTATCATTAACAGATTCAATTTCGTCTGCCAATTCCCTATTGTCGTCGTCGATCAACCACTCAAGAACCGACTCTTCGTTTTGCAAATCACCTGGTCAGATACGGCGAATAACTTAGTAGAAGTTGATACAGATTATTAAAAGCTGATGAATGCAAATAGGATACCTTCGAATAAAAGAGGATTGCCATTTCTGAAGTAAACGAGAGCTGGGAATGTTTTGATCGAGTAACGTTTTGCTAGTTGGGGATCTTGAATTTTTACCAGATGGATGCCGAACACGTCGCATTCGTCGTCGACCCCTTCCAATCCTTCCAAAATTTCGTCGCATATGTGACAATTTTGCTTGTCTGTGACATAAAAAAAGAGTCTATTTTTTTACGTACATTAAGACAAATAGATGAAATATGAAGTTATGTCTGCGCCTTACAGAAGTAAACGGCGAGATACTGAGTTTCTTCTACCGACGTTTCCAGCATCACTCTGGTTATCAACTCGATTCGATCCTCCGTTTTCTGGGTGATTAGCCACTGCAAAACTTCTTCTTCAACCGATAATTCGCCTGCATAAAAAAGTATATAAAACACTTCGTAGTAAAAAAGAACGTTGAATAAAACTAATATAGTTGTCACAAACCTTCAAACACGTTAGGCACTTGATTCTCAAAGTATACTAGCACAGGGAAGTCAGTGACGCCATAATCTTCTGCAACCTTGTAGTCCTAGGAAAAATGCGAAGAACCTGATCACATCTTTATTTCAGGTACATAGATTTTCAGGCGAGTGATCTTTTACACTTACTTGCGTCTTAATGAACGTGATGCCGTGTCTGTCGCAGTCATCGTCGATGTTCTCCAGCTCCTCCAGTATCCCCATGCATTGCTCGCAGTCTTCGATATCTAATGAGAAACTATATTGTTATAAAATTCACGAATGTTCCGGAAAAGTCTCTACTCGAAAGACAGCAGTCTATTACAGAGGGATAGCGGGGATATGATGTGGAACAGGCTGAGGCGCTGAGTTCCACGGATGATGATCTACAAATGTGTTCTGTTGTCCTATCTAAGGGGACTAATTCTATCGACAAATGAGATAATTATACAGATCGTGTGAAGAAACTTGCTGTTTCGGTTCATGAACGTACACTACAACTATGCAAACGTGGACGAACAAACAAGATTGGCATGCTGATGAGCAGGATCTCTAGGGCACTATGGTTCTGCTGCTTGGCTTTATGGTTCTCTCCATACATGCTGTTTAATCGTGCAGTTACACCTGTGTAAGAGTGTAATGTCGTGTAACATATTCGAGAAAAATAATGGTATTTGCATTTTGGGCTCGGCCTGGAAAAACAGTTCTCAGAAAAATTATCTATGTTTAAAAATATGATCAGAGAGATAGTCAATAGATCTTCCATTCTGAAAGGAGTCTGACAAAATCAGGCCTCTTGACCTCTGTAACTGTATTAACAAATAAGAATAGTACGGGCCTGCTCCTCTCAATAAAAGTGTCTGTGTATAATATCATTTTTAATACTGAACACACATTGCATCTAAATATGTGTACAGAAAAAGGTGCTAAAAATCAGATGTGTAGATGTGAAAAACAAAAGTATCTGCAAAATATCGCAAAAATATCCACGTTGGTGACGTATGTCGCATAGTATGTGTATGCATGTGAGTGTGGTTCGTGTTCTGTGTTTGCACACGGAGATGAATTCTGGACAAACTATCTGGAACATATTCTAAAGAATCGGCAAAGAAAAATCGGGTCGGCAAATCAATCTCTTTGTGTGTTCACGTATACCATCGACTCCCTCGGTTGTCTCGTGGTCGATGTTCTTGCGCTCCTTGTGGCGGGTCTGCTTGCGTTGATATTTTGCCTGACACAAGTCACAAAGCGTTCTGTTCCCTGCGGCATTAGCAGACAACGTGTACAGCCTCGACAATATACACGAGATTATGAGATTAAAAAGGGGGCCAATAGCAACGATTGTGAAGGAACGTATACGCAACGAAAAGGAACACAGCGACGGACAACAAGAAGAGATATCTGGTTAATGATCACGACGAAACATTAAGCCCGACAAATAAGCACAGTGGCAGACAGAACGACGCACCGCGGATATGTACACATGGCTTAGTTTCATACGAGAATTCGCGTACTCATTGCTTCAGCTCGACACCGTTGCTTCCAGAGCAGGAATTAATATACGCAAACGAGTTGCTGGCTGCGGTCAGCAGTTAATCTTTTCAGCAATTGGAGAAAAGTGGGCGATAGACGGAAGGAGTAGCGTGAAATGATTGCCGAAGGAATTGAGACAATTTGCTCCATATTTTTAAATACACATAATGCTACAATATAGTCGCTGATATTATTTATATAATGATTAAACCGAATTGATGAAAACTGAAATAGTTGACTTCTTCCAAATAAGCGTGTTTAACTTTATCAGAAACCACTTGGTCGGTAATCAACGAAAGAAAGTGATACTAACTTTTTACAATCGAACTTATACGAGTGTAATGAGCAAGAAGGGCGGAATGGAGCGTGGAGTGTAAATAAATGCAAAAGATATTAAAAGAATGGAAATAATTATAATGCCACGCAACAGGCTAGTGATACATTCCTGCTTGGCAGGTGGCCGCGGCTGAAGGACTGTCAGACTTACAGAAGTACACCGCCAACGAGTCTGATTCCCTTATCAGATTCAGGAGCTCCTCTCCCTCTAAATCTTCGATTACCTCCCCGGAAGGATCTTTCTGTGTCATCAACCACTGTAGAATTTGTTCCTCGTCGTACAGATCGCCTTTGATCAACAGTACAAGAGTGCAATTAGAATTAAAACGGAGTATCGAGTGTTGGGGTCATATCGAATTGATTTCGCTGCTTTGGTACCTGCATAAATGACTGGATCTTTCGAAGACATCTTAAAGAACAAAATCGCGGGCAACGCGAAGACACCGTACTGCTTAGACAATTGCTTGTCGTCGATTTTCACGAACTTTATCCCCGCTCCGTCGGCCTCGTCATCTATGTGCTCAATTTCTGCTAGTACCCTGCCACATTGTTTGCAGTCGTTGCTGTCTAAACACACACGCGCCATCGCGTTCGACACGCTCCAAAATCTCATTTTGTATTTTATAAATTAATATAAGATAATATATTTATTGTAACGTTCTTTCTACTTGTTTTCTCATAGCAGAAAAGAAAAGCTTCTTGAAATTCTCGGACGCCGATGATATTAACCCTAGCATGGGGGGTGCAAGGTTCATTTGGGACCGTCTTATATAGGACGTTGTTCGGCAACAGGTGTCAGAAACTTTAAGGAGTAATTCTATGTGACAAAATGAGACGATATTATTATTAATTGTTGAAAATTCGTATAAAAAGCGTCTGACACGAGGGCAGTGTCGCAGTCACCAGAAAGGTAGTCGAAGTGATGACAAACGATGCAACGCGTCAAGTGTGTCTTTCTATGTGGGTACGGCACTCTCCTCGCCATGCCTCGTGCCAGCAGTAGCTTAAGTCCCTCACCTCAGACCTTTTTTACGCGTATTTTCAACATTTAAATAACGCGGAAACGAAGCCACAAACACAATTTCGTTATTCTTGATTTTTGTCTTGTTTTGACTTATATAATTACCCCTTACAGTTTCTGACACCTGTTGCCGAACATCCTGTAAATGAAGCTATTTAAGTTATTTATTTTTAGTATCAGTTCTTTAGACAATAAGGATTTTAGATAATAAACAAAATTTAGTATAAAAGCTTATCCTAGGATGTATATGAGGGAAATTATGGTATGGTCAAAATGGACCGTGTACCCCTCATGCAGTCGACTGGCATCCACTCTCTAACGAGGGAAGGTCGCGATCGGGATGAGCGATTTCATGACGAAACCGGACAGAAAATATTGGAGCTGATGTGTATAAACAAATTCCAGAATATTAGCTGTGAATTAGCTAGCCAGATCCTAGATATTAGCTAGCCATTTTTATAAAATATGGCTTTGAACATTAAAATTGTGAAGTCGTCGGATTGACTTCGTTTTTCTTTTAAATAGTAGATCTTGATGAAATAAATACAAAAGTCGTATGCAGAAAATGAAACTTTTTGTCGTAGTATAGTCACTTAATTAAGTTGTAGAGAAGTGATTTTAAACTGTCGTACTAGCCTAGGTACAACCATCCCGAATCACAAACCAAGAAACTAGGATTCGAGTCCTGCAAGGGGGTGATTTTTATTTGTTTCCCTTTCCCTTACATTTTCGTCATTGCGAAAGAAAAGACATTATCAAATGATATTCAATCATACATAACCAGTTATCACCGTCTGTTTTTAAAAAAGTAATTCGGTATGCGTAGTAAGTACGCATCACAAGGCACACCTCCCGCGGTCGAAAAGCCAAAATTCCGTAATGTTAACGAAATATGTTTTCCATCACATATTGCAATTAAAAATTGTACCTATATGTACAGTTATGTAGAATTCCATTCTGTTTCCAATGTTTCTATGATAAATGTCGTGGAAATACTTGTTGAGATTCAGTGTTAGAAGAAGAAGAAGAAGAAGAACTGTCAAATATGGAAACTTATTGTATATACAATGATTTTGTAAATTCGTAAATGTATTAGCAGGAAATTGTAAATTAATAAATATTGTAAATATATTTGTAACTGTATCCCTCATTGTTTATCCTATATCGTAGATATTACAATAGTAATTATACATCATTATAAATATTCCGATACTCGGTATATGTATAAAGTATATATACCGAGCATTCAAATTTTTTATTGGGCTAATAAACAGAAAATTATGGAATTTTGATTAGTCACAATAGACGCTACAATGAAAATGAATAGAAAAGAAAAATAATAAAAACCACTCCTTGCAGGATTCGAACTGAAATTGTTTCGAGAACAGCGGTCGAGGGGAAATTTACCTCGTTCAGTAAGCACGCGTGTTCATGGCGTAGCGGAAGAGGGAGCGAAAACGTTAAGAAAAGAAGCGCCGAGGCAGGCATGCGGCATGGTGGGGGGTTACCCCTTACTCGCACTGATCGGCCAATATATCTTGCCTCCACTATAGTTTCTTGGTTCGTGATTCGGGATGGTTGAACCTAGCCTAGTACCGCAGTTAAAACTCATTTCTCCACAAGCGTAATTAACACTAGATTGCCGGAGCGAGTCAATTTGACTCATTTACGATTTTATTGCTATGTTGGTTTTAATAGAATTGTGAAATGTATACAAATACTAATTCCTGCCCCTCCCCACTCCTTAGTTCCAAAAATCCATGTGTGCTATACCTATTTTGACGGATGTGAGTCAAATTAACTCATTAACATTTTATAATAATACTAAGCATGGTGTCGATATACTTGATCAAATGGCGCGAAAATATAGAACCAAAGCAGGCTCTCGCAGATGGCCTCTTCACGTATTCTATAATATCCTAGATTTAGCAGCAATCAATGCTTGGGTTTTATATAAACAGGTTACACAAGTCAAAATCTCAAGAAATGAATTTATTTTACAATTGGCTGAAGAACTAAGCGGTAACTACGACCATGAAGCTGAAAATACTTTCACGCCTCTATCTAATATACAGAATATTAAAAAACGGTTGAATTGCCAAGTTCAAGTATCATGCAAAAGAAATAGAAGGGCGTCTGTGCTAAATGTAATAAACAAATATGCGGAAAACGTACTTTCAAAACAGAAAATATATGTAAAAATTGTTTTGAATAAAGTTTCTTTAAAATACAATTTTATTTTTTTAAAAAACTTCAATTTTGATGTTTGAGTCAAATTGACTCATTTCAGGCAAAATAGGTATATACTCAACATCCGACAATCTAAATAGTGTTCAATGACTATACTACAACAAAAAACTGCATTTTTTGGTTTAATTACACAGTACAACAGCCATCTGGACTTGTAACATTCAATAGCCGTTTCTTATAGGTTTTCGTGCCCTGAAAACGAATACGTAACCCGTTTGTCGCCATCACCCTCAGTTTTTGAGAAAATCGATTTTGAAAAAATCTGCAAATTTTCAACTTTGAACATTTTTTGTGCCGAAATGGCAATAGTTATTCGATTGTTCGTTACGTCAAATTATTCTATGAACCCTCCTGAATACAACGATATAAGTTATTTTTGCATTATGAACATTTAAATATGTTTAAATAACGATCAAAGGGAAAAGGACACCCGAAATGCACTAATTTTTGCGGATATCTTTAAATTTATTTCCAAAACTAAGGGTCTGAGACGAAATCTGATCATCCCACGCGATGCAGCAGACATTATTCCTTCGGAAAGCATCGACAGAAGCGGTAAGTCTCGTTTCGTTTTCAATACAGAAGCGAAATAGTTTGGCAAAACGCGCGGAGCCGACAGTGGTCATCAACGGCGCGGCGGCACGCGCGGCGGCCAGCGTAGGTAGGTAACCACAGCCGCTCACGGTAAGCCTCTCACAGTGCTACAATATTGTATTTGTTATTTATAAACTATTTAATAAAAAATGATTAATTATTGCATAATAAACTATGTAGGGTAAACCAACCAGTATTTGACCGCATACCAGTGAATGACCATTAGGCAAAGAAATGTCAATTATAAATTTAAAATATTTATGTTTATTAATGGAGTGTAGTTGCACTTTTAATATCCCATATTTTTAGTTACGCGTATTAAACAAACATTAATAAGTACAATTCTTATTAAATGTATGCGGTCATTTACTGGACTTCTCATTCAACAATTGGGTCATTCACTGGTTGGTTTATCCTATTAATTTCAGTCTTCTTACTTTTACTAGAAAATAGTTTATAAATAACAAATATAATACTGGAGAACGGTAATATAGTCACGTGCGAAATGCACTTCTGTTACACTGACGTGTTTACAAATAATAGTGTAAAAAAATCACCTTCGACAATGAATTTACCCCGTCGTATAGTATGACATTCACACGAACAATTCTCTTGTATTTTTAATACATTGGGAACTGATGTAGGTACCTAACTGTACACACATAGCGCCGACACCTTGCATATTCAAAAAATCAACGTTTGAAATTACAGAAAATTTATTACATAGTTTATTATGCAATAGTTAATAATTTTTTATTAAATAGTTTATAAATAACAAATACAATATTGTAGCACTGTGAGAGGCTTACCGTGAGCGGCTGTGGTTACCTACCTACGCTGACCGCCACGCGTGCCGCCGCGCCGTTGACTACCACTGTCGGCTCCGCGCGTTTTGCTAAACTATTTCGCTTCTGTATTGAAAACCAAACGAGACTTACCACTTCTGTCGATGCTTTCCGAAGGAACAATATCTGCTGCATCGCGTGGGATGGTCAGATTTCGTCTCAGACCCTTAGTTTTGGAAATAAATTGAAAGATATCCGCAAAAATTGGTACATTTCGGGTGTCCTTTTCCCTTTGATCGTTGTTTAAACATATTTAAATGTTCATAATGCAAAAATAACTTATATCGTTGTATTCGGGAGGGTTCATAGAATAATTTGACGCAACGAACAATCGAATAACTATTACCATTTCGGCACAAAAAATGTTCAAAGTTGAAAATTTGCAGATTTTTTCAAAATCGATTTTCTCAAAAACTGAGGGTGATGGCGACAAACGGGTTGCGTATTCGTTTTCAGGGCCCGAAAACCTATAAGAAACGGCTATTGAATGTTACAAGTCTGAAAAAAAGTCCAAATTTGTTGTACTGTGTTATTGATCCGATGGCAATAACGCATAAGACTTTAGTATTCCTTTCATCAAGATATACTGTTTAAAAAAAGGATCCGGCGATCGACTTTTTAATGTAAAACTGATTTTTAATGTTCACACTCATTTTTCATAAAAAAAGGCTGGCCATTCACAGCTAATATTTTGGGATTTGTTTTTGCACATCGACCCAATATTTTCTACCCCGTTTCGTTAAAAAATCTCCCGTTCCGATCGGGACTCCCCCTCGTAAGGGCTAAACGAATCGTTTAGAATACTGAGATTTTTTAATTATTCATAATCGGAGTTCGTGCAGTTAATACTATTCAAGAGTTTCGAATGTATGTAAATTATGTTCGTCTGGAAAAGATTAGCGGTCATTTGCCTATAACGTAGTTTTGTGGTCTAAGCTTAAGAGGCATAAGGTAATTTTTTATCAAAACTTTAAACCTCGAATAATAAATTACATTTCCTGATTACCATCTACCTGAGTTGCGTCTCTGCTTCTACAGACTCTCGTTGTTCGACCACTTCATTAAACAGTTAGAAGTAAGTTGTCCTAATCGGCAATAAAAATTTAGACCATAATCTACTGATCAGTTAAAAACTCTGGAGTTCAGTACATTGTTGGCGAAACGCCCAAAACATTTCCAAGATAACAGAATTTGTATTTTAATCTATGAAACAGTATTAATTGAACAAGAACTCTAATTATTCAAAATGTACCTAATTCTGTTAGGGTTCATATATTTTTTTTTGTTCAAAGTCCTAAATCCTTCGATCAGATCCGATACTCACAGAAGAATACAGCCAGATAATCTGTCGTCTGTCGTATCTTGTGGAACATTTTTTTATTGATTCGTTCAATGTGATCTGTGAGCTCCATGTTCTCGGGATTGGTCAGCCAATCAAGGATTTCCTCTTCGTCGTCTATGTCTCCGTCGTAGTTGATGTTCTTGCCCTTACGGAAGTACGTTATGCCCGGCGGATTACGGAACCCATACTTCTTCGCCATTAGCCGATCTTTCATCCTGACGATCTTTATGCCGTACTCAGCAGCTTCATCGTCGATCAGCTCGACGTGCCTGAGTACCCTAGGGCTTTCTGGATCTTCCTCCTTGTCTACGAAAGTCAGATTTCTCTTTTCGCTTCGAAGCAACGCGCTCATATGTAATCCCTTAAGTGTCGAGTCTTTTACTTAACATTCTGATAGTAAAAATGGCTGACAAAAGTGAAACATGGAATTTAAATGCTGTAGCAAAATATTACTCGGCCATTTAAGGGATACAACTAATTCTGCAATGCGACTACAGACAAGTTTACGTGATACGAGATTAAGTAGTGAAACGATAGAACTTTATCACGATTTACTTGGATCAATTTTTAATATTATTGATCATAGAATCGATTCTACTTACCCCTAATAATTAAATTTGAAATAGAGAAGCTGGTAAAATATCGCGTTACGAATTGTGACGTTTAGGTACTATGAAAAGTTTGTGACTTTCGCGTTATGTTTCTATGAAGAAAATGAATGATATCTTACAGAAAATAACAGCCAAGAATTCTTTCGTCTCGATATACTTAGTGAGGGTGTCACGATCGATCTCTTCAATGCTCTCGTCCGTTTTCTGCTTCACCATCCAATCGAGTACTTCGCTTTCGTCGAGCAGATTACCTAAGTTATAAGTATGCTCGAATGTATTTCGATTTTGCTCAAACCTTTCCTATCTCATGAAATATCGTTATATAAAAGTTCATTATAAATAAATACTAAAGAAGATCATTGTTTTAGGTTTTGGTTAGCATTGCTTATTAAATAAGATTCATTCGTAAACGATCTGGAATGGCTATACGTTTCGTTCTTAACGTTGAATAAACGTCGGAGATTTCTGGATCTTGAAGGAGACTTACCCTGCTGCAACGGGGTGCATCGCGCAGTAATCCAAGTAAGAAGGTGCAAAAGAAGTGTCTAAAGTATCTTTAAACTGTCACTTGTCTACTTATAGATAAATCATAGATCAGTTACGCTGTCGTATAGACCAGAGAAACCATACTACTATCACAAAGTTCAAAGACCGACTTTGAGAAGCATCTCCCTTCTTTTCTATGTAAAAAGCAGCGTTGAAAGTTGCTGAAAATTATATTCCCAGCCTGTGACTGTGTGATTTGAGTATCGTGAAAAGTGTTCTTCAAGTACAAGCAACGTTTGACAACAAAATACTAAAGTACATTTTTTAATAAAAGTCTAATTAGCTTGATTCAGGATTCAAGAATGTAACTGAAGTATGAAGATAATGAAGCATGATTTTTATTAGTGGACTAGTATTGTTGGAACATGATTTCTATTGTCGAACTCTGCGTATGTTTGGAGAAATTACAGGCGATACAAGGGAACTCGACATCTACCATTAGCAGAAACGGGCGAAGCAAGTACAAAGGATACTAATTGATACTAGGAAACATATTTATTATCGAGTTTATTATCGTACATGTTGCTCTTATGCGATTAACGAGGATGCCGTACGGCGGCTTATGTCGGCAAAGTGCGCAAACGTTTACGATCAATAATAAAATCATGCCAGATAATCCAGATCACAGACACAGCGCGATAATTAAGTCCGACTTGTTACTTAACAAACTCGTCCACGAAATTGGCAATATGCTTTTCGAAAATCTCTTCAAAATATCCCTGCACATAGGTATTTAAAGTCTAGGTCTTATTCCTAGCTGTCGCTAACAGCGTTACGTTTTATTTATTATTGTCAATTAATTACCGCGCCTAAATCTTGGTGATCGTGACACGAGTACAGTGCCAGCGGCAAGTTATCTTGCACCTCCGTAGTTTGTACAGATTATCGGCATTCAGTGGTGAAACAGTATGTATAACGAGTACAGAAACCAACAAATAAAGTATTCGTATAAATAAATAAATAAATAAATAGGTGAGCGTTTCTGATTTCTTTTTCTTTCGTCGGGCCCGCGTAGACCGCGGGCCGTCTCAAAAGAAATGAAAAACAAGAGTTTTCGATTATTTCGTTTTTAATGCTGGCGCGTGAGGCCCAGTAAGCGTTAAAGCGATTAGTGATAGCTAGCATGATAAGAAACGCACGTGTTCCTCGACGTATTACTGTTGAGGAATTGAGGGTATGTTTATATCGTTGCCACGATAAAAGTAGCAGTAGGAGAGAACACAGCATCGTGTATTGATATGGACATATGATTCGTGCTATGTTTTGTAGGAGATTGATTACTCCGTATACAAATGAAGGTGTTGTGCTGCATAATTTATGGAGTAGAAATTGAATCTTTTTTATTCTATTTCTCTTACGGGGCATGGGCTGTTAGATTCTTCGCAAAGCACAGTCTGAAATCAAGCAAAAGTTAAGCCTGACCTCGAATTATTCGGACAAAAGTAAGAAACATAATCATTTATTCTAATCAATTACGATCATCGTGAGTACCACGTGGCTACAAACCTACTTTGCTCGTGTTGAACTTGACATAAACATACTCTGAGAGATCTGCAGATCGGCTAAGGAATTATAGGCAAGAACCCATTTGTTTTAACCCTGGAATCTCACTTAACAGTTAAGACAGGTGTCTGGTGTTCTAAAGCGGGCAACGCGATTGCACAATTTCACAAGGTTCTCCCGTTACGTCTCCTGTAGGATAAAATAGCGATCGTTGCATTCCAGGGTTAAAACTGCCAATTGAAAGTAATGAACTCTTCGAAAGTGTCCGTCGCTACAACCTATACCGCGAAATCTAGGTAGATCACTACAAAACGTTCGGTAACAGCTAATGCTACGTCATCCTCTTATTGCCAGCAAGCAAAGTCCTCCCGAAAAGTTCCACGTCTATAAGTAGGTATGTACTCTCTCGGGCGCGTTACCGATGAAATGCAATGGAACGGCGGTATCTTGTCGTCACGACGTTAACAATAAAAGGTTAACGGTGCACAGAATAAATGGATGAACGACTTTCGATCGTCGAGCGACCGCATTCTTAGATTCACACAGAAATGCATGTGAACTGATTATATTTTAAGCTAACTGGCGGCTAATAGACAAATCAGACATGCCGTCAATACCATGCTTCTCGAAATAGGAAAATCTTTTGAGTCAGTTACACTTGACATTCGAACGTGACACGCGATAATAATGTTGTACGAATTCGCAGGTCCACTTAGTTTACGTTTTACAAAAACTCTAAGAAGGATTCAGTAACTACTTCACATGACATTATTTGGAGCGTGTTTAAAAAAAACAACAACAGAACTTCGTATAACAGATGCAAGGTGAAATGATAGGGGAGCGGGGCGTTTCCCCGTCTTCACGAGATTAGATTTCGTGACGATGAACGTGGAGGAGAAAGATGATTATGCGTCGTTGATGATGATGCTTCGATATCGATTACGATAAATGACGATGATACAATGAGCTCAGGAACATAATCATTCGACGAACGAAACTTTTTCTTCAGTTCTTTTCTTCTTTGGTTTATCAGTCGATGGACGGTTACGTCGGTTGGTTCCGCCTTGACATATAGCTTTCGTTCTTCCCGATTTCGATTCATCAGTTTCTCTATTCTTCCTTTTCGTCCTTCACCTCCAGCTCATATGGCTTCTGCTCAATCATTAGACTTTCATGATGTACGGAAGCCCGGCCACAACTGCAACAGGCCACAACCCCGACCCAATTCTCAGTGAGAGATAGAAAAACTGTATCTTCACAATCCTTTCTCATCGCGGCTTTTTTTTTTACATCGTTAGTTACGCTCTTGACTTGCACGGTACTTTCTCCCCTTTCTTCTGAGCGGGCGGTACAGTACGGTGAATCGCGTCGTGCAACGTTTAATTATTAACGAATTCGATCGACGATTACAAGGTTCTTGGATAGATGCACACATTGTAGTAGGAAGTAGGAGGGGTGAGTTGGTAGATTTTCTGACGGAGCTATAAATTTTTTTTTAACACTTTTGAACTTCAATGCGCGTAGAGTCTCAAGGACATGAATTAAAGTTTTTGCGAATAAAGAAGACATTTTTTTGGTTCCATTTCTGTAAAATGTTAAAAACGATACATGTGTCTCTAAATAGAAAGATATTCAACTTTAGCTACTTCAGTAGGAACAATTAGTTTTGATTATAGCCCCGTCAAGTAGTTTAATAGTTACGTATTTCCGGCGCGAACGCTCGATCATATTTACAATGCTCGATCGAACATGTTATAAAGCTAGAGTCTCGCGAAACAGTTATCCCGACGATTCCGAGGAATCCGAGGACCCAGCCACCGGTTTCCATAGCACGTGTCTTGGATCGTCTTGCTCATCCAGAACTTGCGGCTTGTGATTCTCTTCATGGACCGCGCGACACACCTGTATTCGAGATACGAAGACGGTTTTACGAAGCCGGCCGATTTTCTCATTCATCTGTTCTCCAGCCCCTCTTGAGATCGGCTGTTATTGGCGTTATGACTAACCTTCTATATCTTCCCTAGAATGCTAATTAAATCACTGCCCACCGTTCCGCGCGATCATACTGCCCTCTACATCGATCTCTCACAATCGGCATCGTGGCGCATCTTTTCTCAAGATTTTCTAACACTAGAGATAATCAGATCCCATATACCAATGATACTTTCCGCATCCCAGAATGGTAAGAAAATACTCCTCAGACAGTTCACGCCCTCTTTCGACAATCGAGGGGGTGATTACCTCAGTTTTTGATCCTCTGTTGGGTTGAGCGATCGATCACGTATCGTTGCCGTGCTGCGCATGGGCAGTGATTTAACTCCGCAATTACCACAGCCAGTTGAGATATTTACCGCTTCCAAAGAATCCCCTCTTAGCCTTCTGGTCGCTGCCGGTTTTGCTAACGCTCGATGACACCGTTGCGGTCTTTCTGCTGTCCTTTGCCGTGAGCTTGTTTATCGGCTTCAGGGCTGCCAATCCCAGCTTGTCCGACTTCGCAGAGCCATAGACTTTGCCCTTGTCCTTGATCGGCGGACTGAGTTTCGTGGCCTTGGCGACCTTGGTGCCGTGGGCGACCTTGGCAGGACAGCACTGGTAGGGCTCATAGGAGGGAATCTTGGGTTTCGCGCTTTTACCTCCCATGCCGATGTAGAAACAGCCGTCGCCTGCAGTAAGCAAATATACAACGAGTCAGATACAGAGAGATTCAGATAAAGAGAAAGAGAGAGAATTGGCTAGCCTACGGCTGATTTATTCATCTCTTCACGAGTCAATGGAAGTGTGGGTAGTACGAAGTGAAGTCAGAAAAGAAAGAAAGAGAGACAGAAGAAATATAGTTGAGAGGAGAATGGGTGGAAATAAAGAAACAGAGAGAGAGAGAGAGAGAGAGAGAGAGAGAGAGAGAGAGAGAGAGAGAGAGAGAGAGAGAGAGAGAGAGAGAGAGAGAGAGAGAGAGAGAGAGAGAGAGAGAGAGAGAGAGAGAGAGAGAGAGAGAGAGAGAGAGAGAGAGAGAGAGAGAGAGAGAGAGAGAGAGAGAGAGAGAGAGAGAGAGAGAGAGAGAGAGAGAGAGAGAGAGAGAGAGAGAAAAAATAGATTGACTCGTGAGATTTTGACGTTACTTGTGCACAGAGAATGTTTCACTCCAACCCCAATTGCGCAGCAAAAGCCAAACGTGCATGTTTTTAACAGACGAGAATATCTCACGGCGAGTCGACGACTCTTTTACGCCAGGCATTTTAGCGTGGACCAACCTCCGCTGAAATCTATATCGTATCCCGTTTGAAGTAGAAGCGAAATCATTGTTACGACGTAAAGTAGAAATTATTTTAACAATAGATAATTACCTTCTCTTGATTCTAGTTAATTGATATTAAACACGGCAAGAGTTTATAGTAATATTATGCGAGTCGCAACTTCTTGATACGTTACACCGCACCAGCGGTCGCGAGATATTCCGAACGAATCCCTCCCGTTACGTCCCCGCTTTTTTTTCAAGCGGAAGCTAGTCCGATTCTCTTCGACTCGGAACTCGCTGCAGACGACAGCTGTCAACTACAACAGGAACCATCGGCTCGCTTTGGAGAAAACGTTGTTATTATTTGGGTAAAAGTGCGGTCGAAACCTGCTGGAGCTACATACCATCACATTTGCAGTATCGTCATTTCATCGAAATCGGACAGATACGAGACGAATACGACAATTTTACTTACCTCCGTATCAAAGAAAAAGAAGAAAAAAAAGAAGACTAGGCTTAACTACCACCAACGAGAATTAGAAAGCCGTATTTATAAACGTTCATACATGTATTATGTATGTATACTATGATACATACTATATAGATGTGCGAATGAATTATACGAAACAGAGACAATGAACTGCATTCCTGGAATGTGACGAGTTGGTCATGTAGCTCCACCGAGGAGGGGATATCACAAGGCTGGCATGCAAACTGTGAGAAGGGGGTAAATACAAGAAAGGGGTCGACGATAAGTGGAGAAGGAGCCAGGCTGGATATGTTGCACATTGTGAGTCGGAGAAAGAAGAAAAAGAAATTAATTATCATGCAGGTGCGCCCTACGGCCTCCAACTCGACCGAGATCGGTGAATGGGCGGCTTCGTTTCATTTGGATAACTTATTACAATCAATCCGAATCGTTCTACTGATATACACATTTCTACGCTTGTTTCTGCGGGGATGTCATTGTGGTATTATTGCTTTGTTTTTTCGTTCTTGCGCAACATAAAGCCCGTCACACTTCGATCTCTCACGTGAACTCCTCTTCGGTCTCCTGGGTTGACGTCCGACCTTTACCTTTGTCCAGGATTTTCTTCAGTGATTTGTTCAAATTCTTATGTTTCTTTCGGGTCCCATTATCATCATCGTCGTCGTCATCGTCATCATCATCATCATCATCATCATCATCATCATCGTCGTCATCATCATCGTCGTCGTCGTCGTCGTCGCCGTCGTCGTCGCCGTCATCGTCGTCGTCGTCGTTATCATCATCATCATCATCATCATCATCATCATCCTCATTATCCTCATCATCATCATCATCATCATCATCATCATCATCACCATCACTATCATTATTGTCATCATCATCGTCGTCATCATCATCATCATCATCATCATCGTCGTCGTCATCATCATCATCATCATCATCATCGTCATCATCATCATCATCATCATCATCATCATCATCATCATCATCATCATCATCACCTGCGTATTAACAGGGTTATCGGGTAATACTTAGCGCGACCGGAAATGAGAGCGTGTACCTACGTTTTTTGTGATCGATTCGGCCTCGGTCCAAAGGATAACATGCGTTTATTTTTTTTTAGAATGGATGTATTATTGACGCAACACAATGAACATGTACGAAATTACGAATTGTTATCGATATCGCTCCCATATGGATAACCCCAATACGTATATTTAACATATGTATAGGTATGAATCCCGTATGAATGGAAAGGAACATGAATTCCTGCACATTTTGCGAATTATACACCCGTGAGATTTGTTTTATTTAAAATCGTTCTGTCGTCAGCAATCTTGCGTGCAGCAAAACGAAAAGGAAAGCTAAGGACAGCTTTTTTTAATGCTGATTAGGGCTATAACCATCGCACTTGATTGTTCAAAGATGTGCTCCTGTCGTGTATTTAGTTTACTGAACTTTCATGAAAAACCAGTCCCTTATGTTTCTTCGATCTTCCTGCACGTTCAATGATTGACTCCCGATTGAACTTGCAAGCGAAACGCGATGAAAGAAAGATCTTCCAGCAAAAAAATCGTTAAAAACATTGTGGTCGGTAGCCATAAAAAAAGGAAGCTTTATCAATTTTCAATTCGTTAAAATGGTAGTAGTTATACGCCCTACAATTGACATATTTCCGTTACATGTTTTATCACGTGAAACTGAATCACCGTACTATCCGCGAGAAATAAACAATCTAAGTTGTCGTAGAGTATTGTATTATTGCATTGAGGTAGCTATATAATAGCGTGTGGTGATAGTAAAAAAGTAAGAAAAAAGAGAGATACAAAAAAAGAGATAGAGAGAAAGGGAGCCAAAGAAAATGAAAGCTCGCATAATGTGTTTTAAATGCAGTGTGAACGGGTCAGCGGCCAGAGCGATATTACGCGCGCGCATATTAAAAGCTAGATCATGAACGTTCTTCACCGAGCTTTGTGAGATCTTTCTTATTTTTCTTATTCTCGTATGTGTCGAATCGAGCAACATTTCATTTGATTTTCGTTCACCACCGATCCTCGTGTAATTTAACCCGACTAACATCCAATGTGTCTATGTATACAAAAAAGGGAAGCGATAGCAATCGAGAGAGTGTTATCGTGTATTTTGCAGTTGATACGCGATCACGGGGATCGCGGTTGCGGCAGAGTGATCGGGGTGATCACCACGGCACGAGTATTGTACTCGTAGCCCGGTGGTATGGTCACGACCGAGATTAACGTCACAAAGAACAGTACACCAGTAATAATAATCATCATCCTAGAAATCTCCTTACTTTTCTGTTCGATTAGCCATTCCAGAACTCTCTCCTCGTTCTTAAGATTACCTACAAAAGGCACACACGCATATCAGGATCAGCTCAGTTGCCTGGTGTACCAAGATCACATTGTCAGTACGGGTGTTAAATGTTTGGGGTGAGCCAGGTTTTGGTGGCGGGATTCCTCAGGGAAAGGTGGCCCGTTGTTCTTCCTTTTAACTCGTTATTTTCTTTTCTCTAAGTGTTCTCGAAGACGTTTCTATATGTATGCCAGAGCCCTGCAACGGGCGGGTTTGATCCGCCCGTCACCCGACTGTATCTCGATGCGCCCGAACCGCCCGTACCCGAACTTTCACTAACCCGCGATACCCGCGGCGGATGAGTCGGGTCATCGTTGATTTCTATCCGCCTGAAGCGGCCAAGAGTGTTGTATACGCGTGATGGCGTCATGATCCGTGACTGCTTCGGGAGTCTCGGGCGTTGGGGTGCCTTGTGTGTCTCGGGCGGATAGAAATGAATGCGGACCCGATTCATCCGCCGCGGGCACGGGTGGATCGGGTGAATCGAAAGACAGCCGGGTAATAGGCGGGTTGACCCGCGATATACCCGCCCGTTTCAGGGCTCTGATGTATGCACGTGATATTCTCTACACATATTTTAGATGTCTGAAGCAACTGTGTGAACTCTACTGTATGAAGTGAAAATGGGTGTAATGGAACAAGTCTATGTTAGTGAATAAGTCAATTTACCGAATTTCATTCTGGTTTGTCAATCTTCTCGTAATGACATCTGAAACTAATTCTCGCGCCGTAATTGAAGTTACACATGAAAGAAGAACAATGTAGAAAGGAAGATTTCTGAAAGGAATTATAGTAGACATATCTACGGTCTTTGTTTCCCTCGATGGCTGGGTGTGATTAAGAAACGCGCATGAAAATATTTCACGCAAAGAAACAAAGACTTTTTAACCCAGGGAACGCAGGTCTTGATCGTGGTCGAACAAGCCAAGGAAGAAGCATTCGAGACTTACCGTCGTACATGATGGGGACGCCAGTCTCGTAATAAACGAGAGCCGGGAATGAGAACACGCCGATTTCGGCAGCTAACTTTGCATCGTTCGACTTAACGAATTGAATACCGTGTTTGTCGGTGTCGTCGTCAATGGTTTCTAGCTCTTCGAGAATTTCCGGACACGCCTCGCATTTATCATCGTCTGTTAAAAAATATTATCATGAGGGAGGTTCTTAAACATCCAACTCAATTTAACATTGCACTTATAAAGATAAACTTACAAAAGAATACAGCAAGATGCTCGACGTCGTTGATAAGCACCTGCAGCGTCTTCCTGTCGACGCTTTCGATCACGTCCGGGGTTTGGGTACGAAGCTCCAGGATCCATTCCAAAATCGCTTCCTCGTGCATCATGTCACCAGTATAAACCTGGCGGAATTTGTGTCTGTAGAAGGCCAATGCTGGTAGACCAGGGAGATCGTATTCTTTCTCGATCCCTTCGTCTGAAATTTTTACGAAATCAATGTCTTTCTCTTCGCATTCGTCGTCGATGTTTTCAAGCTCCTGCAGAATCTTCTGGCTCTTCTTGTCACCTTCTTTGTCTGCAATCGAAAGAATCAAAACAGAATAGGTTAACAATCCTTTATAACCAACGATGACGAATGTGTGACGTGCGAATACTCACAAAAGAAGACGACGATGTAATCGTTTTCTTCAAGTATATTTTCCAGCATTTTGCCATTAACTTCCTCTATCTTCCCTGGAATTTCAAGAGTATTTTCATCAGTGATCCATGACAATACTTCATCCTCATCCTCGATGTCACCCTTATAAATCAGAGGGTCTTTGTTTCTGAAGAAGGCCAACGTGGGGAAGGTTTTGATTCCGTGTTTCTTCGCGAATCCAGTATCTTCTGTGGTAACAAAGATGATCCCCGTTTCGTCTAGCTCATCGTCAATGTTCTCCAGTTCTTGGAGTACTTTATCACAATCGTCCCCGTCGTCACAATCTCCGCCTGGCAGACAAAGTTGAGCACAGCGATTAGTGTGCGCAATAATAGATGGAAACGTACCGAAGAATATACTTACTGAAGTACGCGACAACGTATTCGTGTTCTTCGATCAGGTCTGTCAAGATCTCGTCTGTGACTTCTTCGATGGTGGCGGTGTTCTTCTGTTCGACGAGCCATTCAAGAACTTCGTCCTCGTTCAGAAGATCTCCCTCGTAAATGGCTGGGATCTTGTTCTCGAAGTACACCAAGGTTGGGAGATGATCGATACCGTATTCCTTCGCTTCGGCGTCATTGTCCATTCGAACGATGACGATGCCCTCTTTCTCCAGCTCGTCGTCGATGTTCTCCAGCTCGTTCAGGATACGTATATCCTGCTTGTCGTCCTTGTCGTCTACGGAAACAGATCAATTCGTGACTCGTTTTCGCTCGCTCGCGATCAACAGCACCTACCTAACCAGTAACAGTGGAAGAATGCTAAAAGGAGGTAGAAAGACGAATCGATCGCTTACAAAACAGGACTGCCAAGTACGGTGCGGTCTCAATCAGCTTCTCCATCATCTCGTCTGTCACTTCGGGTATCTCGGTGTGCTTCTTCTGATGCAGTAGCCAACCAAGCAACTGATCCTCGTTCATCAGGTCGCCTGCGAAGTTCGATTTTCTGTCATTTTACTTCATTCGACCAGCTTTACTTTCGAAATTCGCTACTTTTAAACGACTATTCTCTTATTCTGGGATTAATCGGTACACAAAATTCTTTACTGTTTTATGTTCGGGTAGGCAATAATTGAAGAGTCCTTGTCGAAAGCACTGTAAGTGCCAAAAACCAAATTTTTCAGGAGACAGAAAAACCTTCCCTGGCTTTAAATTATTTACGAAATTTGATTTATTTCAATTTCTAAATATGCTTAAGTTTACTATATTTTCTACAGAAGTGGCGTTGGATGTAACAGCGGTACCATCTTTTAGCACTATTGGTAAAATATTTATAAAGGAAATTGCATTAAAATTCTATACTATACTATTACCATTGGCACGTAGAACATTTTCTGATTATTATTTTTTTAATTTTAGCGCTTACAGTGTTTTCTACAAGGACTCTTCACTTATGGTCGTTTGCCACCTGTATTTCTAAATATAAAAGCACACGAGGTGGTCCTAAATTCATGCTCACTAGAGTATTGCAAATGAATGAAGTACTTGAGGAATAAATACCTTCGTACATATGTGGTATTCTTCTTTCGAAGAGTACCAATGTCGGGAAGTTATCAATACCATATTCCTTGGCTTCTTCCAGATCATGAATCTTCACAAACGCTATGTTGTGCTGATCGCAGTCGTCGTCAATGTTCTCCAGTTCGGCTAGGATCTTCTGACTCTTCTTCTGATCCTTGTCATCTGTCAAAAAAATAATACAGTTAATTCAGTGTAAAAGCAATCCTTAATACAAATCTTCAAGCGGTGAAATATGCATGAATAAAAGAACAGTTAATCACTGACAAAAGAGGACGGCTACGTGAGGCATCTTCTCGATGACCATGTCGAGCATCTCGTCGGTGATGTCCTCGATCTGATCGCTCTTCTTCTGTTGCTCCAGCCACTTTAGAACCTTCTCCTCGTCCTCAAGGTTTCCCTCGTATAAAGTCGGAATTCCCTTTTCGAAGTAGAGCATGCCAGGCATTTTCTCGATACCGTATTCTTTGGCTTCCTCCGCGTTGTCGATCTTCACGAAAATGACTCCGAGCTGATCGCACTCGTCGTCAATATTTTCCAATTCATTGAGTATCTTTTGAGATTTACGATCGTTGTTGTCGTCTACCGGATTTCAAACGTTTAATATAAAATGTTTAACACACGTGCAATTATCTAGGATAACTTGTGAAATTGAAACTGGTAGACACGTAGAAACAGAAAAAAAGCGGAAAGGCTTACAGAACAGCACGGCAAGGGTCTTCCCATCCTTGATCAGACGGTCCAACATTTCATCAGTGACATCTTCGATCTCATCCTTCTCCAATTGCGACAATAACCACTCTAGAATTTCATCCTCGTTCTCCACGTCTCCTGCGATCACAATATTTAATTTTACTTAATCTCTAACAACGTAAACTGCTATGTGAATCTTTTCTCGCGCTATTGTCCTTAATGGTTCGACCCACCATCGTAAACATTTGGTATTTGCTTCTCAAAATAGACGATCGCGGGGACCGAATCGATTCCAAACTCCTTCGCCGCTTTTTCGTCATCGATCTTCACAAACTGGATCCCGTGTTTATCACAGTCGTCGTCGATCTTTTCTAGCTCGGTCAGTACCTGCATCGAATCCTCATCACCATGATCGTCTAAAGGATTCACAGAAGAGTCGTTCGTATGCGAGAGACATTACAAAAATAAAGAGATATAATTAGAACCAAGCTACGTACAAAACAACACGACCAAATTGTCAATGTTCCCGATCAGGGTTTGCAGGGTCTTCGCGGTCACGTCTTCGATCACGTCTTCTTCGTCTCCTGTGCTTTTGTTCGCTATTAGCCATTCTAGGACGTCTTCTTCTCTGCTAAGCTCGTCTATGTGAATTTTTGATTTAGTAATAAATGAGATCTTCTCAGTAAGAGGACTGCCTCCTTTATTGGGAGCAGTTTGATCCATTTCTTGGATTCAGTAAAATTTAAATTTATTTCTGGATGTCTCTTAATTCTCTTGTCGCGAGTTCAAGAGGAAACGTTGGAATCTTTATCGAGAGATATTTCTCCATACATAATTCTCAATATTCCCCAATTATTTTTTAGCATCGTAGAATCATTGCGGGTTATTCAAGTTGTAAGACATGGCTTGTTCTACAGTTAGTAATGCTTACGCTCATAAATGATAGGAATTTGGTGCCTATAATAGACCAAAACTGGAAGGGGGCCCAGATTGTACTCATCCGCGAGCTGCTCATCCGCGATCTTCACGAAACCGATACCCAATTGGTCGGCTTCATCGTCGATGTTCTCCAATTCTTGAAGGGCCTTGAGACACTTTTTGCAGTCTGGCTTGTCTGTCCCATTTGAAATAAGAAACAATGTTATTGGGGCATCGCTTTTCGTATTAGAACTGAAAGATCAAGTTGGGTAATTTCGAGCCAAACGTGGGTTAACTTTCCATTTTTCTCTTTTACTATGTTCCGAAACTATTACATTTCACATTTCTGGAAAATTTCAGCCGGTATCTTCACACAGACGTGTAATAGAATAGAAGATTAATAAAACAGTAAAGGATCGTAGAGATATCGTAAGAATATCGATACATTGAATTCAAATTGAACTGTTTTAATTTAGTTCGAAAATTTTCTTGCCAAATAATTGAACACCGCTATTTGACATTCTTTTCTACATGTTTTCGGTCTATGAGAAAAGTCACGAAGCCTAAAGGAGAAGACATTTTAGATTAGTATGCAAAATTTCTCTCGGTTATAGTACACATTTACTCTACTCTAGGGAAGATACACAATAATGCATATACTACGATCTACATCATGATATCTTTCAATGCACACACGACACGGAATTAGTAATTGAATAGTTCTCTTCCTTGCTTAATACTTCCAGCTGGGCAACGTGGAATCCCCTTCTATCCATTCCAATTGAAAATCCCTTATGAATCCATCCCACTCATTTGCTGTCGGCGTTGCTCCACGTTCCCCAGATAGAATTTATTAACGAGCAGCCGAAGGTACTTCAATTACTAATTCAATCGAAAATGCTTGGTAACTCGTTTCATACAAATTCCATGGGAATCCATCATATGTGTAAGATCGATGAAATATAGATATGCGAAAGACTCTTCTTGCTTCCTTGTCACCTTTTTCCCTCTGGATTCTGATTCCCTCTATTATGGCAGACAGAAACAGAGACAACCGCTGCAAGCGATGCAATGTGCACAGGTGTCAATTAAAACAGGTACTGGTTCATTGTTAAGTACGTGTGGTGGGAGGGTATGTACATACGTATAAGGGAGCATACAGCTGAGTGTCGATGTACGAATCAGATTGTTCAAGAAAACTAAAAGGAACCACCATCTTGGACAAATGTACAACCACACAACTAAACCTCTTATGAGTTAAAGGAGATGTACAACTTCTGGTAGTCATCTACCAACAAATATTCATGCTTTCATAATCAATTTTTTAAAAACCAAGCTTAATTGTTTTTCTCTTCTTAAACGTTCCAGTCCGCACGTCGCGGTAGGTATGTGTACAAGCATTGGAAATAAAAGCTATATGACATTTAGAACATTGATTTCTTTTAAATGTGTACTTACTAGAACCGGCGCCCGCACACCGCTGCGTATCAGGACCTATCCATACCAACACACACAAGAACGTTTCACATATATGTATTATTTACAAGTATGTTGTAAGTGATCGAATCGCAAAGTGGACAGAGTCTTTTGAAATACTTATTTGAAAGCACAAGCAGATTCGAAAATCGTGGAAACTTGGGCACGATATTCCTCAAGTTTGCAGAGTAGATTTGAGGCATTGAAAGCAAATACGGACTAACCCCTATTGAAAAAAAAATTTCTCCAATTTATATATGTTTTGTACAGCCTATTGAAATACATTGTTGCTACTAACTCAATTTCGCAAAAAATGTGGGTTAGTACAGTTTTGCTCTCAATGCCTCATTTCATGTTGTGACCAATCTACTTTGCGATCCGCTAATTTCCCACAACGGACAACGACAAATTTTCACAGTCAATGGAAAAGAGACGAAAACTAACAAGAGAATTGATGGGAATTGATGGAAGGAAGACGAACGAAGGAAAATTTTAGCGATAAATTTTCAAGTTATACATTCAAAAACTCTCGAATGTCATATCTTCTCGCGACACTAATGAAATCAAAATTTTTCTTCGCATCTCAATTAACACAGAGCAGGGAGGCTGGATTGGAGGCATGTAGCATGTACGTAGTTTGTGAGTTTAGTTTGTGGCGTCGAAAAGAGATCAAAATATTTACAACGTTTATTAAAGTGAATTTCAATTTTTTCATTATGTACACGGGGAACCACTTACTGCTATTATTTAGTGTCACCAAATGACTCTTTGGCTATTTGTTGCATTAAAAAGTGATTGAGGAAGAACTTATTCTTGGTGCATAAAAACATTTTCGATGTGAAGATTCATAATTTTCTAAATTATACTTGTATAATTTTATATAAAATGTAGAAACAATTATAGTAAATACACAATAAATACAAAATCTTGTACATTTTAAGTAGCTATGTATATGCAAAGTTTACGTTCTGAAAAGCGTAATTGTTGTACTTTGTTCATTTAAGCAGCAAATCAATTCAATACCCAATTCGTTGGTTGTCGTTTAATAATTAAATGTAGGTAATATTTAACATTATCTACGAAGTAAGTGAATAATCTGAAAAAATCTGGTTGATATAACTTTTGATTACTTACCAATCAAAAAAGAAACATTTGCAAAATTTTTGTAAAATATTTAAACTATAATTACATTTAAAACAATGGCAGATGCTATTTTTGTATTTCATAATGCATCACATTTATTCTATGAATACGACTAACATTTGTCTGAACCACATTACGCTACAGTTAGTAACAAAAGAGTAATTTGTGATGGTAATGTTATTAAGTAGAGCTCTTACTTTTCTACCCGTCGGGTACCCGTCTACCCGAAACAACTTCAAGCCATTGAAAGTGGTATTGTTCGATCATATTTGGCTAACATCAGACTACACCACAGACAATCTACATTCAATTGCTTGAAGTTATCCCGGGTAATGTCCGGGTACCCGGGTACCCGTCGGGTCAAAAAGTAAGAGCTCTATTATTAAGTGGTTCACCCTATATAGTATTATTGCATTAATCGCTCGTCGCTTGCTCAGAGTAAAAATAAAAACAAAGAAATTGCTTAAAACGAGATTTGTTAATATATCCGAATTTGCTGCAAATTTTGTAAAGCCCTGTTAATCTCATGAACACCAACAGTGTCAAACATCTGTTGGCTTCACATAAAGACGTTAGTGAGACAACAAAATAATAATAAAAGTTTGCTTACTATGTACACGGATAGAACGAACATGAACCATGTACTTTAACCTTGATAAACAATAAACTATGTACATAACTGGAATACAATATTTGTTCGTGTATGTGAGAATGCTATCGACTTTAGTGTGATAGCTGTATCACTATTTTCTTCGAGAAGAGAGTTGGTGTAAATTTGACAAAAGTTTAACGTAAGTCTAATTTCGTTAAGATGGACAGTATTGTTTAGATTTTATATTTCCTACACTCTTCCTAGTAGAAATGAATCTAACTTGGGGTGATAAAGAGATGCACAGTTTTGACAGAACATCACATGCGATACCAGAGAAAGAACTCACAGAAAAGGACGGCCACGAATTCCGTATCCTCCACGATCTTCTCCAGAATTTTTGAGTTTACTTCTTCGATACGATCGGGCAAATCCATTGCTTCTAAACTCGTTAAAAAGTCTAGCACATTTTCTTCGTCCATCAAGTCACCTGAAAAAACCGGTTATACAATATGTTGGATGGTTGCAAACGTCTTAAATGACTTTTGTCGAAGATTGATTAGGTCACCTCATTTGGCCAACACCAGTTATTTAACGTGTCTACAGTAACAAACCATCAATTCAAAGTAATTTCAAATGGAATACGTTTTCCACATACCTATTATACGAAATTCAATTATCATATCCGGATCGTTAATTATGTTTAGCATTAAAATGACAATTAAGTGCTTTTCAAGTAACAACTGAGATTGCCATTTCCTCAATACGTAATATTATTTATTTAAAATACATTTGGCATTCTCGCAATGTGTCAGATATAGTGTACTAGGAAATCTTGGTATACCTATAACTAAAACTGTTTTTTTAGTAACAACGCAAAAATAAGAGAAGCATTAAGTTACCATTTTTCAGAGACGCGCGAAGACTAAAAGTGTTAATAATATATGTCTAATTGCGACTTCCTGTCGTTTCTGTTTACTATCCCGAAGCGTCGAAAATAGACGTCTATGTATTGCGGTACGTTGCATTAGGTACAATGGAAATAGATGCAACTTGTTGTTACATCATCGAACGAACATTCATACGGCGTTCCGGTGAAAGTTAATTCAACTGATTCCCAACTGCTTTTCTTTTTTATCTTGGACGGACATTCGAGATATTCCGCCCATCCAGTTAATAAATCTACACGATTGCGTTGCCAAATGTGGGCTTTACTGGTCACAATGTAGCGGGATTGATGATCACACTTGTACCACGCTCTACTTCCGCGTTGGCTGTCCAAGTGCGTTCAATATCTGATCTCTTTTTTTAGAAAATAAAATAACATCTAAATTCTTCTAACATACCTCATTTTTTCTGACTACTTAGTATCATATTTTATTACTTGGTACCTACATATTTTTGTAGTATGATGTGTTCTTATTAGTGCTGTCGGGAAAATTCGGTTATTTTTCACATAATCTTAAACTTAATAATCGTTTTACAGACTTAATCTCAATCACATAGACCTATAAATAATTTTGTATATTTTCTTAATCTACTGGTACATTTACCGTCATGTTTAGGTGTACAACGTTTTTCAATATCGTTTCGCAGGATTCTAATCAATGAATGTTTCGTCGCTAATGAAGTTTTATTGATAATTGGAAGAAACTATTTGCAGACCGAAATAGGTAATTGGAAGAAACTGTTCCAGTTCAATTTATTTAGTTTCTATCTGTCCCGTGAATGCCATTTTTGTTTTAAGTCATTTTGAATATCTGTGCTCAGATGGCAAAATGTGATAGGGGAGAGTCATACAGTACCGGGCAGCATACAGTACCGGCCAAAGCTAGATCTCGCTTTTAATGTTAGTTAACTGTACTATTGATGGAGAAATAAGTAAATACTAGAGTCCGTAGCAACATATTCCGGCGACGTTCTTTTTCTTTCAGTATTACCAGAGTTCTAAGCATTTATCGTTTACGTTAGTGTTTCGGACGACAAAAGTTATTTTTGTTCGCTGCGAATTACAACTTTTTTAATCCAGGGAATTATTAATCTATATGATAAAATTCAATAAAAACAATTTATCTTCTTTTATTAAGCACAATTTGTACTGCAAATTACTTTTTTGAAATTTGATTTTTACCAACAACAGCCCAAGTTATAGTACAAAAAACTTAGAGTGACCGGTACTGGATGACTCTCCCCTATGTCCACTTTTCGACAAAATTAAGATATGTGCTTTCCCGCGTGTGTCTAGATGAAATTTAAATGTTTCCAAAATATGACATCTCTATGCTGTGTCGTTTAGAAAAAAAAGCGAAGTGGCAATTCATGATGTGTCAAACTTTTTCTCACTCTAATATGACATAATGTGATATGTCGAGTTCTACAGGGCATTACTCACTACTGAAAACGGTGCAGGATTCGACTAACTGGAAGACTTCAATGGCGAAATTAATGAAGATATATAAAAAATTAATTTTCATACCTTTGCGTGAATTTCCTTACTTAAGATACTATTTTCATGTTGAGTTAATATTTTGATTAAAATTTCTGAATAAATGACTAAAAAAGTGAAAATGAATTCTTCACAGCTGAGAAAATTTTAAAACTGTTATAAGTACTGTAAAATCAAGAAAACCGGACATAGCAGGTTTTGCTATCTCACCACGGAAATTTTGTATGGAATTATTTAAAAGTAATACAGATAGTATTCTAGAGAACTATCTTCTAACTGACATTATTGAAATATTGTATAAAGAAATATAGCATGACACTCTGTTGTACTGATGAACTCTGAATGGACAGATGTAAGTAAATGAACTGTAATTTCATTTGAACATGACCTTTTACGAGAGTTAATATTATATCCCCTCACTGACAATTTTAAACACACCTTTGGTGATTTTGTATTTTTGACAATTAAAAGTCTTGCATATTTATGTTCATTAACAGTATTTGATGAGTCGTTTTAGCTGTCTGCAGTTTTTCTGAATCAATTTGGATTCTCCAATAAAAAAATATATTAACAGAAACACAGGACGCTTTCTTAAGATCAGTTTTAAGAAATTATCGTCATGATGGGAATTTTTTATTTGCTTGTTTCCCAAAATCAAAATAGAAGCGTCTTCAATGTTACACTGTTTCTACGTGTTTGATTTCCCCTTGAGAGAAAGGGAATCACTTGGAAGATTTAGGGTGATTGTACCTAATATCGCCTAGCAAAAGTTAAATCGCTGTCAATTGAATAATAATTGATATATTTGAATGGAATGTGCTTCAAAGTAAAGAGAAATTATTCATCTTTCATGTAGTATAAGTTAGAATCGTTTAAACCCATAAATTTTGAATTAGGAATTAAAAACGCAAGACATGCAAAAATGCGGTCCTGAAAAAATGTACCTAATAATATCGTCTACTCAAGAAATATTGATTAATTTATATATATATATATGAGTTTCTAAAGTCATTTTCACATGTGCTTTTATTATTTCTTGCTCTATAAATATTTTCTATCCATCTTTGATTTTATTTTTATTAGAAAAATATAGATTTTTAAAATATTTTATACAAGACAAATAAAGTTTATTTCAGTTGCTCCACACATTTCGTGACCTCACCTGTAACAACAAACATTACATTGAAACCATTGTTCTCCGGTAGGCGGTATTGAGAACACGCATACTGCTAAAAGAAAAACACTAATTTCATTACGAAAAATATTTGAATCGATTTCATTCCTTAAGTACATCATTAATTAGGTACTTTTAGTAGATATTCTTATATTCACGGAATTATTAGACTTACCTTCTCTGAATGTGATGTAAAATTGTGGCAGTCCAATAAATTTTTACAGTATTAAGATTCTCTAAAATCCTTCCCTTTCTGTAATTGTTGATCACATGACGCTGCAATTACAGTATGTCTTCCTACATATGTTTAGGTACTAATTCAGTGCATAACCGATAAATTTTAGTGCTTACTTTGCGTAGATATAGCGAGTGGCGATATTAGGAACATGGGCGATATTAGGTACGGTCACCCTACATGTCCTAAGGCAAATTTAACTTATTGCTAAATTTTTCCATAAAATTATACAGCATACCGCACAACTGAAAGTTGTAGTTTCATTCTACGAAATGATCTAATCTCTCTTAATAACATATCAATGACCTTGACAATTGCGAAAACGAGTAGCATAGAAACAATGCCTTTTCTAAATAGATCGTTGCTTCAAATAGACCAGCTTGTGCATTAAATCTTGACGAATGAGGTCCTGCATGGTCGAAAATTCGGGGCTGTTCATTTCTGTCACGCGTTTCTCGGCTACCGCTGATCGAACCCGGTGCGATTGTGCCGCACTGTAGAAGAATGTTTTCGTTTCTAGCGAATCGGAGCATCTCTCAATCTAAATGTAGAGAGCTTGATAGCCAGCGGCTCAATGAAACCGTAAGATACAGTATACGGCGCATTGCATCCTGTTATTACGTAATACACGTTCCTTGTATTCTATGAATTTCTTCTGGTCGCTGACATATTACTGGCTGAGCGAAATTATGCTGCGACACTCGCGACTCCGTTGCGCGGTTCTTGCGAAGTAATTTCCCGCTGTATTGCCGCGATGGAGTTGTAAGTCGAACAAAAGTCGAGCACACGGTAGCTGCTGTTTTACAGGCTAACCTCACCAAATACCAAAAGTTGGGACGGCTGCCAGAGAACGAAGGTGGTCCGACTAGTGCAAAGCGTTACCACTAGCGTCCGCGAAAATCCGAGGTCTACGATTCTTTGTGATTAATACGACCGTCGTGTCTGGTTTCGCCTCTGCTATGTTTCGACCAAGCCTCAACGTTCCTGGATTGTTGACGAATATCGAGGTGATTTATTTCCTAGTAGATACAACTCCAGACACCATTAGAGGCAACATCACTTTGCGTCGTTTTTACGGCAAAGCTCTGGGGACACGTGGCTTTGTTTGTTTTACTACTTTTATTAGAACATTGAGGACTCGTTAACGACATTGTTACGTTTGCAATATCACAGTTGAACTACCATTTGATGAGCTCTCAGCGTCGCGTCGAGAGGAAGGAGAATAGATAGAGCAAAGTATAGTCAGTGTCTGACCATGACAGGGCTCTTCTACTGGGGCACATAAAAAAATCTGTAAACGACGAAAACTCGAAAATACCAGCGATTGTTTCGCGAATTCTGGGTCAAGTACTATACAGCACTGAGTCTCGAACCTTGTTTCTCATACCTGGCAAGGTTACTGAAATTGCGGCCGGATTCCAATAAAAGTTTGGCGAACTTTCAGCCATTTGGAATCATTACTATCCGCTTTTGTCCGTCATATGCATGCTCTAACGTGTTGTAAATATTTTAGGGATAGCGTTTAATTGTCTTTCTTTATCGAACAGAAACCATTGGATTTTAAGCATTGAACACGGGAGCTTTGAATCGCTGACGCGAAGCTACGTGTTGGCGAGTCTAACCTTCGTATATGATCGGCTCCTTCTCACGGAAGTACGAGAGGGCTGGGAAAGTCTTGATGCCATACTGCTTGGCCAATCGTTTGTCGTTGATCTTGACGAAGTCGACCCCGAAGTGGTCGGTGTCATCGTCAATCTTCTCCAGCTCGGCCAGCACCTTATCGCATGTCGTGCAACTTCTCGCATCTGAAAAGAATGATTACGTCGGGTCATTTAGAAATGCAGTATTCAACTTGGTTACAAGCTACGCATTTTCGTAAACGTTTTACGTGGAGGAATGTGATACAAATGGTACACAAAAAATCGTGTATTTTAACGCCCTCAGGAATGTCATTCAACGTTCAGTTAAAAGTCTCAATATACTGCTAAATACTTTTGTCTGGCTGATTTAAAGATACCTGTACATTCACATGTAGGTATCAATATTTTACTGAATCTGCCACTTAAAAAAAGAATGATACAACCGAAAGTATTTTTTTATATATGAGTTAAAGACTTATTATAAAAGGTCAAGTAAATGGAAAATTGGACTACCTTTGAAAAATTGGACTACCTCCTGCGTGTTTTTAGATTCACTCAAGTTCAACTTCTGCTTTAATATTGAGTTGATTTCTTTTATGTGAGAACTTAGGGTAGTCTAGCTAAATATGTTCCATCTAAATGTCCAATACGTTCTATTGAAAATTCTATTCTAAAGAGGATAATAATTGAATCATCTGTTCTAGTTGCTTTAATGTCGTTGAACGAGCAATCTAAGGTCACAATATTCTGCTAAATATTTTCTTTTAGCAAACAGTTGATTAAGGATATTCTGCTGTTAGGAGTACGTTAGAAATAGTCTATTGTTTTAATGCCATCAGAAATCGTTGCAAAGTAAGTGATGTCCGAAGGGTTAATGATTATTTTCCCGCGAGCATATTAATCCCTGAAACCGGCTTTGCGTTGCAGAAGGAAAGGTAATCCTTCGTGCGGGAATTTTATGCTTATCGCCGGTGACTTGGCAGTTGTGAGCGTTCTTGGCCAGCTCCGTTCTGTTCCGCTCGAGGGTACAGCGGACAAGCAACGCGGGTGTTGGGTTACAATCATTGGATATGGACAGCAAGGTGTCTCACGAACATTTCTCGCTGATTTTCCTGCTGCAGGCTTCGAAGTCTCACCTCAACGACACCGACAATAGCTGCCGTGCAAGACACATGAAACCTAGCGGATGATCAAGTGGGTGTCACCATTTTTAGTAGCGACTTCCCCGGAATAGAGTCACGAAAGCTGGGAGAGGCGAGTTCGACGCTCTCTCCCCTTCTTTCTTTACGCCTTTCCCCAACTTCCTTTCTGTCCCTGCTTTCTTAATGCGCACTCGCCTTTTCAATCTGCATTCGATTCTATTTTTTGCGAAGCTGCACGAATCATTGAAATATAAAATCACAGTTACTGGTTCAAGTTCATTCGCTATTGGTTATTTTTCCTCTGTTCTCTTATCGCTCCCGCGTAATTTATTAGCTGTATTTGTACAACTGATTTCATTTCATTACATTCCCTCCTAATGTGCTCTTCTACTGCGCCAACACCACCGAAGCAATAACATACGACCGCAGACACCCCCGCACGCAATCTGGCAGCGCACGCTTTGAGCGCGTAGGTGAGAGGAAACGAGAGATGCCCCGCGGAGGGGAGGGAGAATGAACAGGCGAGCCGTTGAAAAATGTGTGCCAGTTAAATTGGATCGTCTCCATTCGTGGCGTCCGTAATAGTGGAAAGTCGAAAGAAATTGTGCGGCAATGGTTGGTAAGTTATGGAGGAAAATTTGTTTTGGAATGCAACTGGGAAAAATGTTATAAATAAGGACCCCGCGAATTCTTCGCGACATCAAATTCAATCGTTATTATAACAATAATCTATATCTTAGACTCTGAAAATAATTTGTCGTAAATATTAAAAGTGCGCAATGCTAATGGCATGATCATTGTGGCACATTGCAGGGGTATAAAAGCTATCCTGATTTTATTTTTCAGAGGATTTTGCATGTACGATAATGAATCCAAACTTTTCCTTTGTTATTATGTAGCACCCAATCTGGAGAATAAAGAAATCTACAGAATCTTTGTTAACAGATCAAATTTACAAGGAGCTTACGGTAACAACAATGTGTAGATCTGTTGCTACTCTATTTTAGTGAGAAATGAAGAAAATTTTCGTGAATTTTGAATTTATAAAAATTTCAAGTGTCTATCAATAATTCGTCACTCTCATTGGTCTATTTTTCAAGGTCTAATATACATACCTAAATATAACGAAAAAGCAACGAAATATTGATTAATTTTAAATTTAGATTAACACCAGCAATGTCTGGTTTGAAGATTCACGGGCTATGAAAGCGATTTCAAACTGATCTTCTCGGTGGAGCAGTGACTCGCAAACAAATATAAATAGAGCGACACAAAACAATTCTATTTTTATTTCCTATCGTATTCACCCACTCCTTCCATTCCTAAACGGACCGAAGCATTGGGAACGAAAAATAAGCGATAAGCTAAAACTCAATCTCACGCCCAACCGATCGTTGCTGTTTAGCGTCATTTTCTAACTTTTCTTCTATGAAATTCAGCGATGCTTCCTTGTCATTGTTAGTGCTTTCCTGGAAAAGCTATACCCAAAGATAAATTTAAATGTATAGTCATTTTATTGCCAACCTGTACAATGAGTATCATAAAAACGAATAAACAAGTGAAGCTTACACTCGTATATTTAATTCAACTTTAAAATACTATGGAAATTTTTCCATAATATTTTATAAACCATTTTCACCTGATAAATGCAGTATCTGTTCAAAACTTCTAATAGTACCTTCTGCAAATAAACTCAGACATATGGTAAACCAAGACATACATGAACTTCATCTACCACTTTCTGATTTTGAATTCGCCTTGAAGATTCCCACGTATTGCCATTTTCTGAAACGAAAGCTTTCAATCCCCGTTTCATCATTGTCCTATCACGCGAACTGCCAGCTTCGTATCATCTAATCTAGACGCGAAGCGATCATTATCATAATCAGATGATCGATGATCGCTGGAATAGAAAGCTCTCGTCGACAGGAAGTGTCGCGAGAGGAAATACATATGTGCTGGTATCAGGGTGAACCAACAATACTTGTGGATGGCTGCGATATCGCGCCCTCGCTTCCGCTGGAGACGTTCGATGTAAACGGCGGACCCACGTGCCAGTCTTCTTCGACGTTTCAAGGTGGCGGAATCAAGGCACTTAGGTGCGCGCGGCCAAGAAAAGGCAGTTTGTCGGTGTGTTTCTTCGACGTGCGAGAGAAACAGAGACGACGAGATCGAACGACGGCCAGTGCCTAGTTTACGAGCCACTAAAAATACAAGAACGAACGGCCTCGCCGATGCCGTCGACGACGACATTTTACTCTCCGGCGTTCCTCGCGGACGTCTTCGCGGAGGGTGCTCGCCTGATGTTTTGCTGTTTGCGGGCGAAGTGACGATCTACTAGGAATTCTCGAACAATACGAAAGAATTAAGAAAGGGACTGTATCAGAAGGAACGTGCAGATCGAGCGAAAGAGAAACGTTGAAAAATATAGACAACGTGATTTTGAAATTCGTAGGTCTGTGGAGAGCAGCGTACACCGTGGGAGGAATAAACTGACTTATGTATGTAAGTTCGATGGCAGAGAGGTCAAGATGGCGAGACGCGTAAGACGTTTACAGTTGCTACAGTTTGCAGCTGTCCTTTTTCCACTGAAGAGCAGAGTTGTCTGGAGTCAGTAGCCTTATTTATACCGGAAGGAAGATTCGAAGCATATCTTCAGGGTCCCAGTCCCGTCTCTAAATATAGTCACTCAATTGACCGTATTTCTTGTCTCGCGTAGACGCTTGGGTTACGATTGTGGCGGTATTGGCGAGCTTTTAAACGTGAACCAACGATTTGGGGCAACGCGTGGGCGTCTCGGGCTTGTGCTGCTGCTCAGGTAAACCCGTGCGTGCTTTTCAAAGCTCGACACTGACGGCCATTCCAGCACGTGCAGCGATTAAATAAATAGTTTTCCTCAATACCGCGGAGCGTCTGTTTTCTATTTGCGGGCATCGTTACGACTGCCTAATCCAGACTCTATTTGGGTACTAATTACATAACGAAATTATAATATGTATAACGTCTGTGGGTGTTATATAGCTCATATTGTAAATCTAATGTAAAGACAAGTAGAATCGGATCTCTAGACAGCCTTTCGAACTTGGAGCATTCGTTTGCTGTAGCTATATAGATCGTTCATAAACTTTCCTTTGCTTTAATATTGGACATCTTAAAATATATAGAAATTTAGTAACATTCGGTAGTGATTTTTAAAGCCAGAAAATACGATGTAGTATTTCTATTCAATATTTTATTAAAACTCGAGGTATTAATAGGCTACGATACAAGAGAAGGATTTTCATTTTGTAATATTACAAAGCAGATATGTGTTGGGTTTAAAATTTAAGTAAAGGAGACATATTCAGGTAAACATATCGTCTATTTGCTGTTAAATAAACAACGTATCGTATCGTGTTTAAATGCTCGTAGAAGGCAAATAGTTGGCAGAGCACCAAAGGCGCTTATCGCTGAATTAGCAATTTTTTCATTCTCCGTTTTTCCTGGCAAGCTGATAATTAAATTAAGTCTCGTTGCGCACAGGTGGTCTAACGATATAGCCTCATGCCTCAAGATGGCTCTTTATCATCGTTGAACAATCATTCTACGTTCTCCCACATTTGGTACTTTGAAATAATTGAGTTATAAATTTTATGAATCAAAACTGCATCATAATCTTGTTTCACATAAACATAATTTTCTTTCTATTTCTACAATCATACTACTTCCTTTTTTCTGTTAAGCTTTTGAAAACAAATATGGATATTTTTAATTTCGTTACGATAGTACAAAGAGGAAAGCCTAAATTGTTTATCTTCTCCTTTTATTCTTACTATGCTTCTGTATTTACATTCTATTTTTGAATTATTCATTGAAATAAATAAATGTCAGAAACAGTTGTATTTATTCATTTTAAAAATACGTCCGAAAGAATATGTTAGACTTTGAGATGAATATAATGTTTTGGGTTTAGGTTTTGGTTGAGTTTTCAAAAGAATTAAAAGTTCGTAAAATATTTTCCGCAATGATGGTAAAAAATTGAGAACAGAAGTTTATTTTTTTACTTCGTATTTCTAATTATTCAAAAATTTGGAAAACCTAATAAGATAATTCAATTAGTCCCACCAAGACTCGCTAAATGGGGGCACGACTTTCAATTTTTTTATTTAAAGTTCAAGCATCGATGTAATTTTGTACATGGTTATAATGAAGATGAAATTTGAGAGAAGTAACACACTTTATTAGTCGAACTAGATTTGTAACGAAGTGATTTTGTGGTAATTCAATTAAACGGATGTAAGTATCACATACGTTCAGTAGAATATTCTTTTCTAATTTTGTAATCATTGCACGAGAAGGAAATGGAGACAGGTGTTGAGTTCATCGGAAAAGTGTAGTTGAAATAGAACTTCTGAAATTGTTTTTTATAACCATAGCGCTAGCAGAAGTCTATGACGCGAGAGTAATGAAGTAGGGTCGACTGCTTAAAAGCCTGGAAGCCTTTCCTTAATTGATGGGGAGGAAAGAGCTCGTCTTTCAGGAAGCTTAAAATGAGGGAGCACATCTGGAAATATCTACACAGGAGCTGTACGTTTTCCGGTAAGCGTCATAGATCTTTCATAATCACCTCGTTCAGTATCCGGTTGAGCCATCGTTTATTGAACAAGGCACACTCCATTTACTGAAAAAACACTCTCACAATGCAACAAATCTGCTCTGTTTAAATGGACCCAGTAGGAGTTGAAACAATGATTGCTGTGTTCGTAGATAAAGCTGTTTCAGCCACATCAAACAACTAACATAAGTTATACATAGTCTGCTTCACCTTAGTCTAACCAAAAAGAGAAATAAGCATAAATAGCTGCGTTGGGACTGGGCTCAAAGAGCTCTCTTTTCCAACAGTGCCGGAGAAACGAAGGGCGAAGGTGGCGGCCATCAGCACGAAGGGCCTCAACGTCAGAGTAGCGAGGAACATCTCTGAAAACGCTAACGAACGAGAAAAAGCTCTCTTCGCGACGTAAAGAAGACGCGAGGACACGACGGCTGGAAATAGGTTCGACTTGCGAGCTCGTCGTCCGGGTCTTCTCGCGTCTAACCTTTGAAAACGCGCCCGCGGCGGGGATTCTTCCCCGATTTTTCCCAAACGAGTGCCGTTCCCAAGGTCAGAAGTGGGTCCAGAAGGGTGACCTCCCATGTCGCGGGGGGCGTCGCGACGGCGGTTGAGGATGGCGGGGTGGCCGAGGACGGTATGTTTTCAGGCGAGACGGTAGCGAGAGGCTTGGCGGCAAGCGCTAAAATAACTCGAACGTGTGCTAAAAGCGGCGGCTACCGGAGCGCCGGCCTTGTTAACAGCATTTTCAAGAGGTATCGCTCTTTCCTACCGATCGTCCAGATCCCAGAGGCCGTGAGTTCCTCTAAAAATGCCCCGAACAATAATTCATCAGCGGAGAAAGGGAGGCAGAGGCCCCGTGCCCCTTCCTCCGCGCACTATTTTTACGAGGGCCACATGAAACAGCCACGAAAAGAGTTTTCGTGAGTTCCGCCGGTGTATTTTGAGAGTGCTCGTTACGTCATTACGCGGAGGAGCGGTTAGGGATCCTCGGGATGAGGCGAACAAGCGTACGGAAGAAACGTGAAACCACGTTTTTCAACAGGGGAGTGGGGGGGGGGAGGGGTTGGGGAAGTGGTCGAGGGTATTTTTTGGTAGGATCATGATCGATGATCCGTATCGTAACTGATACGGGAAAGGAACTATTGTGGGATCGTTGAGGGGCGATCGTTTCATTCTGCGGCTCTTGGCAAGGTTGTTCGAATTGCTTCAACGAGGATACGATCTTGGTTATTTCGTCGGTCTTCTAACGTGTTAGCTATTGCATCAGATGGTATTATGAAAAGGTGATTCAGGGAATAATCGCGAATGGAACGCGGCTTATGCGAAGGAGAAACAGGTTGTCAAGAAAAAGCGTGCTGGCTTCGAATTCTTTAGCCTTTATAGATTAGTTCGAGGTGAATAGTATGCTTTGCGCGTGCTACTTTCTTCGTCGAACTTATTTGTTTTTAAGTAACGATTGGGAAATTCATTGCGAGGAGATTGAAAAGGGGTGAATATTTTTTAGAAGATGAAGTTTGATCAAACGTTTAGAGCAAGTTTCACCTTGAAAGACAAACTTTTCTACTCCAGTTTCCTTGACTTCAAATGCTTCTTCATTAACTTATACGTAGTGAAACTACTTCAAGCTTCCTTGCAAGGTAATTGGCATAGAGTTATCGCCATAGTTTCATCCACCAAATTATTGTTACACATTTTCGTTATAGACGTTAACTCAGTATTTATACACTGCATATATTTAGATACTCTTATAATATTTTTCGCAATAAAGTCGTGAATAACAATAATAATAATAATAATGTAAGAAACGTCAATGTAACAGTTATGATTTTCATATATTTCGAAGAGTTATTGTTACGATCGTTTATTGAAAATGTAGTGTATTCAATAGTAAAGATTTCGCAAGAAGGAAAATACAAATTAAAGTCAGAGCAATTTATAATTGAAAATAATTTTGCATTAGGTAAATAAATACAAATTGGCTAAATCGAAATTAACGTATCAACCTGTTTAATTAATTGCAATCAATACCTACGTAACGCCATATTAATACCATATTCTGATATCAATTAATATCATATTGCCTGTTATGATTGATTATTCAAAACTTGAATTGCCCATTTTCATTTTTCCTTCGATTTCATCATTTTCCTAAATAAGTCCATAAATATGAGTTAGTTTTACTTTGTATATTATTTTTCGCGTTACTAAGTGTTGCTACTTGCAAACTAGAAAGTATAAGCAAATTAATGAATGAACTGTGCAAAATATATTAAAAAATTATCATGCTTGGAAATCAAATAATTTCGTCCTTAATTTTACATTTATCAACATCAATTACTGTCTGTTCTATGACATAGTATTTCAAAACAAGTTAAAATGTTTGTACGTTTAGTAAACAGTTTCTCTTTTATTTTCTATTTGCACACGATTGCATGTTCCGTACACAATAATTTAAACAGGAAAAAAATTTATCAGTACTTCTGCTGATCAGAATTGTTAAAGTAACTTGCAATTTTATATCCGATTAACGTAAATAACTCACTTTTCTTTATTCCCAAAATATTCAGTAGTTACTGCTATTTGTGAAAAAATTACCCAATAACAATTAAAATTACAGAAGTAAGAAACTATTGATAATCTTTCGTGTCTCCTTGTCTATTACCACGTTTGAGAAAAAATAAACGTTTTTCATTCTAATGGAATTCAGTAGGGTACTTGGCTTTACTAATAAAATCTCAGTCCTATGTATTGTTAGCCTGCATCAATTTATAGTATTTCCATTTTGAATCACAAACCACATACAAATTAACCTTTGCATTCCAACATTCTTGCTTGTCGATTGACTAGTGATCTGTTGCTAAATGCTGCATTTACAAAGTACAGAACTTTGGAATAGGAAAAAATATAGAGTTCTAAGTTCAAATTCGAATTTCTTTACTTTGTGAACGTCTAATGCTGTCAATGTGTAACGCTCATTTAAGGGTTAAATCGACAGCTGGCAACGCGTCTGGATTTGCCATAATCGCTACTGATACATATCTACATATATGCGTCCACGCTATTAAGTTAATGGCTGCTAGATTTTTCTGGTGATCAACTTTTTAAGTTCCCAGTCTTATCGAACTGTAACTTTATACCGATTCGAGTTGCTCGGTTACTCAGGGAGAAAGGTGTTTCATCATATGCAGGGTAGCTTTCAGCTTCGAAGCGAAGCAGCTTGTGAAAGTACAGTAGCTTCACACAGTATTTACTTCTTGACCTTGTATCTAGTAGCTTCTGCATTTGCATCTTGCGTATAGGAATTTCTAATTATAATTTGTTATTAATGTCGAATTGTAGTAAGGAATTTTGAATAATTTTTTTAATAGCGTGCAAAGAAGTACCTAAATGTATATGTGTTTATATTTCCAAGAAAACTGAAATTTTCTATTGATATTACCCGGATCTCCTATGTTTATATATTATCCTATATAAATATTTTCCAGCATTTTAGTTTAGATTACTATTACTATTACAGCCATATTTACATCTCATGCTTAAAAATTCGTACTTTGCATCAACGAATTACGATGCATTTTAAAGGAAATATTGGCGACCGATGGTGTCTCTATTTTCTTTTCGTACCAAATCAATCAGTTTTCTCTGTATTTATCGTATCAGGTTTTGAATTTTGAAAAATTCTACGAAAATACTCTTATCAATAGCTCATTGGAAAATGGACAACAATGAAACAAAGCAATTAATCTCTTGGGAAATAACGATACATAGTGCTGCAGAATTGCATCAACCTCTTGTACCAATTATTACATTCTCTCAGACAATCTCGAAACCTTGTGTCTGCTGCGAGATGGCTTGTCTTACTGAACGAGCCGGCTACTTGGCAAAGGGAGAGAATTTAATACCTGTTAATTGTCATGCGAATGCCATTCGCGCGCATAACGTGTACATCAAAAACTATATATACCTAATGTGCTACGTCAACGTCGATTTAAGTTCGAGGATTAATTAAAGCTGTAAGAAATATGGTTGCCCTGCAATCCCACCCCCCGCGATGACGAATGCGCGATTGCACATGCACGCCTTCAAGCTCTTCCCGCACTTGGTAGTTTTAATCGAAAGAAGCGTACAGAGACGTTGAACGAGTAACCATACCGAGAGACAGAGGCGTCAATCTCCCACCGGGAGATTTATTTATAACACGCGAACGGACGTCTCCGCCTCAGTACATTAAACCGTTCCCATATCGATGCCTCACTTGCCGTCTTTGCACAGAAAAACGATCCCAACGACGAGTCCGCTTCTGCAATTCTGGCTTTCATCGACACCTACTATCTCGCAGCCACCGATTACGTAATTCAATGACGCTGATGAAGAAGAGACGAAGAAGAAGCAGAAGTAGAACGTGTGAGGGTAGAAGTAGATGTTCGTAGCCAAGAAAGTTCTATCGAAAGTTCTAAAGATGTGTTCACGCAAGTACAATTGCATTAATGAGAATTCAAATGGTAGGATTTATTGTTATTGGATGGTTTCATTTTTTCCGCGGTATAGTCTTGTTACTCGGTAACGTTTTGAACATGTTATAATCAAAAATGGAAATTAATGAAGAGACCTTTGATATTGCTACAAGCATCCAATGGGATTTGTTACCACATATTAAGGCTACAGATTTTCTTTTCAACGTGTGCTTTACAATCTATCACTTCGATTTGCTTCAATTTGTCTGCGAGAAGAGCTAAATCAGATTTAGATGTTCTTAAACGTGTTCATTTAGGAAATAAGGGTTAGAAGAAGAACGGATCGAGAGCCAGAGTGTAACAGAAGTCGCTGAACCGTGAGGAATGCAAGAGTCAGAGAAGAGAGGCACGAGGGGTGAAGATAGAGAGAGTACATACGTAGTGCGAAGTACCCCGAAGAATTCGGTGGCCAAACGAGATTTAAATGGCTTACTATAGACAAGTTACGTAAGATCGAAGCTTTGCCACGTGTCGGTAGACGTCGCGTTCATTCTTCATTACTTGATCCCGCTTTCGCAACATGAGTGAATTATATTTTCAAAAATTAACAACGTCGACACGCCAATTTTCCCCAGTCTAAAACAATTCGGCACGAACGAATCAATTAAAACATTTCTCGAAATAACGCCTGAGAAATGTTTATCAAGGATATTAAAACAGTAGCACTTTTGTGAATATTGTTTAAATCAAAGTTTCATTTTACACTTTGCTGATGTCAGTGTCCATTCTAAATAGAATACCACATTTAAGCGCAAAATATTAGTTGCATATTTGCGTACGTTAGAAGCACGTGCAGGGTCACACGTGCGAGTGTCACATGTGCGCATATAACAGTAATGGATGCACATCTGCATCTAGTATATTTTATCCCTTTACTCTGACTATGGTTCCCTGAAATATTCCCCAGATTCCGTCACAAAACAATATAAAACGACTATCCGTTAGATATGCAGAATTGACTGTATTTCTTAAATAAGATATTGTGTAGGCATGAAGAATGTCGCACAATTACCGAAATGGCAATACATTCTACCGATGTGACAACAGAAACAGGACCAGTTGTCTTACATCCTAAATGTTTCAATAAAATACTCGCAAAATGAAACCACCCCTAAGGATCTCACAAACACATTGAAGATTATACTTCACAAGAGAACAAAAGAAGTGCTGGAAGTGAGTAACGAGTACATTTGTAAGTATGATCGTTGTCGGATTCGCCCGTCCTGCCGTGAATGATCAAGAAATGTTTCAGTAAAAGGTGATACCGTGAATGAGTGAAAATGACACGACCCTCTGAAACACTTACACCAATACACGGCAACAAAATCCTTCTCATTGAGGAGCCGCTCGAGCTGCTTTGCATTGACTTCCTCGATGACAGGTTCGGCATCTTTGTGACCTCCCTTGGCCCGAGGCTCGTCCGATTTCGTCCTTCCGGCGGCGTCCACGGTGCCCTGGAGCGCGCATATCACCGCTAATACACCGAGAAGGACGATCGTCTTCGCGTATCCCGTCGGCATCGCTGGCCCGCAGGTAGTACTCCTCCTTCGTCTCCGCCAACACCACCACCACCGGCCGAACCGTACCGCCGAAACGTCGTTCGCCGTCGACATCGCCGCACTGACTGGCACACCGGCTATTTTTGATTTTTCGGACAGCGGCGTAACCACGAAAGCCACGCCACGCGTCACGATCAACACGACGATCATCGCCAACGTCCCTGCGAGGACGTCGCCGTTTTCAGCTTCCTCGCGTCATCCCCTGACGCGGCCCACCGGGAGGATCTGGATTAGCTCCGGTGGGTCTCCTAGGGTTGACGGGAAGCATAGTTTTTAGATGTTGATATTAAGTATTCTGGGTACTCTTCGTGTTTTCTGCTTCTTATCTGCTGGGAACGATTCTTTATAGTGTTTGCTTAGAATTGAGGCATTTGATGGAAAAATGGCACATAGGCTTATGTGCCCTTTTTCCTTAAATCGGTTAAATCGACTCAGGTGTATGTTATGTATATAATATATCAAGGGCACTACTTATCTCGCGTTCAGATTAGCTAGATGCTGTTTTATTACGTAGCGTAATCGACACGCAGCTACATAGTCGCTGAGCAGCCGCGTTACCGTGCTGTCGTGCAATAAGTACTTTTTGTTTCATAGAGGATTTGGTGTAAGCGAGGAAATATGGAAAGTGCGGGGAGTATCGAATCCGCAAGGAAAGAAGCTAATTTAGAAAAGAAAAAATTGATTTCGAAGACAGCTTGCTGCAAAAAACCGAAGACACTAATGGTTACTTAAAACATTACATTTTTTGTTTATTTTTGTGCTTCATTTTGTATTTTTTATTTAAGCAATGTATCAAAAATGTGTAACGAAGTAAGTAAACAAAATTATATTTAAATAACTAAACAAAGAAGCTACTTTGTTACGAATTCACCACATTTACGGAAAAAGGGTACATAAACCACTTGCTTGAAACTTATAAATAAAGACACATATCATTTCCAAATCATGACTTCTGTTTTCAGAACGTTTGAAGGACACGATAAATACATCCCTGAAAAAATGGATTTAATTGCATTACTTTTTATTAAGTTATACTATAATGAAAACATTGAAATCGATTTTCTTGAAATGGCATTTTGGCGTATGTGCCCTTTTTCCATCAAATGCCTTAATTTTATGAGGGTGCATATGAGGCTGGAGTTCATGAAATCTGCACTGAAAGTATCACTCTCCAAGGGTTGCATTGTTGCAACTATCCACAAACTCGTTTGACTGCAGTCTGCGTTTAATGTTGCAGATGCGGGACTGCAGTGTTTCCTACCAGCTGAGCCAGACCACCTATGAAGTAGGAGGTTTCCCTTAGGGAAGTTTCAAATTTGGTGTCCAGGCCAGTTTCATTCAGAATACAAAGAAATAGTAGAGGAAACAGTTATACATATGATACAACAAATCTATCATCCTATAACCTCGTTTATAAGTGCAACCATGCAGTAAAAATTGCATCTTTTTTTGCATTGAACGATATTATAGAGAGATCAGGCCTTTCCGTCATTCTGTGTAAAAAATATGTACAGTATACTCTTGCTAGGGCTCATCTCAACTATGCGTTAAGCGTTCGATCGCTATCTCCACCACTTCTTGGAATCCTTCGGTCGAGAGTGAGAGAATCTGAGTGCGAGCGAGAGGGGACAAAAAGTGGACCACGACGTTACCGTCGGCTACGAGAGGAAGAAAGCACAATACTTTGTCCCGCTTCGCCTTTCTCGTGCCTAGGCTCTGTCTCTCTCTCTCGCGCATATCGGCGGCTCGCAATCGTCGACGCATTGCGTTAAGCGCTCGCCGCCAGCCCCGAGCGCGAACCCATAGCGTGAGTTTACTGCAGGTACATACAGCTTTGTTTTCACAAGTGATCAATTTTGGAGACGAGTAGTCTATTCAGCTTGTCTTTGCTCTCTGCCGCGGCGAGTGAGAGGGGGCGCGACAGCAACAAGCCAGAAATTACGGTGCCTTCTCACTCATTCTCACAATCAGTCGGTTTTACTCGTCACGGTGATGGCGAATATCACTCTTGGAGACATGAGACCAGATCATGTGTGGAGACAGCACTGTATAATTCTAGAGTAGGGGCCGCGAAAAATCAACACATCACGAATTATTTGAAATTTCTAAGTATGGTATATACCATATTCAAGAAAGTTTCAAATGTTTCATTATCATATAGCAACAATGTCAAACATTGTATTTTTTCATCGATAATATATTAAACGATGAAAGATACCGATGGTTTTGATATTTTAGTAGTATCTATACTTCCCCAATGACATCCTCTGGCAAGTACAAATTAATTTGAAATACATATATCTAGTATTTATTCGCTAAGAGCTCGCGGCCGGTAGTGAGCATTTAACGTAGAAGGGGCACGATTCCGAGCGACCGTTATTCGTGTCTTTCTTGCCGAAGGCGAGAGTAAGATGGAACGAGAGCGAGTCTAAACGCTCATGCCCATCACGCACGCAAAGGACTGAGTATCAGGTGTACGAAAAATGGAGCGAGGAAAAGTATCAACGCGTCGTCTGTCTCGTACCGTGCCTCGTTCGCTTTCAGTCCCTCTGTCTCGCTATCGCCTTCGCTGGACAGAAGTGAGCCAGAAGTGGTGGGGATACGTAGGCCAAACTGAGCTCTCAGCGAAGACTGTATTTACTATCAATAGAATATAATATACCAGGGTATAATAAAAGTGTTGTTACAAACGAGATACAAATAAGCAGCGAAATGTGGCTTGATACGCATAGTCTAATACGTTGATCGTAATGTTTGTTTGGTTTCAATCCTTTCACTGTTTACATCTGTCTACTTCAAAGATAATGTTTATTAGTGTTCATTTTTCGCTGTATATTATTCTCTATTCTCTAACCCAGACCAGTAACAATAATAATCAGGGCACGTCTATAAACCAACCCATCTTACGATCGTTTTCAAGTATAAAATAACAAAGACTATTGACTATTAGGACTACAACTATTAGGAATTGGTGGGCGAGCGACTTCACGTCAGCCAACAAGATGAGACGCGGTAAGGACCGGCTCCGCCATCTGTGGATGACCAACTCACCTAATTATGCTGCTATCCTACTTTAACGCACGGCACTCCTCTGTTTCTGAACGTAAGAGGCCTAGATGGAAAAATTCAAGGTTTCTGGCCGGTCTTCGCCTCGATTACATTTCAGATGTAAAATGGACGTCTTTGGGACGTCATGTGCTGTTTGAGATCTGATCTAAGATTTTGCTATCTTAGTCCAATTTATTGTTATAAGATTAGTTTTACACTCTAAGGTTAGTCTAGAAATAACTTATAATATTTCTGTGCGTCGTCTTGTACATAATTGTGGTCTTACAATTAAACTGACAAGGACCATCACCCAGATAGCACACCTCGTCTTAGAGACGTCTAGTTTATGTCCATTTTAGGTCTGAACGGCTTGATTTGTAACAAGACGTCTTTAAGACGCCTTTTGGACGTCTTTAAGACTTTACCAGACGCTATGCTATCTGGGCATGAAGTGACGATCACCGACTTTCATATTATTTTTGTAGAATTTTTTTGGCTGTATTTTTTTTAGCTGCCCTCATCCATGTTAAAGGGATCTCTGGGCTGCAGGTTGTAGTACATATGCAAAGTGGAATGTAATTCGAGATATAATAAAAAATTGATTGTTTGTATGCGTGAAAATAAGCCGGAAATGTGGAACAAAACTTTTTTGTATAGGGCTTCGTTTTCAAAACCATCGATTTTGAAAATACATCGGGAACTAGTACGATTTTTTACAATTTGCTTAGCATGTCTGTCTATTACTCACTACATCTATTGTTGCTATAGTTAACAGGGTGATCCAGAATTTTGGGACAATCCGGATCATACAATATCCTGATGCACGACATCGAAAAGTCCTTTACCGTTTTGGGATCCGAGGCTTCATTCTCGAGATATTAGCAGTTGAATATTAGCGGTGGAACTTCTGGGTCGCGAGGTTCAAAGCCGAAACAGCTGACGCGGAACAGTGGCCCCTAGCACGCACACACAGGAGGCACGCGTAGGTACAGACCCACACACACAGTAGAATCCGATCGCACTAGTTCAAACCGTGAAAATCACGAGTCACTGTTCCGCGTCAGATAATTCAGCTTTGAACCTTGCGACCCGGAAGTTCCACCGCTAATATTCAACGATTAATAGAACGAAGCCTCAGATCGTAACACGGCAATGGACTTTTCGATGTCTTCTTGCATCAGAATGTTGCATGACCCGGATTGTCCCCCAATTATGGAACATCCTGTATACTTGCGTACATTCATAATGGTCTAGTTCAGGCATGCACAGGACCCCCAATTCCGGGCGCGAGCGCACATTCGAGCTCGTACAAGTCAAGCGAGTCCGCTAACGGAGTGGGGAGCGGCTGGAGTATCTCTGTATCTGTTTAGGAAATAAAATAATTCTTTATTCTTTATCGTATGGATATGGAACTGTCGCCGATGGAGTCCTTGGGGGTTTCTGATGAAAATCATACCAAATCTCGTGTAAATCGGACAACTTTTACATAGGGAATAGAAATAGCTTGTGTCAAAGTAGTCCGATTTGCATGATATTTGGTATGATTTTCATCAGAAAAACATAAGGAATCCATTCGCGTCACTTCCCTTTCAACACGATGAAGAAAAGAATTTCTTAATACGCTGTAATGGATATTTCACCAATCCAGCTTGCATCCCTCCCAAAAGAACCGGCCATCCGAGCGTAGAAGCAAGTGCGAAATAAAAGTAACGGTGCGCTTCTCGATTCCGCAGATGTACCTGCCTAAGTAGCATTTCTGACGAAAAGAATTGTCCAGCCTTTGGGCCTGCCATTCCTGGTGTAGACCTTTGGCAGGTAAGTATCTATTTCAACAGGCAGTGCCACCCGTGGCGCTAGTAAGACCGCCCCGGTCCTTGCTATTCCAGAGGGTTTTCTTCCAGTGAAAATCAGTAAATTTGCAAGCGCAATATCTTAAAAACCAGTGGAAATAAAGTGTATACATTATAGCTTATTGGTTTTGTCTTGGAACGTACTATCAACTCAGGTCTTCAAAAAAAATAGTTCTATTTGAAAAACCGAACTTGACCATCGTATCTTTTAAAATAATAATCGAAAACAAAATTCGTTCGCGCTAATAAATTGCCCCCCTCGAACCATGCAATTCCCTATTTTTTTTATATTTTTATCGACAATACTTTAGGAGAAAACCAGCTGTCCAGTCTTAGGTGGGACACCCTACCGGGGGGAGCGCGCGCGCGCTGTATTCTTCGCGTCGGTCGGCGGGTCGGGGGTTCCCTCCCGGCCCTTCGCTTTGGCGAGAGGTCGGGTGGGGCCCTTCGCTTTGGCGAGAGGTCGGGTGGGGCCCTCCGGCCCGCGGATCGTCGGGTGTGCGCGTGCGCGTGACTCTCCCTTCCTGGCTCTTGATCCTGTTCGGGTTTTTATAAATGTGGTGGTGATTATTTTTACTTACTTACCTTCGCTACCACGCGTTTTTTGGTTACGGTTATTATGGATATTATAATTTAATTTATACTTACCTTATACTTACTCTATATATTTACCTTATGTTACCTTAAGTGTAGTTATTTTAGAATTTATCTGGTACTTATCTTATTTTGTTTTTCGGATGGGTTCTTGATGCCGGGAGGTGTGAGGGAGTTGGTTGACCCCAACCGGAAGGGGCGTATATTTTTGGGAGTTGTAATGATGTCGGAACAACACACGTCAAGCCTCAGAAACCCGCTGCTGCCGGGGGCACCCGGGCCCGGCCACGAGGTTGGTGGCCGTGTCAGCGGGCGAAGCCAAGTGACTGATGCGAATATTAGTGGTGTCTTGGGCGGTCCGAGGCCCACCGGAAAGGATAGGACCGCGGATAATACGCCATGCGAGGATCGCGCAGACCCGCCACGCGAGGATCGCACGGACCCCAGATCCGGCTGGCGATCTAGGCCCCTATCTCCGCTTGGTGAGACCATCAGCGAAATGGGTGGCAAAGATATGCTACGAGATAAGAGTAGTGAGGTAATCACACTCGACGAGGATACGACTGGCTTCTCACCTGAAGAAGTCAGGATGTGTAGAGAGGCCAGTACTGTTATGTCAAATATAAGGAATGAGATTGCCAGATTGGAGGACATTAGTCCGAGATTGCAGGCTTTCTTAAAATCTAAGAAAGTTCAACAGGCTAGTGCCACAATCAGGAGCAACACTGAATCTGAGACTGAGAAGATACCTCGCGAAGTTTCGGGAACTCAGGGATCAATGAGGGAGGGTGATGTCGTTTCTAAAAAGAAGACACCTACTAGGAGACCAGGCCTGAGGAGTGCTGCTATGGTAAGGGAAGTAACCCCCACGACTACGGAGGATGAAACCTCGGCAGACCCTGGACCTGATGTTTATGTGGAAAGACTACGTGACGAGATCCTGGATGGGATAAGCTTAGCTTATCGTTCCCTTAAGGAGACCGTACTCAAGATGAATGAGATTAACGATTATATTGTTAGGAGGCATGTTATTAGGACTCAAATTAAGAGTACGAGTATGGAAACTGTTGAACTGCTGGGGAGAACTTCTAAGCTCTTGAAGCACCTTTGTAAGACTCGCATGAAACAATGCTCTACGATGGTTGATAAACGAACTTGGCGGGACACGGCTACGCAAATGACTCCTCGGGCTGATAAGATGACTATTGGCAAATTCCAGAGTGGTAATATTAAAGGAGGAGTTCGCACTCATAAAGATAAGACGAATAAGGGCCGTACTAAAACTGTGACCCGAGAAATTTCTGTGAGTGGTTCTGAGTATCGGCAACCTCTCAGGCCTATGGCGACAATTGCTGCTACTGGTCAGGAAGGCCCCCCTCTCTAATTATGAGACGGTAGGCACCGAATCTTCGGAGACTTGGACTAAGGTAGGAAATAAGAAGAGAAAAAAGAAGAAAACAGCGAATAAAGCTGTTCTACTATCTGCGCCTTCATTAGGCCCTCGTAAGGTTAGGACTAAAGGCCCGACTGCTAGGCCGGAGGCGGTCATTGTCAAGACAAAAGCTGACAAGACGTATGCCGAGGTTTTTCGACAGGTCGCGGTTACAGCCGGAAGAGAATTGGGTGCTGTTAGCTCGGTGAAACGTTCTAGAGCCGGACACCTAATTTTGGAGGTTAAGAAAAGTGGAGACACGGCTAAACTTAGTGCTGTGGTTGATAGAGTTTTGGGTCCTGATAGCGGTGTTAGAGCGTTAAAGCCGACGATTACGCTGGAGATTCGGGAATTAGATCCCATTGTCGAGAAGGACATTGTTCTTAGGGGGCTGTCGACTAGATACGGCGTCCCTGTAGAACAAATTGTTTGGAGAACTTTGAGAGACTCATACGCGGGGTCCAAAACCGCAGTTGTTGACCTCCCTACCAACGAATGCAAGGACCTAAAAAATGGGGATAGAGTCAGGATCGGATATGTGATCGCCAAAATCAGGATCGTCCCGCGAGTGACTAGATGTTTTAGATGTCACGGCTTTGGACACCTCTCTTACTCCTGTCGGGAGAAACTTCAGGGAGAATTATGTCGGAGATGCGGATACGAAGGTCATAATATACGTGGCTGTGCTGCTGTGCAGCGTTGCATTTTATGTATTAAAAAAGGCGTTCACGAGACAAAGTGTGCGCACATAGCTGGCTCTAGTATTTGCCCAGTCTATAAGGAGGCTGCTACACGCGCCATGAGTAAGGCTTCGCCTTCCAGTTGACAGTTCTTCAAATAAACATGAACCACTGCCGTTTGGCTCACGATCTACTGATGCAAACGGTAGTGGATCATAAGGTAGATGTTGTCCTTGTGTCGGACCTACTATACAACCCGGGAGACTGGATTGTTAATGAGACCAGGACTGCCGCTGTCTGGATAACTGGTATAAACGGTTATTACTTGAGGGCGGACGAGATTATCTTAAATGATGCCTTTGTCTATGTACGGTGTGGTATGCTAAGTTTTATTAGCATTTATCTTTCCCCTAATAAAAGTGGAGAATTCATTGACTTTACTCTGGACACACTGGCGAATATTTTGTTGACTGGTAGGGAGAGTAGTATTTTAGGTGGTGATGTTAATGCTAAATCACCGATATGGAGTTCTCGTATCGTGGACGAGAGAGGCCTTCTTTTGACCAACTGGCTGGAGGATTGTGGACTTGTACCCACAAATCCGTCTGGCGGGCCCACTTTTACGGGTAGAGGTACCCCTTCTCGCATAGATATTTTGGCTGCCAGTATTACGTTATTTGGTAGAATTACGAAAAGCCGCGTTTTAGCGGATTTAACTGGGTCTGACCATCAATATGTTATCCATAGTTTTAAGATGCGGGGATTGGCGATACAGCAACCTGTACATATCGCAGCTAAATGGTCTGTGAAATCTCTGAAGGTGGAGACATTAGTTGAATCGTTTTCGGACAGTGTTCAGGATATGGACACTGAAATGCTTGACATGCCCGAAACTATGCAACTGATTAGTGCTATAAGAAATGCGTGCGATGCTTCTATGAAGAAAGCTGAAGGTCGTGTATGCAAGAGACCACCAAATTTTTGGTGGAATGAAGAAATTGCGACTCTTAGGAAAATAGCTACAAAGGCCAGAAGGGTGATGACGCGTGTCAGAAAGAAATACCCGGAGGTATACCCGGTTAGGAAGGAGGCCTACTGTATTGCGCGGAAAAAACTTAATAGGGCTATCAGAGCTGCCAAAGATTTGGTCTATGCTCGTTATTGCGAAGAATTGAAATTCAATCTTTGAGGCCGTCCTTACAAAGCGGTGATGAAATTTATTAAGAGTAGAGCTCCGGCGCGTCCTTTAAAAGGTCACGATACTGTGAAAATTATCGATAAATTGTTCCCAAACGGTAGTCCCGACGTTTTAGCGGGTGCAATGGAAGAAATCAGCGATAAATATTCTTCTGGGCATGGATGGGGTGTTTACGATCTCACCTATCCAACTGTTACTGAGGAGGATGTAATTATGGCTGCGGGCCAGATATCGTTGGGCAAGGCTGTTGGACGCGATGGAGTCCCTAATGAGGCTATTAAGGCGCTGGCTAGCAGCTTCCCCACTGTTTTTAAAGCACTTTTTAATGGAATATTTGAAAGGGGTATTTACCCCAGTCAATGGAAGACCTCGCGGGTTGTTTTAATTCCTAAGGCGAACAAAGGAAATGAGAGTATCAAAAGTTTTAGACCTCTTAGCATCTTGGATGCACTCCCTAAACTGTTTGAATATATATTACGCGATAGGCTTATGGAAAATATTGGCGAGGAAGGATTTTCCAATGCGCAATATGGATTTAGGAAAGGTAAATCTACCGTCGACGCACTTTGGTGCGTGCAAAATTTTATTAAGTTGGCGGCAGACAAATAGAACTACGCGGTACTGATATCGTTAGGCGTTAGAAACGCGTTTAACTGTTTAGACTGGGATATGGTTGCCTCTGAAATGGAGAGAAGGAATTTTCCTCTTTATTTGAGGAGGATACTTCTTTCTTACCTTGACCAGAGAGAGTTTGAAGTTCAGGCCATGGAGCAGAAAGTCAGGCGACAGATGTTTATGGGTGTTCCCCAGGGGTCGGTCATTGGCCCGATCATATGGAACATGGTCTATGATGGCTTATTAAATCGGACCATGAGCGCAGGATGCAAAGTCGTCGGGTACGCTGACGATGTCGCGCTCCTTGTGATGGCTAACACCTTAGATGCGCTCGAAGCTAAGGTGGGTATAGAGGCTCGCGGTATCGAGGACTGGCTGTATGGGGCGGGACTGACGCTAGCCGTGGAAAAAACGGAAGTATTGTTTTTAAATAAAAGATGGCGACCATGTGGTTACTGCCTCCCTCTTTTAAACCAGGAGATCGCCCCTTTACCAGCGATAAAATATCTTGGGGTATTCTTTGATTCAAGGAAGAATTTTAATGCGCATACTGAGTATGCAACTAATAAAGCTATGAAGGTGATAGGTGCGCTTTCGCGGCTTATGCCCAATACTTCGCCGCTTTCTGTTAATAGACGGAAATTATATTATAATGTGTTAAAGAGCATAATTTTATATGCTTCTCCTATTTGGGCTGACTCTGCGAGGGAAGGCCGTAACGAGGCCTGGTTAAGGTGAACTCAAAAGTTTGGCTTGATACGAGTTACGGCTTCCTATAGGACTGCGTCGCACCTTTCTCTGTGCGTACTTTCAGGTATCTATCCTATTGAGGTCACCATCGAGCTTAGGAAGAGAATTTATATCGAGGAACGCAAGAAAACTAGGAGAGTAATTACGACCTAGGAAGACCGGAACTGGGTCAGGGATGACCTGTCCAGACGAATTCTTAATTTACATCAGGACGCGTTGAATCAGTGGCAGGATAGGTGGGATGCCGCTATAGAATCGAGATGGGTTTATTCGTGGTTACCGAACGTCGCTTTGATGAGGTTGTCCACTTTTGCCACGGTTGACTTCTGCGTTTCGCAGATACTCACTGGACACGGATGCTTTAGAGCCTATCTTTTTCGCATAAAAAGAGCTGCCTCTCCTACGTGCTGGTTTGGCTGTAACGCGCCTGATGATGCGTCTCACACCTTTTTTGACTGTTGTCGATGGGATGCTGAGAGATTTGAGCTTTGGAATAGGATGGATCTTGATGGGCCATACTATCCTGCAAATGTTATGATTAGGGCACTAACAAATAGTGTATGTTGGTGTGCCTTTGCTGACTTTTGCAACACGGTAATGCGTGCCAAGCAAAGGCATGAACGTGCATTGGTGAGAGGCGAGATCGTTATATTTATAGAGACTGATCCCCTGGAATCGATCGCGGGGCTGTTCGTTGAACAATCGTTTTAAAAATACCGATTCACTGCATTTATTACTACAGATGATCGGTGTGTGTTTTAATTTTATGTAATTTTGATCTATGATCACGGAAGCTATTAAGCTTTGGCTAATGTAGCCACTTTGAGGCCCTGACAAATACCATCCTAAGCTGCGTGAGGGTGACTACTTGAGTAGTTCTGCCAACTTAGTAAGTCAGGGAGAGGTGGTAGGTTGAGGATTTATGGTGGGGGTTTTAGTCGGTAGGGTATTTATATACGAGTCCGACACTACCGGCCAGACAGCCGGTGTGCGTAAAAAGCATTTCCCCCACCGAAACAAAAAAAAAAGGTGGGACACCCTGTATAGGATACTTTTTATCCCGATTTTTGTAAGCGATCTGCACCAAATTTTGTATTATTACTCTCTAGAACCCTGCAGAAAATATAGGCTACCATGCAATCTGGACATTCCACCCCTTCCCCCTTATTTCACCTTATTGACACTCAGTGATATTCGAACTTTTAAGGTGGAATCTTTGCGCGTGAATCGCCGATCCACGCGCCGTCTGATCGGTCATGGGTTGCCGAGTCGTGCTCGCCAAGCCGACTTACCGAGCCTGGACGAGCCGAGCAAGCTCGCTGAGCCACGTTCCGTCTGATCGGTCATAGCTCGTCGAGTCGTGCTCACCAAGCCGAATCGCCGAACCTGGACAAGCCGAGCAAGCTTGCCGATACACGTGCCGTCTGATCGGTCATGGCTCGCCGAGTCGTGCTCGCCAAGCCGACTTACCGAGCCTGGACGAGCCACGTTCCGTCTGTTTCCCTTTACCCGTGCAACGCCGGGTAGGCGACACCGGGGTAGGTTGTAACACGGAGTAAATTGTAACATAACATTGTTAACAATTGTAACATCTTACGCGAGATTCTGAGGCGCTACAGGACGTCGCTGACATCTTAAAGGGTCCACCTATCAGAGATAAGTACAGGTTTCTTAAGCAACACATCATGAATCGCCTAGCCGAAACTGCAGACCGCCAGCTGCAGCGGGTCTTGAACGAGCTTGTGTTGGGGGACAAGAAGCCCTCGCAACTGCTGCGAGAAATGCGTGCCCTGGCGGGTGACATGCAGCGCCTCTTGAAGATTTTCAGGGCCACCAGGCTCGATGAGCTGGCAAGGGGCAGCGGATGAGCTCATGGAGGGGCCTCAAGTCCCAGGCCCAGCTGTCATGGCCACCGCCACTGGCTCGCGACAGACGTCTCCAGTGCGTCAAACGCCAGATGCCCATCGGGTGGAAAACTCTGCTTTCGGCGATCTTTAGAAGAGCTCATCACTCTCAACCGAGAGCTTATCTCATTAACCAAGGGTTTGCGTGACAAGCCTTCCGAAAGGGAGTCGAAACACCATTCTCGTGGCCGCTCATGCCCCCGATCGCCCTCTCCAGCGCAGGGGCGCTGATGTTATTACCACAAGAGGTTTGGGGCAGAAGCCTATTGCTGTCTTGCACCGTGCAGTTTTAGCACCACTGCTGTGGCAGCGGCGAGCCTCCCAAAAAAACTAGTATCCTCGTCGACCGCCAGGACGAACGTCGACGCAAACAACAATGCACCACCCTCCCAGGAATGTCGACTCCATCTGTTTGACAGTAATTCTAACCTTAAATATCTGATTGACTCAGGGTCTACGCTGTCTCTAGTAACTAGACGCCACTATGCTGGCAGACTCACTCCTACGGACTTCGACTTAAGCGCAGCCAACGGGTCCAGAATCAAAACGTAGGGGCAGAAGATGCTCTCACTCAACCTCGCACTTTGCCGAGAGTTCCAGTGGGCCTTTGTCATCGCAGATGTCCGCCAGGCCATCATAGGCACTGATTTCCTTTCCCCTTATGGTCTCCTGATCGACTTGAAGGGTCGGTGTCTTGTTGACCCCCTCACCAGGATTGCTGGGCAGGGACTCTTGTATCCGGCTGCCGTCCACACGGTCTCGACGGCGTTCCAGGCGATTCACGCCGACAGCCCTGACGGCGCCAAGTACGCCGAACTTCTCCGGACATACAAGGACCTTACACGGCCTAAGACGGTGATAGTCCCGGATACTGTCACTCCGGTCCCACACCACATTGTCACGACCAGACCACCGGCTTTCGCACGCCCACAACGTCTCACCGGCGACAAGTTGGCAGCAGTGAACCAACACATCGAGCTCCTGTTGTACCACGGTGTCATCCGACCGTCCGGCAGCTCTTGGTCGAGCCCACTGCTCCTCGTCAAGAAGAAGAAAAAGAAGAGGAAGGAAGATAAGACAGAGGAAATTACTTGGGACTGGCGCGTGACCGACGACTACCACGGCGTTAATGCCCTCACCGAGCCGGATCGCTACCCAATTCCTTGTCCAGAGGATCTCCTCCAGAGTTTCCACGAAACTGAGGTTTTCTCCACTATCGATCTCGAATGCGCGTACCACCAACGTATCGACCTCGAACGCGCGTATCGGTGGCGTCCGAGGACATCGGTAAGACTGCTCTGACAACGCCTTTCGGACTCTTCGAGTTCCTGGGCATGCCGCCGGGTCTCAAGAACAGCGGCCAGACTTTGTACCGCCACATGGACAACATCCTCAGGGGCCTGGATTTCGTAAGATGCTACATCGACGACCTCATAGTCGTCTCCAACTCTCACGACGAGCATGTAAAGCACTTCGGGATTGTCTTCGACATCCTACGACAGCACAATTTGACCATCAACCACGAAAAGTGCCACTTCGGCAAGGAGGAGGTCACCTACCTGGGATACGTCGTAAACAGGTACGGCTACTATTGCGGCCGAGATTCAGCGCGCCGCTTCGCGCTGATTTAAATGTGCGCGCGAGAGCGAGTAAACACGGTGACGCAACGTCGGTAAGGCCGGTTACTGGATTCCCGTTTTTTTTGCCCGAGCTCGAACGTTCGGCTTCCGGAAATTAGACAGTTAGTTCCTCGAACACCTGATAATTGTCAACACGCTCTCCCACGCACGTATTACCAGCATCTTTGTCGCCCAGCGACCCACGGGTTTTTGACCAGCCACGAAAACGGCCCTTCGAGCCATTGCGCCCCGCGCACTGTACACAGTTTGTACATACTTTTCGTTTGAGTGTTAACGTCGTGTTGTGAGTGGTGTTGGGTTCGTGAGATACATAGGTGGAGTGATCGTCCGTTATTGTAAACGACACCCACAACGCCTTCACAAGGCATACGTTTAAACAGCTACCGACCTCCAGTGGACAAAGTGGAGGCTATCTCTTCATACCCGAAGCCTGATACCGTCTCCGACTTGCGTCGATTTATCGCTATGCTACATTACTACCGCCGCTGTATACCGCATGCCGCGGAAATGCAGGCACTGCTGTGTGCTTACTTGAAGGATGCCAAGAAGAAGGAGAACCGGAGGATCCCGTGGACTCCCATGACCGAGGAGTGCTTCCAGGCCTGCAGAGACAGCATCGTGGCGGCCGCTCGGACTGTTTTCCTCTCGCCGACAGCCCAGCTGTCCCTCACCACTGACGCCTCCGACATCGCCATCGGCGCGGCTCTCGAACAGAGGGTGGACGGCATCTAGACGTCGCTTGGTTTCTTCTCACGGAAGTTGATCAGCGCCGAAACACGTTACAGCACGTATGACCGTGAGTTGCTAGCCGTTTCCTCGTGAATGAAATATTTTAAACACATAGTTGAATGCCGACCTTTCATCATCCGGACGGACCACCGCCCATTGGTACACGCTTTCGCCCAACGGCTGGACACAGCCTCTCCCAGGCAGCAACGTCCTCTGGATTTCATCTTCCAGTATACCACGGAGATCGTTCACGTGAAGGGCGAGGACAATCTCGTCGCGGACGCTTTGTCCCGCGTGAGTGCATTGGACATGCCCACCGCCCTGGACGCGGCTACAATCCAGGCCGCCCAGGAACAGGACTCAGAACTGGAGACGGCGCGCACGGACACGTCCCTCTCCCTCCAGCCGTTGTCTATCGGCGCGGATACCGTTTGGTGCGACGTCACGGCTGGCGTCGTGAGGCCATATCTTCCCCGGAGCCTCCGTAGGAAGACTTCCTGAAGGCTTAGGGTAAAGTTCGTCTGGCCGGGGATCGGAGGAGACGCGCTTTACTGGGCACGCGAGTGCGCACCATGTCAGAGCGCGAAAATCCACAGGCACAACAAGGTCGCCCCGAACAACATTGAGGTCCCTGACAGCCGTTTCAACCACATACATATGGACATAATCACCATGCCGCTGGTTGGAGACCTTCGTTATTGCCTCACAGTCATTGATCGTTTCTCGAGGTTGCCAATTCCTGTCCCTCTCAAGGATATACAAGCGAGCACCGTGGCCGCGGCTTTCTACGAGCATTGGATCTGCAACCATGGCACGCCGCTTACCATCACCACTGACCAAGGGACTCAATTCGAGTCTGCCCTTTTCACCGCCCTGGCGCAGATGGTCGGGGCCCGAAGAATTCACACGACGCCATACCACCCCCAGGCAAACGGGATGGTCGAGAGGTGGCATCGGACTCTCAAAGCCGCCTTGATGTGTAGCCCGCTCGTCCCTTGGCCCCAGCTATTGCCGACCGTCCTTCTTGGATTGCGCACGACGTTGTAACGAGTTATTACGGTGGGACGCGAATCTTCCCCCCCATCATCAGTCGTGCCTGGCACGGCCCGCTGCTACTGAGCACGTCCGCGAGATGGCTGCGCACCGAGCGGCGCTCGCGCTCGCGAAGTTCGCGCGGCGCCGCTAATAAGCCAGCGCGGCGGGCCCGTCAGGCAGAGTCGCCCAGTCCGCCGCGACACGTTGCAGTGAGAGGACGTACGTATCTTCGCTCGCGATCATAGTGTTTCAAAGTAATCTTGACTCAGTGTGCTTCTCTCCACGTTCTAACGTCCCGCGGTTAGATTACTGGTGATTTCAACACCAGATCAAACTCCTGTGCATTCCTCCCTCCGTGGAGGCGCTTCGCAGGAACATTTTGGACTAACCCGTCAGGGGTAAATCTCTCCTTACCCTAAATACTGGTTCTACTCTGGAGTAACTATTGCTGCTGCCTACAAGAGTGGTCACCCCAGTGACCCCACGGACCCTCCAAGGGACGATGGGCTCTCCCTGGAAGTGCTAGATGCAGCCAAAATGGTAAGTAAATCCATTTTTACTGAGCCTAAATCTACTGCCGCGAAAAGATCGGCCGTGGCACCCTTAGAAACCCTCCAGGGATACACCTCCTCCGAACATTCCGACCATTCTCCAAATTCCGAACGATCAGGAAATAAAGCTACAGTCGAAAGACATAAGGATAAATCAGCAAAGAGCAAAAAAACGAAGCGCGAGAAACTAAACCCGGGGAAAAATCCCAGCTCAGCGAATCCTTCTAACTCGCAAATAACTTCCATTATGGAGCAGGATAGTATTCCTAATATAGCGGTTTCTAACCGCTTCGCGGTCCTCGCTGCTTTCAAACTGGCGCAAGACCTCCATAGCATCACGTTAGCCTCTAACAAAAAAATGTCGCCGGAAGTAAACAAGGCGACTCTTGGCTCTGCCAGCCAAACCCATGGCCAACAAAATACAGCTGGCCCGTCCGTAAACATTACCGACTCGCGTGTTCCTGAACCCCCACCACTATACATTTTCAACTTCGAGTATAATATTGCTAAATTTGAACGAGAACTCGCAAGGGACTTTGGAAAGTCATTTGCTATTAAATATCTTGGCAATAAGATTCGCCTCCAATTTGAGGAAATTAACTTATTTAAAAAATTCAAACAGGCTTTAATTGACGGTAATATCCCATACTTTACGTTATCGCTAAACACAGAACGCGGGCTATGGCACTAAAGGGCCTCCCTGAGACCCCTCCTCAGGAAATACTTGATGAACTTAAAAATAAAGGCCTAAATCCCTTAACATGCATTCCCATCACTAGCAATGGTAATAGTAAACAGTCCTTATTTTACATCTACGAGGTCACACTCCATCCGGGCACTGCACCGAACACGGTCACTAAAGTAAATGCTGTCTTTAGTACCAGAATCTATTGGGAAAATTTTTTTCCAAAAAAAATTACACACAATGTTTTCGTTGCCAAGCTTACGGGCACTCTACTTCCAATTGTGGACTACCACAAAAATGCGTAAAATGTGCCGGCGCCCATAGCTCTGCGGAATGCCAGAAATCAAGGGAGACTCCTCCCAAATGCATTAATTGCGCCGGACCGCACACAGCCAACTACGGACAGTGTCCTGCACTTCTAACGTACCTGGAAAAACGCAAAGCAAGTCCAAGAAACTTGTGACGTAGCGTCCCAGCGCGAGGAATCGAGTACACGGCGGTGCGAACGGGAGTGAGCGAGAGGCCGAGCGCGCGGGCGACCACAGCCGAACACGACCGAACCGGCCCGAGGCGCGCCGGTCTCGCGACGCGTCAAATGACGCTCACTCCCCATTGCGCCGCTAGATCGCGTCGGTTTCTCGCTGCTGGGAATTTCCAAGAATTCGGACATAAGCCCCGGCGTCACGGAGCCAAGACAGTTCGAGTGGGGCTACGGATCCCCCTCCTAGACCGCCTGCCTGGATGCTGCCCGGTGCAAGCACACTAGCGAGAAATTCCGCATACCCGCCGATCATATGATCGCCTGTCCTCTCCTTTCCGCTACCGTTCCGAACCGAGACGCCTGGAAGTTGCCCGGTCTCTTTCCTACTGCCGCCTCCGACAAGAGACGCCTGGAAGTTGCCCGGTCTCTTTCCTACTACCGAATCCGACAAGAGACGCCTGGAAGTTGCCCGGTCTCTTTTCCTCTACCGACTCCGACAAGAGACGCCTGGAAGTTGCCCGGTCTCTGTCTCTCTACCGCTCCGACAAGAGACGCCTGGACGCTGCCCGGTCTCTTCCCTACCGTTCCGATAAAGAGACGCCTGGAAGTTGCCCGGTCTCTTTCTCTCTACCGCTCCGATCAGAGACGCCCGGCAGGTGTTCGGTCTCCGGCGCGTTCCAATAGCGAGACGCGCGGCGTACCGTCAGACCGAAACGACGAGAACGCGTAGCGACTCATGTAAATAGTGTATATAGCCTCATCTGTAGGACAAGTCAATAAACGCAATATTCATCACTACATAAGGATTCTATCACACCCTGGCGTACCGACTGAGTCTATCCCTACGAATCCTTATACCCGGAGGAACAACCGTCACAAATTGGCGCCCGAACAGGGACCCGAAAAAGGAAGAATAACCAATGAGCCCCGCGCTCACTCGGTTGTACCAGCTGAACAAGGGAGAACTCGTCGAAGCCCTTGCGGCAGCAGGCGAAAGTACCGAAGGCTCGTTCGAACAGCTACGCGCTCGGCTTCGCCAATACCTAATAAACACCGCCGCAATGGGGAAACAGGACGAAACAACGACCACCAGTGCCCAGCCACCGGGGATACTGGTCCACGAGCCCGAAGACACCTCCGCACTGCCACCCATCACTAACGCCATGGATCGCGTCCGGAAATGGGGATGCCACTTCGACGGCACCAAGGACGCCCGCGACTTCGTGGAGCGAATCGTTGAGCTCCAGGAAGGCTACGGCATCACGGAAGAGCAACTCCTTCGCTGCCTGCCCGAGCTCCTAAGGGGACAGGCCCTCCTGTGGCACCGCAGCAACCGACTCGAATGGTCCACGTGGGCGGACTTCGAAAGAAGTTTCCGCCTGTATTACGTTCCGACCACCAGCCAGTACGAACTAGAGGAGGAAATCCTTCGCCGAAAACAAAAACCAGGGGAAGGAGCCAGCGATTACGTCATCGGCATAAGGACGCTGATGCGACGCCACGGCAACTACCCACCGGACCGCCAACTCGACCTGATTCACCGAAACTTGCTGCCCGAATATCGGCAATATATTAGACGGAGGGACTGCACCAACATCACGACCTTACTCGAAACGGCCATCGAGTACGAAGCCATCGAGAAGGAGAAAAAGGCGACCCCCGGAACCGCCCTTGCCGCCAAATCGCAGCCCGTTCGCCCAGCCCTCGCGACCGTCGCTACCAACTACAGCCGAGAAGCCTGCTGCTGGCGCTGCGGACAACGGGGCCACCGGCGGCAGGACTGTAGACAACCAGCGCGCCTCTTCTGTTCACGCTGCGGACAGGACGGACGACTCTCGCGCGACTGCCCGTGCCAGCCACCATCGGGAAACGGCACGGGGCCCAGACTGCAGGGAACCGCCCTACCACCGGCCAGTCCTGTGCCCCAGTAAGTTCGCCGGACCAGCCTGCACGACCGTTCGCGACCATCATCCTGCACGGTCGCCGATACCGAGCACTCCTGGACACAGGAGCCACACGATCCTACCTGCGACAGGACGTAGCGGATCATTGCCGCCGCCACGGCAGCACCCTCACTCCAACACGCCTCCAAGCCCGCTTAGCCGACGGCTCCATGGCTCCCCTCGCCGGGGACCTGCGAACTTCGGCCCGAGTAGAACACCAGCAATTGACGCACCAGTACGCCGTCCTCCCGGCCCTCGCACAACCAGTCATCCTCGGCATGGATGCGCTCAAAAAATTAAGGGTCCACATGACCCTCGGTCAGCGAATATTAATTCCCGACGTTGCCACCATCGAACCGACCAACGGCGCGACCGCCTGCACTCCGACGCAGGCCGAAGCCCTACAAGAACTCCTGGATGAGGAGCTGCCAAAATTTCAGGCCCTGCAGGGGACCACACAGCTCACGGAACACACCATCCGTTTAAAACCAACCGCACCATTGAAACAACGCTATACGCCCAGGAACCCGGCCATGCAGCAAATTATTAACGACGAAGTAAATAAAATGCTGGCCGAGGGCATCATCGAGCCCTCCCGAAGCCCATGGAGTTCGCCCGTCGTCCTGGTTCGAAAAAAGAACGGAAAACGACGTTTTTGCATCGACTTTCGGCGTGTAAACCGGGTCACCGAAAAGGACGCCTACCCCCTTCCACAGGTGGAGGCCACCCTCAGCAAGCTTCGGGAGGCCCGGTTCATTTCTACGATCGACCTGGCCAACGGGTACTGGCAGGTACCCCTCGCCCCCGAAAGCAGACCGATAACCGCCTTCACCGTGCCGGGCCGCGGGCTCTACCAGTTCCGGGTCATGCCCTTCGGCCTGCACTCCGCACCCGCCACCTTCCAGCGACTACTCGACCAGGTCATCGGACCCGAGCTGGAACCACGAGCCTTCGCGTACCTAGACGACATAATTGTACTGGGTCGCACATTTGAGGAGCACCTCGACAACCTCCGCGAGGTCCTGCGCCGGCTGCAAGCCGCCAACCTGCGAATTAATCCGGAGAAATGCGACTTCTGCCGAACCGAGCTGAAATACCTCGGCCACATGGTCACCACACAAGGGATCAAGACCGACCCCGAGAAAGTACAGACCATCCTAGGCATCCCGGCCCCCACTAACCTCCGTGAACTCCGCCGGTTTCTGGGAATGGTATCATGGTATAGGCGGTTCATCACGCATTTTGCCGACACCACCGCACCGCTAACCAAACTCCTCCAGAAAAAGCGAAAGTGGGCATGGGGCCCCGAGGAAGACACAGCGTTCCGCGCCCTCCAACATCAACTGGCCGCCGCACCAGTACTAACCTGTCCCGACTTCACCAAACCGTTCACCCTACAAACCGACGCCAGTGAAGAAGGCCTGGGAGTGGTGCTGACGCAGGAAACGACGGAGGAAGAACAGGTCATCGCCTACGCCAGCCGAACACTGAACCCCGCCGAGCGAAACTATTCCACCACCGAAAAGGAATGCCTGGCCGTGGTGTGGGGAATCCGGAAGATGCGACCATACCTCGAAGGCTACCAGTTTACGGTACTGACCGACCACCAGGCCCTTAAGTGGCTCCAAAACATCGAAGATCCATCCGGCCGCCTCGCACGCTGGAGCCTGGAGCTCCAGCAGTACGATTTCAGCATCAAATATCGCAAAGGAGCCACCAACCTGGTAGCCGACGCCCTCTCCAGGCAACCCGACGACATACACACGGCCGACGATCCACCAGGGTGCTCGTGGTACACGCGCATCAAGGAGCAAATTCAGAGCGAACCCACCAAACATCCGGACTACCGGATTACAGAAGACCAAGTGTACCGTCGATTCCCCGACCTTACCGGACGACTAACCAACCCCGAGGCCGAGTGGAAACTGTGCGTGCCCCGACCGATGCGCGCCACCGTACTCGCCGAAAACCACGACGCCCCGACCGCCGGCCACCTGGGAATCACCAAGACCGCGGCCCGGCTCGCCGAACGGTACTACTGGCCCGGGATGTTCCGAGAAGCAGCCATGTATGTTCGGCGATGCACCACCTGCCAGAAGTACAAAGTCCAGCAACAAGCACCGGCGGGGCAAATGTACACGACCCCCGTCCTCCAGCCGTGGGAAGAGGTTTCCGCGGACCTCGTCGGCCCCCTGCCCCGATCCAGCAAGGGGCACACCACGTTATGCGTCTTTCAAGACAAATTCACTAAATGGGTGGAGGTCCAACCCCTACGGCAAGCCACCGCGCCCGCAGTCACCCGGGCCTTGAAGGACCAAATATTACTCCGGCACGGCTGCCCCCGAGTCATCATCACCGATAACGGCCGGCAGTTCGAGAGTAGAGAGTTTGGGGCCCTCCTAAAAGACGCCGGAAGCGAACACAGAAAAACACCACCGTACTCCCCACAGTGCAATCCCGTGGAACGCGTGAACCGCGTCCTGAAAACCATGATCGCCCAATATACGGCAGAGAATCACCGTCACTGGGACCGGTGGATCCACGAGCTGGTCTTCGCATACAACACGGCCAAGCACGAGAGCACCGGATTCACCCCAGCCTTCCTAACATACGGACGCGAGCTGAGCCCGGCGGCCACCCTGTACCGCCCACCGGACGCCGTTCCACCGGACCACGATAGCGCCGATACCCGGTTCCGCCGGCAACAAATAGAACACCTGCAGGACGCCCTCGCAGTGGCCCGACGGAACCAAGCCCGAGCTTTTGAAACGCAGCGTAAACACTACAATTTACGCCGGCGGGACTGGAGACCAACGATCGGCGCCGAGGTAATGAGGCGGGAGCACCACCTGTCAGACGCCGCGCAAGGCTTCGCAGCCAAACTCGCCCCGAAATTTGCAGGCCCGTACCGGGTTACCAAACTCAGGGGGCCAAACATTGTCGAACTCAAGGACAACCGCAATCGCACCAGCCGGGCCCATGTAAAGGATTTAAAGCCCTGCGAAAATAACATAAATAGCGAGGCAGCGGCCAGAGGACAGCCCGGCGAACCCGGAAGCGATTTCGACACGAGCCAAGACAAAGTCACCGAGTCATCACCGGCACACCATGGACGACCTGCTCGAGATCCACATGCGAGAGCTCGAGAGCCCGCGACTGCAGCAACAATTCCGGGAGCTCTTCGGGGAGTCCTCGGAGGAGGACTCACCCTCACTCGACCGCCACCGGCCACCGTCCTTGCCCCCAACTCCGGGCAAGGGCCTACCAGCGTTGGCGAGAACGCCGTCGCCAGCCCCGAGGACGCCGCCTGCGCCCCGGAAGCCGCCCACGAGCCACAAGCCGGCAGGTCGCCCGAAACCACGGTTCGCACCGTGGGGAGGACCCCAAACGGAGCCGCCACCAGTACCCGCACCGGGGACGAATCCGCGGCCCCCAGCCTCCACCGATCCGCCAACACCACCCTCCACCGGACCGACAGCCGCCCGACGCCCGACGGCACCGAAGCGCCAGCCATCCGACCCCGTGGCCGCCCGCGCACACAAGCGCGGAGCAGGAGGTGCCAGGCAAGGAGCAGGAGGCGCCGCCACCAGCCCCGACACCGCAACGCCCAGCACCGGAGCACCGACCAGCGGCCAGCCAGGGCGAGCCCCCTCTGCCGAGGCCCCGCGCCGATACCGCACCCGGGCCTTCGTGCGCAGCCAGCAAGGCCACGACCCCTAGGGCCCCGGAGGACACCGTGGACGACCAGGGCTGGACCTTCGTCGACCTGGAGCGCCTCCGGGAAGGGCAGCGCTTCCGCGTCCGCCAGAACGGGAGGATAATCCAGCTGCGCCGCGTCTCCCCGACCACCATTAAATTTAAGTTAGTATAAGTTAGTCCTAAGCCTAGTTTAAGTGTTCCAGGGGTAGTTTAAGCGTGGAGGGTAGCCGACAGCCAAAACTTTAGTTCATAAGGGTGGAGGGTAGCCGATGGGCATAAGCTAGTCTATAAGGAAATAAAGATTAAAAACGAAACACGCGTACCGCGCATTTATTACGTTCGCATCTCTCTCCGAAGAAAGAGGGGGATGTGACGTAGCGTCCCAGCGCGAGGAATCGAGCACACGGCGGTGCGAACGGGAGTGAGCGAGAGGCCGAGCGCGCGGGCGACCACAGCCGAACACGACCGAACCGGCCCGAGGCGCGCCGGTCTCGCGACGCGTCAAATGACGCTCACTCCCCATTGCGCCGCTAGATCGCGTCGGTTTCTCGCTGCTGGGAATTTCCAAGAATTCGGACATAAGCCCCGGCGTCACGGAGCCAAGACAGTTCGAGTGGGGCTACGGATCCCCCCCCTAGACCGCCTGCCTGGATGCTGCCCGGTGCAAGCACACTAGCGAGAAATTCCGCATACCCGCCGATCATATGATCGCCTGTCCTCTCCTTTCCGCTACCGTTCCGAACCGAGACGCCTGGAAGTTGCCCGGTCTCTTTCCTACTGCCGCCTCCGACAAGAGACGCCTGGAAGATGCCCGGTCTCTTTCCTACTACCGCCTCCGACACGAGACGCCTGGAAGTTGCCCGGCCTCTTTCCTACTACCGAATCCGACAAGAGACGCCTGGAAGTTGCCCGGTCTCTTTTCCTCTACCGACTCCGACAAGAGACGCCTGGAAGTTGCCCGGTCTCTGTCTCTCTACCGCTCCGACAAGAGACGCCTGGACGCTGCCCGGTCTCTTCCCTACCGTTCCGATAAAGAGACGCCTGGAAGTTGCCCGGTCTCTTTCTCTCTACCGCTCCGATCAGAGACGCCTGGACGCTGCCCAGTCTCTTCCCTACCGTTCCGATAAAGAGACGCCTGGAAGTTGCCCGGTCTCTTTCTCTCTACCGCTCCGATCAGAGACGCCTGGACGCTGCCCGGTCTCTTTCCCACCGTTCCGATAAAGAGACGCCTGGAAGTTGCCCGGTCTCCTTCCTACCGTTCCGATAAAGATACGCCTGGACGCTGCCCGGTCTCTTTCTCTCTACCGCTCCGACAAGAGCCGCCCGGCCGGTGTTCGGTCTCCGGCGCGTTCCAATAGCGAGACGCGCGGCGTACCGTCAGACCGAAACGACGAGAACGCGTAGCGACTCATGTAAATAGTGTATATAGCCTTATCTGTAGGACAAGTCAATAAACGCAATATTCATCACTACATAAGGATTCTATCACACCCTGGCGTACCGACTGAGTCTATCCCTACGAATCCTTATACCCGGAGGAACAACCGTCACAAACTCTAATGGAGTAGCGCTTATACCCCCCAAAAATTCTAACTCACTCCCTTCACAGGGGACAGTACTTCATCCCCCACCCGTTCGTATCTCACCAACCATTCCTGCCCCCTTCCCATCCTACGCCGATGTAGTTGTTACGGGAGCGAGAGGCCGGCAGACATACCTCCCCTCCCCCGGGGAATATACTGTGACCGGCCGCCCCGGGGATAACCCGTTACAGCCCTGCGGCGTTAATGCAATGCAGGAGTTGATTGGAGCTATCCAGGAACTAAACTCGATTGTAGATATTAATCAAATGCTTTTATCGACACGTTCGCTCATTGAAAATCTAAGACCTTGCCGATCGATAGCAGAAAAATTTCAAGTTTTTTGTACAATACTTGGTACCTTGAATTAGTGTAATGCCTCTTCCAAAAATAATGTTATGGAATACATCCTCGCTGCTGCGTAAGCGCAACGAGCTGATCCGCGTGGTCGCCGGACGGCAGCCAGGTGTCATCCTGATCACAGAGACATGGCTTACTCCACTGATTAATTTCACATTGCCCGGCTACACGATAGTTCGAGCGGACCGCCCTGCCAAGAGCGGAGGAGTTCTTATCTGTATTCATTCCTCTATAAATTACGAGAATTTCTTTCCTACCTGTACGCTTCAGCACGACGCGTGCTTTATCAAACTCACTACGCCAAAGTTGATCATTTGAGTCATGTACGCGCCTCCGGGTTCAATCAGTGACGCTGGGGTCTTCGACTCCCTGACAAGAATGGGTTCCCCCTTCCTGATAGGCGGGGACTGGAACGGGGACTGGAAAATCTTGTTTAACCATATTAACAAATTTCCATACCAAATTATACATCCCAAGGAATTCACACACCAATTGGGCAGAAGTAGACCGTCCACCATCGATTTTTTCATCACGGACTCCATGCTGATTTTTCCTGTATAGTGACCGATGACTTTGACACCCCGCATCGACCAGTTGTCCTGACTGCAAAACCCCCCGTCGGGACAACCAGCCTGGAATCCATCACCGATTGGGAGAAATATAAAAATCTCACGGCTAAGTACTCCATCTTGAGAAATCGTAATACTGTCGATGGTATTGACTCGTGCACTAGAGGCCTAACATCCTTTCTGCACGCCTGTCGGAAGACAGCCGCAACACCTGACTCAAAACATGTTACCAAAAACAAACACCTTCTCGAGGATAACACAGTGCTGTCACTCATCCGTCACAGACGGGCACTACGAAGACGCGGACAACTCCTCTGTGCACAGGTGGTGGCTGGTGAAATACGAGACATTACTGCCACCATCCAGAAAAGGATTTCATATCTCCATTCAAAGGAATGGGACCGCATTCTGAGGGCTTTCTCGCATCCAGACCCCACATTCTGGAGCACGTTCAAGAAAATATCCTCCACTGATAACTCCAGGACTCTTCCACCTCTTCTCAGCGGAGCCAATTCTATTACCAATGATGCCGACAAGGCCGAAATCCTGGCCGCCACTTTCGCGGACATACACCATAATGCAGCCCAGCTCCCATCTAGCATGGACTCAATGGTCGAGGACTTCTCGGCCTCGTTGCAAGCTGCTGTTCCAGATGATGTTACGGCCTTACCGGTCTCCCCCGAACAGATTTTCAATTATATACAAAAAATGGCCTTCAAGAAAGCTCCGGGTAGTGACGGAATCACGGTGTCGATGCTGAAGCACGCGTCGCGGAAAATAGTAGTTCAGATCTATTACATTTTCTCCTCCGCTGTTGCGATTGGCTATTTCCCGAACGCCTGGAAAATATCCAGACTCGTACCGATCCTCAAACCAGGCAAACCTCGTGAACTGCCGTCTAGCTATAGGCCAATTAGCCTACTCTCCATTCTCGGCAAGCTGTGTGAAAAGTGCATACATACCTTTTTAACCGGTTATTTCACAACTAATAAGGTGATAGTTGACCAGCAGTTCGGCTTCCGCATTGGTCACTCGACCGTCCATCAGACGCTTCGCATCGCTCAATCAATTGCGCACGAAATCAATGTTAACAGAGCATTGGGCCTAATCCTCTTGGATTTATCGAAGGCATTTGATTTGGTGTGGCACGCAGCCCTAATTTACAAACTATACTCCATCGGTTTGCCCACAGGCTTCAATAAACTCATAGCATCTTACCTAAAGGACAGATTGATGTTTGTCAGATGCAACCTAGCGAAATCTGCGGTTCGGTCGGTTCCTGCGGGGGTGCCGCAGGGCTCTATTCTCGGACTCACACTTTTTAACATATTTATTAATGATATACCTAAAGCTAAGTTCTGCGACCTTGCCCTCTACGCGGATGACACCGCCTTTTATACCTCCTCATGGCAAATACCGACTCTGGTATTTCGCCTTCAATCCTACCTCGACGAGGTTCTTCATTTCTTCGCGTTTTGGAAACTCCAAATTAACTCAGGCAAAATGGAGGCGTTTATTTTCACCCGTAACTTCAACTACTTGGCAATCAGGCAAAACCATAGAATATATATCAACAACGTTGCAGTGCCCTGGCGCAATGAGGTAAAATACCTCGGCATTATTTTACACTACAAACTAATGTGGAATGCGGCTATCCAAGACCGCATTAACAAGACACTGAAGGTCTATGGCGAACTCCACAGACACATTTCCTACAGATCTCCCCTCAATTTAAAAATTAGACTCCTCATTTACAATACCTGCATCAGACCGGTGCTCACTTACGGGGCACAAGTCTGGTGGAACACGACTCAAACTAACAAAGAGAAGATTCAGAGGATTCAAAATAAGATCTTAAAAACCATAATGCACGCCCCATTCCTATACCCCACCAGGGCTCTGCACCAGGATGCCAAAATCCCTCTAATTAACGATTTTATTTCTAAGCTGATGGATAACTACAAGGTTGTTGACCACTCAAACCCACTTGCGCGTCGCACCGGCACGTACGATCGCAACAAAATACCATACAAGATCAAAGTCCCTTTTCCTATGTCCATTTAATCCTATACCCTCTTCACACTCCAACCTAACCTTCCCTTCCCCTCCCCCCTCCCTGCACTAATTAGATTTTAAGTTTCAGTCTCGCACTTTCTACGCTCATATCTGCACGCCAAAGCTATCTACTATGGATCTTTACAGACAACATACGATCACTCTTCTAACCACTGTCTGTCACTTTGGCAACCATGATACTGCATTAGCCACTTGCATGCGCATGACTTCTTGCTTCTTTTTCAACAACCTTCTAAGCATCGGGACTTTACCGCATCATGCACGTATATTCGTACATCCGTACACTGACGGATACTCAATCTACTTTCAGCTTCACAAGTAATAGCGGTTTTTTTAAAGTTTTCCGCAACACACGCTAGGTGTAATCTATTACAATAACCTTCCGACGATAACACCATATCACCTCACGACGGCCGGTAACCGGGCTGCAGCTCGGAGGGACGTCCCACAGGGAGGAACAAGGAGGATCTCTCCCCCCCCCCCTACTAAGGAAAACTCAAAAAAAAAAACCGTCAGGCAGAGTCGCCCACGAGCGATACGAGCAAACGGATCGAACTCTCCCAGCGATCCCTTGTGCGAACAAGCTGTATCACTGCGTATTTTTGGAGTCCCCAACTTCCACGGCTCCTAGAGAAACGCGAGTCCGCCGACCTCTAGACGCAAGTCGATATCCCCTGTCGAACTTAGGGTCAGACTTTGTCTGTCCCAGAGGACATCCTACAGTCTCCGTTTCTCCCACCGGTTTTACCCACTAGACGAGCAGACACGAGGCTTCCCGGTCAGAGCCATTGGTGGAGACAACAGCCAAGGCACCAGTACAAACACTACACCCCCCACTCCTGCCCCTACCGCCGAAACGTACGGATCCGCGCACTGCGACCGCGACGCGCCGACCGCGCTCCACCACCGATTCCCGCGCCGCGACCGCGACCGACCCGTGAACCGCCGCTCTAGGTTCAGCCGTAGCCTTAAGTCTAGGTTAAGCCGCACACACTCTGTCAGCCAGCATAGACCTGGCTGGGTTAAATTATATTGTAGTCATAGTAATAAATATAGTTTACACGGTTCACCTTGCCTCATTTACTCGGCCACCCAGGACACCCGTCCGTTAAGGAACCTCCACGGAGCGAGGTTACAACGTATAAGGAGGACCAATGCCCGCCGTCGAGATCCACGGCGGGTGACGGGGGACCAGCTCCAGGAGCTGCGCGCTGCATTCTCAGCAGCGCGCCATAAGCTCCGTGTAGCCATCGCCCGGGCCAAAGTCCGTTCGTGCGACGAGTTTCTCCTCTCTCTGAATGAGAACCCCTGCGGGCGCCCGTATAGGAACGTGTTGACTAAACTCGGTCCATGGGCGCCCCCGGTTGCGGAGGGTCTCGATCCCCCGTTCCTTAGGGAAATTTTATCGGTGTTATTCCCTCCTCCTCCTGTTCCGGGGGAGGGAGGCGCCGATGAGGCCGGGGATCCGGAGCTGGCCTGGGGCTACGACATCTTGGATGCCCCAGGAATCAGTGAGGAGGAGCTCGCTCTCGCAGCGTCCCAAATGCGCGTCAGGAACGCGGCACCGGGACCGGACGGAGTGCCCGGGCGAGTACGGGCATGCGCTATGAGCGCTCTGGGAGACGGTCTCAGACGCGTGTTCAACGCCGCGCTGAGGTCGGGGAGATTCCCCCCTGCCTGGAAGGAGGCGAGGCTAGTGCTGCTTCGGAAGCCCGGAAAGCCCCCGGAGTCGCCCTCTGCGTACCGGCCGATATGCCTTCTGGACGAGGCGGGCAAATTACTGGAACGCGTTCTGGTTGCCCGCCTCCGTGACCACCTAGGAGCCGCGGCCCCAGATCTTTCCGACCGCCAGTATGGATTCAGACGGCAGCGATCGACGGTGGACGCCATTCTGTTGGTACGTTCGCTGTCGGAACGGGCGGTGGAGAGAGGCGGTGTGAGCGTTGCGGTGTCCCTCGACATCGCAAACGCGTTTAACACCGTCTCTTGGGCGGCGATTGAGCGGGCGCTCGTCTTCCATCGCGTCCCGCTATACCTTCGCCGCCTGATCTGGGACTATCTCCGCGGCCGGGTGGTCTCGTACGTCGGCCGGGACGGGGAAGGAGTGGCGACTGTGCACCGCGGCGTCCCGCAGGGGTCCGTTCTAGGACCCCTGTTATGGAACCTGGCGTACGACGCGGTGCTTCGGGTGGCTATGCCGTCGCCAGCTGTCTCACTTGTGTGCTACGCGGATGACACGCTGGTAGTGGCCTCCGGGCAGCAGTGGGAGGCGGCACTTGGCCTCGCTGAGAGGGCACTACGGTGTGTCATTGCCTCGATCGGGACGCTTGGTCTGCAGGTCGCCGTCGAGAAGACGGAGGCGATCTGGCTCGCGGACAGGGTTGGGACCGGGGTCCCAGCCGTAGCGTCCCTGAGGATCGGGGACGCCTGCGTCAGGGTCGGCCGGTCAATGATGTACCTCGGCCTGACCCTTGACACCTACTGGCGGTTTACGCGTCACTTCAGGGTCCAGGGCCCCCGGTTGGATCGGCAAGTGTTTGCACTCGCGCGAATTATGTCCAACCTAGGGGGCCCTCATGAGGCGGTTCGGCGTCTTTATGTGACGGTTATCCGGTCGATGGCGCTCTATGGAGCGCCGGTGTGGGCCGGTGACCTGGAGGACTGCCGCGTGGGGCGGGAACTTCTCGCCAGAGTTCACTGCTGCATGGTCCTCCGTTCCGTGCGAGCTTACCGCACGGTGTCGCATGCCGAACTGTCCGCGATCGGCGGGTTTCCCCCGTTCCATCTGCTCGCGGCGATGGAGGCGGAGATTTATTTCGCCTCCCACGATCGCCGTGGCATGGGGATCCCGCCGATCGATGTTGGACCTGAAGGGGCGCGTCGCCGGGCCCGGCGACGCATGGGAGCCAGGTGGATCGAGTGGCTCTCCCTCCCTGAACATCGGGAGGGACGCGTCGTCGGGGCGCTCCTGCCCATTATTGGTGAATGGGTGGGGCGCAGGTATGGCAGGTTGACCTTCCGCCTGACGCAGGTGCTCACCGGAGTTGGCTGCTTCGGTGACTATCTGTGTCGCATAGGGCGGGAGGAGACGCCGTGGTGCTATAGCTGCGACTCGGGCGACGGGGACTCGGCGGACTACACCCTGGATGTTTGCCGGGAGTGGCAAGACGATCGCCGGGTTCTCAAGGCGCAGCTGGGCCCTGACCTCACGCTGCCGACGGTCGTACGTCGGAAGGCGAAGGACAGGGCGTGTTGGGAGGCCGTCTCCTTCTTCTCGGAACAAATCATGCTCGAGAAGGAGGAGGCGGAGCGCGACCGCGAGCAGCAGGGACATCCCTGCCGGCTCGGGGTTCCGCGACGACGCGCAAGAAGAGGGAGAAGATGACCCTAAGCCGGGGAAGATAGTGCGGCGACCTGGATATAGGTCGCCCCGCTTCCCCGTGGCGGGTAATGGGTCCTTTCCCTTTTCCTTCCCTATCCTTTTCCTTGTTTGCTTGTTTGCCCCGTCTTTCCCTGTCCTTGCGTACCTGTGTTGTCTGTTTTCGCGCGCGCGCGCGCGCGCGCGCGTGTGTGTGTGTTTGTCACCACGGGGGGTTGTTGTGTGGGGGTGGGGAGAATGGGATGAAGGAGGTCTACGGGACGGTGTTTTCTACGGGACGGTGTTTCGCCGGGTCGGCCGCCTCCCCATGGTATTTTGGGGGGGTGTGTGCTGTTCGACGGGAACGGAAGGCTCGGTGCTCCTGTAAGAGTCTGAGCGCCGAGCCAGTCGTTGCCGCCTCTGCTGCGCTGAGTGTGAGCGCTGCAGCGGCGACATCGTTGGTGGGGAGGTTGGGAGGCCCCAGAATTTGCGGGGCCCCCGGGGATGGCCAAATAGTGCCATCCCCCACTTGTTGAATTTGGCGCTTTGTTTGGGGCGAGCTGGCATTTGGGCTGCCCTTCAGGCATTTGCCAGCCGCTCGACTGTGGGGCTCGGCCGGGCTTGTCACCCGTGAGCTGAAAAGTCCCCGTGAGGTTTGCGGTATTGGGCGGCTCCCTCCGGGCTATGCCAGCCGCCCCCGCCCGGCCCGTCAAAGAAGTTACGGGCCGGGAGATAAAAGACAAGCTGCCGTGGGGCGGGGGTGCCGGGGGGCACCACCCGCCCTTGTTTAGCAGCGACCCCGGAAGAGGGTGGTGCGGGCGTGTGACCCGTCGCGCGCCACTCGGAGTTGTGACGACGGAGATTATTCCCGGGGGGGGGGGGGGGGGAGTTCGGACGCGTGAGCGCGGGTGCCTTCCCAGTGGTGCCCGCGCCCGCTCGACTCCCATCCGAGAAGGGCCCTGCATAGGGGGCAGTAGGTGCGGGGAGCTGTATATGCACTAGAGCTGTTCGGGTACTCGAAATATTCGAGTAGCTTGAAATGCGAACCGAGCGGGACCCGGTTTTTCGAGCCGAGCCGGGACCCGAACGGATTCGGGTAACCCGAATGTTTCGGGTAGCTCGATTCTTTCGGGTAGCTCGATTCTTTCGGGTAGCTCGATTATTTCGGGTAGCTCGATTCTTTCGAGCAGTTCGATTTTTACGAGCAGTTCGATTCTTTCGAGTAGTTCGATTCTTTCGAGTAGTTTCGATTCTTTCGAGCAGATCGAACGTATTCCGGGCAACCCGACCGTGTCGGTCAATCTGCCTGCTTAGAGTAGATGAGATGTTTTAAAAGTACCGAATGTAGATTAAAGTACATGTATATTGAGTAATTGATAGTATATTGATAATTTTCATGACCCATACTGTATGGAGTAATTGATAGGTTCTTTGTTAGCACATTTCGTGTCGCATCTCTCACCTACGAAACTTATGCTTAAACGAGAGCGAAAATTGTTGTATTTCGGTTTCAAATAATATTAGAAAAATTGCTCTGGCTGAAAAAGTATTTACTCATTACTTGGATATGGAATTTAAAATATAACATATCAAGTTAGCTTACGTGAAATAAGAATATTGTTTTTTATATTGTTACTTTTTTATTTTGTATTTGTATTTTAAATTTATTACAAAACACTGGAAATTATCGAGACTGAAAATAAGCTATAATAGCAATTGATTTAATTTGTTTGTGATATTAAAGTGTATTATATTAAGGGGACTAGGCAGTCAAATTTGGTAAAAAAAAAAAGTTTTTGTGGGAATTAGTTAGAAGGAAATGAATACAAATTATGATTAGTACTGTTGGGTAAGGTTTATTGATACCATAAAGAGTAAATTTTGTATCCTTTTTTTTCTTGATGATATACAGGGTGTCCCACCTAAGACTGGACAGCCGGTTTTCTCCTAAAGTATTGCCGATAAAAATATTAAAAAAATAGGGAATTGCATGGTTCAAGGGGGCCAATTAATTAGCCCGAACGAATTTTTTTATCGATTATTATTTTAAAAGATACGATGGTCAAGTTCGGTTTTTCAAATGGAACTATTTTTTTTTAACACCTGAGTTGATAGTGCGTTCCAAGACAAATTCAATAAGCTTTAATGTATACACTTTATTTTCACTGGTTTTTAAGATATTGCGCTTGCAAATTTACTGATTTTCACTGGAAGAAAACTGTCTGGTATAGCACAGACCGGGGACGGTCTTACTGGCTCCACGGGTGGCACTGCCTTTTGAAATAGATACCTACCTGCCAAAGGTCTACGCCAGGCCCAAAGGCTGGACAATTTTTTTCCGTCAGAAATGCTACTTAGGTAGGTACATCTGCGAAATCGAGAAGCGCACCGTTACTTTTATTTCGCACTTGCTTCTACGCTCGGATGGCCGGTTCTTTTGGGAGGGATGCAAGTTCGATTGGTTAGGTTAGGAGGAGTGAAAGTTGCTAGACTAAATTTCAATCATAGGGAGCAGATTGTATCAGAACCATTCGGATTTGCATTCCTCACAAACGGCTGCTCTCTTGAAGAGGCCCTCTTCACAGCAATGCCCACTTTCTCTCGCACGGAATACGTTAACGCTTGCTTTTGTTCTGAAATTGAAGCTCGTGTTTATACTCGAGAGGACCACGCGTCGACAGCGGGCTACCCCTTTTCTTCCTGTGTCTCTCCACGAGCCGTGTTGACGGTGGATTGTAGGAGCGTAGATATCTGGATGCCAGTTATTGAATTCAGGAGACGATAGAAACATTTTATTACAAAACACACATGTACTATAATTAAAGTAAATCGTATTCCTCTCGGGCATGAGTACTGATAATGATCGAACTTGCGCCCCACTTCGCGCAGACCAATTACACGGAGAGTAGTCGGGTCACACACTGCCCAAATGATGCAGGGTAATTCTGGAGCAACGCCCGTCAAGGAGATGCGCTGGCACCCCGTGGCGAGGACAGACCTTCGCATTGCCTCACCCGATTTTTATGGTTTTTTTCCGGAAAAAGGTACGAATCCTGGGCCGAACGTAGCGAATTGAAGTCGACCCTCCGCAGTCGAGGGTGAATTATCCATTACAGCGTATTAAGAAACCCTTTTCTTCATCGTATCGAAAGGGAAGTGACGCCGCCAATGGATTCCTTATGTTTTTCTGACGAAAATCATACCAAATGTCATGCAAATCGGACTACTTTGACACAAGCTATTTGTATTCCCTATGTAAAAGTTGTCCGATTTACACGACATTTGTAATGATTTTCATCGGAAAACCCCAAGGAATCCATCGGCGACACTACCATATCCATACGATAAGGAATAACGAATTGTTTTATTTCATAAGAAGGTAGGTACAGGCTGATTCTGGTGCTGCGCCCGTCACCCTGTGGCGAGGACAACACCCCGCAGTGCCCATAGAATTTTATGGCTTTTTCCGGAAAAAGGTACGAATCCTGGGCCGGACGTAGCGAATTGAGGTCGAGCCCCCGCAGTCGAGGGTGAAATATTCATTTGAGCGTATTAAGAAATTCTTTTCTTCGTCGTATCGAAAGGGAAGTGGTGCCAATGGATTCCTTATGTTTTTCCGATGAAGATCATACCAAATTTAATGTAAATCGGACTATTTTTAACCAAGTCAAGTCAGCTTGAAATGATATAAATCATTATTCCATGGAATTTCCTTCATTATAGTCTGAATTACGTCGTTCTTGGTGTCAGTTTCATCGGCGAAACATAAGAAATCGATGGGTATCGTTTTCGCAAAGATCTGATGAGAAATGCGCAAGTCGAAGGTGTCTCATTTCTTATTAGGCACTCGAACCCCTTCGCGGGTGGAAAGCCATAAAATGCGGTCAGGCACTGCGAGGGGTTGTCCTCGCCACGGGGTACCAGGCCGTCGCATCTCCTTGACGGGCGTTGCTCCTTAATTACCCTGTATCTGGTTAGGAAATAAAATAATTCTTTATTCTTTATCGTATGGATATGGAAGTGTCGCGGATGGATTCCTTGGGGATTTCCGATGAAAATCATGCCAAATGTCGTGTAAATCGGATAACTTTTACATAGGGAATACAAATAGCTTGTGTCAAAGTAGTCCGATTTGCATGACATTTGGTATGATTTTCGTCAGAAAAACATAAGGAATCCATTGGCGTCACTTCCCTTTCGATACCATAAAGAAAAGGGTCTCTTAATACGCTGTAATGGATATTTTACCCTCGACTGCGGAGGGTCGACTTCAATTCGCTACGTTCGGCCCAGGATTCGTACCTTTTTCCGGAAAAAAAACCATAAAAATCGGGTGAGGCAATGCGAAGTTCTGTCCTCGCCACGGGGTACCAGCGCATCTCCTTGACGGGCGTTGCTCCAGAATTACCCTGTATCATTTGGGCAGTGTGTGACCCGACTACCCTCCGTGTAATTGGTCTGCGCGAAGTGGGGCGCAAGTTCGATCATCATCAGTACTCCTGCCCGAGAGGAATACGATTTACTTTAATTATAGTACATGTGTGTTTTGTAATAAAATGTTTCTATCGTCTCCTGAATTCAATAACTGGCATCCAGATATCTACGCTCCTACAATCCACCGTCAACACGGCTCGTGGAGAGACACAGGAAGAAAAGGGGTAGCCCGCTGTCGACGCGTGGTCCTCTCGAGTATAAACACGAACTTCAATATCAGAACAAAAGCAAGCGTTAACGGATTCCGTGCGAGAGAAGGTGGGCATTGCTGTGAAGAGGGCCTCTCCAAGAGAGCAGCCGTTTGTGAGGAATGCAAATCCGAATGGTTCTGATACAATCTGCTCCCTATGATTGAAATTTAGTCTAGCAACTTTCACTCCTCCTAACCTAACCAATCGAACTTGCATCCCTCCCAAAAGAACCGGCCATCCGAGCGTAGAAGCAAGTGCGAAATAAATATACCGCAGATGTACCTACCTAAGTAGCATTTCTGACGGGAAAAAATTGTCCAGCCTTTGGGCCTGGCGTAGACCTTTGGCAGGTAGGTATCTATTTCAAAAGGCAGTGCCACCCGTGGATCCAGTAAGACCGTCCCCGGTCCGTGCTATACCAGACAGTTTTCTTAAAAACCAGTGAAAATAAAGTGTATACATTAAAGCTTATTGAATTTGTCTTGGAACGCACTATCAACTCAGGTGTTCAAAACAAATAGTTCCATTTGAAAAACCGAACTTGACCATCGTATCTTTTAAAATAATAATCGATAAAAAAATTCGTTCGCGCTAATTAATTGGCCCCCTCGAATCATGCAATTCCCTATTTTTTTTATATTTTTATCTCCAATAGTTTAGGAGGAAGCCGGCTGTTTAGCTTTCCCGCGGACACCCTGTACATGTAGTTTAATCTACATTCGGTACTTTTAAAACGTCTCATCTATTCTAAGCAAGCAGACTGCCCGACACGGTCGGGTTGTCCGGAATACGTTCGAACTGCTCGAAAGAATCGAACTACTCAATAGAATCGAACTACTCGAAAGAATCGAACTGCTCGAAAGAATCGAACTGCTCGAAAGAATCGAATTGCTCGAAGAAATCGAGCTACCCGAAAGAATCGAGTTACCCGAAAGAATCGAGCTACCCGAAACATTCGAGCTACCCGAAAGAATCGAGCTACCCGAAACATTCGGGTTACCCGGATCCGTTCGGGTCCCGGCTCGGCTCGATTCTTTCGAGTACCCGAACAGCTCTAATATGCACCCTGGGGGGGGGGGGGGGGGCATGCGAACGTGATCGCTCGTTTGATCTCGCGAAAGTCCTCCCCTTGGGTGTGCGCTCCTCACACCAGGAGGTCACCTTGGTGGTTTTAGTGGGTTCGAGTCCCACATAACCCTCTGCCCGCCCCCGCGGGTGGGGGGTATCCGTGGGGATTTACACCAACTAAAACAAAAAAAAAAGTATATGGAGGACCTCAGAGCTTCCTCCGCGTAAATGCTGTATGGCACAGCCCTCCGCGTCCCGGGGGAGTTTTTTGTGACAAAAGACACACCATCAAACCCACAAGGTTTCGCCGAGAAGCTCCGACACCATATGCAGAGCTTGCGGCCGGTGCCCACGAGTCACCACTGTAACAATCAAGCTTTTATCTTTAAAGACCTTTCGACGTGCTCCCACGTTTTCAGACGCGTCGTCTCGGTGCGGCGTTCCCTTCAGCCACCTTACGCTGGTCCTTATGAGGTGGTCAGGTGAGTCAACGACCGAGTATTCAATCATCAGAATAGGCGCCGAGGGGAGGTCCGTGTCTGTGGACTGTTTAAAGCTGGCCCACATCGCCCAAAATGGCACCGAGGCCCAGCTACCACGTCAGCAATCGCCGCCATTACCAGAGTGGCAAACTTCACAACAGCCGCAGCAACCACCCTCCCAGCCGTCCGTTCAACCATCTACTACCACCAGTGGGTGGAATAGGGAACTTCCGGGATAGCGTTTAGACAAAAGGCAGGAGGCTTTCATAGCGGTATAGTTGTGTTTGTGTCTGTGCATACACGATCGGCTGAGACTTATACTGTCTTACAAGTGAAAATAAGGGAAACGTGAGTGAAACGCTAGTGTTTACTCGTGTTTACTGTTTAATAACTTTCAATTTATTGTAAAAAATATTAAAAATGATTTTCTAAACTTAAAACTTGTATTTATGGAATGTACTCGTTAAATGCGGCTGTACTTCCGAATGGCCCCAGTAGCCGATCGACACGGGGTTTGGGGGGAAGGGTGGGGAGGGGGTGTGGACGAAAAATTGTTTCTTCGGGAATTTATTAGTTTCCGAAATATTAATAAAAAATTGTTAATTTTTTTGGAAAATTTTTTTGGATGCTGATGCAGGTATCCGGGAGCCCTTCCGTCCCCTGTCACGTCCCGGGTGAGGTCTTTAGGACGATGGCATAGACGGGGTAATATTGGAGGGAACTCAGGCGCGAATGCCAGATTCGTAGCACTGCGGAGAGTTGGGATTCAGGCGCGAATGCCAGATTCGTAGCACTGAGGAGAGTTAGGATTCAGGCGCGAATGCCAGATTCGTAGCACTGAGGAGAGTTAGGATTCAGGCGCGAATGCCAGATTCGTAGCACTGAGGAGAGTTAGGATTCAGGCGCGAATGCCAGATTCGTAGCACTGAGGAGGTAGGATTCAGGCGTGAATGCCAGATTCGTAGCACTGAACGACCAGGGAGGGTTTGAATAGTAATCACTCTGGTGGTGACACCCGTTAGAGCACATTGTTTTGGTGTGGTAATTGGATTTACTGTTGCATTCGTATAAGAAGTTACACGTAATATTTCCGAGAAATATGTCTAGACATATGGCTATACGCGGGTCATGCAAAAGTACGTTGGTAAACACTGTATGAACTCTCGCGTTCGCGTACCGAAATCAGCTGTTGCAACGGCTTATTTGGGTTTGGAGCCTTCGTAACCACAGGATAAACACAATAACTTGGAGCGTGATTTAAAGTAAAACTGTTTATTCAGTTAGAACACAACTAAGCCATGCACTATTAAAGTGATAGCGTAAATATTATAATAATGCGTGGGACGTTTAGCATTGGCACAAAAACACTTATATAAATGGTAGTAAATAGTAATATAAGAATATGAATATGAGATACATGTAAATAAATCAATGGAAATAATAAGGAAAAGCAATAAGCGTTATTAATACGAAAATAAAGAAAGAAACGCAATAAGCGTTGACACAAAATAATATATGAAACGATATTTGAAATAACAATGATAATTATAATTGCTTACGGTAGTTGCCGTTGTTAATTAGTTGAGCACTGACTTTATTTAAAGGTGCAAGATTTAAACTTTCGTAGACAATAGAATTTCGTTGGAACGTTTCTACTGAAGAGAGCTCCTGTCTCGCGGGCCCTCGTATTTATGCTCTTAACAAGATAGTCAGGGATGAAGGGTGCGCGCGGTATGCACCATGGCATGTACGCTAAATATGCGTCGCAATATTATTTCCGGGGATTTTATAAATACGAAAGGTTAGTCTAAAGTTAATTTCGTAGACAATAGAATTTCTGATTTCCGGGGTTTTTATATGCGCTTGTACAGAATATGGTTTCTGGGCTTTTGCTTTGGGAATAATCGATCCATTTGATGGTTTTTGGGGGTTTTGATTTAGGAAGGGGTGTGTGTAGCTTTGACTTCTTTGATCATAAAGAGGGGATGAGACATAGTCTTGATTTAGAGTGGTTTTGGGACGAGGGACTTGTTTATAATTAAATATGAGGGAGGAGATGATGCTTTGTAGGGCGAAGGGGAGATGGGGATTTCGTACTTGACCATTTCGAGATGGGGACCTCTAAGGTACATCGTCTAGATCAGGCCTGCCCCATCGGGTGCAAATACCTCCTGAATTTCTGGGACCCGGGCAACAGCCGAGCGCGGGACTGGTTACGTTGCTAACCACAGCATGGGTTGCGGGAGAACTGCATGAGTGTGCGGTTGTCCATGTAGGCTCGTACCACGAGTCTATTGCTTGGATCCGAAGACCTCTTCTATATGGACGCACACTCATGCAGTTCTCTCACAAATTTCGCAACGGGTAGCAATGGAACAGTCCCGCGCTCGGCTGTTACCCGGGTCCCAGAAATTCAGGAGGTATTTGCACCCGATGGGGCAGGCCTGGTCTAGATGGTCAGTGGTTGGGGAAAGGGGTAAGGCTTGAGTTCGAGGGATTTAGCGGAGTTGTGGTGTGGTTTAGGAGGGAGACTTGAAATAATACCGCGCGGAAAAATAGAGGGACGTTACACCCCCTATTGTTCATTTTTGAAATTTTGTAACCACGGTTTCGTTTTTGGCATCGCCGAACTCACATCGGTTCGCTGTCGTGCTTTCCGCGCCCCACGCACTGGTCTATCCCGACCGGGGCCGATCGAGATGAAACTTAGTGGGTAATACGAGGGGTGTGGACCGACCCCAAATATAAAATTTTACCTTCAGCAATTAATGCGTTCAAAAGATACAGAAGTAATTGTGCATAAAAGGGTACAACTTACCGATTTTTTTCAATCACTTTACCACGGTCCCCCCTCTTAACAATAACACTTTCCAACTTGTTCCGGGTTTTAGTATTGGTTTGGGTTAGATTGGCGCGGGGGGCGCGCGCCCGCTCGCGGGCGCGTAAAGCATGGTAGCGAATCGATATGAGTTTGGCGATGCTAAAAATGAGACAGTGGTTAAAAAATTTCAAGTGTTGAAAATGGGGTACGGAAGGGCTCCCGGGTAGGGAAGCCTGCACCAACGTCAAAAAAAAAAATTCCAAAATAAATTAAAAATTTTTTATTAATATTTCGGAAACTAATAAATACCCGTTACTACAATTTTGGATTTAGGGTTCACACCCCCTCCCTACCCCTCCCCCCAAACCTCATCTCGATCGGCCACTGGGGCCATTCGGAAGAATATCCTTAAATGCTATTAAAAGACACAAAAATGAATTTTGTTAGCTGCAGGGAGAGGACGAAGAGGACCAACAGTACATTGACGATACGTAGTGCCAAGTGGTACTTCGAACAGCAATATAAATGCGCCAGGCTGGTACGGGTGTCGCAGGTATGCATGATAATAGTGGTAATAATTATGATAATTACATTAATAATAAGTAAAATATCCTTTATATAAAACTCGTCGGTTCCTGCTTAGAGCGAAATCCGGCTACGATGTCGACAGTATACTGCCTGTAGGACATTCCTCTGACCTCCGCGTGCCTTTCAAGCGCCTATGATGCACGCGTATTTAGGTGAAATTCAAAGTCAATTTTCTCGAAAACGAAGCCTCTACCGCAAATTCGTCACTCTGGATTTTCGATTTATATTTGCCTGTAGAATTACCCCCAAAGTATTGACCATAGGTAGAGGAACACCATGTATATGGAAGTCGCGTACAAAGGAAGATATATGTACATACATGAACAATGTAATATAAGTAATTAATATAATTACTTAGCACTATAGCGTTTAAGGAAACTTAAACTGAATACAAGGAACATTTTTCAAAGAAAAAGCTGAGCCATTCACTAATCCTTACCTCTACTTGTATTTTTTACAATTACGTATCTTATTGCAAAATGTAGGGTAAGAGATACATTTGTTGGCATTATCAAGTATTGTTGGCAAAATAATGTCCAATTATACCAATAATATCTGAAAAGATGGGGAAGATTTAGATAAGAAACTTCAGGTGAATGTGAAATATTTCATTAAATTCAATTACTGCAAATGTAATTAAATATATTTCTCTAACACCTGAATTTCATATCCAAATCTTCTTAACGTGTCAACAAATGTATTTCTTATTCTACATATTACAGTATGTACGCAGATTCTGAGTGTATTTAATTTTTCCGGCATGAGCCGCCATATTGAATTTTAGTTAAAACAGAATTTTTCATAGCTTAGAGGGCGTGCGAATACTAAACCAAAAGTTTTGCTTCCACCCCCTGGCTACCACTAAGTGGGTCACATTCTCGATCCCTTCTCCTCCCTCGAAGGTCTCTGGGGGGTGAGTGGATGTGGCGGTCTCGCCACCGCGCCACCGGAGTGCGCTGCCTGCGCCCCAGCAACGGACGCATCCTCGTGAGAGGCGAAAGCAGATCTTGAAACGGCGTGCAATCTTCAGCGCGGAAGCGCGATTGTCTTTTCTTGATCACTGTATCGAACCACGCACGCATGTATCCACGCGATTGTAGAATCGTACCTCCGATTCCTCTTACACTGGTACCTGTTCTTCCTAAAGTGTAGGGAGCCAAAATATACATAGTGTTTCTTGTTTCTCAAGTGTTTTTATTTTATACATTCAGGCGAGTACTTCTATCCCGCGTACGCGAACCACGATCGGTATTGATCCAAATACAAACACAAAGCTACAAAATGGGACAGATTTACTCGGAAACTAGCAGAAACTTATGTAAATGATATACCAGACGAAAATAATTAAACAATAGCAGAAATTGATAGCCACTTACAAAGAATAACTAGTGCAATTGCCTAAAACATAGACAAAACGGTCCTTACATATAAACACAGTAATAGCGTAAACAAATACATGAATCGCAAACTTAAAAAAATACAGAAAAACACAAAATAGGGGAGAGCAGGGACAAAAGTAACATTTTTTACACTTGACCTAGCCTACAATTACCTTTTATAGATATAAAAATGACAATTATGCCTTAAGATAGTATGTTTCTTGGTCTATCATTTGAGCCCAGATTCAGCTTTACGTGATAAGTACTCAAAGAGTTATACAGTATTGTCTCCCTATGGGCTCGGTTTGGTACACACGATGAGGGCTTGTCGCTATCCCCACCACTTCTGTCTCACTCTTGTCCGGCGAAGGCGAGAGCGAGATGGAAAGAGAGCGAGCGAAAGGCGTTGAAAGCGAGCGAGGACAGTACGAGACAGACGACGCGTTGGTGTTTTGTCTCGCTCCGTCTTTCGGAGGCCTGATACTCCGTCCTTGCATGCGCGGCGGGCATGCGCGATGGCCGCAAGCGTTTACGGCAGGCCTGCCCCATCGGGTGCAAATACCTCCTGAATTTCTGGGACCCGGGTAACAGCCGAGCGCGGGACTGTTCCATTGCTACCCGTTGCGAAATTTGTGAGAGAACTGCATGAGTGTGCATCCATGTAGAAGAGGTCTTCGGATCCAAGCAATAGACTCGTGGTACGAGCCTACATGGACAGCCGCACACTCATGCAGTTCTCCCGCAACCCATGCTGTGGTTAGCAACGTAACCAGCCCCGCGCTCGGCTGTTGCCCGGGTCCCAGAAATTCAGGAGGTATTTGCACCCGATGGGGCAGGCCTGGTTTACGGTGAGCACGGGAACCGCTTCGCAAAATCTTGACGCAAGCCCGGCTCAAGTCTTTTTTGCGCCCTAGGCGAACTTGTCAAATTGCGCCCTTTATTATAATACATTTATTTGAGATTATCTACAGTGTGTCCGCGGGAAAGCTAAACAGCCGGCTTCCTCCTAAACTATTGGAGATAAAAATATAAAAAAAATAGGGAATTGCATGGTTCGAGGGGGCCAATTAATTAGCGCGAACGAATTTTTTTATCGATTATTATTTTAAAAGATACGATGGTCAAGTTCGGTTTTTCAAATGGAACTATTTTTTTTGAACACCTGAGTTGATAGTGCGTTCCAAGACAAATTCAATAAGCTTTAATGTATACACTTTATTTTCACTGGTTTTTAAGATATTGCGCTTGCAAATTTACTGATTTTCACTGGAAGAAAACTGTCTGGTATAGCACGGACCGGGGACGGTCTTACTGGTTCCACGGGTGACACTGCCTTTTGAAATAGATACCTACCTGCCAAAGGTCTACGCCAGGCCCAAAGGCTGGACAATTTTTTTCCGTCAGAAATGCTACTTAGGTAGGTACATCTGCGGTATATTTATTTCGCACTTGCTTCTACGCTCGGATGGCCGGTTCTTTTGGGAGGGATGCAAGTTCGATTGGTTAGGTTAGGAGGAGTGAAAGTTGCTAGACTAAATTTCAATCATAGGGAGCAGATTGTATCAGAACCATTCGGATTTGCATTCCTCACAAACGGCTGCTCTCTTGAAGAGGCCCTCTTCACAGCAATGCCCACCTTCTCTCGCACGGAATACGTTAACGCCTGCTTTTCTTCTGATATTGAAGCTCGTGTTTATACTCGAGAGGACCACGCGTCGACAGCGGGCTACCCCTTTTCTTCCTGTGTCTCTCCACGAGCCGTGCTGACGGTGGATTGTAGGAGCGTAGATATCTGGATGCCAGTTATTGAATTCAGGAGACGTTAGAAACATTTTATTACAAAACACACATGTACTATAATTAAAGTAAATCGTGTTCCTCTCGGGCAGGAGTACTGATAATGATCGAACTTGCGCCCCACTTCGCGCAGACCAATTACACGGAGAGTAGTCGGGTCACACACTGCCCAAATGATACAGGGTAATTCTGGAGCAACGCCCGTCAAGGAGATGCGCTGGCACCCCGTGGCGAGGACAGACCTTCGCTGTGCCTCACCCGATTTTTATGGCTTTTTTTCCGGAAAAAGGTACGAATCCTGGGTCGAACGTAGCGAATTGAAGTCGACCCTCCGCAGTCGAGGGTGAATTATCCATTACAGCGTATTAAGAAACCCTTTTCTTCATCGTATCGAAAGGGAAGTGACGCCAATGGATTCCTTATGTTTTTCTGACGAAAATCATACCAAATGTCATGCAAATCGGACTACTTTGACACAAGCTATTTGTATTCCCTATGTAAAAGTTGTCCGATTTACACGACATTTGTAATGATTTTCATCGGAAAACCCCAAGGAATCCATCGGCGACACTTCCATATCCATACGATAAGGAATAACGAATTGTTTTATTTCATAAAAAGGTAGGTACAGGCCGATTCTGGTGCTGCGCCCGTCACCCCGTGGCGAGGACAACACCCCGCAGTGCCCATAGAATTTTATGGCTCTTTTCGGAAAAAGGTACGAATCCTGGGCCGAACGTAACGAATTGAAGTCGACCCTCCGCAGTCGAGGGTGAATTATCCATTTGAGCGTATTAAGAAACCCCTTTCTTCATCGTATCGAAAGGAAAGTGACGCCAATGGATTCCTTATGTTTTTCGGACGAAAATCATACCAAATGTCATGCAAATCGGACTACTTTGACACAAGCAATTTGTATTCCTTATGTAAGAGTTGTCCGATTTCCACGACACTTGGCATGATTTTCATCGGAAATCCCCAAGGAATCTATCTGCGACACTTCCATATCCATACGATAAAAAATAAAGAATTATTTTATTTCCTAACCAGATACAGGGTAATTATGGAGCAACGCCCGTCAAGGAGATGCGGCGGCCTGGTACCCCGTGGCGAGGACAGTCCTTCGCTGTGCCTCACCCGATTTTTATGGCTTTTTCCGGAAAAAGGTACGAATCCTGGGCCGAACGTAACGAATTGAAGTCGACCCTCCGCTGTCGAGGGTGAAATATCCATTTGAGCGTATTAAGAAACTCTTTTCTTCATCGTATCGAAGGGGAAGTGACGCCAATGGATTCCGGGCGTTCTCCCGATTAAAATCATGCCAAACATCATGAAAATCGGACTATTTTTACATAAGGAATACAAATAGCTTGTGTCAAAGTAGTCCGATTTGCATGACATTTGGTATGATTTTCGTCAGAAAAACATAAGGAATCCATTTGCACCACTTCCCTTTCGATACGACGAAGCAAAGAATTTCTTAATACGCTCAAATGGATATTTCACCCTCGACTGCGGGGGCTCGACCTCAATTCGCTACGTTCGGCCCAGGATTCGTACCTTTTTCCGGAAAAAGCCATAAAAATCGGGTGAGGCACAGCGAAGGACTGTCCTCGCCACGGGGTACCAGGCCGCCGCATCTCCTTGACGGGCGTTGCTCCATAATTACCCTGTATCTGGTTAGGAAATAAAATAATTCTTTATTTTTTATCGTATGGATATGGAAGTGTCGCAGATAGATTCCTTGGGGATTTCCGATGAAAATCATGCCAAGTGTCGTGGAAATCGGACAACTCTTACATAAGGAATACAAATTGCTTGTGTCAAAGTAGTCCGATTTGCATGACATTTGGTATGATTTTCGTCAGAAAAACATAAGGAATCCATTGGCGTCACTTTCCTTTCGATACGATGAAGAAAGGGGTTTCTTAATACGCTCAAATGGATAATTCACCCTCGACTGCGGAGGGTCGACTTCAATTCGTTACGTTCGGCCCAGGATTCGTACCTTTTTCCGAAAAGAGCCATAAAATTCTATGGGCACTGCGGGGTGTTGTCCTCGCCACGGGGTGACGGGCGCAGCACCAAAATCGGCCTGTACCTACCTTTTTATGAAATAAAACAATTCGTTATTCCTTATCGTATGGATATGGAAGTGTCGCCGATGGATTCCTTGGGGTTTTCCGATGAAAATCATTACAAATGTCGTGTAAATCGGACAACTTTTACATAGGGAATACAAATAGCTTGTGTCAAAGTAGTCCGATTTGCATGACATTTGGTATGATTTTCGTCAGAAAAACATAAGGAATCCATTGGCGTCACTTCCCTTTCGATACGATGAAGAAAAGGGTTTCTTAATACGCTGTAATGGATAATTCACCCTCGACTGCGGAGGGTCGACTTCAATTCGCTACGTTCGACCCAGGATTCGTACCTTTTTCCGGAAAAAAAGCCATAAAAATCGGGTGAGGCACAGCGAAGGTCTGTCCTCGCCACGGGGTGCCAGCGCATCTCCTTGACGGGCGTTGCTCCAGAATTACCCTGTATCATTTGGGCAGTGTGTGACCCGACTACTCTCCGTGTAATTGGTCTGCGCGAAGTGGGGCGCAAGTTCGATCATTATCAGTACTCCTGCCCGAGAGGAACACGATTTACTTTAATTATAGTACATGTGTGTTTTGTAATAAAATGTTTCTATCGTCTCCTGAATTCAATAACTGGCATCCAGATATCTACGCTCCTACAATCCACCGTCAGCACGGCTCGTGGAGAGACACAGGAAGAAAAGGGGTAGCCCGCTGTCGACGCGTGGTCCTCTCGAGTATAAACACGAGCTTCAATATCAGAAGAAAAGCAGGCGTTAACGTATTCCGTGCGAGAGAAGGTGGGCATTGCTGTGAAGAGGGCCTCTTCAAGAGAGCAGCCGTTTGTGAGGAATGCAAATCCGAATGGTTCTGATACAATCTGCTCCCTATGATTGAAATTTAGTCTAGCAACTTTCACTCCTCCTAACCTAACCAATCGAACTTGCATCCCTCCCAAAAGAACCGGCCATCCGAGCGTAGAAGCAAGTGCGAAATAAATATACCGCAGATGTACCTACCTAAGTAGCATTTCTGACGGAAAAAAATTGTCCAGCCTTTGGGCCTGGCGTAGACCTTTGGCAGGTAGGTATCTATTTCAAAAGGCAGTGTCACCCGTGGAACCAGTAAGACCGTCCCCGGTCCGTGCTATACCAGACAGTTTTCTTCCAGTGAAAATCAGTAAATTTGCAAGCGCAATATCTTAAAAACCAGTGAAAATAAAGTGTATACATTAAAGCTTATTGAATTTGTCTTGGAACGCACTATCAACTCAGGTGTTCAAAAAAAATAGTTCCATTTGAAAAACCGAACTTGACCATCGTATCTTTTAAAATAATAATCGATAAAAAAATTCGTTCGCGCTAATTAATTGGCCCCCTCGAACCATGCAATTCCCTATTTTTTTTATATTTTTATCTCCAATAGTTTAGGAGGAAGCCGGCTGTTTAGCTTTCCCGCGGACACACTGTATGACTTTACTCTGCAAAATTAGGCAACTGTTAGGGCGTAAGGTTGACAAGAGGTGCAAAATGGTCTTTTCATTGTTGGCATTGTTGAAAATAAATTTTTAAATGAAATACTACAAATTGTACTACAACGGTTTTAAACTACGAGTAAGAATTAAGAGTAAGGATATGATGAAGCTCAAATAAATGTATTATAATAAATGGCGGAATTTGGCAAGTTCGCCTAGGGCCCAAAAAAGACTCGTGTCGTGCCTGGCTATCAGACCATCGCGCGCATGCGTCGAGCAGTCACGATTCCATCTGAGCGCTCGCACCCGTCGCGCACGCAAAGCGTTGCATCTCGCTCCCCCTTTCGACCAGAAAGAAGCAAGAAACGAACACTCGGAATTAGGGCTTTTGTCTCCATGAGGGCTCATCGCCGGTCCCGACCAGCGAGCCTATAGGGAGACAATACTGTAGCAGTTTTCCGCAGTGACTATCATTGTTACGGTTTTCCTGCAGGGGTAGGACGAAAGTAACATACAGTGGGGACGAAATTAACACTAATTATTTTGAGGAGAATTAAGTAAAAACACTTCTTCCAACGCAAAATAGGATTTTTTATAATAAAAAATGATAGAAAGAAACATATATAAATATACATATAATATGATAAAGGGGTTCCTTTCTTAAGCAAAAACACAAGGTTAATTCGTCTAAAAATATAGAGTTTATTATTAATTACATAATAAGTATTTATTGCATACTTCCCAGGTGCTATACTAACCTAAAAATATAGGGAATCAACAATTAAATGTTTGTGCTTCCCTATATTATCTCAGCACAACATTCCTACAGAAACATGTGCTTGTAGATTTTAGCATCTAAAGAGGCCCACCTATTAGTTCACTCACGAATTATCAATGCAATCAATCATGAGTTGTCACTCTGTCTATCTCTCCATCCACACTTTCCAACCTCTCAAGTCCCGACCTCTCTCGAGCACATCCAGCTCACCAACACACACACAAAGCTTACATCTCCCATCCGCAGATGCTTAATTTTCATCTGGAGATGCAAATTTAACGGTTTTTTTTTTATTTTTTTTTTTTTATTTTTTTTTTAACCATAGATCAGTAACCACAGGTGTGAGCTTTGTGATATGATACAAACCAAGTGATCTTTTTTTATAGCCAGTGTTTATTTTATAAATTGATTCTGATACCTTCTCCATTATTTTAAAGGGGCCAATTCTGATTTCATCCATTTTTTTTTCTGTTTAATTTATTTCCATTAACCACATAAACTGAATCTCCTTCTTTAAAATTATACTGTGTTCTGTATTTATCAAATATAGACTTGTTATAATCACGGGATTTTTTTGTTTTGAGCGGTGCTATTTTTCTATCTTGTTCCAAATTCTTTGTACTTTTATTTTTCTCTTTTAATTCAGGTGGTAACAAGTCAGTAGGTTCTCCTCCACTCAGCAGGTATTTTGGTGAAAATCCTGTAATTGTGTGGTTTGTTTCGTTATATTTATTTGTACATTCTTCTGTTATTTTGGGCCATGCTGATTTTTTTTCTTTCTCGTTCATTTTACAGAGTATTCTATTTACTAGCGTCTGATTTAATCTTTTGTTTAAACCGTTAGAGAAAGGTGTGTCTACTGCTGTAAAAATAAATTGTACATATATTTCGATGTTCATGTTAATTTTTTAATTCGTTCGAATTTAGGACCGGATATTGATCTGAGAGCAGTATTTCAATCATGTTATCTTTCGAAACCTTCTCAATCAGTTTTATGAAGTCTTGAGCGTTTTGATTTTTCGAGCATAAGCTGAATGTAAATCTTGTAAAATGGTCCACTAATAGATGTAGGTATTTCTTCGTTGATCTTCTACCACCAAATCCACCAATTGTGTCCAAAGACATTATCTGGAAGGGTTTTTCAGGTGGGCCTAATTGTGACATTAGACCATATTTTCTGTTTGTTCTTGTTTTATTTTTTATGCAAACTTCACAGTTTCTACTTAGCATTTTAATGTTTTTCCTTAAATTCTGTGCCGTGTTAAATGGTTTTACTTTAGCTTCCATCTCCCCTACAGCACACTTCGTTGCAGGAACGTCTCAGTGAAGTTGCTCGAAATGTTCCCGAAACGTTTCAAGGAAATTGCTATGTCCGGCTTGTGTAACATTGCAGGAGTTATTTCTGGAACATTGTTTCGGAATTTTACAACAATTGTCACGTAACGTTTCTGACATTTTACAGCAATTGTCACGCAACGTTTCGGAGATTTTATAGCAATGGTCACGCACCATTTCGGAGATTTTCTTGCAATGGTCACGCAACATTTCTGAGATATTACACAGCAATGGTCACGCAACATTTCGGGCAGTAGGGACAAAAATAAAAATATCGGTATTAATTAAGGTATATACCGTTGTGTTTGATCGACGCGAGACGACATGAATGTGTACAGAATCGTAGTAGTATAACGTCCGTGTTTTTTTTATAAATAGAAAATTCTTTTACCTCAGTGAAGATTCGAGAACCCATGACCTCGAGCACCGGAGACGAACACTTTACCGCTGCACCTACAACCGTTGATTGGAAAGATTGCTTACGTATTTTAACATATGCTCCTACCGCCCAACACTTTAAACTCAAATTATTCAAAAACGAAGATTCGTTTTGACAAACCCCATTACATCTCCCTAATCGTGGAGCCGGATATCTCGCAACAAATTCATTTCGACGCTTGCTGTTGTATTAAGTTGATTCATACCCTGTTATGAAATATCCTGCGTAGTACAAGAAAATTTTTTTTTTTTAGTTTTTAGCGCATTTTTAATAGAATCGTTTAACATAATTTTTTTTGTTATATTTTTTTTATTTTGTAGTTTTTAGTGTTTGTGGATTTACATTTCACAGCTCAGACTTCTTTACAAATATCTTTTGTTGCTGTATTCAGTTTAACATTTTGCTTAAACCTTATAGTGATAATTAAGTAATTGTATTAATTATTTATATCAGATATTTTCCACGTTCACATATATTCCCTCGGAGGTTGTCTGTGGAATCTTAGAATGTATTCCGCGTGTTCGCATTTCAGGAACGTTCCGCGTAATTCCGTATTCTCTTCGAAGGTTGCAGGAACGACCCGCATAGGTTACGAGTGCAACATTGCACTACGTAACGTATGCGCGACGTTCAGGCAACGAATCCGCACTGAATACGGAATTACGCGGAACGATCCTGATATCTCGGCACGCAGAATACTGTCTAAAATTCCACTGACCACCACCGATGGAATATATGCGATCGTGGACAATATCTGACATAAGTAAATAATACAATTATTTATTTAACAATATATAGTTTAAACAAAGTCATAGACTATATACAGCAACAAAAGATATTTGTAAAAAACTGTTAAATGTCCCAATTACTGCCAGTGTCCCTACTATTGCCATTTAATTGATTATAACAAATAAAAACGTCGAGTGCAAATATGTAAGACCGTATTCAATGCGGATTCGTTGCCTGAACGTCGCGCAAACGTTACGTAGTGCAATTTTGCACTCATAACCTATGCGGGTCGTTCCTGCAACCACGATCACAGAATTATGGACTTACATATTTGCAGTCGACGTTTTTATTATCTATAATCAATTAAATGGCAATAGTAGGGACACTGGCAGTAATTGGGACATTTAACAGTTTTTCACAAATATCTTTGGTCGCTGTATATAGTCTATGAGTTTGTTTAAACTATATATTGTTAAATAAATAATTGTATTAATTATTTATGTCAGATATTGTCCACGTTCGCATATATTCCCTCGGTGGTGGCCTGTGGAATATTAGATTGTATTCTGCGTGTTTAGATTTCGGAATCGTTCCGCGTAATTCCGGATTTATTGCGGATCGTTGCAGGAACGGCGCTCATACGTTACGAGTGCAATGTTGCACCGTATTTTGAGGTCAACGTTGCAGGAACGTTCCATGTGGGTTGTATCGCAATATATGCGCAATATTGCACGGCAATATGTGCGCAATATTCCCGAAACGTTGCACAAACGTAGCCATTGCAATATTGCATGGCAATGAGTGCGCAATATTCCCGAAACCTTGCACAAACGTAGCCATTACAATATTGCATGGCAATGTGTGCACAATATTCCAGGAACATTGCACAAACGTGTCCATAGCAATATTCCACGGCAATTTTTCCGCAATGTTGCAGTAATATTGCAATGCAACCTGCAACCAAACGGCAACATTGCAATGTACTGCAACGATTATGCAACATTACTGCAACGAAGTGTGCTGTAGGGGCTGATTTATTCCTATGTGACAGTACTCATACAGCACATTTCGTTGCAGATAGGTTGCAGAAAGGTTGCAGGAACGTTGCGGTGCAACATTGCTGAAATATTGCAGAAATCTTCCTATGTCCGCCCCTGTGCAACATTGCATGACATATTTCTGCAACGTTTCCGAGATGTTATAGGCAATTTTTCCGCAACGTTTCTGAGATTTTACAGCAACTTTTCTACAACGTTTCTGAGATTTTACAGCAATTGTTCCGCAACGTTTTGGAGATTTTACAGCACTATATAATACGTAATATTCACAAAATATATTTCCACGGGAAAAACTGTTAAAAAAATAAAAAAAAAGTTATGGGGGTTGCAGGGCGACTTGAACCCCGGGCCGCCCGCATGACAATCTGACGCGCTACCGTTGTGGCCATGGAACCTTCTTGGATGTACGTTACTGTAGATGGTATATATAGTGCTTACTCCGTACGTTAAAGACTTTAATACTACATGAATACTACGACCCCCATATATTGTTGTTCCAAAAGCGATGTCCACTAGCGCGTGGTCCCCTTGTTTGTGCCGCGATTGGACCCGATCTGCCCCACTGTGCGCCGTGCTCGCCTTCACGGAAACATCAGCTTGGCACGTGGCACCAGTAAAGTAGATTCTGACTACTTGATGGCACTTCTAAAGCGGCCTGTAGACGTTCAATATTATTGTGCAATCTTCAATATTGCCTTAAATGGTTGCCTTCTTCGACATATATTTTATATTTTATTTCATTATACAGGATGTCCGCGGGAACAGTAAACAGATGGATATTTCCTAACGTATTGGAGATATAAAAGAAATTGTTTATATGCAATTCATCGTTCGATGGGGCAAATTTATTGAGGCAGGCGAATTCTTTCTTCGATTATTATTTTAAGAGATACGATGGTCAAGTTCGGTTTTTTAAATGAATTCTTTTTTAGAGATCACTTGATAGTGCGTTTCAAGTCAAATTCAATAAGGTATAATGTATACACTTTATTTCAGCCGGTTTTCGAAATATTGCGATTGGAAATTTGCTGATTTTCAGTGGAACAAAACCAGCTGGAATAGGAAGCACCGGGGGTAGTCTTGTTTGCGCTACGAACATGAGGCCCACCTTATATCGCACGGAATACGTCAACGCGTGCTTTTGTGATCTTATAGTTTCAGGTATAAACGGGACAAGTCTCATAGTTTACATAAAGCATACAATCAATTGAGCTTACATCGTCTGCTACTTATTGCACTAAATTATCAAAAATTATATTATATTACACAAAGCGTAACCTAATATACACTGTATAGTGGGTATACAACGATATTATACTAAATGTATACATATACTAAACCGATTTTATAACAGTTCTTGAACCCTGCTTACTGCGGGACCTTTGTTGTAAAATCTGCGAAAAGTTGCAGAAAAGTTTCTGTAAAATCTCAGAAACGTTGCAGAAAAGTTGCTGTAAAATCTCAGAAACGTTGCAGAAAAGTTGCTGTAAAATCTCCGAAACGTTGCAGAAAAGTTGCTGTAAAATTTCGGAAACGTTGCAGAAAAGTTGCTGTAAAATCTCAGAAACGTTGCAGAAAAGTTGCTGTAAAATATCAGAAACGTTGCAGAAAAGTTGCTATAAAATCTCAGAAACCTTGCAGAAAAGTTGCTGTAAAATCTCAGAAACGTTGCAGAAAAGTTGCTGTAAAATCTCAGAAACGTTGCAGTAAAATCTCAGAAACGTCGCAGGGTAATATTGCACCGCAACATTGCTGAAATGTTGCAGGAATCTTCCTATGTCCGCTCCTGTGCAACATTGCACCGCAACGTAACTGCAACCTTTCTGCAACGGAGTGTGCTGTATGGGTAGTTTTCATGAATTTTCTTCAGCATAATTTTACTATATTCTTCACTTAATATTATTTTTTTTCTTTTTCTTTTATCTTCTTTGTAGTAGATCCCATCTTCCATAACAAATTTTGCATTCTCTCTTAACTGTTTGTTTTGTGCTTGATCACTTTTTATATCTTCCAGACTAATAATATTTACCGTCTTCAGGTTATCTTCGTTATTTTCGTGGTTTTAAAAATCTGGATTTCTGCTGAGGCAGTCTGCTTCTATATTTGTTTTTCCTGGATTGTACTTTATTGTAACGTTATATTGGGACAAATAATGAATCATATCCCCTAATTCGTCGTCTGTTCTACTTTTAACATTTAGCTTTTCTAGTGATTTATGATCTGTATATACAGTGAAGGAGTTTCCCAGTAACCAATGTTGCCAGAATTTCAGACTTTCTTTTATGGCTAAACATTCTAAAAAAAAGGCTTTTTTCTTTTTTTGAGATTCATTTAGCTTTTTTGAAAAATAAGCTACAGGTTTCTGATCTCCATTTAATTGGGTTTGTTTTAGAACCGATCCTAAACCATGTATGCTGGCGTCCGTATAAATAAATGGTAACTTCGGATAAAAAATTGCAAGGTTTGGTCTAGAACAGAGATGATTTTTTATTATTTCAAATGCTTTTTGACATTCATTCGACCAATAAAATTTTGTATCTTTACGGAGTAGATTGTGTAGAGCTTCAAGTATTATTGTAACATTTGGAATATATTTTCCATGAAAATTAATTTTTCCTAAAAACTGTCTTATGTGTTTTTTCTTTTGTGGAGTTGGAAATTCTCTTATTGATTTTAAGTTATCCTTTAGAGGTGTAATTGTATTATCTTTTATTAGGTGTCCTAAGTATTTTCCTAGTATTTCACTTTGTGAATTTTAGTCTAAATCCTTCTTTTTGAATAGCGTCCAACAATCTTTTGATATGTACTATATGTTCAGTAAATGTTCTTGAGAAAATTAATATATCGTCAATATAATTTACTGCAAATACAGATAGACCATAGTTTTTTATAATACTTCTTAAAATTCGTTGAAAAATTGCTGGAGCCGTCTTTAGGCCAAAAGGATGTCCATTGATAATGACTTTCTTGAGTCACAAATCCTGTTTTTGGTCTATCTTGAATTCTTAAAGGTATGGACCAAAAGGCTGAGTTTATGTCTAGGGTTGTAAAATATTTACAGTCAATGGTCTCAGTCATTAGGTCTTCTATTAAAGGAAATGGTTGAGCTTGAGGGACTATTATCTTATTTAATTCTGTAAAGTCTATACATAAACGACTCCTTTCCCCTTCATCTTTTTTAAAGGCTAATGTCACTGGCGCTCCAAAGGGACTATATGACTCCTCAATCAAATTATGTTTTAATAGTTCCGCGATCTGTTTTTCTATCTCAATTCTATCTCCGATTGAACATCTATATATGGTCTTTTATAGCAATAATTTTCTGTTTGTAGGTCAATGAATGCTTCATGATTTTTTACATTGCCTACATCATATGTATCTTTAATAGAACTGTTATAACATACAAACTATACGAGACTTGTTGAAATCAAATACAGGAACTTATAAAGACATTATCTAAGAACGCTCTAACAAATAATTGGCTTAACTATAGTTTAACTGTTACGTATGTGGAATTTTTCCATACGCCGCTCTCAACCATTTTTCGAGCTCGCGTCTGCGAAGGGAAAACGCCCTAAAAGCCTTTTTGTTTATCACACACCACTAAGGGGGTCGTGATCTCGACCATCTGGATCACGACCATGGGAACGGGAGTGACACGGCGACGACCCCGAAGGATTTCCTTATATGGAAAACTCCTAACGAACCCCCACTCATTTTTGGGACTATATAAACCCTTTGGTTTCAACCCTCGTCGGTTAAAAGCTATAGAGTCACGCGTAGAGTCACGTCGTGTCACGCTCGTACAGAGTTGGTTAAGATCGAGCTAAAGTCTCCGTCAGAATCAAAGTTAACCTCATAGAATCCGCGAGTCCGGTTTATATTCTATTTGGCACTTTGGGAAATAGCCACTCGTACGTCCCCGCATCGCCAGTGCGTCAACACCGTGCAACTAGTGGTAATTAACTTTTATTTATTATTTAACCGCGACACTTACATTTGTACAATAATTAGTTATTGAATACACGAATGGTGTTCACGTGTAAATCGAGTCGATTTCGTTAAACCCATTTTTTACCCAGCGATCCTTATAATATTAGTAGCACCCACTGATACAGCTTTACCGCTCGAGTTGTATCAAACATAAATTAAGAGTTACGAGGCATTACTAACATTTCCCGCGACTCCCTGATCTAGCATCAGGTTCGTTCGCAACCCTTCATCCAAACCAAAGCATCTTCTCCAACCCAGTGGCTCCCCGATTTCGCATCGGGTTCGTCCACGAAACCTTACCCTCCTACGGCTCCCTGATTTCGCATCAGGTTCGTCCGTATCCTACAGCTCCCTGATTTCGCATCAGGTTCGTCTGTAAATCTACCAACTTCCGAACAGCTCCCTGGTTTCGCACCAGGTTCGTCTGTGAATAATCCAACCTCCTAACAGCTCCCTGGTTTCGCACCAGGTTCGTCCTCGCCGTCAACAATCCTAGCGGCTCCCTGATTTCGCATCAGGTTCGTCCGCGCACCTAACTAACAAACTCATAAACCGTATTCCTTGGGAAATACCCTTCTCGCCGGCCTCTCGCGTTGCCACAGCCCCACCTCGTAACAGAACTATGAATATTAACAAAGAAAAAACAGAATATGAGACACTTACCTGAATGATCTAAATAACAATATTAGCTTGCCCACAGTATACGATTCGTGTTACTGCTCAGCGTCACTCAGTACAATGAAATAGACACTATACACGTGTAACTGTGTAAAGTATACGTTTTAGAAATGTTTGTGGAATGGGTAAGAAGGCGTGTTACTTTCATCACGCCGCGCCGTTACATTTGTCCGCGCTCACCCCTATATAGTCTCCCTTTTACACAAGATGCACATTGAAGACCCATACTCAATCAGACCATTAACAAAAACAACTAAAACCGCCCTTAAAATAATAAACAAAACGTTACAAACATAACTGAAAAAAGTAATAGAAAACTACTGGACAAGTGCCATTAAAAATATGAACTTTAGGACATCCGACAGTTTTTTCCCAAAAGTCAACTCAATCTTCAGACCCAAACAATTTAGCGACGTTGGCAATATCCATATAAAAACAGATAACAACCTTATCCTCACCAGAAGCAACTGTAATCTGGCAAATACATTAAAAAAACACAACGAATACATCTTCACAGATAAGATAAATACGTATTTTGCAACGTGGAATCTCAGACTTAATCCAGGCAAGTGTGAGACGATATTATTCCGCAAACCACTAGTCCACCTAACGTCCAAAGCCAAAGTTGGTAGCAAAGATTTTCAAATTACAACAGTTAGACCGGGCACTAACGATAGGGTAATGATTCCACATAGAGAAACTGTTAAATACTTAGGAGTACACGTCGATTATCTCCTACGAGGCAACAAGCATATAGATATTCAACTAGAAAAAGCTAATTTGGCATTCTTAAGCAACAGCAGACTATTCCATAATAAATACCTATCCCCGAAAGCAAAAATCATATTATACATGCTCCTGATTCGGCCAATTATTACCTATGCGGCACCCATATGGTGGAACTTCAATCACACTACCGGCGAAAAAGCTAGATGCCTGGAGAGAAAATGCCTGCTGGCCTTATATAGATCTCAGACGTCCGATGGGCATCATTATGTTAGCAATAAGATTCTATACTATAGGGCTGAGATTCCACGAATTGATCTATTTATTTTAAGAATAACTAGAGACTACCTCAGCAAACTCCCGTCCGTGGATAATGATCTAATCAAAGCTGTGACTGAGCTTAGCGACGATGTTGCACCAGCCAAATCGCAACCGGATATGTTACTTCGCAGGCGTTCACTTTTTGTGATAAAATGGGTCTTATCCAAGATGAGTACAACAAGCCCTTAATCTATCATTGGAGGCGCAATAAAGTTAACAAACGCATAGCGTTCAGCCAAATCGATAACATCTACGATAATAATCTGTTTAAGTACTCTACTAAAATTCCGGAGCCGGACTTGTACGATTTCCATCGCCTCAATTATAGAAGATATTGGTGGTTAAATGACGCTTGTGTTTATATGCTAGAACATCATAATCGATGGCACGACTTCACACAGAGGCTATAATTTAGCAGCAACTCTCTCGAATTCGTTGAGCAATATCTGCGTAATGCTCGTTGTAAATAGTCACTAGGAATTCAGTTAGTTGTAAGTCTTAGTCGTAAGGTATCAAGAGACACGGTAGTGGCTCGCGCCAAGTATATATATATATATATATGCGCAGCGCGAGCCACAGAGTGGCTCTATTACGCCACGACTCGCTATCAAGAACCCTGAGATTTCCGAATCTTAATAACGGCTGATCCGATTAGATTTTGAATGGTCTTAATGGATAGTCTGGGTTTGATTTACAAGTGTCTTCGTTTTGTTCCTACGGACCTTATGAGCTGAGATATTTCGATGTAAAGTGGCAATTTGCCGATTTTCATGTTCGTAAATTTCTTCATCGTCATCGTCCTACACTTCTAGGCAAGAGGGGTGTATGAAAGGGTGAGGAAATTCCGCTCATTGGATGTGGGTTTCGGCCAATCGCGTAATAAATTTTGTTGTGACGTGACAGCTAGACAGAGATATTATAACCTACCAAGTGCTACATATGCGTCAAATGAAGTAAGTTGTCCGAATTTGAAATGTCACGAGTTTTGACACCAAATAGGACACTGAATTATTGTCTTAATTAACAAGGTAAGTTGCCAGATATTTTTATACTAGCAATTTAGAGATTTTTGTAAAGCTTATATATATTATTTTTAGAAATGAAGAAGACGCAGAGGACTTGGATAAAAATGAAAGGGACGCACGGGCTTGGATATAGAATTGAAGGGGACGCACACGCTTGGATGGATTTCAGTGGTGCTGTTTTGCCTGGCGGCAGTTTTATTTCCTATGGGCTTCCACATCGACGAAATTGGCGGACAACCGTATCATAACAAAAACGTCCCGCGATGTCGAGTGTAAATTTAGAAGTCCGTATTATTGGCGGACGCTGCAGGAACGGCACCGTGTGCCGCTCAGGCAACATTATATACAAATGTTGCCTGAACGGCACACGGTGCCGTTCCTGCAACGTCCGCCAATAATACGGACTTCTAAATTTACACTCGACATCGCGGGAAGTTTTTGTTATGAACAATAGATTAAATGGCAATAGCAGAGACACTGGCAGTACTTGGGACATCTAATATTTCTTTTTCACAAATATCTTTTGTCGCTGTTTACAGTTTAACACTTTCCTTGAACGGTATAGTTATATAATTAAGTAATGTTATTAATTATTTATATCACATACTTTCCGTGTTCGCCTATGTTCCCTCGGAGGTTTCCTGTGGTATTTAAGACTGTATTCCGTGTGTTTGCATTTCAGGAACGCTCCGCGTGAATCCGTATTATATACAAATGTTGCCTGAACGGCACACGGTGCCGTTCCTGCAACGTCCGCCAATAATACGGACTTCTAAATTTACACTCGACATCGCGGGACGTTTTTGTTATGAACAGTAGATTAAATGGCAATAGCAGAGACACTGGCAGTACTTGGGACATTAATATGTGATATAAAAAATATGTGATATAAATAATTAATACAATTACTTAATTATCACGATAAGGTTTAAGCAAACTGTTAAACTGTATACGGCAATGAAAGATATTTGTAAAGTTGTCTGAGCTGTGCAATGTAAATCCACAAACACTAAAAACTAGAAAATGAAAAAACATAAAAAAATTTGTTAAACAATTGTATTAAAAATGTAGTACAAACTAAAAAAAAATCGTTTCTTGTACTACGCTGGATATTTCATAACAAAATATGAATCAATTTAATATAGCATCAAGCGTCGAAATGAATTTGTTGTGAGATATCCAGCTCCACCATTAGGGAGATATAATGGGGTTGTCAAAACGAGCCTTCATTTTTGAATAATTTGAGTTTAATGTTATGCACGGTAGGAGTTCAACTTCGAATTCGTAAGCAAACTTTTCAATCAACGGTTGTAGCTGCAGCGGTAAAGTGTTCGTCTACGGTGCTCGAGGTCATGTGTCCGAATCTTACTGAGGTAAAAGAATTTTCTATTTATTAAAGACACATGGACGTTGTTATACTACTACGATTCTGCACACGTTCATGTCTACGTCGTTGTCCCTCGCAGCACGGAATAATTACTATAATACTACCGATATTTTTATTTTTGGCCTATTGTCCGGAACGTTGCGTGACCATTGCTGTAAAATCTCCGGAACGTTCCGTGACCATTGATGAAATATCCCCGAAACGTTCCGTGACCATTGCTGAAAAATCCCCGAAACAACATTGCAGAAATAACTCTCGCAATGTTGCATAGGGGCGGACATAGCAATGTACTTGTAACGTTTCGGGGACATTCCGTGCAATGTTTCAAATGTTGCAGCGCAACGTAACTGAGACATTCATGCAATAAAGTGTGCTGTAGGGGACGAGATGTATTCGAATTTCTTATAACCCTGTGCACAGAATATGATTGTATAAGACAGTTGGTAGAGCACCAAGTAACATCAAAAACTCGATGTAAATCTTGTGATTATACAAAAACAATTACATCTGATAATTTAGTTGTTTCAATCCCTATTAACAATTTGAAAAAAAGAAGCTATAATCTAAACGATTTATTAAACGTTAGATTTTTACACTGGTATGAATCAGATAACGGATCATGGGAACAGTGTACGGGAAATGATATTATGTTCAAGAATGAATTAATAATGACGAAAGATATAGTTATTATTCGTTTACTATTATTTTCATTACAAGACGATAAAATAGTCAAAGCAAAACGTAAATTTAATATATGTACTATTCCCACAACCAATATCAGGACAATCATATAAAGTTATGAATGCTATATTTCATAGTGGTTCATGTATTGAAGATGGCCATTACACCAGTATATGTAAAGAAGAAGGAATGACAAGTAGTTGGATTGAAGCTGATGACGTGCAAATAAAAAAAAAGCAATGGCTCAAAGGGGCTAAAGATCTTTATATTTTGTTCTTACAAAAAAAGATAATAAATAAATAAGCCAACAAAAACCACCACGCTATGGAATAGCTGAAAGAAAAATGGTGCCATTTGGGCTCCATATCAATCAACAATCAAAACAACACAGTACGATAATGTCGTAAATTAATATCAGAAAACACTACAAAATGTGTGAAATCCCCACAAAATTACCTTTTCACAAAAAGGTACAAAAAGAGCGCCAAGTATATAATCCCATCAAAAAGAAACCCATTTAAAAACATTGTCGTAAATTAAAAACTCAGCAAAAAGAAGACCATTTAAAAACGTTATTGTAAATAAATATAAATATAAATATCTTAAAGTGCTTTATTTAACTTTATGAAAGTAATGATATACAACAATTGCGCCAATTAACATAATGGCTAATTAAACAAAGAAAGAAAGCATTAAATAATAATAAGCAGATATATATTTTTAGACAAATAAATACTTTAATACGAATAAATATTTTATTCAAAATACTTGACGCTGCGCCCCGAATTGGTATTGCTAAACTGAACAAATATGTATAAATTGCATTAATCTTATTTTCTTTCTTTCCTTCTTGTGCGTGCGTTCGTGAATGTGTGCGTGCGTTCGTGAATGTGTGCGTGTGCATATGCTACGTATGATATTTGAGTTAAAAAATGTGCAATAAATCTGACTGTGTTTCTAATATGTATATGTATAATATGTATTTGTTTATGTATTTTAGTTTGTTGGGGGTTTTTTTTTTTTACTAAGTCATTTTTCATTTTTTCGGTTGCGCAGCGCCAAGTATTTTGAATAAAATATTTATTCGTATTAAAGTATTTATTTGTCTAAAAATATATCTGCTTATTATTATTTAATGCTTTCTTTCTTTGTTTAATTAGCCATTATGTTAATTGGCGCAATTGTTGTATATCATTACTTTCATAAAGTTAAATAAAGCACTTTAAGATATTTATATTTATATTTATTTACGACAACGTTTTTAAATGGTCTTCTTTTTGCTGGGTTTTTAATTTACGACAATGTTTTTAAATGGGTTCCTTTTTGATGGGATTATATACTTGGCGCTCTTTTTGTACCTTTTTGTGAAAAGGTAATTTTGTGGGGTTAGATATACATGAAAGCTTTAGGGTTTTTTTTTGGACTTTTTCCCCCAAATCCTAGATTAAAACAGCGTAAGGTGGTCTACTGTTGACCCACGACACTTTGGTACACCTAATAATTTATAAGCCAACATGTACCAAAGACCTTATGACTGTAAGATTCAAACGCATTGAACATTCAACCATCTAAGGTCGAAGCCATATATATTGGCCGTGAATTCGTTTTCGCGAGCAGCGATCGAGGAGAAATCAATCACCACCATCTGACGATCGTGGATTTGTCAGTTGGAGTTGCGTGTAAACCTAGCCGTTTGGTTGTTATTTATTCTTAGCGTAATAGTTGTGTGCGTTACGAAGCTATGCGTAGACCAATACGAGATGAAGCTATCGAGAAAGTATCAATGTTCTGACCAATAAAGCGTCAGAATTTTTTCGGAGCTAACGCACACCTATTCTGATGTGTGTACTTCTACACACAGGTTTGGCGTACACGCCAGAAGCTTGGCACCATCCCCACCACTTCTGGCTCACTCTTATTCTGCGAAGGCGAGAGCGAGTCAGAAAACGTTGAGAAAAGGAGCACGGAGGCAGCAAAACTGTGTGGTGGGAGAATACGCCTCACGAAACTCACCGGCTAATATATCCGGCTTCGACCTTAGTAATAATTTATTGGTAATTTTCTAATGTTTTTGATACTACAAAAAGATACTTTATTTCTATTCTGTATACATTGTCCTTCAATAACCATCTGTTCAAAAAAAAAAAAGGGTAGAGGCCGTCAGCTATATATAGCCCTACTGATTAAGTCTGACGGTCCCAATATGAAACGCACCTCTTCTTTTCCTCCTCGATCTTCCAATGCCTATCCACCCGCCCCGCCGCACAGTTACTCCAATGCGGCGTAACCGACCGGCCTCTCTTAGGGTTTAGGTTTATGTCGGAGGCGACGGGGCAAGAACTTCCCCCCTTCTCGTCCTGAACGTGTTCCGGCAATTCAGGACGTGACAACACTAAAAAGTATCTATCTCAACACTGTCAAAAGTGTTTTGAAGTTTCTCTTAATGATCGAAAATTAGATCAGATCCTTCAAAAACACACAGTCGGTATAACCTTAGTAAGCATGCTTGTAACACGATCATCTTTTGTAGATGAAATAATGCACATCCCGACAATATGTCGCTGCAACGACGCGGGAAAATTTAAGGCAGTTTAAAAAATAAAATAGCATGTCCCGGTTTTACCAGAGTTGGGCATTATTCGAATAAAAAGTGATTGAAATAACTTTTCAAATAAAGATACTTACTTCGTCTTTTTCCTTAGACGACTAAAAGTCACCCGAGTTAGCTTTATTCAAGGCGCCAGAGATGAAGCTGGTTATTCAACGGCCTTTCCTCTTGGGTTGTGAATAACGTTGTTTCAGCTTTCATTCAATTCTTATTCTAGAAGGTCGATTAACCGGCGAAAGCCTTTGCGGCCCGACGCGCGCGCGGTCGCCTACCGGTCAGATTCCACAGAATCTGAATTTGTTTATTTTTCATCGTATCAATATGAAGGTTACACCAATGGATTCCTGGCGTTCTCCCGATTAATTGGACAGAAAATAATTTAAATCGGACTATTTTTAACGAAACGGGCTTTGAATTCGGCAAATAAATTTCTCACGTAATATCCTTAATTATGGTCCAAATTATATAATTTTTGGGGCCATTTTCATCGAGAAGCCATGAGGAATCGATTGGTAATACTTTTATTAACACTTATCAAAAACATGAAGATTTTATGTGGCCCGTCGGTTTTACTGCTTTCGGCTGTCAACGGGCTGTCTACTGGGACCCAAAGGTCCTCGCTCGTAGCGAGAAAGCAAAACAGTGGGGTGGGTAGGTCTTTCCCGATAATCTGAGCACAAAGGCTTCTCAACAATCGAAAGATTATACATACATATTCTTTCTGATGCTTTCGCCTACAATTATTATGGTGGAATAATTAACAAAAAACGACAGTTGGCAATTGTGCACTAAGTCATCGATATGTACTGCAGGCCAGCCCTGATTACGGACAATGTGCCGGAAATTATGCGGCAATGAATTCTAAATACTAGCTATAAATATGCAGATATCATAGAAAGAGCTGAGCAATCATGTATTTGCCGTTCACGCGAGTGTATTGTAACTGATGGACACCCTTTCGATCGTCGTCTCAATATAACGTAAACAGGCATAAACAGATGTAAACAGACGTAAACAGATGGAAAAAAGTGATAGGCTTATCTATAAAAACACCGAAGGTGATCGTGACACATTTGAAAAACTGCAACTGTTAAAAAGTATATATTATTCATCTTAAAGGTTCTCTTTGAACCATATTATGTGATACAAAAAGAATTTCGATCGGTCCACTAACAATAGAATAATTTAAGGTGATCCTGTTACGCGGTTCGCCCGTATTCTTGGAGGTGGATCACGTTAGGACAGGTAGTTGATCAGTGGCTTCGGTGCAGGACGGAATACCATGACGTTTGCCGATGGAAAGTCGCGAGTTGTTATCGTTGGGGGTGGCTTGGTGTGTGTTCGATCTTGTATAAAAACAATTTTCCACGAAAAAGAATACAAAAAGAAATCTTACCTTATATTTTTACACTAAATTCTTCGTTGGAATTGGTACTGAAGATCAATTTTCAGGTTGGTGCACTGGCGGCTTGTTTCTTTGCGAAAAGGGGCCACTCGGTGTCCGTGTACGAATCTCGCTCAGGTGAATATACTAAACATTAGTTCAGTGTTTCGTCGTTTTCTAGTTCCTTACCTAATTTGTTCAAAAGTTTGACATCATTCTGCAGGATTGCAATAACCGTAGTACAATCAACGCGCATTACGAAAAGTAGAACGTTTCATTTTTCTTATCAAAAACAGCATGTTTCAGTTTGACACGTAAGGAAGCACATTGCATCGTTTCTCACGAATATTAGCACGTTTGGTCCTCCGCCGCGAAAACTAACATACTAGACTGCTTCGCCGGGAAGAATAGCACATTTTGGATTATACATAATACGAAGGTGAAACATGCTATTTTTCGTAGCCAACCACCAAAATGTGTTACTTTTCGTCGCTACAAACGGAATATGGTGAAAACCAAAACATGACAGGTTTCGTGATAACGTAGACAAACGTGCTGATTAAGCAAAATGAAACGTGCTACTTTTCGTAACGCACGTCATAATAATCTAACAGCTTTTTGCTACAAAAATTTCCATAAAAAATCTTTCTAAACACTTTTATACCTTGTTTGATTTCCTTCCTAATTTTTCGTGTTCAGTTGCAATAGTCAAAAGCATTGTACAGAATCGAAACTAGTTTATATCCTTTCATTGAGATTCCAGCGAAAAGTTTCGTATAATTTTAATATAATTGTTAAATAAGATGCATAACTTCTGCAATTTTGTCAATATTTTTTTTCTATAATTACATGCGCTTCTTTAATTTGTACCCTTCCGTTTTATGATCGGGTACTCTAAATAATAGTGATCTTACCGTACTAAAACCACTTTAATGAATTCACGTGAAATGCAAACTTGAAATTAAGGGATCTTCCTAGTGTTTCGGATAGAGCTGTTACTTTTCTACCCGTCGGGTACCCGGGTACCCGGACATTACCCGGGATAACTTCAAGCAATTGAATGTAGTATTGTTTGTGATTGTCTGTGGTGTAGTCTGATGTTAGCCAAATATGATCGAACAATACAACTTTCAATGGCTTGAAGTTGTTTCGGGTAGACGGGTACCCGACGGGTAGAAAAGTTTCGGATGCCAGATCTGATTCCCAAAAAGCCAAAAGTCTCGATCCATTTCAAATATATCAGGCATAGTCAGTAGACGTTACATTGTCGTTCGAACTAGAATTTTTGCAAAATCGAATTAGGTACTACAGTAAAAAAAGCATAATTTCTTTTGCTAAAATTGATAAAAAAAATTTAAGCTGCTGACATTTCCTTGCTTTTCAACATTTTTACATTATGCTTGTTTAAACGATAGCCACACGTCTACAAATTACCGATCTTTTTATATTTTGTGTTTGAGATAACTACAATTGCTGATATCTAGTCTAGCATCTGGAAGGATATTGTTCTGTTCACGATGTTCCTATTCCGCTATAAATGGATATTTTTTATAGTCTTAAAGGGTGATAGAATAAAGCTAAGAACGAGCGAAATGATACGTGCAATACTTGTTTCTTTTTTAATTCCCTAAAAATTGAGTTTTTCTCCGCCGTCACACTAGGAAGCCCTCGGGAGCGATTTCTAAAACTGACGATGATATTTTAAATCGAGATTTCGACGTGAAAACTGACAATAGCTGTAATTGTTTACAGATATCCGGGTGGAGGATTCTCAAGGGCAGAGCATCGACTTGGCTTTATCAGTCAGGGGTCGCGAAGCTTTGAGGGCAGTCGGCCTTGAAGAAGCACTGGTTGATCATCATGGCATTGCCATGCGTGGCAGAATGATCCATAATAAAGATGGCACTTTAAAGGAAATTATTTACGATAACGTAAAAGGGAACGTAAGTGATGTAGCAATAATTTCAGTTCGCATCTTAGAAAGTCTCTGATTAAAAACTCACGGGTTTTTATTTCGTCGGATCGTATTTTTGACACGTTTAAGGATAATACACAAATTTTCACCTTTACATAATTTCTTAATTTTATTCCGTCCATTGCAGTGTATTTACTCTGTCAGCAGACGATATCTAAACGTGGTTCTGCTAAATGGTGAGTGAAAAAACGATCGCCTATAATTGTAGACAAATCTTCCATCATTCGTAAATTCAGATCAATATTCGTCAGATAAAGAAATCGAAATCACAATTAGGATCTTTGTTACTACGACTGCAAACTTTTTTATTTTTAAGTTCACCCTACCGTTATTTAAAGACCTTGGATTAATTTTTATAACAGTGATTATGCGTGATGATTCGTTGACTTATACTACTTGTGTCATGGTGTCCCTTTGAAAACGTTCGCAAGTAGCAATTCTTTCATTATGACCTAAGACTAGGTTATTTTGATACAGTTGTACCTTTTTTTACAAGAACATGAACGAACACGAGATGCTTTGCATCTGAAAAAAGCGTTGCTGAATATCCGATGACGCGGTAGTGCATGAAGCCACAAGAATTCGAGCGTGTCAAGTTTCTTGTCCCTGCCGCCTTGTACTTCTTACAGTCTTACGCGTGAAATGCGTACACCCCAGTGGCACTATAATTCAATACACTTACCGGAGCATAAGGTTTTCAATGCGTAGCGGTCTCAGTCAGATACCTACACCGTGACAGTAATTTCGAACTGTTAGTATCTTCGATGTAATATCCATAGCCCAGGATTAGGAGCCAACAGGCTAAATTAGCTTCTAAACTTTTGTTAGAAAATTTAAAAACATACACTACTCTTTAGGTGAAGTATTTGCAGGCGAGGATTATAAGTACATCCAGAATATTTATAGGTGTAAAATGTTCGTCTTATTTAGAAAAATGCAGATATTATAGAAAATCAAAGCACAAAATGCTAGCACATTTATGAAAAGAAAGATCAGAGGTCGTGTACCATAACCAATTTAAGTTAATACTTGTTAGTAGGGGAAAGTTTCCTAATTTGGACCAGATCATAAAATGGACCATAGTCTTTATTTACATATTAATTAACTAAGGCGATATCTCTTGGCATGGGGTTGTAGCTTATATGTTGCTTAGTAACATATGGAAACAGTATGGAAACAGAACACTGTAGAATGCGTAGGGTAGATGTACCGTTTGTGACCATTGCACTGTTTTTGGCCATGTGCATAATTACCTTATTTTTAAATTGTTTGCAGATCATTATTATGTGAAGAATTTCATATCATAAATATTTTGTTTAGTATACCGCCAGAAATATAAGGTTACATTTATTGCTTACACGGAAAAATATTATATTTTTTAAGAAGTGGCCAAAACTGGTATCTTAAGGTAGTTCCTGAATAATCTACTAAATTCAAGAATTCTTTTAAATTTCGTTCAAAACTAATTTGGAATACAAGAAACCCTTGTACAAAGTTTAAAATCGATTTACCACATAGTTATCGAGAAATTGTTAATTAAAGTTGATGCATTTTAACACAGTGGCATATGGCAGAGTCGAAAAAGAGGATTATAGTTTCAGTTTTTCTGCTGAAACAGGAAAACTATATTCAAGAAGTGTACCAAAATTGGCACCAAAGTACATCGAAATGTCACGAAATGAATTTATTTATTTCAGCGAAACTGACCACATGGTTTCTTCGTAAATGCCCATAAAAAATACGTTTACGTGCAAATTTTTTAGAAACTACATAGAACAGTTAACATGGCAACGTCGCACAATCGATATGTTTAGACATTTAAATAGTGCACGAAGATTCAGATTCATATGAACATTTTTTCTGACATTTTGGTTATAAAATACGCTCCGAATGAATGCGACGTTGTCAGATCTGCTGCTCCAATTCACTACGCTAACCAATTTAACATTCTATTTTCGTATTATTTATATGAACAATTATTTATATGAACTGTTTAAAATATATATACATGATGTTAAAAATTATTATTATTATTTTCATAGTATCATACTACTTTATATTTGTCGTTTATTACCCAACTCTAATTTGACTAACATAGTTGGTTAGGAACTACCTTAAAGTGGTATCCTAATATCCCTAATAACCACAGCGTGATGAATGTTTTGTTCTGGTGCCGGCTACTTTTGCCTCCAATTTATATAAGCTGTAACTTTGGACTGGTAGGTAAATTTTTAATTCTAATGGGTGTAATTGTTTATTTCACAAAAAGGTACAAAAAGAGCGCCAAGTATATAATCCCATCATAAAGAATCCCATTTAAAAACATTGTCGTAAATTAATATAATTATAAATTTCTTAAAGTGCTATATTTAACTTTACGAAAGTAATGATATACAACAATTGCGCCAATTATCATAATGGCTATTTATACACAGAAAAAATGTATTAAATAATATTAAGCAGATATATTTTTATACAAATAAATACTTTAATACGAATAAATATTTTATTCAAAATACTTGGCGCTGCTCTCCGAATTGGTGTTGATAAACTGATTAAATATGTATAAATTGCATTAAAAATTTTTTCTTTCTTCTGCGAGCGTGTGCATATGCTACGTATGATAATAGAATTACATATATGTAGAATAAATCTGACTGCGTTTTTAATATGTATATGTATATGTTTATGTATTTTTGATTGTAAGGGAGTTATTGTAAATTTTAATTAATTAATACTAAGATCGCAGCGCCAAGTATTTTGAATAAAATATTTATTCGTATTAAAGTATTTATTTGTATAAACATATATCTGCTTAATATTATTTAATACATTTTTTCTTTGTATAAATAGCCATTATGATAATTGGCGCAATTGTTGTATATCATTACTTTCGTAAAGTTAAATATAGCACTTTAAGAAATTTATAATTATATTAATTTACGACAATGTTTTTAAATGGGATTCTTTATGATGGGATTATATACTTGGCGCTCTTTTTGTACCTTTTTGTGAAAAGGTAATTTTGTGGGGATTTCACACATTTTGTAGTGTTTTCTGATATTAATTTACGACAATATCGTACTGTGTAGTTTTGATTAATGATTGATATGGAGCCCAAATGGCAGCATTCTTCTTTCAGCTATTCCATAGCGTGGTAATTTTTGTTGGCTTATTTATTTATTATCATTTTTTTGTAAGAACAAAATATAAAGATCTTTAGCGCCTTTGGGCCATTGCCTTTTTTTAATTTGCACGTCATCAGCTTCAATCCAACTATTAGTCATTCCTTCTTCTTTACATATACTGGTGTAATGGCCATCCTCAATACATGAACCACTATGAAATATAGCATTCATAACTTTATATGATTGTCCAGCTATTACTACTTTGGTTGTGGGAATAGTACATATATTAAATTTACGTATTGCTTTGACTATTTTATCATCTTGTAATGAAAATAATAGTAAACGAATAATAACTATATCAATATTAATTCATTCTTAAACATAATATCTTTTCCTGTACTCTGTTCACATGATCCGTTATCTGATTCATACCAATGTGAAAATGTAACGTTTAATAAATCGTTAAGATTATAGCTTCGTTTTTTCAAATTGTTAATAGGTATTGAAACAACTAAATTATCAGAAGTAATGCTTTTTGTATAATCACAAGATTTACATCGAGTTGTAGAAGTTACTTGATGCTCTACCAATTGTCTTATACAATCATATTCTGTGCACAGGGTTATAAGAAATTCGAATACATCTCGTTTTACGTTTATTGAAAAATGTTCTCCTAAACTTTGCCGTACTGTAGGGTAAAGGACCCAATTACTGACACATTAAGCGTTGACGCTGACATTATTTTATAATTATGTACTTATAGACTAAAAGTATATGTTGTTCTTGTTATTTATTATTGTTTAATATGTTTACTTCATGAAAAAAATTTGGTGGATCTTAAAACTTCGATTTTATGTATAAATTCATCAATTTCTAAAATTTATATGGGGATCCATTACTGACACCCCTCAAATGTATTTGACTGATTTACTGACACCCCAATTACTGCCAGCCAACCTAATACTGTTTATGTCATTTTAAGGTTACGTCGTGTCATGTACATGAGCAACTACTGCTATGACAGTAATACCAAAATGCTTGAAACGCTTGTACCAATCACTGTCACCCAATTAATAAGTAAAAAGACTTAATGAATCGGTGAATTCGGATTTTTATTACTTTTTATGATGCTTATATTATTTAAACCATTATATTTTGTTATGTTAATAGCTTAAATATATTACAATTACAGCATTTTCTTTAACGCCCTGTTTTCTCTTTCGCTAGTAAGGAAGTCATCGTTTCCATTCTCCTAATATTCGCTTAAAATTTTGTATCGTTTTATTCAAATTAACGAAGAAAAAATTAAGTACTGTTTTATGTATCATAAAAATAACAGTTTGAACTGTATGCTAAATTTTTTTTATGCATAATTTTATAAGATTTATTCGTTATTTTACGTAAAACAGCTTAGGGTGACAGTAATTGGGTAGGTGGCAGTAATTGGGTCCTTTACCCTATATGTATTTAAATTGCGCATTCCATTTTCATATCGATGCATTAATATCTTCAAAACATTTGTTGACACTTAGCACTTGATAGGTTATTTATAATATCTCTGTCTAGCTGTCAGGTTACAACAACTTGTTACGCGATTGGCCGAAACCCACATCCAATGAGCGACGTGCCTGAGAGACATTTCCTCACCCTTTCATACTCCCCTCTTGCCTAGAAGTGTAGGACGATGACGATGACGATCTTAATTTTACGAACATGAAATTCGGCAAATTGCAACTTTACATCGAAATATCTCAGCTCATAAGGCCCGTAGGAACAAAACGAAGACACTTTTCTTATGTAAATCAAACCCAAACTATCCATTAAGACCATTCAAAATCTAATCGGATCAGCCGTTATTGAGATTCGGAAATCTCAGGGTTCTTGATAGCGAGTCGTGGCGTAATAGAGCCACTCTGTGTCTCGCACTGCGCATATATATATATATATATATACTTGGCGCGAGACACTACCGTGTCTCTTGATGAATGGTTATATCTTTAATGTTACCATAACATTTATCCGATACTTGCACTAGTTTTTGTTTATTACACCTAAACGTTAAAATTGGGTTAGTTTCTTAAATTGAACCACCTAATGGTTTTTAAGCCGGACGGTTCAAATTATGCACTGTTCTTTCTTTCTTAAGGATAATATGGTCACAGCAGGGAAAATATGGAAAGTGAGACAGACTGTGGAACAGAATTCTTCAAGTGAAGCAAAGGATGAAGAATGCATTTGTGCTGTATGTTTGTCTGCACTTTCGGTCGTAATACCGATTATTACGAGTGCATAAATTGCCAGTCTGACAGCGACTGATTATTTAGTCAAATGCATATTTATATTTTCTCAGTATACTGTAAAATGTTTCTCAGAGTTATTTTTTATTTTATTTATAGAGTGTAGTAAGTACATATGTAAGTACATTTTTAAATAGAAGTTCTTACCTGAAATAAAGAAAAATGAGTATGGTCCAATTTAGGATATCTGTAGTCCAAATTGGGAAACCAGTTTCCTAGATTGGACCATTGACGGTAATTTGAAAATATTTTTTATAACCAGCCACATAGTGTTTCAGCCTGTTTTATTAGATTTATGTATCAATATGAAGGGTCGGGTGCAATAAACTCTAAAACGCTAAACGGTAGTCTAAGCGCTAAAAAAGAGTGGAAAATTGTATTTTAAAAAATATAGTGTTGTAAAGCTCGTCCCCACACACATTTTTTCTATTTACAGTTTGTTTATCCAATCATTACTATTTGAGCTAAAAATTATAAACAAAAAATTTTCATTATCCAAAGTCAATATTTCTTTAAATGGTCCAATATAGGAAACTTTCCCCTATTATATGTACATTGAATACTAACACTTGCACGGGAACACCGCGAACCCGGACTCACCGATTGGAACGCAACTTTGTGGGTTTTTAGAGTGACTCAAAACAAGAACAGCGTTCTGTTTCATTTGGGCCCTATCGCCCTTTAAGAGAGTGAAAACTAACCTCAAAGTCAAATTAGCATTTCCACTTTTTCACGTATAACTTACAAAGTACAACAAACAGAAAAAAATGTTTTAAACAAAATTTTAATGGTGCAATAAGCGCTACAAACTTGCGTTAATAAAATTTTGAAAAGAGATTAAAAAAAAAATACTCAAACGAAAAAAAACTTTTTTCAAAATTCTGTTGACGTAAGTTTGCAGCGCTTATTGCACCATTAAACTTTTGTTTGAAACATTTTTTTCTGTCTGTTGTACTTTGAGAGTTGTACGCGAAAAAGTGGAAGTACCAATTTGACTTTGAGGTTAGTATTCACCCCCTTAACGGGAGCTTCCGGTCTAGAGCCCAAAAAAATAGGTGATATTTAGGAATTAATTAAAGGAAAACTACTATATATACTTTAATGGGACTTTTTGCATTGTATTAAGGATGTCTTAAATTATAGAAATATATTTTTTGTTTTATAATTAATCATTGCATACGGCCCTGGGAAATCGGTAACATCAAGGCGTCAAAAAATTGATCCAAATCGGTGGGACCTGTATCTCCAAAAGTTATTATCCGATTCGACTGAAACCTTTTTTATTTTGAAGATTATTCTTCTGGCTAGGGGTGAGGGGGGACTAGAAAAATTACAAAAATTACATTTTTTTAGAAAATAACGACACTTCAAGTTTGAAATCACTTTTCCCTGTATTTTTCGTCCTTTCAACGCCTTTGAAAATGATAAATTTTCAATTTTTTGTAATTTTTTCTAGCCCCCCCCCCCTAGCCAGAAGTATATTCTTCAAAATAAAAAAGGTTTCAGTCGAATCGAATAATAACTTTTGAAGATACAGGTCCCACCGTTTTGAGAACACTGTTTGGAGAAAAACGCCTTTAAAGTTTTACGTGAGCGCCGAGTGCCCGGTTGTTGCCCATGCATTTGCCGCTACTTAAATGCCTATAACTGCGAGAATTCTACGAATTTCAACAAATCCTTTTAAACACGTATTCCTAAAAGGTTGAACATTCGAAAAATGAAATAAAAAAAAATCGACTTTTAGACCGGAAGGTCCCCTTAAAGGGCGATAGGGCCCAAATGAAACACAGCGTTGTTCTTGTTTCGAGTCACTCTAAAAACCCACAAAGTTGCATTTCAATCGGTGAGTCCGGGTTCACGGCCCAGATAGCACAGCGTCTGGTAAAGTCTTAAAGACGTCCAAAAGGCGTCTTGTTACAAATCAAGACGTTCAGACCTAAAATGGTGATAAACTAGACGTCTCTAAGACGAGGTGTGCTATCTGGGGGTGTTCCCTTGTTAGTAAGTAGTGCTTGAAATTTTTAACATTTTTCAGAATTTTAATTTTTATTCAATGCCTTTTTTAATACTTCAACGTTTATAAATTATCGCGTATATGGGCGGCAGGATCTGCTGGCAGCTGTGGTGCAGCCTATGTCCGCATTCAGCTACGGTTCTGCCGGCAGATCCTGCTGCCCGCCTGACACATCCAACAGCGCCATCTGAAGGCCACAATTACCAACCAATTCCCTACGCGTGACGTCACATGGACCTACGCGCCAACACAAATGATCCCTACTCCCACATAACCAGCAAGCAGATTCTGCAGTTTATTAAATAATTAATTCTACTTATTTAAAAAAGTATTTATTCTTTCTTTAATAATATACAGGATTGGTGATTACAATTGATACAAAATAATATAAGTAGCGCATATAAATCCAAAGAGGAACTTTCAATATTTACTACTCTGACATAGTGATCCTCTAGAGAGTGATCGGAACAACGTATATCGTCGCTGATTGGTTGCTGCGATTTGGAGCAAAAGCAGAAGTAAACAGAGAAAGAAACTGGAAAAAAGGAAGAGACAGAAATACTGATAGAAAGAGACAGAAAAATTTGCCCGCCGATTTGTGACTTCCGCTTTAGGCCAAAATGGTGGACACATTTGCCGATCACTACCTAGAGGATCACTATGTCAGAGGGGCAGCAGGATCTGCCGCGGATCTGCCGTCGATCTGCCAGCAGACCCTACTGCAGGATCTGCTGGCAGAACCGTAGCTGAATGCGGACGTAGACTGTACCGCAACTGCCGGCAGATCCTGCGCTCTCCTGGCAGACCCTACTGTCAATTTGCTGGCAGACTGCCGGCAGATTGTTATCAAGGATGATAATAATAATTCCAACCACGGTAGAATCTCGATTATATGAACGCCGGTTAATCAAGCATCCCTTTATCTGACCATCTAAGCAATATTAGCTTGGAAACGTAAACATATTTTGTATAGCAGTGGTGGAATAAAAGAAATGCTCACAGATTTGCACAATATATCAGAATGCAGAAATTTTCTCGAGAATGATTAGAAAATAATTCCAATCTGATCAAAGACTCACTAGATGGGTGACAATGAAATTATCGAAAAAGGTTAGAAGAAGCTTCACCCGAAATGAAGATAATGAAGAAGAAAACAGGAAGACGAAAATCATTCTCATAATACTTCTACACATTTTCAAGCATTCAGATGGTATAAAATGAAAAAGAAAATATTCATACTGAGGACGTTAAGAAAAATGTGTTAGCTGACCTCAGAAATATTGTCAAACGAAAACAGCGAACAGTGGAAACTGTTAAACCTCCGCATGAAATTTCTTACTTTCATTTAATCTCTGAGCATACAACGCTCTCCAATAAACGATCTTTCTTCACGTGACAATCATCCGATTATTCGAACATCATGTGCCGTAGTTAATTTAGATAATCGAGGTTCTACCATCGTTCTAAATGTGCCATGTGCATTAAGTTAATTGTCAGCTAAATGTTCATCTAAAAATAACTCATTGTTTTTCCTTTCCTTGTGATTTACTTATGGTTCACCTAAAACAGCCGCCGAAAAGTATCCAGAAGTGAGTTTCCATTTTAACAAGAAAATCGTGGACGCGGATCTGGAAAATGGAAAACTGAAGGTCATAGAGTAAGGATTGTTATATTGAGAAAAAGATCCGGGAATCGCTACGTGGCGTTAAAAACACTGAATTTTCTAGTACGATAAATGAAAGAACAGAAGAAGTAGAAACCGATTTGATCATCGGCGCGGACGGTGCATACTCGACGATTAGGAGGATAATGATGAAACGGCCCCTTTTTAACTGCAGTCAAACGTACATCGAGCACGGTTATGTTGAATTGTTTGTACCAGCTGATAAAAACAACAAGGTAGGTGTACCTTGCTCTGAAATAGGTCAAATATTTTACTGTCTAAGAGTAGTAAAAATACAATCCACCATGTTGTATTACGGTCGATGAATGATAAGCATTCCTCGATGAAGCATAATGGAATTTTGTTCTATTTATAAAACTATTTTTATGCCGCAGTACAATAACACAATCGTTATTAATTTTTGTTTGTCTATTGACTCACTTCGCCCCGCTAAGTGAAAACATTCGAGTTTACTTTGTTCAAGTTCGCGATGAGCGGGAATCATCTTCATATCTGGCCGCGAGGTGAGTTCATGATGATAGCCTTGCCCAACGATGATCACACTTTTACTGGTAATATCTTCGCGCCCTTCGCGACTCTCGACAAACTGAAGACACCGCAGGCGCTTCTGGACTTCTACGAGGAACAATTTCCCGATCTTTTACGTTTGATTGGCAGGGAGAAACTGGTGAAGGATTACTTCGAAAGGGAACCGAAAACTCTCATTTCCATTAAAGTAAGTATTGAAGATTTACGATTTACGGTCAGTAACAGGTGTCAGAAACTTTAACGAGTGATTCTACATGCCAAAATAAGATAAAAATCAAAAATGACGAAATTGGGTTTGAGGCTGCGTTTCCGCGTTATTAATTGTTGGGAATACAGACGCGTAAAAAGCGTCTGACGCGAGGGACTTAGACTACTGCCGGCGCGCGTTAGCCAGGTCAGGCACGGCAAGGGAAGTAGTGTAAGTCCCCCGCGCCAGACGCTTTAACGCGTATTTTAAACAATTAATAACTCGGAAACGAAGCCTCAAACGCAATTTGTTCATTTTTGATTTTCGTCTTATTTTGGTGTGTAGAATCACTCTTTAAAATTTCTGACACATACTGCCGAACACCCTATACATATATTCACTGTTGCTCATAAATCATGGGCAATTCTACGTATCTCCTGCGATCTCAAATGCGTGACAATTTTTTCAAACTCCGAAAATGTAATTCTGCCGTAGAGTGTGAATCACCAGATAATTACGATATTAGATTCGTTTTCTCATGAGATTCTAAGAAAAACATTACATATAATAAAGCTGGTTGCAAGCCGCCGTGTTTGTGCTGTTCTATTATCTGTTTTCTTCGAAAGATTACTATTGGCTCTTTCTTTTTATTCCTGATGATTTGTTCCATTAACGTTTCTAATTGCAAGTGTTGAAATATTTTCGCGAAGCATTTTAGATACAATTAGGTATAAAAAGGTAGCCAAAACTCGAAGTCAACATACATATTATGTTAATAAACGGACTGCGTTTTTGTGATTTTTCTACTTAGCAATTACATCTTTCCTCGTTCTTTCTAAGAATTCCGCTGTGATAAATTTAAAAAAATAAATTCGACGCTTAGCAAGTCATGCAAAGTCTCTTCAAAGCTCCATACTATCTAACGCAAAGCTGAACAAAGTCAAATTACAATTAACAGATTTAGGAACACCACGCTCATACTTGCATTTAATATATTAAATATTTATTTATACGTAATGCAGAGATGCATACACAAAATAGGAAGGATTAGACACACAGAACTATCGCGCATTATTCACAATTCTAAGCAGTAAAGAACTTGTAATTATGAATTATTGATTGAAAAATAATTGCATAAAATACTAATTTCAAGAAATATGAAAGTAAATATCGGCGATTACGTACTTTAAGGGTTTTAATTTTAACCCCACCAGTAGCCACTAAAAAGTTTGGGATTTTTTTGTTCGTATAAATAAAAATATTGGGCTTAGATTTTTTATATAGTTTTAAAGCAATCTTTATTTTGCTAGAAATTTTTTTTTTTTGGAAAATTATACAAAATGGTGGCGAACAAAATGGCTTCCCGGAGCACTGCAAAAAAACTGGTCCACACTCCCAATGACTGGATCATCTCAGAAGGAAATACAACAAAGACGTATAAACCGGAATATATTATCTTTGACCTAGCGTAGGATTTACTCAAAATTCGAATTATTTTTTAAATTGTAGCAGTTTGAAGAATTGACTTTAATTTTTTACATACAAATTTGCACTGAAATGCATGTAAAAAGTCGAATAATTGAAATATCAATAAATTCCTACTCTATGTTGGCGAGAATAGTGTTTTAAACTTAAAAAAAGAAATAAGTAAATTGGATGAAAAGTTTGGGAGCCATAGTATAGACCAGGTTGAAAAATGTTGTTTCGAGAAAAACGCGTTTAAAGTTTTCATGGCGTTCAAGCTTTCTTTATTGTTCTGATTGAAACCTCCTTCGCATCGTTTTAGAAGATCGTCCGAGGTGAGATCTTCGTCCCTAATTTACTTTGATACGTAATACATCTATTTCACTATAATAAAGGAGCCCGCGTCTTCCTTCCAAATGCGGTTCCAGGCCACTCTTTACCTGACGTGGCGTGATGTTACAGCTTTCACTGTAACTCCTTTAATACCTTGAATATCAAAAAACCGGTTAACACAATATTCTACACACCTTAAGCTTTCAAATAAAACAAAAAAAAATTTGAATTTTTGAAAAATTTCTGGTCAGGTTCCCCCCTTAATATACTACTGAAAGTACTTACGAAATAATTATCTAGTTCCTTCGCGCTTAAAGTATGAACGAGGTATCAGAAACAAAGGCCATAGTATAACCATGTAAAAGTTTTATGGAGAATCTTATAATGAAAGAAAAGTACATAGTTATGTATCAAGTTATGTACCAAGTCACAGTCGGAGAGAAATCTATTGCACATGATGTAATTTAATTAATTAATATCTCATAACTACGCCGCAGTGCAACCCATATCACGTTGGAAAAACCGCTCTTCTCGTTGGGGATGCTGCTCACGCGATGGTGCCATTTTACGCTCAGGGGATGAACGCTGTGAGTTGTATTCAATGAATTAAAGAATTATACATTTACGAACGATGTGTTTTTTCCAAAGAAAAAAATCAGTCTCGTAGACAAATAATTTTCCTGTTTCATTGCATATATTCTTTGTTGACTTGTTATCTAACATTAGAGTTGTACTCTTTTCGTATATCGTTTTGTTAGAAAGCATCATTTATATCGATTACGTTATTTTTATTCTTCATTTGTAACAAATGGTCAGTTGACTCGACGTCAACGAGATTAGAAATATTTTTAGAATACAATTTATTTAAATATTAATTAAATTACAAATATTTGTAAATTATATTGTAACTTTTTATTAGGGTTTCGAGGACATGCTATTATTAGACGAGTTAATGGAACGTTACGATTCAGACTTTAGCGAAGTGGTCCCGAAGTTCTCTGAACTACGATGCAATGATGCTCACGCGATATGCGATCTTGCTATGTACAATTACGTCGAGGTAAATCCCATTCGATAATTTTCAGTCATTCTATCATGCCAAAACAGATTAATCTTTACTATGGGCACCGTAATTTTTGTCATGATTCGAGATTTTTTATGTCTTTCGTTTTCAAACATCGAGCAAAACGATTCCAATGGATTACCTCGTGGTTATTCTTAAAAATAACAAAATTGATAACATTGAAAAAATGACACGTTGATCACCTAAACTTAATACTCTCTAATTAAATAAATATTTGAGGAGAGAGTAGGTATCTATACAAATTCAGAAGGAAATAAGTTTACTAAACTATTATGTATATGTACACCTATATGATACAATTTTCAGATGAGAGATCTGGTAACAAGGAAATCGTTTCTTTTTCGGAAATACGTGGACACATTCCTCTACAGACGAATACCGAATACGTGGATACCGCTATATTCTACCGTACACTTCTCACGAATGAGATTTCGCGATTGCATCACAAACAAAGAATGGCAGGACAAGGTTGATTAAAAACACCAGCGGTGAAAAAATGTAACAATCATAGAAATTGTATTTGAACAAGAATTTTTTCCTTGCAGATATTACGTAGGACTATTTGGTCTATAGCGTTTATACTTCTTGCAATGCTGCTCGCGCCTATTGCCGAGAAGTATACGAGGAAAAGTGTTTTGTATTAAATACAAATATACCACCTTTACAACCATACAGATACGCATAATGCAGTACATATGCAAACAGTAGCTATTGTTTCACGTCATTTAATCATACATAATACCTTCCGATTTGCTGTATTACAAACTCTAGAAACTTACATACGCATTTAATTTCTTTTTTCTCCCTAAAATGTACAATTCCTTACTATTCCTACTTACAACTCACGTTAAAACATCTATAACTGCATTTGAGCAACTCTTATTTAAGGCCGTCACCTCAAAGTATCCTCTTCCATACTCTAATATCAATTAAAGGTTAAAACATAATTAGAGGTAATATCTTAATCTATCGCGTATTATTTTTTCTGTAAAAAATTGCTAGGCAAATTGACATTTTAACTGATAGTGAAACAGATTTATGGAAGGGGTAATATCTTTTTCACGCTGTTGCAACGGATTTATATAGTCGTTTTGCGATTCCCCAAGCTTCCTCTCGTTTCAAAGATACATTGCAAATCACCATTGCATGTTAATGCACGTATCACGACATCAATTCAAGGGTCAGTGAATCGGCGTTCGCCAAGTATTTATGCTTATGGGTCTGGAAAAGCTCCACTAGATGCTTTATAAATTTCTCGTGATATTCATCGATCTGTTCTGCTGTCGGTTCCGATATCTTTGGTAGCTCTAAAGGATTGCCGACTGAAAAAGAAGTAATTGCAACATAATGGCAACGCAAATGTTTTTCTGGAGAAAGTTTTCTAAAAGCTGTACAGTTGTTAACAAGATTATGTTACAACAAATGCATGTGTAGTATTTTCTGCCAGCCTGATACAGTGTTGTCCCGTTATAAGCCCAGGGCCCTGTTTCGATAGAAGTACATTTCTATCCCCACTACTTATTTTGTAGTCGCAGCGGCGAGTTCGAGAGACTGGCATTTTCGTTAGAGGTTAGGCCTGTTCCCTGTGTGTCGGACTTATAACGAGACAAAACTGTACTTGGTTCATTCATCTCAACGGTCCGCAAACAGAATCTCTTGATTATTTCGGTCAATGTATTTTACCATCAGGATTATAGTATCAGCTAGTAAATATTATTCTCTTAAATTACGATAATTACCAACAACAGTGATGGGTTTCCGCCGTGGTATGATACCGAAAGAATACTGGAAAAATCCTCGACCCATCAAAATGATCGGGGCTATTCCTATTGTTTTCCGAATGTAGTGTTGCGCCCTTTTGAGGAACGAGCCTTCTGAACCATACACCTGGTCGTATATATCCGTCTCACCAAATGAGAACACGGGTACCAGTGGTGTCCTAAAAATAAGGAAGCCAAGAATGAGAAAACACACTTTCATCGTTATAAGATGAATCAACATGCCATGATTCATTTCGAAAGATAAAATCCAAGAGGATTGTCCCCAGAAGTTAAGGCAATGATAACATTCGAATTAAGTTAGCATTTGCTCGGAGGTGTTAAAAGTGTTTGTATGTTTGTTTAATGGTTAACGTGGATATGCTTCCTACGGTATTTTTATAATGTTTGCATTTATCACTATAATTATATTTGTAAGTTGAATCGTAAACATTGATCATTCTAACCCATGCTTCAGCGCGATCTTTATGAAGCCTTTTCTTCGTTTTACCAGGATACGATAAGTGCCTGGCTTACATTCCAATGATTCCGACGCTCCACCGACGATGAGAACTGTTGCTCTTCCAGTAAACGGTTCTTCAGGCTTCGTTGATAGCAAATAGTTTAAACTTTCTGCACTACTGCTCACAGTGCCTGCATTGTAATTTGATCAAAGGATAAATCAAGAATGTAAAAAATAGACCGTATATAGCAATGAGCAAAAAAATACATAGAATAGGTACTAAGGAATTACAGTTAAAATTATTTAAGGGAATTGTGTTGGTTTTAATATTGAATTAGTGTAACAAAATATAAAAAGCTATGAAACTGATAAACAGATTACATTTTATGAGACAATTTTAGAATTAATTCAATATGAAAACTCACATATGAGTTATTGCTAATATGTTACATGAAAAAAATTGAATTATTTTTAAATTTGTCTCAACCCTCTGTGTTTAAAGATCACCCTTCACATTCGGTGTTAGAGAACATAGATGGACATTTTATTTTACAACGGAAGTCTATGCTATTATTGGCGATGAAAAAATAAAAAGTTACAGGTAAAAATATTTTGCTCTCTTTTTCAATTCCTTTGGCCCAAAATTTGCTGCTCTAGGCTGCAGCGTGTTTGGCTACACGTGGGAAAAAATGTAAGGGATGACTCTAGACATCATACTAAGACGAAAATGAAGAATAACGATATTGTAATTAAGGCTTCGTTTGTTAGTTATAAACGTTTACAGATATGCCTAAAAGTAGGCAATCTGCGTGCACCGTTGCACGCGGGCAAGTCAGGCGAGAGGCTGAGCAGTGGTTGTCAAAGCCACTGTCGCACAGGGTTACTCACCTCAGAGAACCTACGACGAAATTTACCGACAATCGGCATGGCCACACGATTCTGCGACACTTAATCCAAAATTAAAGGGTACTTACCTACTCATCCCAAAAAAAATTTTTAAAAACCAGATCTCTTGCTATAACACTAGTAAAAAATTTAAAAAGAACACAAATTTACCTGCACTGAAACGCGCAACAGAATGAAAAAAAAAACATCAAATTCACCCGCACTAAAACTCGCTGCGAAATAGACGGGTTCACACTTTTGAACATGTACTACTAGAGGTCTCATTGCCTTATGTCTCCTGTCGAGTCAGTTGGTGATTAACATCATGCGAGAGAGAAATACATGTGCGAGCTGGTGCGAGTGAGAGGTGTACGCCGACGCATGCGCATTCCGAGCGATTGTGATTCCCCGTTCTACCTCTCTCGCTCGCACCACCGAGAAAGTTTCTTTTCTCTCTCGCATAATGTTGACGACAGTTTCGAGCTCGCAATGAGACCTCCATGTATACATATATGCTATAAGGTTCACACGGGCTCAGACAATTGAAAGTAATAATATTATTCATAAATAAACTTGAAATAAGGTATTCGACGTAAACTTTAGGGTCGACTGAATGTTTGTCTGATTCGCGATGTGACGATGCTCGTTCAAATAACTTAACATTGGCAGAATTATGTTGACTACGAGAAACACCAAAGCGAAATGCGCGTCTATGAAGTGCGGCGCGACTAACCTGAACGAGCCATGCCGGGAGTAAGTAGGCCCAAACTTCTTTATAACCCCAGATCTGGAAGTAGGTTCGGAGTTGCTTGCTGTCCCGTTTATGGCAGTTTGAAAATACTTGACCTTTCTTCGTATCAGTTTAGGGAAACTCTCTTGGGTTGACCGACGGAGACGTCAGTCTCGCAAAATTCTTCGAACGCAGTACACTAACCAAGCAAGCATAAACAAATAAACTCATACAACAGTTTTCGTTTTGGTGATCCTCATTATTAATTTCTTTCAACGAGCATCGACCCATCGCGAGGTAGACAACTATTAAGAGTTACCAGTTTCAATTGCCAGAGTGCGTGTAAATCTGTTTTTGCGTGCTCAGTGCGGGTAAATTTGTGTTCTTTTTAAATTTTTTTACATGTTTTAGAGCAAGAGATCTGGTATTTTTTATTTTTTGGGGGTGCGTAGGTAAGGACCCTTTAATTTTTAATTAAATGTGGCACAATCGTGTGGCCATGCTGATTATCGGAAAATTTCATCCTACCATCTCTAAGATGAGTGACCCCATGCGACAGTGGCTTTGACGACCATTGCTCGACCCCTCACCTGACCTGCCCGCGTGCAGCGGTGCACGCGGATTGCCTGCCTTTAGGGCAGCGCTCTCCAAAGTCGTATACGCGTACACTCGCGGTTCTCCTACGCTCGTCCGCGTTGTCAGGGATACCGCGTGACGCTAACCGCGAATACGCTAGTCCAGGCCTGCCCTTTAGGGTGCAAATACCTCCTCAAGTTCTGGGACCCGGGCAATAGCCGAGCACGGAACTGTTACGTTGCTAACCACAGCATGGGCGTGGGGAGAACTGCAAGTCTGTGCGTGCGTCCATACTGACTCGTACCACGAGTCTATATAGCTGGGCCTCATACGTATGGGCGCACACACACTTCCAGTTCTCCCAAAACCCACGCAACAGTTAACAAGGTATAGTATCCGCGCTCGGCTGTTGCCCGGGTCCCAGAACTTGAGGAGGTATTTGCACCCTAAAGGGCACGCCTGCGCTGGCCCGTGATGGTAGCCTTCGTAGCGTCGCGCGGTTTCCTTGACAACGGAAGGCACGCTGCGCGAAAGAAAGATTGGAAGGGGAAGCAGACGCGTGAGGGGCCCCTACGCTGAAGAGCGCTGCTTTATGCATATGTTTAAACGCTTATAACTAACAAACGAAGCCTCAACCGCAATATCGTTATTCTTGATTTTCGTTTTAGTATGGTGTCTAGAATCACCCCTTAAATGTATTCCCCCGTGTAGCAGAACACCCTGTACAAATTCGCCCATGCATTCAGCGTATTAAGAGATTCAAAGTGCATTTAACGAGGTAAAGGAAGCGTATTTCTGATCCATCATCTACCAGATATTCCCATGAATATTGATGGCAAATATTGAGTTCAGTCGCCATTTTGATTTAATGATGTAGAAACAATTAAACTACCACAACCCTACTTGTGAATATATTATTATATTCCTAGTAAATGATTGATTAAAAATGCACATCATATCTACTTATTTAAGTCAGTATTAAAAAGTACAGTAACATAGGTGCAATAATAGCATATCATTCAATTTTGAGAAACAGAAAGTGACACTGAAATTTCTGGAAAAAATAATCAAATAAATAATTCAACAATCTTCCGTAATTTTAATAGTTTCACAAATACAAAGTACCTATATGCAGTCGAACTGAATGTACTGTATAGAATCTGACACTTTCTTTGTGTTAATACTGCAATGGTAAATTTTAAACACAAAATATGGAAACTTTATTGTTACATGAACGTAGATGACCAGACTTCATGTATCAAGCCTTAGAGCATATAAACGTGGAGGAAGCATGCAATAGGCGAAAATGTAGACGGCGATAGAAAGAGAAAGATATTCATGTGCGACACCCCCTCTCTTTTTAGCGCCAGAGGCGACAGCGCTTTTTATTGAAGGTCCATAATGGAACCCTAAAAAACGTTAACTCAAAGTGAATACAATACAATACAACCCTAAGTACCCGAGAGGTTATACGTCAAACGTTTAAACATTTTTTTACTTACTTATGAAAAGTTATATTACGAGCTGTAAATTTTTCGCTTCGCAATCTACAATTGGGAACGCAACAAATTTTTGGCATATTCTCGGGTACTCACACTTTACGCGTCAAATAGCAATAGTTAAATAGTATTTGAATATTTAAATAGTGTTTTGGTGGTAACTATAACGTCTCGGGTACTTAGGGTTGTATTGTGTTGTATTTACTTTGAGTTAACGTTTTTTAGGGTTCCATTATGGACCTTCAATAAAAAGCGCTGCCGCCCCCGACGCTAGAAAGAGAGGGGGTGTCCCACATGTATATCTTTCTCTTTCTATCGCCGTCTACATTTTGGCCTATTGCATGCTTCCTCCATGTTTATATACTCTAAGTATCAAGCTATGATAAATTAAAGAAAAAATGCATGTAGGTAATACGCACTACTTCACGACCTATCTATAATTCCTTGCAACTCAAGAGAAATAATTTCATATCATACTGTCTCATTGTTTTATGCCTAAATTATGTACCCCACAACTGTGGACATGCAATTAAGAATCATTCTTTTCAGGGACTCTTTTCCTTTCCACATTACGTAAAGTATCCTAAGGAAGCACGTATCACGATTTCGAAAAGATTGAGAAACAGTGATCTAGTGCAGTGATGAGCAACCCGCGGCCCGCGGGCCGCATTTGGCCCGCCAGCCGCAGACCTGTGGCCCACCTGAACATCGCCCATATATGTTTTTCTTGGATTAGTTATATTTATGTATTTAATATTGCGGCCCGCGTAGAGAAGTTGGTTTCCATTTGTGGCCCACTTCTGACAAAAGGTTGCTCGCCACTGATCTAGTGTCCCAGTTTCATTTCATATTTCTTCTGCTACTTTAGTATTGAACAGAAGAATTACAAACATTGAGAAAAACGATTCATTTCCTACTAAACGCTGACGCGGTCCGACATTTTCTCGCAGCTATTATTCACAAATCAATTGATTTTTAAATACGTACCGTTGAAATAAGCATATTCTCGAAACAGAGGAATTCTGAAGTGCTGATCCAGCACAACGACCCGGAAGTCCAATCCCGGGAATAGTTTTCTGCAGCCGAGAAGATCAGAGCCGAACGAACCGAAAGCCCCTGTCGACAGAATTCCGTGCGGAAAGCTGCAAAACAGGTACGACTTCGTCGGATCCAGATCGGTTGTTTTCTCCAATTTCAGGGGAAAGTAATTGCAAAAGTATCGCAACCACACGCAGTTCCTTAACCACCTTGTCCACCGTTCACTAAGGCAAATAGAATACAAAAATGATGAAAAACCTCAGACTTCAGGTTCGGGCCTCATTGCGTGAAAATCAAACCGAAGTAATACAGGAGCGATTGAAGAATTTTGAAGAAGCTTCAAGTTGCACTTACCTTCTACCGCCTCGATTACACGTGTCCCAGTCGTAATACATCCACACGAAATAGAGTAGAACGAAATAGCGCAGAGTTTCTGTGCAAAAGAGGAGATAGGCAGTGAGGATGTACCCAATGAAATCTCCGAAGCCTAGTAAAACTATCCAAACCGCTGCCGACAGTGTCTCCAGTCTGCGCTTCAACGGCACATTCAGTGGTGCAAATTTCACGCCCAGGATCTCCATCGTTTTTCTCACTTGCCGCTCCTTTTTTTCTCTACTTAAAGTACCATTAGAGTAGTCCAGCCTGTGCACCTGGCAACAATTCGTTTGTCATGTGTGATTTATAGTACTGAAACAGGATTTGACATGAGAACAGTGTGTTTTAATAAATCACATAGTATTACGTGGTTCATACCGTGTGTTAAGAAAAGGTAATGCACGCTACGGTAACGATTGCGATTATCTTATCAGTCGTAAATTTTTTATCTTATGAAAACTTACGAGTCAAACGTATCGATTGTGGCACGTAAATATTGATTCCCATCATATTCTTACACAATTTCCTACGTTTTGCATTTTTTATTTCTTGATATAAAGCTGCTAGTAAAAGTTTAATTCGTTAGGGTAAATCCGGGAGTCGCGGTCAGGTCGGAGAGTTGGTCGAGTCGCTATATTTCAGACTCTGTACGTAAAAATGCGTTAAAGTGCAGACCAATTCCTTCTCTAGAAGCCAAACAGTTGAATGAATAGCGTCATTTCGCTTCCTTCTGTGTTTTTCTGGATTTATAGGCTTTAAAATGTAAATTGGGGTTACATTTAACCTCTTTTGTCAAACAGCGGTTGTACAGAATCGTATTTACAATATACTTCTAAGTTTATTTTCGTTTAATGTTTGGGATAAGAAGATAGTAGAGACATTGAGGGACAATGCAGCTAAAGTATTTGGCCATATTAACTCTTCCTTTCAAAGCTAACGAGAAGACCATCTCTCGCTGCAAAAAGGAGAGATGTTCGAGTTATGGTTTTTTTATTATTTATGTTTATTTTTTATTTTTTATTATTATTTTATTATTATTTTCGTTTATTTAGTTTATTTATTCACTTTTGTATTCATTTGCCTTGCTAATCGCCAGTGGGTAGTTCACTTTTTGATTGATGTGTTCTTTATTTGTTTAGCGTAAACAAATTAAATATCAATAAATCTGTCGTTGTATTCACTCATAAATAATTTTGGTTTATCCTTTGTTAATTTTCCATGGATAATTATGTCAGTGGTCTCTGCCAACGACGAAAACCGTTTCTCCCGGCACCTCGGGAGAGGTGGTCAGATGTCATGACTTCAGTTTTTAACCCGATTTACAGTAAGTATTGTCTTAAAGCAAATATCGACCAGTTTTTCTGAATAAGCATAAAATTCTGAACATATAGGTTTGTCCTGATAAAATAAGTAATGTCTATATTAGTTTTAATAGTCATTTTATATTAGGTCGACCGCGTCACCCGGGTTTACCCTATACCAGCAGATTTTCCCTATCCGTTGCACGGTCACATTATCATTGGCTTTCGAACTCCCCTTCCGCACGACTTTGGTAAACATTATGAAGCTCGGGCTCCTTAATGGCCCAATTGGCCCTGACCGCATTACACGAAGAATAATGTACAATAGGTTGTTTCCGTGTGTTAAGAAAGCGACTATACAGATCTTCGATTTAGTCTAAACCTTTTGCATTTTAAATACAGAAAATTAGAAAGAATAAGGAAGAGTATCCATATTTCTCAAGAAAATCGGATTAAAAAAGATAAGATTGTGCGTATTAACTCGTGAGATGCTCTGTTGGAAATTGTCTATGAGCTGAGCGGCCAGCCGAACATGTTTGGCTGTGTGGGCATTGGGCGAGCTTCACGCCAGAGATGGGCATTATCTAAATAAAAAATTATTTATACAACGTGTCAAATAAAAGAGACTTTATCTTTATTTGTCATCAAAAAAAAATAACCCAAAGTTATTTTTATTTCAAATAAAAATAAGCCAAAGTAAGTTTTATTTGAAACGTCACAAATAATTTTTTTTGGTCGACGTGAATTTATCCGACGGCCACAAATAATTTGTTTGTTTGACGGGAATTCATTTTAATCTTCAAATAATTTTGTCGTCTTTTCATTAATTTGTATTTGAAAATTATTTGAAGCGCAAATAACTCTGGGAGTAGAGAGCTAGAGGGGGGGGGGGGGGAGCGTATGCTAGACAGCGGTAAGCAGGAGAGCATGATGCGAGGAGGTAGTTGTTAGAGTGAGAGGGAACGGGAGGGAGCGAGAGGCCCGTTCCTAATATTCCTTTCTCTTTCTAATCCCCGTTCCCTGTCGGTTTAACACAGGGCTCTCCAGCGAAGGGGCCCCTCACGCGCCTGCTTCCCCTTCCAATCTTCTTTTCGCACAGCGTGCCTTCCGTTGTCAAGGAGACCGCGCGATGCTACGAAGGCTGCCATGACAGGCTAGCCAGGCTAGCGTCTTCGCGGTTAGCGTCGCGCGGTATCCCTGACAACCCGGACGAGAGTGGAAGAACCCCGAGCTTACGCGTAAGCGACCTTGGAGAGCCCTGCTCTAACAACTACCTCCTACTCCTACTAGGTCTACTCTTCTCGCAAGTCCTATCGTCCACTCTCGATTGTATATATACAAGTTCCAAGTTTATTTCCTCTTAGTCCCCGTGTGTCAAGCACAGGGGCCGTCAGCTATAGCCCTACTGATGAGTCTGGCTGACGGTCCCAAGACGAAACGCACATATTCTTTCCCTCCTCCATCTTTTAAAAATTGCCAATCCACCTGCCCCGCACAGTATTTTTTATCTCATAAAAAGGTTCTGATTCGTAAAAAACTAATGTTTGTAAAATTTAGGCTGGATCGGATAACGAGAATCTCCCCCCCCCCGGCCCTTGTAATTTTACGTGTAAAACTAAATGTGTATGACTCAACCAGTATGCCAAAATTTATTCTAGAATTGTGTAGCTGAGACTCGTACGGTGCCGGACAGCGTACAGTACCGGCCAAAGCTAGATCATCTCGCTTCTAGTGTTAAGGTGGAATCTGACGGCACGTGAATCGACGAGCTTGCTCGGCTCGCCCAGGCTCGGCAAGTCGGCTTGGCGAGCTTCAGCCGGCGATCCATGAGCGTCCTCACGGCACGTGGATCGGCGAGCTTGTTCAACTCACCTAGGCTCGCCCAGGTTCGGCGAGTCGGCAATCCATGAGCGTTCTCACTCCACGTGGATCGCCGAGCTTGCTCGGCTCGCCCAGGTTCGGCGAGTCGGCTTGGTCGAGCGCGACTCGGCGAGCTATGAGCATTCTCATGGTACGTGGGTTCGGCGATTCGCGCGCAAAGTTCGCCGATTCACGTAGCGTCAGATTCCACTTTTAGTTGACTGCACTACTGATAGGGAAATAAATAAATACTCTGGTCCTAAGCAACGTATTCCGGTGACGTTCTTTTTTCTTCAGTATTAACAGAGTTTTCAGACGTTCAACGTTTCGGCTAGATGTTCTGCACGACAGAAGTTATTTTTCATAGTTGATTTTTTATTTTTCAGGTAATTAAATGATTTTGTCATATTACGTGCATTATTTTCAGACTGTTAAGGCACGGTTAAACATGTGCAATGCGCGTTACAGAACAACCAGGCGCGCAACCAGGTACCCCGTGCAACATGAAGCCGCGCACGCGAATGGTTGCGCGTATCGTCGAAAGCATCAGAAAGAATTGTACAGTTCCACTTATGAATTAAGAATTTGGTGACATTTGTCCATAGCTTTTGTACTATAAAAGATATCGAAACGAAATTTGCGCCAAAAAAATAGGAAAAAATTATCCCCTTCTAATGATGTATAATTAATATTTTTTACATTTATTTATTTATTTTTTTTCATTTTTAAGTTAATTTTAAAAAAAAAATTGAAAGCAGTTTATTTGGTACTTTATTTAATGCTCTTTTCAGTAGTTTAAGTCGCATGTTGAGGAAACTTTTCGTTTCCATGTTATAAGGAAAGTAGTCGGGAAAACAAAGTAGTCCGGGTCGAAAAACTTAGTGGTGAAAAACTTATGGTCCTAGAAGGTCGTCTGTTTACAAGCAGTGCCACAATGGCAAGGGATAGCATGGGATAGCGACCTCAGACCTCAATTCGCTGCGATCGGCTGAGGTTCATACCAGTTTCAGTAAAAAAATTCTTTATTCTTTATCGTATAGATATGGAAGTAACATTAATGGATTCTTTATGTTTCTCCGACGAAAATCATACCAAATTTCATAAAATGGGGCTACTTTTAACGAAGTTAAGTGGAGATGATGAAAATCAATTTTTCATCTAATTTCCTTCATTATGCTCCGAATTACGTCGTTCTTGGTATTAGTTTCATCGGCGAAACATACAGAATCGATTGGCGCCGTTTTCGCAGAGATCTGATGAGAAATGTGGAACTGGGATTTTTCCCACTTTTAATGGTATTCCAACCCCTTCGAGGGTCGAAAGCCATAAAATTCGGTGCGGCATCACGGGGGGTTGACCGCGCCACGGGGTCTGCGCGCCGAGCATCCGCTTGCGCGTGATGGCCTGCTTTTCACTTTCGACGAACATTTGCGCGGCTGGAATGCGCGTTTCGACGTAAAAACCGACGTTTTTGGAAGGTCTCAAGGCAGAGTTAAACTTTTGCAACAGTGCGCATTGCGCGCCGAACACTTAAAATTTCCTACGGTACGAGGTCCTACGTTGCGCGCCCAACCATAAAAATCGACCCTTGTAATGGTGTTCTGCAACGCGTATTGCACATGTTTAACCGTGCCTTCAAGTGTGAATTCGGGCGCGCATTGCAGATGTGTGGACGTGATATTCGCTGCGCACGGTGTTCGGCGCGCAATGCGCGCTGTTGCGCATGTTTAACCGTGCCTTTAGGTATACATAAATGCCCTGGTTTTTGCAATTTGCTTTGTACATTACGCATAAAACCTACAACTTTTTTCACGCGCTTGTCATGCAGTATCGGCCACCTTATAGTCGTCCAGTGAAGGCCAATTTTTTAAAAATTTTTTTCCTATAATTAAAGTCGTTAGGTTTTTCTCCTTTGATTTTCTGCAGAAAAAATGTCCAAAATTAAACAGAAAAAAAGGAAAATCGACGCAGAATGATATGATAACGACTTTCAAATAAAATTAGACTAAACTAAACTAAATTTAAAGTAGACTTTGATGAACAACTTACTTACTGCATCATTTGTGAAGAATCGTTCATCAAAGATTGGGCGCAGTGCATGAAATGCAAGGGTTGGGCTCATGTGGAGTGTACAGACCAATAAAATATCGATTATTTTACCTGTGATATTTGTAGACGTGTCTAAATAAAAGTTCGATATAATTCTTAAATGTTTTACTAACATTATTAATTATACTTAGACTTTTTTATTCCAGTGAATTATTAAGATTTATGATAAAATTTAAGAAAAAACGATTTATCCCATTTTATTAAGCGTAACTTATACTACAAATTACTATTTTGAACTTTGATTTTCACCAACAATAGCCCAAGTTATAATACAAAAACTCAGAGTGGCCGATACTGCACGACATTTTTTCTTTAGCTTACTGATATATGTATGTGTAGAGGATCTTTCAAGATCACATCTTGCAAAAGTTGCTTTAAATTTTAGATTAAAAATATCTGTTGCAGCTGTTTTACCAGATGCTACACGATCCGGTCCAGCCGTTCGTTAAGTGTCCGTTTCGCTCTTGTAAAGTTAGAGCCCCCGCACACTGGTGATAACTTGTTAACCAACAGTTTAGTGGTTCATGATAAATGCATTGCCTTTTATGGTAACTGCGCGCATTTGGTGGCCAGACTGCAAAGAGACATTCTCGTTTTGGGGATCTAGCCACAGAACAGCGACTAATTGGTTTTTCTACACCAGCGCTGTCTAAACCAGAGCACGCATGGCCTCTGCACGCGTGACGCTAAAGAGGCGACGTCGCAAATATTGTATACGTTTGGAAGGGGAAGCTCGCGCGTTAGGCGCCCCACTGCTGGCCAGCGCTGCTCTATAATTTCTGGTCTTTTAAAATTAACACTTTGAATGGCGTCGACGTGTTTTCACGCAGGGGGATTTTCACATGCTGCATGGTCCTGCTGTGTTTTCACATTCATACTTTCTCGAAAGCATCGAAAGTACTGTCCAAGTATTCCAGAATGTTCGTTTGGGGCAAGCTAAGCAAACCTTTCTTGGCAGGCTTGATCGATTTGAAACGATATTTCGCCACAACTTGCACCACTTAAAGTGCTAACGAAAGTGCACGCACTATTGTTACTCATTGCTGTTTCCGCTCTCCTTGGAGGAACCTGTTTTTCCCGACATACACTCTAGAGAAGCACGCTTGCGTTGTAAAAGTTTATTCTCATCTAATCAAATATATGAGGCACTGGGAGTAACAACAGTCTAAACCACTTTTTTTTTCGAAATTGAGTTAGTAGCAATAATGTATTCCAATAGGGTCTACTAATCATGTAAAATAGGAATTTTTTTTTCAATGTAGGTTAGTCCGTTGTTGCTCTCAATGCCTCATATATTTCTTGATGTCGACCGCTTCTAATTATTTTGCCTAATTAACATTACAGTTCAGTTAATCCGACACCTGTCGGGATTAACTCTCGTACTACACGACATACGCATGTAAATCGCGCAGCGTTATATTTACTATTGTTCCACATTATACTTACTATTGTTCTATATACATATAGGTACATGTCCTAATAAATAAAAACTTACGATGCTATGTAGTGAAATGTACACTATAGCGGTTAACAAAGAGGCATTGATTTTTTATCGATGAAATACGGAACAGACCAAGTGTACAATACCAAGGAAATGTGACCGAATATTCAGATAACGATGAACAATACAGATTATGGGAACAAGTTTGCTCATTTATAATAAAAAATTGAACCTATGCTTTCTACAGTCATACGAAAGTAGATAAAGAATTTGGGATACGTTCTCACATTATCATATGATGTGTGAAACTTTCCCTGTAACAATCTTTCACCGAATAGTGAATGTACCCAATGTCGTTTTTTCTTGTTTACTTTCTTTCTCGCAGTACAAGAGCACACAAGTCATAGCAGTATTTGCGAAATCCATTGGAAACTGAGGCAGAAACAAAAAGTTATATCGCTAGTATTGTGCTGCTTTGTGCGAACAACAGCGAGTAAATTGTCGCACAACACCTGTTAGTGAACGGAAGCTCTCACCCTTCGCAGAATAAAATAAAAATGTTTACATGGTTCAAGGATGTACTGTTATTTTTTAAAGAAATGATCTAACAAATACAAAATTGAATGCTTTCATTAATAAAATAGTTAATTATTTGTTATCTTCTAATGGCTACAAAAATAGGCATAATCCTGTTTGCAATCAGGAAAGTTACAATGATATTCTATTAGAATTTGTAAAAAATAATGCTTTTGATCTTCATCTTTAGTGATCAGTTTGTTGTAACTTTTTATTAATTGAACGCCCCTCTCCGCTCTATCACTGCTCAAGTTTATTTCGCTTACAATTTGCAATTCTTTGTTAAAAGTCATTGTTTTCTAATCATGCTGACAGTTCTGTGGCCAACAATTAACGATCTAAATTAAATCTGTCAAAAAAGTTTGCTGTTTCTGTAGTGGTAATAATTTCGGTGGATTGTTTCTGCAACTTAAAAAATTCATGTTTTTATAATCGCACGCGTGGCAGTCTTCGCGCTTCCATCCGTCGATTTGTCTATCTGATGGATAACTTTAATCATCTTCTTTCTTGAATCAATTGATAAGTTTGAAAAAATGAAAGTGCAATGCTTCGTTACCTAAATATTTTATAACAAATTTCAAAACTGATTTATAGTAACCTGAAATATAGGATATAGCAGGATCGATGCTTGTGAAACGATAAAATTTTATTACAATTAATTCCAAACATGTATCTTGGTCAACAAAAATGTAATTCAACTCAAATGTAATGCAAAAGCCTCCAGCTAATCCGAAATAACACAGTTCGGCAACCATCTTGACATGTAACATTTAATAGCCGTTTCTTATAGGTTTTCGTGCCCTGAAATCCGCAATCCGTTTGTCGCCACCACCCTCTGTTTTTGAGAAATTCGATTTTGAAAAGAACTGCAAATTTTCAACTGTGAACGTCTTTTGTGTCGAAACAGTAATAGGGTGAAAGCACTAGTATTCGACCACTTAAAGCTAAACTCGAATGAAAAGTTCTAAAAAAAAATAAACAATCAATGTCATAATATATAAACAATGTATTGAAGTAATTCAAATGTATTTAATGTATCACTACAAATTTTGTGTTAGTATAAAAGTTCGGGGAAAATAAATAATTAGCGTTAAAAATAAAGTGTCCGAATGCTTTAATAATCGACCGCTTAACTCTAAAAGTCGACCGGTCCGATAGCTAGTAGTCGATCACCTTTTTTAATATGAAATTCAAAATAGGTTATGTGCGCATTACAAACTAAAATTTATTTTCAAATATAATGTGCAACAACGGTAAATAATTAATAATGACAGAAATAATGCGTAATTAAAATAAGTTCTTTTAAAAACTTTATCAAAATTTTAATAAGATAAATTATAGTTAACACGTGGTCGACTTTTAGCGTTCATTGTGAATGCAGTTAGCTTCAGAAATCGACCGCTGTGGTCGACTATTGAAAATTGAAAGTGAATGATGGTCCAGTTACCGACCTCCCATAAATAAATAAATTGTCCCATTTTTTAAAAATTTTATAACGCATATAAAATTGTTGATGCTTTTTCAGTGAAATAACATCATTTTCCAGTAAAAAATGTATACAACTAAATTAAATTTGTCGTTTCTATTCAAAACGCATTTATGCTTCTCGTGTTGGAAAACAGCAATGGCACATGTAGAACCAAAATTAGTTTACAAATCACTTTAAAAGCATTTATTTTTTTACCTATGGAGAGCGCTTTTTGTTGTATTTTAAAGTTAGAAATTCAAAATATAATATAAAATTGTCGTTTAATAAATGCTTTATTTCAATACTTATTTCTTTAATCTAAACAATAGAAGTGGCCGACTAGTAGTGCTTTCACCCTAGTTATTCGGTTGCTTGTTTCGTCAAATTATTCTACGAACCCTCCCGAATACAACGATATAAGTTATTAGCACCTTGTGAACATTCAAATACGTTTAAACAACCATCAAAGGAAAAAGAACACCCGAAATGCACCCATTTTTGCAGATATCTCTCAATTTATTTCCAAAACTAAGGGTCTAGGAAAAAAATATGACTACTCCACGAGATGCAGTCACGCGCGTTAAGCGATTGTGGTTGACTACCACAGTCGACGACGCACGTTTTGCCAAACTATTTCGCTTCTGTATTGAAAACAAAACGTGACTTACCACTTCTGTTGATACTTTCCAATGGAAAAATGTCTGCTGCATCGCGTGGATTTTCTCCTAGATCCTTTGTTTTGAAAATAAATTGGAAGATATCTGCAAAAATGGGTGCATTTCGGGTGTTCTTTTCCCTTTGATCGTTGTTTAAACATATTTAAATGTTTATAATGCACTAATAATTTATATCGTTGTATTCGGGAGGGTTCATAGAATAATTTGACGAACAAGCAACCGAATAACTATTACAGTTTAGACACAAAAGATGTTCAAAGTTGAAAATTTGCAGTTTTTTTCAGAATCGAATTTCTCAGAAACTGAGGGTGACGGCGACAAACGGTTTGCGGATTCGTGTTTAGCGCAAGAAAACCTATAATAAAAGGCTATTGAATGTTACAAGTCCGAAATAAAGTCAAACTTTGTCGAACTGTGTAATTTATCATTTTCAAGTTTTGTCATTCTTATTGCATTTGCATCTCGGAGAGGTCAGCAACTTTTTAAAGAAACCCTTCTTTTTACTTCTAGGATATACATATTTTCCAATGTGCTTCTGCAAAGCCCGCCATTCATTGTGCAAAATTTGTATTAGGTGCCCAAGAAAGTTCCTGCGATTTTTGTATTTTAGAAGCAGCAATCTAATTTGCTACTATTTCACTACTTTTATACAGTTATATAATTACCATTAGATTCACTAACCATTTTCCAACGCGGTACACGTTTACATGATATCACTTTTATACAAATTTGTGTTTTTACACTGACAAAAACAAGTGGTAGTTTGTCGGTGACAGGTCTTATTAGGTATTATTACATCAGGTATAATTATCAGGTCTTATCACAGGTATTTCTTTTTACTAGCTTGTTAGCGACCACGTGTTTTGAAGATGTCTCGAAAGCAGATAACCAAGACGATGTAATATCGCTTTCGGATGGTTTATTACTGTGCGGGGGCCATGGACAAGGTCAGGGACATGGTTAGGTCAGAGCCATGACGAGGTCTAACATAAGCCATACACTCTAGCAGGTGGGCATCGGGTCGACGGCTGGTGATTGTTTAGAGAGAGTGGGAATGGCAGGCAACTGCACGGATAAGGACTTGGTTCGTAAAAGATCTGACCACGAAGGGGGAGAAGGCGAAAGTGCCTGTTATTATGAGTTTACCACACCTTCTTATATTTTCTAACATACTATTGCGAGCATCGCGATCGAGTATAACTTCTTTGCCCACTGCTGCTGGCATCCGAAGTTAAAAGACGGTCGCTAAGAAGCTGTTATCGATTTGCCGTAAGTCTTGGATTGATCGTACGCAGCAACAGAATTGTCAAACCAAGCTCTAAACTCTTTGTGATTGTATTGTGTTGTTAAATAACTTGTTCTCCAATAAATAATCATGGCTAACGAGGAGACCTATACCTACCGCAATAATTCCTACCTAATCAGAAATCCTGCATAGCAGATTATTAGTGTTGTATACCATCGTCATTACAGTTCAAATTTCTTTCTCTATAGTAGGTATTACAGTGGTTGGCCAAATTATTATACTCAAACAAAAAAGTTTGAGATTTTGTAAGTTTAAGGGCTGGAATAAAATAGATGTCTCGTTTTTAATTAGTATAAATTGAATTTCGACCGTAAATTTTAGAAGAGATGATTTCGGCGCACTGGTTCGGTCTTTTTGAAAAAGTTCTCGTTTTTAATGTTATAATATTATTTTTAATACTAGTAGGGTAGATGCACCATTTGAGGCCACTTTAGGGTATTGTACCAGTTTTGGTCACTTCTTAAAAAATATAATATTTTTCCGTGTAAGCAATAGATGTAACCTTATATTTCGGACGTTATACGAAACAAAATATTTATGATGTGAAATTCTCCACAGAATAATGATCTACAAGCAATTTAAAAATAAGATAATTATGCACATGGCCAAAAACAGTGCAATGGTCACAAAAGGTACATCTACCCTATATGTATTTAAGAATGCAAATTAAATATATTTAGGTATTATTGTACGAGAAATACAATTACTCAATATTTGGTGACTCCGCCTTTAGCTTTTATGACGGCTTGGATTGGGCGTGGCATGCCTTCAATGCATTCTGTGACTACTTCCTGCATTTTTGTAACATTCTGCCATACTCTGATGATATTCTCTATTATTTCTGTCTTATTTGTAATAATTTTGTCCCCACCCTTTTAAAAACAAATGAGATTTATATGTTGAAAAATGACTCACAATGTTGCCAGATGTTGTAGCTAATCAATAAATGAAAAAACCAATAACATCCATGCATTGCTACTTTAATTACAGCCACGACTTTCACAGATTTTAACGAAAATGTTTTGAGTATAATAATTTGGCTACCCTCTGTATTTTAGTCATCCGGTTACTTTTTCAGGAAAACTTCTCGAAAAGCTACTTTCTCTCCGATTTCAATGACCTTGACATATGTCGTCAAGGTCATCATTCTGAACAAGATTTCCTTTTAAACTTTTTGGTGGCCGGCCTTAATTTCAGGGATATTAATACAAATCTTTCCGGCATAATATATTGAAGTCTGTTTCACAACCGCCGGTTGGTTGGGGCTAGATAAGGGGGGGGGGGGGGGGGTGGCGCGTGAAGCATGGTAGCGAACCGATGTGAGTACATGTTGAACTCGGTAGTTCTAGTGTTATTTAAAGTTTTTTGCGAATACCTCGAATACTAAAGGCGACCGCCAAAAAGTTTAAAGGGAAATGTTCAGAATGATGACCTTGACAACATATGTCAAGGTCATTGAAATCGGTGAGGAGATAGCTTTTTTCAGATAAAAATATTTTAAACCGAGCAAATCACTCCTTGGCAGTAAACATCCCAAATTCCTTCCTCTGTCATCTCATCCGTTCCTTATTAAGGTGAAATCTGTCGGCACGTAGATCGGCGAGCCATGAGCGTTCTCACGGCGCGTGGATCGGCGAGTCGCCTCGGCTCGCCCAGGCTCGCCCAGGCTCGCCGAGGATCGCCCAGGCTCGCCAAGGATCGCCAAGGCTCGCGAGTCGGCACGCTTCTCACAGCACGTGGGCTCGGCGAGTCTCGTGCCAAGCTCGCCGATCCACGTCCTGTCAGATTTCACCTTTACTCATCCTCGAACTTCGATCTCTAAAGGTGAACTCCAACGGCGCGTGGCTCGCCTTTGCTCACGTAAAGGTTTGGCCCGACTCGAGGAGTCTGTTTGACGAGCGCCAAACAAAGAACTTCTTTGTTGCCAAGCCGTGGCGAGCCTCCGGGTGATTTTATGTCTCATTCCTTACCGAGCGTTAGGCTCAAGACAACCCCCACTTTCCGAATTGCTGAATCTATATTATACACGCAATTCTCCCTAAAGCCAGGTTATTAGCCTGAACATTCTCGGCAATCGGCATAATAGTCTAGCAATGTTGTAAGAATCTGTCATATGTACAACTGTATATTCGTTTAGTTTTCGTAATTTGTACCGAAATATTATTATTAGATATAATCAGACGTAAATTGCTGTCTAAGAGGTAAGACATAAGGACGCTGTTTTGCAATGTTCGTTTTGTGAAATTGAATGTACAACGAAACAGTAATTGAACTGGTAGATGAAGAAGTTTATTATTGCCTTCTCAAGGACAAAGGGAAGGCTGCTCGCATAATCATGCCTGAACAGGTAGTCTCAGATAGAACAGTTGCAAGAGCTACTGTAATCTAAAGCGAATTTCGTAAAAAGGGGTCCTGAAAGATATCTCTTCATAGCAGTAGATAAAAGAAAAAAAAACAGATAGACGGACAACGGTGTTAAGACAAAGTAATTTGAATTGCTGTGTGCTCTTGGCCCGTTTCCCAATGTTGTTAAGCAAATACGTTATATTTTTCGTGTTCTTCATTGAGCTACGTTTGCGTTTTCTTCGCCGGCGACGTGCGCATTACTTTTAAGTTCTTTACAATTATATTAATTTCTACAAAAGGTTACGGGCCTAGAGTGCCAACAGTAAATGTAAAATAAAAGAGATCAATTTAGAAAAAATCGCGAGTTTTCAGAAATAAATAAAAATAAGAGGAATGGCTGAACATCTACCTATTAGCCAATCTCCAAACGCTCACGTGATATACGTATCAACGATGGAAGTTTGATATGCAAAGAGCTCTAGAATCAAACGATCACCTGAGTGTTGTGACTGGGATAAAACCCAAACCAAATGCTTCTGTTATAGTGGATATTCTAAGTGAGTGGAAAAAGGTAGACACCAAGGCGAGGTTACGAATCTCATCAAGTTTGGATGAGGAGGATATTGATGAAAAAGTATCGGATGCGGCAATAATAGCGTAAATAGTTAATTATTTGCCTACTTAAGCAGTCTGAATTTATAGAACAAACTTTTCGACAGAGAATTTCAGCAGCTGCAGGCAAAGCTGTGGACCTCGCTGGTATACATACGCAATTATTGATAATTGAACAAGAAATTAAATATAATAATGAAAAAGTTGAAGATGCTGGGGAAGCACTTCTGGCTAAAACAAAAGGAAGAAGGAAACCATTTCATAAGAAAGAAATGAGAGAATGCTTTCATTGTGAATTAAAAGGTCACTTACGAAGGACTGCAGAAGTTCAACAGGGAAAAATACAAACGCAAATCGGAACAAAGGGGTTTGGTAAGTTTTGCAGAAGTAGATAAAGAGACTTCTGATTTTGAATTGATAGCTGATTCAGGAGCAACAACTCTGGTTTGGGCAAAGCAACCATAGAGGTGCAAGTTTATAATGGTAAACATTTGGCTACATCAGAGACTGCTGAATGTTCTTTGGGTCCCATCAATGACAGAAAACAAACTGTTTAGCCTTAGTGCAATAACAAAGCTTGGACACAAAGTAGAAATGAAAGACTTGTTATTATAGATTTGTTATTAACAAACCATTACTGATAAAATAACAGTTGTTTGTTGTCGTAACTATAACAATTTAATTACACTAATGATTGGAACAAAATCATCGAACTCGTCTCCTCAAGCTATGATTGCTACAAAAAGCATCAAATTGTGGCACGAACGTCTAGCTCATATGTCTGCGAAAACGATGGCGAGAATAGCAAGAAGTTCTAGGCCTGGAAAACATTAGTGAGCAAGAGAATGTCCTCTGTGACGCATGCGCGTTAGCAAAAATTAGCAAACTTGAATGTAGAAACAAAGAAAATAAGGTAATAGAAGTTGGTCACAAAATCCATACCGACATTTGCGGTAAAATTGAGGTACATAAATAGTCTTGAATTCAATCTCATTATTATATCATTTTTAAAGATGGAGCAACTTGTTATCGAAAAGTTGATTTTGTGCACTAAAAATGAGACGCTTGACAAAATAAAACAGTTCATTCTAGAACAACGAGCGGAAACATGTTATGCAATGAAGTTCTAAGGTCGGGCAGCGGAACTGAATATACAAATAAGGGAGTGGAAGATTTTTTATGACATAAAGAAATAAGGTATGAAACTTCAGCACCTTACAATCCCCAACAAAATGGATCAGCTGATAGAGAAAATAGAGACCTCGTTGAATTAGCAAGATCAATGCTTTTTGGAAAAAACTGCCTAAAATATTATAGGCAGAAGCGGTAAATATGGTGGTGCTTATGTATTGAATAGAGTACTGAATAGAAATTCTGGAGTAGCTCCATATTAGTTATCACATAACAAAAGGCCATCAGTTGCACATTTAAGGGTATTTGGAACTACATAATGCTATACCCATATATCAAAGGAACTCAGGAAGTAGAACAAGTCAAAACAACAGACTGTGGTTGGATATACAGAAATAGACAGTTCAATTACCGCCTGTGGAATCCAATGAAACGAAGAGTTGATATTTACAAAAATGTAAAATTTGATGAATGTACTGAATTAAATATTCTAGAAATTTGAAATCCACTAAAATTACAGGAAACGAATAAAACTATGAACAGCACCACAAGGAAAGGTGAAAGCGACGTCAAAATACAAGAAAATGGAGAAAGGCCACAGAATGATACATATAAGACGCGATGAAGGCTTTATAGAAAATGTAGAAAAGTGTTTCAGTGCGGGTAAATTTTAGGCCTTTCTATTTTTTTACACGTTTTAGAGCAAAGATCTGATATATTTTTACTTTTTTGGATTGTGGTGTGATAGGTACTGTGTTTTGTGCGATTTCACCGACGTGTGTGCCTCGATAATATAATGGACTAAAACAGTGCGTATAATCGAAACAACGAATTTTAGCGAGTAGGTAAGTACCCTTTAATTTTGGATTAAGTGTCGCAGAATCGTGAAAAATATTCTCTGCTTGAAACATATGGTTCGAAGCGCTTAAAATCGGATCCTTGCATTTATTAAAAGAATATTAAGATTGTATGCCGGTGGCGGAATAGTGTGCTCCGCGGATAAATCTATAATAAAATCATTAATAGAATATTTGAAACAGTAATTTGATGTACAAATAGACGATCCAAATGTCTTCATAGGATTGCAAATCAAACGAGACAGAAATAGAAGGACAATTAAAGTGCACCAGGAATCATGCACGAAAGTCATTGGTCGGCTGTTAAACGTGTGGTGAGGTAGCTAAAAGTAACCGTGGACTATGGATTGACTGTTAATGTAGATGAAGAAATATCGAAGGATACTGTGATGCCGACTATGCAGGGGATTTAGACGATGGAAGATCAACTAGTGGATATATTCAGGGCCGTCTTAACAAATTTGAGCGCCCTGGGCTAAAAAATTGTAGCGCCCTAGCCCCCAAGGGTGTAACTTCTTCGCAATCCGTGCAAGGCAGTACATCACAACCCCGGGTCTCCACCAAGGCAAATACGAACAAAATCAATAGTAATTTTTGTCTCCAAAATTGAAGAGAAAAAAGCATTTCAACATATTTGATTCTTAAGCGCCCTTGGATCACGGGCGCCCCTGGGCTATAACCCATTTAGCCCATTGGTAAAGGTGGCTCTGGATATATTTTCACTTTAAATGGCAGAGCTACTGCATGGAGTTCAAGAATACAAAGAACTGTAGCCCTATTCACTACTGAAGCAACGAATACATGGTCATGGTCGAAGCTGTAAAGCAGGGGAACTGGTTGAATTTTCTGCTTAAGGAGGTTCGATACCTCACTTGCGGGGCAGGCGGCGAGAGGGGTAAGACTATGCATATACATGGGAGCTCTGCAGTGATACCAATCTTAGATAAAAAAAAAATACGTAGACAAAAATGTTATTTACATGTCTATTCCTAATAAAATTATTACTACACAGCTTGTTTTGGAATTCAATTAAACAAAAAGTATGTTTAATGCAGCTAGAAACACAATATTTTCATTAAAAGTAGCGTAAAATATGTGAGTGAAATGCGGCAACGTTGCTTTGCGTCCATCTTTTTTTCTCTTTCCATCTCACACTTGTGGTGTCCTTTTGCGCGTTCGCATCGGTTCGCAACAAATTACCAAATACATGTTTACAGCTTGGTAGTATTTTTACCAATTTTTACTGTATGCTTTGTACAAGTATACATTATGGCTGTGTTCCAATTCACTCATTATGCGCATAGACTGCAGAGAAAACCGTTCCGTTTCAGTCTAGGCGTGCATTGGTTGCGTTGGTGGCGCATAGGATTCTCTAGAATTCTCCCACTTCTAGCGCATGAAGCGTGCAGTTCATGCGCGCATGCGTATTTGTCTCTTTACGTACGCCTTGAAAAACTTTGAAAAAAATGAAATGTGCTACTCTTCGTAACGCGCGTCGAAATTATGTGGCCCCCTCCTCGAAAGGACAGAAAATATAACCTATAAATATGCTACATGGCAATAAATGTTTATTGGATATTTCGTTCTTTTACGCTACATTTGTCAATTTTTTATAACTTAACATCATTTCAAAATATTATTGCTACGCCGGAACGGTATCTTTATGAAATCGAGAAATGTAATTATGCGTGGTTAGGAAATCAAAATTTCCATTGGGACGAGAACTGGTGATTTACAAACGCTTGTTTCTTTCTTTGTAGGCTGTTTATTTGGGGCATGTGTCCTTACAATTTTAACAAATAAACAATTAATCTGTTTAACGAGTTTGTGTAGGCTTATTTTGTCCAGCCATAACCTTATGAAGTGCATAGATCTGTAAACCTGAAAAATGAAGCCAAAATGATTTAGAATCTGATAAAGTGCATAGACATTTGAATTTGAGAATAGATGCTATAGTTACTTACAACCACGAACGATTCCATGCCACTGAAAACGCGAAAATTGATACCAGAACCAACCATAACCCTATCAAGCATTAAAATCTGTAAACCTGAAAATTGAAGCTAAAATCAATTAGAATGTAATAAAACGCACGAATTTGGTAAACATAAACAAATTAAGCTAAAACTTAGTATTTCGATGAAATGTACTCAGAAAATGACGTTATGAATGGAAATTTTGATTTCTTAATCACGAATAATGACTCTCCACAACTTCGTAATCCGCTCCCCGAAGTGACAGAAAATATAACCTATATGCTATATCCGATTTCATAAAGATACCGTTGCGGCGTACAATAATATTTTGGAAGGATGTTAAGTCATAAAAAGTTGACAAATGTAGCGTAAAAGAACGAAATTTCCAATAAACATTTATTGTCATGTAATTAGCATATATGTAGGTTATATTTTCTTGCTTATATAGCCAGAATTACCCTGCTTTCCCCTGTTTGCAGTAATCGAATTCGAAATACAGAAGCACACGTAAAGCGACAAATACGCATGCGCGTAATATGCGCATTGACTGCCCATGCTTTTATTTTCTGCACATGCTGCACGCATTATGCGCTAGAAGTTGGAGGATTCTAGGGAATTCTACGAAATTGGTACTGCCATCTCTGCACTCGCTGTATGAATTGCAACCAACGCAACGGACTCAATTTCGAAGCGGACAACACATTCCTAGCAGGTTTTAGGCAGGGTCGAAACGAAAGATGAGGAAGGAAGCAAATACGTAGCGCGCATTGTTATTTCTTAAAGGCTTTTACTGTTAAGTTTTTCGAACGTGCTCTTATAATGCTAACTTTACAGCTATACTCTAATCCAGAAGACGTACGAGAGCCTGCGGTTCTATTCAATAGCTTTCAAAACCTTGAATTTACCCCGGACGCGGATAATAAATAACTTCATTTTTCCTTTACACATCTGCTTACCAAATTACGCTGGGTAAGCAGCAGTTCGTCCTGTAAAACTCATAAAATATGGTCTTCGCTTTCAATAATTATCGCTGTTCAAGAAGAATAGAAAAACTCGGGTTGAGAAAATCCAGGAACCAATAAAGCCATCAAATTTCGTTAGGAGTCGGTCCCCGATCCTTAGAACGAAGTAACCGATGTAGTTAGGAAGCGTGCTTCGACCACCGTCCAAAAGTCTCGAATTAAATTAACCGTAATCCATCCAACTGCATAGCTATTTGTAAGTAAGTTTGAACATTCCCGCGTAACCTCACGAGCAACAGCCGCATCGAAACCCGTTCCGTTTCGTTACTGCGGTTTATGCGCTGCTGGAAACGGAACGCTATTCATGCGTGCAGCGTTTGCGCTGCGGTCTATGCGCATAATGCGTGAATTGGAACACAGCCTGTATATATGACTACTTGGCGTACAGTGTTGCCACGTTTCAAACAGTTCCTTCAGCCAGTTCCAAACATACGAGCACATTGCAGTCTATTTATTCAATTATCTAATAAAGCGTACGGTACATGACCGATTTTCTTTTTTTGAATTTTAAAGGAATACTTAAGCTTTTCATTGTAACATTTTTTAGTACTTTCTCACTATTTTTAAGGATTCTGTGTAACATTTTATAGAAATTTTATCGGTTCCCCCATAACAGCCTGTGTATAAGAGCGCAACTTTGATTTCAATTTTTTAAAAAACCGTGGGGTCAATCGACTTCAAATTTTGACACAATGCGGACTACACTTTGAACATTAGATTAAAACACTTTTCAAAGATTTTGCATTATTTTTTCTCCAGTATCGAACCTCCTTGGAGAGATGAGATTTGATGTTGAACCAATCCCTATACCAGCGAACATCAGGTGGGCGGTCCGAGGACGCTGGCATCCATAGCGTCTTCTACGTGTTGCGTGGAAAGGGTGCTCGAAGCCAACGAAACGGCGGGTATGCATCGGATAGGAAAAACTCTAGTAGTGTGCGTGTAGGCTTGTACCCTTAAGGTGAAGTTCCACGGCTCGTGGCTCGCCGACTCGCGCGCGCCAAGCCAACTCGCCGAACCTGGGCGAGCCGAGCCACGCGCCGTGGAACTTCATCTTTAGGGCCTAAGGGCACACTACTACAGTTTTCCCTATCCGTGGAATGCCCGTCGCTTCATTGGCTACGAGCACCCTCTTCCATGTAGCACGTACAAGACGCTATGGATGCTAGCGCCCTCGGACCGCCCACCTGATCTTCGCTGCCCTATACATACGCTATATGAATACTGCCACAACCAAGGCGCGCTGAAGTTGGTACGTAATTCGGAATATCACCAACGTGCGAAACATATGCATAACTTTATTAGAGACACAAATGTGAAAGAGTTTATAGATGCAAACTATTTGCAGACAGAGGAATAGCCAGTGTTGGGCATTACTCGACTAAATTTTCATTCATATAAATCCCCAAGATTTATTCGCGAATAACGAATAACGATTTTATTCGACGAAAAATTATTCGTTATTCACGAATAAATCTGTACCGTTATTCGAGCCAGATTTATTCGAATAAGAATTTATTCGTTATTCGACCTGATTGAACGACGCAAAAATGTGATACCTGACATCTATCGATGGAAGTCTGTACTGTGTCGAACACACGTTTGGACGCGTGCGTATGTGTCTGAACGCGTGTGTAGCCGGGTGCCTCTGGACGCCGAGCTATGACAAGAGCTTAACCTAAAACATTCCCTAGTACCATTTATTTGTTGGGAGTTTGTTGGGCCAATAACGTGTTATCCGTTGGCCAACTGTTGAAGTGTCGCGCTATTTTTAAATGGGTCAACGATTGTAATCAACGCAGGTCTAACTGAAGGTTTCTTTCCATAGGCCCAACTAAACTCACATACCACAGACGTCTTAAAGAAGTCACTTGTACGTCCGTTTTAGGTCAGGACTGCTTTAGGACATCTTTTGGTCGTCTTTAGACGTCTGTGTGCTATCTGGGAAGGTTTCTTTCCAAAAGACGTCTTAAAGACGTCCAGAAGGTGTCTTGAAGAACTTCAAAAGACGTCGTAAAGACGTCTTTTTCAGGTCTGGTTTAGGAAAAAAAAATTCGCTGTCTACAGACGTCCTTAAGACTTCTGTGCCAGGACGTCTTTTAAACGACTGTGTTAAGACGTCTTTTAAACGACTGTGCCTAGGCTTTTTTCAAACGACTGTGTTGAGACGTCTTTCAGACGTCTGAGCGGAGACATTTCTAAAAGCCGTTTGACTACAGACGACTTTAAGACGTCTGACTACAGACGACTTTAATACGTCTGTAAGACGTCCATGCCAAGACGTTTTTTAAACGACTGCGTTTAGATGTCTTAAAGACGCATACAGTGGCGTGCAAAAGTTTTCGGCCACCCTTTAAAATCGCATAACTTTTTTCAAATTAATCCAAACGACTTGAGTTTTTTTGAGAAGCTAGAGGGATTAGTTTGCTAAATGATGTGATCTGTCGGATTGAAAAAAATTCACTTGGTCGGAATAGCCAAAAAAAGTAGTAAAGGTCGTTTTTATTAACTTTTTTTGTGAGCCCTTAATGAAAATTCAAAAAACCCGTTTATAGATTTAAGCAAGTTATATACGCGCCTAAAATGTCATCAAAATCGGTTAACGTTGCTCTGAGCTACGTACGCTTAAAGGTCGCAGAATATGGTCGAAAATCGCGAAATTCCCGAAATCAGCGATTTTCGACCTTATTTTGCGATCTTTAAGCATTCATAGCTCAGAGCAACGTTATCCGATTTTGATGAAATTTTAGGCACGTATATAACTTATGTCAAAGGTCAACAAGGTTAGCTACATTTTTCGTACCAGGATCTACTGGGAGAAATTTCTCTCCCAGAGACCCTATACTCAGTATTTCCGTTGCCAGGTGTTCGGTCATGCGTCCGTTAACTGCAACCACGATCCTCGTTGTGTGAAGTGCGCAGGTCCTCATCATACCAGAGACTGCACGAAGGCTCCGAAGGTCACCCCTACCTGTGTCAACTGTGCTGGTTCCCACACGGCGAACTATTCTAAGTGCCCCTCCTTAGAAAAATATCTCTCTAAGAGAGGGAAACAACAGGTCATTCCTGCATTTGCCTCATCCACAACTCCGCAGACCCAAAAGCTACATCCTGGCTGGAGTGAGGGGCCGACTCTTCCGGTGCCGGCGGTTATCCCTCCTCCCCCTACGGCCTCTCGCCGTTATAGTGACGTTCTTAAGGGTGTCTCGGCTGTTGGGCGCACCTCTGCAGGCCCTCGGCTTGATGGTGTACAGACTGACCCCACATTGGCCATATTTGATGGATTCAAGGTTGTCGCTACATCCATCTTGTTGACTTTTTGGAGAGGAACGAGGTACTGCTCCAGCATCAGTTTGAATTTAGGGCTGGTCACTCGACGACTCATCAGCTCCTGAGTGTCATTCCGTCTATCACCCATGAGCTTAATGTTCGACGCTCGGCTGCCATGGTCCTGCTGGACCTCACCCAGGCCTTTGATTCTGTCTGGCACGATGCCCTCCTCTTCAAGCTCCACGAGATTGGTCTCCCATGGAGCTTTGTCAGACTTATTAGATCTTACCTGTCAGGGCGCTCGCTGTTCGTGTCTATCGGGGGGGGCTGGATCGATTAGATATCCTGTGGTGACGCGGGTTCTGCAGGGGTCGATCCTTGGACCTGTTCTCTTTAATATCTACATAAATGACATCCCGCGGATGGAGGGCTGTACTCTTGCGCTCTATGCCGATGATACCACCCTAATCTCATCTTCCTGACGAGTTAAAATGCTCATTGCAAGACTTCAGATCTATTTAGACTCAGTCATTGATTTCTTCAGTGACTGGAAGCTTACAGTTAACCCAATTAAAACCCAAGCCATCTTCTTTAATAGATTTTAAACCATTCCCACTACCCTCCTTACCATTAACAACAATCCCATCCCGTGGGCCAAGGAGGTCAAGTGCCTTGGAATTATTTTCGATAAGGGACTTACCTGGTCCCCGGCCATCCTTGATCGAGTTCGTAAGGTGCGGGCGGCCCCTGCCGTCCTTAGGCCGCATCTGGCGCCTTCCTCCTTCTTGATTCTCCACCTTCGCTTACAACTATATAAGATTTGCCTTAGGCCTCTCCTCGCCTACGGCTCCCATGTCTGGGCCTGTGCCCCCAAGATTACCCTCAAGACGGCCAGTGTGGCCCAGAACCGGATTCTCAAGATTATCCTGGGCAGACCTGGAAGATACTCGACTGAGCGTCTCCACCACGAGGCTGACGTGGAACCCATCAGGGAGTTCTTTGGCCCTTCGATCTCAAACTTCAACGTTGAGGCACACCAAAACCCTCTGGTTAGGCTCACGGGCACTTATGATATAAATTGCATACCATACAGGGTTAAATACTCCCCTTCCCTCTGACCCCTGACACAGCATGCCCCTGGTTTCCTGTCCGTATGTCTGCTGCCTCTCCTGCTCTCGTTGCGCGATTCCTTATATCCCGTTGCACGGCCTTCCGCAGGTGGCTAATTATGTTCCTCACACTGGTGAGGTTTTCTTTGCATGGGTTTTTTGGAAGTTTTCCCACACCTCTACCCTTTTAATTTTGATTGATCTTCATACAGGTAATCCCACTCCGATACCGTCCCTCCTCGCTGGTGTGACGTCCTGACCCCACCACGGGAGCGCGACTGAGTGTGACCCGTCGCGCGTCGCCCAGAGTGACGTGGAGGGTGGAGTTCGGCCGCGTCAGCGCGGGCGCTTTCTCAATGGTGCTCGCGCCCGTACGACTCCCTCCGAGGAGGGGCTCCCTGTACAAGGAGCAATAGGCGCGGGGAGCTTCATATGCATCCGTGGGGAGGGGGGGGGGGGGGCAAGCGAATGTAATCGCTAGTTTGATCTCGCACAAGTACCCCCCCCCCCCCCGCGGGTGTGCGCTCTCCGCGCCAGGAGGTCACCTTGGTGGTTTTAGTGGGTTCGAGTCCCACATAACCCCTGGCCCTCCCCCGAGGGTTACGGGATTTCCGCCAAGTCAAAAAAAGGGGGGGGGGGCCTGACGGCTATATAGCCCTACTGATGAGTCTGGCTGACGGTCCCAAGACGAAACTGCACCTCTTCTTTTCCTTCTCGATCCTCCAACGCCGATTCACCCGCCCCTCACAGTTACTCCATTGCGGCGTAACCCGTCGCGGCCCTAGGTGTTACGGTTACGTCGGAGGCGACGGGGCAAGATTCCTCCCTCCTCGTCCTGAGGACTGGCAATTCAGGACGTGAACACTGGTAAGAGGGGGGCGCTGCTCCTAGGTGTTTACAGCCTTATACCACCACACTTCCCAGATAGCACACCTCGTCTTAGAGACGCCTAGTTTATGTCCATTTTAGGTCTGAACGTCTTGATTTGTAACAAGACGTCTTTAAGACGTCTTTAAGACGCCTTTTGGACGTCTTTCAAGAGACACGGTAGTGTCTCGCGCCAAGTATATATATATGCGCAGCGCGAGACACAGAGTGGCTCTATTACGCCACGACTCGCTATCAAGAACCCTGAGATTTCCGAATCTCAATAACGGCTGATCCGATTAGATTTTGAATGGTCTTAATGGATAGCCTGGGTTTGATTTACATAAGAAAAGTGTCTTCGGTTTGTTCCTACGGACCTTATGAGCTGAGATATTTCGATGTAAAGTGGCAATTTGCCGATTTTCATGTTCGTAAATTTCTTCATAGTCATCGTCCTACACTTCTAGGCAAGAGGGGTGTATGAAAGGGTGAGGAAATGTCTCTCAGGCACGTCGCTCATTGGATGTGGGTTTCGGCCAATCGCGTAACAAGTTGTTGTAATCTGACAGCTAGACAGAGATATTATAAATAACCTACCAAGTGCTAAGTGTCAACAAATGGTTTGAAGATATTAATGCATCGATATGAAAATGGAATGCGCAATTTAAATACATATAGGGTAAAGAACCCAATTACTGCCACCTACCCAATTACTGTCACCCTAAGCTGTTTTACGTAAAATAACGAATAAATCTTATAAAATTATGCATAAAAAAAATTTAGCATACAATTCAAACTGTTATTTTTATGATACAAAAAACACTACTTAATTTTTTCTTCGTTAATTTGAATAAAACGATACAAAATTTTAAGCGAATATTAGGAGAATGGAAACGATGATTTCCTTACTAGCGAAAGAGAAAACAGGGCGTTAAAGAAAATGCTGTAATTGTAATATTTAAGCTATTAACATAACAAAATATAATGGTTTAAATAATATAAGCATCATAGAAAGTAATAAAGATCCGAATTCACCGATTCATTAAGGGGGTAGACACGTCACGTGACCTGGCCGATTCGGCAGGTCGGTATTACAGCAGGTTTTTTCTGCACAGAAATGGTAATACCGATAGATCGCCGATTGCCCTGTAAACGCGAGAGGGAGCTGTTTGCTATTTCCGTATTTTATTCTGAATAAGGAAATAAATTCTCAGCTGTTGCGTTGTACTTATAAAAATTTAAACGGAAGTCGGCTGGTACTGCAAACGTAGAAAATTCATTGTACATTTTAATTACTTGAAATGTGCTTATGCTACAATATTCTACGTTAGCAGTAAGGAATTATAAGTGAAAAGGGAAAATAGATGAGGGGATGTCCCCAGAAAATAAAGTTTGTTAGGTTAGACATTTTTTTACTAGCAAAGCACCGAAACAGAACATAAAATACACTTATTACACGTCCTATGCAGAAAGCAGTTATGAACAAACATTATATATAAAATTGTAAGGAATCGATTGACGTCACTTTTGCAAAGATCTGATTAGAAATTGCAGAACTTCAAATTCGTCACTGCTTAGCGTGCAACATTGTATAGTCCCGCTGGTTTCGAGCGTCGAAGCCCACGAAACTCAGCGAGACACATGATTGTTGGCGAGCATCGCGTTTGACGACTCTAGCTAGAAAATCACCCCGTATAAATGCTAAGAAACGATAGTGTGAAGCGGCGTGCGTTTCAACTGCACATTGACAATATCGTAGATTCTAGGGCCTAGAATATTAGCTCCGTAATACGATGTTCTTCACCAGACCACTGCATTACTGATGAAAATGATGCCAAACATGGAGCAATTCGGCCTATTTTTAGTGAACGTAGTGTGTGTGTGTCCTAATCATGTATTCATAAGAAACAATAGACCGAATTGCTTCGCAACTCGACTCATTTTCGTGGACATAAACTCACCAATCCATCGGTGGTAACACTCTTATCAAGGTGTACTACTCAAGTCGCCGTCGACCGAGGGCTCTAATAAATGTGCATTTATTTGGGAAACCAAAGCCGCGTCACTCGTGACACCTACTCGCGAACAGATATATGTATGTACGAGAAGAAGCAATGCAATTTCCCGATGACTTGAAGCAACATTTCAATAGGTAAATGCATGAATCTCTGGGATCAGGAATTCCCAACCAAGTGATGCATATGTAAGAACTGGCGAAATTCAACAATAGTTTGTCGTCTAAATTTTACAATTAAAGTATTTATTTGACGCGAATATACATATGTAAAGTTTGTCAGCAAAGTCTTTCTCAATTTGAGTTCTATGGAAGGCTGACTTTCCTTCGCCATGCAAAGTCCTCTCTTGTCCTTCACGCTGGCAATCATGTAACTTTCGTGGGTTTCGACGCTCGAATCCAGCGGGGCCATACAATGTTACGCACTAAGCAGTGACAAATCGTCAGTTCTGCATTTCTAATCAGATCTTTGCGAAAGTGATGTGAATCGATTCGTCATGTTTTCTCGATCAAATTGGCTCCAAAAATGATATTATTCGGACCATAATTAAGGAAATTACGTGAAAATTTGTTTGCAGAATTGGAAGCTCGTTTCGTTAAAAATAGTCTGCTTTAAATTATTTTCTGTCAATTTAATCGGGAGAATGCCAGGAATCCATTTGTGTCACTTTCATATTGATACGATGAAAAAAAAAACAAATTCTGTTTCTATATAATCGATGACACATCGCCGAGCAACGGCGATCTCGTGCGGCTCGGGCAACAAAGGTTCTCGTCGGTTATTCGAGCATCTACCGGGCTCAATGCCGGTCCCGACCAGCGAGCGGCTAACGAGACTTTACATTCAGATATATTGGCCGGTGCGTTTCGTAACGCGTATTCTCCCACCATAGGTACCGCTTGCCTGCCTCAGTGCTCCTGTTTGCAACGTTTTCTGACTCGCTCTCGTTCCATCTCACTCTCGCCTTCGCAGAACAAGAGTGAGCCAGAAGTGATGGGGTTAGCGCCAAGCTTCTGGTGTGTATAGGCCAAACCGAGCTGTCAGCGTAGAAATACACACATCAGAATAGGTGTGCCTTAGCTCCGAAAAAATTCAGGAGCTTTATTGGTCTGAACATTGATTCTTTCTCGATAGCTTCATCTCGTATTGGTCATAACAGCCACACGGCTACGTTCAGACGGAGCCGAGCAGCATTCCCGTTACCCCACCATACTCCTCGATCGCTGTTCGCGAAAACGAATTGACCGGCCAATATATCTGAATACGACCTTAGGATAAAGATATAATGAAAGATGAAAAATTATTCGAAGCCCAAGATGAAAGGCCTTCGAATAAAAAAAGGAAACTAATAAATACCCGAAGCTAAATAGAATTTTAGATTTAGGGTACACACACCCTACCCCAAACCACGTGTCGATCAGTCACTGGGGCCATTCGGAAGTATATTCTTTTATTTAAATAATGCCCATCTCTGCATAGGACCGTAAAGAATTACAAAAAAAAATCGGGGAGTCAACTGTTGACTGATTTGGAGACTTTTCCTTGTTGTATGTTATATACAATAGTCGGAAGAATAATAATAAGAGCAATAATTGCAAATAATTGCTGTAACTTCCACATTCTGAAAATATGATATCAGTAAATCAATATTTCCAGTATTAGTAAAAAAGTTCCAATCTCTTTTTTTATTTTAAATAATGTGGCCATATAATTATAACATAAATTCGACAGCGATTTCAAGTGATGTATGTGTTACAATAAAAGAGTTAATTTAGTAAATGTACACAGTTCCCAACAGTTATATGCCTAAAATGCATATAACCTAACCTACAATCGTCCGAAAATTCATACATTGACTGCATCACGCTTTTACTGTGGCTTGTGTATCCAGCTAACGCTTCAGTTTTGCTATGATTCCACGTCGGCAGTCCTCCCGAGTAGGCGCCATCTCGTGTCCACTAGCTGAACTAAATTTGTCACGTGACTTGCTCTGTATTATCGCCAATATGGCGGAACTCGTATTTGGGACTGAAGTCACGATTTTTCATTATTCGTCCTTATATGAGCAAATTTGGGGCTGGGTTAGGACTCATTCGAAAGAGGAAGGTTCAATGCAGAGCGCTCTTCTCACCGTTTCAGTCACAAAGCTCTTTTAGTGACCTAAAAATACTTGGATTCTGCGGGTGTATTTTGTCGACTTTTGGTCTACTTTGGACACTCATATTATTAGATATCAACACAATCTCGTTGAGCCATGAGAAGAGCGCTCTGCATTGAACCTTCCTCTTTCGAATGAGTCCTAACCCAGTCCAAAATCTGCTCATATAAGGACGAATGATGAAAAATCCCAACCCCCTGTTTCGAGCCAGATTGTGTCGGTATACAGCGCGCTGCATTACCCGTGTCTACCCCCTTAAGACTTTTTACTTATTAATTGGGTGACAGTGATTGGTACAAGCGTTTCAAGCATTTTGGTATTACTGTCATAGCAGTAGTTGCTCATGTACATGACACGACGTAACCTTAAAATGACATAAACAGTATTAGGTTAGCTGGCAGTAATTGGGGCACGGTCTGATAGACAGGTGTACCGACTCTATACCTTTAACCCCAACGATTTTGTGTGCCGGTTTCTGCTTAGTTCCCCTGGCCGTCGCGAGAGGCGTCGTGACTTAAAAGGCATATACATATGTATTAATGAGACTGTAGTAGTAGAGATTTTAGTGCTATTACTGGGCTTGCCAGAAACAACAGGCCATGCTGTAAATGCCTTTACGAGATCGACGAAATCTGCTGGCCGGCAGAAGAACTAGGACGAAAAAGTCACACATTCTGACACAGTCGTAACACCTGTCTATTACACCGTGAATTGGGATGTCAGTAAATCAGTCAAATACATTTGAAGGGTGTCAGTAATGGATCCCCATATAAATTTTAGAAATTGATGAATTTATACATAAAAATCGAAGTTTTAAGATCCACCAAAATTTTTTCATCAAGTAAACATATTAAACAATAATAAATAACAAGAACAACATATACTTTTAGTCTATAAGTACATAATTATAAAATAATGTCAGCGTCAACGCTTAATGTGTCAGTAATTGGGTCCTTTACCCTACAGTACGGCAAAGTTTAGGAGAACATTTTTCAATAAACGTAAAACGAGATGTATTCGAATTTCTTATAACCCTGTGCACAGAATATGATTGTATAAGACAATTGGTAGAGCATCAAGTAACTTCTACAACTCGATGTAAATCTTGTGATTATACAAAAAGCATTACTTCTGATAATTTAGTTGTTTCAATACCTATTAACAATTTGAAAAAACGAAGCTATAATCTTAACGATTTATTAAACGTTACATTTTCACATTGGTATGAATCAGATAACGGATCATGTGAACAGTGTACAGGAAAAGATATTATGTTTAAGAATGAATTAATATTGACGGAAGATATAGTTATTATTCGTTTACTATTATATTCATTATAAGATGATAAAATAGTCAAAGCAATACGTAAATTTAATATATGTACTATTCCCACAACCAAAGTAGTAATAGCTGGACAATCATATAAAGTTATGAATGCTATATTTCATAGTGGTTCATGTATTGAGGATGGCCATTACACCAGTATATGTAAAGAAGAAGGAATGACTAGTAGTTGGATTGAAGCTGATGACGTGCAAATTAAAAAAAGGCAATGGCCCAAAGGCGCTAAAGATCTTTATATTTTGTTCTTACAAAAAAATGATAATAAATAAATAAGCCAACAAAAATTACCACGCTATGGAATAGCTGAAAGAAGAATGCTGCCATTTGGGCTCCATATCAATCATCAATCAAAACGACACAGTACAATATTGTCGTAAATTAATATCAGAAAACACTACAAAATGTGTGAAATCCCCACAAAATTACCTTTTCACAAAAAGGTACAAAAAAGCGCCAAGTATATAATCTCATCATAAAGAATCCCATTTAAAAACATTTCTTAAAGTGCTATGTTTAACTTCACGAAAGTAATGATATACAACAATTGCGCCAATTATCATAATGGCAAAGAAAAAATGTATTAAATAATATTAAGCAGATATATTTTTATACGCGCTCTTTTTGTACCTTTTTGTGAAAAGGTAATTTTGTGGTAAGACTTTACCAGACGTTGTGCTATCTGGGTTAAGGAGAATATTATAAAAAAAAAATTTTTTAATTGTACCGTAACTCCCGACTACCGGCGTTTTTAGATGAAGGAAATTTATATTTTCGACTTGAACTTGAATATCCCAAAAAATGTCTCGATCACTCGCTATTGCAAGACGTTCTTCTTTTTTATGAAAATTGTGACCAGCATGAAAATAAACTTTCTCAAATGAGAACAAGAACATCTACTCGATGGGCTTCATTTTTCAAAATACTTAATCTCATTAAAAGATATTAATTCTAATAAACACGAATTAAGTCACGCTTAATATCTGTAATATCTTTTTAAAGAGCTGCGGTAGGCCCAATCAAGTCCTTACGAAGACGTCTTTGAAGCGTCGTGAAAGTCTGAAATGGACGTCTTTAAGACGTCTACAAACTGTTTAAAAGGCGTCTTAAAGACGTACGGTTTCCTGACTCACGACATTCAAAAATGTCTATTGACGTCTTTAAGACGTCTTGAAAGTCTGAAACAGACGTCTTTAAGACGTCTTGAAAGGCTGAAACAGACGTCTTATAGACGTCGAGTGCTATCTGGGTTTCTGGATGTAGCAACTTTTCTGACGTTTGTAAGACGACATTTAATCATCGTTCTAAATTTTTTGTTAATTAACCAACCATAGTAATTGATGGCCCAATATTGAATATTTGTAGGCAAATTGTCGTAACTTTTTGTTAATTAACCAATCATAATAATTGTAGGCCCAACATTAAATATTCGTTGGCAAACTGTCGTAACTTTTTTGTTAATTAACCAGTCATAATAATTGTAGGCCTAACATTGAATATTCGTTGGAAAACTGTCGTAAGTATTTTGTCGGCAAATTTGCAGGCAAAACACTAACTATATCCCAACTAATTTCCAACTGTTGGCTACCGTTGGCCAACCAAAAATGATACTAGGGTTAGGTCTCACGGGTGTCAGTCAGTGGTGTGACCCAGAGTTGGGCATTATTCGAATAAAAAGTGATTGAAATAACTTTTCAAATAAAGATACTTCATCTTTTTCCTTAGTCGACTAAAAGTCACCCGAGTTAGCTTTATTCAAGGCGCCAGAGATGAAGCTGGTTATTCAAGGGCCTTTCCTTCTGGGTTGTGAATAACGTTGTTTCAGCTTCCATTCAATTCTTATTCTAGAAGGTCGACTAACCGGCGAAAGCCTTTGCGGCCCGACCCGCGCGCGGTCGTCTATCGGTCAGATTCTGCAGAATCTGAATTTGTTTATTTTTCATTATATCAATATGAAAGTGACACCAATGGATTCCTGGCGTTCTCCCGATTAATTGGACAGAAAATAATTTAAATCGGACTATGTTTAACGAAAGGGGCTTTGAATTCTGCAAATAAATTTCTCACGTAATATCCTTAATTATGGTCCGAATTATATCATTTTTTAGGCCATTTTCATCGGGCAGACATGAGGAATCGATTGGCAATACTTTCATCAACACTTATCAAAAACATGAAGATTTTATGTGGCCCGTCGGTTTTATTGTTCTCGGCTGTCAATGAGCGGTCTACTGGAGCCCGAAGGTCCTCGTTCGCAGCGAGAAAGCAAAACATGTGTGGGTTAGTGGGTAGGCTTTCCCGATAATCCGAGCTTAAAGGCTTCACACAATCAAAAGATTGTACATACATATTCTCTCTGATGCTTTCGCCTACAATTATTATGGTGGGTTAATTAACAAAAAACGGCAGTTGGCCTAACAAAGCTACGCCTTTTAAGGAGGTTCGATACCGGAGAAAAAATAATGAGAAATCTTTGAAAAGTGTTTTAATCTAATGTTCAAAGTGTAGTCCGCATTGTGTCAAAATTTCAAGTCGATTGACCACACGGTTTTTGAAAAAATTGAAATCAAAGTTGCGCTCTTATACACAGGCTGTTATGGGAGAAGCGATAAAATTTCTATAAAATGTTACACAGCGTCCTTAAATATAGTGAGAATGTCCTAAAAAATATTGCAATAAAAAGCTTAAGTATTCGAATGCAAATCAAAAAAAGAAAATCGGTCATATACCGTACGGTTTATTAGATAATTGAATAAATGGACAGCAATGTGCTCGTATTTTTGGAACTGGCTGAAGAAACTGTTTGAAACGTGGCAACACTGTACGTTGCGTAGTCATCTATGGGGTCGTCCTTAAATTACGTAAGGCTTTTGAGGGAGGGTTCGTGAATTTCTTACATTTTCTTACAAAAAGGGGTGGGGAAGTCTGGTAGCGTCTTACATAATATTTTTAAAATAATTTTCAATAAATAGAAATTCTATCATTAATGTTCCAGAAAAGTAGTTTTAGTTTAAATTTCCCGAAACCGAGTTTAATAAATTATATAAACCTTTAAAAGAATTTTAATAACTGAAAAAATTCAATGTAAAAAATATTACGTAAGAAGGGGGTTGCAATATCAAATCCTACGAATTCTTATACTGGGGGAGGGAGGGGAAAGAAATCGCCAAAATTACCCTTACGTAATTTAAGGACGGCCCTTATACAATGTATACTTGTACAAAGCATACAGTAAAAATTGGTAAAAACACTACCAAGCTGTAAACATGTATTTAGTAATTTGTTGCGAACCGATACGAACACGCAAAAGGACGCCACAAGTGTGAGATGGAAAGAGAAAAAAAGATGGACGCAAAGCAACGTTGCTGCATTTCACTCACATATTTTACGCTACTTTTAATGAAAATATTGTGTTTCTAGCTGCATTAAACATACTTTTTGCTTAATTGAATTCCAAAACAAGCAGTGTAGTAATAATTTTATTAGGAATAGACATGTAAATAACACTTTTGTCTACATAATTTTTTTTATCTAAGATTTGTATCACTGCAGAGCTCCCATGTATAAGCATAGGCTTACCCCTCTCGCCACCTGCCCCGCAAGTGAGGTATCGAATCTCCTTAAAATGTGTCTGAAGCAAATAAATTTGTTTTAAAGAGCTAGAAAAGTGCACCAAGCCTAGTGGGAGTGTTAAGACAAAGTAATCTGAATCGCTATGCTCTTGGTGCGTTCTCGAAAGTTCACAAATCTCTAATTTTCATCTCCTTCACTGTATTACGTTACGTTTTCTTCGCCGGCCACGTGCACAGTATTTTTAAGTTCTTTTGAATTATATTAATTTCCGCAAAACCTGGGAATATCGGTTGAGTCGTACGCATGTAGTTTTATATGTAAAACTTCAACAGTCATGGTTCGGGTTACAGAGATCAGTTTTTATGGATAAAATCATTCTGGGGTACAAGACAAAAAATTTCGCAAACAATTTCAACCACGTATAACTAAGAAACACACTAGTCCTTACATATGTACATTTCAATACACTTGCAGATTAAAGCACTTAGAAATACACGTTCAAACACTGCATGAACTGATAATAGAACTCGAATTCATCCGAATAATACGAAATATTGTATACGTAATTGAAATTATGCACTTTTTTGTATGGGTAATATTGAATTCTAACATAAACTGTACGTATTGAAATGAATGATACATACAGACCCTTGAACCATTATTTCAATTGTGAAACTGATATATATATATATATATATATATATATATATATATATATATATATATATATCAGTATATATATCAGTATATATATCAGTATATATATATATATATATGTTGTATTTTGGTATTTTGAAATAAAAAATATCGATTTTTTATTTTTATTTTATAATAATCCACAGAATGTTTGATTTTCGAAACCGAAGACATTGAAATCTGTTTTACCATCAGGAAAACTACGGATGATTCCTAAGAAACATTATAAATATAAACAGGCGATAGACTTTTTAACACTTTTAATCCTTTGTTGACACACTGGGTGTAAGCCACACATGAGCTGATTTTGACGCTTTGCAAAATAATTACCTTTTCTCCAAACTATTTCTTTTCTGAAAATATTATATCTGAACAACAACTCTGTAGATTTTTAGCTTCTAATATTGAAATTTGTAAAAATTACAATTTTTTGAAAATTTTCTTCGTTTTTTCTCGACATATGGTAATCTAGATTTTTTCCACAAAAATTGTGATAAAATTTCAATAGAAAAGACTATTGTAATACATTCAAGAGATCTCGAAAATGACCCATAATTTTTTTTCAGAACGATTGGATTCTTTGGATGAAAATGGCAGTCGTTCAAAAATTGCTCTCGGTGTGAGCCATCCAGGTATGTCAAAGTCAATCGCAAAAACACGTGTGTCAACGAAGGGTTAAAATGAGTATTGCACTGGTGCAACACTGGGAGTTAAAAGGTTAACCAAGAGGGTTGTGTAATCTTGCAAGCAACGCAAGTATTAATTATACAAATGCAAAATCAATAAATACAATTGTTTAAGGAAATTAGGCATGTCACCCATTTTATTAATTATTCTAAACGGATAACGTATGTGAAGATTGCCCGAAATCCGCAATCCTCGTGTTTCACAATCCTACAAAGCCACGAACATGATAGTCCAAAGTACAGTGTATAACGATAACTAGATTTCTCAGCATAGCATCATTCGGCTTACAGAGACAATAATCTCAGCCTATCTCTACTTCAAATTTTAGGCCTGAAGTTGATAGAAGAAACGACACAAAACATCGCGTCATGCCAAGGTAAACTGAGATAGATAATCTAGCGTACAAGCTTGATGTTAAGACACAAGGGAAATAGGTTCAGTAACCGTATCATAAGCATTTGTTATGTTGATACGTCTTTAGAACAATGTAAATGTAGTATTTATAGATGCACAACGTGGGAACGGAAATGGCTCCACGCACGTCGCTTCGAATTTCGAACTTTGAAGAACTTACGATCACTTGTGCATAATCTAGAAACGCGGTAGCGTCTCGACGCCAAGTACATGTTTCGACACCCTGTATATGACGACTGTCGCTGCCACGTATCTTTTACTCGAAACACGACTATTCCAACCTTATCTGAAACTTATTTCATTAATATCTCATCACGCCTGCAATATTTTCTAAATTTAAAGGCATTTTTCTTATGTAAACCGCATATAAGCTTTCGAATAACACCAAATTCAATAAAATCGGTCCACGCATGACAGATATATCGTAATATCGTCTCATGGATCAGTCGGAAACGGTAAGATTTTTTTCATGATTCTTTTTGTTCTTCACCAGTCAAAATTTTCGTCAAGATAATACGTACACGCGTTACACGCACACCTTCAGCCAAAAGAAAGCCTAAACCATGTTTCGTTCGTCGACTCTCGGTACGCGTTACACGTATACATTCAGCCAACAGAAACTAACACATGTTTCGTTCGTCAATCGCTATCTTTACTATACAATCTACTCCAAATTTTGACAGCTTACCGTCAAGTTATAACCTGGCGAGTGTCAAATAAGATAGGTTGTCAAAATTTGAGATGCCACGTGTTTTTACAAATATGTATCGTTGTACCATTGAATTGCAACGAAAATGCAGTCTCAAACACAAGGTAAGTTGCCGAAATTTGAATTGCGACATGTTTGTATATCATCAAACTGTTTTTTATTTGTAACTAAACTGAGGATTTTATGTATATGTATGTAGATAATCGAAGCGTAAAATGATGCTGTGAGCTACACCAAGCTATGTATGTACGCATAATTTTGCAGAAAGGATTTCGTATACATACTTATTCAATTATTTTGATACCTACATGGACACCTTCGATAATGCATGAATTAAATGAGTGCTTTTTGTACTATAGGGGAAAGCAGGGGAAAGCGGAACGGGTGGGTAAAACGGAACATCAATGTTTCTCTTAGATGAGAGCTGCGAATGAGATGGTATCACGTGACATTTGACCAAACAGTCCTCGCAGCATTTCATGAAAGACCACAGACCCGTGCACACGTTACTTTTCGATTAACAGTGTTGTAAACATTTCCGGTATCGAAGTTTCGATATTGTGTTGTAGTTTCGACCACTTTTCTTCACTTGGAATTAGAAAATTTATAACGGCAAGAACACCGTTGGATTTTATAGACCTTGAGCTACATTTTGAAGTTTTAGTCAGTTCATTACCTCACGCTGAAGTGTAAATATTAAATGTTTACTAAATTACTGCATGTGGGGCAAAGCGGAACACTGCGTGGGGTAAAACGGAACACCTATTTAATCCACTTCCACCAATCCAATTGTGTTGAAACTTTGCAGGCGTGCGTAGTTATACAAAATTATGAAAAAAACGGGAGGGCTGAAAAAATTACACCGTCATCAATAAATATAACCCATAACCACAAATCCAAACGACTTGAAATCAGCCTGTAACCACAAATTAAATCAATTCAATTGATATGCAATCAGCATATAACCATAAATCAAAACTTTGACACTAAAAAGTAAATAATAAAAAAAATTCAAAAACATTTGTTTTAAGTTACACGATTTTATTTAAAATGCACAAGTAAAAAAAAGTAAAAAAATTACGCCAAGTGCATGAAAAAATCAAGGACGGAAAAGAATATTATAAAATAAATGATAAAAAATAGAAGATAGTAATAATTACAATATAAAAAAAGATGTGAAATCAAAATGAGCTGCAAATACCTACATAAAGGTGCTTTGTAATAATCACGGACATTTTAACAATGCGAAGATAAAATTTAACATCTAGACATTTGCCTAGATGTCCGCTGCCTGGAAGTCAAATATTTGGCGTGGTCAAGCAAGGTCAAGGTGTCGATGAATAAGAATTATTTAATGCAAAATAATGAAAGTATTTGTCAGAGTTTTAAATTGACAAATTATCCGAAAGCTTGTAAGAGGAAAGATATCGGTGTCGATGAATGATCTTCGAATTATTTTAAAACGCAATATAATGAAAATGTACTCATATTGTCAGAGCTTTAAATTGGCAAATTATCTAAAAACCTGCGAGAGAGAATATATGGGTATTGATAATCTGAGAATAATCGCCAAGTATTTGACTTCCAGGCCGCGGACATCTAGATAAATGTCTAGATGTTAATTTTTATCTTCAGATTATTAAAATATCCGTAATTATTACAAAACACCTTTATGTACTTGAAGCTCATTTTGATTTCACATCTTTTTTTATATTGTAATTATTATTATCTTCTATTTTTTATCACTTATTTTATAATACTCTTTTCCGTCCTTGATTTTTTCCTGTACTTGGCGTAATTTTTTTACTTTTTTGAAGTTTTTTATGGGGATTTCCTGTACTATCATGATTTTCTTCTTTTTGGATACCGATTTTTTAAAAAGTGTCTTCAACAAGTGTTTGAGGAGAAAGAAATATCGAGTATTTAATATTAGAGTATCTTCACTATATGCGTAACATATGAATATATTTGGGCTTTTAATGTATCGGATACCTTAATGAGTAAAGATGTCACCTCACTGTAATTATTTTTGGTATAGTCTATCAGGTAACACTTTGGGAGTTATTAAACATCAAAATGTGGAAGACAATTTTAAAGTTTGAACACGAGTAAGCGACTTCTTATTATTTCCATCGGTACACTACCAACTTACGGAACTACATATTCATGGCTTATTGTTCATTCACATATGCTGTTTTTCAACTTAATTAAAATTTGTCTATCATCCCGTGGTAATAAATTTGTGTGAATAGATATCTTACAACTCGTGGAACAAACATGAATATGCAGCGGTATGCACTATTCTATACGATCACATGTCCGCAGCGATCAGCGGATTACCTCATTACAGAAACCACGGTGCGGAGAATTCATAGAAATGTAAAATCAAAACAACAAAGGGGGCACGCATAGCTTGCAGCTTAACTTAAATGTATCACTGCTTCTTCCTCATAAACACACGAAAACCATACTCAAAACTCTAACAAACGCACGCAGAACTTCAACTCGCTTAGATCGCAGCTTCCTTCACCACGAGGCATGAGAAATTCAAAAATTAAACAGTAAACTTCACTGTAACAGTATCTTCCGCGATGCCAACAATTCTCATGTTAGGGTTCATCGTTCGGATACAACGATGCAGAAGTGTCTTCCTTCTTTCAAAATTCCTCAACCTTTGTTGAGTCACGTCGCAAAGAAAGTACGGGTCCGAGAGGATTCGTCGTCGCACGGCCAAGCGGCACAGTATTCGGCTGTGAGTAAACCGGACGAATGACGAATCCCAGTCGAGATAGGACCACCGAAATAGATGTTCAGGTGACATCCGCGCGCATTCTTTCCTAACGGTACGCTTCCTTACCTGTTACCACCGTGAAACGCGGGGCCATTTGCAGCGTGGGCCGCCTGTTCCGTTTACAACAGATCCGTGCAGAATGATCGCGATCTTCTGAGATTGCTTTCTCGTCGCAAACAACCGGGTAGGGTCTACTAGTGACAGAGCATCTCACTGTCGGTGAACGCGCACCGTGAACACTCACGACGAAATGCTCGGCTCGGCGTCACGCTACTTACTGGTTCGGCGCCGCGCGGATGAAACAGGAAAGACTGCGCGCGTAGTAACGCTGCCTACGAGCGCACGGACGCAAGCATGCCACACGCGTCTATGCACGCAGCTGAATCAATGCGAGGCTGCGGGCGCGAGCAATGGAGCACGGGAACCGCAGCCAGACCCTTACACCTGAGAAATTCCAGTTCCGATGCGCCACACGACGAGATGTTCATCGATAACCGATACCGCGTGGATATTATAGGTAGCCTCATTTATTCAGGATGGAGGTTTAAAAGCTTATTCTGTATTACGTTCTATTATTATGCTTTAGTAATTCTCACCGCGCGACCTTTGGTGCTGTGATTTTAAATTCTTTATAGAGGTAGCTCCTGCGTAACATGGGTATCTATCTAAAGACGCGGTAGCGTCTCGAGGCCAAGTACATGTTCCGACACCCTGTATATGTCGACTGTCTCTACCGCTATCATTTACTCGTCGCCCGGCTAATCCAACCTAACCTGAAAATTATTTCATTAATATCTCATGACGCCTGCAATATTTTCTAAATTTAAAGGCATCTTTCTTATGTAAACCGCATATAAGCTTTCGAATAAGACCAAGTCCAATAAAATCGGTCCACGCATGACAGAGATATCGTAATATCGTCACATGGATCTGTCGAAAACGGTAAGATTTTTGTTCTGATTCTCCAGTCAAAATTTTCGTCGACATAATACGTATACGCGTTACACGCCCACCTTCAGCCAAAACGAAACTAACACATGTTTCATTCGTCAATCGCTATCTTCACTATGCAATATACTCCAAATTTTGACAGCTTACCGTCAAGTTATATATCGTCGGTGATAGTGCAAAACCGCGTATGAGCAGTTTGTAAATACCGCGGATCTGCATTCTACCGATTTTACAGGAGGAAGAGAAAACAATATTTTAGCCATTTTAAGGGATTTCTTTGACTGAACTGTTTTGGGACAGGTTTAGCACTCCTTGTAATAAATACTAACATCAATGGCGTGACTTTTAAAAAAAGCGAAACAGCGCTTGGCAACCGTGGGCGCGAAATCTCAATTTTGCTACTTTTGCAGATCCGCGGTATTTACAAACTGCTCATACGCGGTTTTGCACTATCACCGACGATATAACCAATTTATAAACGTGTTATTACAAATATATATCGTTGTACCATTGAATTGCAATCAAAATGCAGTCTCAAAGACAAGGTAAGTTGCCGAAATTTGAATTGCGACATGTTTGAATATCATCAAACTGTTTTTTATTTGTAACTAAACTGAGGATTTTATGTATATATTAGAGCTCTTACTTTTGACCCGTCGGGTACCCGGGTAGCCGGAAATTACCCGAAACAACTTCAAGCCATTGAATGTGGTATTGTTCAATCATATTTGGCGAACATCAGACTATACCACAGACAATACTACATTCAATGGCTTGAAGTTGTTTCGGGTAATTTCCGGCTACCCGGGTACCCGACGGGTCAAAAGTAAGAGCTCTAGTATATATAGACAATCGGAGGGTAAAATGATGCTGTGACTGAATTTATCCTTAATTCTGTCCCCTGATAATTTGTAACTTATAATATTAAAAATTATCTGAAGTCATTCTCTATCCAAATTATCTTTGTAAAAAGAAGTAAGATCCCCATAAAAACTTCAAAAATGTAAAAAAAATACGCCAAGAACATGAAAAAGTTGAGGACGAAAAAGAGTATTATCAAATAAATCACAAACAATAGAAGATAATAATAAATATAATATTAAAAATTATCTGAAGTCATTCCCTATGCAAATTATCTTTGTAGAAAGAAGTAAGAGCCCATAAAAACTTCAAAAATGTAAAAAAAAATACGCCAAGTACATGAAATCAAATAAATCACAACAGAATAGAAGATAATAATAACTAGAATATAAAAAAAAAAATGTGAAATCAAAATGAGCTGCAAGTACATAAAGGTGCTTTCCAACTGCGCTTAAGATGACACAACTACATATACACAGTTAAAATGGAAGTCAAATACTTGGCGTGGCCAGGCAACGTATTATCAGACCATCAATACCCATACCTTCCCTTTCGCAGGCTTTCAAATAATTTGTCAATTTAAAACTCTGACAATATGAGTACATTTTCATTATATTGCGTTTTAAATTAATTCTAAGATCATTCATCGACACAGATACCTTTCCTCTCACAAGCTTTCAGATAATTTGTCAATTTAAAACTCTGTCAATATGAATACACTTCGTAAAATACACTTTTACACTTCGTAAAATACACTTCGTAAAATAATGAATGTGTACTCATATATTGTCAGAGTTTTAAATTATTTGACTTCCAGGCCGTGGACATTTAGGCAAATGTCTAGATGTTACATTTTATCTTCACATTATTAAAATGTCCGTGATTATTACAAAGCACCTTTATGTACATACAGCTCATTTTGATTTCACATCTTTTTTTATATTCTAATTATTATTATCTTCTATTCTTTTGTGATTTATTTGATTTCATGCACTTCGCGTATTTTTTTTACTTTTTTGAAGTTTTTTAAGGGGTTTTGTGTTACTTGAAACTGTAAAGGGTACTACTTAGGCAGTCGTTTTTGTGGAAAGTGGAGTATTTCTTTTTTAATTAATTATAAAGAAATAAATTGAATCTGAAACTTGTTCTTTGACACAATGTTTATTAACATAATAAGCTTTTAAAAAACATGTTTGTTTAGTTAAAAATATGCATTATATGCGTATGACACTACAGATGGATCATTAAACAGACTTTTTAAAACGTTAATTTTGTTTTGCAGTGGTAACTCAAAAACCGAGGTTTCAATTAATTCAAATCAAATTCGAGCATGTTAAAAAAATGTGTAGTTTCGGCCTGAGTTTAAATTTAAGTTAATAAAAACTCTTATTCCTTATGAAAATAAATTAAAACCTTACGTTTTTGAACAAAAACATTTTTTTTTTAAAAATCGCCATTTCGTAGGTGTCATGTTCATAATTTTGCTTCCTTTACGTTCAGTGCAGAATCAGAGGTGTTTTGAAGAAGAATTTACGAGCAGATCGCTGAATTTCGTTTCGTTTCGTCACAATCGCTGCAAAACAAAATCAACTTTTTTAAAAAGCCTCTGTAATGATCCATCTGTAGCGTCATTGATAATGCATAAATTTGGCGAAACAAACATGTTGTTTTAAAGCTTATGATGGTAATAAGCATTGTGTCAAAGAATAAATCTAAATTACAATTTATTTCATTGTAAGTAACTGAAAGAGAAATGCTTCATTTTCCTCAAAAACGACTGCTTACCCTTAAACCATATAAAATTCAATCGAAAAAAATAGTGGTATTAACAAAATCCCTTGTTAAAATTGTACTATAAGAGAGATTTACCTACACGTTTTTTAATTTGTATTATATCGAAACGGTGAAAGTACTATGTTTAGTTCTGTGCATTTTGATTTTGTTAATTGTAACAGGTAATCCACTGAAAAGACGTAATCGGATAAAGTAGCGAATGTTGCTATTTATACTTATTGCACGAGATATCAGATGTGTATTAATATTGATATAAGTGAAAGTCAATTACAGCGGAAGCCGATGTAGATAAATATATAAATAAACGGTGACACATTATTAGTCTCCAGAATTAAAACAGCTGATTAAAACAAGGAGAAATCATTTATTCACAATTGTGAATATTATTAATTAAGATTTCGTTAGATCTTTCTTAACGCTATATCAATAATATCGTTAAGATATCGTTAAATGCTGGAAGAACAAAGGTGGTACAAGTTTTCTCCATTTCTCCAGTCTTTGGACAATGACGGTAAAATGTGTATGCATTCCAGCAACCTCTGTTCCAAGTGAACGATTATTTTTTAAAGGTGGACAAAAAAAATAAGAAAAAAATAAGAAAATTCACAATATATCGTAACTTTAAACTTCTTGAGGCAGGGTTCAGAATGATCCGACTGTCCCGAAATTTTGCATACCGATGCAAAATTGAATAAAATTAGCGGACGTCCCAACATTTTATTGCACCTTCAATTCTAAGGGACACCCTATTGTTCGTCCATATTAATGTTATATGAATGAATCGATATTACCAAATTTAATATCACAGTAAATAACGAGGAATACAAAGCACCAGGAAATTTCACTTGTTGGCGTTTAATAACTCCAAAAGTGTAACACAAAATGCAATGTATATGTGTCGTTAATTTTAGCACTGTGTTGGAATATATGTATCACTACTTAGGGAAAGTGCTCATTTGGTTAATGACTTGATAGACTAATTCAAAAACTAATTACGCGGTCAGCCGCTTAACTGATCTCGTTGCTTGTTAAGGTAGGTAACCGATGCATTAGGAACTGCTTTATACACTTTACATATAGAGTGAACGTAAACAGTACCTACCTATTTCTTTATTTTACGAAAACGTATTCATCCAGAAATGTATTCCGTTTGCCGATGAACGTACTCTCAAGTAAAAGACTTTCTAAAGACTGGATATTTAAAGAGGAGAAAGTGGATAGTGATACAGAAAACTGTTAACGAGAGATTGGAAAATTTTCGAACCGATGTTACATTAACAACGAATTAATTAGCTTCGAACATTATAAAACACAATAATGAAATAACACAAGGGAATAATAACATATTAAAGTACTGAAACTGAACAATAAAATAATGTATGGAATATCCAGTAATCATTTAGAGCAGGCATGCACAGGACCCCCAATTCCGGGCGCGAGCGCACATTCGAGCTCGTTCAAGAAAAGCGAGTCCGCCAACGGAGTGGGGAGCGGCTCGAGTAGTGGGAGCGGAGCGTCACAGGCTGCCGCAGGGGATTCCAGAGTTTGACGCTCCGAAAATAAGGCACATTTTGGGGAATTTTTAAAAGAAAAGTATCGAGCATCTTAATTCCAATCTCTATACTTTTATTAATTGAAATTTGAAAAATGTGTTCAAATTTTTGTATGCAATAATAGTCATTTGGTTCAAAGTTATAATGGTAGTTGTAACAGGGGTTTGAAAAAAAAAGTTTGTTGCTGACGAGCATGATTTTGGCTGTCGTAATCATCTGAAACAAGAAACGTATAATTTTTCTTAATCTATATGAGTGTGGTTATCGTATGAACTTTAGTTCATGTTAAATGAATAATGTTAAATAGCACAAAAATGGTTGTATTTCAAATGAAAATATTAATTTTTTGGAAAAGCATTTGTTAGTTTTGTGGGTTGAAAAATTGGATTTTTGCAAATAATTACTTCATTCTAGTTCCCATACAGCACACTCCATTGCAGGAAGGTTCCAGGAAGGTTCCTATGTCCGCCCCTGAACGCTCCGTGACCATTGCCAGAGAATGTCCGGAACGTTCCATGAAGCTTGCAGGAAGGTTCCATGTGCAATGTTCCACCGCAACATTGCTGGAATGTTCCAGGAACGTTCCTATGTCCGCACCGGGGGAACATTCCACCGCAACCCCCATGGAACCTTCCTGCAAGCTTCGGGCAACGGAGTATTCTGTATGGGTTCACACGATAACCACACATATAGATTAAGACAACTTTTGCGCTTTTTGTTTCCGATGAATATGACAGCCAGAATCATCTTCGCCAGCAACAAACTTCCCTTCTTACTGTTATCATTATAACTTTAAACAAAATTATTATTATTGCATACAAAAATTTAAACATTTTTCAAATCTCAATTAACCCTTCGTATCCTGTGCCTGAGTCAATTTTAATCCACCGCTTGAGATTGCTGACGCACACAGTGGCGGAGCTGTGTATGTCAGTCGCGGCCAAGCGATCATTTAGCTGTCGGGGGTGTCATAAAAGCATAAACTGGGCCTTTCCGATGATCGTGTTGGAACAACAATGTGAAGCTCGAGACAATACCATATTTTCCTGGGAGAAAACAAAATGGACATACGGCCTCTGTAGTTATAGAGTTCTCCATCACGAGACCTTATACCGAAGAGTGGGGAGTGAGCATATCACGGTCGAGCTCGAGGGCGCACCGACTGCCCTAGGGCAGACTTAGTGTGCACCCCTGATCTAGAGTGAGGAACTCGTCACTGATTCTCGTCAATGACCCTGAAATATACTGTCGAGATCATTATTCAGAGTAACTTTTTCCTACACATATAACCGTCGCTCGGCCTTCGTTTCCAAGATATTCGCAAAAAACTTTAGTTAAATTTAAGTTACGACTTACGAGCACATCTCATTTTGTTTTTTAATACATATAATGGCAGAAATGTTTTCACTTGTCAATGCAACTGAATCTTAATAATGGTTAATAAAATTCAAAAAATGTGGTCAGGGTCCCTCTTGCGTGACCTTCAGAGAATTTTACCCGTCGCTCGATGTTTGTTACAAAGTTATTTTACACAAATCCTATTTGTGTTTCCTATTTTATGTGTGATAGGTAGTTGGTTGGAACTAGACTTGTTTTGCCGTTTCCGTGAGGCCCGACACAAAAAACACACTTTTGTATCTTAAATCTCTCAAAAATCGCTAAACGAATCTAGCATCATCCAACTACGGATAAGAGTTATTTTATATATCTCAAAAAGTAAAGCCGAGAGCAGCGGTTATATGTATAGGAAAAAGTTGTTCAAAATGTTAACCTTGGCAACATATTTAAAGATCATTGAAATCAGCGCGGAGTCATATATTCTAGATAATTACTGAACATCCTATATTTCATTATGATAAATGGAACAATTACTGAAACTGTAACTAACACTTCATCATTAAGTAATCGTCATTTATGGAGCAAAATCTTCAGAAATGAACACACACACATTCACTCCGTAAGATAATGCAAAACTATTTACATAATAGATCACATTCGCACTACGTAGCACATAGGCCACCCACGTGTTTCACTCGATTGTGGTAACAATAATTTATTAACAATTTTTATTGCTATTTTATTTAATGTTGTTATTATTACTGTCCATAAAAAGTTTAACTATTAAGAAGTACTATAAAACTGGAAGTATGCAAAAACAGCGAGAAATGCCAATGTTATGAGGTTCCTCCGAATTTGTATGCACAGCGCACCCTTATGATAATGTAATGACAAGACGAGCGCTCCAGCGAGTGTCCTTCCTAGAGTGTAGTTATAAAGTTTGGAGAGATTGAAGAAAATCCGAGTTTATCTCTTAGGAAAGTTCATAGTCACTTACATGAAATTAGGAAAGGACTCAAGTTTGATAGATGAATAGGTTGTTGGCTGGTTCAATGACCTAGTAGCGTGATTAAAAGGACAAATGCTGAATAATTCATTAAAAATTTCTAGGTCAATACTCCTAGCACATACATAGTCAACCATGTTATGTAATATAGACACAGGCGAGGTATAAATGTCTATACCTCGTCTGTGATGTAGACCTATCCAAATGTAGCTTTTCAAAAAGGAATTCTGTTCCATTGTTTCATGCTGCATCGCACATTACAAATTTGACATTGTAAACGGTTAAACGATACAGAATTTCCTGATTTTCTCGAATTGGTAAACCCTAGATTTTCATTTATTCCGCAAGACAAAACCACTTCTCAAAGGATAAATCCTTTCGGATAACGAACAAGTTAAAAAAAGTATCACCCAAAGCATTGGCTTTGAAACACAGTTGTAAATAAAAATGGGCAATATATTATTGATTAATAAGCACGATATATTTCATCTTTTAAGTGGTTATAGCCCACCTTGGTCAGGTCAAGAAATGCCAACATTGAACGTCGGCCGATAGGCAACGTAATTTTATTTAATATTCTATTGTTAAAATTTTGTTTCAGGAACCTGATCACCAGAAATAACATAATCGTCCAACCGTACACGACATGGTACACTCGCGACCGCCATATCTTTACTATTACTGTGTATACACTTTATTCACATAAAACATATATACATAAGCAAATTAAACTTTTAGCCTCATATCCTCAATATAAAAATCCAACTTTTTTTTATATAGTTAATAAAATTCACATAAATATTATTAAAAAATATTAATATTAAACATTAATTATTAATCAAATTATATTTATTAATATTAAGAAATAACCGAGATTTTTCTCATGGAATAGTACATCCTTTAGGGTGTTTTGTCAAACTTTTTTTTCAAACCGGCGCTATTTTCTTCTTTTTCAACAAAAATTATTAATTGACTAGGGGCTATAGCGACACTCATACAGATTAAGAATCTTTTGGAATTTTTAGTTTCGGATAAGCCTGACACTGTAAAAAAACAATTAAAACAAACTGCAAAAATTCTTTTTTATTTTTTATTTTGTATAATATAAGTGTAAGTAACTTAATAAATACCATTTATTTCATTATGTCTTGCATGTAGTGAGAAAAATATATTTAAAAAAAACTTAATTTTTCGGCGGTTCAAAGTAGAATGACTCCTTATGGTCGTCGCTCACTTATCAGTGAACGTGTCAGTTTCCGTGTCAGTGTGCCGGTGATAAGAAGAAGAGAGCCTCTAACCCGTCTTTTTCTTATCACTAGACGCTGGTACGGAACTGACAAGAAACTGATAAGTGTGTTTAACCCTTTACACGTTAGGGTGCAGTGAAAACTTTGTATAATATTTCAATCTGAACAGAAGTTTAAAAACAGGAAATTGCAGACTATGTATTTAATTAAAATTTCGTAATTTGATAATATTATAACTCTTTTAATTAATGGTGAATAATGGTGGAATAACAATAAAATTTTAAACACCATTCACTTAGTATTCATCATGAGTACTATGTTCCTTTTAAAAACGAAGCGTCAATTAAAATCAAGTGTTTTAAGTAGGTACTATGCGAAATGAATTTGTTTGTAATAAAACCTTAGAACACAGTTGGCCTGAGCTCGTTGGTGGATAAGGTGGTAATATCATTTGAAGTTGGCAATTTTCATACATAATACTTTATTACAATCGAAACAGTTGAATACTGACTTAACTTACCGCGTGCATCAGGGGCAGAAAACTCGGACTCAGCGATCCCACGTCACGCGGTAAGCGGATGGAGGTTTTTTGAGAGGCGAAAGAGTGAGGAGAAGGTATCCCAGAGGTTCCGCTGTAACCCACGGAGGATCTTTCTTTAGCCCCGGTTGGGCTTTAGAGCCTGACGCGGCGAAGGAATGGAATCGCTGAGCCTAAGTAGGCGGCGAGTTTGCCGAATAAATGGTTTCCCACGATAAGTGTCTTTGACCCGCGTAGGAGACGTCTTCTTCCCGCTTTCTACCAGTTCGGTTGACTGCGCTGACTTAACTGACTTCAGCGGAAAACGCACCCGCTTTTATACATGTAAACCACTCTCCAAACTAATCAGAAAGGGTGATACATTTACGCGAGAGTGGTAGCGCGTTAAAGGCGGGATTTCCTAACTGCAACAGGTCGCAGCGACCCCACTAGTGGAAGGGAGAAACAGGTGCATACTTCTCCCTTGCACAGGCGGAGCGCAATATTAACCTAACCCAGACCCCACTAGTGGAAGGGAGAAACAGATGCATACTTCTCCCTTGCACTAGTGGGGTCGCTGCCGGTCGCTGCGACCTGTCGCAGCTGGGAGATCCCGCCTTTAGGCGAGGGTGCGCTTGCCTTGAGACATGGACATAGGAATATAAGGACGGAGGAATAGTTGCGACTTTAGACGAGGGGAGTGAAGCAGCTTTGGGGAGCATCTGGTGCCGCATTGGTGATTGGTTCTGTCTTTCACCCTGGTTCCAATTGGTCCAATTGGTTGGCGCTTGCGCGATCACAACCAATCGCCAATGCGGCACCAGAGTACATACCACGTGATCATGCACCCGCACCTCCTGAACTGCTTCACTTCCCTCAACCATTGCTACGTCCCTATATTCCTATGTCCATGCCCTGGGACTACCTGCGACCGCGCGACGAGTCGCATCTGACGCGTAAAGGTCCGTTTATACAGCGACCGAGCCGAGCCTTCCGAGCCGTCCGTGCCGGGCGGAATCTCTATGCTAAAGCTTATGGAGAGCTCGGAGCCTCTGAGTCATCCGAGCACGGCCGGGCCCGGCCGTGCTCGGCGGCTCCTCGTCGGCCGCTGGGCCCGTGCTCGGTGGCCACTCGTTGAGACGACTGGAGTGCGTGCCCTGTCGAAGTGCAACGCTGCTAGATTTTATGCTCCCAACACGTAGCGTAAATCCGAGAGACGCGGTCGATCTAATATAAAATGGCTATTAAAGCTAATAAAGTAAAATTATTTATGAGTGAATACAATTACAGATTCATTGATATTTAATTTGTTTACGCTAAACAAGTAAAGAACACATGAAAGAAAAAGTGAACTACCTACTGGCGGTTAGTAAGGCAAATGAATACAAAAGTGAAGAAATAAACTAAATAAACAAAAATAATAATAAAAAATAAAAATAAACAAAAATAATAAAAAAAATCATAACTCGACCATCTCACCTTTCTGCAGCGAGAGATGGTCTTCTCGTTAGCTTTCAGAGGAAGAGTTAATATGGCCAAATACTTTGGCTGCATTGGCCCTCAATATCTCTACTATCTTGTTATCCCAAACATTAAACGGAAATAAACTTAGAAGTATATTTTAAATACGATTCTGTACACCACTGGTTGAGAAAAGAGGTTAAATGTAACCTCAATTTATCTTTTATAGCCTATAAATAAAAAAAAACACAGAAGGAAGCGAAATGACGCTATTCATTCAACTGTTTGGCTTCTGGAGAAGTAATTCGTCTGCACTTTAACGTGTTTTTCCGTATAGAGTCTGAAATATGGCGACTCGACCAACTCTCCGGCACGACCGCGTCTCCGGGATTTACCCTAGAGGAGTCATACCTGACAAGCGAAGGTCCCGAGGTGTAGCTTCATGACTTTATTGCCTACGCCTTTTTAGCTGGTCGAAAGCGAGTGACTGATCAGTTCTGAACAAATCTTCGACCAGTGAAAACCTTTGAGTTCTGTCATTTGTAATGCCTTATTCATTTCTGTTGGGTCCGGACGTGGTGGGAAGGTAATGAGTGGAAACCAGGATGTACAACAATAACTGAATATAATATGAACGATCAACTAATACACAAGGTGCGATATCTCGGTCCACGCCCTTCGTCGAGCCCCGTCTTAGCTCTACTGTAGATGGCCTCGCGCGTAGGCGCGGGCCCACCACCGATGGTGGTGCCACCTGGCGGAGGAGCACCGGCTGTGCCCCAACATCTCCCTCCCTGAAGAGGTTACCACTGCGCGTACGATTGGGCCTTAGGATCCAGGACCAATCTACGCGGTGGCGCTTTGGTGCGGACAGGTCTCATCGGAGTCGCATCCGGAGGCGCCGGTGGGTCCTGGCGCGGAGGATCGGGTTGACCCGTAGGGGTCTGGCTCGGTTCTCCCTGGTGTCCCTGTTCTGGCATGGTTGGAGGTGTGTTGGCCATTTGGTCAAGGAACAACCAATCGTCCATCTCCTCCGTTCCTGGGTCTGGAGGGCTGCTTCCCCCCTTCCAAACGTGGTTCAAATGGCGTTCAACAAGTCTGCCATCGTCGAGTAGAATCCTGCAGCGGGAACCAGAGATGATCTCTGCAATGCTGCCTTGAGCGCGTTTGTCCTTGGCGAGTAGCACCACCACGCGATCCGCTACGACCAAATTACGCCGTCTGGCGCCATGGTGGTTCTGGAACTGCTCTTGGACTTTGCTCTGCTTACTTCCCGCGCCTTCGGGGGAAGTTGAGTGGACGAATGAAGGCCGAGGGAACAACCTGCTGAAGGGTGAATTGATCTTTCGGCCAAAGAAGAGTTCGGCCGGGGACTTCCCGTCTGGAGCCGAGTCGCACGGGGTATAGCGATAGCTATACAAGAAGTCGTGCAGCTGCTTCTTCCAATTGGTGGGGTCCTTCCTCATGGCTCTCTTGATAGAGTCGACCATTCTCTCCGCCTGGCCATTGGATTGTGGATGATTGACTGCGGAAAACAGATGAGTGATCTGGAACTCACCACAGAGGTTAGAAAAGGACTCCGCGGTGAACTGGGTTCCGTGATCGCTGACCAGAATCTCAGGAGGGCCAAATCTACAAAAGAACTCGCGGCACAGGTCTGTTGTGCGTTGAGCTGAGATGGACAACGTGACTGCAGCATCTAAAAACTTGGAATAGGCGTCGACAAACACTAAGATGTAGTGCCCGTCAACAGGTCCTGCGTAGTCAATGTGCAAGCGCTCTAGAGGCTTCGTCGGAGTCGGCCAAGGGTTGAGAGGGATCTTGACCGGCAGCTTCCGTGTCAAAGCGCACGCGTCGCACTGACGTACAAGATGCTCGATGTCGTCTGACATTTTGGGCCAATATACGTATTCGCGAGCCAGTTGCTTCATTCTTCGGATGCCTGGGTGGCCCCTGTGCAGTGAAGTAAGAATTTTGGACTGCATCCCCTTCGGGATTATGACTCTGTCTCCCAGCAGCAAGGTTCTGTCGACGACGGTTAGCTCGTCGCGTCGCTTGGCGTAGTGCCGAGTAACATCGGAGTCCTGGTCCTTCCGCCAGTTCTCCCGGATGCCCTCGATGACCGCCATGAGGTCCGGATCTTCCCTGGTGGACGTCTTCAGGAGCTGTCGCAAATCCTTAACGAAGGCGTCAATGGAAAGGTTCCTAATGTGGTGGACCTCCTGTTCCACCGTTCGGACGCTGGCGACCTGTAGTTCCTCTAAGTTGTCCTCACGGAACTTCTGGATTAAGCGTGACAAGGCGTCGGCCTGGCCAAAGTCTTCAGTGCGGATATGTTCAATGTTGAAGTCGTAGCCAAGCAATCTGATAGCCCAACGCTTGAGCCTAGCAGCCGTCGTAGGTTTAAGGCCTTTGGTGTTTTCTGTTTGGAGTAGGGCGACCAATGGCTTGTGGTCGGTTTGCAGGGTGAACCTCCTGCCCCACACAAACTTATGAAAGCGCTCAACCGCAGTGACCAGAGCCAGGGCCTCTTTTTCGAGCTGCGAGTAGTTGCGCTGGGCGTCAGTGAGGCTCTGAGACATGTGGTATACCGCGCGTTCATGACCACTTGAGTCTCGCTGTAAGAGCACGCCTCCGATGCCGGTTGAGGAAGCATCCGCAGCCACGATAAGACTCTTGGAGGGTTCGTAGTGCTCCAGCAATAATGGACTAAGCATGATCTCCTTGATACTCTTTAGAGCCAAGTCATGTTCATCGTTCCAGGACCAAGCACGATTTTTCCTAGTGAGATCCTCCAGAGGGTGCTTAATCTGGTGAAGATGAGGGATGAACTTACCATAGTGGTTCACCATGCCCAGTAAACTTTGGACCTGGGTGACGCACGTGGGCCTTGGCAACTCCGCGATTGCGCGGGTGGCCTCCGGGTCGGCCGAAATTCCTTTGGCGTTTATAATTACGCCTAAATACTTTATTTCCCTCAGGGCGAAATTGCATTTTTCAGGTCTGAGTCTCCAACCTTTTTCCTCGAGGCGTTGTAAAGTATTTTGTAAACGTTGGTCGTGCTCTTGTCGAGTAGCGCCTGAAACCACGACATCGTCAATATAAGCGTGCACGCCGTTCAACCCCGACAGCGAATGGTCTATCGCCTGTTGGAAAATGGCCGGAGCAGTCTTGATTCCAAAGGGTAGCCGCTTGTATCTAAAGAGCCCCTTGGTTGTAGTAATTGTGGTGATGTCGCGATCTTCTTGGGCCACCTCTATCTGCAGGAAAGCGTCACTAAGGTCGAGGGTGCTAAAATAACAATTTCCGTTAAGTTTCGTGATTATGCCCTCGACGCTAGGGAGGGGGTGACGATTGTCAATCAACGCGGCATTGACTCCCGTGGAGTAGTCCGCGCAGATGCGAATGCCCCCGTCCGGCTTCCGCACGATGACGATGGGTGTGCTGCAACTCGATGATGGAACACGCTCGATGATGTCCAAGGATTCGAGGCGTTGCAATTCTCCCTCCAGGAGCGCCTCCATGGCGTAAGGGATCGGTCGGCACTGCCTTTGTACCGGACGAGCGTTCTCGGTTAGCGCCAGCCTTGCCTGAAAGTCCACACACTTGCCCAAATCGCGCGCGAAAAGTTTAGGGAAGCCATTAAGAAAATTCTCACGCGACTCAGAAACTGGCGTGAGAGGCGTGGGGGTAACATTCGGTGCACTATGTTGTACACTCAGTGTTGTAGGTAGTTCGCGACACTGAGAGAGTGGCACCGACCAGAGGTTAAGTTTGTCTATCGCGTTTAGACCGAACAAATTCACTCCGTCGCGCGAAACGACGTTAACGTCTATCTCACCCTCGCGGCCGAAGGCCTGAATTGTGGCACGGAACTTGCCGATTGTTCCAAGCTCGGAACCGCCAGCGTGCTGCACGGTGTCGCTGGTGGTGAGTTTTGGGCGTCCCACGTGGGCCCATTCCTTTTTGCCGACCGTAGTCACATCTGAGCCCGAATCGTACTGTAGACGCACCGATTTCCCCAATATAGATGTCGTCACGTAGATCCGGCGTCTCTTATCGATCGACGTTATCGACCGGATGGCGAGGTTCGCGTTCTTGGCAGCGTCTTTGCTTGTACTTTTAGGCGTCTCTTTACTGACACTTTCGCCCGAGCGACACACCTTCGCGATGTGGCCCTTCTTTGAGCATTTGTTGCACGTTGCGTCACGAAATTTGCAATTTGTTCGGAAGTGCGCGCCACCGCAACCATAACACTTGGTACTTACATGCGTTTGACTGGGATTTTTTGTTGAGAAGGTAGGCTTCTTCTTCTGCATGTCGCCCCGCTGTGTTGCACTCCCTTGATTGGAACGAACGGCGTTAACCACTGTAGGCGTAGAACTGACCGGATTCTCAAGCGTCTTCATGTTCGAAGAGACGTTGAGATGAGCCTCCAGTTCCGTTGCGATGGTCTTTAAGGTAGCGTCTTTGTCCCTCTCGACGACCCTTAGCGCTATCCTCTTTAACTCGTCGTTTTCTTGTGAGAAGCAGAATGACTGTAAGAGTAGCAGGACTCGTAAGCCGTCGTCCGATAGCTTTGCACGTTCGAATTCGGAAGCCTGTCGATTAATTCGGTCGATGTGCTCGGCGATAGGAATAGCTTTAGAATATCTGAAATTCAGAATCTCAATCCGACGACGTGTGATCGATGTCCTGTCGCGGAAGAGATTTTCCAGGTGTTTCAAGAGATCCGGTTGCAGAATTTTCGCCGGTTCTGTGGGGGCGACGTGGTCGACCAAGCGATCGTATTCGGTTTGGCCGAGTTTATCCAGGATGAGACGTGTTCGCATTTCGATCGGCAGCGATGCCGCTTCGTGTACCAGAGTGTATTCGTGCCGTTGAAGCCATTTTGTAAACGGTTTGATCTCGTCCCCGAGACCGTATGAATATTTCTCCACACGCGCACTCAGCTGATTGTACAAATCAGCCATCGCTCCCTGTGGCGACGTCTGGCTTTCCACTTTCGACTTTTCATTCTGTACTTGGAACTGTAGAAGGCTGTTTATGGCGGCGGTGAGGGCTTCGATTTGCTTCGATACCTCGGCCATGTTTGCAGCGTGATTTCTTCGAGGTTAGAAAGAATTAGCAATGAAAAGTCACTGAAATCGCAGTTCGCAGCGCCAGTTGTTGGGTCCGGACGTGGTGGGAAGGTAATGAGTGGAAACCACGATGTACAACAATAACTGAATATAATATGAACGATCAACTAATACACAAGGTGCGATATCTCGGTCCACGCCCTTCGTCGAGCCCCGTCTTAGCTCTACTGTAGATGGCCTCGCGCGTAGGCGCGGGCCCACCACCGATGGTGGTGCCACCTGGCGGAGGAGCACCGGCTGTGCCCCAACAATTTCCTATGGAGCACTTAGCTATAATGGCAATTATATTGGAAGAACCTCAAAACAGAAGAAGGCAGAGAAGGTGGAGTGTCCACCCTCTGTGGAAAAATAGAAGCCAGCAAGGAGAATTTCAAATTTACAATACGCTAATTGACCATGAGGACAAATTTTACAATTACTTCAAGATGTCCAGAAATACGTTTGATGCCCTACTGGATAGAATCGAACTACTAATAAGCAGAAACGATACAAACTGGAAGCGGTCGATATCACCGAGAGAACGCTTAGCAATCTGTCTGAGGTAGGTACAGAAGTTTATTTCTTACATGTGCAGGAAATAACAGAAAATAGTAATAATAAACGTGCACAAACCGCAGAATACAAATATGCAGGGTGTCCGCGGGAACAGTAAACAGCTGGATATTTCTTAACGTATTCCAGATAAAAAGAAATGTTTATATGCAATTGCATGGTTGAAGGGAGCTAATTTACTAGCCGCGACAAATTTTTTCTTAGATTATTATTTTAAAAGATACGATGGTCAAGCTTTGTTTTTTAAATAGAACTATATATTTTTTTAGAAATCAATTGGTAGTGCGTTTCAAGACAGATTCAATAACCTGTAATGTACCCGTGTCCCTCCACGAAACGTATTGATGTGGGGTAATACTTATTAATTGCTATATTGGTGGCATTTTTCTTATTGTCTAGCCTTTGGGGCTGCCACTCCTGGCATAGACTATTGGTGGGTATCTGTTTCAAGAGGCAATGTCTAGCGCGTGCCACCCGTGGCGTAAACAAGACCACCCTCGGTGCTTCCTATTCGGGCGCGTTCTCTTCCAGTCAAAAAGAGTAAATTTGCAAATGCGATATCGAAAACTATTTGAAATAATGTGTATACATTACAGGTTATTGAATTTGTCTTGAAACGCACTATCAAGTGATTTGTAAAAAAATATATAGTTCCATTTAAAAAAATCAAACTTGACCATCGTATCTGTTTAAATAATAATGTAAGAAAAAATTTGTCTGGTCTAATAAATTTGTGCTCTCGAACCATGCAATTACCATATAAACATTTCTTTCTATCTGGAATACGTTAAGAAATATCCAGGTGAGGTTTTTTTTTTTTTTTTATAGAGGGGGAAAATGCTTTACGCATACCCGTAACATTAGGCCACGGGAAATGTGGGACTCCCAATTTGGTATACCCACTAAAAACCCCCTCTAGAGGAATCCTCCTCATACGCACTCCCCTCATCCTTTCGGTGGAACTTTGGTACCAGTACTTCCCCCAGGGGTCCAAGGTGAGGTGTACCTGCTTCCGACTGAATACCCAAAATGCAAACATACAACACATATAAACATAAACATAAAATACAACAAGTACACGGTGAAATATTTGCAAAATAGGTACACTTTTCGGAGTAACACTTCGTCTTAATAAAAATTAATCGTCTTACAAAAAAGAACTTCCAACTATTGGGGATTGTCTGCCTCGTAGTCGTGATTTTCATCTTCTACTTCGGGGTAGTCGTGGTGTATGGGAGGAGCTGGTGAGAATCCCACGTGGAGGGACCATCATAAGCATGTGTATGAGGTGATAACCAACTCGACAACGACTGTTGCTCCCTGGCTGATGGATTCAAACTTTCGTATTCGAGTTGCTGCACGATGTTAAAAGTGCGCCCCCTGGCTGCATGTTGGGCACGTGGCGATAAAGTTACCAAAATCTGTCCCATACTTTTTAAGAGGGACATCATCGGATGCTCGGGTATGTTGCGTTCGTCGTTGTTGCGTAAAATATACTCCATAAGTACGGTTGCCGGTGTTGAATCGTTCTCGCAGACGGGTCTGTTCCGTTTTCTTGTCGCTGCACGTATGTGCTCTTGTGGCTCGGCCACAGCCTCCTGGCTTTGTCCGTTTCCCGCTGTTCCCAATTGCACGGGGACGACGGGTGTAATTTTTTCATGTGGCTCGGCCACAGGCTCCTGAGTTCGTCGGTTACCCGCAGTTGCTGATTCCACGCGGAGGATGGGTATATTATTTTTGTCGACTATCACGGAACTTATGATACGTGGAACCTTTCGCGTGGGGATGTTTGATATTGTGTCCCTCTCGCTCATGTGGGGCAATAGAAATTCTAAAACTTTACCATATTTACATGGCTTTGGCTTTTCCGCGGCTTGCCCACTTTTTGGCTTTTTGGCCAAATTCCGGCGGAATTGGTCCCTTATATTTCCCCATCTATTCTTGCATTCCAATGCTAAAAAGACAGTAATAATAATTTCAATTATACAGTAATTACAGAATAGGAAGTAGGAAGTATAATACTGTACAGAGTGTCTTATAAGAAATAGTACAAGCGAATTTGTTATAAAACATCCTGTACATATATTGCGATATTATGTTAAAAACAATATTGCGCTGTGTATAAATGTTTTCCGACTTTTTTTTACTTTTCAATTAAATATGGTTTTTAATTTCTGATTTAGGTATCTTACTACAGGAGATTCGTTTAAATCAATTTCTTATAATTATCGAATTGGGCACACCACCGCATCGGTGATTGCACATGAAACGTGCAACGCGATAGTTAAAACACTAATGCAAGAAGCAATCCAACCGAAGAACAATGGAAAGCAATCAGTGCAGAGTTTTTCCAACGTACCGGGTTCCCAAATTGTATAGGAGCAATAGATGGGAAACATATCCAAATACAAGCTCCAGCAAATAGTGGAAGTTTGTATTTCAATTACAAAAAAACATTTTCCACAGTGCTGCTGGCACTGGTGGACGCCCAGTATAATTTTATCGCGGTGGATGTGGGTAGTTACGGAAAAAATAGCGACGGTGGCATACTAGCTCACTCCAATTTAGGGGAGGCATTGGAAAACGGCACATTCCGTTTACCCCCCGATGAGCCTCTGCCGGGCACTTCTGTATCAGCACCGTACGTTATTGTAGGGGATGAGGCATTTCCCCTAAGAAGATATCTCATGAGGCTATTTCCGGGACCTCAATTAACCACAGACGAAAAAAGTAACTTCAACTATCGGTTGACTATAGCCAGGCGTTATGTTGAAAATGCATTTGGCATTTTGTCACAAAAATTTAGAATATACAATAGACGAATTCAAGCAACCCCCGACCACGTCGACTACAATGTGATGGCGACGTGTACCTTACACAATTTTATCCGGAAAAGAGAGGTATGCGTTGCACCCGCAACCAATAGAACACCAGCATCAAACACTGTACACCCGAGAGTGATCGCGTTAGAAGAAGGAAATGCAGCGCATCTGCAACCTTTTAAAATTAGAAATGCGTTTGCAAGTTACTTAATTACATCCTAAGTGATTTATGCGTGTGGCATTGGGTGGTGTAAATAGCTTTTTTGTGCATGAAATTGTAGGGGAGATTTGAAGGTCAAGTTCATTTGTTTAAATGAAATATCATACATATTTACTCATAATATGATGGTGTTTGTTAAGAACGTGCGCAACGTTGTGTCGCATAAGGTAATTCAGTGTAGTACAAGGTTATACATTAATGACATCCTATGGAGACAGGGCAACGCAAATCGTGGATCGTCGCGTAGGTAAAACCCTACGTGACCGTGCAATGTACTCTACATATGTACTACGACCTTGTACTACATGTAATGACTTTATGTGGCACACCGTTGCACTCGTCTTAACAAACACCATCATATGAATAAAGATGTATAATATTGCATTGAACAAATGAACTTGATCTTCAAATCGTCCCTACAATTTCATGCACAAACAAACTACTTACTGTATATATATTTAATATTAAGTTAATTAAGTATATATGTAAGTAATTCACACATACCTGGCATGTTCAAGGTTCTCCCAATTTGTTCCCACAGAGTCATTTTATATTTGTGATCAACATAGCGTGGATTCGCCATGTCAAATAAAACTGCGTGCTGCCTCACGAGCGCGATCAATTTTTCATCGAACATTGTGTTCACACTTCCGTTATATTTCACCGTTTGGTATACGTCAAGACTCGGAAGTAGACTGACTTGGTGCTCCAAGTCACCCGACCTCGTAAGTTTCCATTTTCCTGTGGTACTTCTAATTGGTCATTTACCTGAATGGAAATAACCAATCATGGTTGCCGATTTCGAAACCTCCCTTGTTTTACTCATTCGAAGCGCTTCTTCGAGCCGGGGGTACGACGAGCACCTTCGGAAGGTATAGCTATAAAAACGAAGATAGGATAGTCCCAAAGTCGCACGATTAACTTCAAGCCATTATTATAGCAAAACGGAGTCAAATCGAACACTTGGCCATACAACATTTTGGATCATTTATTAAACCTCTCTGCGTACCCTGTGAATATTTCTCAAAATATTGGTTACGCCTTGTATAGTTACTCTTATGTTTATATGTATTGAATGTTTGCATTTTGTCTTTAAGGCTGCCGTCTCCGCGGGTCTTAAATGTGTGCGTACGCTCACACAAGCTAGGAAAAGCGTGTACGTATACGCGTGTAGTAAACAAACCGTAAATTACAACTTTCGTCCTGGAATCGGCACGAAGGAAGTTTTTGCGGGTACAGCTGCCTTCAGTAGACATTCGTGCAGGGTGGTCTGGTGCGTTTGAATGCTAATAAGCACAGTACGTTGAAATAATAATGAATTTATGAATTGTGTACTCAGGACAGCCCGAAAAATGACAGAATGAAGCTTCAAGGATTCTCCGTCACCGGCGTTGATGGTATATTCGTGCCTTGTACCATCAAAACCGGTGGAAGTCCAATCTAGCCGATAAATGTAGGAAAGACATAGTTGCCAAGACGTATTGAGAATCGAATCGCGCTGTTGCCGCATTTCCCCTATTACTATTTTGTCGTCAGGGAGGCTTGAATGAATCACGGCGAAGAACGCAAGTGGCTGATTTCAAGTCGTTTTGTGATTATGGGTTATATTTATTGATGAGTGGGTAATTTTTCCACCCCTTCGGGGTTAATTTTTTTTAAATATTGTATTGTCCTCCAAACTACGCACGCCTGCAAAGTTTCAAGACAACTCGATAGTTGCAAGTTGGTTAAATTTCAGTTGCCAGATTTCTACCATGCATATATCAAACATACAAAAAATATACAAACAAACCGAGGGTCGAAGCTGAATAAAATCGTTTAAAAATAATCTGATTTATACCGTGTTTAAATTAATTTTCATTTGGGAAATCACAGCAGTACTGTCACTGTTACTGAAACATTCATGGCGATACGATAGAAAGTTTTACATTCTATTAAAACACACAAAATATACAAATCATTGAACAATCATATCATTATATTTTTTCACAAGTAAACATAAATATTGCACCGAACGAGAGAAGATAATAAGAATTGTGAAGTTTAGAAGGGATATTGATACCCAAGATAGTATTCTTTCATAAATTATTGAAAAAACTATCAAATTAAAGAGACTTATATTTATTTGTCGTCGAATAAAAATAACCCAGAGTTAGTTTTTGTAAGATAAGAAAATCAAATGCAATAAGAATCTCCGACGGCGGGACGTGATCGGCGGCGTCACCTTTAGATATTTCAAGGAGCCCGCCCTGGTGGACGATCGGACGGGCATCGGGATCGCGCGATATAAACAAAGGACGCGCGATCCGAGCGGGCAGGAGACTACGCAGGCATTCGCAGACGAAGTTCCGTTCAAGACACTCGTGTCACCAATTTCCTAAGCGACCGAATACATTTATATGTGTGTTTTATTCTAACATTTTATTTGAAATGCCACGGATGAATCAGTTTATTCGACGGGAATTCATCCGTCGGCCACAAATAATTTTTTTAATCGAGGGCCTCTATTCTTGAGGTCCCCCGAAGCTCGAGCCGAGCGACATTGTATCGCTCACCCGTCTAATCTGTTGCCTGGAGTTGCTCGGCGATGTACATATCATTGATTATGCAGAAACAGAATTTCTTTATTTTTCATCGTATCAATATGAAAGTGGTTCTGCCGATTAAATTGACAGGAAATAATTTGAATCGGACTAAGTACTTTGAACGAAACCGGCTTTCAATTCTGCAAATAAATTTTATGTGTAATATCGTTATTCGTTAATAATGATAGTTCAAATTGTGTCAGGTTATCTTTCCATCTTTCCTTCTTACACTCCCGGACCTCTCTATCTTTCATTATTGCTACATTCAGGGAGGCTCTAACGCTAGACGCAGCTCTCGTGCTGTATTCCTTCAAGACTTCTCGATGAAAACAGAGAACTCTGGCTAGTTTTTTAGAACCAGATGTTCAGTTTCCTACCCTACTTCATCAAGGAGGAGAGGATTCCTCCTCCACCGACGAATTCACAGAGAGGAATTCACTTTCCTTCAAAATTCATTTAACATTCAACATCTCATAAACTACCATAAACCATGTATCAGTACCTTCAGTATTGGTCATTCCACGCGAAGTCGGGCACTTTTCAGAGTAACATTCCGGATTTTGGTGCAACTTGGATATGTTGTAGTCTTTAGGGTTATATAAACATATCTCGAAGGATTTTTGGAAATGTCAAAAATTGTGGATGTTACAGCCCTTTGAAATATAGTGTTTACTTTTTTTCAAAAAATTATAACTGTTGAACTAACAAATTGATAAAAATGACCTTTTGGGTGCTTACAGTGGAGATATAAGAGTACCTAATAAAAATTATTTCACTTAATAAAAACGAATATTTGACCATTTATTTAGCAATTGTTCTTAACAAATGCAATTTTATAGTTGAAGGCACCTTTTTAAAAATTTGGAAAAATAGGAGGATATAGCCCTGTTTTTCCTCTTTACGGACATGTTTTAAAAAAACGTGGACGATTTAAAATTGGCCAAATGAAAATTAATTGAATGTAAAGGTGGCCGTTCCAATGGGCGGCTACAGCCGCTAGCGACTGCGGCCGGCGACTGCGGCTGTAGCCGCGTAGACTGGTACAATGGAAAAGCATTCATCCCAACTCCTATGAGCGGCTGCGACTGCTGCGGCCGCGCCATGATTGCTATAGCCTATGCGCGTCTGGTTCATGAGCAGCCTAGGCTACTCGAGACACAACACAATGCCATGAATGTCTGTTTTCCGCCATAACGGCGGAATCTCCTAGTCGCGCAGCGGCTGCCGCTCTACTCCTCCAGAAGCAGTCTAGCGACTCTAGCCGCTCTGCGACTCTAGCCGCCCTGCGATCCATCGTCACATTCGGACAGATTATCCCGAAATAACGAAAGAAGTCAGAATTCATAACTTATGGAATTATGTTTTTTTTATATACACTGCTGGAAAAAATTAAAGGAACACTATAATTTCCCGAAAATTTTGATCATTTTCAAATGGCTGTATCTCCGCGAAAAATGATCGCAAAAAACATTTAAAAAAAAGCATTTTAACGCTTGAAGTCTCTAGTTTTTGAAACAGTGACTCAATTTTTTCCATCATACATTATGATACTGTTTTATCAAGATGAAGCGCAGGAAACGAAGTTTCAGAAATTTTTGCCTAGTTTGGACGTATGCACGGGCCAAAAATTTTTTTTTTCCAGATAAATCTAATGGAGGGCTCTTATAGAGCAAACATTTCTCTTTAATTTCGTTTTCTTAGTTTTGTTGTATGATTTTTATTGACCGAGTTATTCGTCATCAAAACAAAAAAGGAACTTTTCACTTTAAACACCTATAACTTGCGAACACATTATCGTAGACAATTTTTCCTAATTGTTTTGGAAAGCTAAGAAATTATCCTTTCAAAACCTTTAGTTGCCAATTTAGTGAGATTTTTTACATGGTATAAAATCCATTTTAAAATGATCCCAAAAATGACATATTTACCATTTTTTGGTAAGCATGATGCCACTTCAAGGAAAATCAGGGAATCATTCAAGTGTCCACGTTCTTTGCGAGTCAAAACTACCCGTAAACACCGTGCAAAAGGCCGGACCAATCAGATTTTTTTCCCGTATGTCCTCGATAGTCAAACATGCGATATGGTCTGAAAAATTGAAGGATCACCTGTTTTTCATTATGTTTCTCTGTAAAACCCTTTCTTTTGTTCTCGCAGTTTTTGACGCGGACTAGACCACATTCTTTTCAAAATTGAGTGAGTACCAATAGCGTATTCCAATAGGTTCTACTAATCATATGATATAGGCATTATTAGGTCGGTGCATACGTTCGTTCGCTTTATTGATAGAAAGTGTTTATTACAAATATAAATATATTTCATACTTTTCAAGGCTGGCGTTCCAATGTGCGGCCGGGGACTGCGACCGGCGACGGTCCCACTAGTGCAAGGGAGAAACAGATGCATACTTCTCCCTTGCACAAGTGGGACCGTCGCCGGCCGTAGTCGTCGGCCGCACATTGGAACGCCAGCCTTGAAAGGAAAACATTTTTTTTCAATATTTATATTTTTTTGTCACTTTTCTGGCACCTAGATGAACTGGTAAATTTGCCAATTATAACAAAGCGTGTATCAATATATTGATACAAAGTGTTTTTTAAAAATATATAAATATATTTCCAATTATAACAAACCATGTTTTGGAAACACATTCATTTCTTTTACTTTGTGTTTTAATGCGGTACGTCAATGAAGACATTTAAAATTATTTTAACATCAGATACTTCAAATGATAAATTCTGTTATTGTTATTCAATTCGCCTTTTTATGTAGTATAAAAATATATGGAAATTCTTCAAAGGATTGCTTGTTTGAATGAAGAGAGAGTTTAGATACAGCAAGCGGCCTGACGCCGTATTGCCAAAGAATAGGAACTCTCTTATATCTGTAATAAACACATTGTATCAATAAAGCGAACGAACGTATGCGCTAAACACGCGTTGCAATATCAAAATAGAAGCACCCGCTGACGTATTGGGTACTAGAAAAGGTGGGCCATAAGGTGCGTATCGACTTTGTGAGGATTCCTCGCGAGGCACGCCTCGCGGAGTTGGATATGTGGAAATTGCATACCGCGATCATGATCACTTTGCGAAACAGCCTCGCGCGGAAGCGTCTAGGCCGAATTTCCTAGCCGCGATCTGCGGAGGCCAGACACCAGCCGCGCAGCGTTCGGGATCCCACTTGATTTCGAGCACTTGAAATGGTCTATGTGTGTAGTAGTAGAGCAAAATACAACCTGCTATAATATACAACTAAGTAAATTTCATACCAAGAAGGGTCTAACTATTATCAAATCAAAAGGCAATTCCACAAATTATTGAAACATTAAATATTTGACACGTATTTTCTTTTATCGGCAATCATCCATATCTGGAGGTGAAAAACACGTTTGCCCCAATATCTCGGAAAATATGCACCATATATGTAGAATAATCTGTTAGGCGAAACTGATGTACTTTTTTATAACGAATCCAGTCACGCAATCAGATTCGTAATATATCAAATGTTATATATTAAAAATGACTCATTTTTTACTCCTTCTTCTTATAAATTGTTGGTTCATTTTGGCGTTTTGTCAACATAAACTAAAGACCAAACTGTGAAATACGGATACGTAGAATTCTTCAATTTCGACTGTTTAGTAAAAACTAAATACACTATATTGAACTCGCTACGCGTAGGGAACCTCAGGTGTAAAATTTGAGTATATTTCGGGTCTAATGGAACCAGATGTTTCCAAAGATCTAGCCAGGTTAATCGGCCAGAGCGTCTCATTAGAGTCGCGGTTTATGATCGTATTGTCCCGCACTTCGACGACGGACAACAGTGCTTACGGGTGGGAAGTCACCATTTACCTGTACCTGCCATCCGCTGACAGAGCAATACCTATACGGATTAACGAAAAGGCCGCTTTTTATTATATTTTCAAATTTTATTATATTTTGGACCTTCATATTGTGTTCTGTATTTTGCCTTTATGATGTGTCCTTAATTATCCCAAACGAAGCAGCCTCTGGGAGGTAACAGTTGTGAGCGAAGAGAAAATTCATTTATCGTTTATGGTCGGCAATTTGGTATTTTCAAAGACGGCTTCGACAACATCTGGTTGCCAGATATTCAAAGGATAATCAAAAACGTAACTTTGCCGTCTTTAAGAATTCACATATTATTCGTTGTGAACAAAAGCGTGACTTTTTATTAATCCGCGGGTGTCCGCGGGAACAGTAAACAGCTGGATATTTCCTAACGTATTGGAGATAAAAAAAATTATTTATATGCAATTGCATAGTTCGTGTGGGCAAATTTACTAGCGCAGATGAATTTTTTTTTCGATTATTATTTTAAGATATATTTCCCCAACATGCGATTTTTGCTCTTGCGGCCGTGAGGCACCTTTGATTATGTTAAAAACCCGACAGTCGCCTCGCACGCAAGGCACGTGAGGACTGGACCCTCCAGTGCCTCACCGAATTTGATGGCTCTCGACCTTCGAAAGGGTTGGAATACCATTAAAAAGTCAGAAATGTCCAGGATTTCCGAATTTCTCATCAGATTTTTGCGAAAACGACGCCAATCGATTCCTTATGTTTCACCGATGAAACTAACACCAAGAACGACATAATTCAGACCATAATGAAGGAGATTCCATGACAAATCGAATTATATCACTTGAAGCTGACTTGGTTAAAAATAGTTAGATTTACATGAAATTTGGTATGATTCTCTTCGGAAAAACATAAGGAATCCATCGGTGTCACTTCCATATCGATACGATAAAGAATAAAGAATTATTTTATTTCTGAAACACGTATGAATCCTCGGCCGACCTCGGAAAATCGGGGTCGACCCCCCGCAGTCGAGGGTGAAATATCCATTACAACGTATTAAGAAGTGATTTTCTTCATCGTATCGAGAGGGAAATGACGCCAATATATTCCTTATGTTTTTCCGAAGAGAATCATACCAAATTTCATGTAAATCGAACTACTTTTAACCAAGTCAGCTTCAAATGATATAATTCGATTTGTCATGGAATCTCCTTCATTATGGTTTGAATTACGTCGTTCTTGGTGTTAGTTTCATCGGCGAAACATAAGGAATTGATTGGCGTCGCTTTCGCAAAGATTTGATGAGAAATTGGGAAATCTTGGACATTTCTAACGTTTTGATGGTATTCCAACCCTTTCGAAGGTCGAGAACCATCAAATTCGGTGAGGCACTGCGGAGGCTTGTCCTCGCTACGGGATACCAGGCCACATCCATTGTCGGGCGTAGCTCCAGAATCACCCTGTATTACTATGGAGAGGTCGAAAGTTGGCGCCCGCGAGGTATGCGGTCCGATTAGGTCATAATATAATTTACTCCCTATGGTATACCTTCTCACGCACGGAATACGTCAACGCGTGCTTTGTTTTAATATTCGAGCGAACAGGAGGAACCTTCTCCCTCTTGACGAAATCGAGGGGGAAATTCCCACATCTGGTTGCCAGAAATTAACCAGGCTGATCAGCCAGAGTGTCTTGCCTGAGTCGCGGTTAATAGCCGTACCGTCCCGCGAGTCGGTGGTTCACAACGGTAGATACCTGCTACCCACCGATAGAGCAATATACGGATTAGCTCAGACTGAAGAATCCCTAAAAGTCTTAAAGACGGCACCATGATCTTGATTGCCCTTTAGAATGCTGGCAGCCAGATGTTGTCGAAGCCGTCTTCGAAAATACCAAATTGCCGGGCATAAACGATAAATGAATTTTCTCTTCGCTCACAACTGTTATCTCCCAGAGACTGCTTCGTTTGGGATAATAAAGGTCCAAAATATAATAAAATTTGAAAATACAATAAAAAGCGGCCTTTTCGTTAATCCGTATGTCAGCGGGTGGTAGGTACACATGACGACTTCGCAACCGTACGCACCGTTGTCGACCGTCCAAGTGCGGGGCAATCAGATCATACACCGTGAATCTGATGAGACACTCTGGCCGATCAATTTGGCTATTTTTTCGCAAACCACTGTTTACATTCGGCCGGAAATATAATAAAATTTGACATCCTTTACGATAATGTATACCAGATTTCACTGTACAGTGAAATACCGAGCAGCGGCACCAATTCGTGTAAACAGATGAGGACCGTATCATCCGAAAAGAGGCCGAAGTCCTTATCTCTACACATTTCTGTTGATATCAATTTTACAACTATGCTGCTGCGCGAAGGTGGCATCATGTCTTGCATAGGAACACAGGACCAAACGGGGTAATCCTCTGGCTAGGCGTGGCCAGCCTGTGTCGGCTTCCCTTCGAATTGAAGAAGGATACCTTATGGCTTGATTATATACACGCGCTCGAATAGTAAAACAAAAACACGCGCGACATATCGGGTGCAAGAAAAGATGGGCCACAGGAATGTCATTATATTTACACCAATCGGACCTGCATTCCTTGCAGACGCAAAGTTTTCAACTCTTCATAGTGACATATCCCCCCCTATGACCAACCATTCCTTGCATCCAAAACGTCGCGCGTACTTTTATTGGGATATTCGAGCGCGTGCATATACTCGAGAGATAAGTGATCTATCTCGAATTTGTAGGGACGATGACGCAGGCGGAACCAACCGCAGTCAGCGAACTACCTCTTTTCTTCCTGTGCCTGAACGCAAGTGGTACTGGTACTTCTTCAGAGTAATTTCGTTTCCTACCTCCTTGCCAGGGAAACATTCTTCGATCTAACATAAGAACATCTTGTTTTGCTCATCGTGCGGGCCACAAGATTAATTTTCGCCCCGGTCAGCGTTCGGAACATAGTTATAATTTATTTATACTGCAGCAGAGGGTGTAGCTTGTAGCAATTGAGGATTAAACCTAAAAACTGTTCTGCAGTTCTACAAGTTATTTGGCAAATGTTTTCTAATTACTTTATATCGTGTTGGGGACCAAATGTCTAGTGTTGTAAACCGGTAGTAAACCGTGGCCCGCTAAGAGTCCCTTTTAGGGCATCAGGCTGATGACTACATCATGGGACTCACGCCCGGGGAAAACCAAGAAAATCGTGTTCTTATTGTATTACTGTATTTTTCCACCTCTATGCCTACGATTTGCGGAGGTGTGATTTCTCCCGACCAATAATATTTTGAGTGTCGCGCAAAACCTCCCCTCCAAGAGGGTATACACCCTGAAGGGAAAAATATTTAAACTGCGACTTGCAGCGACAGTTCGTCAGTACGGAAAACATATTTGTGCGTTTCACATCAGTGAAAAGTGCTCCAGAGTTTATCCCGTGTATTAGTGTGTGTCAGTGTGTCTGAAATGACCCCCAAGTTACCACCAGTACTGTTTTCGCATGCGGAGGATGAAACATTGATACACGCGGTATCAACTTATCCTGTGATTTACAATGCCAGTAGGAATGATCACAAAACCTGCGAAGGGAAGGACAATCTGTGGAAAGAAATATCCGCCACAGTGGAGAGAACAGGTAATGTATCCTTAAATTATATTTATTTGCATTAATCATCAACTAGGACTAATAATGCAATCGAAGAGTAATTTTTTTATAATTAAAGTACCTACAGTCCGCGAAATTTCCATACGTCCACCTGAAATTTATTTCTAATAACAGATAAATTATAAGAGCTCTTTCACACGGGGATACATGTATGCGATACTTGTATCGCGAGCTGCATACGATTTCATTCTCATGGCGATACACGTAGTGATGGGCTCAAGACCGATCGAATCGAATCTAGGACACAATGTTGTGAATCGTTTCGAATCTCATTAGTCATGGTCGCCAAACAAATCGAATCGCTTCGAATCTGTACAGAAGTTTCAAATCGCTTCGACTGTTATTCAAAACAAAAATTTCTTGAAAGTCTTGATAGGTCTTGAAAGTCGTGACAGTTCGAGGTTCGGGAACCCGAGCTTCGGAACGAGTCGGAAATATGCGGGGGGGGGGGGGGGGGGGGATTCTCGTAATTAAAAAGTAACACTGGACATAACCCATGTTTTTCAACGTTCGCCGTTAAAAAGTATCGAGGCAATTTTGAGGTACATATAACTTACAGTGACAAAGTTTTTCCTTAATATACAAGGAAGTTTTTTACCAATTTTCATACTGATTAATAAATAATTGTAGAAGATATGACGATTGTCCAAAACTGTGTGTTAACGATGCATGACAACGATCTGAATGTTTCTCTAGTACCAAGGAACCTACAAAAAAATATTATTTAATTATTTCAGTTAGTGATTGTAAGAAAAGGTGGAAAAATATTAGGGACACCTATATGAGAAAGAAGAGGGAAGGGAAATGCGGCACAGGATCGGCAGCCAAGACCAAAAAGGAATGGCCGCTGAAGAGCCTGTTGTTGTTTATGGACAAGGTCCCGTTTGAGAGGAGGCAAGTATTTTTTACACACACTATGAGTTTTGAAATACGATTAATTTCAAAATTTTCAAAAAATTATTTTATTTATTTTATTGTAGTACCCACAGTAATGTGGAAGACATTTCTCAAAACCCTGGAGAATACGAGGTCATTGAGACTGCGGCCTGCTGGGAAGGTGTTCCTCCGGAGGATTCACAAACACCGCAAGTGAATATCCCGGAAGCCATAGGGAGTATCTCTCCTTCCACGAGCCGGTCAGGCATAGGAGACCCGGAAATACTGCCAGAGGAGGGGAACACCGAAGATGTCGCTCCATCAAAGAAACGGCCAAGTGGAGGAAATACAAGTGTAAAAAAACGGCAAAAAACAGATTCCACTCCCGTCATTAGTGCCTGGAAACAAAGGGCTCTGGAGCGCGAAAATCTGCTGCCTCATATTAATGAGTCCAGAGACGAGGATGGTGATCCCACCATGCTATTTTTTAAGAGTAGGGGGGCTTTGGCGAAAACCTTCCCGCCGAATATACTTTGCAGTGCCAAGGCGTCCGTATTTAAAATAATGCACGACTTGGAAGCCGCACTGGCCCACGACACCTCTGCTTCTAGCAGTGGGACACAATTACCAAGTCCTCGCTAAGGAGTGATCACCGTGGGGTTTTAGTCGGTAAAAATCCGACACTACCTCGATCTCCCACCCCAGGAGGCCGAGGTGTCTATGAAGATTTCCCCACGCTAAAAAAAAAAAAAAAAAAAAAAAAAAGCGTGCCTGTGAAAACTGGTAGTCGGGTTGTAATTAATCTCGTTTAAATCAATTTTTAAACTGCAATTTTCTACGAGATATGCAACTTCAAACTCAATAGCATTAGAAAATCGATTTTTTTTAAAAAAACTGAAAATTATTTTACGATTTATTGTCGATGTAACAAGATAATCTGTCAATGTTAGTATTATTTAATATGCTCGAAATTCATATTTATATTAATTGCATTACTTTTGAAATATTTGTACAACTATGGTAGATAAAAATAACAAGACCTATATATGTTTTTCTTTCCTTGAGCGAATAATAGTCGTATATAAAGCGAGATCAAATTTCGTTTTTTTTGGACTTCATTACTACATATTCGAAGCGCAAACAAAGAAATGATTGTTTGAATTTTACGAATTTTTGCATTATATTTTGCATGTCATTATACCACTGTAGAAATTAGAGCTCCGCATGGGCGCTATCAGAACTCGTGGCAGAATCATCTGAAATAAAAAACTAAAAATATTCTTAAAATATTTGTGAATGGTTATTGCCGTACGCACAAGGAGTAATTTTGGATCACCCATTCTTCTTTTATGAATAGATGTATGCGTGGAAGAACATGCTTCTTTGCAACATTGTTTTTAAACATGTGCTAAAAATCGTCGGATTGTTTGTTTGCAATGAAGACGGGTAAGGCGATAACCTTTTAAGGCGATATTTTAAGAATATTTTTAGTTTTTTTATTTCAGACGATTCTGTCACGAGTCGATGGCGCCCATGAAGAGCTCTAATTTCTACAGTGGTACAATGAATGCTGTATATCTAATGCAAAAATTAATAAAGTTCAAACAATATTTTTTTCGTCTGTTATCAGTTATCGTCATTTGTTTCTCGGGAGGGGGGTTGAATCTGGAGGTTGTGCACGTTTTCGCTCCTGCCAAGCTCTCTCAGTTGATGTTTTCGGCATGATAAACACTAATTGTATTAAAAATAATACACAAACATAATAACATGCACGAAGTATTATTTAAACACAAATGTGAGTACGTTATTATGTTATAACGAATAAATGAGGAACGCAGCGAATTCACTGACGAATTCAAGGAGTGGGTGCAGCGCAGCACTGTCAGGGAAATCCCTATCGTAGTGGAGGGGGAACACCTACATTGGCGTCGATGGTTTGTGACTTTATTGCCTTTGGGTTAGGACCTCTCCCAACCTTTGCTAAAACGACACTCGTTATTGCGACTTCGAGGTGAAAACATCGCGAGAGAACAAATTCGTAGTGTGGTGATAATTTCATTGTGCCGTGGAATGAGTTGGAAGTTGTTGCTTGCCCTGGTGCTGCAAGAAGAAGAAGACGATGACGCGCTTCTGGTGGATCATTTTGAAGGAAGGACAAGGAAGAGGAAAAGGAAGGAAGTGAAGGCCATGTACAAGGCTCGCCATACCGAGGGCTATTCAAGCATCCTAATAGCCAATCATCTATTGGAAGATGACCAAGCCTTCAGACAATTTTTTAGGCTAAGCAAGGAGCAGGTGGATTTTGTTTTAAATATGGTTGGAAAAGATTTAACGAAACAACCGTGTAGGAGAGTGAAATCTCCAATTTCCCCCCAGGAAAAGTTGCTCCTCACATTAAGGTAAGTTAATTTTTCCAAGACGTATTTTATTTTTTTGTAACGTAATTTTATTATAGTACCAGTTTTATATTTTGACTGTAGTTAATACAAAGTATCTAAGGTCTGGGTTAGGGTACTAGCTAAGGTCTCATAATAATCACGTTCCGCAGAGTGATTTTCACGTCCATATGTTGTACGCTCTCGCTCCACATTTGGTGGGTTCCCGGGGACATCACAGTCATAGATCATTAATCAATTGAAGCAAAGAAGCGTTTGCTTTCAAAATGAATTACGGCGGAAATTTTTTAACCGTCATCGCCATACTTATAAAAAAGATCGAAGCAGAGTCGCAATCCATTGATTTGCTGATTGATACTGCCCATTAGTTTTTTTCTTTCGATAGCTCTTGTTTCCAAAACATCCAGTCCAGTGCTGGAATCATTTCTGTGCGTTTTTGACACTGAACTGGAGGTATTGCTTGATCTTCTTCCCCTTGAAATAGGAATATTCATCTCTGACTGTGTTTTTATAACACCTTCATACCTTGCAGGAGTTTTTAGAATATCCATCAATGTTTGTGGAATGTCGGTATCCGTACTGCTTCTAATCTGTCGAACCTTTTCGTTTCCTTCTATATTACAGCGGGTACTATGATAAAATATATAAATTAAATTTTTTAAATTTATTATACTTTATAACTCATAGTGTGTTCAAAACAAACTTGCCTCCTTTTTGCAGGTTCCTTGCTACTGGGGAAACATTCCAATCCCTGTCATTTGCATTCCGAATTTCGCCAGGGTATATCGGCAGAATTATAAAAGATGCTCTTAAACATCTATGCCGCAGATTAGTACCAACATTTCTGCCGCAGCCCAGTGGATCAAATTTCAAAAAAATTGCTCAGCAATTCTCTGCCAAATGGAATTTTCCAAATTGCATCGGAGCAATCGATGGGAAGCACATTAGGGTAGTGTGTCCCAAAAATAGCGGATCGCTGTTTTTCAATTACAAGAATTATTTCTCGATCGTGTTATTAGCATTAGTCGATGCCGACTATAAATTTATTGCAATTGACGTCGGCTCCTATGGAAAAGAAGGGGACAGTGGGATACTCGAAAAATCGGTGATGGGTCGACAGATTCGGACGGGAACATTCAATTTTCCCACGGAGAAGGCACTGCCAGGATCTGGTATAGTGTTGCCGCACGTCATCGTGGGTGACGAAGCCTTCAGACTCACGAAGCACATGATGAAGCCGTATCCCAAGAATCAAGCTGCGGAAGATGAGACCAAAAAAATTTTCAATTATCGTTTGTGCAGAGCACGAAGGGTCTCGGAGAATGCGTTCGGACTGTTGTCGCAGTGTTTCCGGATATTCTATTCCCCCATCGCGGTATTGCCGGACACGACGGATTCCATCGTCACAGTAACGTGCTGCCTGCACAATTTGTTGCGTGACGAATATATCCAAAATAATAGTGAAAATCACCGAAATTCAGAAGCAGAATTGCCAACGGGCAATATGATGCCGTTGGGTAGACCAGGAGGCTTTGGAAATATAGAAGGCTTCGAAGTACGGACCAAATTTCGACAATACTTCAACGCACCAGAAGGGTCTGTAGCGTGGCAGCAAAACTGTCTGTAAAGTGGCGTAAGAATATAATCCCACAGCTGTAAGCTGTATTTAGAGAACGTTTAGCAGCAACCTTAAGGTAATTTTTCATTTTTAAATTAATATTACATACCCATCGTTTGTGTGTCATTGTGTAAATGAATTCATTTAATTGTTTATACAGGGTTTTCCAAAAATGCCAGAGTCCCTTAAGAGGTGTGACTCGTGGGATGATTTGGAACAACTTTTCCCGTAGCGAAAATGTTCTCCGAGGCTTTGTTAACGAGCTATTAAGACCTAACCCCCAACCAATCAGAGTGCGAGTCTGCCAGCCGATCTGCCGCGGTAGTGGCCTACGTGCTGGGCGTGTACTACGAACAAGGAAGTCTGTCTGCATCGAAGGAAATTGTGAAAAGTAGCAAATGAAAAAGATGTAGCAATTGCAGCTTGAACACCCGTGTCACTGAATCACTCTACCGAGCATAGTCATTGACGCACACGCGTAGTGCACAGCTAATCCCAAGTATATGACCTAGCCCAAGCGTAACAGGTATATTAACGTCACAACCAAATTCTATATTGAAAAGTAATATTGGAATTTGCATTCGTAATTATTCAATTGCTAAGTTACTATTCGTTTTTATGGTTACTTAGTTTTTCCTTAACAATGTTTTAGATTTTTGGCGGCTGGAATGTCTTCTCGAGCATCGGACATTACATAATATTGTGCTTTGTGAAGATAACAGCAACAACAATATTGCATAATGGCATATATGCGGAAAATATTTCATCATGAAATAGTGTGCAGCTGAGTCTTGAGTCGCTGGTTTCGAGACAGTTTTGTTGCCACGCTACAGCCCCTTCTGGTGCGTTCAAGTATTGTCGAAATTTGGTCCGTCCGTCAAAGCCTTCTATATTTCCAAAGCCTCCTGGTCTACCCAACGGCATCATACTGCCCGTTGGCAATTCTGATTCTGAATTTCGGTGATTTTCACTATTATTTTGGATATATTCGTCACGCAACAAATTGTGCAGGCAGCACGTTACTGTGACGATGGAATCCGTCGTGTCCGGCAATACCGCGATGGGGGAATAGAATATCCGGAAAAACTGCGACAACAGTCCGAACGCATTCTCCGAGACCCTTCGTGCTCTGCACAAACGATAATTGAAAAATATTTTGGGCTCATCTTCCGCAGCTTGATTCTTGGGATACGGCTTCATCATGTGCTTCGTGAGTCGGAAGGCTTCGTCACCCACGATGACGTGCGGCAACACTATACCAGATCCTGGCAGTGCCTTCTCCGTGGGAAAATTGAATGTTCCCGTCCGAATCTGTCGACCCATCACCGATTTTTCGAGTATCCCACTGTCCCCTTCTTTTCCATAGGAGCCGACGTCAATTGCAATAAATTTATAGTCGGCATCGACTAATGTTAATAGCACGATCGAGAAATAATTCTTGTAATTGAAAAACAGCGATCCGCTATTTTTGGGACACACTACCCTAATGTGCTTCCCATCGATTGCTCCGATGCAATTTGGAAAATTCCATTTGGCAGAGAATTGCTGAGCAATTTTTCTGGAATTTGATCCACTGGGCTGCGGCAGAAATGTTGGTACTAATCTTCGGCATAGATGTTTAAGAGCATCTTTTACAATTCTGCCGATGTACCCTGGCGAAATTCGGAATGCAAATGACAGGGATTGGAATGTTTCCCCAGTAGCAAGGAACCTGCAAAAAATATAGCCAACCGCAGCGGGTATGTTACCGTCACAACAAAATTCTATATTGAAAAGTAATTTTCAAATATCCATTTGTAATTATTCAATTGCTAAGTTACTTTTCGTTTTTTTTAAATTAAGTTTTCCATATTTAAAATAATGTTTTAGATTTTCGGCCACTGGAATGTCGTTTCGAGCATTGGACACTACACTACATACCTAATTTTGTGCTTTGTGAAGATAGCGGTCCCGAACAGCTGAAATGAAAAATCTCCGAAAAATTCCCTGTATCTAATGAAAATTTTGTACAAAAATCCAAAATAATACGATGACATGGTTGAAACAATAATTTATTCCATAAATGCAGTAAAGTTGACGAAATGTATGCAGTTATTTATTTATATCTACGTTTCTATCTTTAAAAAAGAATGTATTTCACTTTTGGTAACTCACAAATACTGTACATATAATAAATTGACACAGAAAAAAATATATTTCTAACGTTACAGTCACACTGAGTAAATGTAACCCACAGACTACCTTTCCAATAAGTTTACTCTCCTGCTTCTGGAATACTAGTGATTCTCGGGGGGGATTTGTAGCAAAGGTATCAGACTTTTTTCCCCGAAAGCCCTAACTCCCCATACTTTACCGTCCAGAAATGTCAGGTGTTTTCCGGGCGAACTGGATTAGCGTAACCCACTGTGGTCTCCGAGGGTTAATGAATTACTAATAAAAGATGATTTTTATCGCAAATGACTGATCATTAATTTAAACAAAACGATATTCGGCTACTTCCCTTACTATTCGACTTTTCCTTATAACTTGAAAACTGAATGTTTCCCCAACGTGCGACTTAAAACACTAATAAAGTACCAAAAAAACAGTTTTCAATTTTTTATCACGATTGAGTTAAAAAATAGAAAACACAAATTAATAGATGTAAAAAATATTAAATTATACATCACTAGAAAGGAATAGGTTTATCCTATTTTTTGCCACAAATTTCATTCCGATATCTGAAAAGAAACACCCAAATGTCATTGCCTTCTTCAATCTGGCAGATAAACAGAGCACGATGTACATATAAAAAAAAGGCTAGTCTTTCACTGTCTTCGACGGTCCTCGAGACCTCATACGACAATAGACCCTTTTTTCAAGTGCTCGAAAAGGTCCTGTGCGGCGCGTCGTTGCACTGGTGGGGCCATGGCGTTGACGCTTAGGTATAGGAAATACCATTTCCGACGACGCCAGTCGCAGTCGCTTGGCGGCTGTAGCCGCCAGCCGCGGTTGCTGGCGGCTGTAGCCGCTCATTGGAACGGCCAGCTTAACGCTGCGTCAAATCAGACCCGCTCGGCTGGCTGAGCCGTGCGGTACTCGCAGCGGCCAAGCGGCTATATCTGCTATTCTTATACAGTGTTCTCTAATATGGTAGGTATTTATAAAAAACTGAAGAAGGAAAACTTTTACTGTTTTTTGTACACAACATAATACGGCATCTTAATTTTTGGTGTTCGCAATATTTTCCTTGAAAAGAGGGTGACCTTCAGTTTTTTAAATGGAATGCTATATATTTGATTAGCCAATATGAAAGCGACTGTCAAGACATTTTTTGCGAAGATACAGTCATTTCAAAATGACTAACATGTTTTTTTAAAACATGTCCGTAAAGAGGAAAAACAGGGCTATATCCTCCTATTTTTCCAAATTTTTAAAAAGGTGCCTTCAACTATAAAATTGCATTTGTTAAGAACAATTGCTAAATAAATGGTCAAATATTCGTTTTTATTAAGTGAAATAATTTTTATTAGGTACTCTTATATCTCCACTGTAAGCACCCAAAAGGTCATTTTTATCAATTTGTTAGTTCAACAGTTATAATTTTTTGAAAAAAAGTAAACACTATATTTCAAAGGGCTGTAACATCCACAATTTTTGACATTTCCAAAAATCCTTCGAGATATGTTTATATAACCCTAAAGACTACAACATATCCAAGTTGCACCAAAATCCGGAATGTTACTCTGAAAAGTGCCCGACTTCGCGTGGAATGACCAATACTGAAGGTACTGATACATGGTTTATGGTAGTTTATGAGATGTTGAATGTTAAATGAATTTTGAAGGAAAGTGAATTCCTCTCTGTGAATTCGTCGGTGGAGGAGGAATCCTCTCCTCCTTGATGAAGTAGGGTAGGAAACTGAACATCTGGTTCTAAAAAACTAGCCAGAGTTCTCTGTTTTCATCGAGAAGTCTTGAAGGAATACAGCACGAGAGCTGCGTCTAGCGTTAGAGCCTCCCTGAATGTAGCAATAATGAAAGATAGAGAGGTCCGGGAGTGTAAGAAGGAAAGATGGAAAGATAACCTGACACAATTTGAACTATCATTATTAACGAATAACGATATTACACATAAAATTTATTTGCAGAATTGAAAGCCGGTTTCGTTCAAAGTACTTAGTCCGATTCAAATTATTTCCTGTCAATTTAATCGGCAGAACCACTTTCATATTGATACGATGAAAAATAAAGAAATTCTGTTTCTGCATAATCAATGATATGTACATCGCCGAGCAACTCCAGGCAACAGATTAGACGGGTGAGCGATACAATGTCGCTCGGCTCGAGCTTCGGGGGACCTCAAGAATAGAGGCCCTCGATTAAAAAAATTATTTGTGGCCGACGGATGAATTCCCGTCGAATAAACTGATTCATCCGTGGCATTTCAAATAAAATGTTAGAATAAAACACACATATAAATGTATTCGGTCGCTTAGGAAATTGGTGACACGAGTGTCTTGAACGGAACTTCGTCTGCGAATGCCTGCGTAGTCTCCTGCCCGCTCGGATCGCGCGTCCTTTGTTTATATCGCGCGATCCCGATGCCCGTCCGATCGTCCACCAGGGCGGGCTCCTTGAAATATCTAAAGGTGACGCCGCCGATCACGTCCCGCCGTCGGAGATTCTTATTGCATTTGATTTTCTTATCTTACAAAAACTAACTCTGGGTTATTTTTATTCGACGACAAATAAATATAAGTCTCTTTAATTTGATAGTTTTTTCAATAATTTATGAAAGAATACTATCTTGGGTATCAATATCCCTTCTAAACTTCACAATTCTTATTATCTTCTCTCGTTCGGTGCAATATTTATGTTTACTTGTGAAAAAATATAATGATATGATTGTTCAATGATTTGTATATTTTGTGTGTTTTAATAGAATGTAAAACTTTCTATCGTATCGCCATGAATGTTTCAGTAACAGTGACAGTACTGCTGTGATTTCCCAAATGAAAATTAATTTAAACACGGTATAAATCAGATTATTTTTAAACGATTTTATTCAGCTTCGACCCTCGGTTTGTTTGTATATTTTTTGTATGTTTGATATATGCATGGTAGAAATCTGGCAACTGAAATTTAACCAACTTGCAACTATCGAGTTGTCTTGAAACTTTGCAGGCGTGCGTAGTTTGGAGGACAATACAATATTTAAAAAAAATTAACCCCGAAGGGGTGGAAAAATTACCCACTCATCAATAAATATAACCCATAATCACAAAACGACTTGAAATCAGCCACTTGCGTTCTTCGCCGTGATTCATTCAAGCCTCCCTGACGACAAAATAGTAATAGGGGAAATGCGGCAACAGCGCGATTCGATTCTCAATACGTCTTGGCAACTATGTCTTTCCTACATTTATCGGCTAGATTGGACTTCCACCGGTTTTGATGGTACAAGGCACGAATATACCATCAACGCCGGTGACGGAGAATCCTTGAAGCTTCATTCTGTCATTTTTCGGGCTGTCCTGAGTACACAATTCATAAATTCATTATTATTTCAACGTACTGTGCTTATTAGCATTCAAACGCACCAGACCACCCTGCACGAATGTCTACTGAAGGCAGCTGTACCCGCAAAAACTTCCTTCGTGCCGATTCCAGGACGAAAGTTGTAATTTACGGTTTGTTTACTACACGCGTATACGTACACGCTTTTCCTAGCTTGTGTGAGCGTACGCACACATTTAAGACCCGCGGAGACGGCAGCCTTAAAGACAAAATGCAAACATTCAATACATATAAACATAAGAGTAACTATACAAGGCGTAACCAATATTTTGAGAAATATTCACAGGGTACGCAGAGAGGTTTAATAAATGATCCAAAATGTTGTATGGCCAAGTGTTCGATTTGACTCCGTTTTGCTATAATAATGGCTTGAAGTTAATCGTGCGACTTTGGGACTATCCTATCTTCGTTTTTATAGCTATACCTTCCGAAGGTGCTCGTCGTACCCCCGGCTCGAAGAAGCGCTTCGAATGAGTAAAACAAGGGAGGTTTCGAAATCGGCAACCATGATTGGTTATTTCCATTCAGGTAAATGACCAATTAGAAGTACCACAGGAAAATGGAAACTTACGAGGTCGGGTGACTTGGAGCACCAAGTCAGTCTACTTCCGAGTCTTGACGTATACCAAACGGTGAAATATAACGGAAGTGTGAACACAATGTTCGATGAAAAATTGATCGCGCTCGTGAGGCAGCACGCAGTTTTATTTGACATGGCGAATCCACGCTATGTTGATCACAAATATAAAATGACTCTGTGGGAACAAATTGGGAGAACCTTGAACATGCCAGGTATGTGTGAATTACTTACATATATACTTAATTAACTTAATATTAAATATATATACAGTAAGTAGTTTGTTTGTGCATGAAATTGTAGGGACGATTTGAAGATCAAGTTCATTTGTTCAATGCAATATTATACATCTTTATTCATATGATGGTGTTTGTTAAGACGAGTGCAACGGTGTGCCACATAAAGTCATTACATGTAGTACAAGGTCGTAGTACATATGTAGAGTACATTGCACGGTCACGTAGGGTTTTACCTACGCGACGATCCACGATTTGCGTTGCCCTGTCTCCATAGGATGTCATTAATGTATAACCTTGTACTACACTGAATTACCTTATGCGACACAACGTTGCGCACGTTCTTAACAAACACCATCATATTATGAGTAAATATGTATGATATTTCATTTAAACAAATGAACTTGACCTTCAAATCTCCCCTACAATTTCATGCACAAAAAAGCTATTTACACCACCCAATGCCACACGCATAAATCACTTAGGATGTAATTAAGTAACTTGCAAACGCATTTCTAATTTTAAAAGGTTGCAGATGCGCTGCATTTCCTTCTTCTAACGCGATCACTCTCGGGTGTACAGTGTTTGATGCTGGTGTTCTATTGGTTGCGGGTGCAACGCATACCTCTCTTTTCCGGATAAAATTGTGTAAGGTACACGTCGCCATCACATTGTAGTCGACGTGGTCGGGGGTTGCTTGAATTCGTCTATTGTATATTCTAAATTTTTGTGACAAAATGCCAAATGCATTTTCAACATAACGCCTGGCTATAGTCAACCGATAGTTGAAGTTACTTTTTTCGTCTGTGGTTAATTGAGGTCCCGGAAATAGCCTCATGAGATATCTTCTTAGGGGAAATGCCTCATCCCCTACAATAACGTACGGTGCTGATACAGAAGTGCCCGGCAGAGGCTCATCGGGGGGTAAACGGAATGTGCCGTTTTCCAATGCCTCCCCTAAATTGGAGTGAGCTAGTATGCCACCGTCGCTATTTTTTCCGTAACTACCCACATCCACCGCGATAAAATTATACTGGGCGTCCACCAGTGCCAGCAGCACTGTGGAAAATGTTTTTTTGTAATTGAAATACAAACTTCCACTATTTGCTGGAGCTTGTATTTGGATATGTTTCCCATCTATTGCTCCTATACAATTTGGGAACCCGGTACGTTGGAAAAACTCTGCACTGATTGCTTTCCATTGTTCTTCGGTTGGATTGCTTCTTGCATTAGTGTTTTAACTATCGCGTTGCACGTTTCATGTGCAATCACCGATGCGGTGGTGTGCCCAATTCGATAATTATAAGAAATTGATTTAAACGAATCTCCTGTAGTAAGATACCTAAATCAGAAATTAAAAACCATATTTAATTGAAAAGTAAAAAAAAGTCGGAAAACATTTATACGTTAGGAATACGTTAGGAAATATCCAGCTGTTTACTGTTCCCGCGGACACCCTGCATATTTGTATTCTGCGGTTTGTGCACGTTTATTATTACTATTTTCTGTTATTTCCTGCACATGTAAGAAATAAACTTCTGTACCTACCTCAGACAGATTGCTAAGCGTTCTCTCGGTGATATCGACCGCTTCCAGTTTGTATCGTTTCTGCTTATTAGTAGTTCGATTCTATCCAGTAGGGCAGGCCTGCCCCATCGGGTGCAAATACCTCCTGAATTTCTGGGACCCGGGCAACAGCCGAGCGCGGGACTGGTTACGTTGCTAACCACAGCATGGGTTGCGGGAGAACTGCATGAGTGTGCGGCTGTCCACGTAGGCTCGTACCACGAGTCTATTGCTTGGATTCGAAGACCTCTTCTACATGGACGCCCACTCATGCAGTTCTCTCACAAATTTCGCAACGGGTAGCAATGGAACAGTCCTGCGCTCGGCTGTTACCCGGGTCCCAGAAATTCAGGAGGTATTTGCACCCGATGGGGCAGGCCTGCAGTAGGGCATCAAACGTATTTCTGGACATCTTGAAGTAATTGTAAAATTTGTCCTCATGGTCAATTAGCGTATTGTAAATTTGAAATTCTCCTTGCTGGCTTCTATTTTTCCACAGAGGGTGGACACTCCACCTTCTCTGCCTTCTTCTGTTTTGAGGTTCTTCCAATATAATTGCCATTATAGCTAAGTGCTCCATAGGAAATGAATAAGGCATTACGAATGACAGAACTCAAAGGTTTTCACTGGTCGAAGATTTGTTCAGAACTGATCAGTCACTCGCTTTCGACCAGCTAAAAAGGCGTAGGCAATAAAGTCATGAAGCTACACCTCGGGACCTTCGCTTGTCAGGTATGACTCCTCTAGGGTAAATCCCGGAGACGCGGTCGTGCCGGAGAGTTGGTCGAGTCGCCATATTTCAGACTCTATACGGAAAAACACGTTAAAGTGCAGACGAATTACTTCTCCAGAAGCCAAACAGTTGAATGAATAGCGTCATTTCGCTTTCTTCTGTGTTTTTTTTTATTTATAGGCTATAAAAGATAAATTGAGGTTACATTTCACCTCTTTTTCAACCAGTGGTGTACAGAATCGTATTTAAAATATACTTCTAAGTTTATTTCCGTTTAATGTTTGGGATAACAAGATAGTAGAGATATTGAGGGCCAATGCAGCCAAAGTATTTGGCCATATTAACTCTTCCTCTGAAAGCTAACGAGAAGACCATCTCTCACTGCAGAAAGGTGAGATGGTCGAGTTATGATTTTTTTTATTATTTTTGTTTATTTTTATTTTTTATTATTATTTTTGTTTATTTAGTTTATTTCTTCACTTTTGTATTCATTTGCCTTACAAACCGCCAGTAGGTAGTTCACTTTTTCTTTCATGTGTTCTTTACTTGTTTAGCGTAAACAAATTATCAATGAATCTGTAATTGTATTCACTCATAAATAATTTTACTTTATTAGTTTTAATAGCCATTTTATATTAGGTCGACCGCGTCTCTCGGATTTACCCTACGTGTTGGGAGCATAAAATCTAGCAGCGTTGCACTTCGACAGGGCACGCACTCCAGTCGTCTCAACGAGTGGCCACCGAGCACGGGCCCAGCGGCCGACGAGGAGCCGCCGAGCACGGCCGGGCCCGGCCGTGCTCGGATGACTCAGAGGCTCCGAGCTCTCCATAAGCTTTAGCATAGAGATTCCGCCCGGCACGGACGGCTCGGAAGGCTCGGCTCGGTGGCTGTATAAACGGACCTTAAAAGGGTGCGTTTAGGCCTACTTAGCCACGAAATTAAACCTAGAAAATTATTAGCTATGTTACAACCTAGTAATGAGATACTACATTGCGTGATAAGGGAGAAAAGAAAGTGATTTCGACGAGCGTGAAGTATGTTGCCCGAGCGCAGTGAGGGCAGTACTTCACGCAAGGCCAAATCGCGTCTTCTCTTGTCACGCACAATACTTTTTTCAACACCTGCATGAAAGGTGTGTTTTTGATAGCCTGCTGAGCGATTCACTAAAAATATGCATGTTCGATTGCTTTTTTATTCTGTCGAAATTAATAAATACGTGTATTTATTTTCCAACAAAATAAATTAATAAAACTGCTTCCGATAATGATTCTAATTTATAGTTATCTCGCCACTCTATAAATTTGTTGTACATCGTCTCATACCTTTCTTTTGATTTCAACGGCAGCAAATTTTCCTCAATCGCTTTTGCAGCTGCTGCTACTTCGGGGGGCGTATGGTATCCCGTATCGCTGTCACTCTCATTATTACACATTTTATCTTTTAATAAAAAGGGGTGCCGTGACATTTGTAATATCAAGATAAAACACACCTGATCGATAACGATTTGTTGAACAATTACATCTTCATACCACAGGGTAACGCCAAACTCCAGTTTCTTTGGGAGCAAAGTAAAAAATTGCGAATACTCATGCGCGTAAAGTCTTTTTCCCTTGGGAGAAAAATAGAAAACGTGAAAACGTCTGAAATTTGCCATTTTGACCCGCTCAGCAGACGTAAAAAAACACTCATTTTCATGTAGGTGTTGAAAAAATATAATAAATTATAAATGATATGATTCAGAATAAACGTAAATTAAAAATAATTCATCATAATTAGCATGAATTATGAAATAAAAATACAACGCGTCCGATAATTATTCATCGAATTATGATATTCAATAACCTCGTGCATATGCGAATGGCATGGTGAACTTATATGCTTTAACGCATGAAACTTTATTGGTCAAATGTCAGAATTAACATTAAAAACTAGAAATACACTCCGCGTCAAAATTAAAGGAATATATTTTCCCGAAAATTTTGGTCATTTTCATATGGCTATATCTTTGCGAAAAATGGTCGCAAAAAATATTTAAAAATCGCATTTTAACGCTTGAAGTTTCTACTTTTTGAATCAAGGACTATTTTTTTTTCATCGATTATGATACTTTTTTAATAAGATGAAGCACAGGAAACAAAGTTTCAGATTTTTTTGCCTAGTTTGAACGTATACACGGGCCAAAAGAATTTTATTCAGGTAAATCCAACGAAGAGCTCTTGTAGAGCAAACATTTCTCTTTAATTTCGTTTTCTTTTATTTTGTTGTATGATTTTTATTGATCGAGTTATTCGGGACCAAAGCAAAAAAGGTACTTTTCACTTTGAACACCTATAACTAGCGAACTCATGATCGTAGACAAATTTTCAAATCCGATTTACAAACTATTTTTTTCCTTAGCATATCATATCTGAACAACAACTCTGTAAATTTTTAGCTTCTAATATTGAAATATGTAACGTTGCAATTTTTTGAAGATTTTTTCGTTTTTTCTGGACATATGGCAGCTTAGATTTTTTTTGCAAAACCTGTGATAATTTTTTAATGAAAAAACTAGTAGAATACAGTCTAGAGAGCTTGAAATTGACCCATGATTTTTTTCATAAAAATTGGATTCTTTAGATGAGATTGGCAATCGTTTAAAAATTGCTCTGGGTGTGAGCCACCCAGGTATGTCAAAGTTGATCGAAAAAAGAGATGTGTCAAAGAAGGGTTAATCAAAGAATTCTAATTTATAGGGCGAATTTATTATTTCTGACATAGATTTACAATTGAAACAATTGCGGTCCGCTGGTCAGTGGCTGGAGGGTCAAATGCGGCCCGCGGGTTGCTCGTCACTGGGTTAGATGGTTTAGCGGCTTCCATGCGAGGGAGGGAGGGACAACTTTTGGGGGATTTAATTTATACATTTTTTTATCTTAATTCTCTCAAATGTTGAATTGAGGCCCACCCCACTTCGCTAAACCAATCTGGCTCCTACCAACTATCGGCCACAGTTTTTTGCGAATATCACGAAAAGTAAAGCCGATCGATGGTAATATGCGTAGAAAAAAGTTGTTCAGACTCATGCCCCCGACAACATATTTTAAGGTCATCGAAATCGACGACGACTACTTTTTTGTAAGTAATTACCAAAATTTGAGTTCTTACATATGCTGACCCCGATATTCGTATGGATATGCTTCGCGTTGTTCACACTGTATATCAGACATATGGACACACTGTATATTACAGAATTGCCTCATTATTTGGTTCTTAAAATGTCTCCCTGAGATTTTGAGATAGGTATGAAATAAGGTAACTGTCCCCATTTCTGCTCATTTCGTATTTTTCTTATTATTATAAGCGTTACGTTTGTACTATAGTTGCAACAAAATAATTCCAAATTATTTGAACATTTACGCGAGTGTTGCACGAGGTTGGGGCTAATCAAAGTGCAGCATAAGCAACGAAAAACTTTTAAAACGAGGGAGTCATAATTTTTCGATCGTGTTCTAGCTGGTTGTGCTAAGGAACAGCGTCGCTATTGGTATTCGATAATTGGGCAGAACATAGTTTATGCAGTAGAAGTTGTAATTTAATAACATAAACAGATACCGTATTGTACTCTGGATTTAGATTTTTTTACTAGTTTTAATTTTTTAAAGTAGAAAACAGGTGAGCAGGTTTAGGGTCAAGTGAATCACCGTTATGTCCGCATTTCTACTCACCAAAATTTTAGTAACATAACCTCACAATTCAATGTACGCTGTAACATTTATTTCTATTCGAAGGCATTGTATTTTTTGTTTATCATTATTTTATGCTTTACTGTTGTGTTATAAAACCTCTCCATAAAGGATGTAACATATTTTAACGTGAAAAGGCAACATATTATGTGAGCAGAAATTGGTATCTACAAATGGTGAGTAGAAATACGTACATCGCTATTTTTCGTGAGCAGAAATACGGACATTTGGAGCATTGTATTTAATTACAAATTATTAATAGTTAAACATCTTAAAATATCTTTCCTAAATAGTTTTCAAATTAGTTGATTTATTATTAAAGAATTAATCACTTACTCTGCAACTTTTGATCACGAACAAATTTTTTACACCTTTATGACGAGTAACCTCTTAAATGAGCAAAAAGTGAGACATTCACGCAATGATACTTCAAGCAAGCTTGCAGTAGGCAAATTAGGATCTATTAATATAGGGCCATGTAGATATAATTGATAAAAAAAATCCTAATTGAGTACGACAATCTATGTTGTATAATTTCGACCCCAAACTTTTCTTTATACAAACCGTCACCTGTATAGAGTCTAGAGTTTTGTATTGTACAGTTAATAGTGTTGCTACAATGGAGGGGCTCCGTGAAAAACAAGCACATGCCACCGTTTTATGATTTTAGAGGAAAGCAAGTTGAAGGAAAAATTATTTTCATAGGAAATGCTGTACGAAATTGTAATTATTTTAAACGGTACTTGAATTAGATGGTTGATGACAACTATTATCAAATTATAGCTGAAAAATTAATTAATTTCTTTTTATTTCGCCGTAAGTATATATTTTGACTGCTATTTCTTAATATTTTTGTTGCGATATCCATTTATTCTCATGACGAGAATTTTTTTACCACTTATTTCTGTGTTTGCTTCGTATAAATGATTAATTTCTCTACATATCTGTTATTTTCATCTTGAAAACAATGAAAGATCTCTCGTGTTCCCACGCAGCCGTGTGGCAATGGGACACTTTTCCATTACGGATTTGTTTTTTCTCAGCGTGAAGAAAATTTAATATGATTCTACTCGGTGGAACGTGCATATTATTATATTAGGAGGTGGTTTAATTTAGTGTTGTTAAAATGAGCTTCGAGCCGTGAGCTTCGAGAGCTCGAGTCGCGGTTCAAACCCTAAAGGCTCGAACCCTTAAGGCTCGAACCTTGTAGCCGTGAGAGCTCGAGCCTTTAAAGCTCGAGTCTTCAAGCTCGAAGGCTCGAGTCGTATAAATTGTATATAGTGAAGTGATGTACAAAGCTCGAGTTTTGGAAGTCTTTTTATAACTTTTATAATGTTTCTGCTCACTATATTCTTTCTTTAAACGTTCCTCAACACGAAACTAAATGAAAATGATCGATATCGCCAGCGTTATGTACTTCGGTTCCCTTGACGATTAAAATAAAATCGGTTAAATCGCTTTTATGATCTGCTCGGTTAGCTCAGTCGGTATACTGGTGTTGTAGGATAATAATCAATTAATTTTATGTTGAGAAACGTTCAAACCAAGAATGTAGTGAGCAGGAACACTATAAAAATTATAAGAAGACCAGATAATATACTGAAATTTATATTATAGTGATTGTGTTGTTGTTTTTGTGTTTTATCATAATTTTATCAAAGAGTTTTATTACAAATGACTACAATTACAAAAGAATACTATTGTATAGTTTTGTACTTTTATTGTAAAACACGGATCCAACCAATTGGTGGAACCATTAAAAAGCATCTTTCTATGTGTTTAAGTTTAACGTTTTACAATAGTAGTTGCGCGAAATAAGATATAATATCAAGGACTTGGAGTTAACTTCATTACTATTAAACACATGAGCCTCCAGCTTCGAGGCTTGGGCCTCGAAGCTTGAACCTCGAGCTTCATATGATATTAGCCTTAAAGGCTGAGTCTTTAAGGTTAAGGTTTAAAGCTTCGAAGACTCGAGCTTTATACAACACTAGTTTAATTACACTATATTGCAGGAACAAATGAATGGTAAAAAGAAACAAAATTTGTTGCATATGTGGCATGTACCTTGTTTTCCACTGAGCCTTTCAATTGTGAACTTAGGGTATAGCGCATACCGAGTCGTTCTAGATAGTACGATTTGTCATTTTGATATTATACGCCTTCCAGCATATGCCATCTTTTAGCTGACTATTACCGAACCTTCTACTCGTAAGGTTGATCTGTTTTTATTCCATTTTTACAAAAGTTGAAATCTACGGCTTGTTACCTTAACGATTATATTCCGTTATTTAAATGACGTTTCTGTGAGTTCCATTATCATGTTCATGGTTTTTATCTTATCGTAAAATAAATTACAAAAATTCAAAATAACCCGGTTCTGACGTTGCTTACAATAAGCGTTTTATTAAATTTATTTCTATCCCCAACACAATTTCGGTTCTTTACGCAGTCATAATGCAGATTCCATTCTCACAAGGAAAAAACCAAGTATATTTCGTGGCCTTCAATTTTACACGACAGTGATTATTTCTGAACTCTACAAGCATGTCCACCGATAAGATAATGCTGGAATTCTGGTGAGTTCTTTCTTTTTTCTTTCGAGCTCTGTCGTCCGGCGTGATTCTTTTTTTTATTTCAAATTCTTCCACTGATTGACGGAAATGAATCACGAAGAACTCAATATCACACAACGTTTCTTATTGAAATAATACGTTTATTGCTCGATCTATAAAAAAAAATAGATGGGAGGGCGAGGTGTGTGCTGCACCTATCTATTAGAGCCCGTGCACTGACACTGAGAAAAAAATATACTTCGATCAATTTACAACAATTACAACAATTAACCGGTTTATCGTTATACATACGTTCATGTTAGGGTGGTTCTTATTTTTCGACCTCCGAATTTTTTTGATCGCACCCCTTAGAACGGTTCCAATCTGTAATTACTGTAATTACAATCTGTAATATGTTTCTTTCTTGTATTTATTGGTGCTTACAATTAGTGTATCTCTCAGTACCCCTACTGCCGAAAATCGGATCGATTAGAACAGTCCCTATAATTATTATTGTAGAGGCTATCTAACCGGATCCGGGTAGTTCCATGACCTCGGATCCGGCTGGGTTCCATGTCCTCCGAGTCTGCTTCAGGCTTGAATGGAATAAAATAACATTCAACATTTAAATTCCACTTTTTTATCCTCAATAATAACTGTCACATCCTGAAGTTGTTGCGCTTGCATTTTTTCATCTTAATTTATGAATAGATTCCAAGAAAAAGATGATTGGAGCAACCAATGTTGAATAAAAAGGTGGTCATGTCAGCAATTATACAACCAAAATAAATTTTTGAATTGTTCGGATAGGGCATTGAAATATTTGTTACTATGGAAATAATGGCATTATTTGTTTCATACAGATACTGAACTTTTGACCACGGAGCCGTCAACTTGGTCCGGAAATCGTAACTTCAATAAATGATTATAAACGGGAAATTAGTTAAAAGAACTTCGTGGTAACACGGGGTGTATCGCATCCCAGTATGTTTTTTCCAATATTTCTGAAAATGTTTAGACCTTAATAATGATATTTAAAAATTTGTGAATTTTAAAAAAAAATCGCTTTTATCCACAACTATTTTTAAAATACAATTTGCAACATATTAATGTTTACATTTCTAGAAAAAAAATCTTAGAGCATTGTATGAGCATTACCCATGTACAATTATCATTCATAAGTAAAAATATTAAATAATGAGAAAGTGGTAACTCAAAAATGACGCTGGGATGCAGTGAACCCTATGTGTGAACCCACTCAAATTAGTAAAAGATAATAATAAATTAATAACAAAAGATGAGAATGAAAAACAATACTTATTAGAAACTGTAGAAGATTATCGTAGTCACCTCCTGGCTGTAAGAAGGATACATTCTTACAAACAATGCAAGGTAATATACAAAGAACAGTTTCGTTGAAAGAGAGATGGATTTTTGAATTAGGTAGTATCCTACTTCTAATAATCGTAATATATTTTAAACCTCCCGAGGAATTTTATTCTCAAATTAAATCTGAAGCAGAGTAAACGCACGGGTCAATGCGGTCAAATAGTCTCCAAAATAATACCCACAGAGGCTATTGTAATCGAATGCGATTTTCGGCACTAGGGGTATCAAACGATACACTAAACGCGAATAAATTCATGCAAAAGAATATCAGCTAGATAGTTGGACAACGTTGCTGTTTATGAGATTTTACGTGTAAAACTGCAGGGCTCTTGGGGCATGTTTTCCCGTTATTTGATGGAGCTCATCTTTGACTCGCATTATTTGTTTGTGCACCATTCTAAGGGTGCGACTAAAAAAGTTCAACAAAGATTTGTTCGTCATCTATAGCTAAGGATCACCCCTAGTATATAATACATATGCAGGGTGTTCGCCAACAGGTGTCAGAAATTTTGAGGGGTGATTCTACAAGCCAACATAATTGCGTTCGAGGCTTCGTTTCCGAGTTATTAATTGTTTAAAATACGCGGAAAAGAGCGTCTGACGCGAGGGACTTATACTACTGCCCGCGCTGGGTCTGACCTGGCTAAAGGTACGTGTCCACTTGAGAGTACAGAACGCACTCGTTATAAGCCTGTTTCTACCATGCCTTGTACGCCCGGCGACTATCTCCACCATTACTTGGAATTCTTCGGACGAGAGTGAGAAGTCTCGCTCTCGCTCGCTCTTGGGTTTTCTCACTCGCGCCATTGGCCGCGCCATTCGTACTCGTTATAAGCTCGACGAACGGAGTTGGCGCCGGCGTACGGCCCGTAGTGGACACTATTCCGCGCGGTGAAAGGCGCGAGTGAGAAAACCCAAGAGCGAGCAAGAGGAACCGAGCAGTTCGTCGAGCTTACAACGAGTGCCTACTGTAAAACTCGCGCAATAAACTCTCGAGAGTGACTATCAGAGAGCCACGTTTTTAACTTTCAGACAGTGGCAACTTGCTCTCGAGTGGATACATAGTAACATAACTATCATAACTTCGTATTCTGAGAGTCCTGTTGCGAGAGTAGATAGGACAGAAATGACAGACCAAAAGGAATGGTCGAAGAACGGAACCTTCACCTTAATTAAATTTTATGAAGGGGATTCAATACTGTGGAACACAAAAGATAGTGACAAACTTAAATTGACCCTAAATATGCAAACGGGCTAAAATAAAAAAATACGTATTTGTTGTTTTTCGGTCCTCTAAAACATATCCAAAAACCAAAGCAATCGGAGGCGGACACCTAAAAGCCACTCCTTGTAATTTTTTGCACGTCTCATTCGTATTCCAAAATAAACTATAGAAATTCGGGATAGATGAATCTCAAATGGACACGGTTCTGAGAGTTATGTCTGATAGTAAGGTCTCGGCGAGTATACTAGTGTCTATCTTAGAATAAAAATTCTCGAAACTGCTCTCAAATGGATATACATATACTCCCTCGTGTCAGCCTCTTTTTACACGCATTTTAAACAATTCATACTCGGAAAGAAGGCCTGAAACTCAATTTCGTCATTCTTGATTTTCATTTCATAAAAATGTTACCTACAAAAACGTAAATACAGATTTGTCGAGGCAGGAATTCTTTTCGGCTTGCCTTTATTGCCTTATCGCGTGGATAGAGATAGACTGTGAATGAGCAAGAGGGACTGAGGCAGCGGTAACCCATAAAGATTAGGTGCTACCGAGTCGTTTACCACAAAGTGAACGAAATATGATGGTACTATGAATCAGTCCTTTTCGGTCATTCGCAGTCTGTGTGATTCGCCACGGCAAGAACAGAAGAAGTGGAAAGGATTAGCGATCACCTTGTTTCAAGCTCTGTCTATACATATGTCTTCCTTCGTTATGAGGTGCTAATGTAACAGTTGTTGAAGGAAGAATATCAGGCATACAAATGTGTACGATACTGTATAAGTATCGGAAATAATCGATTAACACGGTATCTATAATTTGTTTATCAAGCAAAAATATTTGTCAACCAATAATATTTGGTAATGTTTGATAAAATACTTGCTATTTGGTTTCAATCAGCGTACATATTTCTCTTATAACATTCATTTCCAATAACATTATTTGCACGGTTTAACATTTAGTAACGGTATCGTTCGATTAATAACATTTTCTTTCTTACTCTTTTACGGAGCCTCGTAACAATTCTCTCGCCATGACAATTAAAACAATGTCATTATATATAATTTATTTGCTAATCTATACAGTTTGCCCTCGCGTCACGCCGTTTGATTCGATTTGCATTAGACACATAGTATGCTCTGTAATAATTGTACGTGAAAAAGTAAATCGAAAATGTATATCAAAGTTTTTTACTTTGAAGCTTCGTTCTAAAAAAAATCGATTTTGTGTGTGGCCTGACCCAAGTTCTCGCCTTATAAATCTTGTTATAGACCATTATCATGTAAAGTGTGCAAATTTAGTTAATTTAACTGTTATTCTTTCTAGTCCGTTAATTGCTGAAATATGTATTTAGCACACTGTTGAATCTGAAGCGCAAAAGTTTTTTACTAATACGACTTTTTCTTACCTTTTTAAATATTTGAATAACACTTCCTTTAATTGCAAAAGGATTTCAATACTTTTACCAGAAACATAATAATTATGTTCATGAATTAAAACTTATACATCATCACTGTAACGAAATCCATTAAAGCGACAATGAGTTTGAATGACGAGCGTCGGTATTTCTTTAAGACCAACTTTCTTATCGTTAAATGCAGCAGCTGTGTTACATTTTCGCTTTATTTTTTCACACAGAGTCACCCCTTTGCTGGTTCTACCATCCGTTATTTTTTTTAGCAACCTGTAATGAAAATGCTAGGGTAAAATTACGACAAATAATGGCGGAAATTCGTCTGCAGACACGCTGAATGTGTCTTACTTTACTGAGAGCTGTGTACGGCGAGAAAAGTTCGGAAAGTAAACGTGACTTCAGGATACTAAGGTAAACCGCACCGATCGAAACTGTCGACACACAGTTTTGCAAGCTCGTTTCATATGGTTTTAAAAGCGAGGGAACTTAACAGCGGTCGATTTATTTCCAAAGCTGTAGATTATCTTCTAAGCGTAATTCCTAATGTTTCAATGCCTGTTTTAAAGTCCTAGCATAGTCGGGATGCCACCACAGTTTACTCGACATTCTCTTCATTCTGGAGATAGTGAATTTTGAACAAAATGATTCGTTTGAGACTCCACATTATAGACTTCTTACTTTGTTCTTTCATAGAGGAAGTGCAGCATTTTTGGAATACTGTTGGTAATTTGGAATATTGAAGTATCTAATAAACTACTAATGGTATCTACATAATTTGTAACACCGTAGATAATAGAGGCTAATGATCTGTTAAATAATGACATTTGTGAATGAACCGCTATTTTGATATTTTCGACTTAATCTGCAGAATAAGAAAACGTCAATCTGCAAAACTTTTTAAGCGAGTATTCAATCGTTCCAATCATGGCTAAAATATGACAAAACTTTAGAGTTAAACACTTATTCTACACATTTGCACAATTTGCGATAATTTCGAGAATACAAAATGACATGAAATTTTAGGTTTCAATGCCATGTTGTTAATTGGGAATACCGAACGTGAAGGTAAGTTGGAATATTCCAAAGCTTAGCGATGCTATTTTTTATGCGTAACGGCTTCCGCCGTGTCGGTTCCGGCCAGCGCTGTCCATTTATATTTACCAAAGGTTGTTCCTAAATTGTGATTTTTGAGCTTGATTAGATCATAAAAGAAAATAATTTTATTATCTATGTTTTTTTTTTTAAGTTTATAAAGTAAAGGTAAATTGGAATACCGGTTTTATTTAGACCAAAGTTTCGGTTACTTTTTGTTTTTTATTATTACTGAGAGTTTGAAATATAAAAGTTTATTAGTTTCCCTATGATATTATGCAGTTTTATTTGTTCCCATCTTCTGGAAATTTGTTTTATTCGTCTTAAATAAACTGGTATTCCAAATATACTGCACTTCATCTACACGAAATAACTTACAAGGAAACATTCTCAGCCCGAAGATTCTGATTTTAATTAAACTTCGTGTGAATGTAGAGCATATTGAAGTATGCAGAGAGCAATTTTTCTCTGCGGTAAATTCACTCTAAAGAGGTGAAATCCGCCTTTAAAGTTATCGCCTTTTTCTGTTTTTTAAACATACGTTTAATTTTCTTTTGGTAGTGTGATAGAGTATAAAAAACTAAACAATTCTTATATTTAATATTTTGTTCTATCTCGCACCGTTATAAAGTTACATTTAAAAAAATGGAAAAACGCGTTAATTTTGCGATCACCCTTCAGAGTGAATTTCCGCAGAAAAGGAAATGCGTCTTGCATACTGCAATATGCTCTACATTCACACGATGTGTCGTTGAAATCACAATTTTCGGGTTGAGAATGTTTCCTTGTTAGAATTTTGGAATAAAAAGATGGACAGTCTAATTATTAAGACATATGTCTTACACCAATCCTCCTTTTAAAACAAAAAATATTTCACTCTGCATTTGTTGTTTTATCGCTCTCTTTTTATCAGGAAATATGTATTACACAATAATGTTTTTCTTCAATTTTCCTGTTTATTATCGACATTGGCACGTATTTGTAGAACCGGTTCAAAATATGTCAATGTCAATACAAAAAAATTTAATGTTTTCAGGTCGTCAACTGGAAGACCTTGTTGAGTTTAGTCAACAAAGTTCGGATATTCTTTCATGATCGTTTCATTGCAGAGATTTAGAAGACACTAAGAAAAGTATGATTTCATTCTAACCGTATGAATTGAAATTTAATATCAGTAGTGTTGACTTCAAAAAAAGGAAATTTCTTTCTTTCCAATGAGCAAACTTTTAATGTCTCAACGTGTTTAGTCGCTTACGTCTTTACAATGTTGGAAACAAATTATTGTCGGTAGCAGAAAAATTATCAACACCTTACAAATATATTAGCAATGTGTTGCATCTGAAACAAAGGCTCGCGGTGAACATCATATTTATGGTGGTAAATGAAAGTGATGAATCACAAACAAAAACTGCTATATATACAATAAGTCTCGCTATGGACTCGCGCTCGGTGCTGGCGGCGAGCGCTTAATGAATGAGCCGCCGATGACGCAAGAGAGGGGGAGCGAGAGAGCGTGGGCCCGTGAAAGATGAAGCGAAAGAGAATATCATACTTTCTCTATTTCATAGCAGATGATAACGTCGCGTCGATTCTTTCGTCGCTCTCGCTCGCTCTCGAGGTCTCTCGAGTTCTCTCACTATCGACCGAATGATTCCAAGAAGTGGTGGGAATAGCGACGAGCGCTTAACGCATAGTTGACGCGAGCCCATAACAGGAGTTTACGGTAATTGTATAACGAAATTTGAAAATGAAAAAAAGGTGCAGGCGATTTTAAGGTAGGCTTCCACTTCGGCCAAGCTGGCGACGTGTGACGCCCTCATGAATTTTGACGGGAACTTTTGTATATAACGAGAAAAATAATAAAAATTTATAGTCCAAGTTTTTTTTTTTAAACAAGATTTTATTAAAATGTACTAAAATGGAAAAGAATAATTTGATACCGGCCTAAATGACGGCCTCCGAAGAATTCCCTCATATGACTAAAAATAAAAGCGTGGGGCGTAAATATTGAAATGTCCTTTTTATATAAATATTTATAATGCTCTATATATTTTGATACATTAGTTTTCGCATTCTGCTAGAGCGTCCTTGTTGCACAAGTTTTTTTTCTTGATTGCGAGCAGTCTAATTCCTCAATTCCAAGTCTGCCCTGAGATTTAACCAGATTAAAAGTCAAGAAAAAATCACCAATTAGTGTTTGCATAACATTTAATACTCAATATTTACGCCGCACCCTATTATGTTTGGTCATATAAAAGAATTCTTCTGAGGCAGTCATTTAGGCCGGTATCAAAATTATTTTTTCCTTTTTAGTACATTTTAATAAAAGTTTGTTCTCAAAAAAAAAATTTTTACCATAAATTATTTTATGCTTTTTAGTGAAAATATTGTATTGTCATCGGAACTACGTATGTGTGCAAAGTTTCAAGTCGATCGGATATGTGGAAGTGGGTCAAAATTAGCTTACAAGATTTCACCCTAACAAATTAACAAATGAACTCACAAGTGAAGCTAAATAAATAATAAATAAAAGTTTGTAATGAAAACTTGTAAAATGGGCGGCCGCATTCCATTGACCTTGAGAAAACTACTGTTTGCGGTGCGCCGTTTCATTATTTTTGACCGCACGTCGAATGCGTCAATCCGTCATACGGTGCCGTAGTTGGTGGAACGTTCAATTTAACGCTTCTAACTAAAATGTAATTCACAGAGTTTATTCGCGAAGTGAATACAGAAGAAAAATGTATAGACTTTCTTTTGGAAAAGGGTGTCTTCAGAAATACTATAAAACATGATTTTTCAAACTATGCTACGCGCACTGGTGGCCTTCTAGATGGTACGCGAATGCTTTTCGAATAGTTTTTGTAACACGTTTTGTGTGCACTAAATCAGTTAAGTCCATAGCATGTAACATACGCATGCTGTACTGCAGAATTCATCTTAATTTTAATTGGTGGTACGTATAGGCTGTTCGTATAGATATCTGAGTGGTACGCAAAGATTGAAGTTTGAGAACCCCTGCTATAGAGTGTTCCCAATGTGGGAAACAAGTGACATTGAATTATGAAAGTTTGTTGTTTCGTTGTTTTAGTGTGTCTTACGTGGTGAAGAACAAGAAGAGAAGATCGAAAATTCAGGGCAATTTCCTTCAAATTTGAGTTTTCGTTTCATAGTGCATCCCCGAGATATAGGGTCTCGGGTCCTTCACGCCTCCAAGTGTTTCGGTGACAAGTCAAACACAACCAGGTACATGTTCAGTGTACTTTTTAGATATTAGAAAACACGTGTAATCAAACAAGTACCGCCCTGTAGCAAGTAGGAAAGGACACATTTGGCGGCTTGTAGACTCAATGTATCTATTGTATCTATTGCCCACCACTTGAATGGGTGTCCGCTTAGTCGCTATATCTCGAGGACGTACTACAGTCGTTTCTCGCTGAAGGCTCGGTTTGGCGTACTCGATAAGAACTTTTCGCTATCCCCACCACTTGTGTCTCACTTTTGTCCGGCGAAGGCGAGAGCGAGATGGAACGAGAGCGGATGAGAGGCACTGAAAGCGTGCGAGGACGGTACGAGACAGACGACGCGTTGATATTTTGTCTTGCTCCGTCTTTCGGATGCCTGACACTCCGTCCTTTGCGTGCGCGACGGCGACGGTCGTGAGCACTCATCGTAAACACGAAAACGGCTTCCGTGAAAGCTGGACGCAGGCCCGGCTCAAGTCTTTTTTGCGCCCTACGCGATCTTGTCAAACTGCGCCCTTTATTATAATACATTTATTTGAGATTATTTATGACTTTACTCTGCAAAATTAGGCAACTCCTAGAGCGTAAGATTGACACGAGGCGCAAAATGGTCTTTTCATTGTGGGCATTGTTGAAAAGAAATTTTTAAATGAAATACTACAAATTGTACTACATCGGTTTTAAACTACGAGTAAAAATTAAGAGTAAGGTCATGAAAAAGCTCAATTAAGTGTATTATAATAAATGGTGGAATTTGGGACGCTCGATTAGGACGCAAAAAAGGCTCGTAACGTGCCTGGCTATCTGATCGTGGCGCGCATGCGTCGAGCAGTCACAATTTCATCTGAACACTCGTGCCCGTCGCGCACGCCCGCCGCGCACACAAAGCGTTCCATCTTGCTCCGCCTTCGGACAGAAAGAAGCGAGAAACGATCGCTCGGAATTAGGTCAATTAGGGCTCCGTCCTCGCTGACGGCTCAACGCCGGTCCCGACCAGCGAGTCCTCAGCGAGGAAATACTGTATACCTGTGAGTTTGGTATTGGTTGGGGGGGGGGGGGGGGGCTGGCTATACGGCCAGCTTTTGAAAGTTCTAAGAAAAAAAATTTTTGTTTGTTTCAGATATAGATAATGATTCATATTTTCAATATCATTGATGACCAGCAGATTTAATGGTAAAAAAATATATAAAAAAAATTTTATGTTAAACGATTTTATTAAAAATGCACTAAAAACTAGAAAATAATTATTTTCTTGTACTGCAATTTCGATGGTGTTTTTCACTTTAAATAAAATCGTGGAGCAGGATTTTTCATAACAGAATACGAATCAATTTAATACAGCATCAAGCGTCGTAGTGAATTTGTTGTGAGATACCCTGCTCCACGATTTCATTTAAAGTGAAAAACACAATCGAAATTGCAGTACAAGAAAATAATTATTTTTTAGTTTTTAGTGCATTTTTAATAAAATGGTTTAACATACAAATTTTTTTTATATACTTTTTAAATTCCGGTTTTTATTTGAAAATTCTAGTTTTTAGTGTTTATGGATTTTGCAGCTCAGACTTTAGAAATATCTTTCATTTAATTTCAAATCGCGATTCGACTAGTGACCCGAAGCAGCGGCTTTTTGTCGTTTTCGTAAAGGACGCGAGTGACTGATTTCAAGTCGTTTCGATTTGTGGTTATGGGTTATATTTATTGACGACTGGGTAATTTTTTCACCCGCTCGGGGTTAATTTTTTTTTAAAAATATTGTATTGTCATCCAACCTACGCACGCCTGCAAAATTTCAAGACAATTGGATAGTTGGAAGTGGGTTAAATTTGAGTTGCCAGATTTGAACCATACATACAAACAAAGAAACAAACGAACAGAGGATCGAAGCTGAATAAAATTGTTTAAAAATCGAACGACGACTACTACAGCGAAAACGGTTGAATTAGTAACGTCTGTATTTTAGATGTATTTCATTTTTTGTTCAATGTCACTATGGTCCGTTTATATTATTTTTCTCGTTATATGCGCGGCACAATTAAAAAAAGTCTCGTCCAAATCCATGACGGCGTCACACATCGACGGGTTTACCTCTATTTCTTAGCGTGCCACGCCATCCGTGTTAACGTCTATGGTTTGTCGTAAAATGAGTCCAAGTGAGACGTAGTGAGAGTCTATTTTTAAATTATTGTCCCTAGCATTCAAATTAATTAAGCAAACCCAACAATTTATATATACCGTTTATATTGCTCTTGGAGAAAATGTAATTCGAATTACTCGTCACGCTGACCGCTCGATTTCACTAAATTAGGACTTTAAAAAGCAGTAGAATCTTAGGCGCCACTCGCCCAAGCACGCACTCTTATACATATGGATACAATCTTCGCCACGCGTATGACAAATCATTTATACTTTATGGTCGAGTTCTTTCAACATAGTTACACGACTGCGATAAAAAAAAGTTACGTAATTGGCCAAACTGCGCGTATTCTTGAGAACCTTTAGTTTCAAACTGTCTGTATTCTACAGACTTACTCGTCATTTCCGTAAAGCGGTATTGTAACTTTAACAAACTCCTTTCACTTTAATTTACCAAACATGCTCGTAAAACGAGTGGTGCCCATAGAATGCAGACTCGTTCCTAATATATGAATAACAATGGTGATGATTGGATACTTGGACGATACCTTACTTATGCAACACTTCGCTACTTACAACTTCGTACTACAAACGATTGTCAGGGACGGACAGTGAGGTCATACATATAACGTAACATGTCAAAATCTGCACGGTGCGGCAACGAGTGGTTAAATGCATTAATTCTCGCCAAGCCACTCGCGTCTCGTGCATCATTGGTCGAAAGAAATTCGGAGCAAAAACACACATTGAATCGAAGAGATCCATGCACGTGTTCCTCTGAGATAACATTCGAAGTAAATGTCACAGCGGAATCACTTCGGCAGCGCTCGTCGACACAGGAAAAGAAACAAAAATAGCTGAACAAATATTTTCTGGTTCAGGTAAATTCTTATTCTTTCATTTCGTTAACAAAACGTTATATGCTATCTTTACAATAAATATCTGACTAACAATATCGTAACGTAACATTACCAGCACAATAGAAAATGATAAAATACATGATACTTCAACGATCAAGCATACTGAAGTTATTGAAGTTTAAAAGTAAAGTTACATCAAACTTAAAGCTACGTAGTACACATATCTGCCCGCGGTATGGTCAATTAACCCATTAGCTTGCGTTCGTTACTCAGCGTGTTAACAATCAACTTTGTTTTTGGTTCGTTACGCGGGAAAAGCTGGTTAGTGATGGGTCATGGGACGTTACGCGCTGAACACGATGCGCGGAAATAAAAGAAATGGGCTAATCAACGCGGTTAACACGTATATCAACTCTGTCTCTTCTTATCTTTAACCGCTAAAAATGCTTAACAACGAGTATAACGATTCTGTCTCCCGAAATATACACGCGCGCGCGCGTGTGTGTCGCGAGAAAGCTCTTAACTTTATTGCTTCATCTAATCTAGGATTGAACATACCACGAATACGACCTCGGGACTCACGATCAACCGTGCAACATCTTAACACTGCACTTATGCGTATCGATGACGGACATCAGCGTTCTGCTTTCTGGTTCATTCGAAATCAATGTCTCGATGGTTTGATTTTTTAATCTCTTCGATAGTTAATGGATCGTGTCAGAATATTAGCAGGATTAAGTGAAAGAGTGGTGAGATAATTCGAAGGATGTAAAAGAGAGGAGGATTGGATACTCTGCGTAGACTGCGTCGACTTGCTAATTAATCCAAATTTCTACTATTGATGATGAGTCAGTTGGGTGTTGGCATTTTTCTTTAATGTTCAGCGGAAATTAACGTCGTTGCTGGTTTGATCTGTTAGTTTCGCCGGTAGAAATTATATTGCGGGTATTGTTAGTGACAATATATAGGCAATAGTACAGATATAGTGAAGTCGTAAATTCATCAGCTAAGTGGCGTCAAGTATAGAGTAATTCGTTTCTATAAACCTCATTTCCACCCTCGCTACATATCAGGAAGTCACTCGGAGCACTGTTATGGTTACATGTTGAGGATTTTGTGCACCCTGTAATGGGAGTAATCCATTAATAGAGGACGATGAGTTGACACGTCATTTAAGAATAGCTCTACGATGTACAAGATGATTTCATTCGTTGCATAATTTTAATAATTACGCTGGTATAAAAAGAGTTGATATATCAGTTATTTTTTGCTTTCACTTATAGGGGCACTATGCCTTCCGATGTTGTTTCGTTTCGCAGGCAACTACCGTCACTTATTTACAACGATATCGCCCCAAGTGACAGAACGGTACCCATACGTGTTATATAGAGCGTTATATTCGTCACATTAGAAGAATGCAGAAGCGACAGTGACGAAAAACTTCAAACTTGAAATACAACTATCGTGCAGTCAGATGCAAATGTGAGATTACCTTCTGAATGTATATTTGGCTTAAAAAAATTAAGATGGCATCCATTAGTGAAATGCAATATTATATTACTTTATTTGTATGTCTCCAAATGAAAAAGTATTGACACTACTTTACTTGGAAAAATTATATTTGAACATATATGTCAACTTTTTCGAAAACTTCTTCGTGTTGCAGACAATTGTAATTCTGACTTCACAACTTTGAACAAGAAAATTTCCAATGTTAATTGTTTCAAAGAAGATTTTCAATAAATGTGAAAGTTGACAAGACGTTGTTGCTCGGGAAATGGTGTTTATTTTGGAAACGATACACATGTATATTCCTTCTGAGCAAAGTCGTTCCCGACTGAAACTTCTTAAATTATTTGGGTCAGTCAGACTATATTTAGAATTTTCTTATGTATACTGAGAAAGATACCGATTGTGGTAAAAATGACTCGTTTCTCTCGGGTTATGTTATGATTTCTCTAGATATGGCTGAACATATGCAAGATGTAAAGAAAAAAAAATAAAAAAGATACATGTCACTCTTTTTAAAAGGACACACGATAACCGTATGACAACAATAAACAAAGTAGTCACTCAGTCAGCAAACTGTTCGCAGTATGCCAGCAGATTGGCAGCGGATTTGTGCAGAGTATGGCGACATTGGCAACAGAATTGGTACCATCTGCGTCCGCATTCAGGTATGGTTTTGCGGGCAGAACTTGCTGCCGTTGTCTGACAACAGATTGGCGGCAGAAATCGAGCAGATCCTGCTGTCTACTTACTCTCAGACTGCGCACCGCAGATTCTGTCCCATTCCTGCCGTTAGATTGTCAGCAGACTCTTCTCTTATCTTCTCGATTTCTGTCACCAATCTGTTGTCAGGTTACGTCAGTCTGCTAACATTACCGAATATAACAGATCCTGTATCAAATCTGTAGCCTTTCTGTCGACAAACATTTGTAGCATGCGTTTGGCAAAATCTGCTCGAACAGCTTGACTGACTGGGCATTGAGTACAATAAAAATATGGAAGGACACATTGCCAAATTGCAGCTTATAAAGCTAGAAGAAATGGATCGAAAAAGTATTGTAGATAATTATTTCTGCGTATTTTAAATATTATCCCTTTAAATCCTGATAATTTGTATAAACGAGATGGAAGACAGGTAAAGAGAATACTTTTTTGCCTGAGTCTATTGAAAGAACTATTAAGCTATATACTCTTACATCATAGCCATCAGGATCTGCAGCCTCATCCAAAATTCGTCCATCTGTCGTTTCAAAATTGTCGTTCCACGTCTTATATAAAAGAATTTTCTAGATTGCATATCAACTAAATACAGCATCAAGCTATTAATACGCTATTGCTGTGTATGTATTGCAATACTAAACAATTGCATTACTTTATTTCTATTTTGTTCTTACTATTCTTGTTACGTGCCACTAGAAGAGTAAAATAAAAATGTAACTTTTTAATCATAATATTTCTCAAAAATAAATTATATATTTATTTTTTATCCATATTTGTTGTCAGCAAGACCGTTTAAACTCATATTTGCTCATTTTCTATTACGGACACAACGGGCGTTCCCATTCAAGAAATGATCCGACTAATATGTAGGTTAATTTTTTGACTTGCATTGGCGTGTTTTCAGACCGAGACGATACCATTTCCTGCCAGACATTGGCGTATTTTCACGTTCAGGCGCTATCTCAGACGCATAGAAAGTATTCGCTTACTTCTTGAATGCTTGTTTTGAAACTTGATACTTTTGTCTATTTAAAATCGTTTAAAACTGTAAATGCGGTGATAAATTTGATAATACCTTTCCCGCGGACAACCGACCTTAGAAAAAGTTCGTTTTACAATCGCCTCGTTACTAGCCAAAAAGTTGAAGAGAACGTAATCAAAGTTGAGATACTTGATACGACCTTGAATGAGGCCTGAGATCTTATCTCATCCACTTCTTCCTAGAGGCTTGTCCCAACGCTCAAAACATTTACTTTTACTCCAGGTTGATTTTACGACTTCACTATGTTCCTTCTATTGATAGTACGTAGGATAAGACTGAATTACATTACTAAATAATCAACGCTTACTTTAGCGTATATCTCGATGACTGATCATTTGGTTTCAAGTGATCGTGGTTCAGGTTCACTCTAAGTTAACGTGTCATGAGAAGTGTTATTGGCAGCAGTTATATGGATAATAATAAAATACTTGAACAATCGTTCAATCGAATGGCTTGTTAAAAAAAAGGGACTATTGGGTATAAAATGGAACAAAGCGTGTAGTGGTGATGAACAAACGCCGTACAATATTGAGGATCTTTGGTTGATAAACGGAAACTGATACGTATTTATCGCGGATTTAGTTGAATGTTAACGTCCTTCGTCCAATTTCGCTGATGGTTCACGAGTTCCTTGATCCTGTAATCTGTTTAGCAGGCGTGGTTATATCAACCACAAGTGTACTTTAACGATCGAGTAACTCATTAATCACTCGTCATTATAACTTTTCGCGATGATGAACTAACGAGGATAACGCTGGGTCGATTTAATCACCGATAAACGCGAATACATGCGACGTGCTTAACGTTAATCAGTTCTATGCAGCGAGTCGGAGGACACAGCCCGCGACAGTGATCCACGCTAATTTACCGAAGTCGTAGGCTCCACGGAAGGAACCAGTCCCTTCGTGTCTCCTTTCAGCCGAGGAGTTAAACGTTGTATTGTTTCACATATCGAAAATACCGCGCCAGCAAGCGCGACTTATTCATCAATGACGTTACATAATAAAATATCGATAGGATGTACACTAATCAAATACACGCTCTTCGCTGTATAACGATGGATAAGAAAATAACAGAAAGCGACCGACAGTTTGTATTAAGCCGTCATTTACTCTAGTTCGTCGTTGGCCCTTTCCCGTGTACCATCATGTTTTCTTTCCCCTTCGTCCCGGAACGGCGAACAGCGTAATATTTACAAGGCCCATCCCTATGTGATGTCAACACGATGACGAAAATACTGATTATTGGTGTTTTGGCAGCCGATATTCGTCTCGCGCGAACAGATCCCTTCCTCGCATCAATCGACTCTTCTAGTTCTCTTGTTGGTGTTGAAAATACTCGTTCTGGGCGTGGGATTGTCCAGCACCGATCAACGTATGACCAAATTATCTCGCGGAAAACATTGTCCTCTGTGTAAAATGCGCGGCCCGCGCTGAGAAACATGTGGGGGAGAGGGGGCAGTGGTTTCTTGATTCTTCGACGATCAATTCGTTAATGGTTGCCGCACGGAACATCGACGTTCCCTCCTTTTTTTTTTTTCACGTTCCATCCATCACGAGGCACTTCGGCAAAAGCGACGATGAGCTGTCATGGTGGCTTGAACGAACCATCCGATCGTGACGGCAATCGTGTCCGATTGTTGTCCAGAATCGGCGGAATGAGGTGTCGCGGTGATGCACGCGCGCGGAGCCTTTATGCAAAAGCAGTATACGACGGTCAGTTGAGGAACTCGCGCAAATACAACCGTACCATCATCGTGTGAACCAGTCGATCCGACTTTCTTCTATTCAGTGTTTCTCGCTGGCTGAGAACCGAATCTTTTTCGAGAGTTACGTGGACGTCGATGGCGACGACGGTACTGGGTCCGGTTGATAATACCTTATGCCATTTATCTGGAACATGTAATGATATTCTGTTTATTATCTAGCTTATACAGAACTTCGCTTGGTAAAATCCAACGGTGATTGCATAATTTATAGCTCTTATCATATAATACAAGTAAGCAGAGTTTAATTTAACACTTCGACTGGTACCGGCCGGCGTGCTTCCACGCAGAAGAATTTCCATCCTGTGCACGGTTTTGACGTGTTTTCACGTTGATATTTTCTGGAAATTATTAAAAGTCCCTATGTATTATTCGAGAGTCCTAAACTGTTTACTTTTTAAAATAAACCAAGCTCGGAGTTCGTTTTGGCAGTTGAGCCAGTGGCGGATTTAACAGAGCGGCTGATGAGCAGTTGCCGTCTGGGCCCTTGCCCCGAAGGCTACCCCAGGGGCCCATCTCCCCAAAAAAATTATGATTAGGTATAAATATTCAAACACTACATTTTTTCGTACTACCACACTTGGCCCGTTTATAATAAACTACCTCCTCATTTTCCCGAAAAAATGAGCCCCTCAAAACGTTTGCCACCTGGCCCTTTTTTCTTAAATCCGCCACTGAGTCGAGCCTTCAATGGGTCATCTAATAATGAAATTTTTAATTTCTATATTCTCTATTACATCTTCATGAAAGTATCACCAATGGATTAGGCAGTTTTTCTTGACGGAAATGGGTCCGAACTAGATCATGTTCGGGCTATTTGGAATCATACATGACGTATATTTGATATACTGATTTCGGAAGCGATTTCAATTATGTATAATTAAGAATAGCCCGAAATACTTTCATGCAAACTAATAGGAAATATTGAAATTGAAATTTTCATTATTAGATGAATTATTATGTATAAAGCAAAGTACGTGCTTCATTTGTTTTCGGAGTAAACATTTGGAGACTCTCGGACAATACTTTCGAGGCTTTCCTTTGGAGAAACACGCCAAATTCGTGATACAGGATGCGAGAACAGGAGGCGACAGTGGGGTATTTGTCCCGAAACCCGGACATAAATCGATGTCAAAATTCTGCGTAAACTGTAAAATTATCGCTGCTTGAGGCAGTTGAATATCTGAGAAATAATGTATGAATATTGTTTTTTTTTTGTTTGTGCGGTCATGAAGCAACGGGCTTCGTCGAAATTTAAGAGATTTTATAGTACGCTTTTCATCCTTAACCGGCCTCTGAAACATCGTTGGTTTATTAGTGATTTCTACATGTAAGACAGTTATGTGAATATGGCATTATGGAAGCTTTTCAGGTAGGTATATACTGCACTTTCCACACAGGTTTTTCTGTTTCATCATATATATTTATATAATTATTAACATTGGAATATAATCGAGAATTCAGTTTTCTTTATGATTATAAGATTTCATTAACGATTTTGTTATACTGCAGGGTGAGTCTCGGTGCCATTGCTGGTGTCATTATATTTGATAAAGGTTTGTGATCACAGTGCAAAAAAAATGGTTTCGGATTTGTCCAGATTGAAGTTTTATAGCTAATTTAGCTAGAAATCGCAATCTAGAATTGCAGCGTTTCAGGTACGTCTGTACGGTCGTGTTCGCCAGGCCTCTGTTAGGTACAAAAGGACTCTTCAAACGAACTGTTTAAATTATGGACACATATGTATTAACTAAATAAAATGAAAGAAAAACTATAATATAACATATAAGTACGTAAAAAATACTTCGAATATTTCGCCGTGTTGTCTCTGATGACACTGTTTCAACTGAATGCAGACAGAATTTCATAAAATGGTTATGCTATGTAGATAAATCTTCGACTAATTCTAAGTCCTCTACTTTCTGTCTGCATTTAGTTGGGACAGTGCCATCAGAGACTACACGGCGAAATATTCAAAGTATTTTTTACGTACTTAAGGTAAATGTCCCCATTAGCGACCGTTTAAGAGTGTGACTGGTTCGAAATAATAATTTGTTTACTAATATACGACAATGTTTGAGTAAAGTATGGATCATTGTATTTTTTGAAGTCCCTAGTTTCTTAATCAAATTAGTTTTAGAGTGATATTTGACTATTTACACAAAAATTATGGTGAAAATTATATTGGGCCTGATGTCCCCTTTATTGACCAACTTGTACCATCTATTGACCGTCTCACGTCCCAATTATTGACCAGCAGTTTCCCCCATTGCAAATGCATCATTCTGTTTATTAAATTTGTGTTCATGAGTATAACAACCTATTTTTATTAACATTTTATGAAAATTAAACAATTTATAATCTGTTTAAGATAATCTTTTATGTTTTCTATTATTTCCTAATAATTTCCGTTTCTTTTCTTCTTCAATCTTTTTCTTTCGCTCTTCTGCAGCTAAAACTCTTATTCTCTTTTTCTCCGCTTTCTCGTTTTGTTTCTGTAAATAAATCTATGCCCCTTTCCTTTATGGTTTCTCCACATTTTATTTTACATATTGCTTCGATTAACTCGGTTTCCGTGTATTTCACGCGCTTCTGCTCCTTTTTCTTTGTTTTCACCATTGTTATTTTCCAAAGAAAATATATTTATGTTAGTACTTTTTGTACTCAATTTTGAGTACAAATCAAATGTACTCAATATTTATTAATTAAAAAATTACTTGATTACTTTAGTTAGGTCTAACAACACCATTTGTAAATTGTCCGAAAACTGGTACAGACCGGTCTTTGACGGTACCTATTTCCGACCACGATTTTCTGTTACAATAATGAAAGAAAATCAATATTTTATTTTTATTTTATAATTCTCTATATATTTCTAGTCAATTTGAATAAGTTACTGCCTGGATCCATGTATTTTTATTGTAAAGTTTGCGAGTTTAATGATATCTGTAGTATAACCTCACGTTATTAGAATCTGTCAACTTTCATGTCAATGACCAAGTCCTAATTTACATGTGAATTTACTTAAAGATGAATGTACGGCTACATAAATAACGTATGAAACAATAAATCAAATACCTCTAATTATAATTTCTGAACTTTCTGGTTGATATTACGCTATCTGTGTTGCAATAAACAATAATAAATGATTAATTGGTCACTAATGGGGACGTGGTCGGTAATAGGGGCATTTACCTTATATGTTATATTTTAGTTTCTCTTTCATTTTATTCAGTTAAACTTTTGTTTTGTATAGTTTATATTTAGTGTGTGTAATATATATTTATCCTGCGTTTATTAAGTTCATTAGGTAAGTTCATATTTAAATGCTCTTTTGATTTTACTTTTATATTAAATTTCATTCGACTTATACTTGGTAAGTACGCGTAAACATTTGTCACATGAGCTAGATATTTTCCGCTAGTGTTATTCAAATGTTAATTATTTAATGAGAATATATATGTAAGTATCAAACTGTCAGCAAATTCTTCGATGCAAACTGCAGGTCTATTTTGGAATTAAACTGATGACGCGATAAAACATAAAATTTCACATTGTATAAAATGAATACCAAAAATAAGATGCCGAGACGCAATTCCTAAATGAAACAATAGATTTACTTCTTCCTCCTGACCTCACATTTTGTATAAACGAAGAATTTCTGTAAAAACATTTAAATATGCAGTTTTGTTCAAATGCCTGTATCTTTGTTAAAAAAAAACATCCTTTTTGATGAGGTTCGACTTATGGTAACGGCAAATGATCATATTTTCCGATAGTTACATAAAAATTACAAAAAATATTGTTTGCACTCCGCAGCACTTGACAAACATCAAGAAACTTTTTTCAATTTGGCATACTCCTTTTTAAGGGCGGATTTTATCCCGTGGATACCGATATCGATAAAACTGATTTAATGAGTCGAAAAGTAGAAAGTTTAAACTTTAAAATGGTTTTTATTTCATCAACTTTGGATAAATTTTAGCAATGTTATGGGAGTTTCAAGATTTTAAAATAGCCATGTCCGGGTTTCGGGACAAATACCCTTACTGTGGCGACGCCTCTCAGAGTGTTGATCCGCTTTCATTTCTTCTGCTTTCGCGATGAAGTACTACATTACTAATGTGAAACTTGTACATTTCACCAGAAACTTAAATATCTCTCACCGTCATGTCATACTCCGTGATGTACGCCGGGATTTCTAATTGTTCAGGTGACATAACTTCATAAAGGTATTCCACGCCAGGTAAATTGTGGACTTTCTGTTTGATAGCTGGAGCCATGAACGTCGTGAACCACCACGTCATCATCTGCAACAATTAACCAGAAAATTGATCAGCGTCAAGTAGCAACATTGCTAGGGAATGAAAACTCTATATCTTTCAAAGCTTCTGCTTTGCCGTCTCAATAACGGAGCACGTTCGCGTCGAAGCTGTTCACACTTAGATAAAAAATTTGCACAAAGTTTTCCCATCGTTACAAAAGGAGTGCGACTATTTTTTCCCCACTTTATCCATAACGCGGTTGTTTACCAACGTTACAGTTTATTTAACATATTGCCAGCAACACGACGTTAGATCCAGTTTGCAAGGCAATAAATAGCCCTGCAGGAGGTCGAGCATGAACAATAAATTATGTTAGCCTCGTATACCGCGATCAGGTTGAAGTCGATTAGGTACAGGTTTTTAAGTAGCAGCGTGAAAAAAATATCTGTTATCTACCGGAAAGTCAGGAGGTTCGATAGTAATCGTGCACGCGGATTGTGTGGATGGTCTGGAGTATAAACGTGGGAAATGCAATAACAACGTTTATTTAAAACGCTTTTGTGTCTTAAAACCAGACTTTATCGATACACGAGTCGGAACGAAAGCAGAATTCGAACGCGATCCAGTTGGAAACATCTTTCAGGACGAGAAACCTTAAATCTGGAACGAGATACAGAATCAATTTTTGGGAATTTGTAATTCGATAGAATTTAAAGTTAGTTGTGTACTAAATTCGATAATGAAGCGACGAAAGAAAATCTTAATTTTGCTGCCTTTCTAAACATGCAAATAACAAAGTACATTCTGATTTCATTTATAACGCGCGCAATAATTGATCGTAATATAATTTCTTAATCGAAACTGTGTTTTATGTCAGCCATTATCGATTAATAAGAAAATTTCGTTGTTCAAAATAAAAAGTATAGTCAAGGGCGGGCATAATGCTACTTTCCAATCATTTTTGAATAGTAATAATATTAAGAATTAAGTAATTTTTCAAAACTCAAACCGCCATACTGAATTTGCCTGATTGCAAAAGTACGGAAATATTCTTTATAACGTCATTTACGTCCGAGTTGGAAAATGTATGCCTCCATCTCGTTATATAGTCTCCAAGTGGGTCTAAACTAATTTCCCAGCTGTGAAAGTAAAGTAACTTCGTGAAATAGCACTCATCACCACTAACCTTGGTCCAGAACGTCGGGTGAATAATGTAAAATTGTTTGAGGTTCTTCTTATATCTGTAACAAAAGATGATTAAGTATGTAGTCATTAATGAAAAATTATAACAAAATAATTAGAACAATGTTTAGTAATTTATATAAATAATGGAAAATTCTTTCAAAGAAATTTTGTAAATAATTCATTAAATTTTTATTCAAAATAAGAATATTGTTTCTGTGGAATCTTTGCATTGACTTAAATCAGTTTACCTAGCTGTAATTTCTATTGCTCTTGCATCAGTTTTACGTATTTATAAATCTATAATCTCATGGCCATGTCATTGAACAGGAAAAACATTATTTAAATTGGTATCGTGTACAGTATTTGTTTCTATTTACTGTATACGAATGTAAGTCACTATTAACATTCAGAATGAAAAAACTGCCTTCAATTTTGTATAAAAATTTCCAATGGTTTGCCAATGCACTGCAACAGGATGTCTTTTAAGTAACTTAGTCTTTGATGAAATTAAAACTTAGTTGATATTCTCTTTACGCTCTTGGAGACGTTAATTTAGATGAGAATGCAGTGTCAGTACCTTTTCACACAAGAAACTTCTTGGTTTTGCGGGTTATGTACCGTAGAATGTAGAACATATTCACGCGATAAAGCAGGGGTGTCTCTAACATCAGAGCCTCACATGTTTTATTTTACTTTATTTACATTAATTACAATACAGTTATGTAGCTATACCCATACGTAAGTATGATGTAATGGTATCTTTTTATAATGTATACGTTTTATGAGGAATGTACATTTCTATGTAAAAATTCATAGAAATCTTACTTTCAAGTCTCTGCGATTATGTTTTTAGATTTGTATAGACGTTACTTTATTGGAGAAAGAGCATTCAAAGAGTTCAGAAATATGAAATAATACTGTGTGAAATATGAAATATTTATTTTAGTCTATCGTTAATAAGCTATCTTTTGGTATTATATTAATTTAATCTAATAAATTACTTACTTTTAATTGAAAATCTATCAGTATAAAACAAGTGTGCCAGAAACGAAAAAATATTTATTGTGTACAAAGTAATAGATAAACTTGAAAAATAGAAAAATGTAAGTAGAAATGGAAAGTCATTTATACATTATTGATTTCTTAAAATACGATTCTTTTAGTTTATTTAAAGTTATCTCTCTGTAACACATTCTTTAATAGTTTAGGCAATAATATTTTTTAATAATTGGACTCAAGCGTCGACTATGCGTGAAAACACCCATAAATAAATGAAAGCTATAATATTCTTTATAAGAAAACATAATAATGTTTTTTCAAAAGAACTTCCTATAATATGATCAGGGGGCACGACAGCGAGTGCGCATCAATTTGTTGAAGCTATATAATAGTATCGGGGTCCCAATACAGGGTGAGGCCAAATTTATGGTACAAATGAAGACAAATGAAGGCTGAGACCTTGGGCAAAAATAAGTCGAAATTTTGTGACAAATTTATCCATAAATGACCTTGTTTTCGAGAAACCTGATTTTAAACTTCATTGAGTATGCATGCACTCACCTTCGGTACGAAATAATTCACTTTAGATAAGTAGACTACATAATGCTAGACTTGTGCTTAAGTAGGTATTCTAGTCTGACAGGTAAAATTTTTTTTTTGCATTTTCTAGTGGTGCATTATATGGGTAATATGTGTGCAATGGTTTTTTTCCAATTCGTAATATTTGCAGAGCCACAGGATGCAGAATATGTAGGTACAGTGGCGTGCAAAAGTATTCGGCCACCTTTTAAAATCGCATAACTATTTCAAAATGAATCCAAACGACTTGAGTTTTTTTGAGAAGCTAGAGGGATTAGTTTGCTAAATGGTGTGATCCGTCGGTTTGAAAAAAATGCACTTGGTCGGGAAAGCAAAAAAAAATAGTAAAGGTCGTTTTTTAAACTTTTTTTGTGAGCCCTTAATGAAAATTCAAAAAACCCGTTTGTAGATTTAAGTAAGTTATATACGTGCCTAAAATTTCATCAAAATCGGTTAACGTTGCTCTGAGCTATGAACGCTTAAAGATCGCAGAATAAGTTCGAAAATCGCTGATTTCATGAACTCGCGATTTTCGACCTTATTCTGCGATCTTTAAGCATACATAGCTTAGAGGAACGTTAACCGATTTTGATGAAATTTTCAGCATGTATACAACTTACTTCAATCTACAAACGGGTTTTTTGAATTTTCATTACAGGCTCACAAAAAAAAGTTTAAAAAACGAACTTTACTATTTTTTTTTTTGCTATTCAGACCAACTGCATATTTTCAAAACGACGAATCACATCATTTAGCAAACTAATCCCTCTAGCTTCTCAAAAAAACTCAAGTCGTTTGGATTAATTTGAAAAAAGTTATGCGATTTTAAAGAGTGGCCGAATACTTTTGCACGCCACTGTACCTATACGGCGCGCTTACTGAGCGGGACGGGCGACGTATAACAGTTTTGTTCCTGCAAGTATATTTCGGCAAAGTTTCGGCGGACTGTTCTTTCTGGGGGCGGGGGGTTCTTTGTAAAAAAATTCCGAAATAACGCGACGAAAACGCCTCGTCAGACCAGAATACCCCTTAAATGCAACGTGCACAAGGATACGAAATAAATTTGTTCTGGAAAACAAATCAAATTGTTGGGTATGTATTTAATTTGTTCATGTCATTAATTATGGCATTATTAAAAATTCCGATCGCGCTGTTGGTAGCATAGCTGGAGTTCTTCGAATTAATGATTCTTGAATTCTTACTAAACCAAGGTTGCAATTTAGTCGTTCTAATGCTACAATAATTCTTTATTTTATTGTGTTAGCCTTAAACTACTTGCACTATGATTAATAAACATCGAACTGTAAAATACCTACTACTCCACCATGACGAATCTAACAAGAAAACGTACATCATATTGAAGTGTGCAGGAGGCAATTTTTTCCGCCGAAATTCACTGCGAAGGCCTTAAAGTTATCGCGTTTTTTCATATTTTTAATATAACATAAGAAACTATACCAGAAAACTATAACTAAATATATCATAACAGGAGGAGCATAACAAACTGAATAATTCTTATATTTAAAGTTACGTCTCATGTTGCACCGTTACAAACTTATATTTAGAAAACAAAAAACAAACGCGACAACTTTAAGAGCTGATTTCACAACTTCAGAGTGTGAAAAAAGAAATTGCTCCTTGCATACTCCAGTATGTTCTACATTCACCCGAAGTTTCATTCAAATCAGAATTTTCGGGATGGGAACGTTTCCTCGTAAATCATATCGTCATAAAAATCTTCATAAAAAAGTAAAAAAATTATGCCAAGTACATGAAATAAAAAAAAAACACAAAAAATAGAAAATAATTACAAAGTAAAAAAATATGTGAAATCAAAATGAGCTGCACGTACATAAAGGTGCTTTTGTCGTTTTCGTAAAGAACGCGAGTGGCTGATATCAAGTCGTTTGGATTTGTGGTTATGGGTTATATTTATTGATGACTGAGTAATTTTTTCACCCGCTCGGAGTTAATTTTTTTTTTAAATATTGTATTGTCATCCAAACTACGCACGCCTGCACAGTTTCAAGACAACTGGATAGTTGGATGTGGGTTAAATTTGAATTGCCAGATTTGAACCATACAAACATACAAACAAACAAACAAAAAGAGGATCGAAGCTGAATAAAATCGTTTAAAAATCTTACCGTTTCCGAGTGATCCATGAGACGATATTACGATATCTCTGTCATGTGTGGACCGATTTTATTGAATTTGGTCTTATTCGAAAGCTTATATGCGGTTTACATAAGAAAAATGCCTTTAAATTTAGGAAATATTGCAGGCGCGATGAGATATTAATGAAATAAGTTTCAGGTAAGGTTGGATTAGCCGGGCGACGAGTAAATGATAGCGGCAGCAACTGTCGACATATGTATACAGGGTGTCGAAACATGTACTTGGCGTCGAGACGCTACCACATCTCTAGATTTCTTGTTTAATAAACTTTACACTTCTCGGTTAAAATGTGATTGACAACTTACTCGAATGAAAGTATTAAGTGTTGCGAAAAAAAGAAGTCTTGACTGAAAAAACTTTGTACCAAAGTTTTGGTTTATTTTTACACAAGGAATCACCTTGTCTTCGTCTGTAATACGGATTTTGATGCACCGTATATAAACGTGAAAACCACCATCACATACATTGTCGTACAGTAGTCGGTGATCCAGCCATCAGACATTCTGTGAGTCTGTCTCTGAACACTTCTATTGATCGCAGTGGTGCCCGGTTAAGGATGTATTCGACCTATTTTCAAAATAGTGCCAAGTTGATGAAAATTTGTGAGATTGTTCTTTTCAATCTTCCTGGTGGGCTCCAAAAATTTTAAACGAATTCACTAAACGGTTACTGAGTTATAACGATTTTAATTTTCACTGATTTTACACGTACTCTTATGGAAAGAGACGATCTTGACGGATAAACCATCTGAAAAAATGTTGAAGAAATAGTGCCAACGTTTTCAATTTTTTTGTACATGCAGTATATGGGTAGATGAACATATCTGCCGAGTCTCAATTGTTTTCACTACACCGTTTTAAAGAAATAAATTATAACTTGAGAAAATTGTGAATTCTGGGCATTTTCACTGCCAAAAGTTTAGCAAATAATGCTTGAGAAAGCATTTGTAAAGTGAAAAATACCTTCCTAGGATTAAGAATAAGACGCCAACTGTCGTTCGAATTCCTTACATCTAGATTTACTATGCGTAAGGCGAAGATATTCAGGTATTTCAAATTTCATATACTTTTGTCTGATATTGTACGTCCGATACATCCTTAAATTGAAATGAAATCTGCTCGCTTGAACATCAGCTCCACCATCTTATTTTATGTGACCGTCTTCACCCTCATTCATCATCACCTCTTGCTCAGAGAATCATAACAGTTTGACAAGGAACGTGAACATATATATACAAAAATTTCATTTTCCACAATTTTCCACAAATTCTCCCGATGAAAATGGGTCTAAACACTCTAAACACAACAGTAATCGGTCCATTTTTAGGATTATTGATAGATAGATGTACTATATTTAATAAATAGGAATGTAGCTCTTCTAGTGTCGGACGCAATTCTAAAAATAGTCAAATTTATGTCATGTTTGGACTCATTTTCATCGAGAGAACCTCACCAATCAATGTGTACTAGTTTCGTAATGATGGAATGCAAATGATAGAAAATGAAATTTTTGTCATTGCACGATAGGTAAACAATGCTCAAACGATTGTGGCCGCTATTATGCGATAGTGGTTGACCATTTTTCTGTCGCGAACATTTCTACAATATTTCTTGAACATTAGAGTGGTCGCAAGAAATCGATGTCCGAATTTCTTTGACGGCAACCCCCAAAAAGTTGCCAAATGATGTAAAAATGATTTTGTCAACGTTTCAGCTCGATCAGATAACACTAAGACCTGCCTCATCAGCCCTAAAGTTTTAAAAAACAGCTATTTTTTTTTAAATCGGAGTTTTTCCGTTATAAAATTAGAACGGTTTATCCTAGGAATGTGTTTTTATTTTGTTTTGTAGAGAATGTTCCTGGCTTCAATTTGCATTTCCACAACTTGTTTGATAAATGAACAGATCGGAAGATATTTGGTTTTTTCGTGGACTGGACTCGATTAAAATTTATAAAACAAATTGTTATTATCCCTGTTGCGAATCGCAAATTGTGACTAAAATTATTTAGTAGGTTATTTTAATTATTTTTTATCACGTTAGTAACCTGGCTTTGCATCTTTTGCAATCCACAGCGATATACATATTATAAATGAAACAAATTTATAATAATAAATAAAATCAATTAATTTAATTTATATATAAATTCTTAAAAATACAATTTACGTCTTTTTCTAAATTTATTAAATTTTATAGACAATTTTATAAACACCTACTTTAAATATTTTTATAAATGAAATATTACTTTTATAGTCGCAATGAAATAGTTTTAAAAATAATTTTCAGAAATAATTTATATTTTTATCAATAAAATGTTTAGTTATAAATAAACAATGATAATGATAGATAAGTTTTAAGGATTAACGATTTGTTTTGGAAATAACGACAATCTTATTTTCAGAAGTTTGCACGCTGATAACGCCAAAGTTTTTTCAAAAGTAAAACGTTAATGTTAATAAAGTTCTCACCATTTATAATGTACCTATGCATATTGTACAAGAAATGGAATTTTTAGACCAATTGATATAATGAATGAAATTGCAAACATTTATGATGTTTTCAATGTTACAAACACAATACTGTTTTTTTTTTTCGACTAACATAGCAGGATGGTCATCCCACTCGATCACTTTTTGACGGCGATATCAGGAATTTTGATCAAAATGAAACATGATGTACCTAGTCGATGTGAAATTAGAGGAAGTTAGTTATTATTTTGATGGTTCCGAATTTGTTTCAGAACCACAGTTGTTAATTGATTACTTTTTCCATATCCCTTTTTGAAACAACGCTATACTTATAAAGTTTTTATCTTTGGAACTATTTATCGTATTGCATTCATTCTTTTCTTTTGTAATTTAGATTATTTTGCTTATTCGCGTAATATTTTATGAAATTCATTTTTGTAACATATAAAAATATAGGCAAATTCTTATTTTCCCAATTTTGCCCGCAACATCATATGATTTTAAATTCTAAATAAGTATGATCATTTTTTCTAGCCTACTGTCTACAAAATAAGTGCGAAGAGCAAACGCGTGTGGTTGCGAGCGAAAGCAAGAGCGACGGTTGTGCCCCACCATTAGGACCTTTCTCTCTTGAAGGGCGCGAAGGGCCTGGCTCGGTGCCTTCAAGAGCGAAGAGCAACTCGCGGTTGCTCGTGCGGGCAAATCCCTGGAAAGGCCTGCCCTAAACGGCCTAAACCATGTTCACGAAATATTGTAGAAATGTTCGCCAAAAAAATCCAACCATGAAGTTGACCACTAATCGAGGATGCGCGGCTACAATCGAATGAGCCGTATACATACAGGGTGTTCCAAAATTGCGGAACATCTGGAACATGCAATATCCTGATATAAAAAGACTTCGAAAAGTCCTTTACCGTTTTGGGATCCGGGGCTTCGTTCTCGAGATATTAACAGCTGAATATTGGCGGTGCAACTTCCGGGCCGCGCAGTTTGAAGCCGAGTCAGCTGAGCGCGGAGCAGTGACTGTTCGTACGCACACGTAGGAGGCATGCGTAAATACAGACCCACACACAAAGTAGAGCAGACTGCGCTGGTTCAAACCGTGAAAATGGATTTGCACGCTCGGCGTACCTTGTAACGCGCGCGGCACTCGTTTTAAGTAAAGGCACGGTTAAACATGTGCAATGCGCGCTACAGAACATCATTACAAGGGTCGATTTTTATAGTTCGGCGCGCAACGTAGGACCTCATACCGTAGGAAATTTTAAGTGTTCGGCGCGCAACGCGCGCTGTTGCACATGTTTAACTCTGCCTTAACGGGCATCATGATCAGTCGCGATTGCTTGACGTAGTACGTCTATCTCACTTACTCTCGATATATCTGTTCTTTTTCCTGGCAATCTGTTAAGTTCCCTATACACTAGCGACCATGCTCGCTAGTTTGGGGGCCTTTATGAGGTAAATTCTTGGATACAAAACACTACCCTGCTCTTGCGAATTCGAATGCGCGGACCCGAGTAATTCAAATTCAACCGGGCACTACTATATTATATATTCAATGGCAAACCACTTCAACCTAAAATAGGCCTATTGTATCTGGTTGACGAGTTCCCGCTCTAGTGGCTAAGATACTGAAATCTGTTCACCATTCATCTCATAAAATGGCAAATGAAAATAAAAGAAAGCAAATATGTAAACGTATTCTGTTCTTTTTATAAGTCAATATCTTTTTCCTGCCATTCTATAACGATTAGCGTACCACAAATTCATGCAAACGTTATGGTCGATAGGAATTTACCCGAAAGTTACAGGTCAGTTTTCCTCGATGACGAACGAATGCAGCGTCTCTGAAAACTGATCAAAATTTCTTATTGGTGATCACACCTTCCCATTTCTAATAACAATTCTCCAAACTCGCCCTGAAGGTAGAAATTTGAATCTTCATAAAAGTGTCGCAATAAGTTTTTCCTGCTCAGAGACCTTTAGAGAAAATGATTCCTTCTACACATATTTACTTCATACGTTTTAATAAATACTTCGTAAAATTTTAGCAAACAGATTGCTATTTATTGAAATTTGTGTGACACCAGAAGGTATGTCCGCTGGGGGCTTAAGGTCTATCATATAGCATGCAGCTACGTATGTATTTGCTCCTTATAATCCGCAATTATGGGGCTCTTCTTGAGATGTTAATCCTCGCACACCGAATGCCGGGTCATTTTGACTCGGGCCCGTAGCTCGCCTGCTGCAACAGTCGACGATCGTCTTTGCGCTCTTCCCTATCGGTCAAAATGACCCGGCATTCGGACTCTGCGTTGTGCTCGAGCATCCGAAGTCCGAGGGTTAATAAATCGAATTAGATATAATAGCCAATTAAAAGCTGAATCTCACTTGTAAGGAAGCACGTTGTACACTTCGCGCAACCAGTGCAAGCTGGGGTAGTTGCTGCTAGTTGTTAACGTATGGAAATAAGCGATAACGTAATCGCCTTTGACAATTGGGTCCAGCAACTGTATTAGATAGAGCAACGCCTGAAACAGAAATTAAAAGTTCTTCATTAGTGGAATTCACTTCTTATTCAATACCATGACTTGTCTATATCACTGAGCATACAGTAGAGCGTCAATTATCCGAACCTTGATTAACTGAACGGTCGATTATCCGAACCAGTGCTGCACCATCGCTATCCCAACCACTTCTTCGAATCAGTGTAACGGTAACGATTGATTGATTGACTTTTGCGTAATATAAATTGACGCAGTAGTTCTCTTGCATTTAATAAGTAATTTTAGGTGGAATTCCTATAGTTATAAACTGTGTAAAGTATGCATGGTTCATTCTCCGAACTGTTCGACTATCCGAACAATTCGAATTTCCGAAACACCTCGGTCCCAAGCAGTTCGGATAATTGACGCTCTACTGTAATTTATTCTCTTTCATTTCTTTTATTTAAATTAGCTCTGTTCGGTTTTCATGTTGTAATATAATGGATAACTCATCGTATATTTCTCGCGAATTCAATATGTTATTGTAAGCACTTGAAGAGTGCAGGCCAGGGTAGGCTACAAGTTTCTCTACCCGATTTTCCTCTCTTCGTGACGTACGGAAAAATGACCAAGCAGTTGCCAGAAAAGCACCTCATTTGACGTAGTGGAGAGTAGTGCAGGGGGAATGGCCTCGCATGAATAGAGATATTGTTTGCATATACAGTAGTATAATACGACTTGTGCACAGTCGTATACAGTGCACACAGGGTTGCCACCTCTCCGGTTTTCATCCGGAGACTTCGGGTTTTAAAGTAAATCTCCTGGCTCCGGTTTTACTGGGAAAATCTCCAGGTTGTAAAAAAAAGTGATAATAAGAAATTGTGATAGTATACAATGGTATCAATTTTATATACAATAAAAGTTAATAATTAAAAAAACAGATACTTTTAAATTCTGAATTGTTTGAGCTTAAAAGAAGTGCACATTTTTGACAAAACCTTTTTTGCTTTTTCCATCTCCTGGTTGGAATGTGTGGCACTCCGGGATTTATATGGTGCTAAGCATATAAGGTGGCAACCTTGAGTGCACACCGTGGGAGGAATCCCCCTCTACTACTCCCTACTACGTCATTGAGTTCCAACTATTTCCAATAGCTGTTCCCCCTCTACGACTCCCTACTACGTCATAAGTAGTTTTCTGACAACCTTGCAGCCAAGTTACATAGTCATGATCCTCAAGGACCAGGGCTGCCAGGCAATCCAGTACGCGTACTGACATATATGACGTCACTTGGTTTGGATAGTCTTGGCGTTGGCATGACGTCACTTGGCTGGGATTGGCTTGTCGTGGGCATGACGTCACGGCACCACGAACGAAAAATAAGTGTTCTGCTTCTCCTACACCGTACGACGTCTTATGGGCCAGCACGCCGCCATTTATCTAGTACGTATGGCAACCCTGTCAAGGTCTTCACTTATCTTACGCATCTACAGCATGGGCATAGGAATATAGGGACGTAGCAATGGTTGAGGGGGGTGAAGCAGCTCCGGGGAGCGGGGAAATATGATAACGTGGTATGTACTCTGGTGCCGCATTGGCGATTGGTTGTGATCGCGCAAGCGCCAACCAATTGGACCAATTTGAATCACTGTGAAAGACAGAATCAATCAACAATGCGGCACCAGAAGCTCCCCAAAGCTGCTTCACACCCCTCGCCTAAAGTCGCAACAATTCCTCCGTCCCTATATTCCTACGTCAATGATCTACAGTTAAGACCTGTCCCAACATCTGCCTTAGCGTCATTTCTTATTCTGACCAGCGTTGCCGGGAGCACCTCTATCGTAGGGTGCTGCTTTCGTCACGAATAGCTATAAATAGATATAGCCGACGTCACGAAGAGCTATATATGTATATATATATATATATATATATATATATATATATACATATACATCTTGGTTAGATATAGGTAGATATTAGTACTAAAGGTCAGATTTCCCAGCCGCGATACGACTTGTGCAGACCATGCGAGGATTCCCTGTCTACTACTCCCTATTACGTCACTGAGTTTCAACTTCCAATAGCTATCCTCCCCCACTACGCCCCTAGCACCCTACGCGGCAATTTTCCCCTACTTCAGGCAACGCTAATTCTGACTTCGAACTAAAAGCATCTCTTTGATATTATACACTGAGTTGCTTTAACGCAATAAAGTTGTACTAAGCAAATTCGTAGTGCCATTATTTTGCGGGGTCACAATTATAGAACTCTTAGCTTTCGTATTTAATCAGTTAATGAAACGATTACTTCTACTTCTTTAACAGTTTTCTAACTTTATTATCTAATTATAAGACTGGACTGTCTGACTCTGTATTATGAGTATGAATTATAAGATACGCGTAATGTATTATGTGAGAAAATGTAATAATCAATGGTAGATAAATCTGAGCAATATGCTAAACGTACCGAAATCTTTTGTTTGGAGCGTTAAAGCAGAAAACATGTTGGTGAGCGTTGGTACGAAGGAAAGTAGAACACATGCCAGTTGTTTCCATGGCAACAAAATAATAGAAATTGATGTTCAATCCGGTGAAACTATGCGATCAATACATAGAAGGGTAACTGATAGTTGCTAGATGAGTGATTCTAAAGGTCGAATAACTACATTCTATTTGACATTTCGTTCGAATCAGCTTATTTTATAAACAATTCATATTGAAGTCAAGTTTAAGTGTCTTAAAACGAAATTTAGTGGCTGAGTGAGTATAAGAAAATATTGCTTTGTAAAGGAAAAGTCTAGATTCGAATCTCGTGATTTCATATTGTCTTTTCAACTTCTGTTTTGAATGATTAAATTTTGTAAAATTTTCTTAGATAAGCATTGTAATCTCTTTTTTTAAAATCCCTATACATACACAAAGTATATATATAATTGCAACTCATAACACAAGTATACATATCATTTCAACTTGTAAGTTTTTCACTGCAAATATACTAGAGGCATAACAATTTTTCACAATGTGTGTATCGAATAAACGATATTAAGATACAGTTATACTTTACACCTTTTATATCATTAGAAAAACATCTTGATTAGCATTAAAAAACTGTATACCTAATATTCATTTTACTAAAAATTACGTACAACGCGTTATACCTTTAAATAATAACGCAAACAGTTGATAAAGATTAAGGGAATGAGTTTTTTATTGCAGGGCAAAAACTTGAAAAGTGATCCTTTTTAAATGCTTCAAGTGTGGTGGGTATCACACGTTCCATAGTGGAGTCATGACGAGTCGTAAAATGATTTTAATTGAAGCGATGTATATATTTACTTATATATGACAGTGGTTGGCATTGACAGTATTCGAAAAAAGCGAGCCCGAGTAGGAAGTACTCAATTAATCATTATTCGGGGGCCAAAGCTTATAAGGAGAGGACGCATCCTCCGGGTCACCAATTTTAATGAAACTTTCAGGTCATATATGTAGAGTACATTCTCCTCTTCATGAATCACCCCGATATAGGGTTAGTCACTCCAAACTTTTTGAGTTATTGGCGTTTAAAGTTTCCCGTGTACTTTAAATACAAATCATGTCGAAGGTAAAATCAAGTGGTTATAGCAGTTGAGTAAGGTGCGTGCTTGGCATTTCGATTTGGTATCGAGTAATATCAAACAAAGACGTAGGTTTCAAAAACTACCGATACTCTAAGAATTGATACCTGTTTGATACTTCTCCGAAAGTATCAATGCACATTTGATACTTCGCGACAATATTAGTAGGTATCAATATTATACCAACGAAGTATTTTGAGAAAGAATTTTTGAAGTACTTTATGAATACAGGAAGACCTACATTTTAGGAACTCATAAACATCCAGCATTGATCAGTGAGATAACCCTTTCGACCCGACTTTTATTTTCTATTTTCTTGTAGAAATCGATTGTGCTAAGCTCCGGTTATGAACAGATCAAAATTGGAAGTTGTATGTCAATTTTAAAAATTGGGTTTTATTGATTGAGACATATGTTTCCCGGAAAAGTTAAATACCTGGGGTTAAACATTTACGATTTTCTGTCGGTATTTATACATGTATTTTTATGATATTCCTCCCACTGAATATCAATTCTACATATTTCAGAGGGGTGGGGAAGTAACGTTGCTTTGACGAAGTGTAATATTTCATGAGCGATAAGGCCTTCGCAGTGTAACTATTTAGGGAAAAATATTTTGACCGTATTCAGGAATAAAAATGAAAATACCTAATGGGACATATGTGTCCCAAAAACGCATAGGCACTTCTCTATGGTCAATAAGATAAATAAAAACAACAATTTAAAAATTTTTAAGCAATATATCGTACTATAAATTTAAAGGCTACGATAAAAAATTTGAAGGAATTTTTCAATTACGCGTGTCATAAACGAGATTTCTATCATTGTGACTCCGCAGCCATACAGGTACCGTAGCAAAATAAAAATTATCCAGGATGTTACTAGGTTGCTTATTCTAATGACTGCTAATCAGAGATAGTAGTATGTAGTCAGATTGACTAAAAAAGAATAAAATAACACACATATGTGGCACATATTGCTCCACAGATAATTACAAAAATTCACTGGACATGTGTCCCAACAGGGTCGAAAGGGTTAAGAACTGAAATATTCAATACTAAGTATGGAATTTTTTGCATTGCAATTTCCACTGCCTACTTCACTTTATACGCTTTGTATGATAGATCTAATATTTAGAAAGTTGCAGGAAAAACCATACCAAATGGTTGCACATCCTTTAACTACACTGACCGAGCGTGCCTCGTTATGAGTGTAGAATAATTTAATGTTTATTAAGGAGAAAGCGGTAACTCGCTGGAAACGTTGTTCGTAAGTGAAAACGAGAAATTTGCAACACCTGTTTCTTTTCCAAATTTTTGGTTCCAAAGAGATCTCAAACATAGCTGCATTCTAGTCGCGCATATCATAAGTCAAGTCATGAAAACGCCATAACCGTGGGTATAGTTAAATGACGCAACTATCTACTATCTTGAATCAATTCAAATTATCTCGATTCTACGAAACGAGTGAACGTCACATTTGTTACTTCGTTTTAAGCAATCCTAACGTTACAATTCAAATTGGATGTTGAATCTTCAGCTTCGACCCGTAGCTCGAGATGCATCGACCCGTAGCTCGAGAGCATGTGTAGGAAGTTTAAGGTGGAAGGAAAGTTCCTTTCACTTGTTTGCTCAGGTATCGATTCAGCGAGAAGGGTGAATCAGAAAATTTACCCTCTACTTTTCCCCTGTTACTTCTCGTCCTGACGTCAGAAAGTTTATGTATCGAGGTTGTATTTTAATCCAACGTTATGAACACTGCTAAATATAAACTGGATGTTATCGCAATATTACAGTTTACGTTACACTGTTGCATAAATTGGGACATATGTAACATCCCACTGTATTTTATATCGATGCCTTAACGTGCGTACTCACTAGCGAACAGTTGACAAACACTGTTCGCAAACAATGCTCGCAAGCAGTTCGCAAAAAAATTCACGAACAGTTCCTGAACAGTTATAGGTAGATATTCTGTTACACCAGTCTATCAGTTTCTTGAGGAATGAATTCGTTGTTTGGTCTCATTATAATCAGAAGAGAATCTCACCAATCAGGAGAACCTCACTGAGGCGTGAATTTGCTAAGTGTTTGCGAAAAGATTGCGTAGTGGTTATAAAATGTCTGTGAACAGTGTTTATGGAATAAACATGCGAATAAACGGTTTCTAGGAAATTCAATTCCCATACTGTTCGTGTACAGTTTGCGAACGCTGGTGGAGACGTACTACCTTTAAGCTTTAGACAGTGATGGAATCAAATTTCCGCCCTGGGATCACCCAAATTTTCTACAACTTTATCCCGTGATCCTCTCAGAAGTCAAATTAATCAACTCCATGAAATAAACAGTACAAAAATGTGACATGTTAATGAGTTATATATTGATTTATTTGGTATCTGGGACGTTCATGTGTCCTCCATTGTGGTGCCCAATTTTATAAGCCATTCTGAATCATCAGATATCTTTCTGAAGTTATGTAAACGCTTTATTATTTATATATAAAAAAAATTCTGTGAAGATGAATTTGTTGATCGAAGATAACGTAAGTTGCTGTAGTAGGCATGGGTTAATCGATTAAATATGCAAATCGTTACGATCCACATTGGGCCGGATTCACTTATTTGACGCCATTTTGGTATTTTCTTTAAGATATCGGAATGAAATTGATACCAAAAAATAGGATAAAATTATTCCTTTCTAATGATGTATAATTTAATATTTTTCACATTTATTTATTTATTTATTTTTAATATTTTGTAACTTAATTTTGAATAAAAATTTAAAACTATTCATTTGGTACTTTATTTAATGCCCTTTTCAGTAGTTAAATCGAATGTTGGAGAAACTTTTCGTTTCCAAGTTATAAGGAAAAGTCGAAAAATAAAGGAATGCAGCCAAATATCGTTTTGTTTAAATTAAAGGCCAATCTTTTGCGCTAAACATCATCTTCTGTTAATAATTAATGTAAATAATCTATTAAAAAATAATTCTGAAAACAGTCAGGAAAATTGCGACATTTTTTAAAATTGACAAGGAATATCTTTCAAGTCCCAACGAGTCCCGTATCTTTACAGGGTGGAATCTTTTCAGTGCACCTTCCTCTATACAATCATGCAAGAATCACTTCCGACTTCGTCCGATTTCGAGAAATATTTCGGTTTGAAATCATCTCCGTCGCGTTGATGCGTTGCATCCTTCTTCGAAGGAATTGTTTAGATTATCGGCACTTGAAATGTTTATGCTGTGATGCAGATAAGCCTTCGACTCAGTCCTCTATTTTCCATTTCGAATCAGTTGAAACTGTACCAGCAGAGACTGCACAGTGACGTTTTCAAACCATTTCCTACAGATTTTAAAGTTGCATTCTAATTTTTATAAGTTTTTATCACTTTAAATTTTATTTTGTTCAGTTTGTGTTTAATATATTATACATGTGTATATATCTTAGTGTGTTTAGTGTATATTAATGCATTAGTGTATAGTACATACATATATCTTTCGTTTAGTTAAGTTTAAGATATAGTTAAATTCTATTTTCTTTTACATCTATACCACATTTCATCTCACTTGTATTTGGTAAGTAATTTGTTACATCATCTATTTCTAAAGCATCTTCTATTTCTCACTTGCAACGTTTCCATTATTCAGACTCTTAATTATTTGAAAAGTATGGAAGCATTTCGTAAGCATAAGGACTTATACTCGCTACTAAGAAATGCGTCACAAGATATGGGAGATTACTTATTTTTGTATAAAAAAATAAGTGAAAAGATTCAGATTTCAGCACAAAATTTGAGAATATTAAAAACTGCATTGAAAAAATTTGCTTGGAAATTGAAGCAGAGGTGGGTTCAGTCTCAGTATAAAGAAACCTTATTTTTAAAACGCAATGAAGAATGGTTAGAAAAAGATTTTGTTTACCCGAATGCAATACTCACTGAAATTCCAGCCACAAGCCATTCAAGATCAGTAGCAACAAGTTCAAGATCATCTATTGTTCAAATACGGAAAGGAAAAAAAACGTTGTTAGAGTGTAGCTCGTTCTTTAGTTAATAACTCCTCCTTAGAAAAATTATTGAACGCCACGAATTTGAGTTTTATAACTCGTGGAATGCATGAAAAGTCGCGCTTACTTCAATGTCTTCAGACAAACAAATACAGGGACAATATTCAGGCACTTATTGGAAAAAAACTAAGGAAAGAAAAAGTGTTTACAACAGAAACAGCCTTAAACATTTGTATCACAGCTGAACTATCCAAAAATCAGTATATAACAATTAGAAACGAGGCAATAAAATGTAGAAATAACCAATGGCCCTTTTATTTGAAACTATTGCAGGAAAAACAGAATTGCTACCCTCCAAAAAATACAATAGAAATTGGGGAAACTTATGCCAAAGTGGAGTTGCAAAGTTTGCTGGACCATACAGTATCAAGAATATTGAAAACTTTCAAGACAGTACCGGAAAATAATACCAAACTAATTCTTACTTGCAAGTGGGGTTGCGATGGAGCCTCAGGGCAACCAAGATACAAACAAATGGTCCAAACTGATAGTGAAGTCAATGAAGACACCGTTTTTGTTTCCAGTTTGGTGCCCTTGGAGCTCCATACCAAATTAAGTTTAGAAATTTTATGGGAAAATCCACGCCCTTCTTCGTCGTGGTTTTGTCGGCCAATAAAATTTCACTACGTAAAGGAAACTGTAGAGATTATAGATTCAGAACTAAATTCAATTAAGAATGAAATAGAAAACTTAAAATCCAATGCCATAAACAATGTTGAAATAGAATATGCTATGATGCTCACAATGGTTGACAATAAAATATGTAATACCACAACGGGTACCACATCTGCGACGCGTTGCTATATCTGCAACGCAAAGCCATTAGAGATGAACAAGTTGGAATTAGTATACACCAAACCGTGCAACACCGATAATTATTATTTTGGCATTTCATCCCTTCATGCTTGGATCCGTTGTTTCGAATGCCTATTACATATATCGTACAATATGCCATTTAAAAAATGGGCAGCAACCACACCAGAAATGAAGAAGCTGAAAGCTGAAAGGAAGGAGAAAATTCAAAAGTTGTTTAGACAAAAACTGGGACTACTCGTTGACTTTGTAAAGCAAGGATGGGGGTCCTCTACCGATGGCAATACTGCCCGACGATATTTTACGAACGCCGAAATTTCCGCAGAAATAACTGAAATTGATGTCACATTAATAAAACGGTTTCATGTAATACTTCAAGTAATTTCATCATCGCATAAAATGAATCCTACAAAATGTCAAAAATATGCGCTAGAGACAGCAGGGTGCTTTGTAAAAAATTATAGCTGGTATTATATGCCAGCTTCAGTACATAAATTACTCATCCATGGAGCAGATATAGTGAAACATGCACTACTTCCGATCGGTCAGTTATCTGAAGAGGCACTGGAGACGAGGCACAAAGATTTAAGAAAATATAGAAATAGAAGTAGCAGGAAAATTTCAAGGATCGTCACAAATGAAGATACATTTTTCAGATTGCTTTTAACGTCAGATCCATATATGTCTACCGCAAGAACAAAATCGAGCAACAAAAAAACGAAAACATTAGACCCAGAAGCTGCAGAACTTATAGTCCAATGAAAGAAAGGACGCCCGTCCTTTACTGGTACATATTACGTTATATATTATTGAAAGAGAATTATTTTTATAATTTTCAGTTTAATTTTCATTATAATATTTTTTAGGACTCAAGTGTTATAAAAACATGTTGCGCGCATGAACGTGAAGAAAATGACGCGACGCTGATGACTTCAAACCGAAATATTTCTCGACATCGGACGAAGTCGGAAGTGATTCTTGCATGATTGTATAGAGGAAGGTGCACTGAAAAGATTCCACCCTGTAAAGATACGGGACTCGTTGGGACTTGAAAGATATTCCTTGTCAATTTTAAAAAATGTCGCAATTTTCCTGACTGTTTTCAGAATTATTTTTTAATAGATTATTTACATTAATTATTAACAGAAGATGATGTTTAGCGCAAAAGATTGGCCTTTAATTTAAACAAAACGATATTTGGCTGCATTCCTTTATTTTTCGACTTTTCCTTATAACTTGGAAACGAAAAGTTTCCCCAACATTCGATTTAACTACTGAAAAGGGCATTAAATAAAGTACCAAATGAACAGTTTTAAATTTTTTTTCAAAATTAAGTTACAAAATATTAAAAATAAATAAATAAATAAATGTGAAAAATATTAAATTATACATCATTAGAAAGGAATAATTTTATCCTATTTTTTGGTATCAATTTCATTCCGATATCTTAAAGAAAATACCAAAATGGCGTCAAATAAGTGAATCCGGCCCACTGTGCGATCGAGTAATACTTATAGAAGCGTTTCATTCAATACTTACACTAATTAATTATTTTCTATGTATTGTCAAGTGATCAACTATGATTTTGCTAAACCGCTACAGATTTGAAGAGTCCTTGTAGAAACCACTGAACGTGCCAAAAATAAAATTCTATATTATAGTATTACCATTGGAACGTAGAACATTTTTCCATAATTTTTTTTTAATTTTGGCAATTAACAGTGTGTTCTACAAGGACTCTTCATTTGTAGAACAGCCGTATGGGATAGGTGTACTTTTTTGTTATGGTAACTGAAATTTGAAGGAGAAAAACTACCTCAAAAAGTATTATTGTTCTAATGACAATCCCGAACACTATTGAAGCTACAAACAAGTTTTTTTTATTAAAAGTTTCATAATTCTTTTAAGACGAAATAACATTTTATAGGTACCTATACATATATCAGTAAAAACATTTGGTAAATAATTAATGAAATCAATTCCAACACTTTTACTTTTGAAATTATCAACATTTTTATAATGACGACGTAAACAAACTATTTTTATCTTGATGTCAAGATCAGCTGTAATTATTTCTGCTCGACTCGGATGTTATAATACTTGGTCTCATTAGTAAAGGTTTCGAGGTTTCGCTGATTCACGCAGAACTCGATTCGATCATCATCTTTATAAATATGGAACTGGGAATAATTAGTTGTATCATCGGCGTTACTGCCGACTTATCTGTCTGTGAACCGGAAACGTAATACTGCACGCGTTACAATGCTAATTTACATTTTGCCTCTATACGGCTGTCACGGTCTGCCTCACAATGCTCGAGAATTATTACTGGTACTTACGCGTGTGGCGTAGAAATTAGTTGGAAATAAAAAAAGATTAAATGTTTTCATTCGTGCCGCGATAAATTGATTCAAAATGGCTCGGAGCCTGATAAAACGATCCATTTTCTTTTCAATTCGAAGTGGAGCTTAGATGCTCAGCATTGCCAGTGTGCAATCTATATAATTTGAGGGTCGCACTGCACGCGTGTGTGCAAAACCAGATGTTGCAAGAAAAATAGAATTTCATTACAAAGATCCAAGATGTAATTAAAAGATTAAAACGCATAGTAGTTTCTTTGTGTGCTATTAACAATAAAACAGAATAATGATTCGTCACGACTTCGTTACTCTGATTAAAGAGAACGCAAGTATTGCAAAGTTCATGACTCAACGCTTCGCGGAATATAATGTTATTACATTCATTCGAGAAATATGGATGGATATCAATTTTTAATTTATGAATGAATGTGCTTTACTACAACTCTGAATCTAAAACGTCTGTCAAAGAAATGTGATCGATGAGCAAACTAGCAAATCGAGATCGATCCAAGAATTTTAATCCCCCATCTCGAATTATCAAACAAGTATGTTAACATAAGATGTGTATACTAGAATAATTATATGGAGTTATAAAATTTAATCTATTAAGGGGGCAGATTTCTTCTTTTCCACATTTTCTGAAAGACGTGCGTTTGAAGAATGCTCTCTCCAAATTTTATGAAGAAATTCGCAAAATTGACGAAGATATAGTATTTTCCGTGAAGCAGTGTCAAGCGCGCGACTGATTGTGAGCCGCGCGGAACTTTGAATGCGTTGACAGTCTACAGAGAAAACTATACGTCCAATTGACATAAGGAAGGGCATTTATTGTACGAAAAAACTCGCCGGTATTACATGACGATCAGTTTTTTTAAATTAACCACCTGTTTCTATTTTTTTTATCAACTTTTCCCCAATTTTATGCCCCGAGAACATAATTTTTTTTCAGCGGTCCGCCATTTTGTAGTTTTTTGCAATTTTGACTTTTTTTGATCGTCATGTAATAGAGGTAGGCTTCTAGTTTCTAAATATGTTTGTCTTTTTGAATTCGGATTAACCATATGGCCTGGGCACCGTCAGCGCAACTAGCACGATTTTGCCGCAGCGCACATTTTGACGAAGATTATACCTACAGGAAACGGATTTATGAATTTGATTGCAAAAAATGTATTCTTACCCTTCGATATGTACATTATTAATGTGGAGGAAAATAAAATACATAAACACATTAATTGTTAGTTTAATAGAAATAGTGATGATATATTAATCCTGAAAATACACGTGCGTCTCTGCTTGCACACTTTCGACCACGAGGCCCGAACAGGAAGTACATAACCCCAAACAGTATAAATACAAGATGGCATCCATGGAAGGAAAATATCTGGGACTGGAAGCTGTCATCTATTGTTCAAATACTCATAATAATTATAAGATAAAACAACTCCACTTGTTCAACAATTTTTTTTATCGATTCTCAATATTCATAAATTTCTTTACATTTTTCAATAAAGCTGGCCCACTTAATGGCTTTGTGAAGCAATCCGCTGTCATCATTTCGCTGGATACGTGCTTTACCTGTATTTCTTGATTTTTTACAGCTTCTCGAATATAGTAACATTTGCTATTTAGTATTTTAGATTTGGTCTTAAAACTTCCTCCATTCGCCAGTCTAACAGCGTTCAAATTGTCACACCGCAACTCCTTAGTCAAACTTCCTTGTAGTCCAATCTCCTTCAATATATCGCAGCTCCAGGTTACTTCTTTTAATCCCTCCAGCATGGCCTCCATCTCACTCTCGGTTGAGGACAACGCCACAGTGGATTCCTTTCTACTCCTCCAATGAATTAAATCTCCATCTGGGTAGAGTAATAACCCACTAAAAGATTTTGCATCGCCGGTCCTATCCCATGACGCATCCGTCACACATTCAACCCTTTTTGAACCTTTGTTTCCAAATTTTAAGCGATAATCAATCGTGCCTTTCAAGTATCTGAGCACTCGTTTCAGTGCAGTCATGTGCATCATTTTTGGTTCATGATTAAATTGGGACAAACAACTCAAAGTAAAAGACAAATCCGGTCTTGTCGTCACACTCAAGTACATTAGGCGTCCCATTAACTCTTGATAGGATCCAACATCGCATACTTCGCTCTTTTCATGTTCATCCATCTTCTGATTAATATCCATAGGTGATCCCACTGCATTACAATCAGTCATCCTATATAATTTTAGCAATTTTTCAATATATCTCTTCTGGTGTACATATATCTTATCTTCTTTCTGTTCTATTTGCATCCCAAGAATAGTTTCTTTTTCTCCGAGATTCTTTAAATCAATATGCTTCTTAATTCGGTTAATGTATATCTTCTCAAATTCGTCGCTACTAGATATCGTCGGCATATCATCCACATGAACAGCGCAATATAAAAAATCATTACCTTCTCTTGCATAGAACAGGCAAGGATCTTCTTTGGTCTGTTGTAACCCACTCTCCAGCATCACCCCGGTTAAAAACTCATTCCAACACCTACTTCGTTTATATTGTTTTTATATCCATCTGGTAATTCCATGAATATCTCTTCTTTCAAATTGCCATGTAAAAACGCAGTCTTGACGTCATATATCTTCATCTTCCTCTTCTTTTCTGTACAGAGGCTAAATAGTAGCCTAATCGTTTCTATTCTCACTGTTGGTGCAAATGTCTCACTGTAATCAAATCCTGGGCGTTGCCCACATCCCATCGCAACCAATCGAGCCTTGTATCGTCGTTCCTGTTCTAAGGTAGGGTCTTCTTTTATACTAAACACCCATTTGCATTTTATTATTTTTTTCTTCTTTGGACGAAATATTATATCCCACACTTCATGTTTCTTCATTGATGCCATTTCTTCATCCATAGCCTACTTCCAGTGTTCCCACTTACTGGATCTCTTTGCTTCTTCTACCGTTTTTGGAATTTCTTCGTCTTGAATTCTCATTGCATGCTGGTTTCTAATTCTTTCAGATCTCCTTACTTCTATTTCTCCATATCTTTCGTCGCCCTCCTCTTGTTCAAGGCGTCTTCTTACTTGCATTACTTCTTTTGTCGTTCCTCTTGGCCTTCCTCTACTTCTTTCTTCAACTGTTTCTACTGGTATTTCCATAGTTTCTTGATTTTCGACAGTATTAAATTCATAGTTACTTTCACTTTGTCTATAATTTTCATTATATGATTCTTCCATATTTGCGTCTTCATACTCGCTGTTTTCCTCTTCATCTTGTTCGTTGCTTTCCTCTTCATCTCGTTCATTGTTTTCCTCTTCATAAATTTCTTCAAGTGATTCTTCATTTTTATTCTCGCTATTCAATCCTACTATCACCAAGTTTCCATTATCGTCTTGATTTTCATGTTTCTCACTATTCAATATCTCACAACCTCTTCTGGTCTCATAAAATTTAACATCACATTCATTTCGTATCTTCCCAGTTTCCGGAATATATACACGGTACGTATTATTCATCTCATATCCTACAAATATTCCTTTTGTAGTTTTTGGTGCAAACTTTTTCTTCGATCCTTCCTTATTCAATAAATAAGCAATGCATCCAAATCTTCTCATATGTGCTATATTCGGTCTTCTTTTATTCCACATTTCATATGGAGTTTTATCATGTACTTTGGATTTAACTCTATTCCTAATATGCACAGCAGTGCATACCGCTTCTGCCCAGAAATCTAATGGCATCTTCGAGTCAGACATCATTGCTCTTGTTGTTTCTATTATAGACTTGTTTGCCCTTTCCACCACACCATTGCATGGTGGTGTTCGTGGAGGACTCAATCTATGCCTTATACCTTTCTTTTCTAACCATTCTTTTAAATTTCTTCCCATAAATTCACCCCCGTTGTCAGATTGTATTGCCTTTAACTTTAATCCTGACTGGTTTTCTTTCAATATTATCAGTTTCTTTAATTCTTCTGAAGTTTCGTTTTTTTCCTTTAATAATTGTACAAATATAACTCTTGAATAATCGTCTATTATTGTGATGCTGGTCTTATTGGTCCAATCAAATCCATGTGCCATAGTTCCATAATTTCACTTGTTCTTCTATTCTCCAATCTATGATGAGTTTTTTTACGTGTTTTTCCTTCCACACATGGCTCACATTGTATCTTCACCTTTTCTTTATGCATACCTATCACTAGATCCTCCTTTCTCATTTCGTCGATAACTTTTTCATTGGCATGGCCAAGTCTCTTATGCCAGATGTCTGTATTCTCTGTCATTGCTACAACCTCATCACTCATAATCATTGATCTTGTGTAGTAAGCATTTCCAACACGCATAGCAGTCATTTTTATATCATCTGGTTCTTTATAAATTATAGCTCTGTATTTATTGAATTTTACATCATAACCATTGTCAGTGATTTTTGCTACTGATAGAAGATTCGTGTTTAATTCTGGTACACACAATACATTTTTAAGCCGTAAGTTTGTTTTACTTGATGATTGTTTGATTACGACTTCACCAATACCTTTAGAAATTAGTTTCTTACCATCTTTATCTGCTAATGAAATCTGTCTCTCATCTTCTTCTAGTCTGTCAAATATTTTCTCATCATGCGTCATATGACTTGTAGAACCAGAGTCTAATAACCAAGTATAATCTTTGTCGCACTTATTTATTTCAGTTATTTCTTCTTTAATGACTACTGCTTTACTCACGCATGATTCTTCTCTTGCTATCCTCACAGCTTCTTCAGATGTTGTCAACGTAACCTCACTTTGTCCTCTACCTCGTCCAGCTGATCTTCCTCGAGAATTTCCTCTGTATCCTCTTCCACGTGATGTCCTATTCTTTTTTGGCTCCTTACACTCTGCCGATGTGTGATTAAACCCCTGACAATTGAAACATTTCAGTTTATTGTAGCACTCACTAGACATGTGGCCTCTCATTCAACAGTTATAACAGATGTCGTTTCTTGATTTATCCTTCACTCTTCTTACTTTCTCTTGATCTCTTGATGGTTTTTCTTCTCTTCTCCTTTCTTTACGCAACTCTTCCTGTTTTAATGCATATCTAATATCGCCGATGGATACATCTTTTTGAGTTTCTAATACTCGTACATTTTGATCAAATTCTTGTCTCAGTCCTCTCAAAATATACATTCTCAGCTCATAATCTTCAATGTTTTTTCCTAATTGAACACATTGATTTCTCAAGGCTTCGGCCCTGTTCATAAAGACATCTACATTTTCTTCTCTTTTCATTCTTAAATTAGACAATTCACTCAATGACTTTGCTTTTAATTGTTCAGTCTCGGCTGCTATATTTTGTTTAACTAATGCCCAGAGTTTATCTGCACTTTTTTCGCTGCTATACCTCAACAATTGTGCTTAACACATTGTATTAATCATCACTGTTTTCGTGGCATAATTATCATCATCCAATTCGTTCCACTTTTTGAATTTCGCGTCATAATCAGTCTCTCCTTCCTCAGGTTTCTTTGGTGGCTTCACTCCTATTATTTTCTTCCATAATTTCTTAGATCTCAAGATTCCCTCGATTTTTTCACTCCACAAAAAATAATTTGTATCGTCGAGTGGCTCTACACTTGTGAGATTCCAATTATCTGCCATTCTGATAACCACGCTCTGCTACCAATTTGTGGAGGAAAATAAAACACATAAACACATTAATTGTTAGTTTAATAGAAATAGTGATGATATATTAATCCTGAAAATACACGTGCGTCTCTGCTTGCACACTTTCGACCACGAGGCCCGAACAGGAAGTACATAACCCCAAAAAGTATAAATACAAGATGGCATCCATGGAAGGAAAATATCTGGGACTGGAAGCTGCCATCTATTGTTCAAATACTCATAATAATTATAAGATAAAACAACTCCACAATTAACTATACTAAGCAATTCATCGATTTACTTGCGTTGTTTGGTTGAATTAAATTCCCGAAAACACCCTTACATTTCGGACCGTTACAGTGGTCTGCCCCCTTAATGTAATTCTCATTCAGCACACTGCAATATTTTTCGTATAGGTACACGCGTATAATTAAAAAATAATCTGTGTATGTAATTTACTACAGTTGTCACCTTTGCCTGTTATTTTGCTGTAGTGAAAATATTCGACTCAACGATAAATAGAATACCACAGGCATAATAGAAACAGTTTGTAAGAACTGAATTATTTCTAATATCTTAACAGTTTCTTTCTATAAAAAATTATGAAAAATTTTACCGTCCCTTGTGACAAGTCTTACGTGCATAAAGTGTATTTGCATTTCCGGAATTCTAAAAAATGAACTGAAGTTATAGATGTTACAGACAGGGACGGCTTTAGCATACTTGGCACCCCGGGCAAGATTATCATGGCGCCCCTCCAAGGGCATGGAAATAAATTAGCAGAACCTCAGAAATCAATAAGTCATTCCCTATCAAATTATCTTTGTAAAAAGAAATGAGATCCCCATAGAAAACTTCAGAAAAGTAAAAAAATTACGCTAAGTACATGAAAAAGTCAAGAACGGAAAAGAGTATTTTAAATAAAACACAAAAAAATCGAAGATAATAATCTTTACAATATAAAAAAAAATGTGTAATTAAAATGTCGGCCATCCTGTAACGTTTTATCTGCCGCTGTCACGTACAGAATGCATGATTTCACGACTTCGATCTATTGCGGCGCATGAGCCCACGGATTCAATCTACTTTAATATTTACCACTGATTGCACTGTACCATTGAAAGATATCTACTCTGTTTACCGGACACAGTTATAAAGGTTTTTAAGAATCAATGAATAGTTTGGAAATTTGAAAATGGTAGGCAGTGAGCGTAAGTTAAATTTGCTCTAAAACGTGTGACCAGTTAAGCGTCAACATTTGTAGAAAAAACATTAGATTATTCTTGAAGCCGAGGATAATGTGGAACCGAACAGAGGTCAACTTCGATAAGTTAATTGATTTTCAACTCGCATAATTTCGACAAAGGCAGTTCCCTTGCAGTCTCGAAAAGAGAAAATTCAAAGTTTTTCCACAAAATGATTTATAATTTTCAGGGAAGTAAACTTCTCAATGTTCCAGCGTACGATTACGCGAAGATTCATTACCGGTGTTACTAATAACCAAAAGCTAAACGACTTTCTATCTTATAATGGATTACCTTTATTGATGATTTGACGGCATAAACTTAAGTCTACGCCGTAAAGAGCTATAAAATAGTCGCTATCTGCATCGTGACCCTGACTCTCATTATCTCGGTACGTCGTTTAATTAGTGTCGGTTAAATGAGTATAAGTGGCTGAATGCATCGTTTGAAAACTGGTTTGCTGCACGAAGGAATAAAAATTTGGACCGTGCCTTTTCAGATGTTCTATTGTAAATAATGAACATATGCACGTGTATGCACGACGTGTATTTTCGATGACAGCGACTCCTACGACGGGTGCTATAATGTTTAACTCGTTTCAAGGCACCAGAAGTACAATTACTACGCCGAGCATGTATGTAAATGTAATAAGTTCAGATTCATTTGGAATTGTCTATACCATGCATTCTCGTGTGTGAAATTTTGAATTATCAAGACGTTAGTTACGTCAATTATAACATAAAAATTTGTTGTACGATTAGAGTAGATATAGCTTGTATCATATATTCTTCCTACTCGTCAGAAAATTTGGACAGAATTGTTATTTCGTTAAAGTAATGGAAAATTTTCCAAATGTTTATTCATTCCATCTTATAGCAGCTGTTGATGAAATATTAATGACTTATAACGTAGTCAATGCAACTTGATCAGCTAAGTTGTCGATAACAATACATGATATACACGTGGAAGATATCAACAAAATACGAATTTACTGCAGTACAAGAAATTTGACAAAACAGTTCTTTGAATTTAAAGAGACCTTGCATTTACAAATAAAAATTTGAAACTCCAAAATTACAGTTTCAGCATCCAAATTTCCATGGATAGTAAGCGAACTGCATATTATTGCAGATTAGTTTGTTACTATTTGAAACAATCATGTTCTTAATTACACTACTTATTAAATCAGCAATCGTTTATTAAATCTGATAATATTCCCCAATTATTAAATATCGGAAACTAGGTATTACAAAATGCTTGTGACAACTAAATGTTTGTTTTGTTGTATCGTATTAGTGCATTACATGTATATCGTTTTTACTGGTATTTTAAAATATCCAGACAAAAGAAATATAGGTAGGGGAAAGTGGGGCAAAACCGGGTACGCGGGTCAGACCGGGTACCACTGTTTTTCTAAGACAAGAGCTGCGATATGCAGCCAACGTATGGTGTTACATTCGGGTAGACCTCACGACGGAATGAGATCAATCGTAGAGCAAAGACCGTCGTAGTTTTTCATTTAGAGAAGTTAAAAAATTTCGTTTTGAAAAGTTCAAGTGTTGCGTTGGTGAATTGCCTTTTTTATACCACTTGGATTTAAAGAATCGATTACGGTAAGTACTGCATTGTATTCTGTAGACTTTTCACAGTATTTTGCCGTTTTACCCGGTTCTTTATCGCATGTTGAAGTGTAAATCACCTCATTTGGGGCAAAACCGGGTACCCGGTTTTGCCCCAGGTTCTATGTATTAGTCCAGTGACATTAGGATCTGTTTTCGGAATAAATCCCATCAAGCTAAATTTTGGTATGGGCCTTTATTTGGTAGTTTTAAACAATATGTCAAAAGTCCCCACCAATCCGACCGCCGCTAAAAATTTTACAGAGGGTTGAAAAAAATAACTGTTTTTCGCGAATATCTCGTTATATAGCAGTTTTGCGACAAAAATAGTTATTATACAATTCATAGCTTAGGAAATTCTCTACAAGAAAGGTGGTATGAGTTTTTTTCGTAGCAGTAATGAGAACGTCAGCATCAATGGAGGTAGCATATATAAAGCGAATAGAAAGAACAAGAGTAGGTTTATTGTTATGCTGTCTCAAAAATTGGAAGCTGCCAACATCAACGTGAAACACGCTCAAGACGATGCTGACGTTGAAAGACCGTTGTTATTTTTTCAACCCTCTGTAAAATTTTTAGCGGCGGTCGGATCGATGGGGACTTTTGACATATTGTTTAAAACGACCAAGTAAAGGCCCATACCAAAATTTAGCTTGGTGGGAATTATTCCGTAGATTGGGCAGATTTCCGCCTAATTTCACTGGACTATATGGCATAAATGTTGAGGAGGGCGACGAGACCTTTATTTGTGATTTCTGTACACCGAATAAATTAAAATAAACTGATATACAAATTAATATTTATAAAAAACCTTCCTTTATGGTTTCTAAAATAATAGCAATAAAGATTTTATAATTATATCATATTTTATGCGTATTTTAATAGGTACCCGGTATTACCCACACCTATGGGGTAAAACCGGGTATTTGCATACTTTCGAGAAAACTTGTTTTCCTGTGAGCCAAATAGTGAGCCGAATTCTCATTTTCTGATTCTGTAAGGTCCAATTAAGATTTCTAGCGGTGTCCAAAGTTTATTTACGCTAGCGACTTTACGCGACTTTATGCTAGCAGGAAAAATACATTAGGTACCCGGTTATGCCCCACTTTCCCCTATCTTAAACCGATAAAGTGACTAGTTCCTTGAATGACTGTATGAAACTCCATTCTTATCGCAAACAGCTTTTTGCACAGTAGAGTTGTCAATACCTGGCGCGTCAGGCCCCTGATATATCGAAATTACGAATCGAGTAAGAACATATATAAATCGATTTATCGTTACGGAGGTTTAAGCACGTCGTTTCGGTGAAGCTTTTCATTGACTACGACCCGATAAATCTGTGACCTGAAATTGGTCGCGAGGTCAGAAGGAGAATGATCAACTGCGTCCTTGAATCTCGGACAACGACCTAGTTTTGCTGAAGGAATTGCTCCCGCGTGTTCTTTTAGCCGACTTCAAAAAGGAGGAGGTTACAGATTCGACCCGTTTGTATTTTTTTTATTTTATATGTTTGTCCCCGCATAACTCCTCAGCATATGTGCCGATTTTGATGTTCTTTTTTTATTCGAAAGAGAGTGATGCCCCGTTGGTCCCATCCTATACTGCATCAACATTGGCCCAATATTTTGCCACTTATGGTTAATAATAATTTATTAATATGTTTGTCCCTGTTTGTTTTATTTAAGTAATGAAAGTTTATTTATGAAAAAGTTATCTTTTATATTACTGCTCTGGAATGCACAAGAGTACAGGGCTGTAATGTTTATATCAGGATATTTATAGCGATAGCATGACCAAACGATAGAGTCCGTGTGCTTGCCGGATATCTCCTGAAGACTTCATTCTGCCGAATCGTTTCGTTCTATAAAGACGTTCCTCCCAAGTGTCCTGAATAAAATCAAGATTAAAAGCTATTAATGTGTCTTGAGTTTCCATGACCTAATTCCCAATAGTCCCCGCATAACTCCTCAGCATATGGGCCGATTTTGATGATTTTTTTTTATTCGAAAGAGAGCGATACCCCGGTGGTCGCATCCTGCACTGCATCAATATTGGCTCAACTGCCTTTACTGGTTACTAACTTTGCTTTAACTGATTACTTCTTAAAATTTCGGCTGTTTACATAATTTGCATTTCATGTATTCTCGCATTTTAGAGTATTTCCGCGCGTTGAGTTGTAGACCCCACATAACGAATTTGAGACGTCCTTAGTCTCACTTTTTCAAGTCGCTTATTTTTGGAATCTTCCGTTTCTAGCAAACGATTCATTTTTTACAAGCAGCTCTTTTTGAAGGTGTACACATAATTTTTAAAATAAATGTAGTTATATATCTTAAATAACTAAAAAGTAAAAAATAAAAAATAAAACCAACTTCAAAAAAATAAAAATGCACTAAAAAGAAAAAAAATCCTTTTCCTTATTTAATCTACGACTCTCCATTTTTTAACTCGGCGCCTGATTTACATAGTGCAAATGAAGAGGCGCTAACATAAACAAATTGAGAGTCATAGATTAAATAAGGAAAAAATTCTTTTTTTACGTTTTAGTGCATTTTTATTTTTTTTGTGTAATATCATGTACATGTTATCACGGGACAACAGTGTTGTCCCGTGATAAGTCCACGCCCCTGTTTCATTGGAAGCACATTTTTATCCCCATTACTTCCTTTGTAGTCACCGCGGCGAGTGCGCGAACTGAGAATGAGCGAGAGCGCGCGGCAGCGACAAGCCATAAATTCTGGTCGTGATAGCGGCGGCATCGTCTTACTGAAAGAAGGCGGCAAAGAACAAAGGCGTGCTGAATACCGTACCGTTTCGTTAAAGGTTCGGCCTGTCCTCCTAGCGTTGGATTTATACCGAGACAAAACTGTATATCACGCCAGGAAAGGTGTAAGGCCCGTTACGCACTTGCGACCAGTCGCCGGCAACTTGGTCGCCGAGAGACCAGAAACCTTTGTTGTTCACTGCGTCCAAGTGCGTACGAACTCATATGTCCCCGTGTACCTCATGGTCGGCGGCGACCTGGTCGCCGGCAATTTGTCGCAAGTGCGTACCGGGGCTAAGAAGAAAGAAAGCTAAACGATTTGTAACACAACAGAATGATTGCACCTTCGTATCGAAAAATCCAGAATATATATGTACATAGTTCGTAGTTAACGTCAAATCCCTTTCATCGATCAATCCCGATTAACGTCATCGAGAAGTCAACCAACGCGCAATAGGGCGAGGCTCTACAGCCTTTCCTATTTCGATCGAGGGCGCTATTTCCGACGGCGTCGCTCGAGTTTTTTCAAAGGGCGCCACTTGATACGTAAAAAGGATGGTGTGTAAGGACGAAAAGAAACTTTTCCAGGGCAGGCTAGCGTGCTCGCGACAACGTAGCAACTCTTGCGCCCTCGGCTTGGGAGTTGTTCCGTGGCCGGTCTATTTCTGGACGTGTAAATATCGATTTGCCAGTGGTGGTGCGCTCTTCATCAGCAAGCAAACGGGGCAGAAGAGGGGGGAGCAAAGATTATATTGATACGCAGCAATAATAAGATCGTGAAACTGTTAGCTTCGCGCCTGACAAAAGATTTTATCCAACTGTCCGAAATCCATTGTTGGGTATTAAAATTTCCTTGACACGCGTTTCTGTTGTTTTTGCATGATATTGAATTTAAAAAGTGAAATGAAGGCTGGCGGTAATAAATTAAATAACTTCACAGAAATAATATGAAATTTACGTTATCGAAATAATTTATGGAATTAGCAATTAAGAATGAACAGCTTGAGGATCGGTGTGGTTACCCTAGTATAAAGTGTCCAGACGTCCCGCATTATGCGGGACAGTCCCGCATTTTCCCGTTTTTGAGCTCTTTGTCCCGCATTGAAAAATGTCCCGCAAAGTGTCCCGCTTTGGACATGTAACCTTTTACATTTTCGCAGTGGCATAAAGTTACTGTTTCCTGTACTTGATACTAGATGGAGCTAATACTGTTAACGGTCAGCAAAGGTTTCTATGCGTGTTGTCACGCTTGGCGCGAAAAGTTTGAGAATACGTTTAACTGTTTTATCGGATACGATTCATGAGAACATCGTTCGTACGAAATCATTATTTGATTGTCAGTCATGGTCCTGTAAATGTTGTAATAGAGTACTTCTACGATCTCACGGCTCTGCAAACCTTTTTTTTTTGCTTGTTTGTCCCGCATTGGCCCCCAAAATATGTGGTCACTTTACCCTAGTAGCATTTATTTGTTGGGAGTTTGTTGTACCAATGACGTGTTATCCGTTGGCCAACTGTTGAAGTGTCGCGCTATTTTTAAATGGGTCAACGATTGTAACCAACGCAGGCCCAACGTCACTTAACATAAAGGCCCAACTGAAGGTTTCTTTCCAAAAGACGTCTTAACCCTCGGAAGACGAATGGTGGATATGGTCGCGTGAGACGAATGCAGGGCCAGTTTGACCCACAACAAAATTTCTATGGTACACCGGTTTCACGAAAAAATTTAATATAAAATGAATTAAATAATTAAAATTTCTCAAATGAACTAAAATTTATTAATAAATATATAAAACAAATTATTTATGAACATTTGGTACATAAAATAGGTGTATCTCCTGTATGATTTTTACAAATAATGTTACTGCAATTTAGGCATCATATACTATATTTTGCTATTGCCAACACAAAGATGACATCGTGATAGACTTTGTCAGAGTTGGATCAAAATGACCCTGTTCGTTGTACGACGGTTAAAGACGTCCAGAAGGCGTTTTAAAGAACTTCAAAACACTTGGTAAAGATGTCTTTTTCAGGTCTGGTTCAGGAAAAAAAAGAATTTCGCGACGAGGAGGAATCGAACCCAAACTTTCCGCTTACGAAGCAATCGCTGTTCGCAACTATCCAACAACACACTTCCTTGTAGACACTTCTAATTTATAGTTACATAACTAGTATTAATTGTTTATAAAAACTGCGCAGTGACGCGAAATATTCTACAAAATATCATCATTCGACCTTTAGACTTTTCCTTAAAATTTCACATTCGTCTTAAATCAGACGTCCTCATTACGTATTTATAAATAAGAAAAGAAAAATCACAACTTGGAATATAATAACAGGTTTTTGGATGTAGCAAATTTTCTGACGTTTGTAAGACGACATTTAATTATCGTTGTAAATTTTTTTTTAATTAACCAACCATAGTAATTGATGGCCCAACATTGAATATTCGTAGGCAAACTGTCGTAACTTTTTTGCCGTAGGCCCTATGTTGGGAATTTGTAGGCAAAAACACTAACTATATTTCAACTAATTCCCAACTGTTGGCTACTGTTGACCAACAAAAAATGCTACTAGGGTACAAAAAAAAACACAAATTTATGTATCTAGTCTTGAAGGTGTTAAAAATATGAATGTGAAAAGGTTGAATGATGAAAACTTCTCTTCGTCTTTGTAATATTACTGGCAATTATCCATTTCTTGTGAATGCTTTGAAAAATATTAAATAGTATCAATCATTCTTACTTCTCCAAGATCAAACTTGATTAATATAAGAAAAAACCACAATCGAATTTAAAGATGAAGTTATTTAAAAATATGTATGTACAAGAGACACGTCCAAATTCGATTAAATCCCAGTTCTTGAACATCAGTGGATTAATAACCCAGCGAATGCAATTTCTCCAATTAATTAAAAAACAGATTTCTATGGTAATGTGAATAAAATGTAAAAAAAATAAATACGCAATTGATGACATTGCTAAACATACGGAGCATTTCCACAGGTAAAACGTCAACTTTCTCAGATATCATTCAATTTTGGATCATGAATTTTTATGTCGACAAATGCCGTCAGTGATAAAATGATTATTTAAAGGGCTGCCCGCCCAACATACTAACGTATGATCAACCGATAGAATAGGAATTTATTTGGACTATTAAATAAACGACGTATAAAATAAATATTCGATCGATCGAATTACTAATTCTGGCGTAAATCGTTTTCGATGTCTAATGTCACCATAGGTTCTACGCAAATGTTCATATTATTCCATCACCATGCATTGTATACATAAATGAATAATTTATCTACAGCATAAGATTTGCACTAAATAACATTTGCTACTTTAAAGCTTGCTCTTACTAACTTCATTACTGACGTACAAAAATTTTACTGTCCTTCGTTGCAAGTTAAACTTCAAATTCCTTATTTCTGAAATTTCAAATTATACCGGCAGATGCAAATAAGCGGATATCTAGTTTAAACGGGACTTCGTACCTTCTCACCGTTAAATATGTATGTATAAGAGTTTTCATTATCATGGAGTGGCCTCCATGCCGCTTTGCATTCGTTTGTTTCAATTACGACAGATTGTGCAATAAATTCATTGACAAATGCAATCCACGACTGACCGCGTTTTTTTCGATTACACGTATGTGATTCTACAGACAACGCTTATAGGCGACAACGCTCGATTTCGCTCCAGAAAACCGAGTCAATTATTTCTCGCTCTCGTAGTATGCTAAACGGATCGATCAGCTTGTAAAGAACTGCTAAACACGCCAGTCTATAATAAAAGTGGCGAGTTCGCTCTGTTAACCTGCAGCGGAATACGAATATTGATTTCAAACCCGCGACGCTCGGTTTGCTTGAACTTGCAACTTTCTTTTATCACATCTCCCCCCCCCCCCCTGCAATCATTATGGAAGTTTACTTGTGGACAGTGTGATGTTTGCCTTTTCTTTGATCACAAACAGATGCAAAGCTTTTACTTGAGCGTGGATATTCGTAAATGATTTGATTGTGTACATACACACATAAATACATTACTCGTTAAGATCCAAGATTGCGAAATCTATTTAGCAATATTCCATTTAATAATTTAATAATATTGTACTAAATGTAAACAATCGTTACTGTGCTACGTCAATCATACTCGTTGCGATGCCTATTGCGTGGAGTTCTAGGCTTTTCTAAGCCAAAATTGGTGTCCAAATCGTGTCTATATCTATATGTCCTATGAGTAAAGATAATACAAAATATCGTACGTACAAATACTACAGGTCTATAAATATTTCATTCAGGAGTTGTAATAAAGATATTAATTGTATTATTATTAATACTTTCATTATTAAAGGCAACTCTTTCGTGACAACGATAGCCAGATCTCACGCTAGTAGAATTTTACTTATGTGAAGCTTTTAGAATACAATTTATCAAAGATGTTTCGCGGATTAATGTACTACCTATATAATTAATGCTGCATATTCTAAGACAAAATAAATCCCTCCGTAAAATTCATACGGTAATAAATCCAATTTTCCAATGGGGTACTATTACTGTATCGACTAGAATTGCCGTCATTTTGAAATGGGGTATGAGTAATAAATGAGTAAAAGAGACTAAATCAATCATTTTCCGGAATTTAAGCAACGAGTATAATCTGCATAAACTGTTTAAATAAATATCGTGACTAATTATATGTGTATTGTACCTTATTAAAAGCAAGTCCATTATCAAATCATTGACACATCGAATTTTCATAATAATTTTAACAAAGCATTCATTTGTTAGCGCTAATGTTTATGTAACTTTCTTCGTTATTTTCTATTGAATACACAGATTCCTATTCAGTACCACACGAAATTCGATCACTCTGAATATTCGAATAATCTGCCGGGTTAATTCGAGGGGCGTATCTGCAACTTTCGCTTAAATTGAGTTATTGTTGCTAGGTAATACAAAAATGGTTTATCTATATGTAGGTATATTAAATTAGAAAGTCATATCTGCATTGAACCTGAAGATATAACAGTTTATATTTCGGACGTATGTGAAATCGATACCTGCCTTTGGGCGTATGTACCAAAATCTCCTTTGGAGTTCATGAAATATTTTACGGTTTTGTCACAAATACTTAGACACCTTTTTATCTGGATTTAATAATTAACTTAATCCGATTTATATAAAATACCGATAACATAACGCAAACTACTAAAAGTCATTTATCTTAGAACCACCTTTTGACCAAACACGCCCTTTCGAATTAACACGGCATTTGAATTATTCAAATAATATTCGAATTCTACGAATATCAAATTCGTATTCTACTGGTATTTGAATTTTAAATTTGAATTCTACTGGTATTCGAATTATTCGAATTTCCAATTCGAATTCTACTGGTATTAGAATACTTAGAATATTCGAATATTCGCAACAGTCCTATATAGTATAATGCTTAGCATTCAGCAAACAATTTTTTTCAGCTTAGCTTTCCATCTTATAAAATGGCTGCTTCGTAGCAGAAAAATAAAGAAATTAACAATAATCCTACTTTTATTGTTGAAGTAGAATATAAATCGTAGAAAATCATACTCTAATTCGTTAATTAAGGGTATGTACATCAAGTTTTAATAAATTTTCTTGATTCTATTGTTTTTTGCAAACGATATACTACCACACACGTTTATTTTTCAGAGAATGATGTTTGCTTATAAATAACTGTATGAGTAAGGTAAAGTGATACATCTCTATTACTCGAGTAATTACGGATGGTGTATAGTATACATTGTATAGATATATCAGTGACGCCAGCGAGCGATAAAAAAGGCTGAAGAATTGTTAGCTAAGAACTTCGCGAAAATTACAGTTCAACAGTGATGGAGTATGAATGCATTCCATACCCCGAACTACTTTGAAGTGTTTGATAACGAGGGTTAGCTGCAGATTTGTTGCTAAAACTCCATAAATATTAATCTCACCTTGTCCAGATTGATTTTAGTTGCCGGGAACCACTTGCCTACAAATACGACAACCGGCCGGCCCTGACGGTCGACGCCACTTTGATAGAGGCAACCAATCCCTGAAACTTCGGACAGGTCCTCCGTCTTTGCTCTCCTCAGGAGCCTCTCGTACCTGAAACGTGCAAATTGCAAAAAGTGCTAAGGATTATTTTGAGACGATTGAATGTGTTAAATTTCTTAGTAACTCATTACATATGTCGGGCAATATGAGACTGACAGTTCTTCGAAAATTATTTAAAAAAAAAACTAGTCGCAGTAATTTCTCAACAGATTTATATCTTGAAAATATTAAAAAGAGCGGTAGCTTTTTGAGTGTGGAGTGTAAATGAAATGTTTGGAAATTAATTGGGTAAGAAAATAGAGGAAAATAGCAGAACTGTGGGTAGATACATTTTAAGGTGATTTAGAGCGTGCTATATTTTGTGTAGTGAACATCAGAATTTCTTTACACAATTTAGTGAGTTTCGACTGAGAGTGGAGAAAGTGTACAGAGGCAAGAGCCTGAAAAACTTTTACAAAAGATTAATGTATACCATTGTTATAGTTCCGCATATAGTATATGTAGAATAACAGAGTAAAATTCATCTTAGCATTTTTCCTCTTTTTATGTTTAGCAACCTGTTATTACTTTAAGTAATAGTTGTGTTCTTTCATTTTCTTCATTTTTTAGATTTTTAATTATTAACATGTATTGCAGACCATTATGTAACATAATTGTTTCTTGAATGAATCACTTTAAAATTGATCTGTCATTAACGTACATACATATGTAACTCAGCACAGTATGATAATTGTTGACCTTTCCCCTGACAGCTTTTGTTTTGTGCTAACACTCTAAATATGTGCTTCCTCACTTTCTGTTATTTTCATTTGTACCTGGTTATCTTAAAACTTCGACTGACGCCGGTGTGTTTTCACGCCGATAATTTACGAAAAGCATCGAAAATATTGTCCTCGAATTTTTGTATGAAACAAACACGTTCGTAGTTCGCTTTGTATTTCATTTTCGCCGCCTCGGGGGCGCTTTGCATCGTGCAGTCGAGCGCGAAACGTCCTCCACGCAAATGAGTCATTCGCTAACGGTAGTTAAAATTGGAATACTTTTCATTATATGTGCATGAATGTATCGGTAATAGATTGGTGAGGTTCTCCTGATAAAAATAAGTCTAAACTCGACCTCATTCGGACTATTCTTAAAATTATACATATCATTCAACTGGCTCTACAGAATTCAGTGTAGGTACCTAATCAATTCATGTATAATTAAAAATAGCCCGAGTAAGGTCGTATTTGAATTAATTTTGATCCGGAAAATATCAGCTATCCATTGGTAGTATCTACTCTCATGAAGATATAACAGACTATTGTCTAGTGAGAATTACTACTGTACAACATTAATATTATAGAAGCTTAAAGTTTCATTAATGTTGTACAGTACTAATTCTCACTGTAGTTCCGTTTCGCCTATGCAGTGTACGCCCGGAGACTATCCCCACCATTTCTTGGAATCCTTCGGTCGAGAGTGAGAGAACCCGACAACGAGCGAGAGGCTCTTTCGTTTCCTCTCGCTCGCACTTAGGTTTTCTCACTCGCGCCATTGGCCGCGCGGAATAGTGTCCGCATCGCGTCGTGTGCCCGCGGCCAGCCCCGTTCGTCGGGCTTATAACGATTGCCAGTATTGACGTTGTCAGCCAGTATGTTCTAGCCGTAATTGAGGCTTTATTATTGAGTTTACTACTTCGATCTATATCAAGGGGAAAAGAAAAATGTAACCAGTAACTATGATTGAGAAAAAATCGCTTAACAAAAGAAAAGAAAGTGTAATCTCGTGGGTAGGATGCAGTGTGAGTTGAGCATCATAGTTACCCAGTTGAAAGGTAAAAAGTTTAAAGATTGACCTATCCGTGTCACAACTCACAAAATATTAGTGATAAAATCAGCAGCAAATCCTAATATGAAATATTCTTCACACGAGTTCCGCTTCATAAAATTCTACAGCAAATCGATTTCCTGGGTATTGACTTTCTCACGAAAAAAACATAAAGCCAGTTAAACCGTGTTGAATATCGATGGCATCACGTAGCGTTAACTCCGGAATTTCTGTTTAAATGTCGGTACTGTTGTAACGTGATAGCCTCCATACACCACCTCCCGCCATCGTAAACTTTATTGCTTAAAAATGACACGCAATAGAATTATTTAAATTTATGGGTGGATGTGTATAAATATTTTATTAACCGACTTCAAAAAGAAAGAGGTTCTCAGTTCGATGTGTATGTATGTAATTATGTATGTGTGTATGTCAGTATGTATTATGTTTGGCTGCGAATTTCTCCGTAACTACTGGACCGATTTTTGTGAACCTTATATAAGTTAAATAAGTAAAAAATAAAAAATAAAACAAAAATTTTAAAAATTAAACTCGACTTCAATTTTTTATACAGTACAAATGAAGAGGCGTCGACATAAAAAAATTGAGGGTCGTAGATTAAATGAGGGACAAATATATCTTTTACTTTTTAACGCATTTTTTTAAGTCGGTTTTAATTTTAAAAAATTTTTTTTATTGAAATAAAATCAATGAGAATCCTGTTCCCGACATAATAAAAAAATTTGCACGAGACAGAGCCATTATTGATTAATTCACTCAGGACACAGTTAAAAGCAGTTAATTTCTAATCTCTAAAAAAGCATAGTGTCAATTGTAACGAAGTTTCGCCACTCTATTATCGGTTTTCCGTCGCATTATTTAAATTGTCCCCCGCAAAGTTCGTTCAAGGCCGTAACAGTAGCCACACAAAAACAATACACAATCGTAACCGCATGCGAGTTACGAGCGCGAGCATATTTATTTTTCAACATAGCTCCTATTGACATCCGGAACCGATTTTTGTTTTGGCGCTGACGAACTCCTGATCTGGTATGACGCTATCACTAAAAAATTCGAGACCGCGTGCTCATAAAATAAAAATCGTAAATTGAACTACAACGAGATGCAACTAGAGTAATTACAAAAATAACAATAGATATATTATTACAAATATACTATAAAGATACACAGTGTGACCAACGTACTTTGATCGCCTCAATTATTTCCATTACTGCTGGTCGAATTTAAATTACTATTTTTTGAAATACCTTCGTTTAGGGAGACTACGAGCTAATTATATTATATACATATGTGTTTTCATATTTTTCAAGTTATCAAGGTTACCTTCAGTTTTTTAAATGAAATCCTATAATTCTTTTTCCATCAATTTTTTAATAGACAGACAGACAAATTCGACAAGTACAGTAACATACCTTTTTTACCATTAGAACTGAAAATGTGATGGAAAAATGTATTTTCGGGTAGAATAATATTTAGAGGCTTATATACTTACTTAAAAAATTTGTTTAACATGCCACCTCTCACGGTCAATACTCTTTTGAACATGTAATCTAAGTAAATTAAGAGCAGTTCAATTTTTTCCGAGCACTTCAATTTTTTCCTTGTTACGGTTGTAACTCATGATCGTAACTATGCTTTCAAAACATCGCAAATGTACTGACTCACGTCTACCAGAGCTACATATCAATAGTGAGTATGAAACATTTTAATGTTTATAAACGTCATGCATAAGGTTAGACCAATCTGATCGCGCAACAACGCTGCATTTATGTGTGGCGTCGCAGGATTCCCCTCAAATACACTTTTCTGAATTTGTCTCATTGTCCGATAAAAGATAGATGGAAAAGAAATTAGGGTAATGGTATAGATAGAGGGCAACCTCACGGATTTTGACGACCTTGAAATATGTTGTCAAGGACGTCATTCTGAACAACTTTTTCCTCTAAACTTTTTGGCGGTCGACCTTAGTTTCCGAGATAATTGCAAAAATCTTTAATAAATATTCACACTAGAGGAACCACCCCCAATTTCAATGGCCTTGAAATATGGTGCCAAGGACGTCATTTTCAACAACTTTTCTGTATATATGTTACTGTCGCCTAGCCGTAGGTTTCGAGATATTTGCAAAAAAAAGTAGATAAATGTTGATTTTAGGGTCCTTTGAATCCACGGTGGACTCGAGGTGGTCGGTCGCCGGGGGGATTTGTTATAGATTTGGCCGTCTTACGGCGCGTCTCAAGTTCAATTATTAAGAAAGAAATATTCTTTTAAGTGATAAACTCGAATGCGCCGTCCGCCCTCTCACGGCGCTTGCGCGCCGTGAGACGGCCAAAACTATAACAAATCCCCCCGGCGACCGACCATCTCGAGTCTACCGTGGAATTGGTTAACTCGAACCTTTTAGTTTACCCGGTATGTACGTTGCCTGCCTATGGTCTCGTGTTGACGCATACGCTGCCGCATCATGCAATAATTTTGCGAATATCTCGAAAACGAAGGTCGACCGCCAAAAAGTTTGGAGGAAAAAGTTGTTCAGAATGACGTCCTTGACAACATATTTCACGGTCGTCAAAATCCGTGAGGTTGCCCTCTATCTATACCATTACCGAAATTAGATTTGAAAAACTGAAGGTGACTCTGAAAACCTCGAAATAAAATGTCAAAAAATATATGTACTATAGTCAGCATGTAAGTGCCTCTAAAGCAGTGTATTTAATAAATAATCATTTAAGTTTGTCTAATAGTAACAGAAATAAATAAAGTGATCCAGTTATGTTGTTTATCCTGTATAAATAGGCTCCATGTGATTTATTACAAGATATTACTTTCGTCAGTATCCATTTGTTTCGTTAGCCATTATTTCCTAAGAGTACGATCGGCACTATAGTTTTATTTCTGCTTGCTGCAAGAGTACATTATGAGAATAATATGAATACAAACCAAGTTCGTTGAAGATTCATTTGACCAATAGTGAATACAGCTACTTCTGCAATTTTGTTACAGCATTGACGTTCTCAGCGAGTGGTTTGTATTAACGAGCAATTTTTCATTCTGATACGAAATGATTCTGACTATAAGAGAACAGTTTCGCTTTGTTTGTCTTTAAGAAGCATTTTGTTCCCGTATTAATTAAGGATTTAGTTTCATCGTCCTGTTTTAATATTTTAAATACTGTATTTTATTTTTTAAATTACTCTAATAGAGTGACCCTTCATTAATTAGTGTTCTTGTTCATACACTTATTTCCTAGGCTTGGAAATTTTTAAAACATAACCTTTCATTTATTTCTAAGAAAATTTGAAGTCACAAAGTGAGAAATGGAATATTTTGTTTTGTCAGCATATGCCTGGGTAAGTGTAAGTGTACTTTTCAATTCTAACGTGTCCTATACATGTAATATGTGTTCTCACATCATTCCGATTTTCAAGAACATTTTTTAGTGATTTCAGACATAGGCATTATGGAGATTCTTGCGCGACACAGTTTATTAAGAGTTATTGAATCCTTGAAAAGCTACGATTAAGAGTCAATGATACATAACTAAATGGCCGTAGTTAGTGATCCTGTAGGGAGTGATCGGTATAAACGCAGCCATTTGTGGCAAAACCGGAAATAACATAACCTAAAAATTCATTATATCGTCTGCTTTTCAAGCTGATTGTTTATCTATCTCTTTCTATCCGTATTTCTCTCTTTTTTTTTACAGTATCTTTCTCTGTCTACTTCCGCTTTTGCCACAAATGGCGACAACCAGTCAGCGACGCTACAGGTTGTTCCGATCACTCCCTGAGGGTCACTAGCCATAGTTATCAAAGCATGACTGGCAGAATTTCATATTCTGTTTTACATATGACAAAATGCAGACAATACAACTAGGTATACCTGCACTTTTAATTGCTACTAGACCTACTTCTTGAAGCTGACACTAGCATTGTTTTCTCAATTATTACCCATGCTGATGGCTGTAATTGTGTTTTCAGCAATATCACGAAGCATTGTGCTTCTCCCAGAGACACGGACATTATTATGCAAGTCCCGAGAAAAAGGGGGAGAGAGAGCATCAAATTTTCCAATGAATTTAATTCTAAATTGCTATGCTGCTTCCTTGAGTTGGACAAGATTAATGCAATCGAGAGATTCGGCGATTTGAACGGCAGCCATGAAATTATTGTACTTCATTCAGGAGCTCTAAACTTCGTGGAAGTGGCACAGTATTTGTGTTACGAAATGGTTCTCTAAGCAATTGAAAATTTTCATGGTTTTTCGGCCAATTTTCTTTTCGTTCGACGAAGAATAATTCCGCGGGGAATGGTCACTGTCTACGGAGGATTCTAAAATATTCCACACACGCGAATATTCTATTTTTTCCTATTTCAATTATTTATCTCAATGTTTTACTGCTGAACACTGGTATTGCATCAATTATCCCGACATTTCCTCCTAGAATATTAAAGGTTTCAAGGACGATCACTTACTTGTGCAAAAAATATAATTTAATATTTGAGCAAACTAACAGTGACGCTACAACTATACTTTCATAAATGTTATATCTTACTTTATAGAAATTTGAAAATAACAATTTACTGTAAATTATTTCACCGAAACAGTACTTATGTACAGCACGACAATAACAGTTTAGATTAAACTTATGGAAGGTTTTTAGTAAGAATCCAAAATTCGGTGTGTTAGAATATGTAGAGGAAGTGCATATTTGGAATACTGTTAGTAATTTGGAATACCGCAGTATCTAATAAACGTTATCTATTTTGTAATACCGTAGATAATAGGACCTGGTAACTAATAACATTTGTGGATGAACCGCCATTTTTACATTTTCAACTTAATCTGCAGAGTAAGAAAATATCAATCTGCAAACTTTTTCAGCAAGTATTAAATAGTTCCAATCATGGTTAAAATATGTCGCAACTTTAGAGTTAAACACTTAATCTACTCATTTGCGCGTTCCTTCTATGGTTCTGTGTCACTTTTGCGATAATTTCAAGAATACAAAGTGTGACAGGAAATTTTAGGTTTCAATGCCATGTTAATAATTCGGAATACTGCAGGGGAAGGTAATTTGTAATATTCCAAAGCTTAGCGATACTTTTGTTTCACGCGTAACGGCTCACAGTGGGGGCATTTCGGGTCGAAACGCGGCACTAAGTCCTTTTACAAAAATATTGCCATACTGCAAATTTTTCTTACAGGTAGTTGATTGCACATTTGGGTCATAATGTACCATGATTGTTTTTCACATTCATGAATTTTTAATGCGACTACACGGTTTTGAAGAGGACAACCTAGAATCTCTTCAAAATTAGTATTGTTATTTACATTTTTGTTGTTTGCTTAATTCAACTAATTTTTGGTGGGATTAAGTGTATGTATTTGAAGTGTGCCAAACTTGATTTTGATATCTCTGATATTTTTGGAATTATACCTTACTTAATTTCTCCATTTTCATTGTTTATTTTGAACGGGAGTTCAGTGTTCTTACTGGTCGTATTGGAAAGGCCGAAACCTTACCTTTAACATACAGGAAAAATTGGCTGCTACTAGCTGCTACTAGGATAGTTAGAGAGTGAAGAAGGAGTACAGGACGCGTTTTTTTTACGAAAAAAAAAACAACTTTCCTGCCATTGAAATTCAAAGGAATTGAAGTATTTTTACATGCGAAAGGAGCGGAGTTTTTTCTATGTACACTAGGATAGACCTTAGTTACTCTTGTCGGAAAATAATTTTGAGATTTTTGGTGCGGACACCCCCTCCCCTCCAGGATTGTGCCATTGGCAGATAAAATAAATTGTGCAAAATTTGAAATCGATCAGAGAACGGGAAACCGTGCATCGCCGCATTTGATTTTTATTTATTTTTATAACTCGTTTTTCTCCATTGTAATATATTGTTAATATACATTTTTATATATCGTTGGATTTGTTTTTTTACACTCTGCAATAATATAGAATCAAAGCATACGATCACTTAACAAAAAAAAACATCATGACCTTGAAATTTAAAAAATTAACCATCAAAAAATACTTTTTTCGTTGTCATTATCAACAGATTAAAGGGAAAAGTACACCTGAAATGCACCAATTTTTGCAGATATTTTTCAATTTATTTTAAAAACTAGGGGTCTATACTGAAACCATCCTTAGAAAAAACTTGTCCGCGCAGGGAGGATTCTGAGGAGGCGCTGATTGGTCCGGCTCCCCACTTAACCCTTTCGCTACGGCGGTCCGCTCCGCCGGGTGACCTCCACTGAACGGGACCCCGCGCCACGATTGTACACATTGCGTGTGGACAGTCTTCGACGTTCAGGTTTACGTCTTACGCCTGAGCAACACCGCCGTGACATGTTTTTGAAAGAAAAGGAACTTTCCTTTAAAACAAGATATTTATAATTTCTCCACAAACAATTTTTTTAATTAAACATTGCAATTAATATTTTTACACAACAAAACGCAATAGTAATATAATGATAACGTAATATTGAACAATAACTTTTTAATAATAGTATTCTGTATGAATTTTTTCAAAACAGGGAGATACACATAACTAGAGATGTTCCAAATAGTGGCCGACTAGTCGGTTAAGCCGACTATCCGGCCACTTTTGTAGTCGGCGACTAATCGGCAAAAAAGGCCGATTGATCGGCTCCTATTTTGTGAATATTTAACCATTTTTCTCTCTTTTTTTTCTAACAAGTTTTATAATTTTTCTACTAGAGATGTGCCGACTAGTGGCCGACTAGTCGGTTAAGCCGACTATCCGGCCACTTTTGTAGTCAGCGACTAGTCGGGGACTAGTCGCCTTCTTGGGGGCCGATTAATCGGCTAGTCGGCTAGTCGGCCAAAACCCTAGTCGGTACATCTCTACACATAACCCAACATCGCAGGACTTACATTCGTATCGCGATTCACGTCTTTTATCATTTTTTGCACATACCACACATTTTCTTAATGATGCTCAGTTAGTAATTATCGGTAGTCGGTAAGTGAAGACACAATCATTCAACAATAGTTCTACAGCTCGAATTGAAAGTCTTCTAACCATATATTTTGTATTATTATTACTATTGTATTATTACGGGATGCAGAACGTTATTCAGTGTTGAATAGATTGAGAAAATAAAATAGTTTTGTGGAGAGCGACTATAGACGCTCGTCGTATGTACATGGCGTTTTGTGGAGAGCGACTATAGTCGCCCGTCGTATGTACATGGCGTCTTGTGGAGAGCGACTATAGTCGCCCGTAGTAGCGAAAGGGTTAACCGTCTAGGTTTTTCTTCGTCTTACCGCCTGTTACCTCGCTGTCAACCGTTCTGCAACCTGCAGTGTTTACATTGACTATCGGTCACGTCCACTGATATAGTATATACTACGGATACGAGATTCCCATAAGCCGGCTGTACAGCGGTTGAAGCGAATTGAAGGGTGATTTTAGATGCCAGCGCCGCCACCCTTCGACCGATGTATTAAAGGAAATACTCGCGTCAGCGGCAGTTCGCGTCGGTTGGCGTGGCAAAGTGTGGAGCACCGCGGGTGATCGCGGGGCGAAGGGTAGTAAAGTACAACGGTCGAACGATGGTGGCGCATCATGCCAAAAGCACCTTCAAATCGCTTGAAGCAATCCATCTCCAATCTCCAATCCATAGTATATATATATATCAGTGGTCACGTCCCGCCCTTGGACGGGCAGGGAAACCGGCCGGTAAAGCGCTACGAGCAATCGCCTGCGTCGGGCCCGTAGGCAGTAGTGGGGACAGCGCAGATCGGTCGCAAAACGGTATGGGCGTTAGGGTTTTTCTTAGGATGAATTCACTATAGAAGAAAATCTGACTACTCAAGGCGATGCGGCAGACATTTTTCCTGCGGAAAATATCAACAAAAGTGGTAAGTCACGTTTTGTTTTCAATACATAAGACAACAGCGGCGGGCGTAGCCATTGGCGCTCAGCGACAGAATCGCTTAAACCAGAGAAGGCCACATCGAGCCATTTGGGAGCCCGGGCTCCATGATGTTTACCATAGCCGCGCGGAAGGGGAGCTCGAAAGCCAATGACAAGTGTAGTAGTGTGTAGGTAGTAGCGTGCGGCGCAGGTTCGTACCCGTAGGATAGGCTTAAATGGCTGGGTTCCTTGGGAGGCCCCAGTGTTCGCTGCCAGAGTTACTCTGGCTACCAGCTTTTTAGTTACATTTACTTTTTTACTTGAAAGTGTTAATAAAACTGAGTTCTTTTTTACACTGTACTCTATTTATCATGTTGTATAAATTTTTATTTACCTCAGTCCGTTTAAATTCTCCATTTTGCTCTTTTCAAAATTATGTGCACATATCGATAAACATAATGGGACTTTCAAGAACGTAGTCAGATACATACATTGAGAGGGATAATTATTAATTACATTCTCACAAAACACTGAATGGAAAGATGTGTTATTATCTATACGAGGTTGATTAAAAACGTACGTAATTATAGTGTTGTGGTTTTCCACAAACCAATACTTATAACTAACAATACTTAGCTAATAAATATTTACACTTAAGGAATTCATTTTAATTCCAGTAACTACTAAAAATGCGTATATATTTATGCACGTGCAGGCAACCACACAATCGCACACATCGATACTTAGTTTATGTCTCGTCAGTCCAATGCTAAAAAGAACGTCTTCTATTCAGCTTACTAATATCTGTAAAATGGGGTTTACGATATGAACGTGACTTTTAGCACTTTTTCGGGAACTGTCATCCGTATTTTCGCCGAGTCGTTACAGCAATTTTATTCATTTATGAGCAGGAAAATCTCCGAAAATTAACTACATCCTAGTCAAGGCCAAGTTTGTTTCTACTTTTCAATAGCAACTGCCATATCATAAACCCAGACACCGGGCCCCCTTGTATACCGTCCACTCGAGGGTCGCTGGGGCCCCCAAGAATCCCAGTCATTCAAGCCTGTCGTACGGGTATGAGGTTGCACCGCACATAACTACAGTTTGCCCTATCCGTGGCGCGCCTACGTTATCATTGGCTGTCGAGCTCCCCTTCCGCGTGGCTATGGTAAACATCATGGAGCCCAGGCTCCCAAATGGCTCGATGTGGCCTTCGCTGGCTTAAACGCGCGCGACTACCACTGACGGCGCCGTACTTTTTGCTAAACTATTTCGCGCCGGTATTGAAAACGAAACATGACATACCACTTTTGTTGATGTTTTCCGATGGAAAAATGTCTGCGGCATCGCGTGGGGTACTCAGATTTTCGTTTAGACCCTTAGTTTTTAAAATAAATTGAAAGATATCTGCAAAAATTGATGCATTTTCCCTTTGATCGTTGTTTAAATATATTTAAATGCTAATAATGCAAAAATAATATATATCATTGTATTCCGAAGGGTTGATAGAATACTTTGACGGTACAAGCAACCGAATAACTATTACTGTTTGAACACGAAAGATGTTCAAAGTTGAAAATTTGCGTTTTTTTAAAAACCAATTTTTTAAAAACTGAGGGTGTGTGCGAATTCGTATTCCGCGCACAAAAATCTATAAGAAACAGGTATTGAATGTTACAAGTCCAGATGGCTGTTGAATAGTTACAATTAAGGGGTAACACCACTCTAGAGGCAGAAAAAGAAGACCTAATTTTGACAATTTATTTTGTGAGTATGACAAACGGAATAGAATTTCTTTTCAGAGGGTTTATTTAACACATATTGAAGTACGAAAAACAATTTTTTTTAATTGCCATTTTCATGCAAAATGGCGGCAACAGAGCCCGTCGTCGAAAAAAGCGTTTTTGAAAACGCCGCCACGGGAGGACGGATTTCTCGGCATGTATGAGTCCTGGAACCAAAAATAAAAAAAATTTATAATCTATATACAATTGGCTTTGGAAGTACGAGGCCGTTTTTTGATTGAATGTAAACTTTTTTTTATAAACAATTTAATGCTCATTTTTAGGGCAAAGAATCGATTCATTTCTTAAAAAGTGCACTTCCACAAAAATTTATTAAAAAAAATAACCCTACGTACTTCCAAAGCCAATTGTATATAGATTATAATTTTTTTTTATTTTTGGTTCCAGGACTCATACATGCCGAGAAATCCGTCCTCCCGTGGCGGCGTTTTCAAAAAAGCTTTTTTCGAAGACGGGCTCTCTTGCCGCCATTTTGCATGAAAATGGTAATAAAAAAAAATTGTTTTTCGTACTTCAATATGTGTTAAATAAACCCTCTGAAAAGAAATTCTATTCCGTTTGTCATACTCACAAAATAAATTGTCAAATTTAGGTCTTCTTTTTCTGCCTCTAGAGTGGTGTTACCCCTTAAAGTTTTGCATGAGTTTCACTGCTCGTTTGGTCGAATCGTTTACTGCTAAATTATTTACTATATTTAATCCAATATTATAATTGGGATCATTTTCTCATTCTGGAGAATCCATACTTATAAAATCTGTTAGGACAATGTACTCTTAATGAAAGTATCGATTATTTTATTAAAATTTGGAAATTTGTTATTTATAAATATATGAAAAAATTTCTTAGACAAAAGTTGTACTGTTTGACAAGGTAAAAATAATGCCAACGAAAAAAGTTTTTTTATGAAGGTAAATTTATGAGATTTCAAGGTCATGATTTTTCTTTTTTAAGTAATCTTATACTTTGATTCTATATTGTGACAAACCGTAAAAAGACAAATTCAACAATATATAAACACGTATATAAACAATATACTACAATGGGGAAAAACGAGTTACAAAAATAAAAAAAAATTCAAATGCGATGAGGCACGGTTTCATGTCCTCCGATCGATTTCAAAATTTGCACACAGAAAAAATGTTGAAAATCGAAAAATAAGGTCCACCCTAATGTACACTATACCTACGCGATATTGTCGGCAATTTATACCAGGGCTTGAAAACTGTTATAATATTGATTTCGGTTCTTTAAACGGTTATGAAGAATCTTTATTCTGAATAACTGTTATAATGAACCGAAATTTCCAACTATTATCAGTTTCGGTTACGGTTTTTCTTTCCCTCCTCATATCGGTTTGATAACTGTTATTTGTTTGGTTCTATATCGGTTCTGGAATCAATTCTTGTACCGCTTTTCCCTAATTGATATCATTAATTATTATTGCATATTTTTTACAAAATGCTTATAGAAAAAGGAGAAACATTTATACATATCATTGATTTCTAATAAAGCGTTGAAATAAATAAAGCAGCTAAATATTTCGTACATTCACACACACACTATATTATTCAGAATGGGAAGTTAAAAGTTTCTTCTGTAGCCGCGGGTACCGCAGCGTCGGTTTGGGCCACCGCTGTCCATTTATATTTAACTAATTGCAAGATTGTTCCCATATTGTGATTTTTTTGCCTGATTAGATCATAAAAGAAAATAAATTTAATATCTAAATGTTTTTTTTTTAAGTTTATAAAGTGAAGGTAAATTGGAATACCGGTATTCAAAATTACGTGCACCTTAACGAAATCAATACTTCCTGTCATTTTCCATGTAGACCAAAGTTTCAGCTAGTTTTTGTTTTTTATTATTACTAAGGGTTTGAAATATAAAAGTTTATTAGTTTCTCTACGATAATATGCAGTTTTATTTGTTCCCATCCTCTGCCGCAATTTTTTATTCGTCTTAAACCAACTGGTATTTGAAATATACTCCAATTCCTCTGTTGTTTGGACTGCAGTCTCTAGAGGTCTAGGACGTGCTACCTCGCTGCTAGTTAAGGACAGAAGCCCTAGACCATCTATCCCCTTTTCTAAAGGCTACTAAAGTGATTCTAAAACCTACGTGACGAAAGTCACGTTGCATTTTTCTGGCAACTCTAAGACATTTTTCAAACATCTCAAGAGTCACCAGAACCCTGCGCGCCAGTCAATTTATCCAGATAGGCGATATGTATGTACGCGCTCGTTATAAGCCCGTTTCTACCATGCGTTGTACGCCCGGCGACTATCCCCACCATTTCCTGGCATCCTTCGGACGAGAGTGAGAGAACCCAAGCGCGAGTGAGAGGAAACGAAAGAGCCTCTCGCTCGTTCTCGGGGTCTCTCACTCTCGTCCGAAGAATTCCAAGTAATGGTGGAGATAGTCGCCGGGTGTACAAGGCATGGTAGAAACAGGCTTATAACGAGTGCGCATTGTCTATCGCCTACATAACTGATAATAAAGTTTTTTAGCATCTGTCCAGTGATACAAACGCAGTAGAATGCCTCTTAACTGGTCTCGAAGGGACTGGACCTCTAGCCAGATGAACGAATGGCCAGTTAATCCGACAAAATATGCCAAATGTATACATAATAAGGTATATAATATATTATCACATGAGAATTATACAAATTCTGCTATAACATGTTCAAGTGAGTGCGATTCAAACGGAGTTAAAAAAATTACGAGATGATTACAGTACACTGTATTCATTGCTGGAATCTTTGGCCACGTTGCGTGTAGAGACAGAATATTAGACTTTATAGTATAGAACCTTAAAAAGTAATAAACAATTGGATGACAATATTTGAATGTAAGAAAAGAAATGTTTATTTAAATTCCTTACACTTTCAACTTTTTCCTTTTATTATATTTCAGAACTAGCAACCGAAGAGTGTACTCACTCGTTCGATTAATCTTTCCTCTGTGACAAATGCCGCGAACCACGGATAAGCTACGTAACACGGAATGTGTCAATTTTATTTTCTTGTTAAGGCTCGCAACAAAAATATTGCTGGTTAAAGGTAAAATTACACTATCCGCCTAGTCGGGGTGGCAGGTTACAGTCCGCCGAAACATTCTTCAACGGGCTTTACAGAGGTACCTCATTAGCTGGCCGGATTTCTGTCCCGTTAGCTGATGGTGGTTATCCTCACCATTCTTTGGAACTATCTTCACGGGCTCGCTGGTCCCGACGCCCTACCATGTTTGTTTTAACAACCTACCGACTTAAAGATGCGTTTCAACGGCGCGGGGCTTGGCAAGATTCGCGCTGTACTCGCCGAGCCACGCGCCGTTGGATCGCATCTTAACACTTTGTTATCTTGTGCCGGGTTTGGTATGTCACTCACACTGCATGTTTCGCAATCATTCGCACGAATTCTTGGAACTCTATCTGCCCCGATAGTCGACCAGGTATGGCCCCGGACGCCGGCCAGCTAACGAGGCACATCTGTACATGGTGACATTCACATTGTTCCGTCCAGCAATCGTCTAACGTCACTATGTAAAACCTTGTAACCTACCGCCCGCTACGCGAATAGTGTAAATCTACCTAAAGCGGATGACGGATAAGAGGGAGTATACTGTAGGTAGATGCGTCATAGCAGTCTTATGATAAGCAAAAGAAAGAAGAAAATGTCACAACTGCATCACTAAGTAGATGAGATTACCAGGGTAGTAAATCAGCACCAGGAAGAATGTATAATATTTGAATGAGGTCTGCAGTTTCCGATAGAATATTAGAAAAATATTACAATAGATATTCAATTAGCAAATTGTAGGATAAAATTATTTTTATACATTAGAATAAATTATTGAAGTAAAGAAATTGTTCACGTGTCCCTACATTTATATTTACATAAAACTTCATATTCCGAAGGAAAAGTAGTAAAAACGTATTAACTCTGATAAGTAAACAAGCAATTTCCCTCTTCATAAAACAAATTGCGCACTTATAGAAAGTGTAGTTTAAACAGTTGCTCCACGTAAGAATAACGCGTCTACATACCTACATGTGTGGACGTCACTGTACGTTTGCAGAACGTGGTTGATCATATAAACACAAAATTCACGTTTACTGAGTTATATTCTTTGTTGAACAAATCATCCGTATATCTTGAAACAAAATTGAAAACTTAAGAAACGTGAAATATATATATGCAGGACTGAGTAACAGTGACTGACAAAAAAATCATTTAGTTTTATTATGCACTTAAGAAAGAGCCAATGTTTAGTGAAGTCATATAAATGAGTTGTTCAATAAAATAATATAAATATAGATAATATATATTTTTATTTATAAATACAAACATAAATATATATATACAAATAATAATATATTATACTATTTACGTAGGGGAAAGGTGGGATAGTTGATCACCAGGGATACATGATCACGTCAGTTTTTTAATTAATATATTGGCAATTTGTGCCTGCTGTCACGTTATCGTGGTAATGTTTGCATTATCGCAACACTTCATGTTGCAGTTTCCTTTCGGGAGCATAGAATAATGTAGTTAGTAGGTTCGATCTTATTTGCAGCCAAAAAGTAAATATTTCGGTCACCTTGATCTTCCTCCTTTTCGACTGAATGTTGCACTTTCAACGATTTAAAATATATTAAGTAAAAACAGCCATTTCTGGTCTATTAATGCTATTCATTGATTGATCTAAATATTTAAGGTAAGTTTAGTTTTTCACCTTTTTCAAACCGAGTGTATTGAGGGATACTTGATCAGTATGTGAGGTAGGATACTTGAACAGGTGAAAATGCCCCAGAAAAAACCATAGAACGGCTAATGAAACAGAAAAATACGGCAAAGAAAGTGAGAAGGAAAATCTTTTCTTCATCATCATCTGAATTAGATGATATCTAGCAATAAATGTCTTTTAAGAATGCATATATGTTGTTTTATGTCATAGAGTTTTATGTCATTCTTCGGTTTTACTTTTTCAGTAATTCTTCCAAGTTAGCTACAGTTTACTTTTCATTTATGATATTCCCTTTATTTCATGTTATTGACTAAGATAATAAATATTTTTAGAAAATTAATGTGTTATTTACTCTTAAAGTTCACTGATCAAGTCTCCCTAACCTTTTGATCAAGTCTCCCCTTTAGTGGGGGATACTTGTGCATAATGTCACTGCCGGAAAATGTACAAATTCAGTCATTAAAATTAGTTTTCACCTCTCAAATTTGTACAAGTATATTGAGAATACTCTAAGAATCGCAACTTAAGTAATTAAATAGAAACAAAGCAAACCATTATTATTATTTTAATAAAATAACAAAACTGTGATCAACTATCCCACCTTTCCCCTATATATATTATTGTTTATATAATATATATATATCTACCTACATATAACAAGTTTTGTATTATATTGTAAAATAAAAAAAATGCGGAAAGGCATCGATGGGTCGAAAACAACTCCAACTTACCCGTTTATCAAGCACTGAATATTTTATCAACAACTACCGTTTTATTTCTTTACAATTCAAATAATAGGTATAATGTGTATCGCACGAAAACGCAAAGCATATCGATTAGTACAAAGTACTGCATTATAAACACCAGCGTGCTTTTTCCTCGACGATAATAACTCCTCTTAAAACTCTGTTTTCTGGACGTTAGAATCACTAAAGTGAAACGCGAAAACCAAAACTGGGCGTTGTACGAAAAATAACGTTGCCCCGTACCAGAAGCCGATCGAAGACACGAACTTCCCTGATTTAAACTACCCTCCGTTGACCACCAAATCAAGAGAGTCTTTCGCTCTCGAGACGGAGAGCATTTCGGCACACGCGGCTGACATTGCTACGAAAAGCGAGACGTCAGACATGGAATATTTACGTAACGCGGCAAAATCAACTGGGAACGCGGCGAACAGCTACCTACTCCAATTCATGAATCATGAGGTAAACGAAATAGAGGAACACAACGGATGTTATATACAATACATATATATCCGCGAAGTGAGCTGCTGTTTCTATACGCACCGGTCCTCGTCCTCGATGACATCCACCATGTCGATCATGACCATTTTGACAGTAGTACACCGTTTAACTCTCGAGGCAGGTCGCCGTGACGCTCGCGTTTACAACTCCTTTAACACCAACCGCGCAGTCTACTTCTATTTCGTCCTTCGATCGTCGAGCGGGCGTGTAGTCTCGGCCAGTGACATCGGTTCAGAAGATAGCAACGGGGCGAACTCGATAAAAGTCTGAACGTCTTTGGACGGGATAAGATTCCAAGTCACGAGGAGCACGATCTGACACTGCGCGAGAAGAAAGAGAGAAGCGAATGCGCGTATCTCGTTTGGAAGAGGGACGATCAACGGAACGATCGTTCGCGAGCAGCCGCAACACACTGAGCCGCTTGAACGAGGGAGACGAGGCTATGAGGCGGCGAACGACCAAGGAGGCATCGCGTCTTCGTCGGCTTCGTGGGCGCGCGCCTCCGCCGGCTGCGTCACGGCGCCTGCTCGCCGTAGGGTACTACGTGTTCGATGAGTAAAACGCCACCGCGGAGGAGGGGCGCGATTTGCGGACTGGTTATTACGTACGATTTCGAGGCGTCGACTAATTGCAGGGAAATCGTTCTGCCACCGTGAAAGGATCGATACGCTGTATTTTTGAGTTATACCGAGTACGCGAATTCTTACTACGGAGTACCGTCTATCAATGAGGAGATGCACGGCTCATGTTTACTGCTACTGATATTTAGAATTGGAGCCAATTTTGCAGTTGACTGATAAATATAGTTTTATAGAATTGATTAATTACGAGAATGGAGGTTGATTCATTTAAAGAAGATGAGAAATTCTTCCATACAATAAGTTCGATTGTCACCAGAGAATGCTATGGGCCGAGGGAAGAATGTGTGGCATAATTTTCACGATAAATATGTTTAATGACAAAGTTCCTTTCTAGCTGATTCGAACGTTTTATTTTGAGACGTACAATGCGGAACCAAGCATTATTGAACTGTGTTGGCAGAAAACTAAATCACGTATAAACGTGCGGAATGCAAAGGCTTAAAGATATAGGTATTATTGGGTTAATAAACTGATTTGGTCAAGTGTTATTTGTAGATATTTATACATTAGCTTATTTCAATAAACAAATACTTCGATTAAGTCAGTTTACTATTTAATTCCTAATTAGATAATTTTTTGCCATGTCTTAAAAGATTAACAGGATGTATTCTTTACTTGTAATGGCTCTAAGACTTTTTAGTATCAAATTCTATAGATTGATGACAAGATTCTACATACTTGATCAATAGCAAAGATATTATTCTAGTAGTTTTAAACAATCGATGGATTAAGATTTTGAAACAGAATTCTGAGTATAACGTCCCACGAATCGACAACATGCGTGCTACATACAATTACTCACAAAAGTGTCTATTCACTGCAAACTTATAACATATTTTACATATTTCATCAATGTTAAACTGAGAATTTAAAATCCTACTTCACGTTAGTATAAACCTGGATTAATTCACTTTTAGCTAGTACCATCTACTAAAGAAATGCTCAAACACATTTTGGTATAATGATGAAACTAAATAATCGCAAATTTCACAAAAAACTAGTTCAATCTATGTGTGATTGTATGCCGAATATTATTTCGGTTTAATTAATTTCATATAAAATAAATATTCAATTACACGAATAAATATATCTTTTTTAATAAACTGTGTATAAGCTTTTAATTGAATTCATCCTAATCTAAAGTACCATCAAACAAGGTTGATACTAATGTAAATTAGGATTAGTAATTCTAACTTTAACACTGATTAAATATATACAATATAGTTATGTATGGGATAGGCGGATACTTTTGTGAGTAACTGTATGTGAGACTAATTTTGTTTACTTTATCAAATTAAAATAATAAGCAATAAAGATCATGAATTCTATCTATCGCAGATAGAATGAATTGTGAACATTTGATAGTACAATGCTCAGTATGTGCTCTATTTTCTTGGATTTATTAATATTATTTACCTATTGAATACGTGTGCAGGTCGATAACATTTTATTTTAGAATTCTCATTCATTAATTATAGAGGTGTAGTTAAATCAATCTAGAAGTATCAATAAGGGTACAATTTCAACTTGCAAATAACTCTGAATTTCCAGAGTTCAAAGGTCAATTGAATTTTACTTTGGGATCCATTTTGTAGTTTTCACGATTCGTAGGAATGTATTTTAAAAAATATTAAAATACATTCCTGAATATTCTGCGATATCAATCAATGATACGTTTTATTTTCGATCGCTCCGGGAGTTTTTAACAAAGAATTCCAATAGGTCAGCCATACAAAATTTTGTCAGTTGATATACCTATTAAATGTCTACGGTTTATGTAAAAATGTTTTTATTTATGGTTGTTTTGTACTTAATATCATGGCTCACTTCTATGCTATTTATCATAAATTGTGTAAATACCATTTTAAATGAAGTTTTTAATTCTCATATGTTCAGGAATTCTAAGCACAAGAATTTCATGAATCAACGCTATGTATAATATACACTTGACACCAGAATGTTTAGAATTGCGCAAGATTATCATATTTAGTCTGATTGCATTGCACTAACTAAATATGAGAATAATAGTATTATAAGATAGATAAGAAATATTTCCACTGATTCTGACGTTTAATTCCATAGCATTGATTACTTATAAAAATATTGTTTAGATTACCATTAAAAAATGAATACAATATCTTTTCAAATTTCAATAAATCCACCAATTTAAAGTATAAAAATACATTTATGGTTATATCTATGTTCATACGACGCAAAAATCGTTTGAGAGTACTAAATGCTAATTCATTGGTGCATGACTATGTAATCATGCTGAATAATAACTGACAGGATCTTGATACCAGATTGCATGTAATTTCTATTTGATTTCTTAACATTGACTGAGGTAATCACTTAGAAAAAATTTACAGTTCGGGCGAGTCATTATTTCGAAACGAATTAATTTCACACAAGTATTGTTTCGATAGTTTAACGCGAAACTGCTCTACCCTTTCACATTTCTGGCTCGAATGATTTTTATCTATTACAGCTTGACTGCACAACACAGCTGCGAGTTGATCCTTGAATATCTTACACTTTTAGAATACAAACAAAGTTGAGTAACTCCTGCTAGCAAACATTAGAAGCGAATGAAGTTTATAACTGTAGGTGTAATAGTAAAACAGCTTTTTTGTGGTGAAATTACTATTTTCCAATTTCTGTGCAAGTTACTTCACGTAGAATAAATAAGAAAGGTAAGTCACTTATTATAGGTAACCATTGTAAATTCACAATTCGATAAAACAAAAATACAATATTCAAATTCTCAAAACGCGACGTTGCTTCAAAATTCATACAGAAAGTTATGGTATTGGGAGATTAATCATCGATTACGCACTAAACTCTATTAATTTTAGCCTTCCTTGAATTCATAGTGTGTATAAATGGTTTGGAATTCCTCTACGGGCCGGAAGTATAATTTTGCCATTTCCTCGAGAAACTTAGGTCATAAGAAAGGTTTCCCAGCAGCCTAGCATACCTTCTGATGCATACTCGCGCTATTATTACTTCGAAGATGACGTAACTATGATGTACTTTTAATTTTGATAATAATTTAACGAACATTAAAGAAAGGACTCTATTTTAAACCTATCCGGTTTACTGGAACAGGTACGGTTGCCTGCATCATTAAAACAGTAATTTCCACAACAGTTACGATTGATTTTCATTGGCGAGCATACATCAAACCTTGTACAAGTATAAGTGTTCGATTGTGTCCACAATTTCGCGACCGTGGCCTCGATTAAAAGTGAATTCAAGGCACCTTTCGACGAAATAACCAATCCAGCACGCTCCTTCGTCGAAATCAGGAATTTACGGCACGTCTTTAATCGGAAGGAAGAGCATTGAATATCGCTCGTTTTCTTTGAATTTACCTTTTACTTCTTGAAGGCTCTAAGCGTAAGATTTTGAACCGTTCAAAACTATACTTGCGATTTTAAACGTGACTAATATCTCTTAATACATCTACATCCGTAGCAGCCGGGAAACGTAAAAACGCTAAAAATACGACCAACATCTACTTCAAATGCAGCATTTTCCATTCTCGCGAAATACGTAGGTATGCAGAAGATCATTCTTAACGGCGCCAAATATTCCGTCATCAGCAGATGTCTAAACCAATGTTTACCGCTTTCGCGTAAAATAAACTATGTGTACGCGGCATGACAGACGCATGAACATCGCTATAGAACAGCTGAATATGGGGTGTGTCTTTCCTCTTGTTGATACAAGCTCAGAAGTTAAACTATTAAATCCGTTCCACGGACGGTGTAGCTCATTCAATTTCAAACTAATGTCGTCCTGATAACAGGCTGACGGCAACAACATCTCAAACTTATCTTGTTTGATACGTTACTGAAATCATGCGCGTGATTTATTTCGATGACGCAGTCACTTTGTTCACGTGTCAGCCACAACGTATTAATAAAGGCAGGCAAAATGTTTCATAAATTTTAGACGATTTTTCTTCAAATACTCTTCGATATTTTCATCCGCGCCGTACTGCTTTTGGGCAAAGTAACGAGTTAGTGAGTATAGAAAGGTTACGGGGACAGTTCAATTGGTGGTATTGCTGACAAGGACTGTGTATACAAAGCTAGACGGTCTTCTTTCAATAATGAAAGGAAACCAATTCATTAATCGGAGGAAGATCGATGTGTTCTCAATTGGAAGAAACGTGCATACAATGAATGGTACTTATAGTGCCTTGGAGAGCAGATAGAAACAGCTGACATAGACATCTATCAACTTTTTAATTTATATTTCAATAATCTGATTATTCTATTTGTATACCAAAAAAAAGTTAGGAAATTAATTAAATAATAAATTGCTTCTATTTATACTACTTCAATTACAAAATTGTTTTGCCAAAAATCGAAATTTTTACTATTATTTAAAATCTACGTGTATTGATAGATGTGTTTTGCTTAACAGCTCGATTACAATTTTTGGATGATAGTTGTGTACACATACGTGTAAATATAGAATTTGCTATTTTACGCTCATTGCTAGTATTAAGATATTAACTTATCGATAGCAAAACGTTGCTTACTAACCGAAACATTTGTGCAGCGAGTGTCGGTATGAAAGAATCCTGTGTTCGATAAGTAAGTAATTTCAATTTTCGAATTCACGAAAGACGTTTGATCGATTGATAAAATGTCAAAAGAAAGAGAACACTTTACCGGTTAAAATAATTATTAAATAGATCTGAACTGAATTATACATGACTCGCAATTCATTTGCTGTGAATCATGGGACATTAATAAATTGATGTGTCCTTGACGAAGGAATCAATGCGTAGATCCCAATAAGAACGCTAGCATACAGAAATAGCCCTATAGAGCACTTGCCTAGCCTGAAATAGCACTGTGACGCGCAAAGACGATGTTGATTTCGTATGAAACTGCAGTGGTGGGATATTGTATGAATGAAATTTTGTATACTTTACAAAACACCTAACTGCTTTGGCACAAATATACGAAAACCGATTGCATCTACATTTGCAATATAACGTGGTTCTAGTTTATGGATTGCAAAGATCCATATAGTTTTCTATTTCTACAACTGCTACTTAATGTTTCGATATTTGATGTTAGAATGAAAGTTTTACGCGAATAAAGGAGAGTGTAAAGTGGAGAAATACCTTTCTTTCTGCTGCATTTGTTTTAGCATAATATCCGCGAGTGGATCTGCGGGTGGTCTTTCTCCGAGAAGTCTCTGTCGGTCTAAATCACCCTGCATCTGCGCGAATGCGTGTTCGCCGATGTTTACGGATGTCTCCAACTGTGTGGACAATTCTACGCTTTCGTCACCTATAACAGGGGAAGGTAAACGGTAAACCATCATTGATCACTTCCGCCGGGGAATGAGTTTATATACATTTCATAAAATTTCTAGAATTTTAGGAAAGAAATTAGTACTATTTTATATCTACCGTGTAAAGCATGCTGCGGATTGTCTATGATTCTGATTTGCCGATCAGGGACGAGAGGTTCTCCATCCATTCCACCTATGTCGTTCGGGAGCTGCCAACATGCATTATCTTGTTCTGCTAAATTTCTTGGGAAGTAGAGTGGAAGAAGAACTTCGTAAATTCCAAGGTCACACGGCTCCAAAACGAATATGATGCATGTAACAGAATCGCCATATTGTTCCAAAAATCTTCTGATTGTTCCTGTTAGAACACAGAATACAGAGTTATTTATATTTAAAGTATTAAATAGATTTACAAAATCTATATTAGTGCACAATAATACATATTATATACTTACTAAGCGCTATGTGTGCTCCTGCATCAGGGGGATAATTCCGTCGGACTGAATTAATTACTGGTAGTGCAATTGTATGCAAACCAAGCTCTCGTGCTTTCTGTAAAACATTTCTGCAACAAACAAGAAACGATCACATTGTAATAAATTCCGGCAGTATGCGTGCTGATTGGGTTCGACCGTTCGCATCGACAGAAATCAGAGGAAGTATATAGTTAGAACTTTATATTTTACACGCATGATTAGGGTTTGCTTCGAACAGTCTGACAAGGACAATGGGATATACTGATTTGTCCCGTTAAGGGGGGAGCCCTATTTAGGACGCTAGGAATAAGGTGATTCTTGGGAATTTTTTTTCTAAGAAACTGTTAAGCGGATCTTTTCAAAACTTTCAGGGTATTTTATTTCACAGTCAGACAATAAAAATTAATTTTTACGTTTTAAAGTCTTCGGTAGAAATGGAGATATATATGAAGACGTTCGTTAAGACTCGCGCGCCGGAGTTGCAAATTGGCGATTGTAATGGTGGCCCCATTTCTTCCCTGAAATAAAAAAACCAAGGATTTTCTTATTTCTAGTATAATTACATTGTCGATGAACCTGAGACATTGATAAATAAATTAAATTGAATAACTCTTTTTCCATAAATAGTACGAAATATCATTGGGCAGAATCGTAACTTTTTCTTTCAAATCCCACCAATTTGTCAACTTTTAACTTTTTTTTCGTTTGTTAGGTTCATCGACAATGTTATTATACTAGAAATAAGAAAACCCTTGGTTTTTTTATTTCAGGGAAGACATGGGGCCACCATTACAATCGCCAATTTGCAACTGCGGCGCGCGAGTCCTAACGAACGTGTTCATATATCTCCACTTCTACCTCACACTTTGCAACGTAAAAATTAATTTCTATTGTTTCAATGTGAACTAAAATACCCTGAAAGTTTGGAAAAGATTCGCTTAACAGTTTCTTAGAAAAAAATTCCCAAGAATCACCTCATTTCTAGCGTCCTAAATAGGGCTCCCCCCTTAAGGAGACGACGCTGGGGGTCAAGCCGTCCCCTTAAGGATGTATTGGACCTATTTTCAAAATAGTACCAAGTTGATGAAAAATTGTGAGTTTGTTCTTTTTAATCTTCCTGATGTGCTCCGAAAATTTTAAACGAATTCACTAAACGGTTACTGAGTTATAACGATTTTAATTTTCACTGTTTTACACGTACTCTTATGGAAAGAGACGATCTTGACGGATAAACCATCTGAAAAAATGTTGAAGAAATAGTACTAATGTTTTAAATTTTTTTGTACATGCAGTATATGGGTAGATGAAAATATGTGCCGAGTTTCAATTGTTTTCACTACACCGTTTTAAAGAAATAAATTATAACTTGAGAAAATTGTGAATTCTGGGCATTTTCACTGCCAAAAGTTTAGCAAATAATGCTTGCGAGAGCATTTGTAAAGTGAAAAATACCTTCCTAGGATTAAAAATAAGACTCCAACTGTCGTTCCAATTCCTTACATCTAGATTTACTATGCGTAAGACGTGTAGATCTTAGATAGACGAATAGACGTGTTACATCTAGATATTCAAGTATTTCAAATTTCATATACTTTTGTCTGATATTGTACGTCCGATACATCCTTAAGGGGGCAGTGGACTATGAGATACGTAAAATCGTTAGTTTCTTTGACACTAATTTACTTTGATACCAAATAATTGTTATAGTTGTGCTTTTCACAATCTCTTGTGGGCACGTTTGCGAATAATTACAAAAAATATCGTCGCAATGTATAAAATTGTCGAAGTTATTAATCGTTGAAGATAGCCCTGTATGGCGCGCCACTACAGGTGGTGTATATAGATTCAGGTGAGCCAATCATCTGAAAGCAAAATGTTTTGGGCCGAGTACTTTATACACTAAAATCTACAGTGTGGAAACTTGCCGATGAATTTGAACAAAAATTGTGGAAGTTACACACGAATAAATTTTTTCCCCATAGTTTTACGAATAAAATCGTGTTTAATCAGTTATAAAATGTTTTATAAACATCCAGTGTTGATGTGGGAATTCCACTCTGTAGAGGGAAGGAATTCTACACGTCCAGTAAAAATTTCAAGTGAAAATATTTATTGATTCAAGAGTTATGATCTACAACGTGTCTGAAAACGGTGTTTCGAGAAAAACGGTTTCAAAGTTAAGCCTCCTATGACAATACCGCTCTGCGACACCGTTACTGGACGGTGCGCTGCTATAACTTCTACAATTATTGTAAGACTTTCAGAATCAGTTAAAAAAAAAGAATCAATTTCTTGAAGCTGAAATAGTCCACTACCCCCTTAACAAAACGCTATGCTATTCGGCTCGCCTTTCGTCTTTGCATTTTCTTTTAGTAATACGATGCCGCCGCTATCTCGAACGAAATTTGTCTTAGGGCTGTCGCGTGCCCTCTCGCTCACTCTCAGTCTCTCGCACTCGCCGCGGGGACTACAAAAGAAGTAGCGGGGACAGAAATATTCTCTTAACGGAACGGAGGGCCCGTCCCCATAATGGGACAACACTGTACTGACAGTGAGCGAAAAGGTGCAACAACGAAGGACCTTCGACCTACTTCCAGGTGAGAGGAATAAGCTGTGTGTGCGACACATGTCATACACTAATGAAAATCGAAATTTTCGTATTTCTCAACAGATCTCCGTGACAGCATTACAGATTGCTTGGTGAGTGCTCTCAATGAAAATGAGTCCAAACACGACATAATTCGGACTTCCCTGTCCTACAATCCAAGCAGAGCCGCATTTATACTTCAGGAGGCGCAACATCATTATGAGGCCTCAAAAGAATAAGCCTATTTCTATGGCTGTGTGGTATATGTACTCAGATGTAGGGAACAAAATAGCTATTACCCCAATGGTTTTTTGCCTCGTTCGTTGTACGCTCGCGTACATGAATGGTATGCAATACAGCAGTTCCTGATACATCGTTTTATATTTTAGGGAAAGAATTATGTACATATTACAAATGGAGGCATGAGGCGGCCTCACTAATTTTCCAGCCGCCTCTAGTTTCTTTATTATGAATTTAATATTTAAAAAAAAGTATTTTTATTTTGCAGCTATGTATAAGTAGGCTGTTTTTCATATTGTTGTTTGTGAGGAGTAAGGTTTTAAAATGTGGCCCCACAGAGAGTGAGTCTCCAGCTTGCACCTTGTGGCAAATGCGACCTCGTTTCCAAGTGTGATTACGTATTACATATAATTAAAGATGGACCGAATTATATCGTGTTTGAACACATTTTCATCAGGAAAACCTCACTGATCTATCGGCAATGCTGTAACGAGGATCAATGAAAAATATAAATGTTTTAATTCCCTAAAGTGGATGTTTCAGCCAGAGCTTGAAGACTGTTATAATATTGATTTCGGTTCTCCAAACGGTTATGAAGAACCGAAATTTCCAACTATTATCTGTTTCGGTTCCTATTTCCCTCCTCATATCGGTTCCATAACCGTTATTTTTTCGGTTCTGGAATTAATTTTTGTACCGCTTTTCCCTAATTGATATCATTAATTATTATCGTAGCTGCAGATTACTGTATATGTGCAAATTTTTTTACAAAATCCTTAGAGAAAAAGGAGATACATTTATACATATCAGGTACATATTTTGTACATTCACACACACACTATATTATTCAGAATAGGAAGTTGAAAGTTTCTCCTGTTTCTATAAGGATTTTGTAAAAAATATGCACATATATGCAGCTACAATAATTAATGATATCAATTGGGGGAAAGTCGATACAAGAATTGATTCTGGAACCGTTTTCGGAACCGATATAGAACCGAAAAAATAACGATTATGGAACCGATATGAGGAGGGAAATGGCAACCGTAACCGAAACAGATAATACTTGGAAATTTCGGTTCTTCATAACAGTTATTTGGAATAAATGTTCCCCATAACCGTTTTAATCGGAACCTTTATATAACAGTTTTAAACTGTTATTTTCGGAACCGTTTCAAGCCCTGGTTTCAGCTCACACGAGGACTTCATTGTTTTCGGCTGCCTGAGGACGAAGAATCGCTTGTAAAGAGTAAGCAAAACAAACGGCGGGGGTGGTCAGAGTCGGGCAAGTTTTATTTCGAAAAACGAATAAATCTGTAGCGTTATTCGAGCCAGATTTATTCGAAAAAAACTTATTCGATATGTTATTCGAAAAAACATATTCGATATTTTATTCGAATAGAAAATTATTCGAATAACGCCCAACTCTGGGGTTAGTCTGCAAGCCTAGAACTCGGGAATTCAGCATGCATAGGGTAAACGCACCAATAAATGAACACTTAATGCTAATGAATGAACACTATTATAAAATTATGTTTGCAGCGCGATTGATTCCACGTGCTGCAAAAATTGTTTGAATACGAAGCAAGAAATTAAAAGAAGTCTCTAATTAATTAGCTGTTTATTTTAATAACTTATTTTACTCATTTTAATAAAAAATGGTCATTCATTGGTACGTGTTGATTTACTGGCACATCCACCCTACAAAGGGGGAGTACTGTATTCACTTTAAGCGTAAATGGTTCAGATTTTGATAAAAACATTTACCTGTAGCAACAGTGCAATGTATTTTGTGCTGCTGTTTGATATTTCACATTATACACTGGTCCAACAGTGTGGAAAATGAAACGTGCAGGTAATCCATGCCCTTGCGTCACTCTTATCTCACCAGTTTTGCATTCTGTAAATTATTACCATGAAATAATAATACCCAATAAATCCTACTTCTTTCTCTATTTGTTCATTTGTGGCTTTAAACATAATATAAGGATAAAAAAAGAAACATCTCCATAATATAAATTATTTGCAAGATCTGTTATAACTGCTGACTCATATCCAACCCACACCTTTTACTTCGTTAAACATTTCCATCTTAAGCGCTGACCCAGCTCGAGCAAATATTCTTTGGCACATAGGACTGTTATCATCTAATGTTTCGTTAGTGGAATTCACCACTGCATCCACTTGTAAAACAGAAATATCCCCAGTCCTGAAACAAAATGCGGCTGTAACATTTCATAAAACAAAAGAATGTATTGCTTTGGTAATTATGTTGGTCTTACCATAGCGCGAGTTTGTTGTTAAGTGCTGGTTGGCAAGGGAAGGGGCTTATGGTATGATGCGATGGTTCTCCAATGGAATTGGAGTAATCTGTGAACCGATGTTGGACTGGGAAGTCGGACCATCTTTTCAACGAGCCCGTCTCCACCACGTCCAGGGCAACGCCTAAAGGTTCCATGAGCCTCATTCAGCTGAAACCAAAATGTCCTGCTACTCAAATTTATCTTAACCTTCTGTAATAAAAAATACACATCAATCTCTAATCCACACGTTCTCAAAATATACCTTATTTACAAAGTTACTATCTCCACCAATCACGAAAAAATCCCAACCTCATTTCGCCCGTCAACTAACGTTTAAAACGAACTTCAACAAATTTTCCATTAGTTCTTCGAAACTTTTAAGAGCTACTACACATCGTTTATTTACGAAAGTCGAATTCAGTTTGCCATTCTCCCACGCGAAATGTCACGCTGACATTCAGCGCGCAGGCGCAGAGTGTCATCACGGTGCCGCGAAATTTGAACCGAATTCCGACCAAACGATATGTAAGGAAAATACACGTGTCGTATACTCGAACGCGAGATGGGATTGCAGAGCGTGCGGATATCGTAAATCATATATGTACGTAAGAAGACAATGTCCAGGAACTTGGGCCAATTTATTGGGATCGTAAAACGCCGAGAGACATCAAGGACAACAGAGCTGACGAAATATATACTTGCTGACACGAACTGTCTTCAATATCGTGGAAACCTAAAAATAAACAATTCCATCGATAGAAATCTAGGGCGCACCCCAGGCTAACGGGAACAGCGGGCTTCCAAGGACGTAACCCCGATCGGAAGTTACGAAAAACAACTTAATTCGTGGCGATCGCGCCGCCCTACGCGCAAACACTCGCGCTGCCGCGCGCTCGGGCTAGCCTGTGTGCGATCCACGTACAAAGAACCCGTGACCCGTGTTGGGCAGAATGCAGGCTTCCCTAATGGCAAGGAGACAGAGCTTGGCGCCGTCTGTCCTGTCGCGGAACTTATATCCTGGCAACCCCATAAAGAACGGGATCATTGAACTCCCTGTGCTAGTAGGTCCTTGCAATCAATTTCAACGGTAAATTCATGCAACCACCTGGGGTTTCAGATGCCAATATCGAATACCAGGGTGAATTACGTCAATCGGTGTTTCAGTTTGGCATAAGAGTAACAACGTATCTCAGAATGTTATATAATCCTTCGTAAGTAATATCTAAATATGTCTTATTCGTTCTAGCGTGAATAACGGTACAAGTGAATTTTTCCAAATTAATCACGATTTTGCAATGGTATTCGATTATCAGGCGGTTCGTAAATTGTTATACAATCTGGTCTGGGAGTGATTCACGTGGAAAAGTAAGTAGAAATCTAATTTTCCAGAGAAATGGTTGATACAATAGAACTATTGTACTTTGCAATTCGATATATTCGTAGTTTTAATAATACCAACTACACAAAATAGGTATACTAACAAGGAGAGGTTCCCAGGTGTCCGCCTCCGGTTGCTTTGGTTTTTACATATGTTTTAGAGGACCAAAAAATAACATATACGCGTTTCTTTTATTGCGGCCCGTTTTCATATTTAGGGGGTGACACCACCCCTCAATGTTATAAGATTTTCAGGTATTCGTCTCCGATTGCTTTGGTTTTTGGATATGTGTTAGAGGACCGGAAAAATAGGAAATATGTTTCTTTTTATTTTGGCCCGTTTGCATGTTTAGGGGGTGAAACCACCCCTCAAAATTCATAAGGGGTACAAAATTGTGTTGAATAAAACTTTATATAAATTTCATTTGCGTTATAACTTGCTGTATGAATGATGTTCTTGTCACCAGTCACCGTTATTAGGGGGAAAACTACCAAAGGGGTGGTTCACCTCTTTGTCAGTAGCGATGGGAGATCATAAAACCACTGATGTGTCTTCCCACAATAATTTATGTCCAAGGTTTTTTTTAAGAATTTTATGATTTTTTTACACATTTCAAGTCTCACAAATGCGCAGTTAAATCATTACGGGTAGTTTGCCCCCTATTAACGGTGACTGACGAAAGTTTGTGACGCAAAATTTGTATCAAGTTTTATGACGCAAAATTTGTATCAAGTTTTATTCAACACAATTTTGTACTCTTTATGAACTTTGAGGGGTGGTTTCACCCCTTAAACATGCAAACCGGCTACAATAAAAGAAAACGTATATTTCTTATTTTTCGGTCCTCTAAAACATATCCAAAAACCAAAGCAATTGGAGACGAACATATGAAAATCTTTTAACTTTGAGGGGTGGTTTCACCCCTTAAACATGCAAACGGGCCACAATAAACAAAAAGTATATTTCTTATTTTTTGGTCCTCTAAAACATATCCAAAAACCAAAGCAATTGGAGACGAACACATAAAAATATTTTAACTTTGAGGGGTGGTTTCACCCCCTAAATATGAAAACGGGATATAAAAAATACGTATGTCTTATTTTTCGGTCCTCTAAGACATATCCAAAAACCAAAGCAATCGTACAAGATATAGACATACATAGAACCTAAAATACGAGAACCTACCCAAAATATATAAATCAAATGGCACATATTCGGGATTCAAATTTTGTATTAGAGTGAAAGATGATTACAGCTCATAAAAGCATTCCAAGTATTCTTTTAATGTGAATCTGAAGTAGAGTTAATAGGAAATTGGTCTATATTTAGCAATAAACGCAGCTTTAGGATGATTTTTCAAACTATATAATTGAATATTAGTGAGAACTGTGTTAAGGAACTGCTAAATTTTAAAAGTACTTTACTTCAAAGACCCTTTTGATGTTGTAATGGAGTTACTGAATTTTTTCCGACTTCGTCACATAATTTCTTGATGGAATTTAAATCTGGACGTTATGATGGATATGGCCACATTTCTGGGATAGGTACTGCACAGTATTCCTGCGCTTCAACTCGTTTTATTGGAAGCACAAATCTTCTGGCAGATCTGTATGTGGCTTATTGTATATTCTGATTTGTCGCTGCTAAAAACTTCTCTCTGATTTCCACATGAAAAAATCTTTATTCAAAAACGAATCATCTTTATTGATAAATTGCTTGACAAAATCTAAACGGAGGACTCTTTTCCTGCTAATACAAAACACATTCCTCGAAATTCGAGCATTAGAACTGTTGTTTCTGAACATTCTCCAGTACAATTTTCGATGATATTCTCTGTTAAACTGCATAGCGACTATTAATACCATTTCAGGTTCAGAAATAAGAGGATCGTGATTAATTTCTGATATTACGATTCTTTCATTTCTTTCAATTAACCTTTTCGGTCGACATAGCACAATTTATTTTTTATGTTATCTCCATTTTTGCATTCATTAATAGTATAATGGCCAGAAAATTTCGTTTTATTTACAATTTGTGCATTTTCGCTATACAATTCGCCTTGACGACTGTAAGCTTTCTTTCACTTTTCTTCAATTCTGATTTCTTGCAATTCATCCAAAGACAATTAGAAAAAAATTTTAAAAATAAAAATAAAACCGACTTCAAAAAAATAAAATTGCAATAAAAAGTAAAAAATAATTTTTTCCCTTATTTAATCTACGACTCTCATATTTTTTAAGTCGGCACCAGATTTACACAGTGCAAATGATGAGGCACCGACTCAAAAAATGTGAGAGTCGTAGATTAAATAAGGGAAAAAATTATTTTTTACCCTTTTAGTGCAATTTTATTTTTTTGAAGTCGGTTTTAATTTTTAAATTTTTTTTTTATTTTTAACTTTTTAGTTTTATATATATTGACAACATGCTGATGAGATATACGCGTACGTACATAAAATAATAATAATTAGGTAACAATAGTCTTTATTATTAACCAGAACTGGCAAAGTATTGGGCCAATGTTGATGCAGTGTAGGATGGGACCACTGGGGCATCGCCGTCTTTCGAATAAAAAAAGGATCATCAAAATCGACTCACATGCTGAGGAGTTATGCGGGCACAAACATAAAAAAAAATACAAACGGGTCGAATCTATAATATCCTCCTTGTTGAAGTCGGTTAAAAATAAGGTAGACTGACTTGGTATGTACAGAACGAAGTAAACATGCTTATACAGTTTTCATGAAAATTTCTTTGAATTTTTTTCCACGCATCATATGCAGTGGTTTCATACAGAATTCAAATATTTTTCTCACTGCAGTGAGAAACTTGTAACCCAAAATATGTTTGTCGATTTTGGTGTAATTTACATAGGTATTTTCGCTATTAATCATTGTTCCATACAAATATCTACTATATTGTAATTTTGTATTGACTGGATACCTTCGTATCTGCACGACTTTTGTTTGGGGACTTGATTTGTGTTTACCTACAGATTGTTGCTTATGAGGCCACATTAAATTAATCATTTGCACTGTAGACATAATAAATTTTAATAAATTATTTTGGCATTCAGAGCTTAATGTGCGAAATGTGCAACTTTGTTTGCAACATGAACAATCCTTTCAACAATTTTTATAACAGATAACATTTGGAAATTGTTGGAAATTGTGCTAAGCTTATTGAAGTAAACCCACGGTAACATAGTTTCGTATTCTAAGTGATTTTCCTCAGACACAACACAATGAGTAAATAAAATATAGGTATCTAAACATTTTACAAATTGGAGAATTGGTGGTTAAAATCGCATGTTTGAATAATTTGGGGTATTACATATATTGCACGATTTTTAGAAGTGCCACTTTAAATCGGTCTGTTGTTTTCGAACCATTGTTTCTATCGAGATAGTTTTGCTTAATTCGTCCCGTGTAAACTGTCGTTGTTTTCCAAAACATATCGCTGTGAAAACACGCCAAAATCGCGCACAGGATACAAATCCCTCGGCGTGAAAATATGTCGACGCCAGTCAAAGTGTTCAGAGAAAAATCTGGTAGCAATGGAAGTTCGTGATTTTTATTGAGAACTTTGTTCATTTTTCATAGAAGGGATATGAATAATCTTAAGGTCAAGAGAATTTAAAGCGTTTACTGAAAACATTATCAATTTCCCATGCGAGGCATACCTATGAAGAATTTGAAGACCACGAGAACATGAATTTCGTATTCACAATGTATTGTTACAGATCATCTTTACGTTGATAATTTCTTAAGCTACAGTTTGAGATTTCTTTTCTACTTTGAGAGTAATTCGAGCTTCTATTGGCATACAGCCATTTATCAACAATCGCTGCAAAACTCAGTAAAGGAAATATAAATATTGTAAAAAAATGTATAAAAGCGAAATACTGGCGAGAGAATAGAAACTGAGAATATTAACATTGTAGAAGATTAAAATTTTGTCAATAACCGACATAGCCCGACAGCATGGAACAAGTTACACATTTTATAGTTCTACGTATACTTCTCAAGGCACGAGCGTCTCAAGTGTGGAACACAATTCCCATCGATCGCATAAATGAATTATAATATTTACATTACAAAGTTTCTAGTACAATTAACTTCTGACAAATCCATTTTATAGGGGAATATAGTTTACAAACAGTTTAATATCAAACTTATGTTTCGCGTTATGCGAAAGTACTAAAAATTTCATATTGTTCACTTTCAGTAAGACAAATTAAACAATGTTTAAAGTCTATAATTTCTGTATCAACCAACTCCAGAAGCAATTTTTATTATTACTATTATTATTATTATTATTAAGTGAAGAAAAATACCTATGTTCTTAAAAAATGATGTACTTTTTCCCTTTCATAACTATTCGATGCTGTTTAAGATTTTAACCAAATTTTGTGCAGTCTTCACCCCGTAAATATTACAAGTTTACATCATAAGTTACTGGTAAAAAGAATTCGGCAAATAGTAACACTTGATTATTAATATTTAAGGAGTTCCTTATAGTATAATCAAAATACATCGTTCTAAAGAATGAAAGGTTCATCTACTGGGTTGTAGTACGAAACGTACTGGAAATTATTTATTAGGCCTCCACTTAAAAGTTCTACAGTATCTACTGGAGACATAATAATTATTCATTTCTGATATTCATTTCTTTCACTCTCCGGACACAATATAATCCTTTAACGATATTGAGGAATATAGTAGCATGCACGCGTAATTGGAATGACCTGATAAAGCTGCACCCTCGCAAATTCACTTTAACCTTTGTCCATCGCGAAAGGAGTTAATGTTTTGATCTATTCCAAGCACAAAGGTAGATTCAGCCAAAGTAATCGGCTGTAAAGGGTCCTCCTCTTTTACCATCTCTATCCTTGAAGTTGCATTCGAAATCAGGTCCCATCCATCGCTTTGAACTAGAGATATCCAAATAGTTTGAGAATTCAAGCGAAGTTGAACTTAGGTCAAATTATTCGAACAAAACCAAAATATCTAACAATAAGTAACTTAATTATTCACGCAAGCTTGACAAAATTCGATCTTCTCGAATGATTTCACGAGCTTGAAAATTTAACTACTTACATTCAAGCTACGCGAATTTAAATAATTACTCAAATCCCATTATTTCAAACTATTCGATTAAACAAGAGTCTTATGAGAATAAACTGAATCAATAGAAGACGAAGTTATTTCAGCAATAGAAGTGTTAGTGTATATTAAGAATAAACCAATGTAAAATAGGTATAGTACCTATAGGCTTTATTATGCGTGGAAGTTAAATTTTTCTGATTCATATAATATTCAGAATACATATATATATGTATGTCTGTATAAGTTGAAAAATTAATAACGATTTTAGATTTCGCGATTAAAATTAGTATTAAGAACAGTGAGTGTTGATATAACATGCACTTATAGTTTGGAATAATATACACTTATATTGAATATACGCCTTAAATAAAATACTCATCCTGATTAAGTAATAATTGCTATTCGGGCTCGAATTTTCAAGTGGTATTAGAATTTCTGAGTACCTCGAATTCGATCGAGTAGCTGGAACAATTCAAGTTATTCATTTGAAATCAAATTGTATGTAGCAAGCCGTTCAAACATTTAAGCCACCCAAATCATTCAAAAAGACCGAATTTTATCAAGTTTATTCGAATATTCAAGCTATTTGAAGTATTACTTGGATAATCGAGTACTTGGCTCGGATCGAAAAAAAAACAAGCTTTACTCGGATTGAATTTCAAGTACTTAAATTTTTCAAGTAAGTATTTGGCAGCTCTACTTTGAACTCCACAGCGCTCACTCCTCTTTTAACATTTTCCATCGACGAACTTTAAACCTATCATTCGCTGAAACAAAGTTACCGCAGAAAATGCATTTTCTACAAGTACTTCGCGATGAACTTCGTATGGTCCTTTTTTTCATGTCTCGTTGCCGTGGTCGACTTCCATATAGGAGAAAAGTTCTCCCTTCCTTGAGAAACTTTCTGTTGCGGATCCAGTGTTTCGTTTTATTGGGAAGTTATTTCTACAGTTTCATTTAACCTTGACGAAAGATAAAGCTGTCTTTCTCGATGGCCTAGATTAAGTAATTATTGATAGGCACCGCTTCTCCTCAACCTCGTGTCTAAAGTTAGGGTATTTTCACACGAGGCACGTGGCTTGCTACTGCTATAAAGAGGACAGCCACACATTTTCAATCAATTGCCCTTTGCCTCCAATTTCACTGTTCTAATGTGGGCATACAGGGCCCCCCTCCAGCGAAATAATTTTGCGATACGCGTTTGGTATTTTGAAAAAATACACAAATTTCCTATCCGTTTATATATGTTTTTAACTAGTACTATTTCTCTCGAGTAAATAGATCAAAGATGACAATTGAGTGGCAGAAAAGTGTCTGAAAAGGCCCTAAGATGAGTGGTAGATACAATTGTGTTTCGGTAGCTAGAAAAAAATGTCTTGTCTCTGAAGACACATTTAATTGGAACCTTTGCACAGAGACACAGAGAGTCCAGCGATTGACAACTTTAACCCACGATCACCTGCCCTTATAGTGGCCAAGACACTGACCCTTTCAACGAACTGACACGCAATGCACTCGCGCCTGAATCTTGCTTGGGAGTATGACATGAGTATGACAGCATAACTGTGTGTAGTATTCAAGCGGCTTTTATGCAAATACTAAATAGAAATAATAACCTGGACCCAAAGTATCAACAGCGTTGTCAAAATACTTTTCCACTCAACAATCTCGATTCTACGATTTTGTAATTGTCCCCGTTTCGAGCGAGCTAAAGAGAAACCAGCCACGAAAACTATCCCAGTGCAAAGCTGCAGAAGCTACTAACCGAATCTGGCTTTCATTTCCCACGTCGCCAGCGCCGAGCTTTCAGACGAGCTTTGTTTCATTTACCACCCACTCAGGCACCTAGTCGCCTTCCTATTAAAGAACAAACGACCTTACATAGAGCTCGCCGGTCAATCGATGTTCCACATTCGAGCAAGGTGAACATTTGCGAGCTACTTCGTGCCCCGCCTCTCACCCTCGCGGGGTTTCGGAGTAAATGCTCCTTCATGCGCGGAAAACGAATGCCCCGTGGACAAAGAGATGAGAGTCATCATCGTGCATTAGTATGCACCGCTGACATTCTTTTTCAGATAGGAGTACGATGGCAAGCGCGTTTCGAAAGGAGCTTTTGCGTCGAGCGTCGTTCACTGTGCTACACACGATGCAGGCTGTGCATGAGATTCCTGACGCACAAAAGTGTATATGCCAGCGTAATTAGGCTCTCTTTATTTAACTCCCAGTAATCTGGAATCTGGTTAATGATGCTTCTCTGTATAATCTGGGTAGAGTTGACGTATCTTCGCTATGTGCAAATGTTTGTAAGCGAAATATTATAGTTCGTAATTTGGTGGTTAAATCATCATTGGATGTTAGTCAAAATCGGTTGGATCGAGTCAGATGTAACTTCGAGTACCTTCCGCAAGAATGAATAACTTTTAACGAGTTACAAACATCCGTGCCTTAACGTTGACAGTATTTACTTTAAGGGGTTACATCTCCACCTAATGGTCCGGAAAAAGCATACAAGTTTATTGTTTTTTTTTTTTTTTTTTTTTTTAGGAAAAGCATAAGTGAAAATCATACACAGTGTTCTTCTACTAAAAGATACATCTTTTAACTATATTATTCTAAATTTCCATGAGACATTGTTATTAACTAAAGGAGATATAGGCTTGGATATGAGTCGTGTTTTTATTTAAGTATTAGTTGGTGAATATTGCCTAGGCCAAACGATGCATTTGAAAGCAAAAATTCGAATAGATTTTAAAAATATATAACTGTCAGACGTACGTACCTGACGTTCTCGTATTTTTAAATTTTGCTTTCAATTTTGCAATAATGGAAATACTTGCAAAGGCTTCTTGTAAAAAAAATTAATTTTTTTCCACCGAAATTCGATATTTCAACTTCAAACGGTTGCCCTCTTTTACAAAAATACAATATTCAAATTCGAAGAACGTACTTCTGAAAGTTATTAATTTTCAAAATCTGTTTGTATGTGCTCGGGCTTTAAAGGTATTACATTAATGAAAATGACTGGAAGGACTTTGATTGAAAATTAGAGCTTTCACCAAGTTTTCCAATGTTTGTAAATTTGGGAATGTTCGACACTTGACGGAGGTTTGCTACCTGACATACATGTTATATTGATGTGTAAGATATCTTGTTAATTTGGTAGCTATAACGTCAGACTTGGTACACATTAAGCAAATGAAATTGCAGAAGTCAGGATTTAAAAAAAAAGATCGGTTCTTTTTTGCTATGTAGATACATACATATGTTGCTTAAAGTGCATATATGTACTTATGTATTACGTAAATGTAAAATAAATTTTAACCGAATGAAAGACACTTTAGAATCTATGGCATTATAAACAATAAGACATTACATATTTTCTTCCCCCTTACAGAGAGCCAAACAATCAAAATAACAAGAATATTTTTCATGTAAAGTCCCAATACAATTTTCTATCAATGGAACCTCATTAGTCTGAATCAACAAACACAAGAATGCGAGTATGTACCTACAGTCATGACTAAGCATCATAGATCGTAAATACATGTTTATGCCAATTCCATTCAACACGATATGCATACAAGATTACAAGTCCTTTCATTAAAATTCCCTCTTGAACGCACGCTAAGCAAATTTATTGGTGCTTTTACCTCTACACGTACTCACACACACATTTGGTCTTCATCATTCTAGGAATTTATTCCGATAGAGTACCTAAGAAGATATCGATGATATCTTTACAATGGATGAAATTATCGCAAAAGTTTAATATTGCTTATGACAAATACATATTACAATACAAGTGCACAAAAAATAGGATATATTGCAGAAGTGTATTTATGTTTCGTCTAAAAATACTCTTCAATTGTTTTCATAATGTTATATTTTTTCCCTTAACCACGTGTATGATATAAACGAATTTTACGAAGCGAATAAATTGCTGTTGGCAATACGCTGGGAACTATTACTCCTTTGCCCATATGATTTCTGTGAAAAATCAACATTCTCATATTCCTTTCTCGCGCGTGTTTACTTTCTCAATTGCATATCATGCATGAAAAACATGAACGGAACCGGTAATCGATATTACATGGGTAGTTTAATCCTTCATTACTGCGAGTACACACGAACGAGCAAAAGTTATAACATGATACTTTAACTTTCGTTACATGGTGGAGCGTACGCTTTTTATCAAACAGCAAGTCACGATGTTTGACGTCGATATTCTTATGGTAAACTAACAAACTTATAATAAATGCAAGTTTTAATTATCTTATAGATCAGCGGTTGCTAATTAGACAATTATGTTTTCCTAGGCGGCGATTCCTCTCATTCCAGGCGATTAACCGCATAAAACCCGCGGGAGATCCTGGACACGTAGGTAGTGGTAAACACGCAAAATATTAACAAATTTACTATTTGTCTTTTGTCCGTTTCCACGGAACACTCCCCGTTTGGTACTAAACATTTTTAGAATGCCGATCTTTATATAGGTAACAAATGAAATTGTTTTGCAGATTCTGGAATTTAATTTGCGTCATAACTTACTGTATGGCTGATGTACTTTTAGTCAGTCACCGTTATTAGGAGGTACCTACGCCACCCGGAGGTGGTTCACCCCTCATTGTCTGACACTGATGTGTCATCATAAAATAATTTATGTCTAAGGTTTTTTTTAAGAATTTTATGAATTTTTTTACACGTTTCAAGTCTCTTAAATGCGTATTTAAACAATTACGGGTAGTTTACTCCCTAATAACGGCGACTGACGACAAGAACATCATCCATACAGGAAGTTATGACGAAAATTAAATTTATATCAAGTTTTATTCAACACAATTTTCTACCCCTAATAAACTTTGAGCGGTGGTTCCACCCCCTAAACATGCAAACAGCCCAAAATAAAAACACACCTCTTTCTTATTTTTCGGTCCTCTATAACATATCCAAAAACCATAGCAATCGGAGACGGACACCTGGAAATCTTATAACTTTGAGGCGTGGTTTAACCCCCTAAATATGAAAACAGGCCGCTATAAAAAAAAACAAACACCTTATTTTTCGGTCCTTTAAAACATATCCAAATACCGAAACCTCTCCTTGTTAGTTTGCTAAGTAGTTGAATGTTTAACCAATTGAATTCCATAAGAAAAGTCTATATGTAGGTATATTCAGAGTTTCCTTATTTTTATCTTAACATTCAATGGTAATTAGGTCTTCCTGGCAGGAACGATGATACAGGGCGGACCAATAAGAATTACCACCTTCAATATTTTTGGAGCAATGGAAGACAATAATTTTTCAGGAAAAATTCGTAACGATTATTTTGCAGGTGGTCGCTGTCGAGCAATTTTTTTCGTACTTTCATGATTTCGGAGACATTCGAGGTGCTTCTCATTGGTCCATCCTGTATTATTAGGTCGGTGCAAAAATTCATTCGCTCTATTGAATCAAAGTCTTAAAGTAAAAATATATTACACGTCTTTTTCACTACCGCTCAAAAGTATTTGATCACGTATAATAGATACGATTGATAGAAGAGAGAATAGAATGTTTTTCAACATGCCTGTGGTCTCATTTGGATATTCATTAGTACATGGCAAACGTTTTATTCTATTCTGTTATCTTAAAAGCGATTTCCGAACAGCAATTCGATTATTATTCACACCTGTAGTCTTCTTTTTTCTGAAGTATACTTAACTGTTGATCAGGGTGGTTCAAACGTTTTCTTGGCAACAAAATATTTTCCAACAATATAGTCAATTATAAAATGTGACATTACTAACACTTAAATGCCATTAAACACATTTGAAGCGAAAAATTAAATATAAACTATTAGGATCTGAACAGTTGAATCACAACAATTATAGCCTTATCACCGGATCCCAGGGGGGAAATTACACATATACTAAGAAGAAAGAAGTGGCAATTTGATAAAGACAAGCAATAATCAACTATGTTAAGTTTTATTCTATTTTCTCCTTTATCAAAGGTATATGTATGTAGCAAGTGCTCAAATACTTTTGAGCGGTAGTGTCGGTATACACATTGTGTTGCGTTGAAATATTTATGACCGTTTAGGAAATACTTAGAAAACCTATTTCTGTTATTATTTTTATATCACTTCATTGTGTTATTGCTTCTTAGTGTATAATGAATTAGGATGTGTATAAGGGTACGTTTATGGTGAAGCTACGATAAACGATCAGAACGACGATAAGAACGAAGCGTTGAAAAACATTACTTAGGTATATTGTTTTATAATGGAAGTGTTCATTGAAGCAGCGAGCAGAGCAACGCTTACTAGATGACCAACGATAAAAGCGTCGAGAAACAAATATTTATTTTTCTTCGCTATTATCGCCGATCTCATCGACATATAATGAGAAACCTTAAATGACTGAAACAGTACTATTGTGACAGCTCCACTATAAACACATCAAAGAAATATATTTTCGAGCAGCTTTTATCGCCACCCTTATCGTCGCTCTGATCGTTTGTCACAGCTCCAACATAAACGTATATACCCTAATAAAGGTTCAACAACAAAGTAACCCTAGTAATCCTAATGAACTATAGTACAAACGAGAGCTTTTATGCCAAACTTTCAATTGAATTATTAAACACTGTAAACGTATCTAAGAATCATGAATTATGTAAATATCCATAATAAAATACTATTTACATTATATTTGGATGTCTCCTACTATAAGCAAGAAAACGAAGGTAGTCAACAAAATTTACAATATCTTTCACGTACTAGTATAATTAGAAGTAAGGAATCTTTATAGACAAAAGATTCGTTTCCTTATTAGATCTTCTTTATGGACCACAAAGTTGTTACTGCATTTTCTCTGACAAATAATAGTATAGTATGTATATTTCAATTGTTCTTCTTTAAAAAATCAAAATACGAAGAACATAAAACTTCAAGCTCTGTATCTAGCCCAATTATAATAAAATTGAATAGCACCCATGATTTTTCATATTAATGGGTCATGTAAGAAAAACGTGAAAGAGAGAAACGCTGCACTACTTACTTCTTTACAAATAGCAACACGATTGGCCTAAAAGTTTTCAAAAACTGTGATAGATTTTGTATAATAAATGCCGAATTTGTACTTATCTACCAACCAAGGTGTATTGCAGAATAACTGATAATATTTAAAAACTCAATGATAAAATATTCCTTGTCATATAGTTTCTTGAACACCAAGTATAGACTTCAAAAGCAATAAAAAGTAGATTAAATTGTAACGTGATTCTTCGATGCCGATAGGCAAGTAACATAAAATTGTTAGTGGTCACCTCGAGAAATGGTATCGAAGGATCGTGACCCACCGGTGGCCGATACCAGCCACACTTGAATGTGTTAAGCACAGTAGATGAATGCACCATGGAAGCCTTTCCGATCTGGGGCATTCTATAACGCGGGGCTTCCAAACAAATCCTTTGTAGCCAGCAATTTCCGCCGATGAAGCGAAAACAGCTAGCTTGAAAAAAACTAAAGGGGAAAGAGGATCACTAGATTCCGCGCCATCGATCTATTAATTGCTTTATAGAAACTTGGCTGGAATAATATCGCGCAGCATCACGAGTCTGAGCGAGAGGAAAGAGGCTTTAATCGAAACGCGACGCTAATGGCCGTTGGTTACTGATATTAACGATTTTTCGCCCATTAGCGTGGCGCCACGTATGTATATTCGTGAACGGAGATTGGGAACTCTTGGAGTGGTATTCTCTGCGACACGGACGTCCTTTTGCGGATAAAAGTTGACAGCACTTGACACGGAACTGCGTCTTTTCATTAGAAGCCGAGGACCCTCGCCGTACGTCTTTTGTTGACAGCTGACGATCTTATCGGTCGAGCATCTTAAGGTGCGATCCAACGGGCTGCGCACGGCTCGGCTGGGGCTTCCCGTGCGTTATCGGTGAATTAATGTGGCACGAGTCAAGGAAATGCTAATCTGGCTCGGCTGAAACGACGAGCCTAGTCGTGTCGTGGGAACGCCCATGGCTCGTCGACTCCCGCTTGCAAAACGACTCGCCTAGCCACGCGCCGTTGGATCGCACATTTACGTCGTCATTTGATTATAAGCTGTGTTTGCTATGTGCTCCTACGTGCAAAATATGTGTTTATGCAATACATATCACGCGACCCAATGAAGTATCAATGTTTGATTGTAGTATCGCAGCACACACTTTTCATGAAGCTATTGTGTATTAAAAATGTTTTACTATCACTAAATGAATGGAAGTAATTTACTAGTCAAATTTTATGCGAGAAAACTGTCGACCCATCGACTTCAACACTACTTTCAATATTCATTCTTATCTTTCAGAAAATTTTAATAACTTTATCAGAATGTATATTTAATCTTATTAAGAAACACTGTGATACAATGAACAACCTAGCTCTGAGAGTTTGTTTTGTTAATCCTCGGTGTAAAATGAAGATTGTAATCAATTTGTTTCTCGAACGTTTTTCCTTCAGCTTACAGTAGTTCCTTGATTCAATAACAATTTTACTACAGTTGGTATATTCGTAAAATTTTATTCACCTTATTAAGGAGTCTCCCTAGTGTGACGGTTTAAAAAAATCGATTGTTTGCTTTTTGCATTTTCTGAAAGTTCTCTATGGGCCAGGCATTGGAGAGTATTAATGGATAATTGTAAGTATGATTTATTATTTAATAAATGATATTTGAATATTTAAACGCATTTTGATCGAAACGACATTTTTTGGCGCGGCGATCACGATATCTCAAAAACTACTCAACCAAACGACTTAAAACTTAACATAGGTATATATTCGCTGCGTGTTCTGTTAGAACCTGAACTAGAATGAAGTCATTATATGTAAAATTCGAATTTCGCAGCTGAAAAAACTGACCACATTTTTGCCGCGAAATGAAAACTTTTCTTTAAAGTGCTGCCATTTTTGTATTTTGTGATTTTTTATTTTCGTTCTAGTTCAAACCCTAGCTACGTTCATATAGATTAAGAAAATAACTGTGTTTTTTGTTTCAGATGACCCTGACAGCCGGAATCGTGATCGCCAGCAGCAGACGTTTATTTGCGAGCTCCTCATTGGAATTCTTCAAACATAAAATATAATTATCACTAATGCTTCAAAAAATTTGAGTACATTGCCCAAATGTAACTGAGTAAATACTCCAAAGTTTGAAACTGCAATATCAAGTACATTTCCTTCAAAAAATTCCCAAATGTTGCCCTATTTTCCAGGCGTCACACTAGGGAGACCCCTTAATGTCGATGCACAATTCTTCCTTTCGTTTCAAACAAATACTGTAAACAGCTTCTTCTTTCAAAAGATTACCTATACTTAAAAGTATTACGTTTCATTTTTAAACGTATGTGTATGTAAATAGAATCCGACTAGCGAAGGATCAGAAGACTGTTTTCTATAAACTTATTTCTTATTAAATTGTTACTTATTAAGGCACTGTGAGCTTAATTAAAAAGAGAGTACAAGTTGAAAGCAGAATTTTCCATTATAATATACATAGAATCAAATAAAATTTGCAGAACACTCCGGGTCATTTCACGTGAACTTGATGCACTTGATATGTCACGGATCTTCATGAAATTGGAATATGATGTAGTAGGTAGACATGAAATTGGGGGAGTGGAGTGGAGATTGCATCATTTCAAACTTTGATGACCTATTTTTTTTTATAACACATTTGAAACCAGCAAAATGATAACTTAAACCTGCTTTAATTTCACGGCAACTACGTCGTATTTCAAATTCGCCAAAATCCATCCATCATTTGCAGAACACTTTGTTTCCAACCATTTCGAATTTAACCTGATTTTGCACTCACAGGCAATGGAAAGTTCCCAAAACTGATCACAAGATGCCAACTCGAGCATTGACGACGAACAGTTATCGTTGGGTTATCTTTCGAAGGAATGACGTGTTTGGTTAGCAATAACGATCCTCTGATTTCTCGGCAGTTGCACATCGATAAAGGCAGGCGACACACTTTATTCGTCGCGGTGATCGCGCTTTACCGATGTATAGTGGGATGTATGAAAGCCTTTATTGGTCAACGAGAAGAATGTTTTAACACAAACGCTCGCGAAAAAGCGTCGTGCAATTTTTATCTTACTGAACTACCCTAAATCACAAAAGTATTGGGTCAGCCAACGTGCTAAAAGAAATTGAATTATCTGCCTGACTTTATAACGAAATAACAAACGTAAACATCCCGCAACAAGCCTATATGTATTGATAGTCCTCTTGTTGCTGGTATACCGTAGAACATGTGCCACCAGCAGTTTCGGCGGAAATATACATATAATATAGCATATATTATAAATAAAATTATTCCCCTAGTGGCAAGATATAATTATGTACGGCTTACGGCATTTAATAGAGATTTAATAACAAGTTTTAGTCTCTCTGGTATTGACGTCATTCATTTTCTCGTAAAATCTGAAATGGCTTTATTCCTTTTTTTAATACGTTGCGCTGGAATAACATAACACTGTTTTTTTATAGAAATGTTAAGGTGGAATCAGACGGCTCGTGGCTCCGCGAGCCGGCTCGCCTCGTCTAGCTCGTCAAGTCGGCTTGGCGAGCCCGACTCGACAAGCCATGACCGATCAGACGGCTCGTGGCTCCGCAAACTGGCTCGGCTCGTCTAGCTCGTCAAGTCGGCTTGGCGAGCCCGGGCGAGCGGAGCCATGACCGATCAGACGGCTCGTGGATCGCGGCTCCACGAGCCGTCTGATTCCACCTTTACGTTTCTGCAAAGATCTTTTCATCAAACAAACGCATGTTTAAGTGGATTTACATCCGGTATTTGAAATTACACATGAGTGTAATCTTTAAGCCTAATTATTTTCGGTGATAATTTCAATGATACAAAAGCGTAAATACGTTGCAACAAGAATTTTCTTCTTAATGTTATATCTTTTCAAAGTTGTAAGCTAAAAAATTTGCACATTCTGACATGTCGTGTGACTACCCGTTGACACTTATTTTCAAAGAAACGAGATTAGTAGTTTATATTTAAATTTATAAACAAATGACATGTATATATGAACACGTTAAAACAATATCCACACGGTTTGGATTTTCCTTAGGCATGTTAGTGTCAGAAGTAATTCTGTTTCGTTTCTGAAAAACGTGAGAAATTAGTGAAATTAGTGAAAATAAATCAAATCGTAACAATAATGGTTAAAATCCTTCTTTCGAACATGTTAGATCTCGATGTGAAGAAATTTCGAGTTTAGAAATAAGTACCTACTTAGTAGTATAACATGCCATAATAATGAACTTACACATCCGAAGTTCTTGAGCTGTGTGTTGTAATTTGACATGTTAATGTCCAGAATGTGTCAGAGTTTTATTGTCTATGTTGTTTTCTTTTCTACGCTGTATTTGACATTAATATACATTCAGCCATTATCACAAGATGGCCCTAAAATTATACATATGGAACTCCAGAATTTTAAACCAAAGGTTTCCAATATTACATTACAAATGTTCAAACGAACGTCCTCCGACGTTATGAACCGAACGTGATGAACAACTGTAATCTCGTAATATTTCTCGATACACTCAAACTGATTATTACTTAATCCAGTGGCAACTTTCGCCGTAAGCGAAGATTATATCAATTGTCATTCCTTAGAATAATGCATTGTACCATATTTATCGGCACACTGTTATATTACCTTATAAACCTAATAGCGGGTAGACTGTTTAGGACTCTAGGTGCTTGTAGTGTGATAATAAACATGTTTATTTATATTCATGGATGATTTTCTCTTGCCACTGAAACTTGGGGGCTCCAAGAATATGTTAAATATGTCATGTTTAATTTCAAATTCTGCGATAAACGTATTATTATAATGACTAAGTAGATTCATACTAATGTCAAATACAGCATTTAAACGAAAAATGCTTCGAATAAAATGATATTAAAAAAAATTTCTTATGACACATTCCACCCTTAAAACCATTCTGATTATGTATGAAACATTTTTTTCGTATCATCACAACTAAAGAAGATAATTACGTTATTTGGTTCTTTGAGTGCAATGTCTTATAGACAAAACCATTCCTGAATATTACGAGCAGTGCTTAGGATCATTGTCGTTTTGAATAGAAAAATTATATTTCAGCACCAATGTTTCTATACACTTTCTCAATTTCTCCTTCAATAGAATTCTCCTTCATTGTACTTTCAATAAAATAAAAGTGGATAACGTTTGATGCTAACATAAAGCTTCATAGCATTAATGATTTACTCCCCTCCACCAAACTTTAATCCTTTCACTCTGACTGCCTTTGGTCGAAAATCGCCCATACAGTATGAGTTTGTACAGGGTGACGTGTACTTCATGGTATAAAAAATAGGTGATTCTGCATTTATTATAAAAATAAATCCAAAATGTGGAATATAACTTTTTCGTATGTGACTTTGATTTCGAAGATTCGTTACATCAGAACGATTTAAGATTTAAAATGTTAAATCTTCGTAGAGTCGTAAAAGAAGTCATTTTTTTATTTTTAGTATTTTCGCATACTTGAAAAGTTTTAAGTTTTAAGAGTACCCGTATTATGAAAATTTTAAATCGCTACTTCAAAAACTAATGAAGCTGTGTATATACAGAGCTTTGAGCGAAGTAAACCCGAGCGCTGAAACGCCGCTCCGTACATAGAAGATGGTTGAAACTTTAAACGCGTTTTTCTTGAAACGTGATTTTCAAAGTCGAGGACATCATACCTTGAAAATTAAACGATAAAGTTACTTGCAATTTACAGAGTATATTCATAAAAACATAACACAGTCGTTGCCGGTCCCGCTTTTTAAAACTTCGATCCCAATTGCTTGATAATTGTAAAAAAGTAGGATTTTTTCATGAAAATTGCACAAAAAGTTTTCAAATAGCCGCCATTTTCTAAGAAAGTGCAATATTAAAAATCAGGACCCGTCAAAGATTAATACTACTAGGTATTTTATTTTGAAAATTAGTTCGATTGTTTCTTTTCAGATACAGCATTTGGCCTGTTATTAACATTTTTTAATAAAAATTTGTGATAATCTTGACAATAAGTCTATCAATTAGTGGAAAAAGTTTGCTTTAATTTCTGCTTCTAATTTCTTCTAATACAATCTTGAACTAAGAGCATCTTTTTCTGGGGTCTCTAGGAGATGTAACCCCTTAATTGTTAGTTATTCAATTATCCATAAAGGAGGGGGAGTTGGGGCACTTTAATGCAGGGGGCACAATGAAACATTAATATTATTTTGATATCTATAGGGTATCATCTTATAATCTTATATCATCTACCAAGATGATAGAGCATATACTGTAGAGCTATTCGGGTACTGGAATAAAGCGAGAGCCGGGCCTGGCTCGGCTCGACGGAACGGGCCGAGCCGGCTATCCGTAAAATTCGGACGGCCCGAAACATCCGGGTAGCTCGAATTTGTTTCGAGCGGCTTGAAAAATTCGGGTAGTCCGAATCGTTTCGGGCCGCCCGGAAGAACCGGATAGCCCGAATTATTTCGGGCCGCTCGAAAGAAAGGGCTAGCTCGAATTGTTTCGGGTGGCTCGGAAAATCCGTACGCCTTGAATGTGGTTCGAGCAGTTCGACTATGTTGATATCTCGAAAATGTATCCATAGAAACAATTCGAGCTAGCCCTTTCTTTCGAGCGGCCCGAAACAATTCGGGCTATCCGGTTCTTCCGGGCGGCCCGAAACGATTCGGACTACCCGAATTTTTCAAGCCGCTCGAAACAAATTCGAGCTACCCGGATTTTTCGGGCCGTCCGAATTTTACGGGTACCCGGCTCGGCTCGAAAACCGAGTCCCGGCTCGGTGCGAAATTCAAGCCGTCCGAATATTCAAGCACCCGAACAGCCCTAATATACTGTATTGAGATCATGTTTTGAACTTCTGACTATTTCTAGATATCAAGAGAATATAAATGTTTGATTGTGCCTCTTGCACCAAAGTGCCCCAACTCCCCCTACCTATTATTCTACATGTCTTCTTACATGTTCGTATTCATAAATAATGACGGTAGCAGGGCTCAAAGAAAATACATTATTATATTCGTACAGATCATTGAACTTTTTATTGTGTTGAAAATGTTGCTGTTGCGGTCGGATACAGAGTCTTGTTCGACAAATTAAAGAAGTACGAATGGAAAATTCCAATGTACTTTCATTTCTTTAACTGTTCAAATTCGTATATAGGTACGTTTTTCTTTTAATTTGGAAATTATATTCAACTTCTCCTAAACTTAATCTTTTACATTTTATACATATGTAGCAATATTGTTAATCTGTTCCCTACCTGTGATGTTGGAAGCCAAATTCATATGCCACAGTAACCAATTGAAACACAATTTTGAGGATAATAAAAAACTAACAATTTATAAAGTTTGATTGTATTATTTGAACCAGACCAGCATCAATATTGAATACTGGTGCGCAAGTGGAAGTAGTGAGTAATAGCCAGACAAACCAACCTATGGCATAGCATAGGTCCTATGCAATCACAACCATGCCTGACGAATCTCCAAAATTGATTGTTGCGAAAATGAAGTCCCGTATGTAACAATTTTATTTCACTTTTTTGCTTATTTTTACACGTAGAAACAATTCTTTTTCGACTGTACCATGAAGGACGCCCCACTCTGTATACATAATATTGTAAACTAGGTTACGCAATTTTCTTATATTATATCTTCAAATTTCTGTATCGAATTAAGTAAAATGACTTACATTTTAGTGGTATTCATTCTTTGTCGAAGGTATAATATTTCCATTATAAATATTAAAAGTAATTCACAAAAGAATTCAACTGAATAAAGTAAAGTTTAACGACATCATTTCCGTATTAGGTCATCGTTTAAGTTCGTGCTTTAAGTTCGTGCAGAATTTGGAGCCGAAATAAATCAATATTCAAACATACCTTTTAATTTTAAGACAAAAAACGCAGATAATAGTATAATATTATTATACATAATTGGAGGATTAGGAACAGAGATTAGAAAGATACTTCTTGTTGAGTATTAAAAAAGAATTTTACTCTTTCCGTAGACCCACTCTTCAAAGTATTTTTCGCGCAAGTTTATATTTTGCTTCTACTTTCTCACAATATCTAGATATACCTACGTTGTTTCTTCTTCTTTTGCCCTACTTCTACTGAATCCACACTTATTTCCATATCGCAATCTCTCAATAATGTTGTTACTATTTTTGTCATTCCAATCAACTATTATATTCACAGATGACTTCTGCAAACACTGCCTTGATACGAGTTCGCGAGGGAAAAATGTGTTTTGGACATGTGAGCCACATACTGTGCAAACTTTCATTTGAATTCTACGTGAGGCTTTGGGAACATCTGCGAAGCATTTTTCATGGGTTAGCCGATTAGATACTGGCTGAATTATCTTCAGGAACTCTTCTTTTATATGTGTTCCTATGTTGGACCTATGAGGACTGTGTTTTAAACCTTTTACAACTGTTGTTTTATTTAGACACCATGAATCTGTACCTGGTGGACATTTTCCATGCTGCGGTTTTGTATCAATAGGCATCGAATGGTAAGTATAGGAATGTATACAGTAATTCATCGTACTAAACCCGACGAACGGGGCTGGCGGCGGGCGTAACGACGCGGTGCGGACACTATTCCGTGCGACCGATGCCGCGAGTGAGAATTCCGAAGAGCGAGCGAGAGGGAACGAAACAGTTGACACGAAGTTGCCGTCGACTCTTTCGTTCTCTCACTCTCGACCGATGGATTCCAGGAAACGGTGGGGATAGTCACCGGGCGTACTACGCATGGTAAAAACGGGACAATAACGACGAATTACTGTATATCGAATTCTTCATGGCTATTACATAATTTTTGTCTTAAAATTGTGTTCTTATAATAATCTCATAATTTTCTGCTAATAAATAACTCGAGTTATCATTATTCGACAACGGATAAAGTATCTTTTATTTAATACGTTATTTAAATAATTTTTTCGCGTTTCCCCTCCTTTTTAAATAGCGCCAGCTCTCATAGCATTTATACGAAAATGTGCGTTCTGTTATGAAATATTGCAAATTGCCTTTCGAGATTCAATTTGCAAAATAAATTTCTGCGTATCGAAACTCATTTCGTTGCTTGCAAAGTGTCTGGTCGTCAACAAAGTCGCTGGCACCTGGTTGGTCGCCGCGACCACTTGGTCTCCCATGCATCGCTCACATTTTCGTGGTTGCCGATGTCTGGCTGGTCGTCGCGACCAAGTGCGTACGAGAACTCATATATCCCCGTGTGTCTCGTCGGTAACCTGGTCGCCGGTGACTGGTCGCAAGTGCGTAACGGGGTTTAACCCGCGGCGGGTTTAACGTGTTGTAACCAGGGTTGCCATCTCTCCGGTTTTCGCCCGGAGACTTCGAGTTTTGAAGCAAATCTCCGGGCTCCGGTTTTACTGGAAAAAATCTCCGGGTTGTAGAAAAAAATGAGATAATAAGAAATTGTGGTATTATACAATGGTATCAATCTTATATACAATAAAAGTTATTAATTAAAAAAAATAGATACTTTTAAATTCTGAATTGTTCGAGCTTAAAAGAATTGCACATTTGTTTTCCGGATATTCGAGAACAAAACTTTTTTGCTTCTTCCATCTTCGGGTTGGAATGTGTGGCACTCCGGGATTTATATGGTAATACAGTGGCAACCCTGGTGGTAACTTATCGCGACGCTGTACAAAAACATCCGTTTCTGTAACGTTCCGTGTCTGAACAAATAATGTAAATCGACATTTAGCCAAATATATGATACCAATTGTCAGCTTGTAGACAGCGTCCCGTCAACGTTAACTCAATTGATTCAGAAATTCGATTAGATTTGGAAACTTCCGAACAAATATTACAATAATTTTGCGAATTCTACTTGATTTTTCCTACTGATTGGACGACAGCGCATCGTACAAGAGTACAAACAATCAATGTTTATTAATTAAGCTTGACGTACACTTTTACTCCGGGAATTTTTCGAAACGCAATTACAGTGACGCGCAATCCAAATTACTTTAAAAATTAATTATTATCGTAATTATTGAGTGTTTTTCATCGAATTCCGGCTGGCTTAGGACCAGAGACTAAAATCCAGTATCATTTCAGTTTTGGCGTAGGCCGAATTATTATATAGTAAATTGCCGGCAAAGTTTCGAAGCACGAGCACAATACACACGACACGAATTCAAAAGCACGATAACAGTTTATTAACAAATCCACGAATGACGCAACATGAATTAACAAAACATACAGTGGGTGATATAACGGGTTTAACAAAGTGGGATGCTGTGATCCGTGATCCCGGACAATAACGAGAGGCGCAGCAATTTCTTCAAAACATTGCTTCTTCTTTAAGAGTTAGCGGTTAGACTAAAATTTGATTTGCCGAAAGACCCGGGCACAGTCGCAGAGACGGTTGATGGTGACCGCGCTCGACTCGCGTCGGTTACGACTCGTAAAGGCGGGATTTCCTACCTGCGACCGGTCGCAGCGACCAGCAGCGACCCCACTAGTGCAAGGGAGAAGTATGCATCTGTTTCTCTCTTGCACTAGTGGGGTCGCTGCCGGTCGCTGCGACCGGTCGCAGGTAGGAGATCCCGCCTTAACTCACGAGCCTAAAGGTGGCCGTTCCAATGGGCGGCTACAGCCGCTAGCGACTGCGGCCGGCGACTGCGGCTGTAGCCGCGTAGACTGGTACAATGGAAAAGCATTCATCCCAACTCCTATGAGCGGCTGCGACTGCTGCGGCCGCGCCATGATTGCTATAGTCTATGCGCGTCTGGTTCATGAGCAGCCTAGGCTACTCTAGACACAACACAATGCCATGAGTGTCTGTTTTCCGCCATAACGGCAGAATCTCCTAGTCGCGCAGCGGCTGCCGCTCTACTCCTCCAGAAGCAGTCTAGCGACTCTAGCCGCTCTGCGATCCATCGTCACATTCGCGCGGACAGATTATCCCGAAATAACGAAAGAAGTCGGAATTCATAACTTATGGAATTATGTTTTTTTTATATACACTGCTGAAAAAAATTAAAGGAACACTATAATTTCCCGAAAATTTTGATCATTTTCAAATGGCTGTATCTCCGCGAAAAATGATCGCAAAAAACATTTAAAAAAAGCATTTTAACGCTTGAAGTCTCTAGTTTTTGAAACAGTGGCTCAATTTTTTCCATCATACATTATGATACTGTTTTATTAAGATGAAGCGCAGGAAACGAAGTTTCAGAAATTTTTGCCTAGTTTGGACGTATGCACGGGCCAAAAAATTTTTTTTCAGATAAATCTAATGGAGGGCTCTTATAGAGCAAACATTTCTCTTTAATTTCGTTTTTTTAGTTTTGTTGTATGATTTTTATTGACCGAGTTATTCGTCATCAAAACAAAAAGGAACTTTTCACTTTAAACACCTATAACTTGCGAACACATCGTAGACAATTTTTCCTAAGTGTTTTGGAAAGCTAAGAAATTATCCTTTCAAAACCTTTAGTTGCCAATTTAGTGAGATTTTTTGCATGGTATAAAATCCATTTTAAAATGATCCCAAAAATGACATATTTACCATTTTTTGGTAAGCATGATGCCACTTCAAGGAAAATCAGGGAATCATTCAAGTGTCCACGTTCTTTGCGAGTCAAAACTACCCGTAAACACCGTGCAAAAGGCCGGACCAATCAGATTTTTTTTCCGTATGTCCTCGATAGTCAAACATGCGATATGGTCTGAAAAATTGAAGGATCACCTGTTTTTCATTATGTTTCTCTGTAAAACCCTTTCTTTTGTTCTCGCGGTTTTTGAACGATTGTTGCACGTTTTTTTTTGTTAGTTCAACGTCGTTGCACCACCCAAAGCGCGCAAACACGTGGTGGTGCTAATGTCAGTTATTGAAGTACAGTTTTTGTCAATGCGAAGAGATTGGATAAAAATGTTTTTCTTAAATTTTTTAAATCATTTCTTTTTACTAAAACGACGTTGAACTAACAAAAAACAAAACGTGCAACAATCGTTCAAACGCCGCGAGAACAAAAGAAAGGGCTTTACAGAAAAACATAACGAAAAACAGGTGATCCTTCAATTTTCAAGTAAAGTCAAAGGCGTCAGAAATGATTAGTATCGATTCTGCAAAGTAATAGCAAATAATTCGTTATATACAGTTATTTTTCCATAAGAAACCCATTGAAAAAATGTCCATATTTTCCAATATTTTCCAATAATGGAGTAATCACCTGTATTCTATATCGTACAGTGGGCCTGAATCCCAAGAAATAGGGGAAAAATGCAACATTCCATTTTTCGCGTTGAAAATGCTGAATATTATTGAGCAAGATCATAAAAAAAGTGTTAATATACAACTCATAACAAAGTTTGACGTTATTTGAATAAATAACGTCGACAATTTCAATAAAACTAGAAAAATTTGATAAATATACATACTATGGAAAGTGCAGAAATATCTGCAAACCTGTATCCATGTTATTCTGGTACCAATGTAATAGATAGTGTTCACAAAGTGTTAATACATTCTTACGAAATTATACAATATTTGGGCAACCTTCCAATCGAATAATTTGGTGAAGCGACCAAAGAAGCCAGAAATAAAGATTTTAATAAATATAGAAAAGATTGTAAGCTCAAAATATTCTCATTGCAATATAATCTCATTTAATGTATACAGAAACGGAGTTTCTTTATTTTTCATCGTATCAATATGAAAATGATACCAATGGATTCCTTGCATTCTCCCGATTAAATTGACAAAAAATATTTAAATCCCACTACTTTTAACGAAACGGGCTTTCAGTCCATGCAAATTAATTAATTGAGGCAGAGAGCAAACAACGGACTAGACCACATTCTTTTCGAAATGGAGTGAGTACCAATAGCGTATTCCAATAGGCTCTACTAATCATATGATATAGGCATTATTAGGTCGGTGCATAAGTTCGTTCGCTTTATTGATAGAAAGTGTTTATTACAAATATAAATATATTTCATACTTTTCAAGGCTGGCGTTCCAATGTGCAGCCGGCGACGGTCCCACTAGTGCAAGGGAGAAACAGATGCATACTTCTCCCTTGCACAAGTGGGACCGTCGCCGGCCGTAGTCGTCGGCCGCACATTGGAACGCCAGCCTTGAAAGGAAAACATTTTTCTTCAATATTTATATTTTTTTGTCACTTTTCTGGCACCTAGATGAACTGGTAAATTTGCCAATTATAACAAAGCGTGTATCAATATATTGATACAAAGTGTTTTTTAAAAATATATAAATATATTTCCAATTATAACAAACCATGTTTTGGAAACACATTCATTTCTTTTACTTTGTGTTTTAATGCGGTACGTCAATGAATACATTTAAAATTATTTTAACATCAGATACTTCAAATGATAAATTCTGTTATTGTTATTCAATTCGCCTTTTTATGTAGTATAAAAATATATGGAAATTCTTCAAAGGATTGCTTGTTTGAATGAAGAGAGAGTTTAGATACAGCAAGCGGCCTGACGCCGTATTGCCAAAGAATAGGAACTATCTTATATCTGTAATAAACACTTTGTATCAATAAAGCGAACGAACGTATGCGCTAAACACGCGTTGCAATATCAAAATAGAAGCACCCGCTGACGTATTGGGTACTAGAAAAGGTGGGCCATAAGGTGCGTATCGACTATGCGAGGATTCCTCGCGAGGCACGCCTCGCGGAGTTGGATATCTGGAAATTGCATACCGCGATCATGATCACTTTGCGAAACAGCCTCGCGCGGAAGCGTCTAGCCGAATTTCCTAGCCGCGATCGGCGGAGGCCAGACACCAGCCGCGCAGCGTTCGGGATCCCACTTGGTTTCGAGCACTTGAAATGGTCTATGTGTGTAGTAGTAGAGCAAAATACAACCTGCTATAATATACAACTAAGTAAATTTCATACCAAGAAGGGTCTAACTATTATCAAATCAAAAGGCAATTCCACAAATTATTGAAACATCCATATCTGGAGGTGAAAAACACGTTTGCCCCAATATCTCGGAAAATATGCACCATATACATAGAATAATCTGTTAGGCGAAACTGATGTACTTTTTTATAACGAATCCAGTCACGCAATCAGATTCGTAATATATCAAATGTTATATATTAAAAATTACTAATTTTTTACTCCTTCTTCTTATAAATTGTTGGTTCATTTTGGCGTTTTGTCAACATAAACTAAAGACCAAACTGTGAAATACGGATACGTAGAATTCTTCAATTTCGACTGTTTAGTAAAAACTAAATACACTATATTGAACTCGCTACGCGTAGGGAACCTCAGGTGTAAAATTTGAGTATATTTCGGGTCTAATGGAACCAGATGTTTCCAAAGAACTAGCCAGGTTAATCGGCCAGAGCGTCTCATTAGAGTCGCGGTTTATGATCGTATTGTCCCGCACTTCGACGACGGACAACAGTGCTTACGGGTGGGAAGTCACCATTTACCTGTACCTGCCATCCGCTGACAGAGCAATACCTATACGGATTAACGAAAAGGCCGCTTTTTATTATATTTTCAAATTTTATTATATTTTGGACCTTCATATTGTGTTCTGTATTTTGCCTTTATGATGTGTCCTTAATTATCCCAAACGAAGCAGCCTCTGGGAGGTAACAGTTGTGAGCGAAGAGAAAATTCATTTATCGTTTATGGTCGACAATTTGGTATTTTCAAAGACGGCTTCGACAACATCTGGTTGCCAGATATTCAAAGGATAATCAAAAACATAACTTTGCCGTCTTTAAGAATTCACATATTATTCGCTGTGAACAAAAGCGTGACTTTTTATTAATCCGCGAGTGTCCGCGGGAACAGTAAACAGCTGGATATTTCCTAACGTATTGGAGATAAAAAAAATGATAAGTTTACTCTCCTGCTTCTGGAATACTAGTGATTCTCGTGGGGGATTTGTAGCAAAGGTATCAGACTTTTTTCCCCGAAAGCCCTAACTCCCCATACTTTACCGTCCAGAAATGTCAGGTGTTTTCCGGGCGAACTGGATTAGCGTAACCCACTGTGGTCTCCGAGGGTTAATGAATTACTAATAAAAGATGATTTTTATCGCAAATGACTGATCATTAATTTAAACAAAACGATATTCGGCTACTTTCCTTACTATTCGACTTTTCCTTATAACTTGAAAACCGAATGTTTCCCCAACGTGCGACTTAAAACACTAATAAAGTACCAAAAAAGCAGTTTTCAATTTTTTATCACGATTGAGTTAAAAAATAGAAAACACAAATTAATAGATGTAAAAATATTAAATTATACATCACTAGTAAAAAATATTAAATTATACATCACTAGAAAGGAATAGGTTTATCCTATTTTTTGCCACCAATTTCATTCCGATATCTGAAAAGAAACACCCAAATGTCATTGCCTTTTTCAATCTGGCAGATAAACAGAGCACGATGTACATATAAAAAAAAGGCTAGTCTTTCACTGCCTTCGACGGTCCTCGAGACCTCATACGACAATAGACCCTTTTTTCAAGTGCTCGAAAAGGTCCTGTGCGGCGCGTCGTTGCACTGGTGGGGCCATGGCGTTGACGCTTAGGTATAGGAAATACCATTTCCGACGACGCCAGTCGCAGTCGCTTGGCGGCTGTAGCCGCCAGCCGCGGTCGCTGGCGGCTGTAGCCGCTCATTGGAACGGCCAGCTTAAGGCACGTTAAGGCGGGACTTCCTAGACACGATCGGCCGCGGCGGCTGGCGGCGGTCCCACTAGTGCAATAGAGAGGTTATGCATCTGTGTCTCCGTTGCGCTAGTGGGACCGCCGCCGGCCGCCGCGGCGAATCGTGTCTAGGAAATCCTGCCTTTAAAGGCGGGATCTCCTACCCGCGATTGGTCGCTGCGATTAGTCGCAGCGATTTGACCCAGCGACTGGCCCTAGGCTGAATCTCCTTGCCTGCGACCAGAGGTGTGCTCGGGACGGGCCGGAAACTTTCGGGCGGGATCGAGCGGGGTTCCGAGACTCGATTCGGGCTACAAGCATAGCCGCCATGAGCGGGCAATTTGATTTCAGGTCGGCTCGGCAAAACTCGGACGCGATCGGACGATATCGTTACCAGTAATAGATCAAAATTATTACCCGAGAATATAGAAAAATTATGTTTCTTACACGTTAATTTGAAATAATAAAATATTCGCCTTCCTGTATATTGTTGTTACTATGAAACATCCAGGAAATATTCCTTTCTGTATGCTTATAGTTGTTCATACGTTTTCTATTTTAAATCTGAACCTATCCCATAAGAACATCTTCTTTTGGTAATTGTGCGGACCTTAAAATTAATTTTCGTCACGGTCAACGTTCCGACCATACCTTTTATTCTTTTATACTGTAGCGAAACACGGTTTATTGCCTGCCGAGCGTAGAGGAATTAGCTTGTAGCAATTGGGGATTAATCCTAAAAATTGTTCCGCTGTTCTGCAAGTTACTTGGCAGATGTTTCCTAATTACTTTATATCGTGTAGGGGGCCGAAAGTCTAGTGTCATAAAGCTGTAGTAAACCGTGGCCCGCTAACAATCCGTTTAGGGCATCACTCATCACGCTACATCATGGAACTTCGCGCGTGTGTCGATAGGAACACTGCACTTTCCATGGCATATTTATCAAATTCTTGTAGTTTTATTGGAACTATTGATGCTAAATCATGACGAATTGACGTTATTTTCTTAAATAACGTCAAACTTATATATTAACACTTTTAGTATCAATTTCCATAATAATGTTCGGCATTTTTAAATTGCAAAATACAGGATGTTGCATTTTTTCCCATTTTTGGGGATTTGCCCCCACTGTGCGACATAGAATACACGTATTTAATCCATAACTGCCAAATATTCGCGAATGCTTTTTCCGCATTAGCAAGGTCTGGATTATGTTGATTAGAAAACAAACAAAAAATTTGTTCAGAAGTTCCCGGAAGTGGAACTAAAAAAGGGATGATTGCTGACAATTTTTCAATTGGTTTCTTATGGAAAAAACTGTATATAACTAATTATTTGCTATTACTTAACAGAATCGACACTACTCATTTGGGGCTCCAAAAATTGTTTTCTTTTATATCACCAAAAATTAAAAGACTCAATTTAAAATTCTGCACGAAAAATACATACAATCATAAACACGTGTTTGCACACAGATCAGAAGTAGGCGTCATGATATTTTTACCGTTTTTAGGTGCTCATATTAGTAGTCTACAGGTAACATAAAAATACATATCTTTTGAATTCTGACTTCTTTCCTTATTTCTTGGGATTCTGTCATACTGTGGCAATGGGTCGCAGTGCGACTGGTCGCTAGACTCCCTCCGGGAGGAGTCTAGCGACCGGTGGTCGCAATGCCAGCCTGCGACTAGGTATAATGGGAAACAGACCCTCCTCGCATTGTGTTGCCTCTCGAGTAGCCTAGGCTGGTACTCAAACAGACTCGCGTCAGGCTCCTACGTCTGGCGCATACCCGAGGATCGCAGTCGCTTGTAGGAGAACAGATACATGCTTTCCCATTGCACGAGAATACTGCGACCGGTCGCAGCGACCAGCAGCGACCCCACTAGTGCAAGGGAGAAGTATGCATCTGTTTCTCTCTTGCACTAGTGGGGTCGCTGCCGGTCGCTGCGACCGGTCGCAGGTAGGAGATCCCGCCTTAAGGCGGGATTTCCTAGACACGATTCGCCGCGGCGGCCGGCGGCGGTCCCACTAGCGCAACGGAGACACAGATGCATAACCTCTCTATTGCACTAGTGGGACCGCCGCCAGCCGCCGCGGCCGATCGTGTCTAGGAAATCCCGCCTTTACGCACTTGGCGACCAGGTCGCCGAGAGACCAAAATTCGGGCAACCAAACGAAGCGACCAGACCGGGCGACTCGACACCTATCAGTTTCGTAGAGTGCGCCAAACAGAATGGATGTCGAGGAAATTGTTTTAATTGTGAAGTGCATTGAAAAAAAAATAAATAAAGAAGAGGCAACATTCAGTGCATTCTTTATTGTAAGATCGCCGTAAGAAAGGAATGTTTACCGGCTTTCTCATTCCTAAATAAATGCACCATATCTTCTTATTGTTTTTTTAATGTCGCGATTGGAGTATTTATTATATGATAAGTCCGAAATTGCCTTTCGAGATTCAATTGTCAAAATAAATTTCTGCGTATCGAAACTCATTTCGTTGCTTGCAGGTGTCTGGTCGCCAACAAAGTCGCTCGTCGTGTGAACGCGTGCATTGGAATCAAGGCACCTCGTTGGTCGCCGCGACCATTTGGTCTCCCGTGCGTCGCTCACGTTTTCGTGGTTGCCGGCGACTCGTTGGTCGCCGCGACTAAGTGCGTACGAACTCATATGTCCCCGTATACCTCGTGGTCGTCGGCGACTGGTCGCCAAGTGCGTAACGGGCCTAAACAAACGGTGACGCGCTCGACTGTTGTAAAGAACCGGGGTTTTTAATCGAACTGCGGGAGCTGATGGTACGAGTGGAGGCAACCCAAGGCAACATGTCGCATGCGACCTGTCTAATTACGGGTAACGTGTTGCCCGTTGCCAAAAAATTGTCTCAGTGAAATCCCACCTTAACGTATTCCAAGGCAACAGTTTCAATTTCGGTATTATATTGCTTAAGTCATACCGAAATCGAAATAATACCAAAACTGCAGTAATACCGAAACTAAGTAATATATTATTGAAATCGAAATAATTACCGGTATTTTTTCAGTTTTCAACACGAAGTATCGCTATTTTTCGGTTATATTTTATTGATTCATACAGCTTACATTAACTCTAAGAATGAAAATATCATTCAAGAATACCACTAGTTACATAAACTATACCGTGAAAATGATAATGTATATTTTAGAGAAGAGAATAATCTCTCGACATTATCTTGAGTCGGAAGCACTGATAAAGGCATTTGAGCTAAAAAATACAAATCGGGTACATTATTTCCGTTTTCATACCAAAATGGGAAAATCTTGTTTCGGAACTAACGAGGGTCTTCTGAGAATTTCCGTAACATATTCATAATATCTAACTCTCGACATTTTTTTGACATTATCCACTTTCAGTTCATTTTCATTTTCAGATACAACAACAAATTATAAGAGCCAATAACTATCTCGTACGTACTTGACAATATACCTAGAAGAAAAGTGGATAAAGCCGATAAAGAATACTACTTAATCGCATAGTAACAACGTACTGGATATCTCAACTGTAAATGAAGGAAAAGTGTTGAAGAGAGAGTTGGATATGTAAGAAGAAACACGACCATAATAATTCTACGTACGTATATACCTACTGGAGATTATTAATTTCTTATAGAAATTCTTAGACTATCCTCATTTAGAGCTGAAAGAAGATATTTTACAATTTTGGTATAAAAACAAAAATAATATACCCGAATTGTATTCATTAGCTCAAGCGGCTTTATAAGTATTTCCAACTCAAGTTAGTGTCGAGAGATTGTTCTCGTCCCTAAAGTGCACATTCACATTTTTACCGTATAGTTTAAGGTTTAAGAGATGATATTCTTAACGATATTTTAATGATTAAAGCCATTGCAAATGTTGCTTCAATACAGGGAAATATTTATATATTCACTGATCTGCATTCTCGTACATGTAAATAAGTACCTACATCTTACAAATTATTTCATGTCCAGATTCTTATTCGGTACAATCCGAAATTCGATCACTCCCAATATTCGAATACTCCTAATTATTCGAATAGGTACTCCTGATTATTCGAATACTCCTAAATTTAGAGCTCTTACTTTTTGACCCGACGGGTACCCGGGTACCCGGATATTACCCGGGATAACTTCAAGCAATTGAATGTAGTATTGTCTGTGATTGTCTGTGGTGTAGTCTGATGTTAGCCAAATATGATCGAACAATACTACTTTCAATGGCTTGAAGTTGTTTCGGGTAGACGGGTACCCGACGGGTAGAAAAGTGAGAGCTCTACTTCTAATTATTCGAATAGGTACTCCTGATTATTCGAATATTCGAATACTCCCAATTATTCGAATACTCCTGATTATTCGAATAATCGAATACTCCTAATTATTCGAATATTCGAAGAAATTATTCATATTCCAATTATTCGAATATTCGAATAGTCGAATAATTACAGCTCTATTTTATACCTGCGGATCGGCGAAAATAGGAGAAATATTTCACGGACCGGCTGACGGTTAACAAGACCGAAATAAAAACCAATGTAGGTAGTATTTTATTTATTAAATCTAATGTTATAAAATTGCAATTTAATTTATTTTAATTTTTGTTATTTAATGTAGCGGCTTCATGATTCGGGCGAAATTTTTTGCGGACCACCGGTTGAGGAACACTGATGTAACTTACGCCACCTTAACTTTCATGCGTGAAATTTGAATGACGTTGTTAAGAGTATTCAATGTAAACGTGAGAATATGTAAGAACAAGAACTTCGATAGTGCACATTTATTTCACACGGTTTGGCTAATATACGGTAAAAAAAAAACAATATATTTTTTAATACCGCAAACAATATGTCATTTCATCAACGACAGATTGTATTCTAACATTATACTAACATTATGTAAATTGTAACATAAGAAAAAATAAAAATGTTGACATAGTAAATTGATTAAAACCCTCGACATTAAATGTTGAATAGTGTAAGCTGCGCTTTTAGTCGATACCAAATCGTACCCAGTGGTTAACGTTTGTTTTCTCATTATGATTTATTTTGTGGAAATTAAATATTAATACATTGTCTTGAACAATTCTATAAAATCACATTACTTAATATAAGCAATTATTTTTATGAAATTCTTTCATAGTAAATAAAATTCCACACATTTTATCTAATTTCTCAATATAATTAAGGGAATTACATTTTTTTACATTTCTTCTTCAGCATAAATGTTATACGTCAATATACTGAACATAGCAAGAGGCACTCCCCCCCCCCCCCCCGCCACCAAATAAACGAGACTGCAAATAATGCAGCTAAAGTTTAAAACGAAATACCTTATCTTACGATAAACCACCATCTGTCAGAAAGCAATGTGTATCGACGCGAGATAAGTAGGAGATAACAGAATTAAACACGGAATTCAGATAAGACTTTTGATAAGATTACCGTGGAATAATACTTTGCATGATGCATATTTTTGCAGGCTTTGGATATAATAGGTATATGTATTTCTTTTTTCGATGTATTCTGAAGCAAGAAAAAGCAGTTAAATCCACTCAATTATTGAGATGCAATATTTTTTTATATCGTTTGATTAATTTGTGCTTTACATAATAATATAAAAGGATAGGTGGAATTTTGAAAATGATACGACACGAACCAAATCTTAAGTTAATTCGAGCCTGTCATAGGAATTGTAAGCTTCGGAAGGTACTTAATATCTTCAGCAAATATTTCTAACTATACTGCTCGACACTACTTTTTGCCGAAAGTATAACTATGTACACATTATTTGAAAAATAAATGCCTAAGAAAGGGCATATAGAATCTTCTTAAAAATCAGGTAAGAAGTAAATAAGACAGAGGAAACAATTTCTACATACAACTTTAGAAAACTTATAACGGGGGCTAATTAATTACGACACATATTTTTGACGATAAAGTTTGTCGTTTTGAATAGTCACATTTGTTTACTAATTCTTAAATTTGAAAAAAAACGCCATCTTCTTCTCACTAATAACTGATAACTTGTTCATCGTAATGTACAATTAGCAATAGGGCATATAAGAATAATACTTTATTTAAGACGTAATAATTCGAATATTGAGTGATCGTCGATATTTAATCGTCTAATGTAGAGGGTCTGCGTGAATAGAGTCCTCCATACAAGATAAATTCACAGGCAAAGTGATAAAAAAAAATAGTTATCAATGTTTCAAAAGTTAGTGCCTTCGTACATTACTTTTCAGCAAGTAAAAGTATATTACTAGAGTGTAATATTCAAAATGATTACCAGCCCTTGTGTTTGGAGTATATTGTATGTACACAAAATAGTATATTCTAAGAGTTGCACCAAGTACACAAAGTGCCAAATATTTTGTACCCAGCCAATTTCAAATTCTTACTTAAAAATCTCGCCGAAAAAAGGCCGGATAAACTTTCACTCGTTTACAAAAATAGGTGAATAATATTGTAACGCGTACACGATAAACGAGAGTATTATACTTTCACACGCCTTCCAATTTCCAATGTCTCTAAATTCCAGTAACCAATGAAAAAGAGAGAGTGATGATCGATGTTTAAAACCGGTATTTTTCTAAAACCCACAATGAAGCCCAACGTGTATCGACAATATCACATGACGTAAGCTTCGATATCCGTGCAGAGGTTGTTAAAAATGACGTTGTTGCGGCGTTGCGTCATTTCAGCAACTCCATAGTACAGAAATTCAATAGGTAACATTGAAGCACAAAATGAAGCGGAAAGAGCCAGGGTTCCTCCCAGCAATTTACGCGATGCTTGTTAAGAAAACAGCAGAGATTAACATCTGATGCTTCCCGTTAATAATAACCAGTAATTAAGAGGAAATCTCCGTATAAACGTCAACAGAAGGCTGAAGCACGATTCGCTGTTTGGATGACTCAATTTTTGATCCTTCTCGGTGAATATAAGACAAAGATGTCGCGTAGACACCGATGTTGGCGTGGTTAAACAATCGCCCGAACCATTAATAAATGATTCACTCGTTCTTGAAGACTATCCGAGAAAGGAACGTATTGCGTTTAAAACATATGTACTCGGCGTTTATCGTTCATATTTCTTTGTGTACACACTCGTTATCTAGAGACAGCGTTGCGATGTTATTATTATTTGTATATTATTCAGCGGTATATACTAAATGCGTTGTTCTCTTTTAATCGTATTAACGTACCAGCTAATTTGGAAAGTGTATTTAAAATATGTCGTGAGCGAAATTCCCTTTGCCTTAGGAAAAAAAGAAATACTTAGCTGCGCCAATGGAGCGCAGTTCAGTGCACTCCTAATCTAATAAAGCGATTCCTACGTTTTCCCTGGCTGATTCATGTTGGACATGCACTGGTTAAATAGTTCATTCTCTCCGTGTCAAGATAAACCTCGTTTCCTGTATCTTGCTTCTCACGCTATATTGCGAAATATGTTTCATGGTTTCGCGATAGCGCCCATACGGTGCGGAAATATTGTGTTTTTAATCAGAATTCCAATTCTTCTTCTCCAAGTCGCTAATGTACAGTTCACATTTTTCATCCTTACTTGAATTATACTTGTATCTTCGTTAAGAGTCAATAATATGTACAGTATCCGCGATTACTAGAGTGGAATTTGTAACTAATATTGTAGTTTAATTTGCAGTTATTGTTTTACATAAATTCAGTTGAAATAAATTAAAAAGATCGTTGTGGGATTCTAAGCTATTATTTAGTTTATAGAAGTTTTCATCAAAATCTAATGCCAGACATAAGCTTTTTGTTATCTAATTGTATAAATAAAGTGTACAGAACTCTAATCTATTAGAGTACACATATTCGTTATGTTAAATATTAGGCTTATGGCGTCAGCTTACCTCAACCTGGATGTAGATAAGCTATAGCCAATCTTTCCTACAACTCCTAACTTGTTTTGAGTATTTTCTACAAGAACAATACATAGATTAGGTGTTCTGCTATATACTGGAATGCTCCATAGTTATGATGAGCTACTTAGCTCTTGAAAGACCAGATTTATATCCAATGTTTCTGAAAATGTTGTGTTATGGCGATCCTGACAAAATGTTCACTCTGTGTTCGAGATAATGTGTAGACTAAATTGCAACTCCAAGGACGTAGAAGACTAAGAATGACGTTAAGTTACTACTGACGAGGCTTTTAAATTTTCTCGTACACTTTTTCATCTTTGCGGTAATATGGAAAATGCCACTAAAATGATTGTTAAAAGCTTAATACTTTTACGCGTTCAAGCTATGACGTAATAGTGATACGTTCGGTATGTAAAAGAGCTATTGTCGCACTGCTATGTCTTCTCATAAGCTAGAGCTGGAAGCCTTCAATGTAATGTAGTAATGCTGTCTTTCATTGTACCTTTTATCTCGAAAAGAAAGGATTAATTATAAGATACAGGATATTCAGTGTGCGAGCATTCTTGATTGCATAACTTCTTTTATTATTTTATTATACTTATCGCTATTACCATATTTTTTTCTTTAAATATCAGGCATGTCAGGCATCAGATCCTTCCTTGTATTATTCACAATGTGTTAAAAATGAATACTATCACATTAGACACTTTATAAGAAAAATTCAGACGTGGCATCATTCATATTTCGACACTTCTCATTCCAAGAACTCACAAGCTATCGGCGGCACACAATATAAAAAATTGAGTCACTGAGATCCTTGTATGTACAGATACTTAAAGAAGCATAGAGTTAACAGAGATTTACTAGGAAAAATCCTATAAATTCAGGCGGACGATATAGCAATTACGAATTTGGATTTACGCAACGACGATAACTTTAGAACCAGCTTGCCATTGAATTGACACCAGATTCAACTGACAATAACTGATAATGGACACTTAAACTCCCAAGCTCACAGTTTTATCAGTAGCATATTTATTACTGATTGCATCATTCACAAAGAGTTGTCTTAAAAATTTCAAGTCAAACTCAGTTTGGGTAATCATGTAATAGGAGAAAGAAGCACGCAGTTCAAGGAAACAAATACAGTGCTACATAAAAAGGGTATACAAGATTGAACTAACTAAGGTATGTATCTAAGAGCAATTTCCATTGGAGTGTGCATTAACATTAACCAAAGAACGTACTACAGGATAAGGAAAAAAATATTCTCGAATTTTAGGTGGAGGCTTGGAGAATGACTTCAATATTCACTAACTTTTCCGACAACTTTTGTCAGTATTTTCTCCCCTAATTTCTTTTGAATGATAGAACTTTACGTTCCATTGAAGAATGCAACTTTTAAGGTATGGAATACGTCTCAAACTAATCTCTTGTTATTCATTTCGAAATCAGTTGTTAACTTGTTAATTGGACCATTTCTCAATCAGATCCGTTTCCAGTGTAAGCATTCAATCGTTTTGTCCATAGTACATGCGACACATAGCCTTATGTATTATTTACTTTTGCCGTATGAATTAACTTTTTTAAATTTTGCTCGTCTTACCCAATGTGGAAGAATTTTTCTCCAACTAATTAACTCGTCTTCGTCCGGTTAATAGGTCGATGTGAAACACACCTTGAATTAATATTTCTACTCGCTATTGCGAATTGCTTCTCCGTTATAATTGAACAAAGAAGAATGAAGAATAAGGAGGAAAAACTGTTGAAAATAGCGTGAAAACGCGTCGAAAAAGAGAAGCATGTCGCACATGTCGAGCATCTTCAAAATTTCATAGAATCAAATTCAACAGCGACGCGTCACGCGACATGCGACGTCGTAGACAGATTTTCCTCCTCTTCTCGTGCGTTCGCTCCATTCCATTTTGCACATTTTTCCGACTTCGCTGTTCTTTCTGCTCATGCATTCTGCTCGTTTCACGTTTAATTCGACTCCTGGGACGCGCCCCGAATGTCACGCAACAAAAGCCACCGACGGAGTCGAATTCATTGCATCCGATGCACAGACATTCAAGAAAATGATGATAACTTTATGCATGAGCGAATACTGCTTGAGAACTGACTCATATCTTAATTCTTTGTAATAATGACGTTGTAGACACCAGATAATGCTTGTGAAATCTGGAAAAATTTCCTTCAAACTCGCATGTGGCACATGGAGTTTTCCTCATACATACAATGTTTCAAAGTAGGCCACCTTCCGCTAATAAAATCTTTTTCACAAGTTCAATTTTTTTTTTAAATTGAAACGTGCACATCTTTTAACAAAGATCTATTTATCTGCACATTTTGCCTAAAGAAGTATTAAGGTGGCAAAAGTTGGGCGCGTCCGGTTTGAATCGCGTAGAATAAAGTACCTCACACGATTATATTATCATTTTTAACCAACCTCAAACAGGAGGAGGTTATATATTCGACCTGTTTTTTTTTTTATGATCGTCCCCGCATAACTCCTCAGCATATGGGCCGATTTTGATGATCCTTTTTTTTATTCGAAAGAGAGCGATGCCCCCGTGGTCCCACCCTACACTGCATCAACATTGGACCAATATTTTGCCAGTTCTGGTTAATAATAAAAACTATTGTCACCTAATTATTATTATTTTATGTACGTACGCGCATATCTCCTCAGCATGTTGTGTCAATATATATATAAAACTAAAAAGTTAAACATAAAAAATTTACAAAAAAATTAAAACCGACTTCGAAAAAATAAAATTGCACTAAAAAGTAAAAAATAATTTTTTCCCTTATTTAATCTATGACTCTATGTAAATCTAGTGCCGACTTAAAAAATATAAAAGTCGTAGATTAAATAAGGGAAAAAATTATTTTTTACTTTTTAGTGCAATTTTATTTTTTTGAAGTCGGTTTTATTGGAAGTAAGGTTCTAGCTAATATGAAAGTCAATCTTTTTTTTAAAGAACCTATTCTTTATCTTATATTGTTTACGAGAATGTATCCACTTTACAGTCAAGAAAGCAACTACGTTAAAGTTTTACAATTTGTAATAAGTAGGTATTGTTATTTAGTCTCGTCTTTTATCGTTATTAATCTTCTATTAATTTGACTGCCCTCTCGGCCGTATCATTAATTACTTTTAATTTATTTTCAATGTGTAGTCCTTTATTAAAGTTATTATATGTATAGGTCATCCCATAAGTTCGTGCCGTGGTGCGTTTATGTGGATATAATATGTACTTCTACAATAGAATTCAAAGATATGTTTGAAATATTGATCTCAATTTCGGAACCGGTCAGGTAGCCTCAACAATAATAGTTGTAGGGGCTACTGTAATGTAAAGCCACTTTTGGCGGTAGGTATTTCATCTTACGCATGGGTATGTAGCGTGGCTCTGGTAAACTCTGAACTTCGAACACAATTTTCCATTGAAATTTTGAGTAGTATGCCCTATGTTTTCAAGGGGGGATCCTATTCTTTGGGCTAAAAACAGCAAAAATTGGGTTTTTTTTTTAAGAAACCAACGATTCGATTCATCTGTAATTTGAACCATGTTTTGACGCAACTTTGAAGAAGCTGTAGGTTTTTTTTATTAATTTTTATCCATAAATATAGTAGTTAAGCATAATTGACCATCACGCCACGCAAAATTCGTCGTCCATTGGTGTGCATGATATTTATCTACCAACAAATCTGAAACAGAAAAATGAATCGGCGTTTTATTTTATACATATGTAGCTTGAAATCGATGAACCAGCAAAAAACAAAAAAAAATATTGAGCAGTGTGAAGAGTTTTCAAACTGAAAGGTCTGAACCTTTAATTTTTGCAATCCAATTTTACGCCAATTTTCTTATGTAACAAAAGAAGTATCTAGAGACACCCTGTATATGTCGCCTGTCGCTACCGCTATCATTTACTCGTCGCCCGGCTAATCCAACCTAACCTGAAACTTATTTCATTAATATCTCATCACGTCTGCAATATTTTCTAAATTTAAAAGCATTTTTCCCATGTAAACCGCATATAAGCTTTCGAATAAGACCAAATTCAATAAAATCGGTCTACGCATGACAGAGATATCGTAATATCGTCTCATGGACCTGTCGGAAACGGTAAGATTTTTCTTATTCTTTTTCTCCAGTCAAAATTTTCGTCGACATTTCGTCGACATAATACGTATATACGCATTACACGCACACCTTCAGCCAAAAAGATACTAACACATGTTTCGTTCTTCGTTCGCTGACTCCCGGGATCATTCGGCAGGGATCGCCGTCCGTCATTGCGCGCGCGCGCGCGCGCGTGTGTGTGTGTGTGTGTGTAGTTCATAGCTCAGAGCAACGTTAACTGGTTTTGATGAAATTTTAGACACGTATATAACTTACTTAAATCTACAAACGGGTTTTTTGAATTTCCATTACAGGCTCACAAAAAAAAGTTTAAAAAACGACCTTTACTATTTTTTTTTTTGCTATTCCGACCAAGTACATTTTTTTTAAACCGACGAATCACATCACTCAGCAAACTAATCCCTCTAGCTTCTCAAAAAAAAAACTCAAGTCGTTTGGATTAAGTTGAAAAAAGTTCGACCCGCGGTCGACGAGTTTTGCGCGGCGTGATGCATAACTCCTATATTTATTATTAAAAATGAATATAAAAAACTGCAACTTCTTCAAGGGGTGCATAAAAACTTTCTTAAAAAAAATCTCAAATGCTAAGTTTTTAGCCCATAAAATAGGATTCCAGAAGCCAATCGTTGACTTGAGCCTCAAGCACTTCCCTCGCGTAGACGGATTCGCACATATCAGTTCCTTGACGATTCAGTGAACATGCTACTGTGCTATGTACAATTGTAAACTTTTAAGTTCATAATTATACCCCGGTTAGGTTGATACTAGGGGTGGGTATGAACCTGATTTTTAAATTCTCGAAACTCAAATCCGAAACATCGTAAGGCTTCGAAGCTCTTGAATCTCTCGAAACTTCAAGTGCTGATTATGTTTTGTAAGTGGAATATCTTGCTTTAACCAGTGAAGTCGATACAATTTTCACATAACTCTCTATTGACCATAGTCAAAATACAAACAAAAATATAACAATACCTATACAAATGCTCGAGGCATGCTGCGAACGATTTTTTATTCATTGATTTTATACCTTTTCTTACCTGGGTTTCAAATGTTTCGAAGCACAAAAAAGTGCAGTTTCGAATTCTCGAAAAATCGAAACCTTCTTGGGTTTCGAGGTTTTGACGGTTCGAGAAACCCATCCCTACTTTATACAAAATTATCCCTACCATTTTTTGGTTTCTCAAATAAAAAACCAAAATGATTCTTAATTAGGACAAGTTTAGTTATAGCCGGTACCCAAAATAATTCAGAATCATGTTTTTTCTCCACTTTTTAAGTCCGCGACAGGTGCGAAAACATGAAAAAATCGGCAGTCCAACTTCAAAGGGCCGCCATTTTGTTAATTGTCGATTTTTTATTTCATTTTGGTACCGGCTATAGCCAGCTTCACCCTAATTAAGAATCATTTTGTTTTTGTTTTTTATTTCAGATGAACAGAATAGTCGGAACCACGGCAACCATGGAAAGATTTTTTTTAGCGAATGTTAATTATTTTGCACAAATTTTAATTATTTCTCTGTAATAAAATTTGTGAACATTATGGAAAAAGGAGTATAGCTGCTGTATAAAAACAAATACCAAAAATTGTGCAAAAAACGCGCGTTTTAGAGTAGATGACCCCCTTAAACTCGAATTTTGAAAAAATCGGAAAGCTACATATTTATTAGTTCCATTTTAGTAATTGTACTGGCGAAGTTTCAATGAAAACAATATACTATACAAGAAATATTTCGAAGAAACTGACTTTCCTAGCCATAGCGATCCCACCTGTAATGTTACAACGTTTTTGCTTACTTCATTTCTCTTAAAAAGCCAGGCAACTTTTCCAATTAACGTTTTCTTCTATCTTGTTTTCTAGTTATTTGATCTAATTGGTTTCCAGGCCTCAACGTTGAAAGGTAGTTTTACCCCTTATACTAGAGTTACCGTAGTTAAACAAATTACTTTGTTCGTGACTTTTACTTGCTCTGCAAACCTGCAAACTGCGAAGTTTCATCGAAATCTGAGGATCACACTTCGCGGGATATCCTTTGCAATAGTAAGTGACAATATGAACATAGGAAAAAGTAAAGAGGCGTATAATATGTTGTGATATTCGAATGTATGATGCGTCTTCCAAGAATAATATCACAACGCTTCGTCAGTATTGCAGCTAAATTTTACTATACACTTACTGTGCGACCTGTTATCAGGGATCATCATGCGTCTCCTGCGCACTTGTCACGGTTCATTGATTATACATGGAATCAAAGTACACAGGGAACCCACCTGGAAACTAAGCTAAGCTATGCTATACTATGTTTTAAAAATACAGTTTCAATACATCCTTTTCCACCAAAAGCTACATTTCTGTGCTATGCCTTGCTATGTTTCCGAAAACTGGCTCACGGGGCAAATCTCGTGCTACATCGAGCTAACCCGAAAAACATAGCACAGAAATGTAGCTTCTGGTGGAAAAGGATCAGTTTTTTTTTTTTTTTAAATAGCATAGCATGGCACAACTTACCTTAGTTGGTGGTGAAAACGGTTCCATAAGACTTTATTGATGGTAATTTCTTAAAACTTAGCATAGCATAGCATAGCTTAGCTTAGCTTCCAGGAGGATTTCCGGCTTTTGCTTCCTTGTGGATTCCCGGCTTAAATATGTTAACTGCATAATAAAAGCTGCACGAACGACGTCATGTTACTTTATTTAGTTTGTACATTATTAGAAATAAACAAGTATAATATTGCATTAAGAAAAATATTTTGAACTTAAGATGTTGTTGACGATGGACGGAGTAAGACACTCTAGACGTCATTCCAGTTGGCATACCATAATTTGAATAATGCCGCGATTTACTACGTTTTTCGTATTATATACAAGCGTCCGTTGCCACCTTTTTCCTTTGTTTTTAGTCTTTCTTGTGCTTTTTTATATGTTTAACGACCACATATATCCAAAAGATATTCTCTACATCTTCATCAACGTAGAAAAGTATTTACACCACATACTACAGCCCTCCTCTGAATGAACCACCTTTTCTAACAACACCTTTGTTTTTTACTTTCAACTAGTCACAAAATATTTCCGCGTATTCAAATAGAAGAGCATATTATACTGTATGTATACATGTAAAATAAAACTCATGGTGACTACTGACCGCACTGACGTGATTAAGGAAACTGAAATTGCAATCGCTACAGTATAAACACAGGAACCATATCTTTTATAAAAACATATATACAAGTGGTCTTAGTAGTATTCGATAATAACATTGGTCTGCTGAAGCCGATATTAATTGACACATTACTTGACCTAATATCTGATACTCTTGCATGTGCCGCAGGTAAAGCTAAAATTAGAATCAACAAATAAACAAGAAGTGAAGCTTTTAAAACTGGTCCTTCGAAATCGCCTTATACCGGTGTCAGAAATTTGTCAACGTAAAGCGAACTAGTGGCTTAAAATTTAACAAACTCGATGATATTCAACGCGAGAGTCTCGCCGACTGTTCTCTAATCTAATTAATTAGCAGACTCCCTGTTGCAGCGACATTTTTCCGCGAGACCCGAGAGTATTCTCTAAAGCACTACTCAAGCTTTCAAGCACCTGGTGCTACAATCTTCGCAAGTACGGAACAGCGTACAGAAATCTCACTCCACGCCGTCCTTTTTTCTGATTTTGATGCCTCGAACGCGAGCTGGAATTTCGGACTTGAGCGTTATAGCACACGAAATTGAATTGTTTTAATTACCGTCTGGCGGGCTTGTCTAGCATGCCTGCGTATAACCAAAAAAGCTTTCGCAAGCTGTTTGCACGAGGAGGAATATTTCAATAGCGGAGAGGTCAATTTATTGCTTACAGCTTATTAATGAGGCATTTTTTATTTGCCTTTAAATTGGGGTTAGCAATGCTGGAAGGATGAGAAATCTGTTTAATTGAGAGTGAAAGAAAACGGGAGAAAAAGAAGAATGCTAAAAGCGTAAGCAATTATTTTAAACATTGAAATTTTGCTTTAGAACAATAATAAACACTTTTGAATCATGAGTTTTACTTATCTTCCTATTTCGCAGTATCCCCAGATTCTAAAAAATGCATAGCAAATGCATTTTGATTTTAAATTATAGCATTTACTTCGCTGAATACTAATTAGTTTTAATTTAATGAAGAGGGTGTTCTTTGGGAAACGTGAATTTACAATATTTTTCGTGTATGGTTTTGTTGATAACATTTATAAGCGGGAATTTAATCACAAGTGTGATAATGTAGTCATAACTAAAAGCGTAAAGAAATTCTGCCTACGAGTTTACTATGTGCATTGTATTCAACAATAACTAGTTGGCGTTTAAGGAAGAGTAGGGTAATAACAGAAAATCGGAAGGAAAAAAGACACGGAAAAAGACAAAAAAGACTTCAACAGGAGTCTTAAGTGAACCTTAGACTATAAGAAAATCAAAGAGTTTGTTAAGAAAAATATTTGGCAACAAAGAAAAATGAGATTTACCAGAGGTATTGAAATCTTCGCGTCGCTCAAGTGGTAGGGTAAAGCGGAACACCCACTTGAAGACCATGTAAACGTACAAAATCTTTATTTTTATGGTTTAAAAAATATTCATTTATGTAAAAAACTATAAATATATGCTTTAGGTATAACTATTACAAATAAAATATAACAAAAATATATATTATACGTATAAGGAAAAATATTTCACCAAATAACATAAAAATTACTGAAAATAATCAAATACACATTGATTTTTACATGAATAATGAATAGCAACACGCGCATGGAGACTTTTTTAGTATTTAGTACATATTAAATAAAAAATTTTAACTTAAAAAATTTGTTTTGTATATTTTTTATTATTTACTTTTTAGTGTCTAAGTTTTGATTTGTGGTTACATGCTGATTGCATATCGATTGAATTGATTTGATTTGTGGCTACAGGCTGATTTCAAGTGGTTTGGATTTGTGGTTATGGGTTATATTTATTACTTAGAGCACATGCTCTAAGATTTATTGATGACTGGGTATTTTCTTCACCCCTCCCGGTTTTTTCATAATTTTTTATTATCATCATAATTACGTACGCCGGCAAAGTTTCAAGACAATTGGATTGGTGCAAGTGGATGTTCCGTTTTACCCCACACAAAAGTGTTCCGCTTTGCCCCACATGCGGTAATTTAGTAAACATTTAATATTTACACTTCAGCGTGGGGTAAATAACTGGGTAAAACGTCAAAATGTAGCGCAAGGACTATAGAATCCAATAGTGTTCTTCCCGTTATAAATTTTCCAAATCCAAGTGAAGAAAAGTGGTCGAAACTACAACGCAATATCGAAACTTCGATACCGGAAATGTTTACAACACCGTTAATCGAAACGTAAAGATGCGTTTAGACCAAACGAACGAATGCTCGCTCGCTCCCCACTTCGACAAAATTCGTGCTCATTTAGTATAAACGGCAAACTTCACTTGCAACTCTTCACCACTTGGATTTTGTCGAAGTGCGGAGCGAACTAGGGCTGGGACTATTCGAATAATTTAATATTCGAATATTTTACAAGTATTCGTATGCTACGAATAAACTTCGAATATTTGAGTATTCGAATGTTATTATTCGAATACTGCTGTATTCGAATACTGATGTATTCGAATAGTATGGTGTGAAGTGGGTCAAAATTAGCTTACAAGATTTCACCCTGACAAATGAACCTAAAGAACTTGATTTATAATTCACATCATACTATTCGAATACATGAGTATTCGAATACTTTAATATTCGAATAGTATTCGAATACATTAATATTCGAATAGTATTCGAATACTTTAATATTCGAATAGTATTCGAATACTTTAATATTCGAATAGTATTCGAATACTTTAATATTCGAATAGTATTCGAATACTTGGATATTCGAATTATATTCGCCAAATAATTGAGCAACTGAAGTATTCGAATATTCGAATACTGAAAAATTTGACAAATAGTCCCAGCCCTAGAGCGAACGAGCATTCGTTCGTTTGGTCTAAACGCACCTTAACGTGTGCACGGGTCTATGATCTGTCACGAAATGCTGTGAGGACCGTTTGGTCCTATGTTACGTAATATCAACTCATTCGCAGCTCTCATTTAACTCTTTAGCGCCAAACGTATCATATGTATATGATACATTCCTTTTTTTTTTGCCGTTTCGCCGTTTGCATTCGTATTTCACTATATGCAACAATTTAAGTGATACATGTTTAGCGTAGTTTTATTCACTGAAGAAAGTTGGACCTACCTGAACCCTGTATTCTTTGGTTTTATGCTTTTTGATCTCTGAAAAAAAATTAATTAAAAAAAGTAAAAAAAATTTTTTTGTATAAAAATATATAAATTCAGACCATTTTTAACGATAAAAACAAAACAGGATATTTTTCCTTCAACGCGATCTAGGTACGGGCGCTAAAGGGTTAAGAGAAACATTGATGTTCCGTTTTACCCACCCATTCCGCTTTACCCTACTCTCCCCTACTTACTAAAGACACCAGATGGCACCGCGACATGGATTATGCGTTATTTATAATTGTAAAAGTCGTGAAAAAAATGCATTGTCGAAAACTATTCGACGTATATTAAAATTGGAACAAATGTAAATGGAAGGATGCATGTAATCTTAATATATAAAGCATCTTAATATACAATAAAGCAGAAAGTGCTTGTGTGTTTATCTGACGCCTAAAAATTTTCGAACGGTAAACCCTGACGTCACGAAATGTATCCCTGCTCATTATGCCCAGCTAATCCAGATGAATGTGACTATTTTCACAAAAAAATAAATAAATAACAATTTTTTTTATAAAATCAGAATCTAAATTTCGGGAGAATCTGAGTACTAAAGTTAGTATAGTATAAATAGAGAGAATTGAAAGTGGGAAGAGAAAACATACGCTGTATTATATACCTCCTTTCGTGTTGCTCTATTCTTGAAACCTACGTAATGGTTTCCCCTTTATGATTCCAGGAAAAACGAACTGTATTTCAGCGAATTCGTCGTAAAAAATAAAATATGTAGGTATGTGGCCAGACGTAAAACATTCTTCGTGACTCATGTTTCTAATTCTTTGAAATTACTTCTGTGCACGTTAAGAGGTTTGTAGACCAGCATTTAAATATTAAAGAAACATTAAATAATTATTACCACTGACGATACTAATACGTTTTTGGAATTCAGAATTTATAATATTTCTTATCTGTTTAAATAGTGCATGATTTAAGAAATTCACTTACTCAAAAATTGTTGGACTATGAGAGAACACGAATAAAATATTCTAACATTTATGGAGAAACTGAAAACGAAAAATGTGTTTGACACGAACGTGTAAAAAATGTCCCAACCAAGGTATAACTATGACTTATACCAGCGCTGCCCAGCGCAGGGGCCTCTCACGCGCCTGTTTCCCCTTCCAACCTTTCTTTCCCGCAGCGTGCCTTCCGTTGTCAAGGAGACCGCGCGACGCTACGAACGCTACCATGACGGGATAGCCAGGCTATATAGCGACTGGCCTGTCGCCTGTTTAGCGTCGCGCGGTATCCCTGACAACGCGTATGAGAGTGGGAGAATCCCGAGCTTACGCGTAAGCGACCTTGGACAGCGCTGACTTATACGGTTTATCAAAAACACTATTTTATTTGGCATAGTGAAGGAGTATTGCTAAAAAATACTTTTTGCAAGGGTAACGAAAAGGCAGTGGTATGGAATGATAATGATTTTCACGCAGACAATTCATGGATACGCTTTTAGACGTCACCTGTGCTATTTCAATCCATTTTACCGTTGTTTTCCGATACTATCGCCGATTATATCAACCTATACTTTGTCGATTACAGTAGTTAGATGCGAAAATAGGTGAATTCTGCAACTGCGCAGGTAGAAACAGAATATTCGCCATAGTATTAAAAAAGAATTCATGCATTCAGCGACAAAACTACTTAGGTTGTATAGCGCCCCGGGCAAGGATTCTGTTTGGCTCAAACATTTTTCCCGCTTGTATTGCCCACCTTGGGTGGGGACCACACTTTACATAAAAAAAACTTATAATAAACGTGTATATTACATTATTAACTGGTTTCAAACATATTGCAAGTACCCTAATATGTATGCTGTTTGGTAACCAATAAATAAATTCCCGCAAATCGGTGTCCGAGGCAGATGCGCCCACTGCCTCCCCCCCCCCCCCCCCCCCCGCCCCAGTTTCGCCTCTGCATGCATATCTATAAGTAAATAGACAACAATTTGGAGAATTAACAAAGTGTTTACTAACCACCAGAACAATGAATTTCACAAAAATGATTTTTCGTTATAATTCTGAAATATGCCAAACAAAAGTGTATTTCAGGTAGATATTATAACTAAGGAGGGCTATTCGAAAATATTAATGTACCGTTTCATTTAAAAATTCATAACTCTGTAATTATGAAAATATCAAAACATGTTTTAGATAAATCGTATTAAGCTCAAGGGAGTTATTGCAAACTACAAAATTTCTTTACCATTCCATGTGAAAAAAAAACTGAATTCCATTCTGTCTCCGGGGTGGGAGCAATATAATTACTTTGTCACGTAAAATACACTAATATGACAAAAACTTTTATAGTTATTCTTGTTAATGTTAGAAAAAAAATTCATCGCCTTAGCACTTTACGTAAGACACACTATATGTATATATAAACATATTGAAAAAATATAAAACCAAAATAGTGTTGCTAAACATAAACAAAAGGCGGAAGGAAAATATTATAAGAAATAAAGCAGTGAAGGAAGTAAAATTAAACTATTAATAATATACTCTACAAGTACGTACATCTACATATACGCATACATATGTATGTACAGAGGGTGAATTGATTATTAAAATATATAATCATTTCCGACACAAATCAAATGTAATTATACGAGAATTTGCGATAATAATTGATATGATTAACCATAATTGTGATGATAATGCGGACCCAAATTCTCGCCGTGTTCCCGAGTAAAATAACAATTAATTAAACAACGTAATTAGAGAAATTGTATCGCAAGCGAGAATTTGTGCAGATAATTGTAATATTATTAACCCGTAAATATCCACTAATTTAATGGGAACTTAATAGTCTTACTTTTACGACGAATTTCAGAAAAGCTAACCCCATTATTTTAAGCAAGAATCTAAAAAAAATGCAATTGTCGTATTAACAAATTGTATACATTCAAATCCATTTCTGCGAGAGTTTCCTAACCATATCAAACGATAACTTTTTTGATGACAACTAATATTATTTAAATACAATATGGATAGAAATAATGATACAACGAAAAGAAAGTGGCATGGTTGCGTACATGTATTTGTAAGGCATGTTGCCAAAAACTCATGAGTAGATATACATGGTGTCCCAAAATTCAAGAACTTCCCGGAATATACAATATCCTGATGCAATAAGACATCGAAAAGTCCTTTACCGTTTTGTGATCCGAGGCTTCGTTCTCGAGAGATTAACAGTTGAATATTAGCCGTGGAACTTCCGGGCTGCGCAGTTTAAAGCCGAAACAGCTGACAAGGGAACACCGCGAACCCGGACTCACCGATTGGAACGCAACTTTGTGGGTTTTTAGAGTGACTCAAAACAAAAACAACGGTGTTTTTCATTTGGGCCCTATCGCCTTTTAACGGGGTGAATTGTGCAATAACCGCTGCAAACTTGCGTTAATAAAATTTTGAAAAATTTTTTTTTTCGTTCAGGTATTTTTTTTAAAACTATTTTCAAAATTTTGTTAGCGCAAGTTTATAGCGCTTATTGTACCATTAAACTTTTGTTTGAAATATTTTGTTCTATCTGTTATACTTTGAGAGTTGTACGCGAAAACGTGGAAGTGCCAATTTGACTTTGAGGTTAGTTTTCACCCCCTTAAAGGGCGATAGGGTCTAAATGAAATACACCGTTGTTCTTGTTTCGAGTCACTCTACAAACCCACAAAGTTGCGTTCCAATCGGTGAGTCCAGGTTCGCGGTGTTCCCTTGTGAGTGCGAGCAGTGACCCCTAGCATGCACCGCAGAAGGCACGCGTAGATATAGATTCAGGCACACAGTAGAGCCGACAGCGCTGTTGGGATGTGTGTAAACGTGTATCTACATACGCTTCCCGCGTGTGTGTGCTAGCGTACGCTACCGCGCGCTCAGCTGACTCGGTTTTAAACTGCGCGGCCCGGAAGTTCGACCGCTAATACTCAACTGTTAATATCTCGAGAACGAAGCCTCGGATCCCAAAACGTTAAAGGACTTTTCGATGTCTTATTGCATCAGGATATTGCATGTTCCGGGAAGTCCTTAAATTTTGGGACACCCTGTATATGTATCTCATACGCCAAGCTAGCTTCGCGTAAATGACTCAATTAGGGCGACCATTATACTTGCTGCCACTGATTGCATAAATAAGTTTATTGTATTGAAATATACCTCGTTATTAGATCACGGATTGGAGTCAATGATGATCTTCGAACAAGGTTTGACTCCGTTTCTGATACCAAATTATCTAGCACTTGAGCTGACGCCTCCTCATACAGTGGGACAGAACAGAGACAAATATAATGTAATATGTATAAACTTCATAGCCGTGGTACAAATATGTCATAAACCTTACTGCGAATTATTGGAATGTATGGAGTGCAGCCAGTTGCAACGAATATTTCGAATACACAAATCAGTAGTGCAGGTGCTTCTTTTAGTGTCACAAATTAATTACTTGAAAAAGAAGACAAAATATGTATGTCATTGTAGATGGTATATCTCCGTCCATGAGTCACCGCCTCACCGGACGCTTAAAGTTGGTAAGAGGACAACTTTAAAGTATGAAATGACCTACATTATGATTAATAACTCTTATTAATCATTTAGAGAATATATATTTCATATTGCATGTTAAAGATTTTACCAAAAAGTTAGTAAATAATTTTCAATTAATTTTTTTAATACTTCTGAATGGAATAGAAGCATCCTTCAGTCAATCCTTAACTTTCAAAGCACACGAAACCTAAATACGGAATGAATGTCGGATCGTGTTGGGAAACCATTTTTTTTAAACATTTATTTAAATTATACATGTATTTATGTTGTTAATTTTATATTTAAATACTAACGTAAAATAAATAAATATATCAAAATAAAATAATAAAGTCACTTTAGAAACTTGTATCCAATGATTAGTTTGCTCAAAAAGTGGAAGGGTCCGGTGACTTATGGACGAGAGTGTAAAACACCTACTTGCTCGAAAGAAGAACTTGTTTGTCTCATATGCGTTTAGGATTGCATTCAGCCGAAGAACTCGTCACAAATCCTTAGAAAATGAAATTATGGTGAGCTACATGCCTTTCACTTTGCTTGAAAACCCATCGACATTAACGCATATATTTCCCATCAAAATCAATAACTTCACTAAATCTGTTCGCTCAGGCATCCATACGGCGTAAACTTGTATCAAATGAGTCCAGATGGGAAGTACCTACGAACGCTTTTGTATTCGCAGCAAAAGCAAACTGGAAATGTATTGCTGCGGACCATTCGCCAAGCAGGGTATGCAACACGTCCAGGCATGTATGAATAGCTTATATTACATGTTGTATTACGCTCGTCTGTACCTGGCCTATCATAAACATTGACGCTTCGACGATGACGTTTATATGCTGGTACTCTGTCGGAGCGAGAATGCCGTATACATAGGTATGTACATATTTTAAAAGAATGCGTTTTGCAGGCAGTATGCAGTATAACAACGAAGAAGTAACACGTACATATTCATATCTTTTAAAACAGACTTTTATACCGATGAACTTAAAAAGGAAATATGCATTCGACTTTTTGTCGTGTCATTGAAAATGCCACGTGCTAAACAACTGTATAAAAAAAAAGATGCGTGGTTATTTATCAAAAGAAAGAGAATTCTGCTGTAGACCAACAGTGTGAAACACAAGAACTGGAAAATTAAGATTGAGTGTAGAGGAATACAAATTCGTCTTGGGATTTCACAATAATTATGCGATTTTAGTTGATAAAATTGCAAAATAGTAGCATTTTACTTGAAAAACACTATTATGCGCAAGTACTGTAGTAGAAGGCAATAAAGATTCTACGTCTAGACAGATATTTATGGGTCTTGTGATTTATTGGTACTTATTACTTACCATCTACTATTACCTTGAGTCACGTAACAAAAACACTTCGGAAAAATCATTAAACCTAACTTCACTATAAAATTCTTTTCTAGAACGTGTATGACCAAGTTTATGCTACGGTCAAAATGGCTCGACATCCGCCATTTGTGTCGTTGCTCGATCATCCGCCGATCGAAAGTTTACTCGTTGAATGCCAAACGAATTTTGTATGTCTTGCTTACAAAGCCGGATTAAAATATTTCTTATACAAAGTATATGTATTGTGGTGGCATAGTACTATATAAAACGGTTTATTCAACTGTATTATCTTACTCTGTGCAGTTTTCTTGTTGGATTCAAGATTAGATTACTTCATACTAATGGGTTCGGCCGACAACGCAGCATTCTTATTTTGTTGCTCCTTTTTTCTTCAAAATGGTGTTTGATTTTTTTTTACGGAAACACTAGTTCAAATATGAAATGAGAAAGAAACTGGAAAAATGAGCGAGATCAGACAATTTTGTACGATCCGTTACAAAAAAAGTACTGAATAACTGGCAATGATCTGTGAAGATTGTATTGATGAACCGCATCTCTGTTTGGCTTGTTTCAATACGACAGTAATCGTATCGTAATATGTCTATGTAGCTTACACATTATTAAAAAGTAAAATTGTCAAAATGCTCTATAGTGTAATTAGTATTTTACATCATTATTATAATAATGTCAGTATCGAAAATTTGAGAAATATTACTGTTTATTTGATTCCAGTGTTCTAATTAATTCCAGCGTTGCCGGTCACTGATGTACCCACAGGGCGCCACTGGTAAATCGAGTGCCACTCATCGGTGACCCCCACGAATTCAACGTGTTAATGGGAGGATTAATGGCAACGAGTGTATGACCTAGATCGTCGATAGGAGATTTCTATCCCGAACAGCTTAAGATTCGACACGATCCAACATAGGATGCCAAACGACTGCATGAAGGAAGCATAAATTGGCACAACGTCCCCGAGGACTAGTGGAAACATTACACCGGTACACTGACCCGACGTTTCTCAAGAAATGTTGTCAAACCAGTATCGATTTCGTGAAGGAAAACGCCTTAACATTTTGAATGGCACCGGCGTGTTTTCACACCGAAACATAGGAAATATACAAGGTGTTCAACTACTGATGGTCATCCTTTCAGGGGGTCATTATACAGGTCAAAACAGTGATGCCAGAATCGTGAAACGCGGGACCAAACGCTTACCCCCATTATGACTTACCGCCGTCTCCCACTATGGCCTACCATCGTCCCCCACTTTCTGCCCATCGCACTGCACAGAAGCATATCCCTACCCCTGTCCGTGTGCTCGGTAGCCCAACAGGCAGTTCACACGGACAAGAGTAAAAATATGCTTGTGTGCAGTGCGGTGGGAAGAAAGTGTGGGACGCCGGTAGGGCATAATGGGAGACGACGGTAGGTCATAGTAAGCGTTTGGTCCCGCGTCCCACGATTCTGGCATCACTTGGTCAAAATAGGACGAAAATATAGAATAACATTTTTTGATATCGCGCTTCGTTTTCCAGAAAATTGACTCTGAATTTTAGCTATATGCGCGTGCACCGAAGTAGTTTTTGGGCTGTATGCAAGTACATAAGAGGAACGCGTCATGCTTTCCGTATGCCAGGGCTGAGGAGCCAGGGTTGCCAGAAGCAAGGAAAACATGGCCGCGGCAGGAGGTCAATGACGTAGTAGGGAGTATTAGGGCGGGAATGCTCGCATGGTGTGCAGTAGCCGTATTAGTGTATATAGGGCTATGTGACGTCACCTTGTCCCGCCGAGAGGAAATTCTTCCGGCAACACTATGAGGAAGAGTTACCATACGTAGGGAATTAATCGCGGCGTAAGGAAAACATGACATGGTATGGAATAGTAGAAGGGGAACATCCAGGGTTGCCAACCGTATTATAATATATAGTATTGTACTATATTTTTGTCTAGTGTAGGTACTATATACTGTTCGAAAAAGATATAGTACGCAAAAATACTATATTTCCGATACATCGATAAAATTCTACAATTTTTACTTATTTCTTTATTTTATAGCAACATCAAAACTTTAATTTGCGAAATTGAACTTTAACAGAGATAATGTTTTCTATAATGAATATGAAATGGCGGAAACAGAGAAACAGAGCCAGTCTATCTCTCATAAAAAATGTTAATTTGGACTTTCAGTGCATTCAAACCTATAACATATTTGTTAAAGACAATCGATTAATTAATGATGCAAAATGCACAAAAAAATATACATTTAAAAAATAAGATGTTTTAATGTATTTTTTATTTTGTACTACTTTTCTCTGAAAAGTAGTCTATAAAGTATTCTTTCATGATGTAATATATTTCTTATCACATTTGGCCGTAAAGTACCATATTTTCTCGAAAAAAAGTTGGCAATCCTAGGAACACCTGTAACAATAACGGTATATTTGTATTGGTGACGCGGTGATTTACCATAATTTACGCAAAGCGTAAACAACGCGTATTAGTGTATATGTATAGGTCTATGTGACGTCATGTCTTCTCTACGCGCACCTAGAGAATTGTCTGGTAACTCTGCTGAGGAACTCCTCCGCCGGGAGCTGTATGAAGTCCACTTTCAGTCAGCCGGTCACCCCAGTATCGGCAATATCAGCTACATATGTAGGAGGGAGAGCTCCATGCGGCTGGCGAACCGCTAACCAGTATACAGTAACTCTCGTTTTAACTCTCGTTGTAAGATCGCCAAATTTTATTCGTTGTATGATCGTCGCTCTCCCCACCAACTGAGGGGATTTCCCCCGGAACCAGTCAAGCGTGAAACGGGTGACACGGGTCGGAACATGACAACCGTGAAATAAGACTCGAACCAACGACATGCCGGCGTTTTCTCAATAAAAAACCAACGGCTAGTATTTAAAGATGACAGCCTTAGTGATAAATTAAATGTTTAAATTTTTGTTTTATTCTTATGAAAATATTTGTAACATGAGATTTTTCTGATGAAAATGAGGCCAAACCCGATGTGATTTCGATAGTTTTGAGTTATTTTCATATTTGACTACCGATCATTCTTTCTTATTCGCTCCCACTTTTTCTCACTTGCTGTTCTTTTCTTCGACTGCCGACTACCGCCGCACAGTGGTACATAATCACTTTTTGTTCAAATCACCGTATAGGTCGTAATTTTTTTAGTACATTTGACGATTTTTTTTAAAATTGTTCCCAATTAAATCCTCTATCGATCTGTCCGGCCGAAATTTTGAATTTTGTTGCTGTTTTTTTTATATTTAGCGAAATATACAGCACTTTTAGAAAACCAGTGTCTGTGGGGTTTTTTGGCCGCCGGTTCCGAATTTAAACTCAGATTTTCTAAATTGAAGAGCTGTTTACTTAACGATGGCGAATTCAATATATCGAAGCAAAATTTCAGAAAATGTGCTTATTGGGAAGAAACTTAGTGCGTATAGATTTTCGGGGTGCCATCTTATTTGAGGAACAGGATTTGTGCTTCTGGAAGCAAATCTTTGATTTTATGTTTATGTACATGTCTTAAGCTGGAAATATATGGATCGGAAGATATTAAAAGAAAATGTATTATGACCTCGTTTGTATGATTAGGTGTCGATTTACGTGTATTATTTTCTCTACACTTCTTAATATCTTTGTTCCCCGCCTCTTATGCCTCTTCCAATAATTGCCCAATAGGGATTAAAAATGTCTCTATTACATCCGACCCATGAATTAAAATCATATGGCACGACGAAGGCATTGGATACCACATATATTTATTGACATAAATTTCGCCGTATCCATGTAATACTTTTTAAATTTATTTACATCGATCGGTTTTCCCGATGCCTTTGCTTGCATAATTATGTACAGTCGTTTTATGAAATGTTGATAAATGCCAGTGATTTCAGTAACCTTATTGTAATTTTGAAAAAACTTCCTTACCGTGTTACCGTAATTTGTATTACCTGCACCTTGTTTTACTCCATCTACAAGTAAACTCAATTTATCGCGAATGCCTGTTTGAATCTGGTGTTTAGTATTCTCAACTACTTCTTTTTCTTCATCGGTCAATTGTATATTCCATTTTTTAAGAGATAATTTATATGCCAACTGCAGAATCCACTCCATGTTTCTAATCCACGCATGTAGAGTGGATAGATCGTACTGATACGTTCCTATATTTACAGGCTTCTTTAAGATTTCTGTTAAATTATTCATTTCTTTTGGAAGTGCGTCACATATACAACATCTTTGAGAAGAAGCGGTGCCTGTAAGAGCTTGGCGAACCTTCCCGTCAATCATAGTGCATAGCATCGTATGCTCGATTGTAATTTCAACTTTCTCGAAGATTAATTTCTCGTTGGTTTAAAAACAGAAATTTCTTTTTCCATCTGTTTCATTTGGAAATTAATATTTTCAATTGTTTCTTTCTCATATGAGTATTTAATTGTGCGGCAGTGCTGGGTTGAACATGGGTATTTATTTCGACAAAACTCTATCGGTGCAGCATTCGCAAGATTCACTATTAAACTAATCGGGACCATACAAAACATGAAAATGTATTTACTACAATGTGTTGCTCGGTGACGAATTAGTTGGGTTCGTTCATGACTCCGACGCCTTATTAAAAGGGTACAAGGTTCGTTTCACAGTAGGCACATCATCGTGGGCGCATCACCAAATACCCTACCACCAAAAAGGGATACATCATCTGTACCCTACCACCAAAAAGGGATACATTATTTAAGCTGGGATCTCCAATGTGCGGCTCGCTGCTTCGGCCAGCGGCAGTCTCACTAGTGCAAGGGAAAAGTATGCATCTGTTTCTCCCTTGCAATAGTGCGACTGCCGCCGGCCGGAACGGCCAGCCGCACACTGGAGATCCACCCCGTTTAGGTGTTAATACGAATATTCCGATACCGACAAGGTATCCATACTTTTGTCGAACCCTTTTTCAATTCAGCTTCAACTGTTAAATTGATTGTGTGTGGAAAACATGGAAAGTGTTTTTTAACCGACTTCAAAAAGAAAGGTTCTCAGTTCGAGGCGTTTATATGTATGTTATACGTATTATGTTGGTCCGCGAATTTCTCTGTAACTACTGTACCGATTTTTGTGAAACTTATTGCACTTAGTTTGGCTTCGATCAACTTAGGTCATGGAGAAAAAATTATCAAAATCGGTCAAGTAGTTTTGAAGTTACACCAAAAGATAAGAAATCTGTTTCATTGTAATACATTGTATGCACGGGCACGCAAAGGACGGAGTATCAGGCATCCGAAAAGCAGAGCGAGACAAAATATCAACGCGTCGTCTGTCTCGTACAGTTTTTTGCTCGCTTTTAGTCCCTCTGATTCGCTCTCGTTCCATCTCGATCTTGGCATCGGCAAGAAAGGAGCGAAAACGATTGCTCGGAATCGTGTTCCATCTACGTTATAATATTATATCATATTTATTATATTATAATATATATTATATATTATGTTATATTTATAATATATATCATCTTAATATATAAAGCAGAAAGCTTCTACATATTTGTGTATTTATCTGTCGCCTAAAAACTTTCGAACGATAAACTCTGGGAGCACGAAATGTGCATCCGCTCATTATGACCTTTTTCACAAAACAAAACTAAAAAAATTTTTTTTTTTAAAATCAGAATCTAAATTTCGGGCGAAGCCGAGTAGTAACGCTAGTATATTGTATAACTTAAATAACTAAAAAGTAAAAAATAATTTTGTTCCTTATTTAATTTACGACTCAATTTTTTTAAGTCGGCGTCAGATTTACACAGTGCAAATGATAAGGCGCCGACATAAAAAAGTTGAGAGTCGTAGATTAAATAAGGAACAAAATTATGTTTTATTTTTTAGCGCATTTTTATTTTTTGAAGTCGGTTTTTATTTTAAAATTTTTTTTTTATTTCAGACACTACTTTCTTAACTGCTGCAACTGTGTTCGCCCCATTATCTGTAACGATGCATCTAATTTTGGGAAGTGGAATATTCCATTCATCTAATATCATCCTGAGTACAGCAGCAAGATAATCCGCTGTGTGATTATGGTAAAGTTCTTTCATGGCAATGTTACAAATTATTTTTTCAATATCTTCAAAAAAATGTGTTGTAATGCCCAGAAAACTCTTTTGTGACATTGTCTTAGTCAATATGCCCATAGTTAAGCACACTTCATTTGCTTCTATTTTTTGTTTGTATAATGCGGTAGTTACGTCATATTTTTCACAAAGTTTCTTTTTAATAAATTTTCTTGATGGAACTTTAAAAAGGTGTGCAACTTTTCTCATAAACTTTAAAAAATCTTTACCTTCAATTATACTAACGGGACGCCAGTGTTACGTGCGTAACGAATGGTCAGGTCAGAGAAAGTTTTAGTGAAAAAATCCAGATGTAGTCCCCAATGTTGGCCGGGCATTTTACCAAACAACTAAGGCGGAGACCTCTCTCGAGCTCGGTGCGCTCATCTGGTGAGGGACTAGGCAGCAACCCTTGGGCACAAGAGCGGTCCTCGAAATCGTGACGCCCAAAGATTTTCAAGGCCTACGCTGCAATATCTTTCCGCCGATGCCAATGTCTGGACTTCGTCAGCGATGTACTTTGGATTGTAAGAATGTTTGGGCCTGGTCCTCCATCTTGGCCATTCGAGGGTAGAGGGTGAAACTTCTCTACCCAGCATTTTAAATAAGAGTTTTTCGGCGCGGAGCGTCAGTTCACAGTTTGGCCTCAAGCAAGCAAGTTCACTTGTGTAACAGAATTATTTGTGCTACCGAAGTCCCTAACCCAGTTGTAAATGGCTTAAATGTCATGACATAAAAAAGGGACACCATTTTATTAATAAACAATTATATAAACAGATATCTAACTGTTATAATTCGTAACACCAGTCTCTGCATGTAAAATATAAAATGATCAATGTGATTCTTTCACATTTTAAGCCACCTTCTTAATGAGACGCAATTCGTAGAAAAGCAGTTTTTGATGTGGAATATTCTTAAGATTTTGTATTTTTTGTTTCACCTACATTGAGTTCAGCTGCAAATGTTGAAGGCATTGGTAGAACTGGATCATCCATATTTTCTATTTCAAGTTGTTTCAAAATCTGTTCTCTTCCCTTTTGCGGTTCTTTTGAGGAAGTTTTCATATTTCTCTTGTGAGATAAAATAATATTATGAATTTTCATATGCTTGTGTAAGTTTGAGATATTTCCACAATACCGTACCGACTTCAAGCATTTTTACAACTTGCTATATTACTGCCATCTTTTTTAAAATATGGCCATATCTGTGACACTGGTGGACACATAGATGTTTCTAAATTTTATTTAAACAATTGAAGAAAACAAAACAACTTTGATAATAACAAAATGATAAGAATAACGAATAAAAATATAACAAATAACAACAATATCTAAACAGAAAAGGAAAATATTGTTGGTTTTCCTTAACTAATGAAAGTTTATTAACACAAAATTATCTTTTATATTACTTCGTGGAATGCATAAGAGAACAGGGCTGAAATGTTTATGTCAGGATGTTTATATTGAGCTCTCCGAACGCCGGGTCGGTGCATGGTTGTAGTGGAATGCGTCTGTGAGGCGCTGTTGCCATTGTACCTGTCCGCGCGAGCGCGGGTTGCAAGATAAAATGCTGACCCTGTATATGGTTCAATTTCGATAAGCGCGGCTGCGACTGATGTTCGCGCGCGCGCCACTGCAATGCCAATCCGCGAATTATCGCGACTCTTCAACGTCCATTATAATACTGAGAAAATTTGGGGTCGCGCGCGGCTCTTTATCCTTATCAGGTAATAACGCGTCGCGCGCGGCTAGTCGCAAGTGGAAATAAGCCCTCAAGGGCTAGCCTTGTCGAGACCGAAAGCGAGTCCTGAACCGGGCAGTTCTGTATTGACACCTCGAATATTTGCTTTGAAACTTGATACAGTGGTGTCCCGTTGTAAGTACATCGCCCGGGAGACGAGGCGGTCTCTTAACGAAACGGTATGCTATTCGGCTCGCCTTTCGTCTTTGTCATCTCCTTTCCGTAATACGATGTCGTAGCTATCTCGAACGAAATTTATGGCTTATCGCTGGAGCGTGTCTTCTCGCTCACACTCGGTGTCTCGCACTCGCCGCGGCGACTACAGATGAAATAGTGGCGATAGAAATATTCTCTTATCGAAAGGGGGATAACGAAGGATTGCAAAATAAGAAGAATGCAGTGTAACTAGGCTTTCATTTAAAATTAATTATTTTAACGTAAGATCGTCAATTTATACTGGTGGCTCTAATAATTTCATCACCCACTGTAATACCGCAAAATATTAATAAAATTAATATAGTAGACCACATAGTGGTAGAATATATAATTTATCAAATTAATATGTGGAAAATTTCGTTTTACCAACAAAATAACACAAAAATATAATCATGATACTAAGCTATACAGGACATAGGTACATACATAGGATTGTTGCGAGCACTGTGTATAAACTTCATGGCCTACTGGTGCTCGCATCCGAAGGTAGAAGATGGTCGGTAAAGACCGACCGAACATTGTTATCGATTTGCGATTGTAAAACCAAACTCTAAACTCTGTGATTGTATTGTGTTGTTAACCTTTAGAGGGCCGGGATTTTTTCATTGAAATTGTAAATTTTATTTACTTAAAATTTATGCATATATAGCACCAAAATGGCCGGCAAAGTATCAAAATTCTTAGGTGGCCACTATAGTGGCCAGCCCGGCCGCGAACGGTATGGCATATATTAGAATTTTCAAAATTTGAACTTTAATGTTTCTAAGGGTTTTTGATATCGCTAATCACGATTCTCAGGTCAGAGTATCGAAATTTTACGCAGAAACAGTGTTGCCAACCTAAACAAGCCTAAATGAATAACGGCAGTTACATTCATATATTATTCTTTCCTTTGGCGTTACCCGGGGCTAACGACATGGACGTAGAAAGTTTTGTAGCTCTTTTCTTGTTTTTGGGGTTTTTTATGTTATTTTTTGATGTGTTTTTTTTATTTTTCTGATTTTACTATTTATTATACGAGCTGAACTCGTGCAACGCATGCATTATACACAATGAATAATGAACGTGTATCCTTTCCTTCATTTCGTTTACAAGTGCTTAGGGCTTTACTGAATCTTGATCCGAATGACTCCATTTCCCATCTGCCCAAACTCTCTCGGCTAATAGGTCGTCATTTTCCAAAATTACTGGATAAAAACCGACGATGCAATTTGTGTTCATTACGACAAACTAGACGTCGAACTCTTTATATATGCTCTACATGTGACACTGCATTGTGCATAACACCCTGTTTTGAGGATTTCCATACGAAACAATCAATACCGTAAATTCGAATTTTCGACATATAAATTTTTTTTTTTTTCACTTGGAAGGACAAGAAGTATGAACAAACAGATAAAAATTGCAACAAAGAGATACACATTCATTATTCATTTTGAATAATGCATGCGTTGCACGAGTGCAGCTCGTATAATAAATAGTAAAATCAGAAAATACAAAAAAAATCCAAAAATAACACAAAAAACAAAAAAAAACAAAAAAGTGCTACAAAACTTTCTACGTCCACGTCGTTAGCCCTGGGTAACGCCAAAGGAAAGAATAATATATGAATGTAACTGCTGTTATTCATTTAGGCTTGTTTAGGTTGGCAACACTGTTTCTGTGTAAAATTTCAATACTCTGACAACGGAATCGTGATTAGCGATATCAAAAACCCTTAGAAACAAGTTCAATTTTTAAAATTTCCAGTGGCCACTATAGTGGCCAGCCCGGCCCTTTAAAGGTTAAATAACTTGTTCTAAAATAAATAAGCATGGCTGAGGGTCTAAAAAATTTAAGAAATCCGTCGTAATTTAAAGTAAAATAAACATCTTAACTGAATTATAATTTACCATAATTGAACTAGCCGAATATATTTACCTATTGCGAATTTTCTCTAAAAATATTGTAGGAGACGCAAAGCGTAGCAACACTATGATGGAATTATTTAAGAAGTATCGATTTGTGTCAGTAACAGTGTCGATTCATTGGAGAACGCCAGTCGGGAAATAGTCATTGAAACAATAGTCGATATGGCGTGTATAATAAGAGGCTCCGAGATATGCGTGACCTGAATTATGAAATCGTTGTCGCAAGTAGTAACAGGGATCGAACACTGACGGTTTCGGACGCTTACTATATTCGATAGAGCCCGCTTAAATAACTAACGGAGAAAACAGGTATATGTACCTCTGTCGTAGAATCCGATACAGATAGTTGGAGAGCGACATGCGAACCGCTCGCAACGAAATGCAATCGAAACAGAGCAAATGTAAATGCGAATGTAAGACAACGACAATGGTAAATGTGAATGTGAGACGCGGAAGGTAACGACAAATGTTGTAATCCAATTAATTAAGGACCGTCTACTCTAGTGACTGTCGCCCAGTAAGAAGAAATAGAGTTCTGTCCCGCAAAGTGAAACTGGCTCGATATCGGCGAGCAAAGCTGCCAGGCAATTCCCTGCGCGTAGGCGAGACATGACATCACATAGACCTGTATAGACTAATACGCTTTGTGCGCGCCATGCGTGAATTGTGGTACGTCGCCGCGTTACCGACACAAAGTAAATTCTCGTCATAAGCGTATTACGACTATGCGTTGTATGCACGGTCGCTATCCCCACAACTTCTTGGAATCCTTCGGTCGAGAGTGACAGAACCCGACAGCAAGCGGGAGGGGATGAAAGAGTCGACAGTGTCGACTCGACGCGACGTTACCGTTGGCTACGAAAGAAAGAAAGCATGCATCGGTGGCTCAGAATCGACGACACCGTTGTACATGTTCACCGCCAGCCCCCAATGTGGCGCTTATAACGAGAATTTATTGTATACTGTTATGCTGTAGGTGTTCCCCTTCTACTACTCCGTACTACGTCACCTCTTCGCTACACCGTCATTAATTCCCTATGTGTGGCAACACTGCCGGCGAGTATAGTGCCTCCCCGAGATATAGGCACCATACCAAATAGGAACGTATTCAATTTGTTCTACGGACAGTTGGACGCGTTCTCCTTACCTCCGCGTGCCCCTCAGGTGCGTAAAAGGCACTCGTATTTAGCTGAAATTTAAAGCCAATTTTCTCGAAAATGAAGCGCAATATTAAAAATTGTATTCTATATTGTCGTCTTATTTCGGCCTAGAGAATCACCCCTTAGAAGATTGACTATCAATAGAGTAATAGGTATCTACCCTGTATAATAAGATGGATCGCACCCGCAAGTTTCTTATTCAATTCTCCAAACTCATATTGGTTCGCTACCATGCTTTACGCGCCCCCCCCCCCCTCCCCCGCACTAATCTAGCCCCAACCAATACTAATAGCCGGAACAGGTTGGAAAGTGGAATGCGTTGTGTCGGAATAAGTGAACAAAAATATTAAATTTTTTTATTAATATCTCGAAGCAACAATTTTAGATTTAGGGTCCACACACCTTCCCCGCCCCTCCCCTCAAACCTCGTGACAATTGGCCATTGGGGCCATTTGGAAGGACAGCCGTACAGCTCTATAATAAGTAGGAAAGGACACATTTGGCGGCTTGTAGCCTCATTGCACACCACTTGAGTGGGTCTCCCCCGAAGGCAGAATCACCTAGCTGCGACAGGTCGCAGCGACCGGCTAGAGTCCCACTAGTGCACGAGAGAAACGGATACATAGGGTAAACTCGGGTAAATTGGTGATACAGGTTATTCGGTGATACTTTTTCATTCATCTGTAACTGGAAATTGTCTGACTCAATTTAGATGAAACAAAGGCTAACAGATAGCCTTGATCTTCTAGTTTATGTTTTGGTAAAATAATTAGTCAATTGAAGTTAGTGTGATAGAGTGCGAGAGCATTTTGTTCCAGCAGCGCATTATTCGTGAAATTTTTCGCGCTAGTTGCAGACGATCGCTTGTTTGTTGGAGATAGAGCAACACGCACTGCGGGTGCGACGGCAGTTGTGGAAACGCTGCCTTGCTGTCTACCGACAGCGCCCTCTGGTTCGGTCACGGTTCGTCAGTCGCGTACACGCACGCTTGTGCGCTCCATCGTTTTACATCTTGTCGTTATACTTTTGTCACATTCAGTTATATTATACACATTTGGAACTACACGCCGCTTACTTTTCTACTTACCCGACCTGCATAACGCTAACAGGTTATGGGCCCAGGTATCGCGAGAGAGGAAGATTAGTAAAATATTCGCCGCGAGGTTAACCGCCGGCGAAGCACGTGGCGACGCGATCGCGAGCGAACGACTCAGTCGATTTTTCGGTTCCATCGTGCCGCTCAGTGTCGCGCACGAGTCAGTGTCTACGGCGAAAATCGGCGAGCACCTGCTAACGCAGTGAACGACCAAGACTGCGAAAAGCGTTTTTTTTCCCTTCGTGATTTGGCACGTTGTGTGTTCGACGCGTGACGACACGGCCATTCCAAGTGAAGACGATCGCTGAAACGTGCGAACGATTTACAATGGCGACTACGACCGTCAATTCGACGCGCATCGAGCTTCTGACAAAGGAAAACTACGACACATGGCGAATCCAAGTCGAAGCAATTCTGATCAAGAACGATGCGTGGCAATATGTCGCTGGTGAGGTTCCGAAACCTGTCGTGACTGGTAGCGACAACAAACTTGCCGCAACAAGGGCCGCGCTCGAAAAATGGACGACAGAGGACCGCAAGGCGAAATCCAATCTGATTCTGTCTATGAGCCCCTCGCAGCTCAGACATCTTCGAAATTGCGAAACATCCAAAGAAGTGTGGGACAAACTAAAGTCGGTTTACGCATCCCAAGGACCTATGAGGAAAGCTACGCTTCTGGAACAATTGCTGTCCAAGAAGATGGTCGAGGGTAATGACGTCAGAGATCACCTCTCTAAATTCATGGACGTCGTCGACAAATTGGGGGCCATGGAAATCGAAATCAACGGCGACTTGCTTTCTGTGATGTTACTTCACAGTCTGCCGAACAGCTTCGATAATTTCTGCTGCGCGATCAAATCTCGCGACACTTTGCCGGACATCGAGGCATTGATGATCAAAATCATCGAGGAGCATGACGGCAAGGTGCATAGGGCGACCGAGGCAAGTGCGAGCGCCATGTTCGTGAAGCGGAATCGTGCCAAGGCTAAATCGGATGGCGCCACCAGCGTCAGTCGACAAGGCGACGACAGTGCTGCTTCAGGCGGATCAAGAATCAAGTGCAACTACTGCAAGAAAAAGGGACACAAGGCCGCGGACTGTTTTAAACGAAAAAGGGACACACAAAGTGCCAAGAAGGACACACAAAGTGCCAACGTTGCAGATGACTCTTATTTTGCGGGTGAACTGTTTAGTGCGGAACCAGACGCGAACATCTCCGCGAACCAAGCATGCAATTCCGTGATCGACCAAAAGTGGTGCATCGACAGCGGATGCACGTCGCATTTGTGCAAAGATCCGGGACTTTTTACGCAATCACACACAACCGACAAGGGTGTAAGATTGGCTAACGACGCGACCGCGAAAGTGACAGCCAAGGGTGATGTGCGCATAATTGCTTCGAACGGTAAGCATGACAGAACGATCACGCTGTGTAACGCGTTATATGTTCCGGAACTGCGAACTAATCTCATGTCGGTCGCGAAAATAGTCGACAAAGGCTACAAAGTTTTATTCACCAAAAAGTGTGCCTACGTAAATGATGCCGGTGGGAATCTCCGACTGATTGCCGACCGCGAGGGCGACCTGTTCTGCTTGCGTGAAGAACGCGAGGAGGCGTGTGCGGTTTCCAGCCACGCGCAGGGAAGCTCCAGGGAATGGCACCAGCGGCTCGGCCACCTGAACTGGAGCGACATGTCGCTGATGCGACGAAGGGGATCCGCGACCGGACTAAACTTCAGGACTGACGACGTCCTACCCGCCTGTGATATCTGCGCGCTCGGTAAGATTTCTCGCCTTCCTTTCTCCAAGCGCGAAAAAGCCTCATCAGTTCCGCTCGAAATAGTCCATGCGGACGTGTGCGGACCCATGCCAACGATTTCGTCAGGGGGAGCTCGCTATTTTTTGACGTTTACTGACGACCACAGTCGTTGGACGATGGTTTACTTTCGCAAACAAAAATCGGAGGTAACCTCAAAGTTCTTGGAGTACAAGAACAACGTCGAAACGCAAACCGGTAAGAAAATAAAGGCTCTCCAGTCGGACAATGGAGGAGAGTTCTGCAATTTGGAGATGGACAACATCCTGAAGAAGGCTGGGATTCAACGCAGACTAACCGCGCCGTACACGCCGCAGCAGAACGGCGTTGCGGAACGCAAGAACAGAACGCTGGTCGAGGCTGCCCGCTGCATGCTCGATGAATCGGGACTGCCCAAGTCACTTTGGGCCGAAGCAATCGCGTCAGCAAACCATGTGAGGAATCGCTGTGTGACGAAAATTCTGGGAACCAGGACCCCTTACGAGATGTGGAAAGGAAGACGTCCGGATTTGAGTCACTTGCAGACGTTTGGTGTCAAGACGTTTGTCCTGGACAAGACTCCCGGCAAGAATAAACTCTTGCCAAAGGGGATCACGGGAGCTCTCGTCGGATACTCCGATACTTCAAAAGCGTATCGAGTTTGGGCACCGTCGCAGCGGAGGATCCTCGTGACGCGGGACGTCAAATTTTCCACCGAATTCCTTTTAAAGGGGGGAACTCAGGAGTCAGCTCTCAAAGAGTGTGGCGAACCATCATCTGTTTCAGATAGTTCGGACAATTCGGAGGTGCACGAGACGGAGATCGGTCCCAGTAACAAGACGAGGCCTGTGGACCGGCAAACAGCTGAAGGACAGATCATGCAAGGTGAAGTTCCACCGATCAACATCGAGATGCGCGGCGAGGGTGTGCCGCAACCTGCGCCGCCCACAGAACCGGAGGTCGTTGAACATCCGATGCGACGGGCCCCTGGGAGGCCGCGCAAGGTCATGACCGGCCGACCAGGCCGACCCGCGAAGGAGTACAACATGGCCCCCATTTCCGACACTGCGGCACACGAGCCAGAACACCTGGATGATTCCAGCGATGACGACCCTTCGACGTGGGAGGACGCTGAGTTGGTGATGTCCGCCATCGAGATCCCGTATCACCAGGCCATTACGGGGCCCGAGAAGGCTGAGTGGCATGACGCGATCTATGCGGAAATCAGAAGCCTCATCATCAACGACACTTTCGACATTGTACCGAGACCCAAGGACGGTAAGATCATCAAGTGCCGCACGGTATTGAGAAACAAATACAACGACAGCGGAGATTTGGACAGAAGAAAGGCGCGAGTTGTCGCGAAGGGTTTTACGCAGCGTTATGGCGTCGATTTCCTCGAGACGTTTGCGCCGGTTGCCCGGCTTGATTCTTTTCGTCTACTGATGGCATTGGCCGCTAAGTTCAACCTCAGGGTATCGCAGCTGGACGTCGAGACGGCGTACTTGAACGGGAAAATGGACACTGAAATCCATATGGAGCCGCCTGACATGTTGGAAAGGATGCTCCGGACCATGATCGAGAGGGAGACGGACGACTCAATCCTGAGGCGAGTACAATCCATGCTCCAAAAGGTCAAGGGAGCCGACATAGCATGTAGACTCAACAAGGCGCTATACGGCCTGCGCCAGGCGGGTCGACAATGGCACGCTGAGTTGGACGGCGCGCTGCGGGGCGTCGGCTTGACTCCGACGAACGCTGACCCTTGCGTTTATAAAGACCAGGGGAAGCTGACCTTTGTTCTCGTCTATGTCGATGACATTTTGGTCTTCACAAACGATTTGCAGAGAGAGGGCCAAATTAAGAAGAAGCTCGCTGAGTCTTTCAAAGTGAAAGATCTCGGACCGGCGGAGCTCTGCCTGGGATTCGAGATCCGACGCGATGGAGCCAACATCCACCTTTCTCAGCGGGGCTACATCCGCGCCATTCTGGAGCGTTTCGGGATGCGGGACTGCAAGTTCATCGACACTCCACTTGCTGTCGGCGCCAAGTTGTCGGGAAATCTGGACGACGGGGAAGACGCCGAGGGTCCCTATTCCTTCAGGGAATTGGTTGGTGCCCTGATGTACGCTGCCACGGGAACGCGGCCTGGCATTGCGCACGCGGTTAGTGCGCTCAGTCAGTTCAATTCCTGCTACAAGAAGGAGCACTTGGGGGCTGCCAAACGTGTGCTCCGATACCTCCGGAGAACATTGGACCATGAGCTGGTTTTCGGAAGGGACGACCAGCCGTTGCAGGGTTTCGTTGACGCCGACTGGGGGAATTGCCCCATCGACAGGCGCTCCTACACTGGGTCGGCGTTCGTCCTCGGTGGCGCTGCCGTGGCGTGGAGGTCACGCAAACAGCCAACGGTCGCTCTCTCGTCGACGGAGGCGGAATACTTGGCGATCAGCGACGCCGCCAGGGACGCCGTACACCTGATCGCTTTTCTCCGAGAGCTCGGGCACCCAGACCTCGCCGAGGTGGTCCTCTATAACGACAACCGTGGCGCAGGGCTGCTTGCGAAAAATCCTGTTTTTCACTCAAAGACGAAGCACATCGATATTCGTCATCATTATATTCGTATTGCATTACAGAAATATCCCATTAGGCTCGAGTATCTGCCAACGGAAAGGATGATCGCTGACGTCCTCACCAAGGGATTGCCGAGGACGAAACACGCCCAATGCACTTCGAAGCTTGGACTCCGTTCTCGCAATCTACCCCCCGCTGCATGTTGAGGGGGAGTGTTGGAGATAGAGCAACACGCACTGCGGGTGCGACGGCAGTCGTGGAAACGCTGCCTTGCTGTCTACCGACAGCGTCCTCTGGTTCGGTCACGGATCGTCAGTCGCGTACACGCGCGCTTGTGCGCTCCATCGTTTTACATCTTGTCGTTATACTTTTGTCACATTCAGTTATATTATACACATTTGGAACTACACGCCGCTTACTTTTCTACTTACACGACCTGCATAACGCTAACATTGTTTATGTATTATATATGCTTTAGAAGATAAATGGAAAGTTCAAACTACATGTAAGTGATGGTAAAAGGACACTTTAACAAGTCTTACTCTTGAAATTATCACACAATAAGGCATCAGTGTTATTTTTGCTTACGAAAAGTGACTAAATTCTTATTTTTCGTGCGCCCGAGCCTGCGCTTCTGATTGTGCTGTTGGAGAAATTCTGATGGCAAATACCAGAAACCATGTTTCCTTGCGTCTCAGACATCTGACAATCAGGAAACAATTGACTATCGACAAGAAAATTCTTTACTGTTTAATAAATCCAAAATATTCATTTAATAAAAATAATATAAAATAATGTAAACTAATGTAAACTAATGTAAAATTATATAAAATAAAATAAAAAAAGTAGTTGATGGCCATATCACGGGCTAGCGAGAACTATCACCGAATTACCAGAGTACTATCACGGAATAACCAGAGCTATCACCGAATAACCAGAGTATGTCATGACAACGTAATTTTGTATATTTTCAATTAAATATAATTAGTAAATTTCTGTTAACCTATCATTTGTTTCTCTGATGTCTGGCCTATCATTATATCCTAGACTCACTTTCAGAATATGTAAATATTAGCAGTTATTAGAGAAATTCTAAAACTATCACCAATTTACCCGAGTTTACCCTATTTCCCCCTTGCACTAGTGGGACCGCCGTCGGTCACTGCGACCTGTCGCAGCTAGGAGATCTCGCCTTTAGGCTCCTTACGCACTTGCGACCAGTCGCCGGCAACTTGGTCGCCGAGAGACCAAAATTCGGGCAACTAAACGAAGCTACCAGACCGAGCAACTCGATACCTATCAGTTTCGTAGAGAGCACCAAACAGAATGTACGCCGAGGAGATTGTTGTAATTGTGAAGTGCATTGAAAAAAAATAAATAAAGAGGAGGCAACATTCAATGCATTCATTATTGCAAGATCGCCGTAAGAAAGGAATGTTTACTGGCTTTCTCATTCCCAAATAAGTGCACCATTTCTTCTTATTGTTTTTTGAATGTCGCGATTGGAGTATTTATTATATGATAAGTCCCAGATCAGACTTGCCTTTCGAGATTCAATTTGCAAAATAAATTTCTGCGTATCGAAACTCATTTCGTTGCTTGCAGGTGTCTGGTCGCCAACAAAGTCGCTCGTCGTGTGAACGCTAGCTGGTCGTCGCGACCAAGTGCGTCCGAATTCATATATCCCCGTGTGTCTCGTGGTCGTCGGCGACCTGGTCGCCGACGACTGGTCGCAAGTGCGTAACGGGGCTTAGGCCTGTTAAACACTTGCGGCCAGGTCGCCGACGACCACAAGGTACACGGGGACATATGAATTCGTTAAGCACTTGGTCGCGGCGACCAGTGAGTTGTCGACAACCATGTAAACAGGAGCGACGCGATTACCTTGATTCCAATGCAGGCGTTCACACGACGAGCGACTTTGTTGGCGACCAGACACGTGTAAGCAACAAAATGAGTTTCGATACAAAATTTATTTTACAAATTGAATCTCAAAAGGCAATTTGCGATTTATCATATAATGAATACTCCAATCGTGACATTAAAAGAACAATAAGAGGAAATGGTGCATTTATTTGGGAAAGAGAAAGCCAGTAAACATTCCTTTCTTACGGCATTCTTACAGTAAAAAATGCACTGAAAATTGCTTATTCTTTGTTTTAATATTTTTTAATGCACTTTACAATTAGAACAATCTCCCTGACGTCCATTCTGTTTGGCGGTCCCTACGAAAGTGATAGGTATTGATTCGCCCGGTCTGGTCGCGTCGTTTGGTTGCCCGATTTCTGATCTCTCGGTGATCAGGTTGACGGCGACTGGTCGTCAGTGCGTAACAAGCCTTAGTCGTTATATCTCGGAGAATCACCATATCAATTTTCGAATCGGGTAGTCTATTCGGCTTGCCTTTATTCTCTGTCGCGGCGCATGAGGACTGAGAACGATTGAAAACGACTGAAAACGACCGAGGGGCAGGTGACAGCGACAAGCCACGAATTACGGTTCCCAATCTCTCTCACTCACCGCGGCAACTACAAAAGAAGTAGTGGCGATGGCAGATTTTCATTCATCGAATCACAAAATGTTACTCACTTTTTGGGACAGCACTGTACAATGTTTTCTAAAACACAAGTATGCTACATTCAAAGCGGGGCATCTAAATAATTGTATATAGGTAAGTATACATTTGTATATTTCCGTTGCTTTTGAACGTTTGAAAAAGGGAGATATACGAAAATTGCTTATTGTTAGTTTAAACAGAGGAATATGATCCAAAGCTCTTTTTTTAAGTTCTTGCCTGCAATTTTTCTAATGCTTATATTCGTTAAAAAGGTGCTGAAGGACCATTTAGTGACGCGTGTTTATGTGTACATTGTACATATTATTCATTTACATACATTGTAAGATATTTGGTGTGAAATATTTAGAAAGTTGGAGCAGAGAATTATCACGAGAGTAATCACGTTTCTCTACAAATTATGCGTGCAGAAGTGGTGTTTTCAGTACAAAAGTTTTAGTGTATTTTATAACGAAATATTATTTTGCATATAAATTGGAACGAACTGTGGAAAAAAATATGTTAGAGTGTTAGACAACGGGACTTGAATTCGAGCTACGCAGTTAGGAAGCAGTTTATGTGCTATACCACCCACGCTACCGGACTACTTGTTACACCATTGAAGTTTCAGACACTTAACGCCAACGGACAAATGCGACTTTTATTATTACATGTATCGTAAACTATTAAGGCGCGATTCCACAATGAGATTTTATACATGAGGCTCTTCTATAATGAGAAATCTTAGCAACAACTAAATGTAAATAATGGAAATAGTCGCGAGAAATGAGATTTTTAAAAACATATTATGAAACTTGTCTCATGAGAGTCATGAGAATCTAATTTCTTGAAACTAATGATAAAATAATTTAAAAATAATGAAATAATGAAAAAGTTGTCTCATATGAGACACGATACTTTTGTCTCGTTGTGGATTTCCACCCTTAAGTGTCGACACTTAGGGCCGAACAGAAATATTTTTCCATTCCCTACCTTTCTACGAAGTTTCATACAAATCGGTACATAATAATATCTCATGTGGATCCCTTGTGAAAGACACATGTTTCCCCGTAATCATGCATTCTGTGCATAAAAGTATCTGGCAATATTATCATATATACGAGAAGTCATCTGGTACTTAAAGGGTAAATAAAAAGGACTTAAAAAGGACTTTATTTAGTAAGCTATCTGTTTATTTAAAAATTCTTTATCAAAAGGTATTATTTTATTAATATATCAGAACCTGTACTACTGTGACACCAAACATTAAAGTTCAAAGTCCACGTCTGAATTCATGTTTACAATACTATATTTCGCACAAAATTATTTTCATGTGGAAAGGAACAGGTATTTTAACCCTTGGTAGACGGAGTCTGGGTTTTTCAACCCAAATATAAAGCCGTTGCGCGTAATAGTAAATAGTAATAAAGAAAGCCCCATAAATAAAATAAAATGAATCTGACAAGCAGGACATCATCTAGATAAAATGCGTGTATACATAATGAAACTCTGATTCCTGTACGGCAGGCCTGCCCCATCGGGTGCAAATACCTCCTGAATTTCTGGGACCCGGGCAACAGCCGAGCGCGGGACTGGTTACGTTGCTAACCACAGCATGGGTTGCGGGAGAACTGCATGAGTGTGCGGCTGTCCACGTAGGCTCGTACCACGAGTCTATTGCTTGGATTCGAAGACCTCTTCTACATGGACGCCCACTCATGCAGTTCTCTCACAAATTTCGCAACGGGTAGCAATGGAACAGTCCTGCGCTCGGCTGTTACCCGGGTCCCAGAAATTCAGGAGGTATTTGCACCCGATGGGGCAGGCCTGCTGTACGGTAACCCGAACCGTCCGCCGTGTGAGAGTTAAGGTGGAAATCTACGATGAGACAAAAATATCGTGTCTCACGTGAAACTTCAATTTCATGATATAATTATTTTATTACTATATTATTTTTCAATTATATTGTCATTAGTCTCGTGAAATTAGACTATCATGAGACAAGTTTCAAAATATATTTTCAAAAATCTTATCTCCCACGACTATTTCCATTATTTACATTTAGTTGCTGTTGAGATTTTTGTCTCATGATAGAAAAGTCTCATGTAAAACCACATCAGGGATTCGCACCTTCAAAGCAGGCTCTCGCGCAACTTCTACCACTCACATTTATCTAACCGTACACGGGGAGCAAGCAATTCTCGGACACCAACCGTGTAAATTCGCCTGTAGGCGCTCCCCTAACTTTGGTTCGCTCTTTCACTGTGTGAGTGCGGCTGATGTCCACGAATTACTTGCACTCCGTGTATATCACCTTCATTTTTCCTCTACCGAAAGTTTCCAATATATCCGAGTTCACATATTCCAAGTTTCTCAAGAATATTATACCTATTCGCACTACGCCTCTCCTCATAAAAATCTTCTCGCAGGGAATCCGCGCCTCGGAGTCGCGGCAAGTACACGCGACGTACTGTGAGCGTAGTGAGAATCAAATTGTCAAAGTGCACAAGAAAAGCAGAAGAAGAACAAAATGGGATAAAGTGAGGTATACTGACAGCTTACATTTAGGCCGCCTAGCAAGAAATGTCGTGTTGCCCTAAACCCTAAAGTAAAGTGATCGCCAACTCGACTCGGACGCTAACTTCGTACAGTGATGCGGGATATGTAGCTGCGAGCTATGCTAACAGGGTGTCACGATGAAATTCGTTAATTAAAGCTACACCGGCCAGGGCTTGACATGCTTTGAGCCTAGCAGCTGATAAAGAGGCGAGGTTCCGGTCGATGTAAAGGCGGTAAACGTGCATGGTCGAAAATGCATGACCCAAATTATCAACACGTGACCCCCTATATCACGACAGATTGGGCATTTAGTGTGAGGCAAGCCGCAGCATTTTCAGAACGAACCGCGAACATTAGTTTACTGATGTGGGTTCATTTAAGGACAGGGCTTAATAAATTATTGTAGTGTGGAAACTCGCTTATCTAATCACTGCAAGCGCGAGGTGTAATATAAACTGACAGCAAGAGGTCCTAGTGGGGTCATTGACTTCGACCAAACTTTTTCCAGTAAAACTAGAGTGGAGTAAGCAAGCATACAGGACGTTTCATAATGGGTGGTCTAACCGAAAGCGTAGTGATTAGGAATTGTAATATCGGTAAGCCGGTAATTCGATAAATTACATATAACAATTTAGCACGTATATGAGTTCAATAATTCCTTCGATATCTACCACGTCATCAATGAAAGAAAAACTTCAATTACTAATGAAGACGAAAACCGAAGTATCTCATCAAGAATCAACTCTGATCCAAAAGAAAATTAAAAATCTGAATCAAGTCATCAAAAAAGAATTTACGTATTTTCAGGAAGAAAACGTAAAGAGAATATATATACAAATGGCATATGATTTCCTAATGATTACCCGACCAACAAATGTAGAATCTGAGAGAGCTTTTTCCGCGGCTGGATTATTTTGTACAAAAATTGGGTCGCAATTAGGAGACCAAAGTTTAGACAAATTTTATTATTGCGTGCTTATTTGTTAAAAAGAGTTGATAAATAAAATATATTTAATTATGTAAGTAAGTTAAGATACTTTTGACTGTTTTCGTGGTGAAGATCCATATTTAATAAGTATTTTATTTGCATATTTTTTATAATGATCGATTAGATTTAAAAAAAAGTTTGTTTTGTAATATTTACTCTTATATTTTCAAATTTCAATACCTTAAGAAAATACCGGTAGGTTACCGGTAAACCGATTTTAATTGAAAATTTTACCGAATTACCGGTAATTGAAAAAGTCGGTAAATTTACAATCTCTAGTAGTGATGGTTTACGAAAAAAATAAAGAAGAAATGTGAAATTCTCAATATCAGAATGGACGTTGAAGAAATAGTTAATAGAACAGCGTGCCAGCCGTCTTAAACGAAAACATAAATATTGGATACTAACTAAAAGGAGCATTTAATGTTTTTTATCACGTTGTAAGAAAACATAACACCAAATTTTTTAATTACACAAGAATGTCTGTAAAATCAGTCGACGAATTTCGTGAATGAAACGCTCAGACTCCAATTCATTCATGTTGCTAAATAAAACGTCCTTGCACAACATTCTCTAGCAGCAAATAAGCGTTCGGTCGCGTGCGACTTTTTCATATGGATGTGGTACGTATATATTCGACATATTTTATAGTCGCGCACGACCGAACAATCGCCATGAGTTGCGGCTTCACATTGCAGTGGCGCGCGACCGTCATTTCGATAATATCCAAGTGTTACCGATAATTCGATATATCGATAATATCGTTAAGATATCGTTAAGCAGAATAGAAGCAAACCTGTTCTTCCAAGACTCTTGTAACTTTGACTTCGTTCTTAACCACTTTCATTTTCGTTTACACATTTACAAATCCAAAGTGATACCGAGAATTCCTTCCTGACAGACCTCATGTTTATTGTTTTTTTATAAACACCCAGTTACAATTCTTTCGCAACGGATACTATTCGCCAGATTCGTCCATTCGATCTCCATTCGCCTTAACGATATCTTAACGATATCGTTAAGTATCAATAAGGTATCGATAAGATATTGATAATCGATAGTCCCAACTCTAGCCGCAGGTATGGAAATTGAGCCATATACAGTATACACATACAACAGAGGATTTTGTAGCCGCCTGACTGTCACGCACGGCTAGTCGCCAGTGGAAAAAAATGTGTACGTTCAGCTTAGATAAATATTTAAATAATGTTTTAATCGTTGACAGTGCTTCCCTTTGCTGAATCCATGTTGAGTATGTTTGACACTCACATCTGTTGCCAAGTTAAAAATTTCATGTAAAAAATGACAAAATTGCATTGTATTTTTATAACACGATTGTGATTTTTGAAATTATGAAAATGATATGAAAATTCAGCCAGTATTATTCATAACACCAATTTTATTCAGTCCGAGTTATTTATAAAACTGATTTGTGGAAGGTGTAGTTTTGCTAATATAATGCGATAATTAAAAAGACAAAACATGTGGGAATTACCATTAATATAGGAAGTATCTGTATTTGTTTCCTAAGTTTATGGAATACACATACTGCTTTTGTTATAATAATTCTTTATAATATAAGTTACTTCGAAAATTTCAAAGAAACGATTTTTTTTTGCATTTTCGTATACTTTAATATTTTATGAGTGCTTCCCTAAAATTCCCAAACGAAATTCCAAGTAGTAGCACAAATATATGTATGTACAACTACCTTTTAAAAGCATTTGATCATTTGTTACCTACATGTCCAGGAAAAACAGAAGAAAACATAACATACTTTATTACTGCTTATCTTTCTGAAACTGTTATTCCGTTTTGTTAATCGTGAATAATGGTAATATTGCATTTTACGATTAGATATACGGCTCGCAAATGGTTTGTTGGTAAGAAAACGTTTAAACACTTTAAACCGTCAAAAGCAACAGTTATATCTCAAAAAGAGGATCTACGGCTGTCAATAATTATCGAATCATAAGGGTAATGATAATGATAATAATAATCGAATCGTAGTTTGAAAATCAACTTTAAGGCAGTAAAACAGAATAAAGCGATTGCTATGAGCTAAGGAATATCCAATTTGGACCACAAACACGTGAAAAAACGTATTTCCTCTTTCATCAAACGCACCTTGTTATCAAGGGACTAAATACTTTTGAGCGGTACTGTATGTACAAATAATGTAATATTGTAATCTTGATGGTGAAAAGTACTACAGTGGTCGAACACGTCGCATGGCTATTTTTCTCGAAATCGATTTTTCAATCTTATGCCTACGGCGACATAAGTACTCAGAAACTACTTATCCGATCGATTTCAAATTTTACCTTTATATTCATAACAGCATTCTCTACCTTTACACGTACACATTTGTTTGTATTTCTCATAGTTTTCTTTTTCAAAAGCTTGCCATTATTCAATAAATTAACACTTTTAAAAATCCGTACATGCCAAATACACTCCAGGGTTATTATGGCGAATTCAAGAGGGGAAAGTTAAATTGAGAGTATTATATTTAGTAAAATTTGTTTACAAAAGTTGTTACAAAGGTCCGTAAAAACATATAGGTACTTTTAATATGTCGATAGAAAACTTTATTAAAAGTGTAAAAAAGAAGCAGATACAAAATTTGGCAAAGAATTTCTTATAAAAGTGCCTGGCCAGGCACTCTTAAACTTCTATAGTTCAATTATGCTCACCGATCCTTACAATCTTTTGTCGATTTCATCGAAAAAGTATTCATTCGAATATGTGATTTTTCTTTGTAAATTTGTCACTGACCAGTAGTTATTAAATATTTATTACCATCCTGTAGTTTAAATTGAATAAGTTTCTCGAAGTATACAGTATTTCACTGTTCTTTGCCTAAATTTATGCAGACAAATAATCTTTCGTACCAATAAGAAGACTTTCCAACAAAGGAGTCAATATGTGCCAGTTGAATAAACTCCACTCTGCCAGTTGAATAAACATTATATGGAAAACCATATGAGAATATGTAGGTACAAAACGATTCAGTTCACTTCAAACCCTGAAAACTAAATTCCCAATACTATAACCTAATCCAATAAATCCTGTACAATAGGTAGGGGTCTCAAATACATTATAAATAACTGTAAAATCCTGTAAGTCCCTATAATATGATTTTCCATTAGAATAAATATTGTAAAAATGAATGGCAAATTCCACTTCGTCCTATTGTGAAATTGTCATCGAGTCTGAATGGAAGAACTGAAATACATTCTTTTATTTTTTTTACACTACCTATATTTAAAAACTAAATTCCAGCATAAATTGAAAAGGTTTAAGGTAGTTCCTAACCAACTACGTTAGTCAAATTAGAATTGGGTAATAAACAACAAATATAAAGTAGTATGATACTATGGAAATAATAATAATAATTTTTAACATCATGTATATATATTTTAAATAGTTCAATATTAATATAAATAATTGTAATACGAAAATAGAGTATTAAATTGGTTAACGTAGTGAATTAGAGCAGCAGATCATTTATAACCAAAATGTAAGAAAAAATGTTCATATGAATCTGAATCATCGTTCACTATTTAAATGTCTGAACATATCGATTGTGCGACGTTGCCATGTTCACTGCTTTACGTAGTTTCTAAAAAATTTGCACGTAAACGTATTATTTATGGGCATTTACATAGAAACCATGTGGTCAGTTTCGCTGAAATAAATCAATTCATTTCGTGACATTTCGATGTACTTTGGTGCCAATTTTGGTACACTTCTTGAATATAGTTTTCCTGTTTTAGCAGAAAAACTGAAACTATAATCCTCTTTTTTCGACTCTGCCATATGCCACTGTGTTAAAATGCATCAACCTTAATTAACAATTTCTCGATAACTATGTGGTAAATCGATTTTAAACTTTGTCCAAGGGTTTCTTGTATTCCAAATTAGTTTTGAACGAAATTTGAAAGAATTCTTGAATTTAGTAGATTATTCACGAACTACCTTAACTCTAAATCACATCAAAACTCAAATTTGGCAATGAAGCTTTGAAAAATACCTGTATTTTTCCTATCGATTCCTGTGCTGATTTCATGATTTATAACATCCCTCCAGCGCAAAACTTTAGCAACAAAAATAACAGGAGTCAAGTACCTGAGGAACGGGGGTAATTATTTAGAAGTTTTCCATTCTCACCGATTTTAATGATTTTTTTATGTTGTCGGGGACACGATTCTGAACAACTTTTTCCCATACATATTATCGTCGCTCGACCTTCGTGTCCGAGATATTCGCGAAAAACCACTGTTGATTTATTCCGACGCAATGCATTCCACTTTCCAACTTGTCCCGGGTAATAGTATTGGTTGGGGCTAGATTAGTGCGAGAGCGGGGGGGGGGGGGGGAGGGGGGGGACCGCTTGCGGGCGCGTAAAGCATGGTAGCGAAGCGATGTGAGTTTAGAGATTTGAACCAGAAACTTGCGGATGCCCGTCAACACCCCGACTCACATCGGTTCGCTACCATGCTTTACGCCCCCCCCCCCCCCCCCCGAATCTAACCCCAACCAATACTAATATCCGGGACAAGTTGAAAAGTGAAATTCGTTGTGTCGGAATAAGTCAAAAGAAGTTTTCCGCAAATATCTCAGAAACAAAGGTCAGCTTCGTCATTTGTTTTGTCCCATGCTGGCGCAACGCTGCCACGGACGCGTACTGTAGGTACGTATACGGCAGAAGACATTGTAGTAGTAGCAGAAATTTTTCGCGAATATCTCGGAAACGAAAGTCGAGCGGCGGTAACATGTGTAGGAAAAAGTTGTTCAGAATCGTGTCCCCGACCACATATCCAAAAATCATTGAAATCGGTGAGGATGGAAAATTTCTAAATAATTACCAAAAGCATACATATGCATTAGCGCTGTCCAGTAATGGAGTCTTTCACGTGACTACTTTCTCCGTCCAACCGCTCCGTCCCCACATATTCGCGAGGAATACTAAATGGCATTGCTTCGTGTGTCACTAATCATACGTCATGTGTAGCGTCATAGGTAAGTAGTCGCCTCTTTAGCCGCTAAAGTTTAGCGTGGCGCGGTATCCCTGGCGACGCGGATGGGATATTATATAATGTTTATGGTTACTTTGTTTTGACACATTTTATTGTAAAGATACCATAGTGGATACATTTTTTAACTAAATTTAGTATATGTTTGGGTAACTCTATGGAATTAAGTTTCTTTTCTTTCGAATTCATAACAATTTCACAGATGAGTATAGGAAACACCTATGTCCGTTTTGTTTCAGAGTAAAAAGTTATTTCACTATGTCATCGGACAATCGAAATAAGACCTTTTGTATCAAACGCGTATTTTCACTTCAATTCTTTAAAAAGGAATTAAACCTATTTTGTGGTGTTTTGTGCCACTGGGGGATGTAATTTAATATCATTAAGGCGAGGCCAGCAAAATTCGCTTCAAGGTCGAAAATGGAAATATGTCCTTTTTAAAATTCACTCCCCAATTGTCAAAAGTCGCCCAAAGTTGCCTAAAGTTGCAACAATGCAGCCAATCCCAGTAAATAAATATTGAAGGTGTTTTTTTAACACGAAAAAGATAGTAAATCATTAAGAGACGGAAAGATTTTATGCTTTAATAAGAATTACTTATTTTTTATTTTCATTATCCAAGAGTATAATAAGAATCAAGGTGAATGATATACCTACATAAAAATATACTTAACAAATTGGGTATATAATTGACTGAAATACTAAAGTATTTTTTAAACGTAGCTACTATTCCAAAAAAAATAGTCAAATTACAGCAATAAATCGTCGTGCACCACGAATAAAGTAGCTATTTCATAGATATTTTATAACATTCCTATTCTTTTACATGTTTTTAACGGCCGTTGAAGAAGAATTAACATATAAAAAGCACTTATATTAAAGAACACTTTTCATGTTACAAAATAATGGAATGGGTAATTATTTCAGTTATTGCTTTTTTTCATAACACTTTTGTAAAATGTATGCTCACGCTTATACAGAATAATCTGCAACCGTAATACTAGCGATTTCAATTAACCCTTGACTGGGCACGCGGGGTTTAATAGACACCAGCCAGCTTTAAGGTCCATTTATACATATCCGTTCCGGGTCCGTTCCGTTCCGGCGTGCCAGTGGTCAGAAGAAGAGGGGCGTAGAGGGTCTCTTCTTCTTACTACTGGCACGCCGGAACGGAACGGACCCGGATCGGATATGTATAAATGGACCTTTAAGCGTTCATAACATTGAGTTTGTGTGTGCGCTCTAGTGCAAAAAAATAATAACAATAATGTAGATTATAGGTGTTTTTCATATAGGGTCTGACAAACCCCACGTGACCTACCATGCGATTCTAAGGCACGTGACCAGTCACAGGTTAATGTAAAACGGCTCGCTCGTGTATGGGAGGCTTAAGAACGATACGAGAATCGATTCCAGAACCGTTTCGGAACCGATATAAACCCTCAAAAATAACGGTTCTAAAACCGTAAAACCCCAAACTCAAGATAGTCAAAATATCGATTCTTCATAACCGTTATATAACAGTTTGAAACAGTTATTTCTAGAATCGTTTCAACCCTTGGAGAAAACAAAAAGTGAGTGAGAGGGATCGTAAACCAGCGAGAACTGACATGTAGGGCGCAATCTAGTACGGTCATTCCACGGCAAATCGATCACTTTTTGTGCTCAATGTCAGAGATTTTGGCGAAATCGAAATAGTATGTAGTCCACATGAAACTAGAGGGGATTTAAGTCATCAATTCACTGGTTCAAACTTTGTTTAAAAAATATAGCCTATTAAATTTTGCATTTTTGCCTAGTTTACTGAAACCGGGCTGTACTTCCGAATTTTTATGTCGGAAACTATTTATCGTATTGAGTTTATTCTTTTCTATTCACGAAAATAAGCAAAAATTGCGAGTTTTGACAGCCGGTATTTTTTAAAGAAATTTGAAACCAGCAAAATGATGACTTAACCCCCCCCCCCTCCCAAATTTCACGTTGACTACATAATACTTCATTTTTGCCAAAATCTCTGACATCGAGCGCAAAAAGTGATCGATTTGGCGTGGAATGACCCTACAACGGGTTTTGTACCATGTGGTTCGTCGCGTATACTACGCCTGACATGCCAGTCTCACTGGCTTCCGCTCTCTCTCATTCACGCATCGTTTCCTCTCTCTCGTCGTAGCGAAGTCAAGTGCGAGTATTCGACGAGCGATCGACCTCAGTCCGTAGTCGCCGATTGAGATATGTATGATTGTAGTGGTGAGAATGCTTGTAGCGCCATCTCTAAGATAAATGGATAACCCTGAACATTTAATATAATATAAAAAACGGGAGACACACATATTAGTGACATCTTCACATTTTTCTCAAAATTAGAAGAGCCCTTAAATAAAGGAAATCGCGAGTGAGTCGAAAAACATCCAATGAACGTAGTAGGGTTAAATCGGTCTCGTTCTTACATGCAGATTTATGCATAAGGTCTAGAAAAGAGGAAACTTTGAACTTGATTTTTTACAAAATTTCAACTTAATGCATTACTATAAATGGCATGGATCAACTGTGTGTATTTAGCCAAATCGATGACCAGGACCTTGTGCACTCTTCTTGTCGGTAAAAGCAATGTTACAGAATGATATCTGTACCCCTTATTTATTTGAGAGCAGTTGTTTGGAATATAAAGGAAGAAAATAATGAAAATAAACGTACATCGTAAGAAACTAAATTTCTCGCTATACTCAGTTTCGAGTGGCATGACAGTTACTAACAATAAGAAAATGTGAAAAGTAAGGAGTTATCGTCGTTCAATTGGAATGTCTATGATTAAAAGTCAACATAACAGCGTAATAATAAATCATAAATAGAAAATTTGCAACCACTTCTTGTGTCATAATTTTCCATCACACAGGCAATGTTATTTATTTACATGCAGAATAATTTGAAACCAGATTTTATTCGATCGAGTTAGAAAAATAGAATAAATAATATGTAATTTCTCATAAAAAATTTCATTTTCGCCAAAAACTGGCTTCAAACATCAATTGAATGTACATATTCCTTAGTAATATACAGTGGAGTAAAATATATTCAACAAATGATATAACGTATGTAGTAGAAGCTTTTCCAATTAGAGGAACGAATCGTTGATACCGTAGAAATTGAATAACATAAACTAATATTTTAGATTAATTAACTGTTAACATACATAAACTGCAGATCAATCAATAAAGTTCTAAACATAAACTAATATAAGTTCTAAACCTATACTAAACTTTCAAGTTTAGATCACGGTAAAGTTGCCGATGAACTGGGACCTCGCCGATTTCGACGAGATTCAGATATGTTGTCAAGGTCGTTATTCTGAACAACATTTCCCTTTAAACTTTTTGGCGGTCGCCCTAAAGGTGGAATCAGACGGCTCGTGGAGCCGCGATCCACGAGCCGTCTGATCGGGCATGGCTCCGCTCGCCCGGGCTCGCCAAGCCGACTTGACGAGCCAGACGAGCCGAGCCAGTTTGCGGAGCCACGAGCCGTCTGAGCGGTCATGGCTTGCCGAGTCTGGCTCGCCAAGCCGACTTGACGAGCCACGAGCCGAGCCACGAGCCGTCTGATCGGTCATGGCTTGTCGAGTCGGGCTCGCCAAGCCGAGTTGACGAGCCAGACGAGGCGCGCCGGCTCGCGGAGCCACGAGCCGTCTGATTCCACCTTTAGTTTCAGAGATATTGAGGAAAAACTGTTGCTACTACTACATTGAATTCTGCTTATGTATGTACGCCACTGTGGCAGCGTATGCATTCGGCGCGGGACCGCCGCTCATCTGCTGTTTCCCTATATACGTCGCGGTGACTGGCAGACAACGTATATACCGGGTAAACTAAACGGTTCAGTAAACTTACCGATGAACTAGGCCCTTGCCGATTTTGATGGCCTTCACATATGTAGTCAAGGTCGTCATTCTAAACAACATTTCCCTTTAAACTTTTTGGCGGTCGGCCTTAGATTCGGAGATTTTAATAAAAAACTTTCGGCATATATTGAAAGCTACCTCCTCACCGATTTCAATGATATTGACCTATGTTGTCAAAAACATATAAAAAACATTCGGCATAATACATTGAAATCTGTTTCACAGCCGACGGTATTAGTATTGGTTAGGGCTAGATTAGGGCGGGGGGCGCGCGCGTAAAGCATGGCAGCGAACCAATGTGACTTTGGGGATGTTCAAAATGAGACTACTGTTACAAGTATCGCGCGATGGGGTCAATAATATCGCTATTGTTGTCAAAGTCATCATTCTGAACATTTCCGTTTAAACTTTTTGGTGGTCGGCTTTGGTTTACGAGATATTCGCAAAAAACTTAACTTAACATTGGAATTACCGAATTTAACACATACATCAATTCGCCACCATGCTTTACGCGCCCGCGAGCGGGCGCGCGCCCCCACCCTAATCTAGCCCCAACCAATACTAATACCGTCGGTTGTGAAACAGATTATTATAATAAAAGATTAAAAGTAACGTGTACTGTTAGTATCCTGTAATTCAGTTTATCTTGGACTACTTTTCTTGCTGCGACACCACGCGTGCACCCGTTAGAAACCTATGCTTTAGGTTGCTACGCAGTGTTTATACAAACAGAAGTCAACCGCCGACAGCGTGGTGCTGCACACACTGTCGCGGGCGTGCACGTATACGTAGAGTACGATTGTATAATAGCGAATGTTTTCCTGCGAATATTTCGGAAAATAAGGCCGACCGCCAATTTTGTCAAAGGAAAAAGTTACTCAAAATGTCGAGTTTTGCAACATATTTGAAGCTCATCGAAATCGGCGAGGTCCCAATTCATCGGCAACTTTACCGTTTATTTTTTGGTAAAGAAGTCATGCTTTCCTCTCAATATGTATTGTGTACCAAGCAGAATTGGTTTAATAAATATTTGTTGATTTGAATAGAGTTTTTTACTTATTTAGTTTAATATTTCACGAAAAGACATTAGCGAATTTCTACCCTATGCAATGGACTTTTTGTCCCGTGCGTGGGGCAAGAAGTCCATTTTCCACTGACAAACATTTTGTGGTATAACTCAACAAGAAATAACAGTATCAACAACAAACGAATTTCGTGAACGTAAAGCATAATAGTTATAGTTTATACAAAATTACACCACATATCTCTAAATTGTTAATACTAAATTTTACATAGGTTTATACGAAAAACAGGACTTTTAGCCCCACCCTACCCTATCTATTTACACAAAAACAGTCTGTCGGTCCCTCTGATAATCGTTGATAGGCATCAAAAGCACCATGCAAAACCCATTGAAGAATGTTTCAACGGATGATTGCTCCTCGCTCGTTATTAGTGAGTTAGTGAGAATCCATGTTAATAGATGCTTGAAAACGTTTACCCAGTTTATACCAAAGTGAAACTAATGCTATCGTTATGTATGGCGATGCCGATTTAATTCGATAATTATTGTTCTTGCAACTCGGATATATGCGATTATATAAGGGCGTTGTTCTTGGAAGGGCGCGGTATTATAGAATTCCTGGAAAATCAAGCCCTGATTCGGAATCCGAGCATGTCCCCCACCATTTTTTACACCCCTTTTTTGGGTATAAAGGCGTCCCATACACCAGCGACCTTACTAATGCCCGATTTCTTCACCTCCGACTAAAGTCCCGGTCAGTGAACGACCAATTAGATACTATCATGTGGCACTCGTTGACCAGTTGGATGCTATCATTTGGCAGTTATGTGGAACATAACTCTAACTGCAAGATTACTGAAGGTGAAGAAATCGGCCTAAGTAGTATATCGGATCAACGAGCGGTTCAAATACTCGGTTCGTGAGATGCTCTGGTCGCTGGAAATTGCCTATGAGCTGAGCGGGCAGCCGAACATGCTCAGCTCTGCGTGGGCATGGAGCCGCGTATTCTTCTGAGCATTCGCTCCGAATGAGCATCACATGAGCGCCGATTTGCTCGCGTGGTGCTCGTTCGGGGCTCGTGCACATTCACAGTCCGCATGAGCACGATCCATGGTATCATCCGAACACGTCTACACTGAATACGATGCGAGCGTGCTCACTTTCATGTACCGGCAACTAACGGAACGTCCCGAGCAGCTGGGCGAATGCACGGTTCGCGTTCGGTTCAGTGTAAACGTCAACAAAACGTTTGCTTACTCAATGCTCATGCGATGCTGATGGGGGGGGGGGGGGGGTGCTTAGATGACTACACGGCCGAAGAGAAGATATACCTAGAGGCGACACTCTGGCGAAGAAACCAGTTTTAGAGAGAGACGAAATGCACAACCCATTTAAATGTCCATTCGGTAGTCGGAAAGAGGCGGGATTAACAAGAGGTGATAGTAAGACGAAGATATACAGCTGCCTATACAACCAATTTAAAGGGACAAGCCAACGAAGAACTTCAAAGATACTGTTTGGAGTGTCGCCTTTTGGTATACCTTCTCTTTGACACGGCTTTGGATGAGCATGTGAGGGACCTTCACGCGAGCAAGTTCGACAGGCATGCTCGCTGGTGTATGGAGGCCTTATGAAGAGAAGGCCTGCACTCGTTAACAAAAGAGAGGTTGCTTTCCACCGTGACTACAGTTGCAGCAACCGTGACTCACCAAAGTCTATAATTTGTGTGGGAAAATAACTAGATAGTTACCTTTTTTTTCTGCTTGACAACATAACATCATCATTTGTTTCGATTGATGCAAAATGGTTTAAATGATGGAAAAGTCAAATAGTTACGAGTTTTAAATAAAACAAGATAAGATGGAGTTTCATGCAAATGGAACAAATGAATCGAATGTTATAATACCGTGCAGAATAAGTGAGCAAAACGACCGAATTTTTGTATAGATCGAAAACAATAATTACTAATTATTCTCTGGTATTTGAATTAATTTCAATACATGTCCTCGTTTACTCTATAACTTTCCACTTTTTCGAACACGAAAATAGTACCAATTTTTCGTTTCCAGACCCTATTAATAGAATGTGTAATTTTATAAATGTTATATGCGATTGTATGGATTTCTTTTCAAAACCTGATCATTCGAACAAATAAGGTCATCAAACGGCTGTTAATCTCATTAATTATGCCAAGACTTGCTTTTTAAAGATGTGTCGGACGTACAATATTAGACAATAGTATATGAAATTTGAAATACTTGAATATCTATCTATGTCTTAGGCATAGTAAATCTAAATGTAAGGAACTCGAACGACAGTTGGAGTCCTATTTTTACACCCAGAAAGGTATTTTTCAATTTACAAATGCTTTTTCAAGCATTATTTGTTGAATTTTTGGCAGTGAAAATGGCCTGAATTCACAATTTTCTCAAGTTATAATTTATTTCTTTAAAACGGTGTAGTGAAAACAATTGAAACTGGGCAGATATTTTCAATTATTCATATACTACATGTACAAAAAAATTGAAAACAGTGGTTCCATTTCTTCAACATTTTTTCAGCGGTTTTATCTGTCAAGATCGTCTCTTTCCATAAAAGTAGGTACATGTAAAATCAGTGAAAATTAAAATCATTATAACTGAGCAACCGTTTAGTGAATTCGTTTAAAATTTTTGGAGCACGTCAGGAAGATTAAAAAGAACAATCTCAAGGATTTTCATCTACTTGGTACCATTTTGAAGATAGGTCCGATACATCCTTAATTCTCTAAAATTTCTACATCGCTGTATCCGATACTTGTTGCTCATATTATTCGACATTTCTCCCTTGTACAAAATAGAGCTAAATTTCCGTAAATTAAATAAATAAATAACGTCTAACGCGCGATTCATTAAAGTTCTAACATAATTTCGTGCCATAATCTTTCGTATACAAAAAAAAAGCGTCAGTGCGTAATAAGAAACAAGAAATATAACACGTTATCAAAATACAGCGATTTCAGAGGTATTGGAATTCGATTTGCTGGACATACAGATTCATTTACAAAGAACTGCATACCCTTTATCCCATAGTAGGGAATTCTGAAGAAAACTTGGAGAGCGACAAAAATTTTAAATCATAAATAGGACAATTATTTCTCAAAAAATAAATTTGAATTGTATAATCAACTGCTTTCGAATGAAGCAGTGTTTTCAAAAAGTAGAATTGGTAAATATGCCAATGCTGTCTGTGATTGATTAATTATACGAGTTCAGTGCACATGCAGATTAATTAACCCTAACAGACAATGAGCAGAAGAGGGTTCAGGTAAATTGGTAATTATTACAATATTAGTAGGGGAGACCGGGGCTTGTAGGCCAGTTTTTCAGTTTTTGATTTTTAATTAATTATGTGGGCGAAATATCATTAAACCGGTTAGTATATTTGATAGGGCATACATTTGGCTATCTGATTAAATTATTAATGTTGACTCAATGTGACAACAATTAAGGTATTTTAATGTTTTTCTAACATCTTCCATGCTGGTCAACCATCCCCATGATCGGGGTTGGTTGACTTACAGTATGGGGTAGGTTGACTATATGTAGGTACAATCAGTTAAGAAAATGTTATCAGTAACTTATCTCAGTGGTAATAAAATAACACAATATCACAAGAGTTGTTTCATTATAAAATATTAATTTCTTTCTTTCATATTTTAATAATAACGTGAATTTTTTTTCAACATAAACATTAATTATAATGTATTTATAACATAGTGTAAAGTTTAGGGTTGTTGAAAGGGGATAGAGATCTGATATGTCTCTCAGTGTTTTTTAGGCAAAGAGCATTATTTGGTAAATATAAATAGCCACTTTTTTTTATTGCTAACAAACTGCTATAAAATCAAGTGTTTCTTCAAATTTCAAAGCTGGATGTTGTAGTATGAAGATTTACCTTTCTTTTAGTCACAATAGTGGAATCGAATATTTGCAAATTAGATGATTTTCAGACTATTACAAAAAATTTGCATTTTCTTGAATCTGAAAAATCTCGGGGAATCGTGAGCCACTTTATAAATTGAATAAAAATGACAATGCTTGTTAGAAAATGTTTATTCACACCACACACACACACACACACACACGCGCGCGCGCGCGCGCGCATTTTTGTACCCCTTTTTTTGACTTTTTAGAGTCAGTGGGTCATGAAACGTCGAGAATTGCAAAAAAAACCGGGGGGTCATTTTTGACACGATCTACATACTTTCCCTCTGTTATATACATAACAGTCGGGAAAGTAAAATTTATATTGTGCTCAAATATTACATAAACAATCATAAAGAAACATCAAACACGTGAGGTTAGCTCTTTAAATGTCAAGAATCGAGTGGCTCACAATTCCCCGAACCATTATTTTTATAACATGGCCACAAATAAATAACATCTAATTTAATGCCAAATTTCTTTATTATTTCGAAAGCTTGAAGTCACACGAGTATTATAAAAATAGTTACCTGCGTGGGTTCACAGAAAAGTGTCACAATAATAAACCACACACGAAGTGAAAATAATACTTCGAGATTAGCCAATTTTTATCTGTTAACAGAGCAAAGTAACGATGCGGGTGCGTACGTTCACTGATCGTGGAAATATTAGCTTATCATAAGACAAGTAAATAACAGTTGTTGGCAGCTGTCACTAGGGAAAAAAATGTGGCGCTGGCTCACGATTCCCCGTGGCTCACAATACCCCGACTTCCCCTACTAAAATTGGTGCTGGGCCGTTTTCCCTATGCTTACCCGGCCAGACCCTTTAAACAAAAAATAAAAATCGCTTTATGAATAAAAAAATAACAACTTAAACCTTATTCGACAACCAGCCCCGACCGATCATTTTGACTTCAATAATCTTTATAACCTTCAATTATTTATGTATAAACAAAAATACTATGTCAATAGATCGTCTAATAAACAAACTTTAAAATAGTCCCTTAACATTTATTCTATTGTAACTATATAAAGCTTGAAAAAATAAAATTTTAAGAAAAAATATTTACTTATGTAGTCAATTTTTGACAAACGCTGATAACTGTTAAAAAACGTGCGATCGCGGGGTCGGACATAAATGCATGATATAGTTCTTTCTACAGTGAATGTTTCCGCAGTAGAGCATATGTCGATGCAAAGTTATTAACAATTAGTCAACCTACCCCTTGAGACAACCAGCTCCGGTCTCCCCTACCAATATTGTCACTGACAACATATCTCGCATGGAAGAATATTATAAAACTGCATTACACGTATAATCCAGAAAGGGGGTCTCAATGTACTTTGCATCTACATTGAAATGTCATTAAAGGTCAAGTAGGGTAGACGCACCGTTTGTGGCCACTGTACTGTTTTTGGCCATGTGCATAATTATCGCGGTTTTTTAAGCTTGAAATTGCTTGCAGCCACGATTATGTGTAGAATTTCACACCGTAAGTATTTTGTTTAGTACACCGCCAGAAATATATGGTTAAAGTTATTTCTTACGCGAAAAAACATTATATTTCTTAAGACGTGTGTAAACGGTTCGCTCTTCTTGTCACAATAGTGAAGGATATACGGTAAGTAAAATTCCCATATTTGCTAATAGAAGTATGTTAATATATAAATTATGGCAGATATAGGTTAAATGTAGTTTCAAAATTATTCTGAATGCATAAAATTATCAGTTTCAATTCACTATTACGAAATAATTATGTGGCAAGAAATGGTACAGTATTTTAATAACTTTTCCATTTCTGGCCATCCGGTGGCCAAAACTGATACACTATAGAATCCAGTTTTGGCCACCCCATGGCCACAAATGAAAAATTTATTAAAATATTGTTTTATTTTCTGCCACCATGCTTTTTCAGATCTAATGGCTAAAGCTTTTATATAAGACTTGATCAATTTTTCCATTGTATGTACAATGCATATTTAGATAAGTCTATAATATATATTAATTAAATACTAATGTATTAATTTATTTTGTTTGTAATACAAACTATTGAATTGCAGCCATGCCAAATAAGGAACGCGTTACTGGAAATCGAAAATTATTTTGTTACTCGCCAACAAAAATGCGATTGGCATTAAGTGTGATAGAAAATGGGATGTCTGTGTTGAAAGCTAGTACAACGTATGGAGTACCACGTACGACTTTAAGACACAAATTAAAGGGAGAAGCTCCAATAACTTCTGGCCGAGTAGGACCAATATCTATTTTAGGCCCAACAATAGAAAAAAATTTTGTAGATTGGGTACTAAGTGCAAGCAGAATGGGATTTCCCATTTCTAAAGAGAGTTTGCTAAGCTCCGTGAAAAAGTTAGTGGAGAATGAAAATATTAAAACAATGTTTACGAATAAAACTCCAGGTCGTAAATGGTTTGAGGGCTTTATGAGGCGACATCCCATTCTGTCAATGAAGAAAGCCGAGTATTTGAGCAAGACAAGGGCAGCGGTTACTGAAGAATTTGTCCGCAACTGGTTTCACGAAGTTCGAAATTTATTAAAAGATGTCTTCGAAGTATTTGATGATCCGCGTAGAATATTTAATATGGATGAAACCGCGATGTTTTTGGCACCTAAAGGGGGGTTGGTTCTTGCGGAGAAAGGAACGAACACATACAACGTTTCAACTAGCAGTGATAAAGAAAATATTACTACGCTTTTTACTGTGAATGCTGCGGGAGAAATTGCACCACCATTAACAGTTATCAAGTACGAGCGATTACCACTAGCTTGTTTAAATAAAGCTCCATCAGATTGGGGTATCGGCAAAACTGAAAATGGATGGATGACACATGCTGCCTTCTTTGAATATTTTACCAATGTTTTCGATAAATACCTTCAAGACCGAAAAATCAGTAGGCCAGTTATTGTTTTTTTAGATGGACATGTATCACACATGTCGTATCATTTAAGCTCATTTTGTAAAGAACATAATATTATACTATGCTGCCTGCCACCAAATGCAACACATTTATTACAACCTCTGGACGTATCATTTTTCGCCCCTTTGAAAAAAAATTGGCAAAAATTTCTGAAAACGTGGCGTATAAATCATGATGGTATCGATATACAAAAATTTGATGTACCGACTGCATTGTCAGAAATAATTAAAAAGGAAAGTTTTATTGCTACAATTACGGCGGGATTTAAGTGCTGTGGGCTTTATCCCTTCAATCCGAATGGTATTAATTATGACAAATTTGTAAAACAAAGTATCACATTTAATGATGATACATCAGAACCAAATGTAGACAAATCGCTACTAGAAAATGAACTAGCATTCAAGTATTTGGAAAAAAATATCAATAGCAATATTTTACAAAAATTCAAGGCACAAAAAAATAATAATTTACCGTGGACTGGCGAAATTGAATATTCTGCTTTATTTGATACTTGGAGCAAGATTTACGATGATGTTTATAGCAAAAATACAATTGCGGATGAAACTTTTCAAATTGATGATTGTATGCAGATATATTTCGAAAAGACGGATGACATTTTGAATGGTACGTATGTAAAAAATTGTAGATTAAACAACATATTACTTATCTTATATAATAATTGAATGAACTATTAAATTGAATTAGATAAACCTGAAGTAGAAAATCAATATTTCGCGGACTTTGTACAGTCTCCCGGAAACGTTACTGCTAACTTGGATTACCCACTTGTACTAACAGAAGCTGCCAATGCAGAACCTAATCAAAATCCAGAGCAACTGAAAATTGAAGCTCAAGAAATTTTGAGTGATTCAAACAGCATTACTATTACTCTGCCTGTGATAGATGACGTAAACATTATTGACTTATCTGCTATTAATTGTTATAGCAATAATAGTAGCAGTAATAACAATAGTAGTAGTAGTAGTAGCAATAATAATAATAAAAATAATGATAATGATGCCAATAACAACGATCATAAAAACTGTGCAGATTCCAATGACAGGATAATCTTTAATGGAACGAGTTCTCTAGAAAAGGTTTTAAAAAATATTCTTGTGTGGCCCGCACCAAAACCTTAAAAAAAAAGGGGCCTGAGAAAAGAGCATTTGCCTTCTGTATTAACGTCAGATAAGTGGTTGGAAGTTATGAAAGCAAAGGAAGAGGAAAAGCAAATGCAATTACAAAGAAAAGCAGAAGCAAATAAAAAGAAATTGGAAAAGAGAATATTTAAAGCAAATTAAATTAACAGCAAAAAGAATCAAAATTGAGAAAAAAGAAGAAGCAGAGAAAAATAAATTGATAGCAACAAGAGTAAAGCTAGATAAAAAAGAAGAAAAGAAAAGGGAGACCAAAGTTAAAAAAATAAAAATAAGAGCGAAACAAATAAAGCAAAGAAAGTAAGAAATTAGTATGTAAGATTATAGTATAAATAAGAGCCTATTTTGATATGTATGTAAATATTTAAGTACATAAAAATGTTATTTTCAAATAAAAGTAATAAAATAACAAATTGTTGCCGTATACTGTATTTGTTTTACTTAAATCCTTCCTTATTTCACATTTATTTAAACCCGTTATATTCAATTTTGAGAGTGGCCAAAACTAGTACCAAACATGGCCAAAACTAGTGTGAAAGTGGCCACAAACGGTGAAAAATGTATTTCTTATATATTTTTAACTTTAGTAATTATTTAGCGATTTCTCTAGTTAATGAAAACTTAGATATTAATAGTAAAGATAGTGTAAAATTTGGCAAAGCTTACAGTTTCATGATTTTAAGTACAATTTTAAAGATAATTGCGATGAAAGTCACTGAAATCCTTAAGGTGGCTACATACGGTGCGTCTACCCTAATTTTGAACAGAAGCATATCTTCAACGAATAAGTAAAACTAATGATATACAAGAAAAGAGAAATGAACTCCCAATTTATTTTTTCTGCATGTACATTAGATTCCAAATTCTCGAACGTTCTATACACGTACTGGACGCAGTCATTGAATTCGGGACATACACATTATATTGAACACTTTACAATACGTTCCTCTTGAAATCGAATTACATCTATTACTTCTACTAATTTTTTTCCAGAGCACATCTGGTTGTAACATGATTTTCATAATGTACGTGCTTGTAGACAGGTCTGCATCTTAAAGATGATTCAACAGCCAGAGGCATTAGTCTGCATCTTAAAGATGGTACGAGGCAGATGTGTTAGCCTGCGTAGCGTTCGAAAAGCGGGAGAAAGGGCACATTGTATACAGGTACCGAAGCACAGCTGATAGAGGACCAACGGATTGGCGCGAAGACAGCGAATGGGAGACGGTAAATGCACGATAGGAATTATCGACGCGCGCTGCTCGAGTAATACAGTGTTGTCCCGTTAAGAGAACAGGTCCTCCGTTCCGTTAAGAGAACATTTCTATCCCCGCTACTTCTTTTGTAGTCGCCGCGGCGAGTGCGAGAGACTGAGAATGAGCGAGAGGGCACGCGACAGCGATAAGCCATAAATTTCGTTCGAGATAGCGGCGGCATCGTATTACTGAAAGAAGATGGCAAAGACGAAAGGCGAGCCGAATAGCATATCGTTTCGGTATGAGAACGCCTTGTTGGGAAACGGCGATCTTACAACGGGACACAACGGTATTGCTATAAGAGAGCTCTGCGATCAAGGTCGCGAACGAGGGTCTTCCACCACATATATATGCTTAGGAAGTCGATGGACATGCTTAAAGACGCCGCTCTGCTGATTCTTACTTATTGTTCATTCTAAAGAAACCCCGTCTGCTACAAGAGAGAATGAATCAATAAAACATGAAAAATGAGCGATCGACGAAAGGGCGCTCTTGAACGTCAGCAAAATCCGTTGAATATTTTAATGTACCGGAAATACTCGGCACAACGTTTCATCCGTGGAAACGCGAAAGCGAGATAGTCCTGGATTCCGACAGGAAAGGGCAGCATCGACAAGTCTCGGGTTGCGCGCCTCTGTAATCGAATTTCTGTCAGTTCGCTGTCAAATATTCGTCGGTCATTTCGGACGGTACGTAACTGTCACGCAATCTCGGGGCAGCCTCTGGCCCGTGAGTTTTCAGTTGAAAATACGTGACAGTGAGGAATTCGATTATCCTACAGAGGATGAGAGTCGAAGGATGTTTTAGATAGGGGCGAGCACCGATTGAAACACGTAGAACTACGTCTACGATAGTGCAGCAAGGTCCATGGAATTTCCATGGTGAACACCACAAGAATGAAGGAGAAAGCGAGACGGAGGAACCGCGTGCTTAGTCGCGCCGACGCATCGTTTGCAGCTCACTCACCTGCGAATCGTCCGCTTATCAGTGCGGCCAAAGCTGGACTAGAATGCAGGCCCAGGTACTCGGCAGGTTTCCTGTCCTTTGGTTTGTGTCTCGAACGCGAGTCCCCTTGATTCTCCTTGTGTCTCTCGCCTTCACTTAGACGTTCACTTTATCTACGATAAAAACGTCACCTCCGTTTTCTCGTTCCCGAGCTGGTCTCGTGAGCACAGCTCCGAGGGAAAACCCGCCAAGACGCCCGAGCGTTTCGTCGCATTCGTGCACGAACAGTAACTGGCGGCCTCGTCATCGAAGCGATCAGTACGGCACCTGAGCGCGCGTGCAATCCAGCGAAGCGACTTACGCATCGACCAATAGGAGCGCAACCTACCTGCTACCGCGCACGCGTACAACGACACTGCATGGCGGCAGTATTTGAACGCCCTATTTATAAAATACTTGTATTTATTACACTGTAATAATAATTCTCTTCTTTCACCTTATTCGTGTAAGTGCGATTCTCTGATCTGGATCGGGGCAGACATCATTTTTTGTAAATGAAGCATATTTATTTAAAATAAGTTATAAGCAGTGACTATGAGAACTGTTAACCATAAATTGATTATGTTTAAATTATATTTACATAATTTACATTTTGGAAGTGTGCGTTTCATTATGTAAGTTGTACATTAAAAGTGTATTATAATCAAGGAAAACATAAGTTCGTTGGTATGGTATGTTTTATATGATGTCGGTAATATCAATTGTTTCTTTGGAAAAGTAAAACAATTTTTATACCCTGCTCTACAAATGTATGTATGCTGTAATTAATGACATGTCAAATGGTATCCATGAAATAATTTGTATATAGTAAGTTTCTGGTTTCATAACGTGCATTAGGCTGTTACAAATACCTACGATTCGCTGCCAGATGGCAGCTGTAGTTTCATTCTTCTCAATTTGTAATAGCACAGACCAGGTATAAAATAGACCTTTCACTCTTTGGGGGTACCCGTGGGGATTTCTACCAAGCCAAAAAGAAAAAGAAAAAGAAGACCTTTCACTCTATTGTCTTCAGTGTCACTCGATTTTGGGGCTCTAGAGCCCTATTACCATTTCCGTGTCGCATCCAACGTTAACGGCTAAGCATGAAATAAGAGTGCAGCGCTATAAGCGTTGGAATGAAAGTTGTAATACCGGTGAGCATTTTTAAAAGGCAAATAAAAATTTCTTCATTTCTTTATCAATCAGCAACTCTACAGGCCCATACAACGGAGAAGCATTGTACAACTTCGCTTACGATGTAACGAATCTCTGCTATCTTATAATTCTCTAATAAATTATTTGCGGACATCGGTTTATATTAACTTTTTCTACTTTTTCAATTTTTTTCAACTGTATACCCGGGATACTCTGTGTACACAGATACACTTCCATTTATCATTTTGAACACTTTCTATAATAACTAATTAAAAAATGTTTAATATATTATGGTAATCTTATGATGTATCTCGTATCAAGCAGCGGAGTAGTGGTCGCCCCATGCCTACATATACGTATAACTCTACACAATCACGTCGTTCCGAAATTTTTAACAATTTTTCTTGGTACCAAAGAGTTCCTTTGCGTCATATGGCTTCTTTCAAACATTTTTCCTTTCCAACACGCAGAATACGTTGATGTAAAAAAAATTGGTAAATTTGTTGAAAAGCTACCTCTTCACCGATTTCAATGACCTTCACATACAGTAGAGCGTCAATTATCCGAACTGCTAGGGACCGAGGTAGTTTGAAAATTCGAATTGTTTGGATAATCGAACAGTTCGGAGAATGAAGCATGCATGTACTTTACACAGTTTATAACTATATGAATTACACCTGCAATTACTTGTTAAATACAAGAGTACTACTGCGTTAATTTATATTACGCAAAAGTCAATCAATCAATCAATTACACTGGTTCGAAGCAGTGGTGGGGATAGTGATGATGCAGCACTGGTTCGGATAATCGACGGTTCGGTTAATCGAGGTTCGAATAATTGACACTCTACTGTATGTTGTCAGTGTCGTCATTCTGAACAACATTTTCCTTTAAACTTTTTGACAGTCGGCCTCAGTTTCGGAAATATTAATAAAAACTTTCGGCATAATATATTGAAATCTGTTTCATAGGTATTAGTATTGGTTGGGGCTAAATTAGGGCGGGGGGCGCATAAAGCATGGTAGCGAACCGATGTATGTGTTAACCCTCGCACTACTGGACTGTGCCGGAGTCACTTGTGACCCACGCCGCCGAGTCACCAATGACTCCGGCACAGTATTCGGAGGGTTAAACTGGGTAATTCTAGTGTTAAGTAAAGTTTTTTGCGAATATTTCGTAAACCAACCCGGACCGCCAAGGAGTTTAAAGGGAAATGTTTTTCAGAATGATTACTTTGACAACATATGTGAAGGTCATTGAAATCGGTGAGGAGGTAGCTTTTCGACAAGTTTACCCAAATATTTAACATTAATTTACAATGTTATAAACAATTTCATGGACACTTTTTTTTACAAATGTCCACTGATCCAGAGGTGTAGATTCACACCCTAAGAGCAACGACCAATAATTTTTTTACACACTGTACAATGAATGTGGAGAATGAGCAGATAGGTTTGTTCTGTTGGAACGAGTACTGTTTGAAAGAGTGACGTGTGACGTGATTTTGGTATGACTGATTTTTGGGGTATGTGATTGTGGCAGGAGTCAGTTGTCGGGCAGCGCGCAAAGAATGGTTGAGGGGATCGCGTCGCGGTAACAATTATCTGGGTAGACCCGTCATCGGGAAAGTGGTTGGGGAAAACCCAAGTGGTGTAAACGACACCTACTCCGGCAGGTCAAGATACTAAATGTGATTTTCGCTTCTCATTTTGGAACCATTTTAGCTTCCGACCTTTTGCCTGTCTTCTAGCATCTAGACATCGAGAAATAGTTTGGAATGGTTTTAAGAAAAAATGTTTCCAACAAAAGTTGCTTGTTTTCTAACGTGGATTACGAAAATAATTGGTTCCACCCTCGCTTTAAATACAAGGAGAGATGAGTGTGAGCCAGTACCAAATATTTCGTTCTCATTCGTGTAATGATTCATATTTGCTGCCGATATTTCATTGCAATTGACATAGCGCGAACCACTGTAGTGGTGCATCCCTATCACTTACACTACTGTGACTTGCTGTCGCCCTTCCCCTTGAAGGTGTGAAATAGTGAAAAGAAGCAAGACAGGTAGCTGAAAAACAAAGTCGCATCAAATTCGATATAGTATGTACTCTACGTATGCTTCAAATACTTCCAAAAAATTGTTTGAACTGGTTGAAATATTCATTATATTCTGCTGCGTGATAAATTGAATTATTTGTTTAATTTCTGTATCATGTTTTATTAAATATATCAATATGTTTGAATTTATATTAAATGTCGTTCAATTGGTTTATTACACACGCCTCACATGGCATGTTTATACTTTCAAGAGTAAAGAAGCGCCCTTTCACGTTCGTATTTATTGTTTTATTTTATTATTTCCGCATTCAACGGCTGGCTATCCGAAATGAACTGAGCATAGCTTCGAATATGTTTCATAATCAAAGTAATAGGTAGGATGGAAAATGTTGAATATCTCAGAAACAATAAGTTTTAGGATTAATGCACTTTAGTACTTTCATACTCAGAATTCGCTATTCTATTGAATTTGACGATAAAAAATTTGACAGTCCATTCGAAAAAATAAAATTGACCTCCACATCCGATCTATCCCTGTAAAAAAACTAGTTTCACTGTGTTTTGTGTTTTTACAACCAGATAATTTCTATAAATAATATTTTCGTTTATTATTTAAAATAATAGATATTTTAGGTGAACCGAGTTAGTGGGACACCCTGTATAACACAGCTTCTATACTGTTCTCGGTGATACCGGCAGCTTTACCTGTGTCAATGCTAGAAACACATTATGTTTCCTGCACCCACCGCTCGAAAATCGGAGAGGGCGCTCTAAAACCAGTGGTTGTTTCAGAATGTCGGTACATCAGAACGGTGACACTGAAGACAATAGAGTTGTTACGCTATCGCTTGAACATAGCCATGGAAATGTATATAATTGATACGAAAATCAGGAGCCAAATTTGAAAGCAGACGTTTGCTTATGATTCAGAAAGTATTATTAAGGATGCGCGATGCGGGTGGCATACGTGGGAAAGATCTTGGGCAGAGCTCGAAAACAGGAAGAGACACCAATTAACAGACCCCGATATGAATCGCGAGTTTCTTCTAAGTCACGTAATCTTTTATGAAGGCCTTGTCCTTTGTTAGTCTTTAAGCGTGTCGATTGACTCCAGAAGTGTTGGCGACGCTAACGAAGTCATAAATTTCCTTCAAGGGTTGTTTTCTCGATCCTCGGAGCAGAGCCTACTTTCTCTTTCCACGTGGGCACCCCGACGTGTAACGGAAAAGCGCGCTTCCACAGAGTTTCCACGACCATTCGAAAACGGAGGGAAAGATGGACGCCGATTCGCGGGGGCGTATGGACATCCGAAGGACGGCCTACCGCTTGGATCTATTGCATCCTCCATCCTGATTGGACTACGAGGATCTATGGGGGGACTACGAGGATTCGGCTGACGACTTCAGCGAGGACCTCGGAGGATACTTCGAAACGCTACACACATTCTGTTTCTAATCAGCTTTCTGAACAGTCGAATAAATTCCAAAGTTCTACTTATAAATAGTTTCTTGTATTTTGTTTTATTTGAAACTCCCACACTCCGACAAGCAGAGGGGTTTAGCGCTCCGCGAGCATCAACCCGCGTTGTCATTTTAAAATCACCGCTAAAATACGTAACAAATTTTGGTGACAGCGGTGGGATTTTGAAAATAATTTGTGAGAAATTTAAAGTCATCTCAGTGCTAAAGTTTGGCCTTATAAACTTTTGAACACTTGTGTAAGTGACTTCGCCAGCTCGTGAGTGCGTATTGAAGTTAGAGCTGTTACTTTTCTACCCGTCGGGTACCCGTCTACTCGAAACAACTTCAAGCCATTGAAAGTGGTATTGTTCGATCATATTTGGCTAACATCAGACTACACCACAGACAATCACAAACAATACTACATTCAATTGCTTGAAGTTATCCCGGGTAATGTCCGGGTACCCGGGTACCCGACGGGTAGAAAAGTAACAGCTCTAATTGAAGTAATTCAACGGGAACCACTATAAACTTTTATTGAAATAATTTTTGTCCTTTTTGATCGTGCAAATGGACACAAACATCATAGGTTATTAAGTGCAGCCTCTCTCTCTTGGGTTTTGCGCGGTTTTCCCAAGAGAAAGGGTGAATACCAGAAACGGTTGATTTTAGCGGCCGTGCGAATAATCCCCTGGAATCACATGCACTCGGTCATTATCCGGATCATTTACTGAGATACTTGTAGAACTTCCCGGACGATTAAGAAAAGGACTCGAGGGACTTGGACGCTCCTACGATTTCTTCACGGGGTTGAAGTCAACTGCATCATCGAGGTACACCGGATTAAGGAAGTCAGCGCTGGACGTAGCTGGGACATCCGTATAAGGGCTGAAGTACTGGACGGAGTGACAATCCATAAGTGACTTTATTTCTGAACTGTTATTCATCGTATTAATTGTAAGTGCCGTTCGTAAGCACCTAGTTTTAATATAACGGGTCGTATTATTCATTAGAGGTACCTACTCGCTTATTAGCTGTAAAAATGCCGCCGTTTGCAAAAAGATACAGGCGATTTAAGAAAAGGCATGACTCTAGTCTGAGTGGTGGTAGCATCTTTGAGATAGAGGAGTTAATAGTCGGAGCAAGTAGTGCGTCAGCGCCCACTTCTGAATTTCAACCTGACGGGTTACGCTTGGTACCGGCACAATGTACTCCTCTTCCGAGATTTAATATGTCCCTATGTTGCAATATTTGACTTGCAACGTTCTTGCAATATTTCAACAATATTGCGCACACGTTGCCATTGCAATGTTCCAGTGGCAACGATCCTACAATATTTCGGCAATATTGCGCGCACATTGACACGCAATGTTCCAGTGGCAACGATCCTACAATATTTCGGCAAAATTGTACGCACATCGACACGCAATGTTCCAGTGGCAACGATCTTACAATATTTCGGCAATATTGCGCGCACATGGACGGGTAATGTTCCAGTGGCAACGATCCTACAATATTTCGGCAATATTGCGCGCACATTGACGCGTAATGTTCCAGTGCCAACGATCCTACAATATTTCGGCAATATTTTGCGCACATCAACGTGCAATGTTCCAGTGGCAACGCCCAAAGAAAATTGCACACATATTGCCGTGCAATACTGTAGTGAAAATATTGTAGAAACATTATAGCAATATTCTGAAGCAATTATGACTTTGACAAAATTTGTCGAAATATGTACATACGTTGAGTGGATTCTACAGCATGTTTTATTTAACTGGATACGCTAGAATTTCTCGTTGGCCGTTGAAGATATGAAAAAAGTGTTATCGTGGGATTTGTTTGTACATGAAATTATAGAAGAGATTTGAAGATCAATTTAATTTTTGTAGATAGAATAGGAACTATATATTTTAATGTGTGAAATTACAGTAAAGTCTCCCTATGGGCTCGGTTTTGTGCACACGATGAGGGCTTGTCGCTATCCCCACCACTTCTGTCTCACTCTTGTCCGGCGAAGGCGAGAGCGAGATGGAACGAGAGCGAGCGAAAGGCGCTGAAAGCGAGCGAGGACGGTACGAGACAGACGACGCGTTGATGTTTTGTCTCGCTCCGTCTTTCGGAGGCCTGACACTCCGTCCTTTGCATGCGCGGCGGGCGTGCGCGATGGTCGCAAGCGCTTAAGGGGGTAGACACGTCACGTGACCTGGCCGATTCGGCAGGTCGGTATTACAGCAGGTTTTTTCTGCACAGAAATGGTAATACCGATAGATCGACGATTGCCCGGTAAACGCGAGAGAAAGCTGTTTGCTATTTCCGTATTCTATTCTGAATAAGGAAAGAAATTCTCAGCTGTTGCGTTGTACTTATAAAAATTTAAACGGAAAGTCGGCTGGTACTACAAACGTAGAAAATTTAATGTACATTTTAAGGGGGTAGACACGTCACGTGGTCTGGCCGATTCGGCAGGTCGGTATTACAGCAGGTTTTTTCTGCACTGAAATGGTATTACCCATAGATACGCGGCTGCCTGTGCACGCGAGAGGGAGCTGTTTGCTATTTCCATATGTTATTTTGAATGTGGAAAGAAATTCTCAGCTGTTGCGTTGTACTTTTTAAACAGAAAGTCTGCTGGTACTGCAAACGTAGAAAATTCATTGTACATTTACTTGAAATGTGCTTATGCTACAATATTCTACGTTGGCAGTAAGGAATTATAAGTGAAAAGGAAAAATAGATGAGGGCATGTCCCCCAGAAAATGAAGTTTGTTAGGATAGACATTTTTTAATTAGCAAAACACTGAAACAGAACATGAAATACACATCTTATGCAGAAAGCAGTAATGAACAAACATATATAAAATTGTGTTTGATGTTGAATCCAACGCGTGATTATTATGTGGTCCCTCCTCGAAGTGACAGAAAATATAACCTATGTATATGCTATAAGACAATAAATATTTAGCGGCTATTTCGTTGTATTACGCTACATTTGTGAACTTTTCATCATCCTTCCGAAACATTATTATTACGCCGCAACAGTATCTTTAGGAAATCGGGTATAGCATATAGGTTATATTCTCTGTCACTTGGAGGACCAGATTTTCTGTCCTCGAAGTGACAGAAAATATAACCTATATGCTAGACCCGATTTCCTAAAGATACTGTTGCGACGTAATAATAATGTTTCGGAAGGATGATAAAAAGTTCACAAATGTAGCGCAAAAGAACGAAATAGCCGCTCAACATGTATTGTCATATAGCGTATACATAGGTTATATTTTCTGTCACTTCGAGGAGGGGACCATAGACATATATAGACGGCGGAGCGTAAGCTGAGGGGGGTGGCAAGGTTCGCGGTAAGGGGAGCGATACGAGTAAATCGGATAACGCTGTGGTTATGCATGCCGAATGCATCCGAAGCTATCCGACGTGCCTGTATCTGAACCTATGCCTTTACCCCTCCAAGCCTTCCTTCCCCACGCCGATAGTTCCATCTTCTGATCCGTCTATATATGTCTATGGAGGGGGCCACGTAATAATCACGCGCATCCAGCCTGCGCATTTTTTTTATGAAAAAATTATTTAAATAGGACTATTTTTAACGAAACGGGCTTCAATTCTACAAACAAATTTTTCACGTAATTTCCTTAATTATGGTTTGAGTTGTATCATTTTTGGGGCCAATTTGATTGAGAAAGTATAAGGAATCGATTGACGCCACGATCGCAAAGATCTGATTAGAAATTGCAAAACTTCAGATTCATCATACATATGTACGAGAAGAAACAATGCAATTGCCCGATGACTTGAAGCAACATTTCAATAGGTAAATGCATGAAACTCTGGGATCAGGAATTCCGAACCCAGTGGGGCATATGTAAGAACTGGCGAAATTCAACAATAGTTCGTCGTCTAAATTTTACAATTAAAGTATTTATTTGACGTGAATATAAAGTTTGTTAGCAAAGTTTTTCTCGAATTGAGTTCTGTAGAAGGCTGATTTTCCTTCGCCATGGAAAGTCCCCTCTTGTCCTTCTCGCTGGCAATCATGCGACTCGCTGAGTTTCGTGGGCTTCGGCGCTCGAAACCAGTGGGGCCATACAATGTTGCGCGCTAAGCAGTGACAAGTCTGCAGTTCTGCATTTCTAATCAGATCTTTGCGAAAGTGACGTCGGTCGATTCCTCATGTTTTCTCGATCAAATTGGCCCCAAAAATGATATAATTCGGACCAAAATTAAGGAAATTACGTGAAAAATTTGTTTGTAGAAGTGAAAGCCTGCTTTGTTAGAAATAGTCCGATTTAAATTATTTTCTGCCAATATAACCGGGAGAATGCCAAGAATCCAATGGTGTCACTTTCATATTGATACGATGAAAAATAAACAAATTCTGTTTCTTTATAATCGATGACACATCGCCGAGCACGGCGATCTCGCGCGGCTCGGGACACAAAGGTTCTCGTCGGTTATTCGAACTTCTAAGATCGTATTCAGATTTATTGGCCGGTGAGTTTCGTAACTAGGGGTGTGCGGTTACCAGATTTGTCGGGCTTGGGACGGGCCGGCAACTTTCGGGCGGGATCGGGCGGGATCCCGATACTTTCGTATTGCTCGAGATCCCGACAGTTTCGGGACCCCAAGACTCGATTCGGGCTACAAACATAGCCGCCATGAGCGGACAATTTGATTTCAGGTCGGCTCGGCAAAACTCGGACGCGATCGGACGATATCGTTACCAGTAATAGATTAAAATTATTACCTGAGAACATAGAAAAATTATGTTTCTTACACGTTAATTTGAAATAATAAAATATTCGCCTCCTGTATATTGTTGTTATTATGAAACATCCAGGAAATATTCCTTTTTGTATGCTTATAGTTCGTACGTTTTCTATTTTAAATCTGAACCTATCCGGAAAAAGATAATACCCTATATATTCACTTTACATAAAGTACTAAGTATGAAGTATATTTTATTCAGATTTTAAAATATTGTCGATATAAAAATTGTCTTCTTCCCAAGTTCTGAACATGGTATTTATTTAAGTACGTATATGGATGTATTCAGTATTCACAGACTATTTGGTAGCAATGAAAATACATATATATGTAAATAAATAAATTAGATACAAATTATGATTCAACAGGAGACAGAAAGGTAAAAACTTATCACTCTGGTATCGATATAAATGATATACATAATTCTTTCCGTCTCGGTTCCTCGTAATAGCTGGCTCTCGAACCGATCGCGTCCGAGTTTTGCCAAGCCGACCTGAAATCAAATTGCCCGCTCATGGCGGTCATGCTTGGAGCCCGAATCGAGTCTCGGGATCCCGAAACCAGAGATCGGGGGACTCCGGCCGGTGTTGATGGAGGGGGAACACCTACAGGAGCGGTGGTAATGTGTGCGTGACTGACGCAGGCGCAGTTCGTGCACACATAACCACTACTCCTGTAGGTGTTTCCCCCTCCATCAACACCGGCCGGAGTCCCCCGATCTCTGACCGAAACCGTCGGGATCTCGAGCAATACGAAAGTATCGGGGACCCGCCCGATCCCGCCCGAAATTTTCCGACCCGTTCCGAGGGCCGAGAATCCGAGCCGCGGGACAATCTGCACACTCCTATTCGTAACGCGTAGAGCCAGAAGTGGTGGGGATAGCGCCAAGCTTCTGTCATGTATAGGCCAAACCGAGCTGCAGCGTAGAAATACACGCACAGAATAGGTGTGCCTTAGGCCTTAGCTCCGAAAAAATTCAGGAGCTTTATTGGTGAGAACATTGATTCTTTCTCGATAGCTTCATCTCGTATTGGTCTACGCATTACTTCGTGACGCACACAACTACATATGTACTATGCTGACAATAAGAATAAATAACAGCCACACGGCTACGTTCAGACGGGGCCGAGCAGCATTCCCGTTACCCCACCATACCCTTCGGTGGCTAGGGAACTCCAACTGACAAATCCACGATCGTCAGATGGTGATGGTTGATTTCTCCTCGATCGCTGTTCGCGAAAACGAATCGACCGGCCAATATATTTGAATACAACCTTAGGATAATGATATAATGAAAGATGAAAAATTATTCGAAGCCAAATATGAAAGGCCTTCGAATAAACAAAGGAAACTAATAAATACCCGAAGCTAAATAGAATTTTAGATTTAGGGTACACACACCCTCCCCCCAAACCTCGTGTCGATCGGCCACTGGGGCCATTCGGAAGTATATTCTTTTAATTAAATAATGCCCATCTCTGCATAGGAGCGTAAAGAATTACAAAAAAAATCAAGGAGTCAACTGTTGACCGATTTGGAGACTTTTCCTTGTTATATGTTATATACAATAGTCGGAAGAATAATAATAAAAGCAATAATTGCAAATAATTGCTGTAACTTCCACATTCTGAAAATATGATATCAGTATATCACTACTTCCAGTGTTATTAAAAAATTCCAATCTCTTTTTTTATTTGAAATAATGTGGCCATATAATTATAACATATATTCGGCAGCGGTGATGTATTTGTTACAGTGAAAGCGTGAATTTAGAAAACGTACACAGTTTCCAGCAGTTTCTAGTCAATGTATGCCTAAAATGCATATAATCTAACCTACAATCGTCCAAAAATACATACATTTGGGCCCTTTACACGGACGTTCTTGCGTGGCACTTTTGCGCGCCACACGCCTGCGCGGCACGCATTTGGCGTGGCGTGCCGGAACGTCGGAAGGAGCGCGCTCCTTCTCGCAGGCCAGAAGATCGTACCCGTCACTACTTAGAGACAGCGAGTTCGGGCTCCCATTTCTACGTCGACTCCACATGTTTTTTCCAGGAACCAGCGCAGTCTTGTATTGTGTACTACCTGTTCCATGTATATTATCGATCTGCGAAACGATCGGCAAGACACGATCGCGATATACGTAGGTTTGCGAAACGTATACGAATTCCTCGATATACCTGGCTTATAGAGGATATCATAAATGCTGTTACTGTAGGGCACACTGAAACATCTGTTTTTACGAAGCTACATTTGGTTTACCTGAAGGTGCTATAAATTATGGAAATGGTTTATTACTCAGTTATAACGACTGTATTGCGATCTGCATTCTCCTTGCAGACGAAAAGTTTCCACCTCATCGGACGTTCTTGCTAGCATCTTTTGCGTGGTTAGAAGTGTGGCGCGCCGGAATTCCACGTTCTTGCGTGCGAGTAGAACCGTTGTCAGGCGTGTCGCGTCCAAAAGTGTGGCGCGCAACCTCGACTTCAGAAAAGTTTACATAAGAGACAAAAAAGGTAGTTAGAAAAGTAAAGCGGCACTTGAAGACAAGGGTTTGGCGTGGCGCGTGGACTTTCCGACAGTGCGGAAAATTCTGAGGCGCGCGGCGCGCCTGGCAGTCAAGACTTTGCGAGCCGCTACAAGCGGTAGGAAGTAAACGAGAATTTTTTCAAACCAAAAAATTAAACATATTTACTTGCAGCTTTGTGGCTTCATTTGTCAATCTTTAGGGAATATGAAAAAAAAATTGTATGCAAAAATAGTGGTTATATCCGGCGTTATAGTGCTTCAAATAGAGCGCCTTACAAAACTCATATGCGCACTGTTAGCATAAAATCAGTTGTTGTAGTTGTGTGAAATAGATTAATATACGATTAATAGATTAAACTTTATTAACCAAAATCATGATGTTATTTATTTTCATCTGCAACCTAGTAAATTATGTCTGTCAGAGTCTGGTAGGTATGGAGGGGACCGTGGCAGCAAGGCGTAGGGGCCCCCGGTGGCTCGCGAGCCACCAGTTAGTCAACCCTGGTTTACAACTACCTAAGTAGTTAATTGCTTGTTTTCGAAGGTTTCGTCGGGAAGCATTTGTCTGCCAGATGTCGAAAAGGGAAAATCGACATCGTGCCGTTTTTCAGCGATTTCGAATTTCTCCAGTCTGAGTTAATCCGTATATTGCTCCATCGGCAGGTTGCCCCGCAGACCTGCGCGACAATGCGGTTATAAACCACGACCCGGGGCGAGATTCTGACCGATCAATCTGTCTAGTTTTGGTAAGCAGATGTCTACTTTTACACCTCTACGTTATCGAGAGGGGGGGGGGGATGGTGCCTCCTACGCCGCACAGTGGTCAAAAATCGAAAAAACCTGCCCAAAACCTCAAGATGACCTTTGATTTGTTTAAAAATGGGTATACTAAGGTTTTCGAGGTCGCTGATTAAGAATCTGAAGTCAAAATTGCTAAACATAAAATGGCGGATCCAATATGGCGGACGCGCATATCAGAAAAGCATTAGATTTAATCTAAACTTGGTATCCTGGGGTTTTCGAGGTCGCTGATTACGAATATGAGGTCAAAATTACAAAAACCAAAATGGCGGACCTAATATGGCAGACCGCATATAAGAAAACATCAAATTTGGTCTAAACTTGGTATTCTAGAGTTTTCGAGGTCGCTGATTACGAATTTGAGGTCAAAATTTCAAAAAAACAAATTGGCGGACCCAATATGGCCGACCGCATATCAGAAAAACATCAGATTTGGTCTAAACGTGGTATCAGCAGCCAACAGTTTGTACTTTGACGGCCTCTAAAAAAAAGTTCAGATTTGTTCCACCTTGGGACTTGTTGGAACTTGTTCACAGAAGTGTAGAGAGTCTGAAAAAATTATTTCCAGCTGCTACTTTTTGCAACTTTGGAACGCATATAAAAAAAACATCAGATTTGGTCTAAACTTGATATCCTGGCGTTTTCGATGTCGCTGATTACGAATCTGAGGTCAAAATTTCAAAAAAACAAAATGGCGGATCCAATATGGCGGGCGCGCATATCAGAAAAACATCAGATTTGGTTTAAGCTTGGTATCAGCAGTCGACTGATGTTTTTCAAATTAAAATTATACCAAATTTCATGTAAATCGAACTATTTTTAACGAAGTTTTGGAAATCAATTTATTATGAAGATTCCTTAATTACGATCCGATTTGTGTCGTTTTTGGACCATTTTCATCGGGAACACATAAGGAAACGATTCACACCACTTTCGCCAAGATCTGATGAAAAATGTAGAATTTTTGATTCGTCACTTCTTAAGGGGCAACATTGTAAGGCCCCCCTGGGCTCGAGGGTCGAAGTCCTTGAAACCCATCGAGGTACGGCTTATCGGTAGCGTTGCCTCTTGAGTCGAGGTTTGCTTGCGGCGAAAATTCTTGCGCGCCACACTTTTGGACGCGACACGCCTGACAACAGTTCTACTCGCACGCAAGAACGTGGAATTCCGGCGCGCCACACTTCTAACCACGCACAAGATGCTAGCAAGAACGTCCGATGAGGTGGAAACTTTTCGTCCGCAAGGAGAATGCAGATCGCAATACAGTCGTTATAACTGAGTAATAAACCATTTCCATAATTTATAGCACCTTCAGGTAAACCAAATGTAGCTTCGTAAAAACAGATGTTTCAGTGTGCCCTACAGTAACAGCATTTATGATATCCTCTATAAGCCAGGTATATCGAGGAATTCGTATACGTTTCGCAAACCTACGTATATCGCGATCGTGTCTTGCCGATCGTTTCGCAGATCGATAATATACATGGAACAGGTAGTACACAATACAAGACTGCGCTGGTTCCTGGAAAAAGCATGTGGAGTCGACGTAGAAATGGGAGCCCGAACTCGCTGTCTCTAAGTAGTGACGGGTACGATCTTCTGGCCTGCGAGAAGGAGCGCGCTCCTTCCGACGTTCCGGCACGCCACGCCAAATGCGTGCCGCGCTGGCGTGTAGCGCGCAAAAGTGCCACGCAAGAACGTCCGTGTAAAGGCCGCAAATATAAGTTCGAATACGTACCCTGATAGCAATCTGCTGGCAGTCTGCCAGCAGATTGACGCCAGGGTCTGTCAGGAGAGCGCAGGATCTGCCGGCAGCTGCGGCGCAGCCTACGTCCGCATTCGACTACGGTTCTGCCGGCAGACCCTGCCAAGCAGAGTCTGCCGTGTTGCGATGCTCGCTGGTGTGTTGCATGATCACGTGAAAGTAGCTACTGAAATGTATAAATCGATATGTAAATCAAGAGCGAAATTTGAAAGGCAATGTTTGCGTATGATTAAGGACAGTATTTTTAAGGATGCGCGATGCGGGTGGCATACGTGGGAAAGATCTTAGGCAGAGTCTCAATTAGTAAACCCCGGAACTAATCGCGAGTTTCTTCCAAGTCACGTAATCTTTTGAGAAGGCCTTGTCTTTTGTTAGTCTGTAGGAGTGTCGATTGGCTCCAGAAGTGTTGGCGACACGAAGGAAGTCATAAATTTCTTTCAAGGGTTGTTCGCTCGATCCTCGAAGCAGAGCCTACTTTCTCTTCCCACGTGGGCACCCCGTCGTGTAACGGAAAAGCGCGCTTCCACAGCGTTTCCACCACCACCCGAAATTAGAAGAAAAGATGGACGTCGATTCGCGGGGGCGGACGGACATCCGTGGGACAACTCATGATGTAAGGACATAAGGTGTGCTCGTGCGGCAGCTCATTTCCGTCTTCTACTGCGCCTTTCCACTTTCCGCCATGTTAAAATATGGCCGCCTAGTTACATTATGGGGTTTATAATGTACTACCTAACTTCGTGTAGCGTAAACTCTAGAGGCGCGAAGTTTGAACAAGAAAACATATCGTGACGAGACTCGCAACAGTATGCACTGTTACGTTACCAGATTTGAATGCAACTATCGTATTGGTTGACAATCCAATATGGATGATCTTGGGAAGGGCACGTTATTGGCTAATTTGGAAGGCTGCGCACAAGCACACCTTATGTCCTTACATCATGGGACAACCTACCGGTTGAAGCTGGCGCATCCTTCATCCTGATTGGCCAGAGGACTAGGAGGACGCGCAAGGATGGAAGGGGCACCACGTTCGAGGAGGCAAGGATCAACGACGGAGGGCCCCGAGAACGCAGAACAATTTTGACTCTCGATTGAAAAAGTCCCAACCTGTTCTCATTATTCAACGATCTCTTAAAACTATTAAGAAAATATATTGAAGTTTTGCCAGTGAACAATTTTATTTTATTTAAAACTCCCACACGTTTCGCGAGCAGGGTGCTTCAGTACCCCACGGGCACCAACCCGCGTTTTGTTCTTAAAATCACCGCGAAAATACGCAACAGCCGGCAGATCGACGGCAGATTCGCGGCAGGTCCTGCTGCCCGCCTGACATACAGTGGGTCCAGGGCCAATGAGCCGGAAGTCGCCATTTTCAGTTCCAGCCAGATCAAACGCGCGCGATATTTGAAAAGCGTGGAATCATAGTATATATATAGTGACGTGTATGTATAAACTTAATATTTAATTTTATTAATGAAAACTTAGATAATTATTTTATAGTTTATATCAGTTTATAATTATATATAAATTATATATTATATATAATATAAATATATAAATATATAATTATATAGTTTATAATTATTAAAAAATATGTAGATACACAAATGTTTAAAGTAAATCTCATATAATTATAATTTGATTATACTTCAATAAATACTTAAAAAATAAATAATTAAATAAAAGTAATAACGGTAATGTATGACTTGTAGTTCGAATACTTTATTAATCATAGTATATTACATATTAATTACAAACTATTTCCATTACAAAATATGTATGAATTTTCATAACAAAATATTATAAATACATATACTAATGCAAGTAAATTTATACAAATTCACATAACAAGCTTATTTATTATTGCATGTTTTGATACTATAATTTAATTTAATTTATATCACTTCACACAAAGCAGCTGAATTATGTATTAGTAATCCCTCATCCATTCCACCAAGAGTCGTGCAAGAGAGTTTCCAACTCTCTCTTCTTTGAGGGTCTCGGGGAAAATAATTCATTTTAGCCCCATTCTTTGAGCTATTTTTACACCCTTTGGCAAAACAATGAGGTATCTGAAATAGTGTTTTAATTATCAAGATGTAGCTTAAAATTTGATGTTATTTTAAAGTTATACTATAATTTATTGTTATACTTTGCAAAATAATTATATTTACTTTTGGTTATATTTACCTTGATTTCCGTATTTCCGTGACGTATTTATTGCACTTATAGAGTACATCTCTGAAGTTGTAAGAAGTACAACTTGACAATGTGTAAGTATATATGTATACTGATCTATACATAAGAGCTACAGGAAGTTGCCTGAAAATGGCGGCACCAATCAGCGGCGAGGAACACATTGGCCACACTGTCCCTGGACCCACTGTAGCCTGACACATCCAACAGCGCCATCTGAAGGCCACAATTGCTAACCAATTCCCTACGTGTGACGTCACATGGACCTACGCACCAACACAAATGAACCGTTTTGTTGTAGGAGTATACCTACTCCCACATAACTAGCAAGCAGATTCTGCATTTATTAAATAATGAATTCTATTTATTTCAAAAAGTACTTATTCTTTAATTATATGTGATTACAATGTGATTACAATTGTTACAAAATAATATAAGTATCGCATATAAATATAAAGAGGAACTTTCAATATTTACATTAATAAATCAATATACAGTATGTCCCGTAACCAGTGGTACCTAGTTGTAGACTTCTCTTTTGTGTAGAATCATCATACTCCCTGTTGTTTTAGCGCTGTAAACAAATACAATATTAGTATAAAATTAAACGTAACCTATGAATAAACATAATAAATGCGATACTTACTTTAGCTCCATCTCCACACAGTACACACCCTAGGCGATCATGCATGCTCCTGCGAACATTAACATTTATAAGAATACATGTGTTTAATTCCCTGATAACCAGGTCTGCCGGCAGATCCGGCGCCGTCTATGTCCGCATTCAACTACGGTTCTGCCGGCAGACCCTGACAAGGCAGGATCCGCAGCAGATCCTGCTGCCCATCTGACACATCCAATAACGCCATCTGAAGGCAGGGTCTGCTGCGGATCTGCCGTACATCTGCCGGCAGACCCTGCCTTGTCAGACCCTGCTGTCCATCTGCTGACAGACTGCAGGCAGGGTTGTTATCAGGGTTATTATCTACTAACCAAGACGTTAAACATTCGCACTTCGCGCATAACCATACTTTCCTGTCTTGCAGATAATGTGAAACTCGATTTCCGCGACGTAGATAATTGGAAATTATTTAATTTGCATAGTTACGTTTGCCTTCTGGATACGTCGCGATGATTTGTCTGGATATTAATGGATGAAATTACTTGGAATATTCTTCGATTTTGCTGGCACTGATTGCCACTGCCAGTGACTGTCATCTCAGACCTTGAAAACGAATGCAAATTGGACATAGAGTCTTTACCAATCACGAGTTTCGGCACTATGGCGCAGCCAATCCGAGCGGCAATTCTAGAGCGTTGGTCAAGACTCTACGTCCAGTTTGCGTTCGTTTTCGAGGTGGCAGTCACTGGCAGTGGCAGTCAGTGCTGGAAAAATCGAAGAATATTTCAAGTAATTTCATCCATCAATATCTCGACGTATCCAGAAGGCAAATGTAATTATGCAATTGAATAATTTCCAATTATCTACGTCGCGGAAATCGAGTTTCACATTATCTGCAAGACAGAAAAGTATGGTTATGCGCGAAGTGCGAATGTTTAGCGCCTTGTTCAGTAGATAATAATTAAACACATGTATTCTTATAAATGTTAATGTTCGCAGGAGCATGCATGATCGCCTAGGGTGTGTACTGTGTGGAGATGGAGCTGAAGTAAGTATCGCATTTATTATGTTTATTCATAGGTTACGTTTAATTTTATACTAATATTGTATTTGTTTTCAGCGCTAACACAACAGGGAGTATGATGATTCTTCACAAAAGAGAAGTCTACTACTAGGTACCACTGGTTACGGGACATACTGTATATTGATTTATTAATGTAAATATTGAAAGTTCCTCTTTGTATTTATATGCGATACTTATATTATTTTGTAACAAGTGTAATCATATTGTAATCACATATAATTAAAGAATAAATACTTTTTGAAATAAATAGAATTCATTATTTAATAAATGCAGAATCTGCTTGCTAATTATGTGGGAGTAGGGATACACCTACAGCAAAACGGTACATTTGTGTTGGTGCGTAGATCCATGTGACGTCACGCGTAGGGAATTGGTTAGCAATTGTGGCCTTCAGATGGCGCTGTTGGATGTGTCAGGCGGGCAGCAGGACCTGCCGGCAGAACCGTAGTCGAATGCGGACGTAGGTTGCGCCGCAGCTGCCGGCAGATCCTGCCGCCCGATTTGGTTATCAGGGTAAGCAATCTTATCAATCAGCGGTTGTAGCTGCGGCGGTAAAGTGTTCGTCTACGATGCTACAGGTCCTCGGTTCGAATCCCCCTGGGGAAAAAAAAATTCTATGAGAAAAAGACACACGGGCGTTAAGTATAACGTAAGTATAAGTAGTAACTACGATTCTGCCTACACATATTCATGATGTCACGTCCCTCGCTGCCCGTAACGTTACGGCGGGACTATTGCTGTAAAATCTCCGGAACGTTGTGGGAATACACTCCTGCAATATTGCCCAGGGCGGACATAAGAGTGAACCTGCAACTTCTCTTCAATGATGCGGTGCAACATTGCAATCTCGCACCGCAATATTGCCGAAGAGTTGCAGGATCATTGCCACAATTTTGCCGTTTCGTTGCAGAATCATTGCCGGAACGTTGCCGGACTACATATTTGTAATGCTGCCGCAACTTTGCAAAAATACACTCCTGCAATATTGTTAAGGCGGACATAGGAGTGAGCCTGCAACGTCTTTGTAATGATGCGGTGCAACATTGCAATCTTGCACCGCATCATTGCAGAGACGTTGCTGCAATGTCATGGTGCTGTGTGGGTACCGGATAATGGATCCATTCCATCCAGTAGCACGATGGTGGCAGATGCGTCGGGGTCATCTTCCGGGGCTTCTAAAGCTGCATTGCGCATGTCCTTTGATTTGATTGCGAATTTCATATCATATTTTGACGGGAAACAAAGTTCTATAACTAATTTTATTAGCCAGCGTAGACTCGCTGATTCTTTGGTTAGACCTGAGGATACATTTTACTTGTTGGCCTTAATACGCAATAGAATGCAGAAACACGATTATAGCAGAATAATTTATGGGAATGAACCCAAGATTGTAGAGGAGTTGATTAATTTAATAAAAGCCGCGTATGAGCAAAGTTTTGATATAAAAAATGCACAAGATAAGTTAAACCTTATACAGCGGAAAGAACAGAAAACCATTGAGGTTTCCGGAACTCGGGTACACGAAATTTTAGATCAGGGAATAAAAGCTGCGCGGGAAAAATTTAACGCTGAACAACTTGTAGGTGTTTGGGAATGCATTAGTTCCCAAAGCCGCCACTCTCACTCTCGGCGCAGCACCTCACGGACTCAGCTCAGAATCACAGATCGACGGTCGATCCGCCAATCGAAGACGCTGAGCGACATTCGATCACCAATCATCTGCGCTCCTCAACCGACGATCATCCAATCAGCGCATCGCGTGAAACGGTTTCGGCCGGTTGTAGAATACGCGTAGCAAATCACAGTTCAACAAAACTGTGGCTCAACCAATCAGATTTCCCCACGTCGGTCGATCGTCGAGAATGTTCGAGACGACCCTTACCGGAAGTCTGATTGTCCAACGTTCACCATTCTTGTTCACGCAGCGTGTAAGGAAGGGCGCGTCGTTACGATAACTTACTTATTCTCACCTCGTGAATTCTCAGTGTTCAGTGCATTCAATTGCTATTCATCTTCTCATCTTGCGTTTACAGACAATTATTCAGTTCAGTTGTGTTACTGTGTACAAGCTCGTGTGTGAAGTGTTCACTAAGGACCGCCTTCACGTGTGCTCACCACGTGCCCACAGACTCAGCGTGCTCAACGAGTATTAAAGCTAAAAAAGGGGGCTCAAGGCTCATTGTTCACTGCTCAAGGCTCAGTTTTTTTAATAAATTGACATACATACTCATCTAATCTCAGTGCAACTTTCATTGTGCCCGGTTTCACCGTCGAACTTAACCTCACTTCCAACCGGTACGCTCACCCTACCTTATTTCTCAAACAGTAGGAAGTAAAGTTTTACTTACAGAAGAAGCAATAGCTGGGTTTCTAAGGGGACTACGCAATGATACTATTATGCTATTAATTGCCAAGGATAACATAGGTAGTTTAACAACTGTTATTAAGCTAGCCTCTAAAATGGAGCATCAATTACAACATAAAAATGAGCCCATGGATTCGAAAATTTCCGCGACAAGTTAGGGGTGTTTACTGTGAATGCAGATGAGCGTAAGTGTTTCAACTGTAATGGATTTAGGCATTTGCGTGTAGATTGTCCCACACGAAATAATAAGTTTAACCGATCGAATCGTGATCGGGTTAGATGTACCCATTGTAGGAAAACAGACCATATAGAATTTCAATGTTATACAAAAAACAGTCGTTCTACCTGGAGGAAGTCGCAACCTCGGGTTAACGCAACTTCTGGAGTCAATCGACACTCCGAAAGACTAACAAAGGACAAGGCCTTCTCAAAAGATTACGTGACTTAGAAAAAACTCGCGATTCATTTCGGGGTTTGTTAATTGGTGTCCTCTTCCTGTTTTCGAGCTCTGCCCAAGATCTTTTCCACGTATGCCACCTGCATCGCGCATCCTTAATAATACTTTCTCAATCACACGCAAACATCTGCTTTCAAATTTCGCTTCTGATTTACGTATCAATTATATACATTTCCGTGGCTACGTTCAAGCGATAGCGTAACAGAGTGAAAGGTCTATTATATACCTGGTCTGTGCTATGAGTTTTGTCCCGAACGCTCATATACGCGAAACACTGTGCGATGCCAGCGCCAAGCCAAGCTAGCCAAGCCAAGTGAGGCCACGACCCACCAGCATCGACAACCTATTTCTCGGCGTGGCTGGTTGACCGTGGCCTCACTTGGCTTGACTAGTGTTGCGCGATTCCGTGGGGAATTTTAAATTAGACAGCGGGTCCGTGGCCGTGCAGTGCTGAAGCACTCAGCTCACGGGTTTGCGCGGGAATTTCAATGAAGGAGAAAATAAATGTAACACTTCTGGATAATTCGTAAGGTTTGATTTTAGTTGATAGCTCGATGTTGACTGAATTGCTAACAAGTTCGATCAGACACTTTTACAGAGTCCTTCCTCGCTTGTGCTCCCTGAGCGCCCTACTCCTCTGACTCCGGGGCATCCTTCGAAGTTCCTCCACAGGTTCATTCGTCCAATCAAAACGAAGACATCCCTCAAGCTTCGTCAGGGGGTTGTCCTCTAGCCGTCTCTCCGTCCTTGGCCCTTCCTTCGCGCTTCCCTCCACTCTCAGCTGGTGGTCGAGGCACGCTTTCCGATTACATAGTTTACATAGGCTACATACAGTATATACATATTTACGGGGGCCGTCTCACCGGGCCTTGAATGTGTGCGTACGCTCACACCAGCTAAGTTAAGCGTGTACATATACGCGTGTAGCAAACAATCCGTAAATTACAACTTTCGTCCTGGAATCGGCACGGTGGACGTTTTTGCGGGTTTAGTTGCCTTCAGTAGACATTCGTGCAGGGTGGTCTGGTGCGTTTGAACGCTAATAAGCACCGTACGTTGAAATAATAATGAATTTATGAATCGTGTACTCAGGACAGCCCGAAAAATGACAGAATGAAGCTTAAAGGATTCTCCGTCACCGGCGTTGATGGTATATTCGTGCCTTGTACCATCAAAACCGGTGGAAGTCCAATCTAGCCGATAAATGTAGGAAAGACATAGTTGCCGAGATGTATCGGGAGTCGAATTGCGCTGTTGCCGCATTTCCCCTATTACTATTTTGTCGTCAGGGAGGCTTGAATGAATTACGGCGAAGCGGTTGGAGAACAGAGATGGGCAAAGATAATATCTGGATAAACTCAAATAAAATATACTACAGTATTGTCTCATTACGGGCTCGATTTGATGTACACGATGTGGACTTTTCGCTATCTCCACCACTTCTGTCTCACTCTTGTCCGGCGAAGGCGAGAGCGAGCGAGAGGCACTGAAAGCGAGCGAGGGCGGTACGAGATAGACGACGGGATGATGTTTTGTCTCGTTCCGTCTTTCGGACGCCTGACACTCCGTCCTTTGCGTTCGCGGCCGTCGCGCAGGCAAAGCGTTCCATCTCGCTCCCCCTTCGGCCAGAAAGAAGCGAGAAACGAACACTGGGAATTAGGGCTCTGTTCGCGATACGGGCTCAACGCCGCGCCGCACAGTGGGGCAAAGTAACGAAGTTTGTTTCATAATCAAAGAACTTTTGATAGAAATGAGATAGAGCGATGATTTTTTTTTTAAATTAAAGTTGAAAGATTGCAGAATAAGGGAAAATTAATGAAATTATGATACGAACGTTTTTTACCTTTGAAAATCTGTGTTAAACTTTAAATCGATTTTTTTTCAAAATCCTGAGGTAGTAGACAAATTTTGCGAACGGATTTGAAATCAGCGCGACAAAATCTATAGGAAATGATGTACAACATGTCAAGAAAAAATTCTAACCGAACATGGTATTGGACAAAACATATTTTTGTTGTAAAATGGAGAAGAGGAATTACATAGAATGAGAGAAGATAATATTAAGGCTCCCCCAAACCAACGCGAATATTGCCGCGCGGAGCGAATCCGCCGCGGATCAGAGTTTTTATACGTGTCGGCTTATGGGTGCCTTATCTGATCCGCGGCGCGAATATTCGCGTTGGTTTGGGGGAGCCTTTACAGTATTGTCTCGTTAGCGGATCGCTGGTCGGGACCGGCGCGGGCGTTGAGCCCATATCGTGAACAGAGCCCGAATTCCCAGTGTTCGTTTCTCGCTTCTTTCTGACCGAAGGGGGGAGCGAGATGGAACGCTTTGCCTGCGCGACGGGCGCGGACGCAAAGGACGGAGTATCAGGTGTCTGAAAGACGGAGCGAGACAAAACATCATCCCGTCGTCTGTCTCGTACCGTTCTCGCTCGCTTTCGGTGCCTCTCGCTCGCTCTCGCCTTCGCCGGACAAGAATGAGACAGAAATGGTGGGGATAGCGGAAAGTCCACATCGTGTACACCAAACCGAGCCGCTAACGAGACAATACTGTATTCTTCGAAAAATATACACTTTTTTATCTGCAATTGTCCATTTCAAAAGAAAGCGTCATATGTTTTTAGAAGAATTATAGCATTCATAAATTTCATTACGATCGGCGTGTTATACTTCGGTGATGTACCTTATTGAAACTGTATGCTTTGAATTTGCACACTGATTATACAAAATATTACATCCTTCAATGTGCAAATTAGTATTGTTTCATTGACATGTTTCCTAACTTCACTACTCAACCTCTCTATCTTTCATTATTGCTATCCTCCTTTACGTTCAGCGAGGCTCTGATGCTAGACGCAGCAATCGGACGCGCTACATCTACAGCTGATGCAGAGGGAAACACCTACAGGAGCGGTGGTTATGCGTGCGTGACTGACGCTCGCAGTTCCGGAACTGCGAGCGTCAGTCACGCACGCATAACCACCGCTCCTGTAGGTGTTCCCCTCTGCATCAGCGGTATTGAAGTCTGTTGATCCCTGCCTAGACGCAGCTCTCGTGCCGTATTCCTCCAAGACTTCTCAGTAGAAGGAGCTGTGGCAACAGCGCGGCGGAGACAGAGAGAACAGAAAATGTGGCAACTATGCGTAAAAAATTAGTCTACATAGAGTACCTGGAGATGTCACCTCTGTAGAAGTTCTTTTTATCGACCGCAGTAGTTTCATTAGGGTCCGTCTGTTTACTGGGGACGCTTCGATCGATTCGGACCAAATCAAAAAGGAGACGGCCCCCTTAAAAGGTAGGTAAGCGCAACCCTTTTTTTCTTTTTTTTATAGAGGGGAAAATGCCTTACGCATACCCCGGCGGTGTAACTGCCGGGGTTATGTGGGACACTCCGCGGCTTGGCGGCCTACACACTAAAAACCCCCTCTTAATTAGCCTCCTTCTGGCCACCCCCCTGTGGGGACCCGGAACTTCTGATGTAGCACTTTGGGTGTAGTACTTTTGGGTACTCCCCTAGGCACTTAGCCTGATCCGTTACTACCCATTTATTTGGGATTATCCACTATTCTTAGTTGCACATAAGGCACACTCCTGGCCTTGAGGAGAGGGCCATCTAACGTGTATGGAATAAAAGAGATAACGCTTCACAAAAACAAAAGCGTGTCCCAGAATAAAACAAGAATAAAATGGATAAATAAATAAGTAACTGGTAAAACATAAATAAGTAAAAGGTAAAAAACAATAGAAGGTAAAACAGTAAAAGTAAAAATAAAAGGTACGCAATAAAAATCTTACAACGATTCCGGTGACCGCAGAGAGTGTAAGTAAAAAGATAAAAAAATAAAATAAATAGATAAAAGCCAAAAGGGGCGCGATCACAGGGTGCGGTTATATATATATCGCATTAAGATCGTCCACCAGAATAACCCCTTTCGAAGGGCACATATGTGAGCCGAGGATCCCCTCGAGGTCTTCCAGATACTGGTAGAATTGCTGCTTGCTCTTGCTCAGCGGGCAATAGCAGCTTACTACGAGGACGTCGCCCACAGTGGCCGCCACGATCCCCTCAGACGCCACCGGCGGGGCCAGGGAGGCAAATTTGCCATTGAACCCCGTGACCCAGATGAATGAGTCATCGGTGGCGTCATTAGCCCAGTTGATCCTCAGGTAAATCACGGCCGAGAAAGCTCGTCCGGAATATACGAAAATCCGTGGATATCAATGGTTTGCTGGGTCGAAGTCAAGCCCAGCCACCGAGGAATCGGAATGTCACGTAGAGCAGGTAGGTCGCCGATGAACTCACTCCACAGCTGCTCTTCCTTCGATGCTAGAGGCTCGTCCCAGTCCGTCTTAAGTAGCCACAGTGTCTGAATAAATATCTTTGCTCGTACTGTGACAGGAGCGAGCCAGCCCAACAGGTCGAAGATCTGGGCAGCTTGACTAAGCACGATGCGCTTCGTGACCCTCGCCGACGCACAGCCCTGCAGGCAGCGTATCTGGAAGCGGTCCTCCTCTGGGAGCCACTGGATGCCGAGCACGCTGTGTGTGGTGTCCGTGTCCCATTGACGTGAGGTCCCCTGGTCATCAGTATCGATAGTGCGCAAAAAGTCTTGCGAGTTGGACGCCCATTTTCGAAGCCGAAAGCCGCCCGCAAAATCGAGCCAGTTCCACTTGAAGGCGGCAGGCCTCTTCAACCGTGGGGGCATCGGCCGGAAAGCTCGTGGACTCGTCCCTCGCTAATTGCTGCAGACAGCGTAATGGCAGATACGGTGCACACGCCAAGCCGTAGGTTACTGTGCATAACTGGAACACTTTTGCTGGTTTGCCATGGCCTTTAGTCCAGAGTATGCGCTGGAAGTTCCGGTCGTCCGGATGTACCACAATCTGCCGGTACATCTTTTCTACGTCGGCGAAGAAGGCAATAGGGTGCCGTCTCCAACGCACCAGAACGTCTGCCAGTACTGGTAACAAATTTGCGCCTATATAGAAGAAGTCGTTGAGCGACTTACCAGAGCTGGTTGGCACGGAGCCGTTGAACACGACGCGAAGCTTCGTCGTCGTGCTGGCTGCCTTCATGACTCCATGGTGAGGTAAGTAGTACCCTGAGCCGCTCGGGCGCAGGTTAGTTGCTTGCATGTGTCCGAGGTCTTCGTATTCCTGCATGAATGCTTTGTAGGCCTTATGGAACTCCGCATCCCGGTCGAATCGGCGCTGCATCGATGCCAGTGTACGAAGTGCTACCGGTTTTGACAGGCCCAACTCCGGTCGAGTTTTGAAGGGGAGTCGGACGACGAACCGGCCCTCGGAAGTGCGTCGATGTGTTGTGAGGAAGTGTTCTTCGCAGTCCTGTTCGTCTAGTGTCAAGGTAGGCTTCACTCGGACTTCTCCCTGCTCCCAGAATCGTTCCAGAATGCTGGATAGGTCCTCACGAACTAGCAAAATTATACCGTAGGGCTCGGTTGATCTGGATGAAGGGCGTGAGATCCCTCAACCCCTCCAGTGATGATCCATCCAAAGATCGTCTCCTGGGCCAGTGGCGAGCCAGAGGGTCCCCTGCGAACGCCGTCCAGCAGGATTTCGTTGTAAACATCAGCCCCAAGTAGCAATTGGGCACGGGATCCTGGTTTGCCTGCAGCGGATCGGCCCATTGCAGCCCATGCAGGTGAGCCTAGTGGGCCAAGTTGGGAAGTGCGCGAGGCTTGTAGCTGGACAAGTTTGCCAAGGCAAAGGCAGGGACCCGTACGCTACGCCTCTGGTCCTGATCCGCTGTCACCTCGGTCCAGACTAAGCCGCGGGTGCAGCGCGAGCGCGCGCCGCCTGCAAAGGCCAACGGAAGCCGAGCCTGTTGTCACTTGAGCCCAAGTTGTTTGACGAGCTGATCGCAGATGAGTGAAACCTCGCTACCAGGGTCGATCAGGGCTCGGACGACGGCATATTCTCCAGCTGGAGTATACGCGCGTACCCAGGCCGTTCCCAGTATCACCGTACGCAGTATGCCATGGTGAGGTGTCACATGCTGAACAGCCGCCTCGCGTGTCGCGTCGAACGTTTCGTGGTTCGAGGTATGGTGTTTTTCTGCACATTTTTGACAGCGTTTATTAAAGGGGCAGTCGCTTAATTTGTGCTTACCTAAACAGTTCAGGCAGCGACGTAAGCGTTTCTTTCCTCTCCGGTGGCGTCTTCTCCCGGTAGCAAGGGCAGAAGAGAAGGTAGTGCGAGTCCGTGCACAGCCCACACGTTTTGGTGGAATCTCGCCCAGCGGCGACCTGATGCACCTGAGCCGATTTAGTACCTACTCGATTGTCTTTCGCGTTCCCTCCTTGGCGATCTTCCAGCGCCTCCACACTATGGATTCGTGCGTCGATGATCTTCTTCAGTTCCTCCAAGGTAGGTGGCTCCGTAGTAGACCCAAGCGCAGTTTCTCATTCGCGGCGCGATTGGAGGTCCAATCGCTCCACCGTTAAATGGACGATGCAATCCGTCGGGTCTGGTCGGCCCCTGTCGGCGAGTGCGTCGACAACGTCCACGTAGCAAATCCTGGAGCGCCGTCCAGGCGCGTTTGAAATTAGACTCCGTCGTCTTGATATTGCGGATTAAATGAGTTTGTCTCGCAGGTCTAGAAGCTGAGCCTGCTGGTCCATGAACGACTCTTCGGCGATACTGAAGCAGTCCTTTGTAAAATAGTCGTGTTTTTCCTGCTCGGTGGTTCGGGATTCCATCAGAGCGGCGTACTGAGTCACGAACTGCTTCCAGTGACTTTCGAGTATGGTCAAACGCGATTGTATCATTCCGCTAGTGATATTAGCCTTTCCCTTCTTTTTTAGGTTCTCGTAGATGCGGGTTAAGCGGTGGAACACTTCAATCTGAGCGTTGATCTTGTCCGCCATCGTGAAGGTTGAGGACGAACCACGTGGTCGGGGTAGAAGATTCCGGAACCGGTCACTAGAAAGTTCTCGCGATTGCTCCGGTATCCGGCTCGAAGGACCAAATGTTCAAGCACGAACATTGAGGCTTCGAACGCTCGTGGATTAGACTAAAACTTAGGATTAATTTAGCGTATAAAATAGTCGTTAAGGATAGACTTTACGTGTAGCCGTTAACTTTAAGGCTAAGGTCACGGTCACTGTATATTTACAACACGTTTGCACAATAAATTACAAGTACGTCAAATTACAGTAGTAACAATTAACACCGAACTTATTCTACTGTAACGCGAAAACATGGGAGAGGCTAAATTCGAAACGAGCAGTTCTGAGTAGAATTCTAGAACGTTCCTGGAAAGCGCCAGCACGCGAGACAAAGAGTACTAAGGTCGGGTTCAGATATATTGGCCGGTGAGTTTCGTGAGGGGTATTCTCCCACCACACTGCTTGCCTGCCTCTGTGCTCCTTTTCTCTACGTTCTCTCTCTCTCTCGGGTTACGCCTGGTCGTCGCGCGATGAGTTAGAATAAACAACAGCCACACAGCTTCGTTCAGGCGGAGTCGAGCAGCGTTCCCGTTACCCCTTCATACTCTTCGGGCGTCCAGCAACTTCAACTGCCAATCCACGGTCGTCAGGTGGTGGTGGCTGATTTCTCCTTGCGTGCTGCTCGCGAAAGCGAACTCACCGGCCAATATATCTGAACCCGACCTTAGTTCACTTGTCGACAGTTCGTAGAAAAAGAGATTGATCGCGGTGATGGATCGGATCGTTTCGCCGAACTCTGTGACGTCTACACCCCACCCAACAGCTGTTCGTCCCAAGCCGGACAAAGACTTCACCGGCGAAACAAAGCCTGTCGCGCGATGAAGCGAGACAGCTGCCTAATTAGCTGAGGTGTGCGTCTACAGATGGCTCGACCGACCTCATCACCGCGATCGCGCATAACGGGATCTGGTCGCATTAGTCGTTTAAGTCGCGCGCGGTATCGGCAGCGAATCCGCACCGACTTCGCCTGTGGTCGTTTGGGCCAATCCCAAACACGGGCATTGCCGGTGCCCTGGCCCTCCGCCGCCGAATCTCTCATAACAGGTCTCAGGGGAGCCCTCCTGTTTGCTGGGCATCTAAGCGAGGCCGTGACATGAGCGGCTCTCGTCCCTGTCAGTCCATCAGCCACGCAGATGATACACCTAGCTGCATTCCTACAAGTGTCGATGGTATGGTCCAGGGTCCCACATTTCCGGCACCTCTCACTTCCCCCATGTGACTCCACGCAGTCCCTGGCTAGGTGTCCAAGCCTGTGGCATCTAAAACACCTCGTGATCTTGGGTAGGATCCTTATCTTGGCCACCATGAGTCCAATTCTTCGGCGTAGGCCCTCCACCGAACCCGATATAATATTGGACGGAAGGTCCACGACCGCCACTTGGGACCCTCCCGGGCCAAGTCTCAGAGTTTTCAGGGAGAGGACCCCCTCGCCCACCTTGAGGACCTTCCCCAACTCCGACAAGATCTCAGGGCCTTCGGCCACTGGGTCAATTCCCCTGATCTCAATGGCGGTACGGTCCAGCATTGGAACACAGACCACGCCTCCACCAAGGAGTTCGGTCAGGGACGCCGCCAACGCCGTCGCAGACGCGTCCCTTTCTAATTCCATAAGGACGTAGCCCTGCCTTGTCCTTTTAACTGTCTTAATTCCGATCAAAGCCTGTTTGGCCTTGGTGACAACAGACCTATATGTGTCGATGAAGGTCGACCCCTGCTCGACCTTCACCATGACCGCCTCCGGGTGCCTCCTGAATATGCGTCTCCTGTTGGGCGCCCTTCGTTTGGTGCGAGTCGCCTTTTTGTTAGGCCGATTGCAGAGGCTGCTGCTGCTGCTGGGACTCACTCCCCTGCCTCTTCTTCTTTGACCCTTTCCGGTGCCCATGTGACTACTGTTGCTGCCACTGTTGTTGGTCGCTGGGCCCTGCAGGTCCGGTGTCCATGGGCGAGGCTTGAGCCCCAGCCACAGCTGCCCCTATCGGGCCCCGCACTCCCTCGGCTTTTCCCCGATTGGGGGAAGTAGGGGGGGGGGGTAGCTTTGCCAGCAGCTATCTCCGCAAACAGCCTTTTCCTCGTGTCACCCATCTTCTTGTTGGGGGACGTACGCGGTCTCTTCTTATCATTCTTGCTCACCGAGCCTTTCGAACCCGAAGCGCGCCGGAGTTGGCCCGTCCCTTGGGCTAGGGTCGCCACTTTCGTTCGACCTCCAACGTCGTCGGATTGTGTCCCCACATCACGAGTTTCCAGGCGGGGTTTGTTAAACACCGCCGGGGAAGAAGGGGCCGGAACCTGGGCAATGAGTCTGCTAATAGCTCCCTTCATCCTTTGGACCACACTGCGGTAACGAGTGCGTCGTTATTGCCTCCGCAATTGAAGATGACGCTCTACCGCAGTCCTTAACTATGCTCTTCGCAACCGTGCGAATTTTTCCCAACGAGGCCCCGTTCGCCACCTCCTCGACCAAATCCTTACATGTCTTCGTTAGGACGCTTAGTAGGGAGGCAACCTCCGCCAGAATTCTGCCCATTCTAGCCTCCTGCCCTTCCCCACCCGTATCACTATGGGTTAGCTCGTTCACTTTCTGATGTGGGATCATCGGAACCATGAACTTATGTAAGGTGTTCGATTGAGTGCTCTTATTCTCGTTCTCAGGAGCTCAGCTCCGCCGTCCGGGGGCATCCTCCACCCGCGTGGACGAGGTGGATCTGGGCCTGAATCTGCTCACGTCACCGGGCAGTCGAGTGAGGGTGACCTGCGGATTCGTCCTAACCTCTGGCACCACGGTCTCACCCTTCGCCTTCTTGGAACTGGTCTTGTCCCTACCCTGACGCTATCCTGCGCATGTTGCGCGGGTGGGGGCGTTCTGTTAAGGGACCTCCCCTTAAAGATACTCCTCGGGGGAGGGGGGGGGGTGTCTCAGGGATCATAGCCTCCTCTTCCAGGTCAATGAGTGGCATCATATTTGCGCCCATGTCCCTCCTCAGGGGTGTGTACGCCGCCCTCTTCTTAGAGGTCCCACTCCTCGGCGTGGAATCCTTAATTTTTAGTTCCCCCTTATCTTGGATCTTCCTGGAGCTAGTGTCGATCCAATCCGTGTCATTGTCCTTCTCGTTATCCATGTGAGTAATGCCAAGTCCAACCGCTGTAGCTTTTTCTGGGGCGTGCAATGGCGCATTAGCGCCCGCCCCAGTGACACCGGCCCGCTGGCTCAACACGGCGTCATCGGACTTATACGGTCCCTGATCGTTGCCGACAAGGCGAGGAGGGTCTGGCTTAATCCCAGTTATCGCCGGAATGACATCCGAGGACCCGGCTAATAAATGACATTATGACCATAAATGTCTTGAAGGGCGACGGCCCCACTGCCCAGCGGTCATCTAACACCTGGCCCTGATGATTGACCAGAGCTGCAAGTTCTTTCGGGCTAACACCGCCCGGACCCTATATAGCCGCATGGATCCTTGAGTCTCCGGTTCCATCGAACCGTAATGTCAGGTCATCTGACACTTATCAATGTATTTTTTGTTTCAGGTGCGGCTCTATACTGGATCCATCAGACTCAAATTCAGGGAAGGTAAGTGTGAGATGTGTAGCGGACCGTCGAACCGGAGAAAGATTTATTTCCTGAGCGTTAGACGGTTCCTCACGCAAGTGCGTATCGAGGGCGGCCGGGTCGAGGCGTAGGCAATAAACGTGACGATTGCAGGGACTCGGTTCGGTCGGGACAGCCTTGGCACCCTGCTTGCAGGTATCGTGGGAAAAGGACGTTCCCTTAAAACAGTTTGGATACTTTTCACCCATACTCTGTTTTCCAGACTTGCCATCGAGCGAGACGCTTCGCTCAAACGGTCTTACGTCACAAATTGTGTGATTTTGTTCTTCCATTAGGGCCCTTTACACGGACGTTCCAGCGCGCGTTCCGGCGCGCGTTCCGGCGCGCGTTCCGGCGCGTCACACGCCGCGCGGCACGCAAAAGTACGTGAACGCCGGAGCGACGCTCCTTCGTGCACGCCAGAAAGTTATACTCGCCACTACTTAGAGCAGGCGTGTACAGCTGAATGCTCGCCGGGCAAAAATTTTCGGACGCGTGCGGAAAGAGCATCGTAAAGCACTAGGCCACGCCTTTATGAGCGACAGTGCCGTGAGGGCCGTGGTGGGGAGTGTTCGTGAGTGAAGTGTGCCGCGGAACATCAGCAACACACATTACAGTTTACACGCATACTACGACAGCTATTGGCCACAGGGTGGGGGAACTGCTCACGGCGTCGCTCTTCGCTTTGCTCACGAGCAATCGAGAGCGCTCTTGCCCGCCACAGCCTTGTTGTGCAGGCCTGACTTAGAGACAGCGAGTTCGGCCTGATATTTCTACGGTCGACATCTACATGTTTTGTCCACGATCCACCGCAGTGGTGTATTGTGTACTACCTGTTCGATGTATATGATCGATCTGCGAAACGATCGGCAAGACACGATCGCGATATATGTTCGCGAAAAGTATACGAATTGCTCGATATACCTGGCTAGTACGTTTATTACGGTTCCTTTCCTTATAGGGTAAAAGACCCAATTGCTGACACCTAACCAATTACTGTCATCTTAAGCTATTTTTCTTAAAATAACCAATAAATAAACGTTGTAAACTCATACGAAAAAAGAATTACGTAATTCAACCTATAATCTATACTATAGATTATATACTATAGTTTATTTATTCGTTATTTTAAGTAAAATAGCTTAAGGTGACAGTAATTGGTTAGGTGTCAGTAATTGGGTCTTTTACCCTATTTATTTTCTTTTTATTAGGTTCTTTGCTCGTTCTGGTCATCGTTCGGACAATGGAATGCCTACTCCTTTTATGAATTGTATTGTTTGTGTAAAAGTAGTCCGATTTGCACGACATTTTGGATAATTTTAATGGGGAGAACGCCAGGAATAGATTGGTGTTACTTTCATATCGATATGATAAAGAGTAACGAATTTCTTAATACGCTGTAATGAATATTTCACCCTCCACTGTGAGTCGCCGGCCTCGATTCGCTGCGGTCGGCCAAGGATTCGTACCTGTTTCAGAAAAACTGTATACTTTATTCTTTATTGTATCGATATGGAAGTGATACCGATGGATTTCTCATGTTTTTCAATTGAAAATTATGCCTACCAACTTTCATATAAATCGAACTATTTTTAACGAAGTTATGGTAATCAATTTATTATGAAGGTTCCTTAATTATAATCCGATTTGTGTCGTTTTTGGACCATTTTCATCGGGAAAACATAAGGAAACGATTCACGTCACTTTCGCCAAGATCCGGTGAGAAATGTAGAATTTTCGATTCGTCACGTCTTAGGGGGCAACATTGTACGGCCCCCCTGGTCTCGAGGGTCGAAGCCCTCGAAACCCATCGAGGCACGGCTTATCGACGGCGTTGCCTCTGGAGTCTTGGCTGCCAGGATCGGCTGCCAGGCTCGTCGCGCGCCTCAGGATTTCTGCACTGTTAGAAATCCTGAGGCGCGCGACGAGCCTGATTTCAAGTGCCGTTTTTTCCTTTTCTAACTACCTTTTCTGTCTCTTATGTAAACTCTTCTGGAGTCGAGGTTGGAGCGCGGGCAGGAGCGTGGTGCTTTCTAGCACGCGGGCAGGACTGTGGTGCTTTCTTGCGCGCCACGCAAGAGCGTGGGTGAAAAATTTGACCTGCATCACGAGCAATCAGAAGACTACCCCCTTCTTCAAAACATCTTGCATATAACATCTCTTCATCATTTATCTTACGTATAACATCACTTGCATACCTATGTGTATGTATTGTCTATCAATATTAGTTTTTATATTAAAACAAGCAGTGACATGGTAAATTATTGCCGTTGATAGTAATAATTATGATCGTCACAACAGGGAATGTGTTAAATGCAATTTCATTTGCCATCGCATTGTCGGGGAAACATTTGGACATTTTTTAAAGTACCCTTGTAAAATTTTACAGTCGTTATAACTGAGTCATAAAACATTTCCAGAATTTGTAGCACCTTCAGGTCAACCAAATGTAGCTTCCTAAAAACAGATGTTTCAGTGTACCCTACAGTAACAGTATTTATGATATCCTCTACTAGCCAGGTATATCGAGGAATTCGTATACTTTTCGCGAATATATATCGCGATCGTGTCTTGCCGATCGTTTCGCAGATCGATCATATACATCGAACAGGTAGTACACAATACACCACTGCGGTGGATCGTGGAAAATACATGTAGATGGAGTCGACGTAGAAATATCAGGCCGAACTCGCTGTCTCTAAGTAGTGGCGAGTATAACCTTCTGGCGTGCACGAAGGAGCGTCGCTCCGGCGTTCACGTACTTTTGCGTGCCGCGCGGCGTGTGACGCGCCGGAACGCGCGCTGGAACGTCCGTGTAAAGGGCCCTATTGTCTCATTGTAAATAAATATAGTCATTGTCATTGTTAATTGTGAGCAATAATATTCACCCTCACGGTCCACTTCTACATTAGGTTTTCTGATTTTTGTAAGAATACAATTTTATATACTTATATAAATATATAAATCTAAATTCAATTAGCTACTGCAGAGATGTGTTCAATATTATTGAGTTTTGCCACGGACACCGCAAACTCTGATGTTATCCAACGTCGTGGTAAGTGTTTGCTCCGAGCATGGTGGAATCGGCTTTCCCCCGTGGTTTTCTGCGTTGGACACCGCCTCTATTTCTTTGCGAAAAATAATCTACTTTAAAGATCTCTTTTTCCTCCTCTAAAGAAAACACAGAAGTCGGAGTGTAGTCAAGTTACTTAAGGATGAATTTCAGTGACAATCTTAACCAAAAGTTAATCAATTTCCAAGATATGGTTAATGTTTACATTAGGGGAGGATTCTTCGATTTCAATGACCTTCCCATATATTGTCAAGGTCATCATTCTGAACATTTCCTTCTAAAATTTTCGGCGCCCGGCTTTGGTTTACGAGATATTTGCAAAAAACTAGAATTCCCGACGGTTTCACAGCTGACGGTATTAGTATTGGTTTGGGCTAGACTAGGGCGGGGGGCGCGCGCCCGCTTGCAGGTGCGTAAAGCAAGGAGTCAATTCACTTTCCTGTCACCCACAGTTAACACTAGAATTACCGAGTTTAACACATACTCACATCGGTTCGCTACCATGCTTTATGCGCCCGCAGGCGGGCGCCCCCCCCCCCCCCCCGCCCTAATCTAGCCCAAACCAATACTAATACCGTCGGTTATGAAACTGATTTCAATACATTATGCCGAAAGTTTTTTTATTAATATCTCTGAAACTAAGGCGAACTGCCAAAAAGTTTAGAGGGAAATGTCGACAACATATGTCAAGGTCATTGAAATCGGTGAGGAGGTAGCTTTTCGACAGGTTTTCCATTTTTGGGGTTAGAATATTTATTCACGTATTTTATAAATATTTATCATATAATCAACAATTAGAGACATTAATAGAGACCCCCTTGCCTAGCCCCAAACAATACTAATACCGTCGGCTGTTAAACAGTCGTCTGTATAGGCAGATTTCAATGAACAATTATGCCAAGTTTTTTTGCAGATATCTCGTAAACCAAAGCCGAGCGCCGAAAAATTTAGAGGGAATTGTTGTTCAGAATGATGAACTTGACAACATATGCGAAGGTCATTGAAATCCGAGAATCCTCCCCTAATGTAAACATTTACCCAAGATATTAATAAGGCTTTTTCCTGTAACGAAAACCAGTCAAAAATGGCAATGGTGTATTTTTATCGCGAATTCAATTGAATTCAGCATTTCATCTTTCCGTACACAAGATTTCAAAAACTTTAGCCTATTATTTCACTCTTAATTTTGTACTTATATTTCTCAATGCTGCTTTTCCCCATAAGAATACATGTTAAATTGAAAGTTAAATCATTTAAAAACTACGGAATCAATTTTTCTAAAATTTCGCAGGGGTTTTACTATTGCACCAAGATTCATTCCTTCAATTTTCAAAGATTTTAACTTTTTTTTAATGTTACCGAAATTTATCTTTAATTTCACTTCGTCGTACCTTCGATAAATGTAGTAGAGGGCTGCCACAACGACGACAAATATTGTAACAGGAATGATCCATGCTTCGTGGCGCTTCGGTATTTCGTTAACACCGAAATGCCACCACAATCTGATCGTTCACCGATCCTCCATCAGTTTGCACAGTGATCATTATTTCGTATGACTCTCCTGGCTTTAGCGGGCGATTTGTGGCGCCGTTGTACTGCTTCTTATCCTCCACGGTGAACGTCTTGTCAGCGAACTCACTCGTATGCGATGGCGGAGAGAGTTCATTAAAGAGCTCTATAAAGAGGACCTTCGAATTCAATTTCCAAAGATACTCTTACCGGGAACGTGGCAGCAAGCCAGTTAATCTCGTGTTCCTTGATTCCCACTGTCTCCTGGAGAGTAGGGCTCAGTATCACGGAGTGCTCACAAATTCGTGGTCCCTTTACGACCACATTCATCAAGCTGCGCGTGGTATCGTTCAGAACAGTTGGAATGTACAAGGAGATCGTCGAATCGTTGATGCTCGCAACACCATTTTTGCGACAATGATGAATTTCTCGATATGACCACCTGTTATCCACGGATGGGACCAGCTCACATTGACGAGTCCTTTGTTGACAGCCTCCACGGTGAAGTTTTCAGGCGCATCTGGCTTCATATTACGAATAATTGGCACGGATACTCTTGCGTTGGGCGTTGTAACAATTGCGTTCAGAGCTGATACCTGAAATATATTCATCGTCGACTTTTCAGCTTCACGGCGAATCTTATTCAAGTTCTATGGAACATGTTCATCTACCGTAATTTGTTGAAAACGTGGTCCAGGTTGTTTAACGACCGCTCAAATGTATTTGCTCCACAAATTGCAATATTCCGTGGGAGACAGGTTGGACAAGATCTTACAAATTGGGTCACAGTTGTTCACTGTATAATAATGTATTTCTCCATTTATAGATGGCTCTGGTTCTTGCCACATTAAATAGACCTCCGAAGTTTGGGAATCGAATTCAAATACTTCTAGGTGCCTTACAGGGGCTGCTGCAAAGAAATCTTGCTTATTAATCAAAACTGCTCCATTCGAGGAAGGTTTCTCAATGGCCTCTTACACCTCGAACTTTTAACTTTTAAAACATTTATTTTCTGCTTTAAAATACTTTTACACATTAACTACTTCTAAGAAAATAAAAATTTCTTATTTACAGAAAAATGTATGGAATAAAAGTTTCAAGTAATACACTGCATTTTATAACCGTTTTCTCGGAACAGAAAAGATAATAGTTATAAAATTACAGTTATTTCATAATTAATTGAAAATTTTAACAGTTTCATTCGACCTCTGATTCAAAATTTCAACCTGTTTTGCAATACGGTGGTATGTTGTATCTTCTCAAGTTGTTACAGCCAGACGTGCATACTCCTGTTCTGAAGTCACAGCTGTCTCCCAAGCACCAGTCGCAAGTTTGCTTGCAGTCGTGTCCATACCGACCAACTTCGCAAGCTATGAACAAAATCTGTTAACAAGAATCATCGTCTCGCGTTAGTACTTCCTTATCATAATCAACGGCTGTTACATAGCTTGCAATTCTTTCCGACGAAACCGGATGGACACGTGCAGCCTGCTCTTTCGCAAATCATCGTATTTTTGCAATCCGGATCGGTTTCCAAATGGTCGCGGCAGTTTATAGAACAGTACGGTGTCACCTTGCCCTCGCAGCAGTTGAAGTCATCTACGATAAGACAGAGTTCCTACAATTGTTCCAGCAGACGTTCCCAAGGAAACTTTAAACCATTACCGAACTCCACACCCAACTTGGCGTCCGGCAGCGAATCGACGACAACATTTTTATTGTAAAACAGCTTCTGACATGTCACGTTTGGCCAGAAGTAATCACCGTTGCCGTAGTCTTTCTTGGCTTTCATGCTAGCGTATCTCGCGGAATCTAAACAAACGAAACACAATCGAGATTACATCGATTTTCATCCAAGCTTTATGGAGTTATGGTGTTATACTTTGGGAGGTCAATAAATTTCGTTACAATCATAGATTCGCAGAGACACACTTGTTGGTGGATACGAACGAACGATTTACGTCAGGGTTGACCAACTGGCGACTCACGAGCGACCGGGGGCTCCTCCACCTTGCTGCTACGCTGAACGGCCCCCTTCATACCTACTAAACACTGACGATCGCAGTCGAATACGTCCGTCCGAATGTATTTATGTCTGTGTAGAGACGGACGAATTCGACTGCGATCGTCAGTGTATAGTAGGTATGGAGGGGGCCGTTCAGCGTGGCAGCAAGGCGGAGGAGCCCCCGGCCGTTCGTAAGTCGCCAGTTAGTCAACCCTGATTTACATCATAGATAAATGGCTGTTTCTTTTTTTTAATTATAAGTTAGAACCCCTTTAACACTAATATACAATTGCCAGATGAAAATCGCGGAACTAACACCTTGCCAGACGTGAGCAAAGTCTCGGCCGGCGCGCATATCGACAGCTCGACGCTACACGTAATCCATTTCTGTAATACTTCCTCAACAATTATATACGTTTTTCAGACGTATATATCGGAACTAACATTTTATCAAACAGCTGCAATGTGAATGTTGACCGTTATTCTACATACAAGCGGATTCCTCTGGTCGGAACGTGTTTATTGTTTGCTGCAAATAGAAGCCTATTGTATTATAATTTATATTATTATATGTATATGGGTTCTCCTGGAAAATACCGATGCGACAGTATCGCATATTTCGATAAGGAGCAGCATTTTGGCGGCAATCGGAAAACAAGACAATTTAAAATATAATCAATGACTGTTATTAACAATTTATTAAGATAACTTTTTTAATCTTATTTTTTAGAAACTAAATTTTCCTAGGTTTTTTTAATATTTTCAATATTTCATTTGTCGTATACGAGAGTTGAAACATAGTGTAAATATTATTTTCCGTTTACATCTTAAATTTAGACCCCTTTTAGCAATTAAATTCATTGCCATAGAAATATCTCTTGTACACACTATCAAAGTCTCATCCGCCCCCACACCACCGGCGAAAAGGTATGCACATTTGACATTGCAGTTGTTTGATAAAATTTTAGTTCCGATATATACGTCTGGAAAACGTATATAATTGTTGAGGAAGTATTACAGAAATAGATTAAGTGTAGCGTCTATGTATCGATGTGCACGCCGGCCGAGACTTTGCTCACGTCTGACAAGCTGTTAGTTCCGCGATTTTCGTCTGGCAATTGTATATTAGTGTTAAAGGGATTCTAACTTAAAGTTCAAAAAAAGAAACAGCCATTTATCTATGACGCAAATGAGCATTGTAAAAATGTAATTTTATGAACGTCTGGCACCCCTTAAGTTCTAATAAAAATGTGTGTCAATATTTTTTTATAACTTACCATTATGTTATTAATTACCACACAAAAATTCGGCCATTAAAAAATGACGTAATTTTACTGTTTTTTTTCGCACTTTCAACGTACGCCCACGCGTCGTTGTTCTAACGCCCGACTGCCAGACGATGGTTTCCGTTATCGTCTGTATACATGATTTCATAAAATAAGAATTATTTCCATTAAAAAATGACGTAAGAAGAATGTTCACTGGCTCTCGGTCTATTACGACAGCGATGCCCCGATGGGCGGTCCGAGGACGCCAAGTATCCGTAGCAGCGCTGTCCAGCGTAGGGGCCCCTCACGCGCCTGCTTCCCCTTCCAATGTTTCTCTCGCACAGCGTGCCTTCTGTTGTCAAGGAGACCGCGCGACGCTAAGAAGGTTGCCATGACGCGCTCGTCTCGTGGTTTTTAACTGAATGAGGTGGCCTTGTGTCATGTTGGCCTCCTCAGACGTTAAACAAAAGACGAATGATCCGAAATTCGCGGGAAATAGTAGCATTGGCTGGCTGTGACGGCGCGTGTCACTAATATACATGTCGTATCGGGCGTCCGAGCTCGCTCGACGACGGAGACCCCAAGCTCCCGCGGGAGCGACCTTGGACGGCGCTGATCCATAGCGTTTTCTACGAGCCGCGCGGAAGGGGGTGCTCGAAGCCAATGAAGCGGCGAGCGTGCAACGGATAAGGAAAACTCTAGTAATGTACCCGTAGGCCCTAAAGGTGAAGTTCCACGGCGCGCGGCTCGGCGAGTCGGCTTGGCGAGCGCGAGTCGGCGAGCCACGCGTCGTGTAACTTCACCAAGGGTACGAGCTTACACGCACACTACTAGAGTTTTCCCTACCCGTTGCACGCCCGCCGCTTCGTTGGCTTCAAGTACCCCTTCTTCGCGGCACGTAGAAACCGCTATGGATGCTCGCGTCCTCGGACCGCCCATCGGGGCATCGCTGGGTTACAGTAACCTTTCTTGGTTAACCACGAAGAGTTCAGTCCACTCTGAAGTCACGAAAAATTGTCATTTTTTAGGATTTATTTTTTAGTAAACGGAATGTCCAACGTAAATAATGTATTATCTACTTATTAATGCACTTATTGACTGTATGAAAAATCTATTTTAAATTTTTAACAGTTTTTTTAATTATCTTTCTCACTGATGTGAGCGCCTTGCGAAAGCGATGCAGTGCTGGTGCAGGTGATTCCGAGAGAACGACGCATTTGAAACAAAAAATTCAAGGTGTGTTGTAATCATTATGAGTGTGGTTATCGCTGGAACCAGAATTATTTTTACTGATAAAAAATTAACAAAATGGCGGAGGTTTGAAGTTTAAGTGTCGAAATACGGTGAATTTTTCAATCATTTTGCCTTGTAAAAAGTATGAAATGGTTAATCGAAAAAGATTGCCGTGGTCCCGACCATAGTCACTGATGTGCTGAATAACGTATACAAATTTCAGACTGATTGGTCCAATAGATTTTTTGCAATCACCTGCACCAGTTGCAAGAAATGTTGTTTTAAAGTAATCGCTTTTAAAGTTTTAAAACAAATTATATAACAAAATTCTTTTAATTTTTTTGTATAATATAAAAGTAGCTTAATAAATACCAAACAGATTTATTGCATTATCTGTTGTATCTACGTAAAAAAAAATCTGACCCCTTAAAGGCCCCCATACACAAGCGAGCATGCTTGCCAAGCCTACATACACAACTTGTGTAACACAAGTTGGTGGGCAGTAAGCCATACCTCCCTGGGCAACAGCGTTGTAGGAACCTGTACATCAGGGGTGTCGAACTTGAGAGCCGCACGAGTCAGGCCCCCGGTCAGCCGGTTCCCGCACTTATTTTTCTTCAGGAGTTGCAGGAGACCCAGCAGGGAGAGAGTGTGGCACCCGGAGGAGAAATTCATCCGAGTGAAGTAGGTGTGGAGGGGCTAAAGGCGGGATTTCCTAGCCGCGATCGGCCGCGGCGGCTGGCGGCGGTCCCACTAGTGCAATAGAGAGGTTATGCATCTGTGTCTCCGTTGCGCTAGTGGGACCGCCGCCGGCCGCCGCGGCGAATAGTGTCTAGGAAATCCTACCTTAAGGGGTTAGGCCACCTTGGACGGAGCAAGATTGCAGTCATTTTCGGCATTTTTTTTTTAGGAAGATAATGAATTAAATAGAAAATTCAATATGAAGCCTGTTATTGTACAACTCTCGCCGGAAATAATCCGTTTTTTTTCCTACAAAATGGCGACGGCAGAGCCATGATATGAAAGATCTTGAGGAGCGACGTTTTCCACGATGTTCAATCTCACGGCTATACCGTTTGATTTAGAACAAAAAACCAAAAAATTTTAGTTTTTACATGCCTAAAATTAAAGAAGTACGTAGCGGTTTTGCGATATCTTAAACATATTCTTTGCAATTGACTCTTTTATGAAAAAAAAATGAACTTTTTCTCCCCATGTTCACCATTTCGTGACAAATTAATGCTTCTGGATTTCCCTACGTACTTCTCTAGTTTTAGGCATGCAGAAAATAAATCTTTTTGGTTTTTTGTTCTAAGTCAAACGGTATAGCCGTCAGATTGAACACCGTGGAAGGCGTCGCTCCTCAAGATCTTGCATATCATGGCTATGCCGTCGCCATTTTGTAGGAAATAAAAATCGTATTATTTCCGGCGAGAGTTGTATAATAACAGGCTTCATATTAAATTTTCTGTTTATTTCATTATCTTCCTAAAAAAAATGCCGAAAATTACTGCAATTTTACGTCGTCCAATGTGGCCTAACCCCTTAAGGCGGCCGTTCCAATAAGCGACTGGCGACTGCGGCTGGCGACGCTTCCACTAGTGCAAGAGAGAAACAGATGCATACTTCTCCCTTGCACTAGTGGAAGCGTCGCCAGCCGCAGTCGCCAGCCGCTTATTGGAACGGCCGCCTTTAAGAGGAGAAGGAGCTACTGCGGCTCACGAGCGGCTTGTTCGACACCCCTGCTGTACATACACCCGCCACAACCGTCACTCCTAATTCTGCTGTTTGCAATTTGTTACACGAGCAATGTTCGCGAAACGATCGACTAGTGGTTATAAAAAGTTTACGAACTGCTTGCGAGCATTGTTTGCGAACAGTGTTCGTAAACTCTTCACTAGTGAAGACGCACCTCAGTAATACGTTTCGAATATGTATAATTGGCTACCACATGCACAATATACGGCATTCGCCGTACATATTCGTGTGTTGTAGATCTAGACTCCGAACTCTGAATACATAATGGGTATCTTAGAACGAAGAGAATGTTTTCTTGCCAAAGCTTATCGGTGATGCCAACGTCTCCGTTTATTGAGAATACAGAAACAAAGGATTTGCCTGTCGTCAGACTGAAAATACATCGTAGGTACCTATTACCTACAACGGAAATATCAATTTCTGAGGAAACCATGATGTGTGTGGTACATTGGCGGATCCAGAGGGAGGGGATAGGGGTGATTTCCCCCCCCCCAAGAATAATAAAATATATATAAAGATAATATATATATATATATATATATATATATATATACACACATATATATATGTGTATATATGTATATATATACATATGTATATATGTATATATATACATATGTATATATATACATATGTATATATATGTGTAGTTATGTATTTTTCACGTTTTGCCCCCCCCCCCCCCCCAAGAAAGACTCCTGGATCCGCCACTGGTGTGGTAACCACAGATGCTTATATTAAACTTATCGTCGTTGTTTAATACATACGTGCTAGTAAAATTTGGATGTTTGTATGCAAATCCTCTGAACGAAAATCCAGCCGTGAACATGTGGCGTCTTTCGTATAATAATAAATAATTCCACACATACGGCCAGTACAATCTGTAGTACGTTCTCTGCGTTGTTCTTTGGATTATTTTTATGTAGAGTAAATATTAATGCTACGGAACAATAAAAACCACGTGAAATTGGTTCCGATAAGAGAGAACGGACAAATTTTTAATTTCCAGTCGCGAAATCTGCAAGCCTACGATCGACTTGTTGAAACGTGCTTGACAAGGCTTTACGGGTTATTACTATATTATGTGAAGAAAACGAAGCCACCGTGACAGGGTACAGGAAGTTGAAACACTTGTGCTCGCAAGCACGTGTACCGCTTCGTCGAACAGTTCGAAAACTAACTAAATATAGAATACGAGCGGCGCTATTGTTAGGTTACTTGCGTTTTCGTAGCTACGTCTTTCGTTCTACGCTGTCTGTATAAAATCGTCGTAAAGTCTGTAGCGCATTTATGATACCGAAAGTATTCGTTAATCGAATGGTAAGCGAGATGTCACGAGACTCATTTACAACGCTCACCATGATATATTACCAAGCACTACAGTACGAATAACATTTGAAACTGTCAAGAATTTTTCTCGTAATAAAACATTTTTGTATGTTGGGAAAATATTTTCTGATACTACTTATATTGATAATGTTATGTATAATGTTATCTGATAATGCTGACAAACCTCAAATCAATGTAGATATGATGTGTTATTCAGAAGTTCATAATCATTAACTATTATCAACGGAATTCAAAAATCCATAGGTATACTTCAGACTAAGGCATCTCTGTTTTATATATTGTTTATTTGTATAATGAAAGTTTGAAAGAACAGAATAAAAGTAGTAGAATTTAATACTGTTTACTAAATATTTTTATTCGAATGAATTACGTGCTTAAAGTATATGTGATAGTTCTCATGTAAGTATTAATATTGCGGTATACAAAAAATTGAATTGTAACAGTAATCTTTGTAAATTAAAAATAAGAATAAAAGATTTGGAAGAAACGAAAATATACGCTCCTATCCATTTTTGAGAAATATATCATTTCTTATTATACGACTCGTAGAAAAGAATTTTATATTTTCCTCCTTTCTCCCGCCGCGCGTCTTGGCTCCCGCGGCGGGCCAAGGAGCTTCGAGCGCCTCAGACCCGTACCATATGAACCGCGCGTGGCGCATTGGGGCGATACCCGTATCAATAGATTTCCGCATCACCCATGGGGTACTATTATCGATGCGTTTTTTTTTGTCAGTGGTATCCCCTGTAGGCCTATTCCACTGTGTCACGCGATAAAAATGGATAGAAAAAACGCGTTTTACTATCAAAATTTTAAATACGTTTGGGAAAACTTAATTTTCGCGCACGTTTAGACGTGCTGGGGATATCTAAAATATCAACGGGGATGCTGGTCGACGTTGTACGACGTACGCGAAAATTAAGTTTTCCCAAACGTATTTAAAATTTTGATAGTAAAACGCGTTTTTCCTATTCATTTTTATCGCGTGACACAGTGGAATAGGCCTACAGGGGATACCACTGACAAAAAAAACGCATCGATTATAGGACCCCATGGGTGATGTGGAAATCTATTGATACGGATGTCGCCCCAATGCGCCACGCGCGGTTCATATGGCACGGGTCTGAGGCGCTCGAAGCACCTAGGCTGTCGCGGGGGCTAAGACGCGCGGCGGGAGAAAGGAGGCGTTGCCTCCGAAAAACGGCCGCTGCGTTCACTTTAGTTCCATGCCTGTTTTAGTTAAAACCCAAATCTAAGCATACCGTAAGTCTTCTTAAAGTGTAAAGATGAAAAAGGGTGCTTAAAGTTAATGCATCAGTCCCCGGACTATTATTTACTAATTACTTATTCAGTATTTATGGACTAAATTGAGTGGAAAATTTCGAAGGAAGAAAGAACGGAGTCGAGACAATGAAAAATAACTCTAGATATATTTATTGTAAGCCTGAGACGCAATACCTACAAATTGTTTATAGAAATTAATGAAAGGGATGCCAAAAATCTGTTGGACAATAGCTCCTGCAACAAGAGAGTATTATTACAGCTTGTATAGTAATATAATTAACAAAGTATCAATTTATAGATCGTTTATATCTTCTATTCATTAATATTAATATGTCCTTCACACCACTTGCTCGAAAGAAAATTTATGTACATCATCTTTTAAAAATGCTAGTTTAATGAAACGCTTCTCAATAATTCACTATGTAGCAAATCTAGTCATCAGAGGACTGGAATATTCTGACAAGAAAATAATGAATTTCGAAGATTAATGGTAAGTGCGTAACGAGTCTAAGGTTTCAACTAAACGACCCGGCGATTCACGGAATTTATTGAGCGACCGAATCGACTTCCTGGATCACGGGAAATCACATGGAAATTTGGACCGCGATTGCGCGAGATCTCTTCCAACCGAAGGCTTCGTCGTCTTCGCGCACGCGGTCTTTCGAAACGGTATTTTTAGAGAAGTGAGTCGCTGGCCGCAAGCAACGAACGGTAGTCAAGAGTCGTCGTTGACCCTAAGAAAATCGAACCCTGTGAATTTTCGACGATTCGGATGATCGTAGGTGAGTAATCGCTATAATAAACAACGAAACAATCGTTATCACCGCAAGCGTCAGCAAGAACAGTTTCATTTATATCGACTGGTGGCTATTTTTTAACTCTTCTACAACTTTCACAACTTCTGGTGATTTTCGTGTAGCTCTTCAACGTGACGTCCCGACTATTCAATGATTACGTGATTTACGACACATATAATTACTGCATGTGGTTCAATAAGCAATTTATTGAGCAGTTCGGGCAGATATAAATTTGGATCGCGTGCTCAAGTGCTTGATGCATCTATTTATGATGTATTTATGGCATCACGGTAGCGTTTGTTTCGGTTGTTAATTCGGCGCCATATACCTCCAGTGATACTTGATGTACATTAGTTACAATTGATTCCGTTCTATCTCTATTTCAATTTGTTAGATTATTATTAGCCAACTTTGTTTTGTGCGTTTCTCTGTAATTGCAAGTATTTTACATTACGGAGTTATTTTCGTTTCTTTCCGAGCGTTTATTGCAACAATTTGTTTAACGCAGATATGCAGGTCCATTCGTTCATCGGCGTTTTGTTTTCGTTTGTTCACGTCTGAACCGCGGTACCGTTTTCTAACGGAGATCGAGTTATATTTAAGTGTATTTACATCACGCCTCGTGAAGCGAGGAGAATTTCGATGGCACGCGAGTCATAAAGCTTCTTCGAGAATTTCCTGCCATAAAAAAGTATCTTTGATCTTTGGCACTAGAGGAAGAAAAAATATTTCAGCTATTGAAAGAAATAAGGGGAAGTTTCAAGCTGGAGGTTCGCAGAAAGGAACGAGATAACAAATTTCTATTAAAAACTTATGACAGCATTTTTTTTTATTCCGTGGCTAGCCTTCCTGTCACTTTTCCACTTTTCAACCGAGAGTAATTTATATTTAAAAATAAAGAATCTGGATTGATCTATCTTCTAAAAATACAAGTTGACCTGTTCGAGTTTTTTTCCCTGTGCCAACTTGTTGCCCCTCCTCCTACACACACCGTTCTCTTTCTTTTGGCGACGCTAATCGTAATTTCCTAAATCAGCGAGGATTAACTTATATTTAAATAACAAATTTGAGAAAATATGATGGGGAAAAAATGGATCGAATGGCAGGAATGTAGAAAAAAGAACGTGGATGAACAATAAAGTATCGTTTTTTACGAATTATTACTTTAGAGCGAAAATTCAACTCTTTCATTTCAACTTTATTTTCCTTACTTTTCTGTATGTTGCTAAAAAATGAGCTGCAGAAAAGTGTAAAAACGTGTTTGTACTTGAAATATGAAAAAAGGAAAATCCAAAGTATTAAATATTGTTTTCATTATTGTTTCAGATAATATACCTGCTTATTCCAAAAAGGCAATCGAATCCTAGTTACAGATACAAATTGTACGTGGGAATTTGTAGTTTAAGTAGAATAGGTACAGTATGGGTGCGGCTAGTAGTAATAACAGTGAAGCTCCTTCTGTGGCATCTTTGAGAGAACGAAGCGAAGAAACATTTATCTGCGGGACAGAGAAATCCTGCTGTCTAGAATACACGAACGAAAATATACGACAAAGGACGAGGACCAGCGCATTGGACGTGGGTGAAGAACCTCAATCGCAGGTTAAATTTAAAGCGAATATTTATTAGTCTGGAGAGTGTCTTCACCGACCAGTTATTTGCGAGAAAGAAATTCACGCGGCTCATATAATGGAGTTAGGGATCTCTCTTAAATCCATTCATCATGAAAACAAATGTTGCAGGCTCCAAGTCCTTACTCGACATTTAAGGACGAGGAATCGTGGGCTCAGCGACCATCGGCGCCAAGTTTGTCAAACTTGCGGCCACCTCGTCGAGAAACTTTGGTAAGCAATATTTCTTTTTACCCATAAAAATAGTCGGAGACATTTGGATTCTCCATTTACAAAAGACTTGGTTTTTCATGATTCAACTTTGAATCACGAGATATATGTAGAAGCTCTGAACTTTTTAAAAGCGGGCGTCTGCGAAATCAAGTGTCTACTTGCGTCACATCCTCGTGGTGGAACGTTGCTTTGAATGTAAACGGTCGAAGTCGAATAGTAAAGCCACATCTCTGTGAGGTGTCTAAATTTAATCAATCTCGAATGACCGAATGGAGTAAGAAAACATCCCGAGGTTTTGTTGGAAAACAACAGAAGTGCGCAGATGCTTATTCAAAATTTTCTAAGCGGAACGCGTTCTTTTGTCCCGCGGAAAAGCGAGCTGCTGGCTGATCTCCAAAAGCTCCCGGCTCATCGTGATTTCGGGAGAATACGCTGAGTCACAGTCACGAAGAAGCGAGTTCGCAGGCATCGATCGCGATCACGTGCCCTCGTGTCTCGAGTTCCTTCACAGAACGCGGTGAGCCTTGTGCCAGTGCACTTTCGTGGATCATTGGGCGTGGATCGAGCTTTCGAAAGCTTCATAGCAATTACATAGGCGTTAGAACGGTGAACATTTTCTCTGCGACTGTTTGCATAGACGCGCGAAGCCCAGGTGGTTCAGAGATTTGAATTGGCCGAAGCAAAGTTCAAGAAGTATCAGAAAGGTCTCCTAACTCTCTCGAAAATTCTGTAGTACCCTCACGGTATTTTGTGTAAGTGACTGTATAATGATCATTTACATCAAGATTCACGAAACTTTCGTATTTCTGTCTTTCCTTTTATATTCTACAGTTGAATACATATTCTAAAATTGAATAACCGCGGAACCTGTTGACAGCAATGCTATTTAATGCGACGTAATGCTTTCAATAGCTAACGATCAACCTCAATCTCTCGAAAAAATTGAACCTCAAGATTGTAATTCTCGCTGAGAATTAAAAAACTGGCTTTTTCATTTGTACTGAAATCGTTGTTGATTTCAGTTGTGTTAAGATAAGTCCTTTACTCCTACGTAAAAGTAATTGTTCACATTGCAATGCAAAACGAGCACCGGGCCACGTACCCATTCCTTGATCCAGAATTCCGATCGTTGATCAGCCGGTCAGTTCAATTAGCATCCCTGAAATGAGTTCATTTATTTATATTGCAGTTGACGTATGCCGCACAGATGACAGGTTGGCAGGCAGCCGAGGGGCATAGCCCTTCGTTCTCTCAGCAACACCAAGAAGCCATGGAGCTATCAAGAGTAATCTCGCAGCTCGCTATGGCCAATCAGCAGCTGACGTCCGCTTACACCGCCACATTGGTTCATTTGGAGGCGTTGTACACAGAGCTTAAGAAGGAAAAGGAGACAAAGAGACGAGAAGTTTCAGTTAAGACGCAGGACGAGGCACTGAAGAAACGATTGACAGTTGATCAAGAATGGGACGACGACGAAGAAGAAGAGAGGCGAAGGATAGAGTTCAGGATCAGTCGATTGGAGAACTTATTGGCGAATACCTGGGACCCGCGTCGCAGCAGGGAAAGGAACTTGCGCCAGGAAGAGGATAAGAAGCTTCGATCTAGAATCGAGAGGCTAGAGCTAATGATGAAGTGTCGAGGGCCCGAGAGGGAAGAGGAACAACAAGGGTGCACGAATGTTTGCTGTCCAGTGGAGGATTGGGGCTCGTCGACGACGGTTCGCCGGCAGACAGACGATATTGCGTGCGATATCATCCACGATAGGATTCTAAATTGCACTGACGTACCTGAACGCGAATTAAAAAGTCAGCCTTCGGTGTGTCGCATGGGGACCACGGATGACGAGGGTCGAACGACGTCTATTCATAGAACACGTAGCACACACGACGAAGACACGGGCGATTCTAAGTCCAGCAACGAAACGAGTCGGTCGATAGTCAATTTGCATTTAGAGAAGTCTAAGAGGAAAGAAATCGGAGTAGAAGCTGAGGAGGGTCTGGCGGAAACTACATCCAGGATTGAGGTGATGAGGCTGTTGGAGGAAATCGAGAAATTAAAGGCTGAACGGTTAGAGTATCAAATCGTGAACGAAAAGCTGGCACACGACTTGGCGGAACAGAAAAATATGATGGAGAAGTTGACGAAGGATTCCGAGGTGTGTTTTCAAATACTTATCAATGTTCTTCAAGTTCAGAAAGTGATTTTAAGAAAATGATTCCTAGTAGCAATAATTTTATTAACAGAAACTAGTGGTAATAATTTAATCGCGTAATTCTACGAAATTGGTCATTGTTTCTAGGACTCAAAGGCCCATCGCGATGGAGTAGAATCGATTTTGCAAGAACACAGAGAAGAATACGACAAGCTTATAGCAAAGTTCGATGCAGCCACGAAGGAAACAGAGAGGCTACTGAAAGAAGTTGATGCTTTCAACTTACAAAAGTACACTGCCGAGGCTAGGATCTCTAGCCTGGAGGAGGACCTGCAGAAGCTATTATTGGAGAAAGAGCAAATCAAGAGCATAGAAGGCCAGAAGACTTTGAAATTAAAGGCGCAACTGTCCGAGGAAGTCTCGGATAAGAAGAAACAAATAAAAGCTCTTGAGGACGCTTTAGATGAGATTCAAAGACTAAAGGAGACTATCAAGACTGGCAGGAATGGCGATAGTAATGACGCTTTGAAGGAAGATGTTGGTATGTCCACTCAATTTAATTTAAATTTAAAGAATTTTAAGCCTGTAAATAAAAAACCTCAAAGTTCAAACCCCAAATGTGTTTAAAATATATCTTCTAGAATTAATGTGATCGGTCTCATTCTCCGTAGACTCAATGGGATCGATAGACAATCCGCAGGAAAGTCCACCAACAGATCGCACGCCCAACATAGAAGAATTCAAAAAAGAGTTGACACTGAAGAGGGAAGCTAGACAACGAGCAATCGCAGCTGTTTCATCGGAAATGGAACGACTTAGGCGTGAATTAGACGCAGAGAAGGAGGCTCATTCCGAAACATCGAGGGTGTTGGATCTACTGAGATCCGCCCATAACGATCCTCAAAGTCAGGTGCAAGCAAGTGGAGCTGATGGAAACTTGAGGAGGTCTAGAATAAAAGATCAGAAACCAGATGAACAAGAGTTGGCAGTGAAGCGCATGGAAGCTCAACGATTGTCGAGCATTTTGAAGGTGTGGAGAATAAAATTAGAAGAAGGGGAATTTTGCTTAGAACAATCTATTTTGTTGCGCCTTAAAATTAAGTAAAGAATTTAAAGAGTTTAATTTATATACTAAAAATTAGAACAATAGTTTATGAACATCCACTTCAAACAGATACGAAATAAAAATAGTAACTTTCCAGTGTTTGAAATGTATTCTTGTTGAATAATTTAATTATTATCAAGTAACGATTGAAAATTTAATATGTAAATGGTAGGTATCTGACGAACTCAGGAACGACATTCGTTTCCAAATCGAGAAAGTGGACGACTTACGTTATCAGCTGGAAACTGAGCCCGATCAGCATCGTTACCGCATTCGATGCTTGACAGATATTACCAACAAGACACGAGAAGCTGTTCACACCAGAGAATCCCGTGCCAACGAACTGAAGGACCATCTCGCGCAGATTCTGGTCAGATTGGGGGACAGACGTTTCTTGGATGTGAAGGACGAGGTTGGTCTAGAATGCGAGCGTCAGCTGGAGAGCATCAATAACTTGAAGTGTCTTTACAACGAGAGACTGAAGATACTGTGCGAATTGAAAGAAGCGGCTATCAGAGAACTCGTCGATATAAAGGAGAGATTGGACCATTCTTCGAAAAAGTCCGAGTGTTTAGAGGAGGACCTGAAGAAAGCTGACGAGAAGGTATGAAGACGCAGCTCCGTCAGGAAAATACAGGATGCGGTCGAAGTAGTGGTACAATCAGGGTAGAAATGATTCCTAGTGCCAATGTAAGCCAAAAGTGCAGAATAATTTTGTTTTCATAAGAGAGAGTCATTCTATAATTTTGACTTATTTCTACACGAGGTTTCGTTCCATTCACGGCTGTTCTGTACTTACTTAGCGTTTATTGAAAGTCGATTTCCTCAGAAACTAGGGCTTGCACTTTTGACTTACTTTTGCACGAGGAATCACTCCATGTCTGATGTGCCATCGTTTCAGTCGTATCCTCTATTCTATGTCTATAGATGAAATTATGAAATTACTTTATATTGTGTTATTGTAACTTTTTTTTGTGTCTGTATCAGATCGATGTGCAGGATACCCAGATATCGAATTTGGAGTCCCAACTGGGACTTACCAAGGCAGATTGCAGGGATCTCCAGAATCAAATGTCGCTCATCAATGGATTGTTTTCTCAAATGTTGATTGGTGCTTCCTCTGCCGACATGGACCTCGATCGACTGACTCAGTTACTCCAGGTATCAGAAACCTGATTAATTCTCATTTTGGCACAAATTTGTAACACTCTAATTAATACTTGGACGCCATTCAAACAATTCCAGAAATAGTTTTGTACTGTATACTACCTTGTCATTAATTTATTGGGCCAAAGATAATCTTTTTTTGCCTCAGCTTTTACCGTCGTCAAATTAAATTTCAGATTACGAGTATATTACTATAAATTACAGAATTTGTCTGCTATACAAATCAATTTTACTATTTATCAGGAGAATCATGATCTAATCAGTGACATGGCGAAAGAACAAAGCACCGAGGCAGCAGCGCTTCCAAAGCTTCTACTTGATTTAATAGAACAAGTCGAGGGTGCCAAAGGAAATCAGAAACGTATTGAGGGAGAAACCAATGGGACTGACGATGACGCAGAGAGGAAGGAAGATGATCTACAACAAGAAGACATAGCTCATAATTTGCCTAAAGTAACGGCATCTCGAAAAATAAATGTTCATGGAATACAATTTCATATAGTGCTAACATTATATCTCGATATATCTTATCCCAGGTGTGGCGCGTTTTGTTGGAATTATTGAGTTGTCACGCAGACGGCAGTGCATCCACATCTGCAGCATCTTCCTCGGATTCTAACTGTTGTTACAAATCTGTTGATACTCCTGCTGGTCCCAGATTAGTAATATCCGTCAGCAAAACGTACATTCGTTTAAAAGAGTTAATCCTGGAGAAGAAACATTTGGAGAAGGAAATGAACCGGATGAAGCAGTTGAACTCACATTTGGAATGTAAACTTAGTGAGCAGGTAAAGTAATGGTACTATTTCGAATACATCAGGCTCGTAGGCACGTGTTCGACCAAATATCGTGGAATATTTCGCCAGGAAAAGAGGCTGTCCGCGGTATCAGCGGAGTTAAGCAAAACTTGGACCATCGTTGATCGAATGCAGGCTCAACATCAGCAGCTACACACGCACGAAAAGATTTTACGATACGAATTGCAGCAAAAGCGGAAAATGCTGCAGGAGCTGAAACAGGAGTTAGAATACTGTCGCGAGAAATGGGAATCGGCCAGACAGAAGAATACCAACACCGAGTTAGAATGGAGAAGCTTGCGACGAGAGTTCGCTGCGAGAAAAGCGCTGGTTGTTCAAGACTCCTTTAACAACAGGTGGGCCATTACATCTATTCTTCTTTATTCAAATTCGTTGAATTCTCTTTTTTTTTTAATTGCAATTATGATTAATTTCCCGATATAGCGCCGAAAGTGGTTTCAGCGACGAGCGGGGGGATGACACGGATGAAGAGGATAACGCTGTCGAAGATAGGATTAGACCAGGCCCACGGAGAAAACCGCGAAAGGTATGATATTTTTGCTCCTTTAATTAACAGTCGAGCAATTGTTTCGATTATTAGTTGCACTATTCTGAGTTGCTTTCAAATTTTTATTTATAATAACAATACTTCCAGGAGAATCCTCGAGCACCAACCCCTGACACAGAATCAGAACAACCAACTGACACTGAACTGTCAGAGCCGAAGACAGGTTCCTTGGCAACGCTGGAGCAGCGAACACCTACTCCAGAGACAGAATGTGAACTGGACGAGACTGAAGTAGCGGATGCGACTTTGAACATTAGTTCTGCAAACATAATGGAAACAACAGTAAGTAAAGAGTTAATAAAAATTAAATTCCCTGTCAATCTTTACACTCACAGATTATGGTATTTGTATACCAGGTGATGACAGAAACTTCACCAGACTCATTGGATTCCTTGGACCAAGCTCTGACAAATGTCATCCAGAATCTCATAGGCGTGAACGAATCAAGTGCAACTTCACCAGTCCGCAACTCCGCAAGTCCAAGTAGTGAAGTAAACAATGTAGAGAACGTCGTGAAAGATGACTCCTCAAACGATTCCCCTACGATAGACTGCACTCGCGAATCATGGATCGCGTTGCATAAACCGGAGCCGTTAGAAGTGAATAATGACAATTTCAAAGTGCTCCCCGTGCTTGACGTCCTCGAACCAGACGACTTGTCATCGAACCTAGCGGAAAATTTTCAGAAACCAACGGACATGGAGGGTGAGAAAGCAAAGACTGAAGCACGTCCAACATTATCTGTTTCTCACGTACCCGCCGTAACTAGTACAACCAGCACGCCGTCTGTTTTTTCTATCGGTCCCTTTCCCCCGCCCATTGTGACACCTTTGACCGCAAAAAACGTTCAATTCAGCGATCCTCTGATCGTTGGCCCGTCTAATCGAATTTTTGCTCCAGTTTTCGGTCCATTATTGTCGGTCGCCGAACAGCGTTCTGACAGCGTTTCGTTTTCCTCCTCGTTGGGTCAAGAATCGGAGGCGAAAGATCTCGAGAAACGCAAGCCTCGGTCGGTAGAGAGTGTGATAGACTCGGACAGTGTTTCCGTGGACTCATCGTCGAGCTTGGAGACTGTCAAAGAATTCTCCACCGCGGATTTCGCTCCCACGTGTCCCCTCGCTGTAGATGGAAGAGTGGAGAGCTCCTCGGAAGCTGGCTCTTCCAGGCAAGAAGAGAGTAAAGTCTCTGCGGGAAAGGTTCGAACGCCGGAAGAAGCTTTAGCCACGCGGGAAGATAGATTAAAGAGATTGGAGGAGCAGGCCAAGTGGCTGATGAATAAAATGAACGCCACGAACAGAAGGGGTTCTGCGCTGAGTACCAGACTTGAAGAACTTCACGAGGTGTATGGAGAGCCACCTGTTCCTCCTCCTATGCCTGATATTCTGCCTAGTCAAAGACTACGAACAAATATGACTGATCTACCTCGCCAGGTAAGATAATTTTTACGTTTCTGGTCCTATTTTATAGTATTATAGTATTATGATAACAATAGTCGGTGGTATAGAAGACTATTAATACTGTACGTTTACAACAATTAACTCATAGACACTGATCTGTTTGCGTTTTCGTATGGATAACGATGAAACTTTGCCTATGTCTGTACGGGGGAAATATTACCTCACTCGATTTATATACACACTTTCTTTGTAGTTTGAAATTCTTTGTTACAATCTGAAAATTTTATGGCAATCTACTTGACATCTTTTTAAAGACTTTGCTGAATAAATTACTTAAATAAATAATTACTTGAATAAATTATTTAAATATAGAAAGAGTTTCTAACAGTATACGTGTAGATACCTTCGTTGCATTTAAAGTTACGTGGTAAGAACGAATGGAGGGGGAAATACAATAAAGATAGACCTAATTTTTTTAAGACCATGATTCCTAACATTTCAAGATCATCAAGGTATTTATTCAGTAGAACTACAAAGGATTAATATTCAGAGTGTTACAAACTCTGATATACCTATGTATTTAAAGCTATGTAAGATATGATACATACTTTTATTTCTTGGGGACCGTTTTGTTTGGGGCAGGTCTATCATACTGAATTCTTTCAGATCGAATCCTGAATTTCTTAAATGCTCAAATGTGTTTTTAAATACCTACGTTTATAGCCTCTTTCTTGACGAGTTAAATGTGTCGGTGATTATGAAAGTGGTGTATGTCATGTGTTTTTTGTTTCGAGATATATTTCACTTACATAATCACCGGCACAAATAACATGTATAGTGACCAAACTATGGAGAAAGGAGAAAAACAATTTCTTTGTTGGGACTCTGCGTCAATTGCCCTGATAACCAAATCGGGCAGCAGTGTCTGCCGGCAGATCGACGGCAGATCCTGCTGCCCGCCTGACATAGTGATCCTCTAGGTAGTGATCGGCAGATGTGTCCACCATTTTCGCCTAAAGCGGAAGTCGCAAATTGGCGGGCACATTTTGAAATAACCGAGAAAACTGAAGTTTCCTTCTGCCGTTCTTCATACAAATTAAAACATGTTAGGTTAAATACATTAGACTGTTTCTAGATCTCTACGGAGCACGTAACAGGGGGAACAGGGAACAGGGGAACAGTGAGTCCTGGAACTCCACTCATGTACATTCGGAAATATTTTTCACCCGTGCATTGACGGGTTAGCTTTATCCTAAATTTTGTCTCATAAATATTCATACTTACAAAATCTGCACGCGTTAGCAATAGTTTGCACGTTCAAAAATGACAGCATTAAATGAAGTTTGCTGCTGATTCCACTTTTCGCTCAATGTTGTGGAATCCAATTGGTAGATGTTATTGCTTCGCCCAATAGGAAAAATTACGCAGATAAACGGTGGTGGGGCTAGGCACGTACCAATTACGTGCGAGCAGTATCTCTTTCTTTTTCTACTTGTTTACATGTTCTCTCTACTTCCGGTATCGGTCACTAATGGTGTCGACCAATAGAAAACGGCGGCCACATCTGCCTATCACTACCTAGAGGATCACTAGCCTGACACATCCAACAGCGCCATCTGAAGGCTACAATTACCAACCAATTCCCTACGCGTAACGTTACCTGAACGTACGCACCAACACAAATGTACCGTTATTGCTGTAGGTGTATCCCTACTCCCACATAACCAGCAAGCAGATTCTGTAGTTTATTAAATAATTAATTCTACTTATTTAAAAAAGTATTTATTCTTTCTTTAATAATGTACAGGATTGGTGATTACAATTGTTACAAAATAATATAAGTAGCGCATATAAATCCAAAGAGGAACTTACAATATTTATATTAACAAATCAATATGCAGTACGTCCTGTAACCAGTGGTACCTAGTACGGGCGATATCAGAACTTTTATTCAATATTTCCGACTTCTTTTTTGTGTAGAATCATCGTAATCCCTGTTGTGTTAGCGCTGAATACAAATACAATATTAGTATAATATTAAATGTAACGTATGAATAAATAGGATACATGCGATACTTAGTTCAGCTCCATTTCCACACAGTTCACACCCTAGGCCAGGCATTTCCAGAGGCAACTCCTCCTTCCTCCCGCCGCGCGTCTTAGCCCCCGCAGCGGTCAAGGTGGTTCGCGCGCCTCAGACCCGTAACATATGAACCGCGCGTGGCGTATTGGGGCGACACCCGTATCAATAGATTTCCACATCACCCATGGGGTACTATTATCGATGCGTTTATTTTGTCAGTGGTATCCCCTGTAGGCCTATTCCACTGTGTCGCGCGATAAAAAACAGATTGAAAAAACGCGTTTTACTATCAAAATTTTAAAGATGTTTGGGAAAACTAAATTTTCGCGCACGTTTAGACGTGCTGGGAAAATCTAAAATATCAACAAGGAGGCTGGACGATGCTGTACGTATCAAATTTGCCCAGCACGACTAAACGTGCGCGAAAATGTAGTTTTCGCAAACATCTTTAAAATTTTGATAGTAAAACGCGTTTTTTCAATCTGTTTTTTTATCGCGTGACAAAGTGGAATAGGTCTACAGGGGATACCACTGACGAAAAAGGCATCGATAATAGTACCCCATGGATGATGTGGAAATCTATTGATACGGGTGTCGTCCCAATGCGCTACGCGCGGGTCATATGGTACGGGTCTGAGGCGCTTGAAGCACCTAGGCCGCCGCGGGGGTCAAGACGCGCGGCGGGAGAAAAGAGGTGTTGCCTCTGGAAATCGGCCGTCAAGTTCACTTAAATGCCATGCCTGCCCTAGGCAATCATGCATGTTCCTGCGAACATTAACATTTATAAGAAAATATGTGTTAAATTATTATCTACTAAACCAAACGCTAAACATTCGCACTTCGCGCATAACCATACTTTTCTGCCTTGTAGATAATGTGAATTATCCATTTCCACGACGTAGATAATTAGAACTTATTCAATTTCATAATTACGTTCGCTTTCTGGATACTTCGAGATGATGTGTCTGGATATTGATGCTTAGAATCGCGTGGAATATTTTTCGAGCGTTTGTATTCAAGCACAACGGATACTTTGAACAAACCGTATGTAGATGTACCAATGTAGCGGTACAATGGGCTACGCTCGGATTGGCTGTGCCATAGTGCCGAAACTCGTGATTGGTAAAGACTCTATGTCCAATTTGCATTCGTTTTCAAGGTCTGAGATGACAGTCACTGGCAGTGGCAATCAGTGCCAGCAAAATCGAAGAATATTCCAAGTAATTTCATCCATCAATATCCAAACAAATCATCTCGACGTATCCAGAAGGCAAACGTAATTATGGAATTGAATAATTTCCAATTATCTACTTCGCGAAAATCAAGATTCACATTATCTGCAAGACAGAAAAGTATGGTTATGCGCGAAGTGCTAATGTTTAGCGTCTTGTTTAGTAGATTATAATTTAACACATATTTTCTTATAAATGTTAATGTTCGCCTAGGGTAGGGTGTGTACTGTGTGGAGATGAAGCTGAAGTAAGTATCGCATGTATCCTGTTTATTCAAACTTTACGTTTAATTTTATACTAATATTGCATTTTTTTTCACCACTAACACAGCAGTGAATATGATGATTCTACACAAAAAAGAAGTCGAAAATATTGAATAAAAATTCTGATATCGCCCCTACTAGATACCACTGGTTGCGGGGCGTACTGTATATTGATATGTTATTGTAAATATTGAAAGTTCCTCTTTGGATTTATATGCGTTACTTATATTATTTTGTAACAATTGTAATCATCAACCCTGTATATTATTAATAAAAGAATAAATACTTTTTTAAATAAGTAGAATTAATTATTTAATAAACTGCAGAATCTGCTTGCTGGTTATGTGGGAGTAGGGATACACCTACAGCAATAACGGTACATTTGGGTTGGTGCGTAGGTCCATGTGACGTCACGTGTAGGGAATTGGTTGGTAATTGTACCCAATTGTTTGGCAGGGTTTGCCGGCAGATCTGTAGCTGAATGCGGACGTATACTGCACCGCAGCTGCCGGCAGACCCTGCTGTCAATCTGCTGGCAGACTGCAGGCAGATTGCTATCAGGGTGTTTAATTAAACCAACAATAAGTAAAAATGTCTAATAAGCGGTCAAACATAGGTATACAGTATGTGCCGAGATTTTTTAGTCAAAATATGTTACCTAGGCCGGTATTATCAGTCGCTACTTATTCTTAAGCAAATGCTTAAGCATGCGGCATCCTCTACTAACCTAGTAGCTAGTAAAGGATGCCGAATGCTTAAGCATTTGCTTAAGAATAAGTAGCGACTGAGAATACCGGCCCTAGTATATCCTAATATATCTATAAGTAGCCATATATCATAATATATGTGTAAAATTAAATAAAATTCTATACAAACATGGGAGCATAAGTACTTCGAAAGATGGAGATAGAGAAATACGAAATATAGGGGTTTTATTAACTAATTTACTATTAACTAATTTACCATTATGCTGGTGTGTGGTCATTTTATTTGTAAAAAAATGGACTACACACACGTAGGTATTCCAAAACATGTTATCATTGTACAAAGTCTAAGTGAAATTGACATTATTTACAATCACATGGATCTTACATGTATCCACCTGTAACTTGTGACAATGTTATTCTTACACCTGCCTACTTTCTTAATGCATCGGCTAAAGAGAATCTAAACATAAAGTCAGTAATATACATTTAATTACTGTTTAATTACATATCATGAGGCGTTTGATATGAAGCATCTAGTAAAGTATCTGATTGTGAAACGCGATCGCTTGCAAAGAAGGAAGGAAGGAATTTACAGCGTACATAAAGTGTATGAAAACATCTCATAATACGAAAATACCTATTCATATGTCGTTGAATTTCTTTGTAGTTTTTCTCTAATTTAAATATTAAGAATATATATGATTCCCTTAAACAGAAACATTGATTACTTTGAAATCTCATTATGGTGATTGAAGAAAAGAGATCTTTATATTGGCATATTTTTCCATCCAATTCGAGGAACTCTCATTCTTGTCCAGCTCAAGTGTAATGGAACCATTCGTGTGCACGCTTTTAAGTCCCCCTTTTATACAGATGTATTTTATTTTATCGTTTTCTTTGATATATTATACATAATAGATACAAATATAGTGTAAAATATTTAACATTTAATCTCCAAAGGAATTTTGAGAGAAAATATACGAGTTTAGTTACTTCGTTTCGTGTTCACCTCCTCAAGGGTTTAATATGTTTATTTTTATTCATTTCTCTACTCTCACTACGTGCGTCATCTACTACTTTTTAATAGATATCAATATAATTTAAAAATTTACTATACTTTCTGTTTCATTGCCCTTGTATGCAAAACGATGCATCTATTAACTGTGTAATTTTTTAGGTACCTGAATTATCGTCCAAGGAGGGTACTCAAAACATCGAGAAGCCTATCTCGAGCAGTGGTTCCAATGAATCACTGCCTGATAACGCGCCTTGAGACGCCTATAATTTTTATTGTTACGAAGACATATTACTCAACATTTATTTCTGTCTAGTTGTAAGATAGAAGCATGTACATACATACCTACATATTTCAAATGCGGCCCGTGGGTCAGCGGAAGAAATGTTTTGGTTCTTATTACAAACAGATATTATGTAATTGAGATGAGTCAGTACGTTTAGACTCGTGTCGGAAGTCAGTTGAAACGACAACGAAGATTATTTTATGGATTGTATGTTGTTTTCATATATAAAACGATTTTGCTTCATTTATTCATAATATGGAAAAGACTTTAAACCATATCATTGATTCAAAGCTACTGAAATTTCTGTTTAATATTTTTTACAGCAAAATATTTTTATTATCAGTGTGCCATCACTTTTATCGATATAAGTGACTTCTTGTTGTTCCTAACTGCAAAGGTAAATGTGATCACTTACGAATCCGTTCCTGTTTTGTACCTTCTACAATTGTACCTACTAATTTCAGTATATAAATAAAGAATCAGTAAGAAATATTCCGATTTCATTAAACATGATTACTTTACCATTGAAGTAGAAGATTATTAATATTATTATTATTATTATTGTTATTATTACTATTTCCTATTCTCAGATGAGACGGGGTATGAGAATAAAAGTAACTCCAATTGAAATACCTTGTTGATGGGATCGATATGATTTATTTTAAAATAATTAACAACTCTCAGGATGTAAAACATTCTTATCATGCACCTCCCGTTCATACACTCAAACTCGCAATCAGTACTACACTATATGTATACGGTAGATATGTATAATATTCACACGACTCCCCGTAGTTCTCTATCGTAGGTTAATAAAATTCATACAAAATTATTTATATAACAAGAGCAGCTCTAGGTACGCCAAGTTCTCAACTTCTTTACGAGCTTTCCATCACCTAACATTAGGCGTAAAAGGCACTGGACATCTGATATTTCGAAAGAGATTCTGGGAACATTTCGGTCGGTTAAATCGAACGTATCAACTAACAGGTTTACAATTATTTTACCTTTGTTTGCAATGATTTATATAAAAGACGCTTAAACTTACACACACATGCACTCGATGCATCCACGCAAAATGATTGTCTAACTTTATCATCCGTGCTGCCGATAATCTCTACTTATCTCTTACTTTAAGATTTATCTACACACTTAATACTCTAGTATTGGCCGTTCAAGTATACATTATCTTTTGATCGGTTAATCTCATTCGTAATAATACATAACATCATAAAAAGAATATTTTATGACGATACTTTACATCGTTGTCGTGTCAACACCTTCGTATCACAGTGCACATTGTGCACCATTCGTCGTTATGCTAACAGCACTGACAAACACAATGATGCTAGAAATAATAAGTTGGCACGCTTGAAGAGGACTGGTTGTATAAAAATACGGTATAAAGACCTATCTACAAGTAAACGGTTTCCTCGAAAAATATTTTACAGTCTCTGATACAAAGTTCCTTTTTTGTGCACATTGTACTTTTGAACGTTACATTATTTCGTTCTAAGAAAACTTTCTAACTTTGATGGCAGTATAGAATGTTTTTTTTCCTACGTACAAGCACTTCGTCAAATTCAATATACAAATTTAGCATTTAAATTTCGATTATATTTGTTACTTTAAATATAATTCTCCAAAAATAATAAATTATCTTACGTACGCGCACCGCGTGTTTAGCTCGTCTATAAGGCATTTTGAAGTTCCGTGATTTTTGTACAAATATTATACTTTATAAACAATACAGCTTTAACGACAATAACATATTTGAACTCTCTTATATAATACGTATCACTTTAATTATGATTACTTAATCACCGAGAATATCATCCATGTGAGGTCACAATCTCCAATTTTACTAAATTAATTTAAGTATCAACTACCTTGGGCTCTTAACATTATAATATAAAATACATTTGTTTCTACAAAAATCTCTCGTTTTATAAAAAATGCAACAGTCTAAACCACTCTTAATGCTTCGCTGAATGTCTACTACATCATCTCATTTAAACGCCTTGGACGCTTAATCAATATCAATAGTTCAACTCCTCCTTCTATTCGTAAAAAACCATTATGATAAAAAATATTTATACATGCAACATTCACTGAATCATTTGCAAGTATCTATTCTCTTCGAGCAACGAGCTGATAGACGAAGTCATATCATTCACTACCATATTGGCGCTTGATGGGAGAGGTTGCGGTAGTGACATAGGGTGAGTAGAACTGGAAACATTCGTTTCGTGAGTCTGCCCTTGTCCTGTCCAATTCCTACACTGTTGTACGTATTCCAGCGTCCTTCTGTACGAATCTTGCCTTAATCCTGGTGGAGGTTTCATGGGAGACCTTTGTTGAGATTGACTGATGTCCCGACATTGGATTTCAGGTATGCTGGCTCCAGATTGTTCATGATAGCATTGATCACCACCGTAACTCCATAGACAGCCGCAATTATACTGCTGGTGATTCGGTGGGTTAGTTCGAGCCTGACAACTGTGCGTGCATGTGTGCTGTTGTAGTTGCATTCTGCAGTTAGTCTGTTGAGCGGTGCAGAATTGCGGGGACACTCGTTTAGGCAAATTATTGTCAGTAACTGGGCGATGACCACTATTAAGATGAGAGCAATGACCAGTCTGGAAACAAGGAGATGTCGCTTGCTGCTGCGACTGTTGTTGGCAACCTTGGAGACCAGACGTGTTGGCCACCGGTTTGGCCAGGTTGCTCATGCTTAACTGAGGGCAGTGGGGTGACATTTGAGGACACTGATTCGGCACTGCGGTTTGTTGGCCACAATGCAAAGTGGACGCCTGGCCATTGGGCGTCATCACTGCCCTCGTACACTGGCTGGCTGTCTGGCCACATTGCAAGGTAGGGTGGCTCAGTGTCGGCTGATTAGGCAGAATGTGCGCCTGTGTGCAATGCGGTGACATTTGCGGACAGTTGACAACTGGACGCATCGGTACGCATTGTTGCGGGGTCATCGCGCCATGATTCGATGAGGCACAAGTAGAATTCGCATGATGGTTCTGTCCATTGAAAGTTCCAGTACAGTTTGCGCCCAGCTGTCCTTGACAGCCATAACCAGGGTAATAGCCGTGGTGCATATGATTCTGGGGACAGTTCCTGGTCAGTTGAGCAGAATTCTGTGGGAGATTCTGAGGGGCGTGCTGAGGTGCCAGAGCACCAGCCGCTGGTGACGTTAAAGGTTGATCGCTGATGTGGCTGGGCGCGTAATGCGATCCTGGTGACATTACTTGCCCCGCTACTGGGCTGAGTATTTGGCCACCGTTTGGTTGCGATGCATAGTTAGGTGAAGGACAATATTGTGAATTAGAGTAGTTAGAGCGGGAACTGGGACACTGGTTGTAAGGAGATGGAGAGGAAATCTGATAATTTGTGCAAGTTGGTTGGGTACTTGGTTGTTGTGGATAGCAGTTTTGCGGGTGCGATTGACTGTAATTACAGAGGGATTGCAGTTGGCGCTGATAATGCAAAGGATTACTACATATTGGCGACTGACAAATTGGTAGAGGACTGCTGCGATAGCTCATCTGGTTCCCACCTGCCTGAACCTGAAACAAAAAACCCATTCAAATTTGTATTACAATCTTCTATGGTGTAACTTTAAGGAAGTAGAAACAAATAAACCGTAATATTCATAAAGTGTAATTCGTTAAGATGGCATAAAAGAATACCTGATTCAAATATTGCATCATCTCATCTGGAATGACCAGCTTGTTCTCCACCATTTCACCTTCTCCAACTTCATCCAAAATAACTTCCTGATTAGGATGATGCTCCGGAAGTTGAGCTGATCTAGGCCTCAAGGGCACAGGCGGCGAGTTTCTATGAGTTTGATGACCCCTAGTCGGCTCAGACATACGACGGTCACCGGATGGTTGCGTACAGTTGTTGCTTGGACCGTTCCAATCTCCTGGTATACTCTGAATGCCCTAAATAAATTAAATAGCTTCATGCATCAAATCCATATGAAACAACCAAAACTCCGAATAATAAAATAAGATTACTTGTATTTTACAAAGTCATGAAAATACCTGCAGAGACATATTTTGTGTCTGAACAACAAGATTGCTCGTCAAATATGATCCTTGAAGGTGACTCGGTGGGTTCATTCTACCAGATGTGGTGCTCATCTGACTACTTCTTCTGGATGTACCAGCACTGATTGGATCATAGAAACTTCCAGGGTCAGCTTGGCCTATTCTGGCAGCGCTAGCGCCACTAGCATGGCTGCTCCTTCTACTACCGAACTCCGTGGACTTCATGCTGCCATAATAAGTGCTCACTGTGCTATTACTGTCCCGTCGTGGCTCACTTAATGGTTGCAACCTGTGCTGTAGATCGGACAAATTCGTTTGACGAATGTGACCTCCTCCTTCCATTTTCAGGTCAGTGATCCTTCTGTTCAGGTCACCGATGTTACCCTGGGGACCCACCCCACGTGTTCCTCTCATTCCAGCCACGCTGACAGGCAGGTTTGGCATACCCTTGGCATTTAATCTTCCTTTCAAACGGTTCCTTGAAGCGAGTGGTGGACCTTGTTGTTGTTGCTGTGACTCCATTCCACCAACCTGCAGGCAGTTAATCGTTGCATTGTCATCTAGGAATTCGAATTTATATGCACGTATGTTACGTTTCGTTTGACACCGTAAAGTTTAAGAACAAACAATATCTGCTAAATGACGAGACTGCTATATGATGATAGTAGTAATAGTATTTTCTTAGCGGGACAGAAAAATCTTGCATTCAGTAATACTATAAATGTAGTGATTTTCAAACTCACCATAGCACGAAGAGCAACTGGAAGATCAGCAATGTCCAGGTCATCAGGTTCTTCGTTCCAAGGTTCTTCGGCAAGTGCTACGCCGTCACTTGTCAACGCGCTAACACCGGCGACCTCGTCGTTGCAGCCACCAACCAAAGGACTGCCTTGCTGTTGCATCATGCTGGGTGGACTATTAGCCTCGCTTTCAGATTTCACGCTGGGGCTCGACAGACTCGGCGTTTTTGGATGAAGGTCCTCGCTCCTACTGGGACTGTTGCCACCAGCTTCGTCGCTCCCACCACCATCTCCACCGCTACCTTTATGCTTCTTATTAGCATAAAATTCTGCACCATGCACGGTTTTCACGTGCTTCCTCAAGGATGAGGGATCAGTATACCTTTTCGTGCAGCCCGGCGCTTTGCAGACGTAGGGTTTCTAGAAAATTATTATATGAAAATAACGTATCTCTTCTACCAGAAAATGGCAACATTTACATTTATTTAAGATCCGGCATTTACCTCATTGGAATGAGTCCTGTTTTGATGCTTTGCGCGATCGCTGGCATTACTGAATGCTTTACTGCAACCTGGGTACTCACAAGTGTATGGTTTTTCACCGGTATGAGACCTGAGGTGCGTCTTTAGATTCTCCAATCGCGAGTACGCCTTGAAGCAACCCTCAAACTGGAATCACACGTTGTAATATAAATTATCACACACCTCCAGGGGATTTTTAATTTACAGATCGTTGTACTCACGGTACACTTATGGGGTTTTTCGCCTGTGTGCCTTCTCATATGTACGACCAACATGTATTGCGCCTTAAAAGGTTTTTCTTCCCTCGAACAGTCCTCCCAACCACAAACGAAGCTCTTTTTGTTTGCATGAATATGGTCGTTGTTGATATGTTTCACGAGATCATCCTAAAGCATAAAACGACGCACCGTATTAACAAAAATAAAAGATGGTCAATAAGCTGTAGACAGTAAAAAACTGCGAAGCGTGAGAAATATTTAAAATTTACCTGAGTTGGGAACTCGAGGCCACAGTCCCTCCAGTGACAATTAGTCTCGATGAAATCACCAGGTTCATCTCGAAGATCCTCGCTAGGACTAAGTCCTTGAGGGTGAGTGGGTGGTGTGGTGGTTATAGTTGCATTGGTCGTCGTTGTCGCTGGTTCTCTTTTCACCTTGGTGGAGGCCCTTCTCGAAGAGGTGTCTGCTTCCGCGGTTATTGACCTGGTTGACGAATCTGATGCTTTTCTGCACGACTCTGCACTCTATAAGCACAAGCAATAATTAAATATCTCTCAATCTCGTTGAATACTTGTCTTCAGCCCTTGATCTTAACTCCTCAAAATTACACTTAAATTACAAGTCATAGAACACATGACAGTGCATTGAGTCTAACTAAAAAGTGACTTAAGGAATCCCAATTCAACTAAATTCCAATTTACATGAACGCAATTACAAAATTAATCAGATCGTAAGTGTATGACAGGAGCTCAGTTAGGATAGTTGATAGCGGTTTATATTGGCGTATCACCTTACTAATTTAAGCGCTATTGCAATTCAAACAGCAGTATTAGCGATCTTTGACTTGAAGCGAGCGACTTTCTAAGCCAAACATGCTTCTTATACACGAGTGGGAAGCGAGCATCACGACGCGAGATCTGCACGCGATCTAGCAATTATCGCGTATCCTGCGGTGTATCAAATCGATCGATTGTAGCAGACCGACCATAAACGGTCCGCCCCGTTCAAGAGTTGCATTTGTACGCTGATATAGACATAATTTTGAATATGTCCACCCACATCGTGCCTCTATAATGCGTTTGCTAAGGGTGGAATACAGACCATAGGTGACGCAGTTTGACAAACGAGGAACACGGGACGTGTTGTTATTTTGAATGCATTTGCTGCAGGTTGTTAAATTACTTAAGGGACAATATCTTTGCGATGGTTCTTCGGTTGAGTAAGAAATACGTCGCATCGATATCATTAAAAGGGATAAATATGAGTATTACAATAAATTGGAATATTCAAAGAGTGACAAGCACATCTGCCCGGGTTATATTTCTTAAAAAATATACGTATACCAGTAGAGTGGCCCTTATTTATACGTGTCGACATTTTTTTTTTACATTTCTCTGCTCTCACACCCTAGAACGGTGCCATTTGTTAAAAAAAATAGGCCCTGAAAAAGTTTATTGTAATCGGATAACAGGAAAGGGTACCCGCCAGGCCTTAAAGTTTAGAATTCATCAATAGTTCGGATTCAAAGAATTTCTCAAAAATGCCCTATCGAAATTTTGTTCAAATAATATTAAAAGAGCATTCAATTTTCTACAATTTCTGTATATATAAGTTTTTCATGGTTAAAACCAATTTTTAAATAATAGCGTTTGATTATAGAGAGGTCCGCACTACTCGTGTATAGACAATACGTCACGCTGTACAGGTGGGACACGCGAAGTGCGGACCTCTCTATATTCAAACGCTATTATCTAAAAAATGGTTGGAAGCACGAAAATCTTATATATACAGCAATTGCAGAAGATTGAATGCTCTTTTAATATTATTTAAACAAAAATTCGATAGGGCTTACCATTTTTGAGAAATTGTTCAAATTCAAACCATTGACGAATTTTAAACTTTAAGGCCTGGTCAGCAACCTTTCCTGTTGTCCGATTGCAATAATCTTTTCCAAGGACTACTTTTTTATGAAATGGAACCATAATAGGGGGTGAGAGCAAAAGAAAATGCAGGTTGAAAATAAGGGCCACCTTAGTATACCAGCGCAAATAGCTTGCTGTTGTTGCAATGGACTACAGTGGAAAGACATTCTCGTAAACGCTATGTTATTTTCCAGGGCAACAACAGCGCATAAACTATACATTAGCTTCGGTGCACGGGACAGCGTGTCTGTTGCGCAGACGTACCAAATCGGTCGTGCAACTTCAAGGGAATAGGTACTGCTTGTAACGTTAACAAATCGATCCACAGTTATATCTTGAGACCCAGCTGAAACGTGCGTCTGCCCCGCTCTTCGGGGGACCCACTCGATTACAGCAGGCAATAAATCCATCGATCACCGGTGAGAACGAGCGTGCACGTTGCCGTGCACACATGGAAACGACGAATCGGCATCGGGGCACGACGACAAACCGCGAGAGCGCAACGAGCGCAACGAGCGAAATGCACGCCGAAGCAATCAGGCCCAGGAACTTTAGAGCGGGTGGACACGCGGCAAGTCATGTCAAGGGAAAAGAAAATGAAAACATCGCCGCGGATGTAGAATAAATCAGAGCAACCCGAAGAAACGCAAGGAGAAGGACGAAGGACCGAGAGAGCCGTACAGGTAAGCGAAGACAGAGGAATAGGGAGAACACGGTTAAGAACCAGGTAGAAAAAGGAACGAAACGTAGAATGACGGGAAGAAAGGAAGAGGGAGGGGTGGAGGAGGAGCAGGAGGAGTAGGAGTAACAGGCGAGAAAGATAAAAGACATTGGTCACGTGGAGGGATTGGAGGCGGAATCAGGCGAAATAATATGTGCGAGATTGCTTGTAACCCGAGGATCACGAGAGGGTAACCCAATCTTTTTCTCTTTCTCCTTTACTTCCTTCTCTCGCACGACTGCGTGGCCGTTGAAGCTGAGAAGCCCTGCCTCTGAATGAGATGAAGAAAGACGAGAGGGAACGCTTATTTATTCTCGATGAATCGATGACGAGCTACCGAGTATACTTCTCTTCCCGGCTGGCAATAACAATCAGGCAGGCACCTGTACGCGCCGCATCCTGCGATACGCTCGTATCGCATATCACGCGAGATGTGTGCGAAGTAAGATTGAACGCGCCTTAGCATAATCGCCGATGCGCTGCTTACGCACCGAGATGTATAAGGTAATTACGGTGATAAGTTGTTCACGGTGCTTCTGTACCCGACGATCCTGCTGGGCTCCCTCAATTATTTCTGCTCTATCACTAATGTTATGGAACATTCTATTGTTGAATGATAATAGTTCCAATTCGATAACTTTTCGGGCTACATATTACACCCGCCGCCAAAAGATTTTTCAGCAATCTTGCTAACCGCAAGTTTTGGTTTAATTATCCACCATTACACACAGATCCTTCATTCTAGCGTGAAGTGTCTCTACGATTAAACTCCAATTCGTTAATTTCTTTAATGTGTCCTAGTACGACTGAAGTAAAACGTACATTTTTTGTCTGCCTCCTGTTAATCTGGTACCAGAAAACTTTATTCTGTCTAGTAGTTGTAAGAATCGTATATTTTTAAAAAATCTTTCACTCACCTCAGTTTTTGGTGGCAGCCCTCCTCCGTGTGGCCCCAATGTCGCCGATGATGAATGCGGTGGTACACCGGGGTACAATTGCGAATGGGGCGATAATCCATGAGCATGAGGGTGTGGATGTGGCGGCGGAGGAGGGGGTCCAGGAGGCTGTAAAGGATGAGTATGAGGTAAAAGTGCCGCAGCAGCTGCACTCCTCAGAAGGTGAGCCTGTAGCTGTTGCAAGTGTGGTGCCATTCCTGGGTGCATTCCTAGGGCTGGACTCATTGCTGCAATAAAAAATTGTTACTTTTATTAAAACATATGGGAATGTTAAATTATCGTAAACTGAAAGTATCGAATATAATAAGTCGTACTTTATACAGCTTTAATGTCTACCTGCATTGTTAACAGAACTTATCACATTAATCAAAAGTACCAAGTCTACTCTCAAGAATGAATTGCAAGGTAATTGTGTTGTTGTAGATAGGAAACCGATACTCTTGTAGTATATAAGAAAAATCGTGTGGCGAATTATTCGGCCAATCATTGATAGATGTCATCGAGCGATAGGGTTGTTGAACGTAACATAAACGGCGAGCATTGCATAGCGTTTAATAGTTAACACGAGCAGAGACGAGGGTGGCGATACGAGGATAATCGATAGAGATCGATATCGGACCACGTCTATTCTCTTGACAGTCGGAGCACGGCACGCCGGACTTCCGGCACGTAGTCTAAGCTAGCATTTCAATGGTAAGTCCCTTGGTCTCTCTTACGAAACGCTACATAAAGCTGTAGTGATCGTGTAGGCCGTGACTGTGTCATGTTCTCCCCGCGGAGAAAACCGACACGATAAGCTACTTACTAAACATATATTTAACAGAAACATTTGCAAAGAATGAAAGAGCTGCGCGTATAAGTTAAACGAATATTATCGTTATTTAACTGAATGTTAACTATGAAGTTTGCAGAAACGTTGAATGAGCCTTTCTCTCAATTCTCATCCCTTTTGTCCTCGCGATCATTGGATTATTTTCCTACCCATAATTTCGATATTATAAATCGCTGGTTACTGACTTGTTACACGGAAAAGTATTAACAGTCACTGTAGGCAGCGCAACGAGTTTGTTCGATAAATTGCTGTGACTAAATTAATCATGGTTCAGTATGGTCTTGTCGGTGTGATCCGTGACAGGTGTTCGAATCACGCTTCTTTCTATTGGAAGGTTCAACTGACACTGCCCTCATCGCTAGTCTATACATTAGTTTCCATAATATTTATGCTTCATTGACGCGTAAACTGTTGTATAGGAAATAGGCGACTATCTAATTGATTTCTCTTGTTCTATTTATAGTATACTAGTATATTTATCCACTTATTTTCACCCATAACAACTGAAGCACCAAATATAGTAACACCCCGCTATTATATCAAATATACCCGTGATGATGAAAAGAGTTTCGGTACCTTGGCTTCAAAAATTGATGTAATATTCTTCATGGCTAGATCGAACCTCTCATCCACACTTTTCGATAAAGAATTCTGATTTTTGAACGGGGCGAAAGCGTTTATAAATAGTATACTCTGGGGTCGCATCATTGTACCTATGAACACGTTATTTAATTGAATAATGTACACTGATCCTAACGCATTTTCCTAGATCAAAATTTTATGATTAGGTACTGTATTCCTTATCACTGAAACCCGGGACCGCAGTGTAAACCCGGGTTCTGTAAACATACTACGCCAGGTAAAGCCAGGTAAAGTCGTGCATTTACACGTTATCTAATAACATCCTCATTACTGTTTTCCAAGTATGTACGTCCTCCGTTGAATTTTCACAAGTATCCATGAACCATCTCGAAGCAACTCTTTCCCATATCAAATCACCCGGACGCTTAGTAGTCTATGAAGGTTCTATCGACGATGCAATCAAGCTCCATTCAGGGTGCCATCACGTACGCGCGCCAAGATACTTAGGCGACTAGTCACGCCCATGTGTGTCCACGTTCTAGGCGGTACTTCATAAAAGCGACCACGTTGCATGCCCACGGATGCTTAACGATTAGCAGTGCAGTGCCTCGATTCGTAACCGTGTATTACCGACGTTCATGTGCATTCTGGAAAGCGTTTCGCGATCTAAAAACGCAAACCATGTCTGCGTCGTAGGTAATAGTCTGTCGTTCCAAGATACGTTTCCAGAAACGGTAAGGGTTTCTTCACCTGTAATACTTCGGTGGCTCGCGACTGCCATTCAGGATGTATTCACACAGCCGATCAGTGGTGTCTGGGGTTGATGCCAAACATGTTCCATTCCCTTTTCTCTAACAACGGCGGAGCCGTATCGCGATACGTACTCACTCTAAAGAATGATGTAGAGATCTTTTTAAGGGGACCCTCGGGTGAAAATTTTTCAGGAAATCGATTTTATTATATATATATATATATATTTTTGTAGTATAATATCCCGAAAATACTCCGTGAAAGTTTCACACCAAAATTTCGTAACGGTATAGATTCTACAGTCACATAACTAATTCAAACTCTGAGCGTAAGTACGAGCCGAGAACACTTTGAACACGTTTTTCTCGAAACACGATATTTCGAAACGGTAACCACGATTTCAGAAGAACTAATGAACCGATTAAAAAAACTGTGAGGCATTTGATTCGTAATTGGACTAGTGGCTGAAATACTGACGACTGTATCCACCACTTGTCTTGCGTACGAAATTGCAAACAAAAACAATATGAAAAATGTGCAAATACCTAGGTACATCCCAAATAATAGTCGCAAGTCACTAAAGTGTCGAATATGAAAAGGTTCCTACGTGACGCTAGTTTCTTGTAGAATATCTATTACAAACGTATATTGCGTCGCCATGATGGAATCATTGACAGATTTTACAGAGAGGACTGCAGAGAATTGGAATCTACACACGGCTACTGGATTTCGGGCTCGGAAAGAGCTTTTTCATTGCTGTAACCGTAAAATTTACGTTCCATTCTTCGTTTGACGTGCTCTTCGAACGGTGGAAAAAAACACATTTTATGCGAATGACTACGAAACATGCATCAGGCAGTATTTCTCACGGCGCGGTGATCGTTTGTCGTGATTCAAATGAACATAAACTGAGGAATTCTCGAAGCGTACGCCTACGATGCTTTATTTAAGAACACTATAATTTTACCGAATCGCTCGTATGTTGCAAAGGTAAACGGCTATTTACTCCTATACGGAATGATAATCGCTTAATCACAGGCGGCTTCCTCTGTGTGTTATCGCCAATAACGTATAAAAATTCGAATAAAACGTGTATACGTTACTACCTATAGATGGTGTGGAAAAAACTCGTAAATAGAGACACTATAATAAGAGTCTGGACACGAGCCACTGTCCGCCATGTTTGATCGAAATCCCACGAGAGAGAAAGAGATATACACCATTTTACTCTTAACCACTCTTAACAACTCTTACGTTTATGGCAGTATTTTACTTCTGTTTACTTCGCATTTAAATAACTATAATAAAATAACATATATCACATAGAACACAAGATTTGGTTTACTTTGAATCTTCATTATCTTGGTATAATGGACAGATTTAAAATTCAGCGGGAATAGATGAAAAATGTTGGGCCAATCAAAAGTGGCCAAAAAAGGTTATATTATAAAAGTGTTTATGAATATATATACATTATTTTTTTACTATCCAAATGCACATTTTCAGATTAATAGATATTACAATTAGAATAGTATGATAAAATACGTTTTTTATTAACTTTCAAACATATATTTTTTAAACAATGTGTTACAATTAAGATTAGTAAAAAATGGCGGACCAATCAAAAAGTGTTTTTCTCGTGTCCAGACTCTTATTATAGTGTCTCTACTCGTAAATTTACACTGGTTTGTTTCGTTGGTAATTCCACTTCCCCGTAGAGATAATTCAGCAATTTTTTAAATATTCACCCGTTACCAAGTTAACTTCACAATAATGGCTAAAGAAGAAAACAGGAAACTTAAAATATTCGATTACTTTACAATTTCTCAACTATGTACATACAATTCTGAACATCAATACCTTTAACGTCTATGTAACTGATTATTGCTAATCAGAATCTGTCCACTTTACGATCTATTGCCTACCCCGTGAATTCGACGTCATACAAGCGACGGGGTGGATTTTTAGAAAAGAATAAGAAACAAATTATTGTTTACTAAATCTTTTTAACCCTTGAAACTTGACAAAACATCCTACGAAGGAAATCGTACGATCGACAACTTGATCACTTTAACCATAGTGTAAAATCGAAAGGGTTACAAAATAATATCTGTGGAAGTAAGAGAGCCACGATTCTGTTTTAACATTCTAAGGTCGTTAATCTCGCTAGGTACGTAAACGCCAACACGACGACTTCTCGTGATGGTTGTTCTATTTTAAAATGAATAAAATACCACTGATTTTGATGGGTAATCAATAAACTGATTTGCAATTTAACTGATCGTAGCAAATGTTAACAGTTTCTAAAATTTTGATAGCGTTCTGTGAACTAACTCTCTGCGTACTTTTCCTCATGAGTGAACGCTTTCCTCTTATTATATGGCTCTTCCTACTTCCTACGACGAAGAGAGATATATAGAGAGCAAAAATGCCTACAAGGTGACACGACCGTTCTTGAAGATGCAAAAGTGCGGGTGATCGGTTGCAGTCCAGACATGAGCAACACAATCATAAAGCTGGTGGAACTGAAAGCCATGCTTGCACATGCGAAAGTGATACATGGTTTTCGAAATGGTTGGAGTTGATTTGAAGAATAGCTTTTACGTGTTTACTTTAAGAAGGACGAATTGTTTTGCCGCGTTCACGGTGTTCCAAGGGATCTATAAAATCTTTACGGAATCGAACACAAAACTCTTTTTTATTTTGGAACAGTCGTTTTTGAGGAGTAGAACAACCGTACACAGTTAACATTATCCTAAGGTTATAAGTTTAGAGCGTTAAGAGTTCAATTTTTATTCCAGAAGAAAGCAACAAACTTCCGAAATAATGTACTTGAAATACTTTATTTAATATTAAAACTAGTTATTTACTGTTGGTCATCATTTGTAATCGAATACAAACTTTAACGTTAAATTCGTCCACAGTACAGAGCGTGAAAACTAATGCATGTCTGTCTGTGTACTGCACGTTTGCACTTATTCAATATCGGGTTAGGAAACTAATTACGAAGAAGGTCAAGGAAACCAATTTTTTCTAAGTTTTAGCCACTATTTTCTCATTATAACCTTCGTGTATCAAGAAACGATGTATAGACGAAAGCATTTGAAAGTACACGCGGCCATCTAAAAAGTCCAGCTCACCTTAATATAAGAACTGGGTAGCAAGATGTCCCCTTCGAGATCAAATAATCTCAAAATGACAAAAATTTCGTATAAATAATTAATTTTAGAGAAATCAGCCCGCACCTCCTGCAAGTGTACACCTATATTAAATATCACAAAGTCGAGACGATATTTATTCATAAAAAACAAAAACGTACATTCCTCTACACTTGAAATTCAAATACGACCGAAGAGCGGGTAAAAGGCTTTATCTCTCCTTGAATTTATCGGCTCCCTCGTAGCTGCGATGTTCGATAGAATTTTCTAATAAATCCGATATGAGAAAGGCGGCGGCAAAAAAGGCAGCTACCGGATGAGAAAAGGATATTGGCGGTGGCGTGCATACGCGAAGGCAAATTTAACGAGCGACACCGTCCTGCGGGGCATCGTACGACGCCAGGCCGACAAACGATCAACGATCGCTTCGCGCTGCTTGAATTTTAATCCGTTAATTACTTCATTTAATCGCAAATTACCGGCTGCTCTTAACTCGCGAGCAAGGAGGTCTGCCCGATTTGTGGGACGTACCGCGATTCGTGCTGCAGCAGCCGGCTTTATAATGGCTTCATGCGCACCGGCACCTTAATTCGATACTACCCAACCGCCCCGCTGCCTCACCGCAACTCTTCTATACGCCCTTAAACGTCAGGACCTGATCCTTACGCGAACGAGGCATCCGCGTTAACGCTACTACCAATGACTTTATTCGTTTCGTACAGGTCCGTGTAATTATGGTAATTCGACGGTCGGAAACCGGGTTTTCCCTGAGAAAGCACTCCGCCTCCGATACCGCGGCCGTTTTACGACTAATGTTAAGATGTTCCCCGGACAGGGAAATGATATATGACCGGACCGCCTGTGTTGGTATTATTAAAGCGAATTATGCAAGTCGCTGCAGGCACAACTTTGTGATCAGGAATGAGACTCTGTGGAGATTTAATGGAAATTGTTAGCCTGATGATCCCCAAGCTGTAAAACGGCTGAAAGTCGGGGGGGCTTGTTTTAACCATGTTTTTCTTTCGTTTTATGCATTTGCGTACATAATCGATATAGTCTAAGGATGTTTTATTTAATTTTACCACTTGCTTGTAGAAACGTTACCTTAAATATTTTAAAACTTTTAAAATACTTTGAAACTTCTTCCAAAACTGTTACGACTTATTCTTATTAGGAACAGGTAGAGTAGATTAAGGAGGTATACCCGTTTGAACCCTCGTAAAATGTGTACATTTTGTGGATTTTTTTACATGTCAACAGCTTTACATAGTATTATGAACTACTTAAAAAAAAAGTTTCAGTTAAAAAACTATTGTTTTTCGGAAGTTATGGATAGATATCCGAAAGTCTCTCGATTTTCGACGACTAAAAGGTGGCCCTGAACAAAAGCTGTATGTCGTGTTTGAAATCAAAAACAGTAAGATTTTCTTATAAAATCTGTTAATAGCTATCGTCCTACGGGGCCGAATTTGAAAATTTTGAAAAATAAAGAAATGGTGAGAAATCATAGGTAAAGTTAGGTTTTTCTAAGAGAAAAGTCCACCTTTTTTCTTTATAAATAATAAACGGGGAATCAGAATAAAAAAAAAACCCTCGTAGAACGATGTGGAATCTTATTACGATTCTGCATGCAAAATTAGAAGTGAATTGGTTGAACGTAGCGCGAGTTTTTAGGGTCACCGTAATGAAGAATGTAGTTCCGCTGCGATCGGCGGCGCCCCGTGCTACCTGGGTGGTTCCACTCGAATTTTTACATCGGACTTGATTTATAATATTCCTAAAACATCAATCTATGAAAATATGTAAAAAGAAAAAATCCGATTTTTGACACTTTCAAACGGTTATACCCCCCTAAGGGGGGAGCCCTACCTAGGACGGTCAAAACAATCATCAAAAATTGAAAATTAGATTTCTTTTGGATAATATATGAAATTATCTAGGCGCTATCGGTCCCGATTTTGGAAAAAATATTTTGGGATAAAATGGTGACTGTGCAAAGTTGAAGCATCGATATATGGCAAAAAATCGTTCGCTTCTCGAGTGTAACAAAAAATCTAGGCCAGAAAAAATTAAAAGCTCCCGATAGCGCTTAGATTTTTAACCCTAAAATATGCCTGCGAAGTCTGGAGTAAATCGGTTCATTAATTTTTTAGTTATGTGTGTCACCGACTGTGAACACGTTATTTTGAGGAAAACGCGTTTAAAGTTTTGGGTCTGAGCGCTACACCGAGGAACACTTACCTACTAACACGCGTATAACTTTGTCAATTTTGGTTGGATTAACTTGACACATACAGGGAATATTTTCAAGATGGGAATACTTCAAGAAAATATAAAAATCGAAAAATCGATTTTTCGAAAATGTCTAGGTAGGCCTTCCCCCTTTAATGATGAAAATGTAACTTCGAAGCTACTTAATAGTTATCATGTTATTGTTTCCGAATATGAGACCCGTGAAAGATTCAACTGATGAGAGTGAAGAAGAAATTCTTCTGAATGATGAAAATGATTAAGAATTAAAATTATGATACAGAATGCTTGTTTTGCACAGGTCTTTATTCTTCAGATGTACTAAGTGAACCATGGGTTAAGTGTACGTATAAAGTGTTATGGTGGGCGTAGGTCCGTGAAGACTTCGGTAGTGATGGTAAATAGATTTCACATGCCAACTTTATAAAAAAAAAAATTTTAAAAATAAGTTTCAGGAAAAAACAAACTGGGTCTCATATTAGGAATCCATTTTATTTATCTGCGCATTTGAATGACATTCGTTTTTATTTTATTATGAAGAAACCGAATCTTTGTTATAGTACTTTCCAGTAGATTGCTAAAGAATGCATATTCTACTTTTAAAACGTGTATCGAATTTTAATCAAAGTGTTCTTAGTCATGAGTTATGATGTTTTTAAGAAATGGGTCTCATATTCGGCTACTTTACCCTACCTGTGCTGACATTACGAAGTTAGACATAAACAAAGATATGAAAGTCATTTGATTGCCAATGCTCTTATGGATAAAAATCTACTTTGGAATAAATTATTTCCAAAATCTTCCCATTCACTTTAGGTTCGCATTTTGTACAATAGTTATTCCTCGCCGGTGACGACCTAGATTTCATTACGCCAAGATCACTCAATTATGCAAAAGCCAAATTTTTTGTTTCATAATTCCCTATCTACTATTTTTAAATCTATAGCCGTAAAAACCTGGTTTCCTTACCAAGGGGCTGCTCTCTACGCATAAGCGCGCGCTGTTTACGAGCATCGTTTCTTCGCCGCCTAGCGGCGGCAATAACTTGGGAAATATTGCAGTTACGCGATAGTCGCATTAACAACTTCTGGCCCGGTACATGTGTAATTACACACGCATAATTCACGTATACCGTATATCGCGTGAAACGTTTATAGCCACATCGAGGTCTGATTGCTGACCACTACATTGAGCTTACACGCTGGTTACAAGCAATCAATCACCGAACGTTGCTCGGTGAAAATGCACCAGCACCCAGGTAAACAGCGGTGACTTACGTTTTCAGTGTGTGTCGTGCGCGGGCGATCGCACGAATTGCACGTTTCTCGCCCCTCGAGATTTACCATGATATTTATCCTCGGGTGTAAATCGCTCGTAACGTCTCACTTACGACTTCCAAGGAAGGCGAAGGAATAATTATGCGAGACAGATGTTCCACGTGGACGCGTGAAGAAGAGAAATGAAAAATCCCCCGAACGATCGGGTCAGTCGATTATTAAAATTGCACCGTGATTCTGGTGTCCTGATTTAACGTCAAGTCGAGTCGAGACAGTTCGAATGGCTTTCATTCACACTCTTCGTTCTCAGTCAGCGTTTAATTAATTACGCAGTAAATCGTTCCAGGGAATAATTCAATAAGTTTGACGGCAGTGCTGCCACGGTAATAATGATACGTAAATTGGTCGCTTACAAGCAGAAAGATGGCCGTAACTGCCACTCGCGCTGCTACTCCGGGATCCGTTCACGATGGAGGCCAGACTGTTCGGGCTGAATCTGATCATGCTATCGATGTCGAAGCGATCGGAGTACGGTGAACTACTCAAGGCCCGTTTCCGGCTCGCTCTGATAGCAGACGCCCGTGGACTTCCTAGCCTCGACGAGGCTGACACTGCAAAAGGAACATGAAAGTTTTCATTATTAATTCTGCTCTTGTAAGTTGGCAATTAATTCTAATGAAGGTGAAAGAAATTATTTAGAACCATACTGAAAAAGTCGGGGGCTGCTTAAATCTAAATATAGGTAGGCTATCAATTGCATCTCTATATACTTATCATTTTATAAATTTAGTGTTATTATTCTTTTGTCTGCATATACACGAACAGTGAGACACCAAACTCTACACATTGGGTTTTCATCTTTTCAGCAATTTCAGCAATTACTTCTATCAACGTGATTAGGGGCACTCCCTGGTCAAACCATCCAAATTTTTTTTTTGCATATTTTCATCCCACAACATCTCAAGAACGACCAGGTAAAATTTTAGAAATTCCTGACGGTACAGATTTTACAGGCAGTTCAGGGGAATCAACAGTGTGACGACTTTAAAAATAGGTGTTTTTTGAAGATTGATTGTGACGCAGGCATAATAGATAGAAATGTAATTTTTCTTTTAATTAATAATACATTTATTGATTTAAAAAAGAACAAATTTTTGTTTTAATCGAATAAACGCATGGAAAATAGACGAACGTGCTCGGCGTCAAACTGTATGTACATTTTTCTCGAAACAAATTTTCACGCATAAAAAATGCAATTCTTGACCGAATCTAAAAATTCAAACGGGATTCTACTCGCAATTACACTGGCTTTCGCACTACCCTGTATTGCGAATATTCATACACTCAATTTTTTTACTAACGTTTAAACATGTGGCAATCATCTCTTAACACTTCCTGAGGGTAGCGTGAGAAACACACATGTCTAATTAAGGAATATCTTTGAGTTTTTGATTTTGAATGATCCTGTCTAAAGTTATCGTGGCGATAGTCCAGGCCAGTTTGTTTACAACGATAGAGCACGTAATGCATATCAGAGGGAGGGTGGGCAAAAATTGAATAAAAAAATTGTTCTATACTCTACATTTGTAGCAGAATAAAGTGCAAAAAGCTGTAGACCCACACATTGTAAACTTTTTTCCTAGAAAAAATCATAAAAGTCACCTATGTTTTCACCTTGAAGGCATTTTTCTGCTTCCTAATTTTCTGTAAGTGCTAAATCTTGATGTAAATTTTCCTTTGCAATTCTAATCGATGCCGCATCTTTTTCATCAAATAACCCGGTTACCTATCTTAGAAATAATACCTTATTCATATACCTAACAAAAGCTATTATATCTGGTGAGCTAAATGATAATAATAAGAATTTAGCTCACCAGATTAAATGAAGAATTACAAATAATTCATGGTTCATAAATTGTTGCAAATAAAACTGACATCGCAAGAAACATAAGTAAAGCATGGACGAAATATGTAACATATTTATTCATCTGTCGATTATGTCAAATATGCAAAATATCCATTTGCATAAATACCTGCAGTCCACTTATCATTTTCTAAATCTCAATTCCAGAAAAGTGGAATTTCGTTAAGAAAAATCTGTAAGAATTGAGCCACGCATATCCCACGTCCAAGCGTGCAACTCTTTGGTAGTCATCTCTCGCCCAGCATTCAAGTCTCCTCGCTTCAACATTATGCCAGGTAATATATTCCCCGAAGGCTACTATTTCGAGAGATTAAGTACCAAAGAAGCATAGCGAGGGCAGCAGGCATCGATTAGCAATGCGGATCCAGTGTGCAGCTGCGAAAATTTCGATACAAAATGGCGACGCCGCCGTGGAACCAGTTCAATTAAGCGCTACGAATTCTTGCGGCTCGTAGTACCAGGGAATATTTCTGCGCACAGACAGGGATGTTAAAAGTCCACCTTTCGGTGCGCGCTTGTAACCAGGTAGGTGTCCAGAACTATATAACCAGTGAAGGTGGAAGAGAAACGGGATGAGAAAAGAGCGGCAGAGAGGGGCGAGGAGAAGGTCGATTCTGCGGCCAGAACGTTTTAGCGGCGATTTGCCTGCGACCGCAGACCAACGACGTAATATACAAACCACTTTCTTAAGCTCGTAGTGGCGGCTTGCTTGTACGGAACATCGTTGGTTATATGGTGGCAGTTCCCTGCTCCTACGCCTATCTTCGCTTCGCTTCCTCTTCAACATGCTACCTTCGTACATTCTGTTCTTTTGCCCTTTCCTTCCGATCGAATTTGTACTTTTCAATGGTCATTTTGTCTTCGTTTCACTTCGTTTGCTTTAGTGTTGCGATTATTTTTAAATTCCTTTTCTGTCCTAAATATCTAGTATTTTATACCAAGTTTATGCGTTCTATACCATACCATTTTTGTGATCTCCTTTCAGGAGAGATAGAAGTCTTTATATTCGTCTTTTAATTAAGCTACTATCGAACTTTGCTGTCCTCTTTCTTCCACTTCACCTTTTTCTTATAATATAGGTACTAGCAAAATACCCCGCGCTACGCTTCGGGTCTAAGAGATATTAAGTACTCCATGAAAACACACTTTATCCCTTTCCACCCCCTTAGAGGTTGATTAGGGCAAAATCCTGAAATTGGTTTTTAGGCATTTGTATGGGCAATCTTTGTGAGTAAGAACCAAGTTGATATCTAATCAGGCCTAAGAGATATTAAGGAATCCGGGAAAATACATTTCACCCCTTTTCATCCCCTTGGGAACGGAATTTCCAAAAGTCCTTCCTTGGTCACGAAAACAATGTACCTTCCAAATTTCACGTTCCTAGATTAAGCGGTTTGAGCTGGGCGTTGATGAGTCAGTCAGTCAGGATTTCTTCTTTTATATATATATATATATATATATATATATATATATATATAGATAATTAAGCAAATTCCGAGAAAGATCTGACTCACGAAAATTCGAGCTGGATGTTCTCATCGCGGTTATCAAAATCTAACTATCTTTCGATATTCCGTTCTTGCAAACCACAAAAGTTACGTTATTCATTCCCGTTTCACGTCCTCAAACCTTATTTTCGATACCCTACAACTTTCTCTCTACGTTCACTCTTTTTTCCACAGTTTCTGGACTGTTCAAATTGCTCTACATCGATTCTCTGCCTTGTTTCAACTTCTCCGCTGTTCCTCGATCTCTTCTGCCTCCCTGTGTCGCCTCGCACGAGCAACGCGATACAGAGAGCCACGGGGAGGTTCGAACCAGCTCTTCCTCCTTGGTTTCCACTCGGTTGATCGCTCGTTCGCGCACAACGAGTATAGAATTACTCGCGGTCGGAGCTCCGCTTCTTCTCTGTCTCCCTCGCGCCTCTTAGAAACGCGGCCCTTTATCCCCTCGCCGGTTATTAATTCGAGCACTGATCAAATTTACCGTGGTCAACGAGCGAACAGAGAGCAAGAGAGACAGCAACGGCTGCCATGCGGTTTTTCCGCATGAGCTGAAACGTTTAAGGTTCCTCGATGGTCTCGAAGCTGGATGGAGGCCGTTCCATTCCCTCGATTACCTCTCCTCCCCCTCGTACGGTATTTTAGGGGTTCTCGTTCTTGTAGCGCAAGGTGGACTTCGTTTTTCAGCGATTTAGCAGCCAATCACTTGCGGTTTCTGCAAAGTTTGTATCCTTTACGGGAAATGAAGCGAATCTGGGCGCACGAACAGGACTCCTCTCAGTTAACCTTCAGTCGCTCTCCTTTGCAAGGTGGCTTGTCATCGTAGTTTATCGTTCATCCTTTACTCATTTGTTGGATACTTTGCTGCCGAATGTGTTCTGTGAATTCTAAATTCATGTAAATTCTTGTATATCAAGCAGAAACTAATTTTATTCTTGCTCAATGAATTTTGTCAAGGAACTAAAACTTTTTGAACTTTACTGAAACATAATTTCGTAATGCTAATGCGGAGTATTCATTAAAGATTCACCAAAACAACGAGAAGAGAAATATCCGGTACCCCTGGTGGCAGATGATTGAGGACCACTAACTTGTCCAGGTTTATCCAATCAACGTTTATGTCACTAAATTTTTGCAATATTGGACATTTTGTTCGAATTAATTTAGACCACCCGGTATAAAACCGAAAGAAGTGCAATCGAGTTCGAGTGTTCTCATTGGAATCTATCCAGGATGAGGAACTCTCCTAGGGAACTCTTCTAGTTCTTAATTTCTAGCAATTGTCCCTGAACAAGCTCTGAAGGAGTCTCCCTATCGACTCATCGTGATTTCTCGATGCATTTTATCCTTAGGCGAAGCGGATCGATCTGCTTATCTGCTGGATGCTGAGGGTTGGTCTGGTCGTCGAAGAAGTCTCGGTCTTTAATGAATATGCGAACGATTCTCGGCGCACCCTTTCGTTTCACCCCGAGCGTCCTCGTGACCCACGACCCTCTGGACCCTACACGCTCTGTACGTTCCAATCCTTCCCACCCCGTGCCCCTCACAGGGCTAACATGGGATTGAGACATGTAAATTGGTGCAATCGGCCACTCCGATCGGTGCGGCTCACTCGATGCTACTCTGCCCATACTACTGCACTACTGGTCGACTCAAATGATCAATCCGTGACGTTTCTGAAGAGTAAGCCAAAGACTTACGGCACTGAGCACGAGGGGTATGATAGAGAAGGACTAGGAAAACTACTGATGGACAAGGAAGGTGAACTAAATGGGCTAGCCTAGAAATTTTTATGGTTTTGACGATTAACGTATCATTAAGAGTGATGTTTATTAATAATCTGGCACTAACTGTTTCTTCTTTTCATTGTACAACTTTTCGTTGATATCTTTGGTAATATTGAATATCTTCTGTTTTGGAACATAGCATTTGAATAAAACCATATAAATCACGAAAGAATTAGCAAATTGATTACTCTAAGGATTCTTCCTTTAATGGAAGACTATTAATCAGTGATGTCTCTTTTTGCAGCTAAAAAGTTTTCACCAGTTTGAACTCATTTAATTATAGTAATTACAAAGCTTGTAAGGTTCCTTCCAGGGTTGGGTAACGTGACACCTTGTTGATGGAATGATAAAAAAAACTGTATGGTTAATAAGCGAAGACACTTCTTTCCTTTCGAAGACCACTTCAGCAACCTCCTAGCTGACCTTAATTTTTCGATCTACATCACATTTTAATTAAACTGGATCAAAAACTTAATGATGGGTAACTCAACCAAATGCACAAAACAGAGTAAATAAAAGACAGAAGCTGAAAACTAAAATGAATAAGAAGAGTGGGAGGGAAAGGAGGAAGAAGAAGAAGAAGAAACGTGAGACAACCTGTAGGGTAGGCGCTAAGGTGTTAATGAGGTCGTGTCGCTCCGAGTCGATTCAATTATGCGGCGGTGGCGACTAACGAGGCCCCGTTTACCCTTTCAGTCGTCTTTTAGCCTCTCGGCCTCTTAACCGGTCGATCTCCTACCTGCTAGTGCTACTACACCTACGGCTAGCCGCTCGTACCATGCATCAGAATCTTTTATTAGCTTCACTTGTCGTCTTCCAACGAAAGATCAACAAAATATCTGATTTTGTTGATATAAACGATATACAACACCTTCGACTTGGTCTCCTAAACTACAGTATCAGCTTCAAGAAAATTCATCCCGAGTGTTCAACTTAACTGAATACACATATTAGGCCCTAATTATGATAATTGTATTAATAAACTAGATATTGTACAGTTAAGGTTGTAAAAGTTGTGTACTGTCATGCAAAGCCTAGCGACATAATAGAAACCGTTATTTTGTTATAAACGATCGACAAAGAGAGAAATGTTTTGTTGAATAAACGATTTCAGATCAATTCAAAGTAGCTTCTGAAATTTTAAGCTTGACCACGTACTAGAAAATTTTCATTCTTTGAGATACCTACAAGAATTTAGTGTCGTTAGACCATGTTAACAGCCCAATCTGTCTCAAATTTAATTTGTATAGCAGAATCAGAAATAATAACGTCATCCCTTAATTAAACTCTGAAGTTCTTCAAACATCAAATTCTTGCAGTTTTTGATGCAGGAAAATGTACCACCCTCAACAATTTACAGTAATGTTCGTTCTATAAAACGAGAACATTAAGACGAAACAATGTTAACATCAAATGATAGGTGCACAACTTACCGTCAATCGAAAAAGGGAATTCCGAGGAGGCAAGACTACTTGCTGGTCCCGCAGCATGCAGAAGGTATTCGGGCCCCAAACCACCCAGTCCTGAAACATTGTGGAAAAGACAATTAAAACTAACTACATTGGAAAAAAGACTTGAACACAATCAACCTTTATTCCTTTATTCATGAATCGGAAGTATGTAATAGGGGAAGAGGTGGTAATAAGGACCACTTTTTTGTTTAAATAATTTCAAATGGACCATTTGCATAAACAATCATCAGTAGTGTTAGCCAACGTATCTCTTATTATGTATTATTAATTCTTAAAATGCAAAATAAAACTGTTGAAAGAGTATAACAATTTTTTTTAACACAGTGTAAAATGTGGGATTTCGAAAACGAGGTGGTAATATAAAACGAATATAAAATTTTTATTCTTTATTACTATCAGCTGTTTATTACTTAAACACTCTTTGTTTTTCAAGCGTAGAAGAAAATGATTACTTTAGAAATGAAAATACCAAATAAATTTTATAAGTGAAGAGGAAAAATTGAATCCAAATTTTATTCACGTTCTTCGTGAACGAAAGTCGAAAATAAAGTGTTCAGTTTCACAACCACTTCTTTCTAGGCATTATTTTACTTGGAAAAAAAGGATTGGCTACAACATTTAATGATTAACTTAACTGAAAAAAGTGTTGGTAACTTGTTTCATATTATCATCAACGCTATTTTTTAAATGATCCATTAACCCTCAACAAAGGTAAAACATTTTCGAAAAAGTAATCCTGCCATTTTGAACATTAATCTTATTACTGTCCAACACTGTTATGTATAGATAATCTTTTTTTAAACTTAGGTTTCTTATGATAAATTTTGATTTCTATGAAATGTAAAAGTTGCTTTCACGACCGCAAACAGTCAACGATCCAGACAGCAGAGTGGAAAATTAGCAACATAGGAACCTAATGGTTATAGGTACATACTACTGTTACAAACAGGTGCCAAACGTATTTTCGAGACGAAAAAAACAGCCTGTTCCATATTACGTACCACCTCTTCCCCTAGTAATAACTTTATTGTTTCTTTATAGACTACAATGATTTCTTTCATTTATATATATATATATATATATATAAACTCTTAACATTTATCCTTATCTTTTAGACCAAAATCTAAACCTAAACATGAGACCACTTATGTTTAACTATTTACTATTTTATCTAAGCTATTTCTACTATGTACATGTATCTTTAACTGTTACTTATCATTATACCAGTACAGTCATTTAACCTATTTTATCCTTCTTCGAATAGGAAGTAAAAATTATATCGTATGTCGTAAAACGCGTATGACAGATCAGATTCACAGAACTTGATGCCCAAAGAGATCCTTCCGGCGGAAATGCGGGCCCTTTTCATAGAGCTTCTCAGTGTCCACGATGAATAATATAGAGGGCACTCTCCACTTCTATCACCACTTTTATTACCTTCATCGAAGAGGAGATAACAGACACGGGAAATTTGAAATATTATCCACTTGTAGGTGTAGTAAAGAATAGCAAGTAGCAAATACTTTGTTTAGCTGTGGATGATATTAGTTAGTAAAATAAAATACTATCTGTAATGGACTCTAAAAAATTGAGAATTTCTACCCACTCTGAATTTTCTTTCCTAATGTAAATAGGCATTTCTATGTTTTCGAACGAGCTTTAGTATTCATTTATGTAAGTATAAACCATTTCTTCTGAAAATGCTACAGGTATCCTTCATAATGTGACGAAGCATCATACGACAAAAATAATAAATTATAACTGCGAATATGATACTTGTAATCCAAAACAGTTTTTACAATTATTAGATATGAAAACCGCGTCAATTATTAATATACCTTTCCCTTTCCTTTAAAACGTTTCATTTTGGTGCCACATTTATATAATTAATTTCATATACAAAGTTTCATACCTACTTCGATCCTAGTAATTTAAGAAATACGTAATCTGTTAGTCAATGATCCCAACGGAAATAAAATAAGACTCTTCGAGGCTTTAAATTCAAAGAGACTGAACATTAAATTGACAATCAATCCTATTTCATCAGTCAACATTCCATTTACTGTCACGTTACGATATCAAGTGTTTCCCCAAAAATATCTCACTCAAGGGGTTGAGTTTCGTAAGGTTAGATCCGCCATTGTCAGAAGTGACCGTCCCTAATATCGAATGAATTTTAAGCTCCCCGAACGATGTCGTCGAAATTAGGCACAGTCTTCAGTCATTATCGCTCTACTTATCTCGAAAGAAGTACAAGCCAAGGTAATTACCGTGTAACGAGGCGTTGGGACTGTGCGTGGAGGCCTGAAGCTGGTGGTAAAGGTGGTCCATGTAGTTGAGCCGGTAGGCGGGATGCAGGGCTGTATGGTCCGAGAGGGGGTGACTTCTACGAAGGAAGTCACCGCCGGAAGTCCCGTTGACGGCAGCCCCGCCACCTCCGCTACCAGCGCCGCCGCCAGCGCCACCACTTGCGCCGCCACCCGCTCCACCGCCACCGCCGGTGGCCGCGCTGCCGATCGCCGTTGTACTGCTGGACAATCTGGAAAATTCGTATATCAAATTAGATTCCATTTCTTCGTTTGAAATTTCTTATTCTTAAGGACTCAATTCTAGTTTGAAAAGATTTTAGTTGAGAAAATCAGGAGAGTTACAATACTCTAAGCAGAGATTTGAATCGTTCTGTCTGACAGGTCATACGTAGATAGACTGTTATTGTAATCAACTTAGCTGTTGCATTAATTACGAGACTCCTTTTCTCTAGGCGTCATATTTTTAATAATTGCTGCATATATATATATTTCACTTTGCTCACTGGTGAAAGTTAAATAGATATTGGACGTTTCAAAAATGTTTTTGGAAAAATGTTAAAAGTGATTGCTCTAAGATATAAGATAGGTCATGGTCATGCTTATTTCGCCTGAACCTAATCATTTCACCATTACAAACACTTGTTATTTGTGTGACTAGGTTTAGTGATGTACAAAAATAGTATGAAAGTTTGAGGAACAATAATTTCATTTTTTCAGAGGATTGCATGTATTGTTTTTAAATATGAAAGGATTGAAATTTCATATACGTAATTCGTGGACCTTATCTCTTCCCTTTTTGACATTGTAGATGGATACATTATTGGACAATTATTTTTTTTAATGCAATACTCGAGTACATTATACATATATTTGCGACATGCACAGCTTTACACAAAACGTAAAAGGCGCAGGGATTCTTACTTCTTTTAACCCTTTAAAAGATGAAGGAATTTTTTTTATTTGTACGAATTATAAGTTACGTCTAATTTTAATAATATTAAAATGTATTGCGTAATATAATATGCTAATGCTACTAATTTCGTAGTAAGGTTCGACACCTTTATTGTAATGTGTCTGTTTTTGTATCTTGTACTTATTTGTATTTAGGATAAAGGTACCAGTAGTTGACCATGTATCAGTGGTTGACCACTTTTCAGAAAAACATGAAAAATAAGGTTTTTAGAAGTGACGATCTTTTGAACAAAGTGCAGTTAGAAAATTCCAAGAGTTAGAGTTCTAGAATTAAGAGTTCTAGTCTAAGAGCTAGAGTTCTCTAACTGCACTTTGTTCAAAAGATCGTCACTTCTAAAAACCTTATTTATCATGTTTTTCTAAAAAGTGGTCAACTACTGGTGCCTTGACCCCATATTCTTATTATCATTACTATTAGTATTTTGATATAATTCTCTGGGCTCGATTTAATATCAAGAAATTGTCTGAATCTCGCCCATTACATCTCATCGAACAATTATGCTCATATCAGTCTAGTGTTCCTATTTTTGTTAATAATTGTATGCAGATGGGAGTGTATTATTATTGTTGTAGTTGTTGTTGTTATTGTTATTATATAGAAAACTGTTAGAAGAATTTACAAAGAAATAAAGAGTCCCAAATTTACGAAATTAAGACACCATATATTAACTTACAATTAGTTAAATACCTACTCCTTTCAGTAGAAGAGCGTTTAAAGAAACATAAAACACTTCGTGGAAAGGGGAAGCAATTTAGACGGCAGCTTAATCTTCTTGAAAGGACAATGCAAACAGGCGAACGCCTGTTTGACGAATGGAATTACGACACGCTCAAAGACACGACAAATGGTGTGTGTCTCTCAGTCAAAGATTCTATTTTTGCTCCCTTGACGATGGAACAGGTGTTTTCTACCAATCGACTTGTTTCCTGGTAAGTTTCTCCTCGAAAGCGAATTGAATTTTTCCCTTTTTGGTCCGTCTCCCGGAGAAAGATGTACCCCGAAAAGTGGCAATAAAAAAATCCCTTGGTAAATTTAAGAATCACAAGTATTAACAATTATTAAGAATCACAAGTAATCACAAGACTATTCGTCACGCGCGGGATATTAGGAAATGACGCGTATCTCGTACATTCAACCATATTCTGACTCATTCGGAAATTACGTACCAGTGTTATGTCTATTTTGTTCAAATTTCTTGTGATGGATGGGAAATTTATATAATTAAGACTTGAGGATATTTTTTTCCGCAGAAAAATTATATACATAAACGTAAGAAAACCGCGAAGCTCTAGATATTAACTTCTGCACTATCTTCTTACTATCAGAAATAAAAGATTGGATGTTACAGAGCTAGCTACAGCTTTCGTATGAAAATTCAAGGTTCCCTTGAAACTAAATTTTGTTCATATATTTAATACATACATGTAAAAATTAAAAACCAAAATTTTACCTAAACCTGCTGTAAATACATTGAAATATTTTCAAACGCAAACATTATCGCGTGTCGAAATAAAAAACATTTGTTCTCGTATGATACCTAAATCCAAAGCGTAATTCGCCTGACGAAAGCAAGTTCACTACTTTCCACCCCAAAACGAGAGATTAAGCGTACAGAAAATCGCTGCGGATAACCGCAGCCTGAGAAGATCGGCGCGTTTTGCTCTCGTTCGTCATAAGACAGAGCGGCACAGAGGAAGAGACGCGACATACGGTCCTCGTGAAGGGCCACGAAGAGAGCACCACACATTTTGACTGACGGCCATTCGCCACGCTCGAAACATCGGGAAATGGCGCGTGTCTCGTACCTTCAAAGATATTCTCTCAGCCAAGTCGTATCGTTAGTGCCACTTTACGACGGCCTGTCCCTGAGCGGCCAGGATTCTTCGAAGAATCATAAAGAACTTCAGATGGTTTGAAATCTTTATTAGGAACTGCCTAACCCGCATGCAAGTCACCTCTGAAACAGCAAACCTCGGCGGGAAACTAGGGTAATCCATTGCCAAGGTCATGCACTTGGTGAATTTCCCTGAGACGATACGAAATTCTCAAGAGAAAGAGAGAATTTCATAAGGCCTTGAAATGAACAGATATATGATACCAAGTACGGAAATAATTCCCCAGGTTTTAAACATATGCAGAGGGCATAAAATAACTGGACAACAGAGTTGGTGTGACTAAAAAAATAGCTTTTATTGTCCAAGATGGTTCCGGCATGGTTCGCCGATCCACGTGCCGTGAGAACGCTCATGGCTCGCCAACTCGCGAGCCTGCGCGAGATTCGCCGATCCACGTGCCGTCAGATTTCACCTTTACAGAATACAGTCTCGAACTGTCTTCTTTTCTCACTGCGCATCAGGACGCACCCCCCAAAAGTCGGCGCGCTACACCTAGCGTCCTGAGAAAGCACAGTAACGTATCGACAACTGTTGATAACCCTTGAAGAGGGTGAAGAATGTGAAATATGTACATAAACTCCGTCGCTTTGGCGCCTACACATGATATTCGATATTAAATAAGATGTTATTGAAAAAGGTAGATTTAGGCAGTGGTGTTTTTTTTTGGAGGTGGTCGAAGATGATGACATTTCGTGGCAAAAATATTGGCAATTGACAATCTTCGTGTTTGCATTTGATACGAAATTATATGCTTGGTGTCGGTGGTGTAGGATTGTTCAGGGAATTTTAACGTTGCAGGTGTCCATTAAAGTCACGCAACGGGTATTTTGACATCCGCCCTTAAATCGGCGTTGTTTGACACCAGCTAAGTGCTACTTAAATTGCTGAACGTGTTTCTCAAATACGTCTTTGATATTTATGCCCGTCGCCGTTCCACCATGAATTTTTATCTGAGAAACGTTTACTTCGGGAGCTAGACACGTCTCTTCTGCCGTGGAGAATTTTACGGAGTTCTTGTTATAGCATGAGAAAAGCTGATGAATGAAACTTGGAAGTATTAAGCAATACCTTCTGATCGTTTCAAATATTTAAAATGAGGCAATCCAAATCAGTAACATAAGTTTAAAAACACTTAGAAATTTGGATATTTCTGAAGTAATTTACATTTATAGATTAAACTGTAGAAATATGTTCTAATACGCATACATAAATATACATGTGATTGTTAAAGATAGGTATACATATATCAATACCTATACAGGTTTTTTCTTGCTACGTAATCTTAATGTCAATCAAATTACGTATCTACAGTGAGGGACAAAAGTATGTGGACACCCTTTAAAATCGTACATCTTGTTTAAAATTGATCCAAACGACTTGAGTTTTTTTTTTATAATCTAAGTAGAAGGATTAGTTTGCAAGGTAACGTGTTTCGTCGTTTTGGAAAATAATGCACTTAGTCGGAATAGCGAAGAAAATACGGATGGACGCTTTTTCAACATTTTTTCTGAGCCTATAATGAAAATTCAAAAATCCCGTTTGTACATTTAAGTAAATTGTGTACATGGTGAAAATTTCATCTAAATCAGTTAAAGTTCCTCTGAGCTACAAACGCTTAAAGATCGTAGAATAAGGTCGAAAATCGCTGCAATATGCGAAGCCAGCTGACCAATTGCATTTTTTTTCCAAAACTTCTTCTAAACTAATACTTCCAGCTTCTCAAAAAAACTCAAATCGTTTGGACCGATTTTAAACAAATTAAATACACGATTTTAAAGGGTGTCAACATACTTTTGTCCCAGTGCCGTCTTTAGGCATGGGCACGCTGGACAGTTGCCAGGGGCCCCCAAGTCTGATTTAAAGTCCTATTCCTGTGGGTGGGCAGGGGCCCCAGTGCACCCCAGTGCATTGCTATGCCCAGGGCCTACAATACTGTTAAGACGGCTCTGTTGTGTCCCCCACTGTACATACATATTTTGAAGGTGTTCATTGTTTCAAAGAAAGAGCAACTTATTATTATACTATACTTAGGTACTTCTCACAAAAAGAAACTTTAAAGCCGCCTAACTTATAATATGCATGCACGATATACATATCTATATATATATATAAAAATCAAAATATATATGTATGTTTGTTAGATAAAGGTTTCTATACCGTTCAACGAATCCGCACCAAATTTGACATGAATATTCTTCAATACTCTAGAAAGGACACCCCCCCCCCCCCAAAACTACCTGTAAAGACCACTCTCCCTTTTTGTGTTGTAGCGCAATAATTTTGATTATTTTGGAGAAATAATAGGTATGTAAGGAAAATTGATTCTTGACATATTCCCCCTTAAAAGTACAATAAAAAATAAATAACTATGACCTTTTAAAGAAATAAAAAATGTGTGGATTCCCTATTAACTCGTAAACCCTTTAACCAATGTGGATCAAATTTGGCATAATTACTCTCTAGAACCCTACGGAAAATATAGACTACCATATAATCTGGATATCCCACCCGTTTCCCCTTATTTCGTACCCTTGACACTTTGTGATAATCATAGTTTTTCCCGTGCAACGCCGGGTACGTTAAGCTAGTATTCATATGAAATTCCTTAAAACTCGCAATTAGTACATCAAACAGATAAAAGATGGTCACAAGTCACCACAACACTCCGCATTAGTCGAATCGATTATTATACTATTCGACAATAAATCCAACATTTCAAACAAGTTTACAAATTTGCTAACTAAAAACGAAACAGATATCAAAGAAATTCTACAAAACCCATTCAAGTTTTAGGCGTCTCAGAGAAAGTACTGACTTTGATCAAACCTTGAAGAACCCCCTTGTGGGTACAAATGTTATTCCATTCTTTTTCAAAGGTTCATATTTCTATTATTTGATAGTTAATTATATGATCGTTTCAGCGATAATATCACGTGGCGCATCCCGCTGCAGGGGATCCAGGAGGCGAACGTTGGTCACGGGAAATAGAGACAGCAATTGGCGCGTGTCATAACGTTTTAACGTGTATTACGATGTTTGAGCCGGTCGCTGTCTAAATATTGGCTCCGCACCGGCATGAGTTTGCTGAGCAAAGACAACCGGGTCGACTGTTTGACTTTACTTAGAGTCCACGGATCTCGATTGCTGCCTACTCGTTACCGGCTTTACGCGACCGCTCGTGTTAACAGGTTTGTCATATAATCCGCGATGGCTTGCTTCTAAAACCGATGAGAGTCTCTTAGAAACTCTTGCTTCTTTTCTTTGCCGCACAGATATGATGTTAAAATTAGTGATGTCAAAATGTTGCAACTTTCCCATGAAATACGTAGCGTTTGCGTGAATTTCTTATCAGTAACGGGAAACTGTTGCGTTTTAAAGGTGAAAAAAAAATTATAGTAAGATAATGTGTCTGACAAAAGGGTTAACTCAGAACGGTTAAATATTTTGTCAGTGAGTAGATGGGAAAAAATTGTCTCTACAGAAGTTTTTAGTACAGAGGGTGACATTACGTGGTGTATAGTTTCTCTGAAAGTACAGCGGTGGGGGAGATTTCAAGGACAACTTAATTTTTTTTTAAATACGATGCTATATATTTTATTTATAATATGGTAGCGTCTTTTGAAAAGAGTTCAACAAAGTGCAACATGAGGCATTTCCATACATTCGATTGAAGGTGGTAAATTCAGGTGTTCACAATTTAATCCTAACCTTTGATTAGGTTGACAAACCACTAGCAACTCGTATTTTACTTATAACTATAGTATATGCACATGTTATTTTTCATTAGTTCTTGTATCCATAGTTATAGCTTTCTATTTATGTTACTCATTGCTGAATACCATTATTTGTTAATAAAAAGATGAAGATATTAGACTATAGGAAGATCAGAAAAAATATAAACATTTATTCTAGAGTTCAAACGAGCCCCACATCGGACGTTCAAAAGTAAAGCTACGAAGAATATTCAGCTGAAGGCTGATTACGATCAAGAGATTGATAGAATTGAGAAAGGATCTTGAACAACGCACAGGAATTCGTGTGGCCGTAGAGATTCGGAGCGACGAAACCGGGACAAAAATTAGGACGGTTTGACAGGCTGCTTAGTAGCAAGCCCATAAAAAGCTCGGCCAAGAGACGCCAGAGGGACAGGGGACATAATTACAATGAAAACATCGTCGGCCCCGTCGGCTCGACGTCTTTTCGTCCGTCGTTTTGTTCTCACTCCGGGAGAGAGACGGCCAACAGAGAGGAAAAATAGCAGGCGAGGGTGGAAGGAACGGGACCGATTCTATTTCGAATCCTGCTGAGTGCCAGATGACTCGTAGTATGGTTCTGCCCGCGACTTCCTTTCCTTCCTTTTCTGCCGCCTCCTCGCGCGCCGTTTCCTCTTCCCTGCCAATCCCCTTGTCCTCCTTTTTCCCCTTCATCCTTCCTTCACCTCTTTCTTCCGTTCAACCCCTTTTGCTCGGTCTTCACATTTCCTTTTTTCCTTTCTTTCAACCAGTTTCCCTTTCATTTCGTTTATTGTTCATCTTTCGCACACATTCTTACGAGTTTTGCATGTCACGACGACGTGAATTTTCTTCGCGTGCACGATTATCGACTACTTTTAAGGGGAACGAATGACCTTTGGAACGATGGGAGTTTTCACAGAAACTTTTACTTTTACGCTTCGTAACGCTGGTTTAATTTTAGCATTTAATTCTCGCAGCAGCGATGATTGGTGAAAAGGAAAACTACGCTTTTCTTCGTCATTTATCTTCTCCATTTTCTCTCACTGCCAATTAAGCTATTATTAATTCCCCTTTCGGAGCTGTTTTCTTCCCCTTTCGTTTCCCTTTCGACGCTTTTCAAGTCCGACGGTCGGCGAGGAACAAGGGACAAGGAGGGAGGGCCGACAGATAAAAGTCGAGTCGTTAACTCGACACGCCGGAAACCGACGCATCTATCTTTATCTACGGCCCGTCTGCCAGAGACCAGGGATCTTCATGAAATTCCTACGGCCTTCGGCTCCTGCTTGACGGTTCTCCCTCCCCCCCCCCCCTTGCCTCGCGGAGCAAAAAGTAAATCACGTGATTTCCGTCCCCTTGAAATGAAAATATTTTCGTTTATTCTCCACGAATATGATTCTCTATCCGAAGTATTTCTGAATGTTTTCATACCTTTCGACAATTCTGTAGAATGACAGTCGAAGGAAAATCTAAACGCAACGTTTGGTTCAAATTTATTCATAAGGAAGTATAAAATTGAGCGACCCCCGTTTATGTACCTACTTATTTCTTATTGTTAGCTATTTCAATTCAAAATGTGTTCTTTTTCGTTGCCGAAAAGCTACTGGAACAGATTATCCGTTAATAATGACAATACAAGTTTCACGAAGCTTTTATTACGTTTTGTAAGGACAGTGTTAGTATATCATTCTTTCGATCTTATGAATTAATGAAGTTACTGAGAAAGCTACTTTTGAATTTTACTGAAGCCACATTAGAATATTTTGCAACAGGAATATATAAAAAATAGAAGAGTGTTTCTGACTTTAAAGCCGAGAATCCAACTGAAAGCTAAGCTATGCTATGCAATGCTATGCTATATCTGGCTGTGCTATAAAGCATTAAAAACATAGCATAACATACCTTAGCTTAGCTTTCAAGTGGATTCCCAGCTTAATACGCCTTTTGGTTATTAATTTTCGTGAATAAAATCGAACATATCGTGACGTTCGTTACGTCTCTTACGTTGTTAGTTGGTTTATATTGAAACAGTAGGAAAATGAGAGGCGGAGGAAACCGAGTGAAGTATCAAGGATCGCAAGCTCATTAACGTGACTTGTGGTAATGAGGCGAGCTAAGCGCTGCTCAGAAACATCTGCTAGGTTTCCCTGGTGTGCTGGTGCCACAGAGATAGAGAGGGAGAAAGAGGCTGAGAGAGAGATATGGGGGGGGGGGGGGGGGTGTCAGGAAAAGCTTACCTACGTTATTACTTGCACAAGTTTAAGAAAAAGACACCCCAAGAAAAGGTGTCATAGTTGCGTGAAACAAATTTTTCATAAGTCTAAGTATTTTAGTATTCTCCACTTTTCCACCGTTTTTTTCACAGCGTGTAAATTTTTTTCCTCCGAAATTTAATACCCAAATTTTCCACGGTCTATTCTTCGTATCCAATTTTTTCATTCATTATGAATTTCACGTTTCACTCAAAATTTTGTAACGTATGGATTTCCATAACATACAAAACGAAATTAAATTTCTCTATGCGTCGATTGAGGCACATTGATCAAGCTCCCAACGGATAATTTAGATTACCTAATAATAAAGATCCTGAACGTTCCATCGAAGGCAGATTCATCGTGGACGAAGCGTGCTGACAAAATATTCTACGAATATTTCAAGGCCTGCTAATCGCGTAGACAAGCCGAAATCCCTGGCTGACAAAGTATCAGGCGTCGCGCGTCGGAGTGACAAAGCGACTCCGACGCACACGGCCACGAAGAATCGGGGGAGCGAAACGGACGGTCCCCGGGGCGAGTTTCGCGGCTTTAACTTGGATTAAGTCGGGAGCCTAACACTTCCACGAGGTTTCAGGTTATGATATTTATTACCCTGGGCTTGGTGAACCCAACCATAGGACGATAAAGAGGGGAAGGAAACCATATGGTTGACGCCGCGCCGTGAGCGGCACGCGCTTCAAACGCGGCCACGAAACGGCAAAGAAGAAGAAAATGAGCAAATGCATTTGGGAAGGGGCTGAGGAAAATGGCAAAGAATTTTTTTCGGTGCCACCCTGGGATGAGCAGCATCTATTTCGATCTGAACTCGATAAAAAAGTTTCGCGCGGAAAATTGCGAGCATAGAATTACTGGGAATAATTAGAGTAATGTGCACTATGTAAATATTGCTTGACAGTTTTTTCTCGTTACCACTTATATACTTCTCCATTTTTTGTGTAAAAATGATTAAATAATTTTACACAATATTACTTACTATCTAGGCGAATTGTAACGAGCTTTATATTTTTGGTGTACATGTTTTGGAACTGCTGCAGGGCAGGTGGTTGTAACAATTGCTTTCACAAATTCATACAAATATTGGGAGTGACTGATGATAATGTCTATAACTGTTACATTGGCAATCAAAATTAGATGAAAAATGTTGTCAGAGGAGAACAGAAATCTCTGGAAGGAAACTGCTGGGTACTATTCATTTCGAGACTGAATTGGCCACTTAGAACCGTTAACAACATAAAACTTTGATGTTTTCATTATTTCTTTGATAATATACATTCATAAATGCTATTAGAGTAAAACATATTTTCTACAATGGGGTACCATCAAATAACACATTTCGACCAAATTAGACTTTTTTTCGGACTTGTAACATTCAATAGCCGTTTCTTATAGATTTCCGTGCGCTTTATTGTCACCATCCTCAGTTTTTGAGTAATTCGATTTTGAAAATGCAAATTTTCAACTTTCAACATCTTTTGTGTCGAAACAGTATTAGCTATTCGGTTGCTTGTTCCGTCAAATTATTCTATGAACCCTTCCGAATACAACCATACAAGTTATTCGTGGATTATGAACATTTAAATATGTTTAACCAATGATCAAAAGGGAAAAGAACACTCGAAATGTATCCATTTTTGCAGATATCTTTCAATTTATTTCCAAAACTATGGGTATAGGAGAAAATCTGACTACTCCACGCGATGCAGCAGACAATTTTCCGTCGAAAAGCAGCAACAGAAATGGTAAGTCACATTTTGTTTTCAATGCAGAAACGAAATAGTTTGGCAAAACGTGCGCCGGCTTCTGTTGATGCTTTCCGACGGAAAAATGTCTGCTGCATCGCGTGGAGTAGTCAGATTTTCTCCTATACCCATAGTTTTGGGAATAAATTGAAAGATATCTGCAAAAATGGATGCATTTCGAGTGTTCTTTTCCCTTTTGATCATTGTTTAAACATATTTAAATGTTCATAACCCACGAATAACTTATATGGTTGTATTCGGGAGGGTTCATAGAAAAATTTGACGGAACAAGCAACCGAATAACTATTACTGTTTCGACACAAAAGGTGTTCAAAGTTGAATATTTGCGGTTTTCTTCAAAATCGAATTTCTCAAAAACTAAGGGTGATGGCGACAAACGGTTTGCGGATTCGTTTTCAGGATACGAAAACCTATGAGAAACGGCTATTGAATGTTACAAGTCCAGATGACTGTCGAACTGTGTAATGGTTCATTTTAACGAATAGAGTAAATGAATTTCATAACACGAATATAGAGAGGGTGTCATACATGTTAACAAATGATGTGGTTAACATAACGAAGAACAGAATTTTAATATAGCTAAATCATATAAAAACACATGTTCCACGGAAGACAATACACTTAAAATTCTACACGATCTCAAATTGAATAAAAAATATAAACAACTTTCGTGTCTGATAATCAACGGTATAGTAAAGGTGATTTTCTGTTAATTTCGTGGATTCTGTTCACGATTCATCTTCCCGATTCTGGCGGACTGCCACGAAAGCTTCGGGAAACGAGGGTCGAAAAGCATCATGAGAAATTCTTACCGCGAAAAGTCGTGAAGCATCGGAGAACGGGGTTATTATCCTCAAACATACAGATATAGTCTTTTTATGGGATCGTGGTTCATTGGTGTACAGCTTTATATTTAGCGTCCCACGGCACTGTTCGTATTGGAAACCATAAAACCATCTGTAATCATCTGAATGGAGCGTAACTTTACGAGACTTCCTGACGGAAGCCTACATTCATTAGAATTAAAACGCTGGTGATATACTACGTGCAATCTGAGAATCACCTGATTAAATGGTACTTTTCTGAAAAACTAAAATGTTTATGATTTAATTTATTGCCGACATTTGATAGAAAATTGCAGATTAAATCGCTGCCCCTTTGAATATTTTCAACCCTCTATATTAACTGGATGCGAAACTAAATTTTCATAAACGCTCAAATTCCTACTAAACCTCCTCACTCCCGAAGAAATAGATCCATCGAAATCGAAAGCACACCCGAATAGAAAAGAAAATGGAGAAGTACCTACACGCGAATAAATGGAAGTAGAATGGCACTTGAGAACGTGGCTGATTACCCGCATCGTTAACTCACCAGCAAGGTGTCCTTCGTCACGACGCTGAACCGTAAAAACGACTTTTCAAGTGACAGGTCCTCGCAATAAGTATTCTGTTAATCGACGAGTTACCTCGTGAGAACTGGCCACGGTGTTTTCGTGGCCAGCAAAAGAAGGCCTCGCGGGGGTAAATGAGGGCCTCGTTAATCAAGATATTTACACGCGAGCTCGATCGCGGGCGCCATCGATATGCAAGCCGTGGCCGCGGATCGATTGAAGCCGCTCCTTCGTTGAAAATCCAGCCTAACGCCGCTATACGCTAACCCCTGCCGTTATTTATAGGCCATTCGAACGCTCCGTAGCGCCTCCTGTACGTGAGTCTAATTCATTTAAGGCGGACACACTCGTCCTCGGAGAATTCGCCGGGGACACGAGGACGATCACGAGACGAGGGCTCGTTACGCTGGAATGTTTTGTCAATTAGCATATAGAATTAATATTGGGGACGTGAGTCCCGTGTTAAATGGGATGGATTGTCGCCTGCTCGAACCTGTTATGTCAACGGGCATCGTTTAACGCTCGAAATGATCCGAGCGGACAGTCGAAGAAAGGGGGGGGGGGCTGAAATGTAGCTCGATATAATATACGAAAGCACTGAAACTTGTGATGGGACCAAACCAATTAAGACGTAATCATTAAGGCGTCCAGTGATACGTGGGTCACCAATAACTCACGATACTTATCACGGATAAAGCTTTTACCAAAGCAAGAAGCGCGCGGCGGAGGAAAGAAATAGTTTTAATAGTTTTTAAGGTGTCTTTCCACTGTGACGCTCTGATAAAGCATCGTTGTTTGGAACTGTTTTTTGTCACAAAAAGAATGTGTTTACTAAATTGAAGTTTTTTCTATTTATTAATATTAGTGATGGGATGAAGTATATTGGAAGTAGGCTCGAATCTGAATGGATACTTTCGAACACTTCATGAGTACTTCGAAAAAGAAAAACAATACTTTTAAGTAGACTCGAACCTCGACGACGTTGGTTTGAACTCTCTATAAGTATTTTGAGAAACATTAGCGGTACTTCCAGGTATAATCGAACCCTGACTAAGTAAATTCGAACCTTTTATGAGTACTTTAACCAGGAGTTTTCTATTCGGTGCAATTATGTGATTTGTGGTTTGTTTTTCAGGGTTCGAATACTACATTTACGAGATTCAATTCTGTCAAATGTTAAAGGTACTTACAAGGACATTCTCGACCTCTTGAGGTACTCTTTCTGAGGTTCAAAACCGGTTTCTATAACCCAAGTACTTTGGAAGTATATAGAATGAAACGCCAGCTCTTATGAGTAGTATTCGAATCCCATGAAGTGAAACTTTTGTATTGGAATTGACACGGATTCATGAGTACATGATCCCATCCCTAATTAATGTGTTTTGGGAATACAAACAAAATTTCAAATTTTTTATAATGCTTGCTTGCCTCAAAATAAGGGGGCGTAATGTGCGCTGTGAAAAAAATACGCTTCGTCTGTGTGGTCAATATTGGAGGAACCATATATCTGCGGCGGTGGTATCAGGGAGGTTTGTCATCAGTATGACTATCGCTATGGCCCGAACTAGAATCATAAATTCGCAGAATGATTAAAAAAATTTTGCTAATTTCGATAGGTAAACTTTGGACGTCCGCCATTTAGTTAATTCTTCAGCAATCTAATTAATCTTAGTCCCTGCCATAGCGACAGTCATACTGATTACACATTTTTTTGGTTTTTTGTTTCAGACACATGGTTCCTCCAAAATCTGTTATTTTACAGCGCATATTACACCCACTTATTTTGGCGCAAGCAATCATTAAAAAAATATGAAAAAAATAATTTTGTATTCTCAAAGCACGTATTAATAAGTACAAAAAACTTCAATTTAGTAAACACATTCTTTTTGTCAAAAAAAAAGTTCCAAACAGCGGTACTTTATCAAGACATCACAGTGGAAAGACCCCATAAAGTCCCACCGAGAATCTGAAATTCCATTGAATCACTCATCGTGTAAATACTAATACGAATAAATTTCCAAGCAAACTCAAAAATTAGATATTTGATCAAATTTATAAATACATACATGCGTTTAATTGATAGTCACGTAGTAATTGCCATGAACATGGCATGTTATTGCTTTATCTGCCCCTGTCACGTACGGAATTGTGAAAAAGGTTAGCAGTGTGCGTAAGTTAGCTCTACAACGCAAGGTCGTATAAGTGTTAAAATCGTAGTATCACAGATTACGTACAAATGAATAAGATATTTTCTATTGCACTACGCTGTACTGTTGTAAACTAAATTAATCGATAATGGTGCATCGACTGTGAGATCATGGATTAGTTTGATATACCAAACCTGCAAATTCTTGAACATTTCACAATACAATGTATACAATTGTGTAGAAATTAAAATAACAAATATTTTCGTAAAACTTAATTTTTGTTACACTACACAAAATCAGTGCAGGCCAAAATATGAAGCAGATGATTTAAGAAAATGAGATAAGTTGCTTTTAATAATATTTTTTCTTAAGAAAACTTAATAAAGAAATAGAAGCCAGACAGAAGACAAAAAGAGGCATTGCAAAGAGAAATTTCATTTAAATCACAAGACGCAAGTTGCTTCTCATGATCCCTTTTAAGGGAGAATTTTTGGAATTATAAATCAATTGGCTGACGCCCGTTTTTACTCCTGTATCCATTACCAGCTTCTCTACGAATGACGACGGTTACCTGCCTTGTCGCAGGGATGCACGGTCGAGCGACGTTAATGCGGTTTTTGTGTTTCAGCGAAAGAAATTTATCGCGCCACCCACTGGATTTATCGCATCATTTCCCGCCACATATTCTTCTAACCGTTGTAGTTGTAAAAGCGACACAAATGATCTTAAACGAGGCTCATCAACGAATCCATATCTGTGGAGGGCAAATTAACGCGATACATGAATTTTTAATATCGTGAGATAGTGTTAAATATTTTGAAAAACGGGATTCGAATTTTGTAAGTTTTTATTTATGGCGTTATGAATTGCTAGACATGATAATACGCATTGAAATTAACGAAATTTAAGCCTTAGGTAGAACAGAATTTCTATGTCCGTTAGTGAAATTTATTTAAATTAATAATTTATAAATTACACTATTCTTTATTTAGAAATAAATTACCAATAGATATTGAATTAAATCGGAATTGTTAAGTTCGTGGCACCTACTACGTGCCGAGTATGTCACGAACTGTCCCTCAATATATTTGGCATCAATCTACTTAGCAGCGTGAACGATACCCTTTGATTAACATTCACGGGCGCCGATCGTGCATCGGCAATTAAACTGAGCGGCACGTTCGCCAAGGCGAAGGAAATTTGAAAAACTTAACGTCGCTTTGATTACCATCGAAACGGGCGGTGCGCCTCTGTCTCGCATTTCGATGTTGTCTGGTCTTTCCTTTCGCGTGCACGCCGGTTAAATTAAAGTTCACGCTTTTCCCCTAATTAACGATGATCTCCTCGTCACCTGCGTGTGTCGCGAACAGAAGAAGGAAGGAGAAGCCTCCCTCAGGGCGATTTACACGCCAGATTCGACTGCCGTTGCGAAGTTTTTCAGGAATATATCCAGGGATACGTGACAGGTATACGAGATTTACCCCCGTCGGTGACACGGCATAGAAACTCACCGCCTCTTTGCCGCCTCTTCCTTTTCAGGTTTCGGTAAAATCGACATGCAAGGCAGGCAGCCAGCTCTGTCGCCACGACAGGATGCGATTGGCCGCCTCTAATGAAGTAATTCGTGCGCAAAAACGTTACGTGGTACACCGTGAATTATTCATCGGTCACGATCGCGCTGGAAAACGTTCTACTCTGGCCAATAGGAGTCCTCGAGAACATTTTCCAGGTAGGAGGCGCTACCGTTTTTGCGCACCTTCATTAACACGATCCGAATTGCTCTACCCTTGGGGTCGAATCTTTCACCGAGCATGTTCGTGGAATTAGTGATGGTTTGTGGAATCCAGAGCAATCGGTTGCTCTTCTTTTTATTCTTACGCTTGCAATTAGAGAAATTAGAATTCACTGCCTTCCCCTTCTTTTCATTAGATACTTATAATGGATCATGGATAAACAGCATACGTGGTTTATACTTAAATTAATATTTTTACGAATAGTGTCGAGCAAGTCGTACAACTTTCTTTCAAAGATGATTTAATTCAAGTACCTATTTGTGACGGAAACAATATTGTTTAAACGATATTCATAACATTTCAGACTAGTATCTAATTGTAATAAATATGAACATAAACGTGACGCGTTTTTCTACCCAAAATAGCCAGCGATTGGCAAATATTTTCGCTCCAAACTGGCAGCTAGTTAATCGTTAAAGTTATTTTTCAATGTCTAATCACAGACCCACTCCGTCAGCTCTCTACCTATCGCCTCCTACGATACGCGTGTCCTACTCGGTCACGATATCAACGAACCTCCTCCCTTAATATTTGCGCAACGCGTTAAGACGTCTTCGAAGAATATTGAATGCATCGTCGAATACATTCCGTGCCGTGTTGGCAGTAACGATCCGTGGAGATGAAAAAGGAACGCGACAGTGTACGGGGGATGAGAAAGGGGGGCAGAAAAGGTACAGGGCCCAGGTAGAGGAGGAACGAATATCGTGGGTACACCGTGGGGCCGTGACTAATGACTCTATTGACGCTCGAAGAGAGAAGTTGGAACCAGAGGAGAACCGAAGGTCGTTTACCGCCACAGAGGAACCGACTTGCCTGCCTCTCCCTCTCTTTCTCCACCTCGCACACTTTCTCTTTTCGTTTCCCGGCCCATCGATACGTCACGGCGCGTCTTTCCACGTTGCTCGTTATCTCCGGGAGCCCGTAGAGCACTGAAAAGGAAGGTCAGAAAGTGTCGCGGCTGACCTTTTCTGTAATGAAGCTAATGCCGAACGCGACGGGTGGCTGCGGACCAGTATTTCTCATCGGTGTCGCAGCCCCTTTAGTAATTTCTTTTCCTGACACAACTGCGAGAGAGTTATGCGATGTTTATTAGGGGGACTCAAATTGTTCGCTTGGTCACGCTAGCGGTTGCCCCACTGCCAATGGTAATTTGATTGAGAGTAGCTTTTGGAATTAAACCTTCCTCCCTCCTTCGTCATATCTTCTGTAATTCTGGAATGAAGAGAAGGAAATAAATTTCGCGTGTGGTTATTGTATCGCGGCAAGAAAAGGAGTTCATGATTGTCAGTGCCGTGTGCTTGTAAATTATGAGTGTCTGGAGTGCTGGAGTAAGAACGAGAAAAAGAGATATGGAAGAAAGCGCGTAAGCACGAGTGAGAATTGAAGAGAAGGGAACATAACGAGAGAGGTGCCTATTGTCTAGGTGTGCAGATTACTAAAAAATTGTTCAGAAGTAAAATATGATAGGTTAGGTTGCAAAGCACTTCTACGACTTAACCTCGCTTTTGCGCTATTTTTTTTTCATTTTTCTTGATCACTGCTTATCTACCATTCTACAATAAAGGCGATTATTAATAATAATAATAATTTAAGAGAGCGGAAATTTGCATTCAGCAGCCAGTGAATTGGAAGCGAAACTTCAGGCACACTTTACTTACAAAATTATCGAGAATCTGCAGATTTTTTCTGTTCTTCCACTATAACGTGGGTAAAGCAAAAGTTAATAAATTCATATGTAATTCATACTTAAGAAATTAAAAGGAAAGATTGTAGCAAAAAAACTGTACGATAAGTTACAAAATTTTGGAGACGAAGAACGATGGAAAAACTACAGTTCCACTGAAGCAGAAACTCCACGGTTTGAAACGAAATGCTGAAGAACAATACAAAGAGGCAATTCCTCGCCCATCCGCAAGAAATCGATTCCCAAACTACTTGCGTAACCCTGGACCGGCAAAAAGGAGGGCAGGGAGAGGAAAAGAAGGCCTGAAAGTTGCGATTCCAAGAAGAAGGAAAACGCGAGTCTCATTTATCGCCCTTCTTTTGAGCCTTGTCTTCGGTCGATTCACTTTTTACGCGAGGAGATGGCCCATCAGAAGCTTTGCCCGTGAGCAGAAACGATGAAGATTTTAGTTATGCTCCAGCCTCTTTTTTTCATTCTCGCCCCTCTTCCGCCTTCTTCCTCCTATTTCTCTCTAAATTGAAGAAGCCACTACATTTTGTCACGCTTTTTAGGCAGAACGCTGTAACGCGCTCGTGATTGCTTCGTACAATTACCTTCTGCTCTTTCTGCCCCCCATCCTGTTTCTACTCCTCTGCCTGCCTTTTTCTATCCCCTCCCGTGTGTACGCACAGCTATAGCTAATGTACAACACGGTGCGAGCAAGGCATAAAACGAGGCCTTCTTTTTGCACATACGTCACGCTTCATTCCGACCAGTGAAATTATCGCTTGCTCTTCCTTTTGGGACAAATGCCACAGGCCAAGCATCACCCTTACCGTACCGCGAAAACCGATCGTGAAATTAAGTTCTTCACCAAAGACATTCTTATTCCGGGAGAAATTTGTAAGTCTGCTCCGAGTTAAACGACTTGTTATCGTCTTTCCTTATGAAAATTTTGAAACCTCTGAGATGAAAACTGATGCTTCTCGAATGTTGACCTTATCAGGTCTGGATAAAGTTTCTTGAAGCTTTCACTGTTAATACTATTTATATATTTAGAGGTTCTAGATATCACGGTTGCTTTGGGGGAACTGATTCTCAAGTAGATAGCAGCGATACTTCCGAAGAACTGGCTGCACACTCTTATTTTCGAATTCTTAATTTTCTTCGGGGCACATAATAGTTCCCCATAATAGTTCCAAATAATTAAAAAAAAATCTGTGTCTCTACTGAAACTTTTTTCAGCCCGATCGGATTACGGGAAAAGGTGCCTCTGTGCCCTTGAATATTTAAATAATTATTTAACCACTCAAAAAGTTGATTTTATATAATATGTTCCAAGTTATTGATTACATAAAAAAATATGTCAAACAAAAGTTGTAGATCCGGACAAGGAGCATCGTTTGTGTTCTATTAGGTACTTTTTCTCGTGCGACAAACGGTTTTCGAAAAAATTCCGAAAAACTGAAAACAATCTTTTTTTCTGAAATTTTGAAAGTATAAATGCTTCTCGAACATTTTTCATTTATGAAGGCGAACAAAAATAATGGAATTTTTATTTTTGTGGACTACTTTTTAAACATTTTTGGGTAGGAGGGGGCATATACCGAAATATGCCAAAAAAAAGAATATTTTTTCCCCCTTATTTTCAGTGTTTGATATGTCATGAATGTTTCCTGAAAACTTGGGACCGAAATTCGCAAAAATATCGATATAGACATCAGAAGTGATGCATTCAAATGTATTGTTGTCGAAATCATGATTTTCCAACATGTTATCCAAGATTACTCAAAAACTATTCATCCGATTTATTTCAAAATTTTGCATGGCTATATGATATACTATTACTCAGGTTTCTGACGACGCGGATTTTTTATTTGAATCATAGTTTCTTTTTTATTGCCTAAAAAGTGCAAGTCCATGTCTGATTTTTTTTTAAATTTTGAAAATTTAAATGTGTCTCGCTCATTTCTTATTTATGAAGACTAAAAGAAATCCGTATTTTTTATTTTCAATCCTAAAGGTTAATGCTGTTACGTCTCTGTCACCAATAAGTACCTATACTTCACATCTAATGTCTGTATCTTCGATATAGGTATTTGCGAATTTCGGTCCCAAATTTTCAGGAAACATTCATGACATATCAAACACTGAAAATAAGGTATTTTTTTATTATCTTTTTGGGTATATTTCGGCATATGCCCTCCCCTTTAATGTTTAAAAAATAGTTCTCGAAAATTAAAATTCCATTTTTTGTTCGCCTTCATAAATAAAAATTGTTCGAGAAGAATTTAAATTATCAACATTTGAGAAAAAAAGATTTTTTTTCAGTTTTGCGGACTTTTTCGAAAACCGTTTATCGCACAAGAAAAAGTAATAGAACATAAATGCTGCTCCTTTTACCAAGAGTAAATAAGAACCACCCTACTGCACACGCTTACGAAACCGAACATTCTTCCAAAAGGACACAGTGATACCCAGAAGTTTTAGATAGTATTAATAAAATTGTAGCCCTGCATTACTTTGGTCATGATGAACATGTAACTTAATGTACGTCGTTTTGGAATTAAGATGTCCTCCCCCCCCCCCCCCCACCTAATAAAACTGCATTAATCATTTTCAATAAAGTATCTTTCGAGTGTCATTCAGTCTACGTTAGTATGGAATCAGACACCCCACATGCTCTTGCCTCCCAGTTATCGGCTTCTAAATTTCAGAATCTAAAATAATCACACGTAACTACAGCGGGTCATGTTTTTACTTATACCATCCGAGTTCATGAAAACGTTCCAAGAATTTCCAAGGTCACTATTTTCTTAGAGGAACGTTTCGCCGCGCGCCACCAGCGCAATAACAATTCCGAGAGGAGCTCGAAGCAATCAGCGACGGGAATATTAGAGCGGATCGCGTGCTTAAGAATGAAATATCAAGGAACATCGAGGTTGACCGGTACGCGAAGTTCGAGGATCGACCCGCCGTCGTTAATTTCCCGTGGATCGCATGAAGCGGCGTGGCTGGCGTCGCGCGAACAGCGTGGTAATAGCGCCGCGTATGCTCACGCGAAGCAAGGTCGACGTGAGCGCGAGCTTACAAGATTCTCCGTTCCCTGGCCCTCCACCTCCGCTTTACCACGGTATCGACCTCTTCCTTCTTCTCTTCGCCACCGTCCCCCGCCCCCTCGCCGCTCGCACGCGCTAATAAAATGCACTCGACCCGTTCCCTTCGCGCGCGCAAAGCCCTCTTTACATTTACATGCCAGGCTCCTCGAGGCCGCTACGTGCTCAGGAGGACATCGCGCTCATGAATTTATCCCGCGAGTCCTTTGCAGCGAAAAGGAGAGGGAAGAGCGAGATGATAGCCAGATAACGTTGCTGTATCATTGGACCAGTTCTTGGAGACGTTAAACGCGACCCAACGTCAATTGGAAAACTCTAGAGCTGATGGGGTACATACGCGTTATATTGTGTGTTGTGGTGGTATCGCTCGGAAGTGGATGTTGGCGATAGGCAACGATGCATGCCGATTGAATGGAACGACACTTCTCCTTCTTATTTTTAGGCCGCGCACAGACTTGACCACGAACGCGAATGAGGCAAACCGAGGCCGAACCGAATGCCATGGGCTGCAATATTTGAGATTTTTTGTCCTGTGCGTCCCACTTGCACGAGGCAAGCCGTGGTAATTGTTTTGTACAGTTTGTTGAAGAAGAACAATCAAGTGGAAAAGCGAATGCGTTGGTGGTCATCAGAGTTGTATTTAAACCGGAGACAGTTGAGGAACATGAACAACACCTTTTTATTGAGTGACATGTCGATAGAAAGAAAATCGCAAATGTAGAAATTTTGTAAGAATGTTGGAAGAAGATTTCATTGTTCTTTTAAATGCCATCAAAGCTAAAATATATAAAAATGATACTACTTTACTTAAAGCTGTCCCTACCTCAGGAAACGTTGGCTGCAACTTTGCGCTTTCTTACAACTAGTGATTCCTTCACCAGTTCACAGTATTTGTTTAAAATATCGAAACAAGTGATATCATAAATAGTTCCAGAGGTGTGCCGAGCGAAGTATTAAGGTGCAAATCCACGATGAGACAAAAATATCGTGTCTCACATGAGACTTTAACCTCATGAGACAATTATTTCATTATTTTATTATTTTTTAATTATTTTGTAATTAGCTTCATGAAACTAGACACTAATGACACAAGTTTCGTGATGTATTTTCAAAAAGCTCATCTCTCACGACTATTTCCATTATTTACATTTAGTTGTTGAGATTTATCTCATTATGGAAACGTCTCATTAATAGTGTAATGATGCATTTACCAATTCAGATTACTCCTAATGACATGTGTCTGACTGTCACAGCAGTGAATGTGTTAATTATTATAATTTCGTTTCCTATCGCATTGCCAAGGAAACATCTGGACATTCGTGTACATACGGAAGTCAAATTTTAATCATTTTCCGTGTAATAAACTTAGAAACAGATGTTTCAGTGTGCAATGAAGTAACAGCATTTATAGCATCCTCTATAAGCCAAGTATATCAGGACCTCGAGAACCTACGCGTACTATATAGTCCATACTTGCTTGGCCCTTCCAGAAATGTCAATTATACATTTACATATATGTAGATATACGTTTATAACATTTATATATATAAAATGCATATGTATATTTTGGCACACCTGATTGGTTCCAAGTCCCATACGAGAAACCAGAAGCATACCTACATCTCGCCATTCGGTGAGCGCGACACAGTAAACCCCTTGGTACATCTCAAGCAGTACGAAGTGTGAAACCCTTGTTTTGGCCACTGAATCCAGCAGCCAGTGCCAGATAACGCAAGGAAACTTGTATAGAAGAAGGCTCGTTTTTGCTTTCGGCGTGCCCCGTATGTAAGCACGAATTGTTTTTGATGGACCGACAATTTTCGGATCGACTCAAGGTAGTACGGCGAACGGACGGACGCCCATCTTATGCCTCAGAACAACGTCCACACTGAGCATGAATTTTCTTTTCTGGACCGATAGCGTGCGACGAACGGCCCGAGGCACTTCACATGCCTCGGAACGGCGTCCACACTTGCATGCTCATTCGGCCCCGGCCTGCCTCGTTCGTATTCGTGCTTAAAGGCCCCAATACACCAGCGACCATGCTCGCGTGAAGCTCGTCGACATGCTCGCAATTGTCCACACACTATACAAACAAATTCGACGAGCCTCAGTTGCGACGAGCGCTCGTTGATCCCACATACTAGCGAGTAGGGAGCATGCTCGGTGGTATATAGGGGCCTTTATTCTGTACTCTGTACGTGGCTTTACGTTTTGTATCATGAGAAAAGATAGGGATGCTTGTGGTGTTCATGAGTGGAACACTGTGACGGCAGCTCGATTTGAACAGAATGAAACATGGGGATAGATAAATTAGATATATTAGATGTTTCACTTAATTTTCTAGCCTCGGGTAGTTCACCTATTCTTACAATTGTAAGGAATTTTCACCAGCCAAGGATATTATCAGACATTACATGTCAGTACAGAAACACGCCCTTCAAGGCTCTTCAACTTTTCTTCTTGGAGATTACATCCAATACTGTGCATATAAAGAGGGTAGCTTACATACATAAACTCGGGTAGGTATATTCTGTTTTAAAAATTAAGTGGAATGGGGAGACATGTACGGTCGGTATCATATATATTGACCGGTGAATTTGGTTTCGCGAGCAGCGATCGAGGAGAAATCAGCCACCACCATCTGACGATCGTGGATTTGTCAGTTGGAGTTGCGAGGCCCTCGCAGGGCATGGCGGGGAAACGGGAACGCTGCTCGGCTCCGCCTGAACCTAGCCGTTTGGCTGTTATTTATTCTTAGTGTAATAGTTGTGTGCGTTACGAAGCTATGCGTAGACCAATACGAAATGAAGCTATCGAGAAAAAATCAATGTTCTAACCAATAAAGCTCCTGAATTTTTTCGGAGCTAACACCTATTCTGATGCCTGTGTTTCTACGCTGACAGCTCAGTTTGGCCTACACGCCAGAAGCTTGGCACTATCCCCACCACTTCTGGCTCACTTCACTCTTGTTCTGCGAAGGCGAGAGCGAGATAGAACGAGAGCGACGCAGAAAACGTTGAGAAAAGGAGCACCGAGGCAGGCAAGCGGTGTGGTGGGAGAATTCCCCTCACGAAACTCACCGGCCAATATATCTGATACCGACCTTAGTGTTCATAATTTGTTGAGAAATAAATGCGTTGTTGTTTACTACGTCATTAAAATTTATAAATTCTAGTGTCACAATACACCGGCTACAAACATACAAATTCCATTTACACGTATATCAGAAGAAATCCCCTGGAATAAGCACGCATCTTCAATTTCAATTTTTCAAATCGCCAATGTCAGATCTGGAATTCTTAACTTCGTTATATTTCGGAAATCTAATAAATCTCCACTCCCGCGTTTAGTTTAACATTTTACTCTGCAGAACGTTACGCGTACTATCAGCTCGAAAGTTCCCCCTTCGTGAAGTAGGTTGATTTATTGCTACCGCCGATCAACACGGAACACCCACTAATTAGTATGATTAGCTTGCGCCACATGATCTTCGTACTCGTACAGGCATTTTCTGGCATGAATGGAACTTCGATTCATGCAACAGCTAATATCAGAAACCTGACCGATCGACCAGGTAACGAGCGATCACGTTGAAAGGTGAATAATATCTAGTTACCACGAGCGTTGCGCACTACAGACATAGGTAGTATTTTATGAACGGCTCCGGAGCTCGACAGACCGTAACACGGCCGATCATTATATAGAAGTTGGCGCGCCGTTGATTTTCAGCAAACCTGACAGACTTAACGAAGCGACCAATTAGCGGTCCTTCAGCGAGGAGGGTTAACTTGCAAAATCTGGAGCGCCTGCAACGCAACTGTGCGACTCTTGCATTGGTATGGACTGTAATATTGAGTTACAGGGAAACTGAAGTTGCGTTGAATTCTTCGTAATCTCAGCTTATTTCTTCCTTCATTTGATTTAAGTATTGAATCGAAGGATATACAAGTCGCTTTGACGAATGTTGTGTTTACAATCGTTATCGTGGGTCACACGGATGATTAACAGAATTGATCTGCAAGAAAGGTGCAAGTACACAGACTACCATATCGTAGCTATTAGAATTCTGAATTTTACAAACAACTTACAAACCCCAAATTTTCAGTCTCTGTAGTTCAGACACTCTCCCCCTTCACGATTAACCTAAAAAAGCCCAAGCGTGTGATCACAAAAGCTTTCGAATGTAACACCCCAGCTCTGCCATCACTCGAAAATGCTACCGTGAATTATAAAACGATCTCACGAATCAACTCCATCGCGTGGTTGGTGGAGGAGCGCCATCAGTGGATTTTCCGCGGCCGAAGATGTAAGTTAATCGGGGAACTGGTCGAAACGAGAGGGAGAGTGATCTAGAGTAAGCTTAAAGTGTGCAACTGATGCGTGCACTTGCACGGCATGCAGCGGGAATTGTAAATAGTGTAGGCAGCAAAGGGCGATGCAGAACATCGTGAACCAAGTGCAGGGACACGAAGGGACGGTGGAACGAAAAGGGAAGACGGAGGAGGAGAAGGAGAAGAAGAAGAAGAAGAAGATGCAGAAGACGAAGGGAACGACCACGACGAAGAAGAAACGGGACAGGGCAGCCAGGCCGCCGGCGCTGGGCTGCGCGTGTATCCGCCCACGTAATCTTGATTGTCGACACACCTCCACCTCCACCACCTTCTACCACGAAGTGCACCAACACGCCAGCCTTTCAAGGCACACACAACGGGGTCCATGGGCACCTATGCGCGTTTCGATGCAACCTGCGCGATCACACCAGGGGCGGATCAACCCTGGACGCGTTATTCGCTCGCAGTAAAGTATCCTTTCTAATTGAATGCGCCCGATGCCGCGTCGTGTAATTTAGACAGGGTTTTATGATACCTTCTTAGCAACAGACAGAGGATGGAACTGGTAGAGCCTTTGGGGTTGAGACGTTCGGAAAACGAGTGAAGAAATGTCGCCTTTGCCGGTTTTTGGTGATCCAAGCTTTGGCGATTTTCTTGGCGAGTTGCGGGAGCATTTATAATGTTCCTGTTTATTTGCTTGTTGAACTTGGAATTTTTGGGGGTAGTTTTGAAATGTATCTGAGTTACTGTCCTTAACATAATTATATCGATTTATATGGATAAATCAGATCCATTCAGATAAATGGGCTCATTAAAAAACGTTCCTGGTTACCAAGTCTAATTACTCTCTAAACTTGGAACGTTTCAGGAAGGTTACACAAGTTTTCTCACTTGCTGTGGTAGCTTCAGGAACACGAAAAATAGAGCAGATGAGACTGCATAAACGTGTTTGGCATCTATTCACCGCAACCGAGTTTGAGCTCTTTGTTGGTAGCCATTTTGCGGGAAACCGCGTGTTTACGCGAATTCTATATGAAATCTGCGTGGGTAAACCCCTCCCCCTTGTCGGTTCTCCCTCGCCGAGAGAAAAAGGGTGCTCCAACAGGGAGAAACTGGGAAACAAATGAAGGGACGAGAAGCATAATGGCGCAGCCGCGAGGGGGGCCGCGCAGGGATAAGGAATTGGATAAAAACGTAAGGAGGATTGGTGTGCGCGCGACTAAATCTCTACCTGTCTGCGTGCGTACGTGCAGAGCCGTGGCGTAGAAGGGGGCGAGGGGAAGGGAGGTTGGATCCAAGGTGGAGGATTTATGAACGACCAAAACAGGCTGCGAACCCTGGTCCCCTCGCTTCAGCCTCCACCTCTTTTTGCTGCGTATTTCGGCCTTAGCGCGAGTAGTATACCTGCTCCGTAGTGGTCCACCCTTCTGCATACGTACGCAAAAAACACAGTTTCATTTTACCGCCGCCCAATCTGAATTGTACATTGTTTCCATTGTGACTGTTATGCGCTATTTGCTCGTGTTCCTGCTCCGCATGCTGCTTCTTGCCTTCAACATTGTATTCATTGATATCGCTGATCAGTAGCAATTGCAATCAGCACTCCCACTTGGTGCTGTAAACACTGGGTGATGCGCTTTCTTTGCGACCAAATATATAGTAAATAGCAAGTACAAATTGGTTTTCGTCTTTAGAAGATGAATACTTTTAAGATAAACATTGATCGACTCTCATCGTAATCCGGAAGCACCTCGGGCAGAGATTCCATGATATCGGCTGCCCAGCAATCCCAGCATCAGCCCCCATCATAATTCCGTAATTCAAGGATGCACCTTTATTGAGACGGCAGTACAGACTCTCTTAATTAACGCGAAGCTACTCTCGCTGCGGCCCCCAATCGATTCTTGAGATCTAAAATCAATTTAGATCCCTGATGCACGATAGAGCCCTCCCCCTCATCCTCTTCCACTATACTTGCCATGGTACCCTCTCGAGGAGAAGGCCAGCGAAGAGCACACACAGCATGCCCCACGGGTCGTAATCTCGAAAAAGGGGGACAATGATAAACTGAAGGTGAAGCTCGGTGCTCGACGAGAACGACAAAGCTAATGCTGGACGATGCACGTGCCACTATTGTTACTTTTCGCGACTCCAGACGCCTAGGATTATCTCCAATAGTACAAAAGGCGAGGTAGATGCTTTTATCCGTGCTAATAAGCTGCTTAAAGTTTTGAAGCTGCTATGTATTCATCAAAGTGTATCAACGTTTGAAGGTTCAACTACGTTTCTACATTTGATATCTACGAAGCAGAACGCACTTGCTAAAATCTAATTGCTGTTCGGAGACAGCACACGTTGAAGGGGCACTTCATTGATACTTTGCGGCGTGCATTAAGACGTGGGAACATAGCTTAATATATCGTAACTTTCTACATAGTCGTGATGACACTGGGGTTGACCTAGATTTGCCATTTCCCTATTGCCTGCAGTTTTCATCACATTCAAGTCTCCTAAACGAACACAATATCTAATGCCTGTCATTTGCACTCAGTTATCTCTGATTTCCACATTTAATTACGATGTATATCCAATTAATTTTCAGTCAATGCCAGTTTGAATAACATTGCAGTGACGTAGAAAATATTTGAACGAAAGTGAAGCTTTACAAAGATTAAATGGCTTGAGAACTCGCGAGAGAGAGGAGATCGAGTGCACATTGCTAGCCGCGGTGTTGGTGGTTAGGATCCATGGGGGCCTCGCGGTGCCCCATGGTAACGTGGGTAACTTAATATTCCGGGCAATAAATAAGGGAATGCAGCTCTGTCCGCCCCACAAAAAACCCCCCGTGGGCCAAAGAGCAAGACGCCTACGCTTCTCGCAGTACCCACAGTCCGGTCCGCGCCCAGTCCCTTCTTCGTCCCTGGTCTAGCGATCCCCCGCTCACCCGATGCGCCTCACGAAAAGTTTGTGGGCCCACCTTAACCTCTCGTGGCCCCCACGCTCAACACCCAAACGTTATCCAGCCACGGCATCGCGTAATTAAGTTATTACGCTCGCGGGGAACTCTCGCCGAGCTGCTCGTGCTTCCCTCTGTTTCGGGAGGGGAGGATTCCTGGGGCATCATCCGAGGACTTGAACTTTCAGCTACGGACACGGGTGAGAATTACTGAAGATCTGGAATTTCTTCTGACGAACGAGTGAAATAATCAGAGTTGCGTGGAATGAGAAATTTTCTTACACCTTACACTGCAATTACAAATATGTATACATATACATAGTGGCATATATTCTACGTTATGTTATGAATGTTGCTCGTAACGTTAATTACTTCTGATATGTCTGTGATAAATGAGAAAACTGTTTTTACTCTGGAAGAAGGACACATCGTTTCTGTTCCTTGTTGACTCGGTCGCAAAGAAATGAAACTTCTGGACTGATGTTGGGTACGACGGAGTCGCATCGTTCATCCGTGATAGCAATTTTCCGCTCGCATTTAGTGCGTCAGCTTCGCCAGCTGATTATTACTGGTGTAAAATATGTATTCCGCCCTCCGAGATCAAGCTATTCTCTTTTTACACAACTAAACCCTCCGACTTCAGTCGTAATTTACAATTTAGACCCTCCATTTCCTCTGTAATCACGAAACGCCCGCCAATCCCAGCCACTTTATAAAGCGAACCGGCAGATGTTCCCTCCAACAACGTTGCACGCAAAAACACCATCTAACCGCGTTCCAAGCCGTCCCTCGTGAAGAAGATTATCACCTCATCGCATCAAGAGTAAAAAACATTTCCACGTGACACGACAAGAATCAAAGACTTGCTTCCTCCATTCGATTTGTAGGAAATGGGATACTATATAAATTTTAACCGAGCACTCCTCAGTCCAAACTTGAGACTTACGCTATATTATCTTTCACTTTTATTGCACACTAAATTCTAAAAAGAAATACTATTGTACAAAGTGTGCAACATGTGTTTAATGCTCCCATCTACCAATTAAGTTAGAAGAGCTGATGCAAAGTCGAGAAACAAATTAAAAATTGACCAACCCTTTCATTATACAATACACAACCTACCACAGACTCGAGATTTTTAAAGAACTGCAGGGCGTAACAAATAAAATAATATACTTGGGTTCCTCTCATTACGTTATAATTGCCATCATATTTATCCTCAGTATCCAATATTCGCTTATTTACCTTGCTGGCAGGTGTGCTTCGACAAAAATCCTACTCGTCTTTGTAGAACCTGAAGGCAAGGGGGTGATCAATGGGAAGAGGTCTACGGAAGAAGCAATTGTGGTATCTGTGTGTCGTAAAAGCTTGCCATGGGTGGACCCGACTAATATCCCAGCGACAATTAGTCATGTTTCAGGCTTTCTTTTTCGAAAAGGTGTCTGCAGTTTAGGGGGCAGGTGAGAGGATCAGGCGCAATCCCTGATGCAACCGCGAGTTTTACAGCTTTGGGCGCAAAGGATTCTACCGACTAGTATTACGTACAGCGACGCGCACACAGACGACCGAACGAGGAAGGTGTTCACCTGGTCGTTAAGCCCAGGAAAACATGGGGAGGTGTCCCGCAATTAGCGTGGACAAAAAGCAACCACGTTTCAGTCGGGAGAGTCTTGGCGGATCGATGGTCGGGGACGTAAAATCGGGGTCAATGACAGGACGCAATGAAAAAGAGTTCGTTTTTATCTTCGTTCGTTATTCCTTGATTGCGTTTGCGTTGAGAAAACTTAGTAAATTATTAATCACACGAAATATAAATACTCATATCATCAAACTGCTTCTACCATATTCAGAGACTTTCCCTCCTCCTTCTGAACTAGTTACAATCTACATCCACAGCGTCTAAAATCCACATCACCAATTCAGTCTGCCAGCTTATTCCAGGTTCGTCGATTTCAGAAATTCCTTTCCATCAATTCGTCACATTTCACCATGAGAGAAGCATGTAGGATGAATGTCGAAAATGACGTGCGAGCCGAACAGGATAAAGTGGGCTGGCAAGAAATGAAGAAGGCAGGGAAAGCGGTGACGGCAACGACGATGGAGGCGATGAAGAGGAAGAAGAGGAAGTGGAAGAACAGGAGGAATAGGAGGAATAGAAGGAAGAACAGGAAGAAGAGGAAGAAGACGAAGACCAAGATGCATAGGAAAAAGGACAGCCCGATGCAGGATGGAAGGAGGCAGGAATGCCAGTGCGTGGGTCTGTTGCCTTTTAGACAACGTTGCCTCGAACCCGCGTCTCTATCAACCACCATAAATAATTCTCCAGGGTACGTCGGTGGCCTTTTCTTCGTCGTTTACGGAGCGGCCTCCTTGTTCCACACGCACGGCACCAGTGTTTTTCGGCCACACCGTGAATACGGTGGCATCGTTGTGTCCGTGGACCGGTTGGACTAGAAGCGTTCGTATATGCTGGGCCCTTTAACAGAGATAGCACTCGAGATGGGTGGAAAAAAGAACAGGTGGAACGGGACCAGGGACTCTCTCGAAGAAGCGGAGCCTGATCGAAGCTGCATCGAATTTGGCTCCGAGTCTTAACTCTTCACGGCACCGCGTTCATCGGCTACTTTCAGTCCTTCGAGTCTGAACTAAAACGCTACTTACGTTTATTGCGTAACAATGTCATGTCGATGAACGGAAATCTGATAAAATATGGATCGTCTTTTTGGGAAGCTTGAAAAGTTTGAGAGTGGAAAGTAGATTCATTTAGTGCTGCTGTTGTCGCCCAACAGACTCTAAATACAACGAAGAAAAAGGATTTTTTTTCGAAGGCAGTGAGAATTAAATTTAACGTAGCCTGATAATTGTTCTGATTTCAAAGACTTTATAACGTAGTTGTACAGACAACAGTCACTTCCTTGAACAACAATGCCGAACTAAATCACTAAGAAGTTTACTTTCACTCAGAAATATTACACTTCTAAATAAAACGTTACTGGAGAAAATAGTATAAAAAACAGAACCACCCCAATGCGACCTATGCCAAAACCAAAAACTAACCATCGACCACTACTATACGAGTGCAGAAGAACGGAACCATAAAAGCAGAAATACGGCATCAAACCAAACACAGCGCCAATAGCGCAAGACCACATAAGAAACACAATAAACTACCTAAAAGAAACAAATATGTACACCAAGATATAGACTGCCTCAATCCAACGTTGTCGCTAATGACGCTTGCAGTCGATGCGGCATAAAAGAAGCGCGCAAGAAGAAGTTACTGGGGAAAAATAATTTTCCTTTTACGACAATTGATAGTTCTAATTTTCATAGAAATTACACAATTTTGTTGAAACAACAAACAAGAATGAAAAGGATTCAAATATATTCCGCTTGTATTTTTGAACACTTGTATTCTAGACCACCTAACATAAAATTTCACACTACTATCAAAGTTATACTGTTCACAGTAATCAACGGATTACATACTTGAATGACTTCACCCCTTAATGTAGGGGCGACGAACTGGCGGCTCCTTCCCCTCCGTGCCTGTTCCACTGAACCGCAGGGGAACGACCGCCTCCATATCTATTTGACTCCTACTCTCTACACTGGCGGCGCGCGAGCCGCACGGAGCTCTCGCTCCTACATATCTGATACTGCTCGTGGTAGGGGAACCGGCTGACTGAGAGTGGGGCTCGTGCGGAAAAGAAGTTCGTCATCCCTGCCCTAATGTATCGAATAAGTACGCATTAAGGTGAAATCTGACGGCACGTGGATCGGCGAGCTTGGCACGATACTCGCTGAGCCCGACCGACGAGCCAGGGCGATACTCGGCGATCCTAGGCGAGACAAGCCGGCTCGCCGATCCACGTGCCGTGAGAACCCTCATGGCTCGCCGACTCGCGAGCCTAGGCGAGCCTAGACGACACTCGCCGATCCACGCGCCCTGAGAACGCTTATGGATCGCCGACTCGCGAGCCTTGGCGATCCTCGGCGAGCCTGGGCGATCTACGGCGAGCTTGGGCGATCCACGGCGAGCCGATCTGCACGCCGTGAGAACGCTCATGGTTCGCCGACTCGCGAGCCTGGGCGATCCTCGCCGATCCACGTGCCGTCAGATATCACCTTTAGACGCATAGCATCAGTTACATACACAGTATCACTTCCGTGTTAACTACTCGATTAATTTTCCTTGGTCCTCAATTACTCCAATCAGTAAACGGTCTAAAAACCAGTCTAAAAACGGCCAATCACAAAATTTCCCTTTGCCGAAAAGGAATCAGGGAACAGCCGTTCGGTGGAAGATCCGCCGCGAGAAGCCCTTATAGAATCGTTACAGCATTAAAGTCAGGTAGCCAGGTAGCGGTGTAACAAAAAAGGTAGGACGAGCAGCGGACAGAGGCGGCGGCAGAAAAATCGGGAATCATGGATGCCATGGCAGCAAAGGTGCACCAGTGTTACGCGCGTACGCGCATCGGCAAGAAGCGCGTCCCTCGTTAGTTGCACTAATTACGAACTAACCACTCGCCTCTCCTGCCTACCCTTTAATGACTGCCCTAGTAAACGCACGCGAGAAAAAAATTGTAACGCCGGTGGAATAACTCGAATCGAGCGGACGCGTCGAAGACGAGCGACGAGGAGAACGGGCCCCGACCACAGGCGGAGGAGTCGATGGAGTAAAGAACAAGGAGGAAGGAGGAAGGGGGTCATCTTAAGCCTTAATTATCGATTAAGCGCGTGACGGAGATTGTGAAATACTTTGTCGGGAAGTAATTGCTCCTGCAGCCAGCGATCAACGACGTAAATTTCAAGAAGTAAACTGTCCCATCCTCTCAAACCAGGAGACTTACGATCCACAGATGCAATCTTCCGCTGGGACATTGGTGGATCTTGGAAGGGTCTGACCTCGGCGATAATAGATCCGACGATACCGATTTTTTCTGTACCGGTCCATTAGTTCCGGATGCATATAACGGTACAACGAGAATTTCGTTTTAAGGAAACAGTGGAAACGGAACGGTTGCTATTACTGATAGAGTCGTTTCTTGAATTATGCGAATACAGGGATGGTACACATATAAGAGGCGACAACTAATTAACTATCTCTGTTTCTTTTGAAGATGCGAAAAACATATGCAAAATAGTGTATGACACGATTATTGAAAGTCTGATTGTTATAATAAAGATAGAAATGTATAGTACAAGGATCTATGACAATATACTATTCTGAAACAATGCATCTCGGATTTCTTAATTACCTACCTCTTCAAAAGACGCTTCTTCAAACATTAGATTACCTACACACTTTACTCATCGTAAAATATGGATGCAGTTTCAGACAATAAGGAACCGTAAACTATCTCATCTGATGACCAAATGGCTAAAATCATCATTTTCACAACAAGACTATTAGAAAGTAACAGTACTATAACCATTAAAAAAAGATTCAACATTCTTCAATTTCTAGACCAAACAAAATATAGCAATTCTTATACGCGTTCAACCGATTAGATAAAGTTTCACACATAAGTTAGAGTATAAATTTCAACATATTTTGTGAATATCTGCATAGTTAATTTATCGATTCCTATGTTTGTTAAATAATCTTTTTTACGTTACTTTTTAACGTACAGTAAAAATATAAACTTTTATCTACAAAATAGCGGTGGAATAGTTGCATTTCATGCATTTGTTTCCACGTTATGATTATTTGATGTCTACAACATCCCATTTGTCGCCCGATCCACCACCATCCTCTGTATCTGCATTTGTTACAACTTTCCTATCGTTTTTGCCGTGAACAAAATTATTCTTTTATAATTCCTTGATACCTAAGTGTTTCAGGTGTCAGAAGAACCATGAAATTGTATTTACAAACTTTTGATGATCTCTAAATCTTGAAGAAAAATCATTACTTTGAAACATTTTTCCCAACTTTGACAACTTTGCTCGGTACAAGCTTCTATGTTAAGATGTCTACAGCACCAGATATACATAAGATATACATACACATTCAGCAGTAGATAGTTATGCGAAGAAAATGGCAAGGAAACTGTGAAATTCCTGGTCAAAAGAAAAGATCTGTTTCATAGCGGCTAGTGGATCATTTCAGTGAAATCACAGTGTGTCTCGATTACAGAGGAGCCATTTAAGAGGAAAAGAGACAAAAGAACAGGAAGGGAGATAGAAGCGGCTGCCAATCTTCCTTTCTCCTTCGGAGCGTATTCGCGATTCCAGACGAGCTTCGCCCTGGAAACGAAGTCAACAAGTCGGAGATCTTTATTCGAATCACGAACGCGGATCACGTTCACGACGGGGACATCGTCTCGTAACAAATATGCATCTCCTCCGAACATGATGAATCGTGCTACCGGCAGACGCGATCTGGGCACCGCGTACAAAACGCAATTAGGGAGCGTTCGGGATGGCGGGCAACTAATTAGGACATTTTCCACCGGTTCCCGGGGAAGTGGGGTCCGACTATTTTTCAGCATAAAACACTTTAATAAAACGATGAACGAGGCAGAAATTTACATTGCAAAAACGGTCAAGTAATTAACATTCGGTTGTTTTGTATGGTAACGAACAAAAGAAGATTAAATTGAAGTGGGTAGCAATCACTTTTTGAACGCTATAAAGTTTATACATGTATAGGTCACATAACGTCGTATTCTTTGTAGTATTTTCTGCAAAAGATTGGCATTTGTGCTTGTACGTACATACACCTTGAGGCCTTTTCAGATGGGACACTTTCGTGGCTGACGACGGCAAGTGAAGTCGTCAATCGAAAGAGTCTCTGCATTGGGCAAAGAGGCGTCCACTCATCGAGAAAATTGAATTATCATATTCGTTCGAAAGGTGTCGATATAGTGTTACACAATATGTAACGTTTACTACAGAAAAGATGAATTAATTCGCTTTTGATCATCATTAAATAAACATTGTTACGAATCGCAGGAGGTGTTTCTAGTCACGAAATGATCCAGTTAACAGATCAACACAGTTGCTATCATAGACTCATCTATGATATCAGATTTGCATCAGATTTTACATTTCTCGATATTTTTTAACGATTCGTTTACACTTATAAGAGTAATGCTGTATTCTCTCCAAATCTTTATAAAATTGCCTGGAAGATTTTCATTGAAATCGTGGAGGAGAATCGCGTGAATGCCGAGAAGGAACATCTCCGTAAAAAATATGTATCTTCGGCGAACCTTATGCCTCGTATGCGACAATACACACGACATCGGGCTCTACGATTGAAATACATATACATACATGAAATACATGTACATGCGGGGTGGCGTACGCATCTGGGTCCTACCTCCTGCCCCCAATGCCATCGAGACTCGAGAGAGCTCGTGCATCGTTTTCTTGGTTCCCCAGAGTCCGCCAGCGGGTCTAACTAACTAGCGTACACGTTTCCCCTGTGCCCCGACCTGCGTGTGTGTTTGTAGCGATGTACCCGAGTCGCGATCAGTTCTTCGCTTGATTTGGAAAAATGGGATCGTCTTCTTCCATTCGAAGAGCGAATGACAAGGGTAGGTACTATAAATTGTGGTTAATCGTGTCATTGGGGTGGGAGGATGAGAAAATTGCCTGGTACAGATTTTTTGAAAATGAGGGGTAACTTGGATCATTATAAGTAAGTTTTGGTTTAAAATGAGAAAACGAAATGACCGAACGTACTTGCCTTTTGATTTAGTTACTTAATCAATTATTCAAACGAATGCGGTCTGATTGCACCAACTGCGAAATGAATTCTTTGGTAATCAAAGAGGAAGAAGTGAATAGTATTGCTCCAGATTGTTCGGCTTATACGCGTCGTAAATTTATTATAGTAAAGAACTATTCATTGACGCAACGAAATTGATAATTCAGCGAGGCATTCAAATTCGATTTACACCCAACTCGAGGCCTTCCCTTCGAAAAGGAAAGAACTGGACCCTCTAACAAAGAGATGTCTGCCCCGTCGGAGTCCTCGAGAACGCGGGTGTGTGCATGCGGGTGTGTGCATGCGTGTGTGTTCGTCTTCGTGATTACGTTCGTGTTACTTCGGGCATCCTCGTGTCCGAGTATTCGTCCCGAGAGACCTTTAACAGGGATTAAGGGGACGCACACGTGACGGTCTCGAGGACCGAAGACGAGTCTGATGGGGACCGCTAGAAACTAACTAAAAAAGGAGTATCGATTATCCATCCGGCGTGTTCGCTAATTATTCAGGGAAAAACGATTAAGGTCTGAGCACACATATCAGTTTCGTGTCAGTTTGGTCTCCATTCTGTGTCCACTGATGTCACTGACGACTATTCACACAGGTATTCACACTCTACAGGAGGCCTGCTCTGGCTCATTACGATCATGAAAAATAATCAGAAGTATATTACGCTTCGTGTCATTTTCATAAGAAAAACACCAACGATCCATTGGTGATGCTTCTATGAAGATCTAATACGAAATACAGAAATTTGCATTTTCTTTACTCACAAGGAGAGTATTTTAGGTGTCCGCCTCCGATCATTTTGATTTTTGGATATGTTATAGAGGACCGAAAAATAAGAAATACGTGTTTTTTTATTTTTCCCCGTTTTCATATTTGGGGGGTGAAAACTGCGTTCAAAGTTAGGGTTGAAAAATCATTTTTGTGGAAAAAATGGCCTTTTTGAAAATCTGGTGAGTCAATCATATTTCGCATTCAAAGACACAAAATTCGTCCATTGACACTATTCCCCTATCTCTAATAGTTCTCGAGATATTCCACAAAAATGATTTTTCAACCCTAACTTTGAACGCAGTTTTCACCCCCCAAATATGAAAACGGGGAAAAATAAAAAAACACGTATTTCTTATTTTTCGGTCCTCTATAACATATCCAAAAATCGAAATGATCGGAGGCGGACACCTAAAATACTCTCCTTGTCAGTGGCATATTGCTGTCTGTGTCTCTATAACTCTAAGGTTTAGGACTCCCGAAGCGCGTGATTTCTAGATCTTCGACCCGAGAACCCACCAGAGTCATAAAAATGGTCGCATTTAAGCGATTTCAACACACCAGCAGTGGAAAAGCCAAAATATCGTTGCCAACGAATTTTAGTTTCACCGTACGAATACGGGCTCCACATTGACGTCCCTGGCACGAACAAGTGTGAACTGCTCCATTGTAACGTAAGGACACGATATTTTTTTAACACTGACATTGTGGACACGTAATTGACGCGCACGGAAAGACTTTCATAATTTCACTGTACGGATACGGAACTGACAAGTGTGACTTCTCCATTCCGGAACAAGCAAACGACATCTTTTACGACGGCACTGACGGCACGGAACTGATATGCGTGGCCAGCCTGGCAAAAGATTAGCGATCGATTCAACAGCGGCAAAAAATTCTTCAAAAAATTATAATGCCATTTGTACAGGCTGCGTACACACACTATACGGTGCTAAAATAAGTGGCTGTACTACGGTATGACCCAACCAACGGAATGAACTGAAATTTTGAGGGGTTGGGCGGGAGAGAGAGAGAGAACCTCTAATATAAAATTTCAGCTGCGGGTATTTGTTAGTTTCTGAGATATTAATAAAAAACTTTCGCAAAATACATTGAAATTTACCTATACAGACGTTACTAACACAACCATCTTCTCGTCGCCGTCGATTATTTCGCAGTCGACGATACAATATATAGGGATACGGTAACAGAAACTGGACGCAAGCCAAGTTTATAAATAAATGTATGTTAATCAAAACTTGTCGATCATTTCCAAAATCTGTCAGATTTACTTTTCAGTTAGGGTTTGCGTACGAACTCATACATTATTGCTGTTGACTTATTCCGAGACAACGCATTCGACTTTCCAATTTCTCTCGGGTATTAGTATTGGTTTGGGTTAGATAGAGGGGGGGGGGGGGCGCCCGCTTGCGGGCGCGTAAAGCATGGTACCGAACCGATGTGACTTTAGAAATACTCTAGTATTACTATACTGTATTGGGAATAAAAACTGATGCAGTTACAAGCATCGCGCGATGAGGTCAATATCGTACATTGTATCGTCGACTGTGAAACGAAGAAGATGGTTGTGTTAGTAACGTCTGTATACATAGGTAGATTTCAATGTATTATGCCGAAAGTTTTTTATTAATATCTCAAAAACTAACAAATACCCGCAGCTGAAATTTTATATTAGAGGTTCTCTCCCCCTCCCGCCCAACCCCTCAAAATTTCAGTTCATTCCGTTGGTTGGGTCATACCGTAGTATATCCAAATAAGCGTATTAACTGTCACTTTTAATCCCTTTAAATGAAAAATGGGGATACCTTACGAGTCAATAGCCATTCCAAGGGTTCAGCTAAGATTTACTTTGATTCAAATGAATTATTGAGAGAAACGCTGCCGTATATAGAGTTCGTTATCTTTCAGTTAGACACCGCTCTTTTTCCTTTAGTTTTCCACGAAGACGTCGCCTGAGCAGCCACGTTAGAAGATTAAGTGAGATAGAAACACGGGAACGTAAGGTGAGAGAAAGAAAAAAAATTCGGCAGTAAAACGAACCCCAGCAGGGGTCCCTCCGGTACCAGGGCCCTACTTACTCGGAAGTCGTCCTTAATTCATGCCACAATGTCTTTTCTTGTCCCGGCCCTTCGCAGAAGGTCCACCGATTCGGTAGTCTGGATAGAGCTACCGCATGATCTCTATTATGCCTGCAGGCCCGTTTATAAAAAGCTGAAACGTTGCCTATTTAGTCTCATCTTGACGACCGGAGCTCATTCTTCCGTTTCTCTCTGTTCTTGGCTTTCCATTTCAAGCTTGCTGAATACGATTGCATCCAGAACCAATAATTCATGAATAAAATTTCAAACTTTATTTAGAAGAATCAAATTGTTTCTTCTACTTATAATCTTAAATGACTTCATAATTTCGCAAACGTTTTTGTAATTACCGAGTTCAATATTCGTTTCACTCCATTACAAATACTTGTAAGGGAAACTCGGACAAAACCTGATACCTGGGTAAAACCGGGGCGTGCTATTATTTTTTAAACTGCCTTAAATTTTCCCGCGTCGTTGCAGCGACATATTGTAAGGATGTCCATTATTTCATCAACAAACGATAATCGTGTTACAAGGCTGCTTACTAAGGTTATATCGTCTTGTGTGTTTTTGAAGGCTCTGATCTAATTTTCGATCATTAAGAAACTTCAAACACTTTTGACAGTGTTTATGTGAATTATGTTAATGGTTGCATATTAAAGTGCAAATAATTAAAAGGTTTGTTTTTACTTCGTCATGGTATAGTTGATAATAATTCGTCATATTTACAAAATTGTATGCTGGGGCAAAACCGTACGGGGTAAAACCGGGTAACCGGTTTTGCACAAAATGTGTATAACAAAGAAATGAAATGGAGGATGTTATCAACATTAAAGGACTACAAGTAAAGAGAAAGAAAGCCACAAAATTAAGCAAAATACCGAAGAATAATGATAACGGTGGTGATGAAAATGGTGAAGATATTTGCATTTATGTCCAAGAATCATATGGTTCATTGAAATTGAATGAAGATTGGGTGCAGTTTACAGCTTGTTCTAACTGGTACGGAGACTGTAGAATTTGACGAGTTTCGTTCTTAAAGGTGCTAGGGCCAGTATCTAGTATGGTACCCGGTTTTACCCATGCTATGGGGTAAAACCGTAAAAACGAATCATATTTTAAACCTTTTTTTTTGTATTTGTTGTTCTATTAAAAAAATTGGTTATATACTATTATTTAATGAAGAGTTTATGCTAATTAATCCTAAGTACAATTTCTTTTTTACATTGATAATGTCAAAGTTATGAGCTTTATCCTATTCCAACAGATCTACATCGTTGAATATTGGGTTACACGCATCATATCAATTTCCAATACCATCTCTCATCTACAAGTAATCGTGTTCTTGCCTTAAAAAAGAAATCGTGCTAAAATAGTGACTCTACATTGCAATTGAGCATGCTCGCCAGTGTGTGGGATCAACGAGCGGTTAAAATGCCCGGTTCGTGCGATGCTCCGCTCGCTGGAAATTGCCTATGAGCCGAGCGTTGAGCTTAGAACAACTGAGGCTCGTCAAATATGTTCATATGTATAGTGTGTGAACAATCGCGAGCATGTTGACCAGCTTCACGCGAGCTTCATGCGGGCGCGCTCGGCACGCATGCTCGCTGGTGTATGGAAGCCTTTACAGTGTTCCTGCAAAACGCAACTCACACCGCACCAACCTGGAACAGCGCATTTGCTACACAGGACAGTTTCCCATTCCCAGATTAACCCTCGCCTGGCGGATGCAAGGTCTGTGTGAACCCATCCTGAATAACAAACTACGTGTTTTACGTACTATTGATATTACTTCTTGGAGAATATAAGGATTTTAGACTATAACGGAATATGATCTTATATAAAAGCTTATTCTGATGTCTACACGAGTGAAATTGTGGGAACAGATTCACCCTGCTTGTGAAGCTACACGCCGTCCAAGAGTTAATCTAGAATCACCAACAATCAATACTTGATTATGAAGATCGATGTATTCTCTGCCTCTTTTATAACGAAAGCACCAATCGCGTTACAACAATGAGCGTCGCGGATCGTCAACCTCCGGCAAGATCTGCACGCGCTCGCTGACTCGCTGGGCCCGCGCGCTTCCTCTTCGTTGTCATCCCGGTGTTCTTTTTTTAAAAGACCGCCGACAATGTACCAGCCGCTATAAATACGTACGCACGCGTGAATACGTCGCGACTGTCGCCACGTGTGAAGCAGCTTGAGGGCTTTCCCGTCTCTGTTCGTGCGTTTCTCAGCGTGCGCACGCACGCACGAATCGGTTCCTTCCTTCTCTTCCTTCGTTCGTGACGCGGCCCCGCCAACTTGCGCGCCGCTTTCGAGAAAGACGAGGATCGTGCCCAATGAAAGAAACAGAGAGAACGCAGGGGAGAGAGACCGGAGGAATATTCCGAGTCGACATTTTTCTTGTCGGAATGCGGAGTCGTTACGTTCGCAAGGCGTTACGATCGAAACGCTCGAGATGTTCTTACCGGTTTCACGGGCTCGAGAAGCACCTCGATGCCCCTCGACAGGATTCAAGATCGAGAGCCATAACAACGTGAATTTTTCAGAGCTTCGCGGTTAGGACGATGAGATAAGATTCGGCGGCAGATTGGTCATTGCGGCTGTCGACCGAGAATTATTAAAGGTCTGCTTATTCGGTCAGGCTTGGTAGCTTTCGGGTAGGAGGAACATTATCGGAACGGTTAAAAGTCGATTTTAATCGAGTGCAAATTTGGAGTCGACGCGATAATGTAGGATATAATGTTTATAGAAGATTCAATCGCAGTTGAGGGGAAGGAAATACTAACAACATAGTTTTCACCGCATGATGGCGTGCAAAAGGATTTTACCACGTTCTATTCGATATAGTATTTTGAAGAAAAAAATGACTCCAAGTATTTCATTAAAAAAGAAAAAGAACCTGCCTGCATCAAAGTATTGTAAATTCGGTACTGTAGCCATAATTGTTTTTTTTTTTAATTTTAGTCTTTTAAATGTATATGTATATATGTACATTAAAATGTCATTCCTTCGAATTAAAATAAAAGTCTGACAACGTTGCGTTACGGAATTTGAAATACATTCGAAAATTTAAAAACAGAAATCCAAATTTTTATGATTCTAAAATCCATGTGGTTAGTGCTTCTTCGACAATCCAGCGATCAAGATACATGATATAGGAACATAGTTTAATATTTACTATAAATTTACTACCTATCATTTACAAAGTAATTTCTTCTCGACTGTCATGGAATAAAATAGATAATCCCTCCCTGCGTCCGTAACATACAGCTTTAAGTTCACCCACCTCCCCAGACTCTCCCACAAACGCCATCGTTTATCGCGATCGCCGTTCTCCATGCTGATCCCATTTTAACCATGTGCGTTACTTACATGTCGTGGCGCGTTTCGCCGGTTCAGGCTCATACGGGGTCGGTCAATTAACGATATTTCGAGCGGCCATAATAAACAAGTCCGTTTCAACACTCCGCCACCCCCGAAATACTCACTTCCCTTCGGCTAAGCCGACGCGGTGTCTCTACATTGGCGAGCTCGTCTCTCCTGCTTAGCGGATGAAAACAATGGCTGATTGTTTCTGGTTGTTTTCGCCACGGCGCACACGCCAAGCAGCGCCGATTGTTTGGCAAACAAACGGGCCCAGTCGCGGTTCATTGTTGCCCGTCAACTCGGCACACGCCCGGCTTCACTTTTCTCCTCATCGCGCACACTCGTGAACCGCGCCGCGCGGCGGCGGCCCGTTCCCCGTCGTGGTTCCGAGTATCACGCAAAGTAATTATATTGTCGCGCAATAAAGTCCGCGGGGTACGTCAAGTCGATTTAGTCACGGTCCAGCGAGCCTCTTTGTGGCCGGAAACACGGTGACACCGCCTCTCTTCCGGGCAAGAAAGGGCACCGATTTGGCGAGGGGGCGAGGGAGCCCGTGTTTGTACAGCGAAGGTCGCAAGTGTGAAGAAAGGGTTCTGACTGCTTGCGCACGATGGACTATCGTGGTAATTGAACACGGGAGGGTCGTCGAATCGCGACCCCCTTCTGCCGTGTTGTTGACGTATTAATAATCGTTACCCTCCCTCAAGGGCCGATTAACCATGCTTTGTTGGCAAGGTGGAACGACATTCTGCACCGCAGCGCGGCACACGCCCCGCTCTTCTCAAAATCGGCGGCGCTCATTGTCCCGCGGAATGAAGAAACAATACTGATCCTCGAGATGAGGTTCGACATTTGCACACATCGCTGAACCCTTTCTCTGACGCCGCGCTTAGAAAGCTTGACGGATTTTGTGAACACGTTCGATTTCTGCGCGTTCTGTAGCTTACGGACAATGGATTCAATTCGTGATGTAATATTTGCCTTTGATATCCAGGAGAATTCAAGCGTGAAGATTGTTTTGTGTTAACCTTTTAGCTACCGCGGGGTTTACCGCGGAGCTGTACCTACCCCTGTATGTACATACGGAGAGATTTTTCGCGAACGATGGCATACACGGAAACCACTATACTGGCGTATAGTAGCTAAAACGTTATGAACCTAGTAGATATTAGAACTTGAGGAACTTTAAATATATTATTTCCAGCTTTTTCTAACTTTCACTTACTTATTTAACATAATGTAAATATGTGTAAAGCCAATACCTGTGAAACGTCTCCTCTGCAAGTGAATTTCATTAATGAGTAAACGCACAATTTCAATAATTTACAAAGCATACAAAATGACTAATAAAATGTAAGTTGTTTTTCAAAATAAAATACAAAACAAAAATGTGAAGCGGTTCAATAAAATATTATGTATTAACTCTAAGTTGCAAATGAAGTGATGTTCAAAATGTCAAACCATGAAAAAAGTGAATAAGATGCGTTAAATACTTCCTGCTCCAATTCCGATAATACTAAAGGCAATCATTCAAATAAACTGCAAAAATTGGGAAATACCCCTCATACCATCAAATAAACAATTAAAGTGAGCCAAAATCTGTTTACAAAAGAGCCGATTCAATAATCAAGCATGCATACTCAAGTACCGCGTTGCAAATCCTCGCTCAGCAAGTGTGCCCACGTATAAAACGTTGTAATGAGTAAGAATACACAGTGAGTTTCTTCAAAAACAATAACGCGTCATCCCAAACTGCCGCGTCGTCACGCAGGATTCGTCACTTTGAGTCATGTACAAAGGGCAGGCTCGCCCTTACGTACCTACCTATCTCGACAATTTATAAGCTTGTCTCCTATGACGAAGATTCAGTTCTTGTACTAGTCTTGACGCCGAAACACTCCCGAGTTCTTCATGTAAAACGGTTACCGAGGTTACCGCGCACATTCCGAATACATTGTGTCCGAACATTATTATAAATATATTAACGATTGAAGTGAACATATTAGTGATCTTTTATATTCACCCAACTCCTTCATAACAACGTCCAACGGCCCATTTCACTATCCCCCGGCATTGAACTCCGCACGCCGAAGAGAGTTCGCGCACTCGCCGCACGCACGATTAATTGTTTCGATCTGTCGATTGAGCGGAACCGCGTGCGGTCCGGAGTGTCCCGAGCGAAAGAGTATCCTGGACGCGCGGTTGAACCCTTCCTGCAACCACTGGCGAACGTTCGACAATAATCGAATCGTGTACGTTTCCACCTCGGTGGCTACGTAGCAACCGATGAAAGGAGGGATTGCGGTTATTTTTTGGAAGGTCGACGCGTTAGCGGTCGCTGTTTTGCCGGTGTGTTCTAAGCGTCCAGAGTTGCTGCCCCCCTCCCCTCTGTATTTTCATCCACCGCGGAGGAACGCGACCACAAACGGGGAACAAAGACGGTCTGTGGTGGCGCGCCGCTGAGAAATCTTATTTGCATACAAGTCCGGAGTGCGCAACACGGCTCGAAATGTCTTTATATCGCCACTGACTTTCTGCCTGACTTGTTTCATTCAGCCAGCCCCAACGAAGATGGATTTTTTTTTCCGCGTGACTTGAAAAAAAGCGGTCACCGCGTTCCCTGAATCGGTGGCAAAATTAACGACTCGACCTGTCGGACGTCCACTCAATGACCTTCCGTGTGGATTCGTCCTTTCTGCCCGTACATGCTGCGGGGAGCCGTTGGCGGCGCATCTGCAGGTGATTGTCTCCTGCGCACGGAAATAATCGATTTTCCAACTTCAACCACCGGTTCGTTGGACTGTTTGGATTGTTTTATCGTTTCATTGAACCGTGTTTCATGCATCTGCAGGATTGCAGGGACTCTCGAAGAGGACCACCTTCGTTTGCGAAAATGGCACACGTCAGGATTAATTCTCGATCGCGTATGAAGAATCGGATCGTTACTCCGCGGGACTTACGATCATAAACAGCTCGTGGATGTCGTTTACGGGTCGATGGATGTTTTCTTGGACCTCAGAGGCGAGAAAGGTTTAATAATGTGTGAACGTTCTGAATGCCGCAAGGTTGGGAGAAATACCTATTCATGTTGGTCAGACATTTTCGAGCGATCGCTTCTATCGAGAAAGTTTTGTTTAGCTTGATCCGTGCTTTACACACATGCCGAAGTTAATGAAAATTTAAACTCCTATATTGTTTAGTAAATCTTCGTGAGTAGACTACCAATGGATAGATGAGGTTTCTTTGATGAAAATAAGTCAAAACACGACCTTATTTTTGCTATTTTTAATTATTCATAATTCGAATTGCTACCAAATTCTGTAGACTAGTGTAGACCAGTTGGGCCAAGTTATGCAGAATGCTACCAAACCTCAATGATCTGTAATTGAGAACATTTAATTTGAAGATTTTAATTGTTAAAGAAAAGTAGTTTTATTTGTATTCCGTATATTTTATTTTTTGTTGTTGTTTTGCAAGTTTTTTAATGAGTTATTTAATAGTGAGTAGTGTAGTTAATATTATTTTAAATTTTCTGCAGTTTTTGTTTTTTAAGCCTCAAGTGGAACTATGGGACTTGGTAGTGTTAATAATTGTATAATGTAAGAATTGTTCTATGGGTTAGTAATTTTTTGCAAAATAAAGATCACAAAAGTATGAGATCCATACTGTGTGTAATTAATTTTTTGGCATTTTGAAGGTTGGTATGTTTCTGCATAAGTGGACCCGAAAAATAACCCGAATGAGGTCAAGTTTAGTCTCATTCTCGTCACACGAATCTCGTCGATGTTTAAAGGAATCATCATCGGGAAGACTCACCAAATCTGTGCTCTATGCAAATCCAGGGTGAAAACATGCCAGTGCTACTTAAAGGTGGAATCTAACGGCACGTGGATTGGCGAGCTTGACACGAGACTCGCCGAGCCCACGCGCCGTGAGAACGCTCATGGCTCGCCGATCAACGTGCCGTCAGATTCCACCTTAAAGTGTTTGAAACCTTGTATAGACCTATAGACCGGGCAACAATCGCTCGGACACAAGTTGCTCACTTGTATCCGAAGAACTGGATACAAGTTGACGGTAATAGCAACATCGCCCGAGTGTCTAGCGGCATGACAGGAAAAGATGTTAATTGTATGCAGGTTTTCCGTTTCGGGTGGGAAACATGGGAAACATCGCTAAGTCTGTGGAAACAGACTATGCGTTTCTTGGCGACTTTGGAAAAATCAACACAGATATTAATTTGGTAATATTTCCAACCTAATAATGTTCAGGTAACAATCGTCTTATGCAAGCGATTCCCGCCCAAATGAAACGATTCCTAGAGGGCTGTGGGTTGCTGAATCCCACAGAGATGTTGTTGTCAACTCGCTGGATACATGTGAGGCAGTCAGAGCAACAACGGACCAACCCACATTAAAAAAAAAAATTTCCCCTGTTTTACATGGTTAGTAGAGCCTATTGGAATACGTTATTGCTACTAATTCAATTTCGAAAAAAAGTGTGGGTTAGTCCGTTGTTGCTCTGACTGCCTCATGTATCCGGGGGTTGTTGCCCGGTCTATACGTACCTTTTAAGAATCGTGGCTCTGGGAAAAGCACGAGGCGGGATCAAAGCGGATTCTGCGTCTGGGAAACTACATGGAGGGCAAGCATGCAATCACGAAGATTTCTAGTTTACCAAAGATAATTGCCGGTTGTCCATCGGCCATGAGTATGATTCGGCCGAGACGGAATCAACGGAATGATGCCTCATACAAACTTGTCCCGTCAGAATTAAGAGATCCGCATTCATCGTGTAATTTCTTCATCGTATTCACGAAAACAGGCTGTCTCCCTATTTCTGTTGTACAAAAATCCTGGGAAGCTGGTCCAGCTTGAAAGGTGAACGTTTCATCCACTGTCGTGTTCGCTATATAGCTGTTTCAATTTCTATGCGGTACTTATTTTAGAAGACATATTCGATTTTACGAGAATGAATCTGTCTATGATTCAGGCAGCTGAACTGAAAGAGCAAGAAAAACTCAAGAAGCAGAATCAATTCATTTTGGCCACACGAGCAATAGGCGACCGAAAGGAACTCTAATTCTATTATTCATGTGTATTGAATTTGGATGTGCATCGCGGGTAATTCATCCACAGTGAAAGGTATATAGATTGTTTTCATCTGCATTTCATCCAAAGTGAACATCCAAAGTGACCAGTGAACAAAGTAGAGTCAGTCTCTACTTTTGATGAATTCAATTCATTTGTAGTGCAGTGAACTTAAACAGAAATATGGTCGATCTGCGGAATAATTTCCAGCAAGTTAAGTTTTGGCATGGGCCTTTATTTCGTCGTTTTAAACAATATGTCAAAAGTTCCCCTCGATCCGACATCCGCTAAAAATTTTACGGATGGTTGAAGGTAAAAAAACGCTGTTTTTCGCGAGTATCTTGGTAGCTATCAGTTTTACGACAAAAATAGCTATTATGAAATTTACTGTTTAGGAAATTCGCTATAAAAAAGTTCTACGAGTTTTTTTTCTCGCATTTTCACGTATGACGGGTTATCAAGTTTCAACTCTCATACTTTTGACAAGCGAAAATCTCGAACCCGGAAATTCAAAAAATTATGAAACTTTGTGAATATGTAGGGGACGGCCTCCTTAATACAATGCAATTTTGTTTTGCTGCCCAAATTCACTCCAAGAGGGTGCAATTGACACCTGAAAATTTTTCACTATTTCACTCGCCGACATTTTGAGATATAGTGAATTGAATTCGAACATTAAACAAGTATAAATACTCCAGCTATCATCTTTCACACTCACTGTAGATGAATCATCCGGGACGCCCATTCCAAGTGAAAAAGTGTAAATTCGACTTAAGAGTTGCAACTTAATACTTTAGAAAAAAGTTTCAGCGATTCGTGAGAAACTTGGCATCTCGGACAAAGAGTTAGAGCGAAAAGAAAATTAATCCTCTACGACTAACCGGAAGAGGCAGGGGGAGGTCAAGAAGTCCCAGTTACGCATGTAAATTTATATGTATTATAAATTTCTATAGGGGCACAAAGATCGTGAACAGGAGGACCTTGTCAGTCTTCCCGCCATTGCCTTTATTAAACGAAATATACGACAAAAATGGCTGTGACATTCGTTGGCATAAAAGCGTAAATTACCCTCTCGCTGCATTAATGTCGAATTAATGAGTAATTCAGCGTGATCTCTTCCTTCGTCCCTCACTCTCGAGCTCTTATCCTCGGAATAATTGTCGGCCATACATCGAAATGATGAGCTACGAGGGAGGGGAGTGTTGTCGATAGGGAGGGAAGAGGCAATAGAGACGGCGCAAAAATAAATATAGAAACCGGTGTGCGTGGATGGTGATTCTTAAAGTGCGCAGTTGCAGCTGCCGATGGTCGCGATGCGGCCGTGGACTTTTGCGATCGCTTTACCCGTGCAGTTGGAGAGTTTAACAACCAGTAATTGTCCAGCCTGGCCTGTCGGAGCCGTAAAATCCGAGCGAGAGCAAACAACCCGTCGCGATCTCTTCAGGGACGGCTCGCGGCGCTTTGACGCCCGGTGGATTAAGCTTTGCCCGGGAACCGCCCACTCCCCAACCCCCTCGACTCCTTGAGATCGTTACGCGCCGGCGAACCGTGGCGAAAAACATAATTCGTTAAAGTATTTAATACTGCAAGCGAGGAATATCGATTGAAGGTCGTTGAACGGACTCCCCAGCAGATCACGTGAGGCTGAATTGACGAACGGGTTCAAGGAGGTAGCTTTCCTTTAGTTCTTGGTGATCAACGTTGACGGTGAATTGAGCAATTCTAAGAGATCAACGAATTATATCCGATGGAGCTTTCATAGCGTTTCAGTTACAGGGATTATGTTAATCCTTTGCTGATCAAATTGTATACCTTTGTACATGGGTTAACTACGATCCGAAGTTTTAACTCGTGTTTAAAATAAAAGTGATTCAAGAATCATGAAAGAGATCGGCAATGAACGTAAGTTTGCGCCAAAATATGTGAACTGTTCCGTGTTAAGTTTCATAGGTACCTTCATAGGTATTTACCCGTTTATATAATAACTTAAATTATATTAAATATATCAGAGTTTCTCCGTGCAAGAGTTTAAAGTTTACACCAATAACAGCTAATTGTAAGTATTGCGACCAATTGATACAGTAATGTCAAATACTTACATCAATCTTTATTAAATATTTCCATTGCGTTTAATAAATCTGCAGGTAATTAATTTGGGTCTACCCATTTGAAAAATATATTAGAATGCGATTGACATGTAAAATTCGAGTCATTTCCTGACAAATTTCTTTTTTGCACGCCTTGTTATGCAAAAAAATGATGCCAATTCTCATATTCGAATGATTCGTTCTGCTTTCTATAATTAAGTATCCACAACCTATTATATTCAACCTGCGATTTAATCTGAATGTAATAAACCAACCCTACTAACTGCACATAATAATTAACTACATTCAACAGATGTTTCCAAAAGCTTAAATTTCGCAATCGCTAGTCTTAAAAAATTACACGTCAGTCTTTTTCTGAAAAATAAAAAAAAAATCCACAACCTATTATATTCAACCTGCGATTTAATCTGAATGTAATAAACCAACCCTACTAACTGCACATAATAACTAACTACATTCAACAGATGTTTCCAAAAGCTTAAATTTCGCAATCGCTAGTCTTAAAAAATTACACGTCAGTCTTTTTCTGAAAAATAAAAAAAAAATAAAATAAAAAAATTCACTTAAATTGCACTTAAATAATGTTTCAGTTAAGCAGGTAGGTATGCTTCGATAACTATCGCCTTCTGCAATCTCCTATTCAACCCAAATTACTTTCTGCCTATCATTCGATTAGAAGTCTTAAAGACTCCTGCTTCGCTATTCATTTCCCACGAAATATTGAATCGTTGCTTAACCAACCGTGGTATTCAGCGAAATAGCGGTTTCGTCGGTTCGATTAGATCGGATCGATTGGCTACCAGATTGTAGCCGCCATGAAAGATTGTTTCGGTCACGTTGCTAATACCCTCTACCACTCGTCCTTCTTTCTGTCCGTCTAATCGTGACTGAGATTTAGACACGATCATGCCCCCTTTTCGTCGGTCTTGCTGTCCCAATCACGAACGAGCTTGAAGTTTATTAATCCTAGACTGTGTTGAAACGTTTTCTTCCACTTCATAATTTCGCGACGTGTCCACTCCAAAGTTCACTTCATCTTGAACAAGTTGTGTCGGTTAACTTGAATTTTTGTTAAATCGCTACTTGCAAATCGTATTAAAAAAGATGGGTGTAGATGAAGTATTCTTAATGTTTATAATTACAGTCAATGAAACTGTGACATCTGACAACTATGATCGAGTAAATGAGTAAAATTTCCAGCTTCTTCTACAGCATCTGAATAGGTTAAAGAGCATCTTCGACGCCGTAGATACCATAGATACCAACAACCCAATAGATATAAAGTATTCAAGACTCTGGATACCTTCTACTAAACAGTTTTGTGTTAGAATAAGAAAAGTTTATTCTCGTGTAAGTACTTCGTTGTTTTTGTTTTTCAATGGAATTGTTATTCTGACTCGAAAATTCCTTAAAAAATCGATAAATACAATTTTAATATTTAATAAAAAAAATCTAGTTTCGACTCCTGACAAAGTCCTTCGTTTCAATTTTATCTCCGCCAATGAATGATATCTTTCAAAAGAAATTCAAATAAGAATAAAGCAGACAAGATATTATTAAAAATAAAATGAATTTTTCAAGTGAGACAAGGATTTTTGCAAAAAGACATAGAATCTCCGACTTTATTAGAGATCCACACGAAAGCTCAGAACAAATCCGATCATAATTTAGATGTGAAGAGAAAATAGGACAGAAAATTATTTTAAAAACGAAAACGGATTATAACTCAATCTAATCACGAACTCGTTGAGGAAAATAATGGGGAAACTCAGGGCAGAGGGCGCCACTAGCGCTCGTACCAAACTAAAATGTCGATACCATATTAGATGTTGTGTTCATTTACATCTTTTTCATTATTTGTTGATAGTTGAATTTAAAATTAAAATGCCAACAAAATGTGACAACTATGAATATTTAACTATTGTCCAACTTAAAGATTTATTACGGAACGTGCATTATGATGCATCAGTTTCAAATATTTGCCAGGGTAACTTTACATGGTTTGTTTTAATTTCAGATTAGTATTTTACGATAATAATAACAATTTTCCAACCATGGCACATTCTTCCTTACTGACTATTGATGATGATATGCCCTCACCTAGTTAATCTAAGAGACGCGGTAGCGTCCCGACGCCAAGTACATATTTCGACACCCTGTATATGTCGACTGTCGCTGCCGCGTATCTTTTACTCGTAATCCAGCTAATCCAACCTTACCTGAAACTTATTTAATTAATATCTCATCACGCCTGCTATATATTTTTTAAATTTAAAGGCAATTTTCTTATGTAAACCGCATATAAGCTTTCGAATAAGACCAAATTCAATAAAATCGGTCCACGCATGACAGAGATATCGTAATATCGTCTCATGGATCAGTCGGAAACGGTAAGATTTTTCTTCTGATTCTTTTCTTATTTTTCAACCAAATTTTGTCGACATAATACGTATATGCGTTACACACACACCTTCAGCCAAAAGAAACTAACATATATTTCGTTCGTCAATCGCTATCTTCACTATGTAATCTACTACAAATTTTGACAGCCTACCATCAAGTTATAACCTGGCGAGTGTCAAATAAAGTAATTTGTCAAAATTTGAGATGCCACGTGTTTTTACAAATATGTATCCTTGTACCAATGAATTGACACTAGAGCTCTTACTTTTGACCCGTCGGGTACCCGGGTAGCCGGAAATTACCCGAAACAACTTCAAGCCATTGAATGTAGTATTGTCTGTGGTATAGTCTGATGTTCGCCAAATATGATTGAACAATACCACATTCAATGGCTTGAAGTTGTTTCGGGTAATTTCCGGCTACCCGGGTACCCGACGGGTCAAAAGTAAGAGCTCTAATTGACACACCTATGATAAGTAGCACGTGCGCTGGTGGCGCCACGGGTGGCAGTTTTCCCATTGCTTAGATTTCATTTATCGGAACCCCCGATTAAACTATATCACTCCACACGAAAACAATGAAGATAGCGATACTTAGTTAGTGAAAATTACTATAAGAGCCACACAATTATATCGCAGTCGAGGATTCTTCAAGCAAATACACTCTTATCGACGTGATCTACTTATCCTAAGAATCCCCGTTCATAACCCTGCCCCAAATGTAGAAACGGATAAACTAAACAGGATATTTGTTTAAAACCATAAAAGGTTCCGATATAATTTTGCTTCGAATTGTCCCGCGAAAACGCACCTAACCTCTCCATAGTACGTAACATGGTCCCATACCGAATGCATCATTTCAGATTACCGTGATGCTTGCGCGGCCGCCGCTGATAATTACAGTGGCAAAAATGATACCCGTCATCGGGACATTGCCCGATCATCGACATTAACCAATTGCGCCCCGAAATGCGCTGCACGACAGAACACGACGTTATAAAAGGCCGCTCGGCACGCACGGTCATCTGCGATATTTATCGAGGCGATCCTGAATCCGCGGCAGGGCATAATCGCCGCCGTTTAACATAATCCTTAGACACGTCTATTAACGTCTACACGAGCAGACCGTTCACTAATTACTCGAGCGTCTCACGACGACGATCACCGCCGCGCGGCTCACGCGACTAGCCAGGAGGAGGACGCGAGGCTCGCTCGCTTGCACGCATGCACGTACGCACGCGTGTACGCGAGGGGCCAATCCCGACGTGCGTGTACATCAACCGCTTATGTAAGGGGGTGAGGATAGTCGCATCGCGGCGATTAACATGTGGTAACAGGTAACTCGTTCGTACATGCGCTCGGATACGTTCGCGATATCGATCACGACGCGGACTCGTTTCCTTTTATTTTTCTTTCCTCCCGTTTTTTCTTTTCGTTCATTCTTCTGAGACAGGCCGGGCTGAAACCGGAATGATATCGGGGTACCTGGTCGACGATGAAATTAATGAGTTTTTATTGGGCACCTTTTGGCCATTCTTTGCGGTGCAACCGTATTATGGATGCAAATAGGATGTAATTTCATTAAAGGGACATTACTTCGTATTACTTATGGCTGCACGCCACCCGCCAGTCGAGCCGCGTATCAGGGATTACGTTGGTAATACAGTTACTTGCGATTTTAGCAGCCACCTTGCACACGAATCACAATGCATGCCCGAGCCAGATTGATGCTGCGCATGCGTGCCGAGCGAGATCTCTTCGCTGGAGCAGTTTGTCTCCCAGCTATCTCCCCTATTATTAACATGCTATCGATTTTATCAGGCTATAATCTAAGATTGACGTGTTTCGTGCTAGGTAGAGGTAATGTTTGCATAACCATGCGGTTAGATAAATATGTACGAGCTGGAGACTCGTTTTAAATTAAAATTATACTAGGGTATCACGTGGAGGATGGGACAGGTAAAAGTGAAGTGAATTTCAAACCGAGATAATTTTTCAAATATTAAGTTGACTGCTAGGCGCATACTTTCAGTTGACTAATAGGGTATGTTAAGCCGGGTTCACATTTGTTAGCGCGTCCGGTTACCTAGCTAACCGGTCTCATACAGCACACTTCGTGGCGGTAACGTTGCAGGATGGTTGCAGTAACCTTGCGGTGTTGCATGGTTGCAGCGCAATGTCGATGTAACGTTGCTGCGACGTTACCGTGCAACATTGCACGGGGCGGACATAGAATTATTGCTGTATAGTTGCATCAATGTTGCGTAGCAATATTGCACGGCAACGATCCTGCAATATTTCTGCAACGTTACGGCAACGTTTGGCAACGTTTCCACAATGTTGATGCAACGTTGCGCTAGTATTGCGGCAACGTTCCTGCAACGTGACTGGAACTACCATTTAAACCTAAAATATTTCCGTTGTTTTTAATGATACGAGAAAATGTTTAAAGAAAAAAGTGTTTGCTTCAGGGAGACAATTATTCTGACGGAGACGATATTTTTCTCAAGGTTATATTTCCCGAAATTTCAAGATCATCGATGATTTTTTTAATAGGATGACGTATTTTCATTACTGTAACGTTATAGCTAATAAAAATACAAATTCAACCATGTATAATATGTTGTCATTTTTGTCTAGCAATCATTTTTTTCCTGTGACATTTTCTCGTATCATTAAAAACAACGGAGATATTTTAAGCTTAAATGTTAAGTGACGCACCCTGTATATTTTAATGTGTAGAATGTCACAGGGTGGAAGTTGTTGTACATACCTAGAGTAGCGGACAAAAAGTTACCACTTTTTCGAACCACCCTACGTCTATTACTTTTTAATATCAACTTAAAACTGCAGTATGTGCCTAATATACATATCCTGAAAGAGAATTAAAAGCTGTATAAAACCCAGTTACAGTTGAATTTATTTAACTAACAAACAAAAACCCTACATAAAATTAAACAAGACAACACATTTCCAAACCCAAAAAAAAGTTACCACATTTGAACATTAATAAAAATAATCTAATATTTTGTAGGGGCACCTTTTGCTTTTAGGACAACCTAAAAAGTTAATAAACGTGGTAATTTTTTTGTCGGCCCCAAAAATGTGTTACCCCGTTCAATGTCATATAACACTTTTGTTTGTCAGTTATAGAAATTCAACTTTAACTGAGTTTCATACAGCTTTAAATTTTTCATCAGAATATGCATATTAAATATACCACAGTCCCAAATGTATGCTAAAAAATAACAAAAATAGAACAAATCGAAAAAGTGGTACCTTTTTTGTCCGCTAGTCTAGTGTAACAAAACCCTAATGGAGTTTATCAAAATGAGCCTTCGTTTTTGAATAATTTGAGTTTAAAGTTTTGCACGGTACGAGTATAAGTGCGACGTTAGCATTCTTATTAATCAGTGGTTGTAGTTGTGGCGGTAAAGTGTTCACCTACAACGCTCCAGGTCGCCGGTTCGCGATCCCCTTTTGGGGGAAAAATTTTTCTATTAAGAAACCCCCACGGGTTTTTTGTACTTCTATGATTCTGCACATATTCAATATCGTCGTGTCCGTCACAGACACATATATAATATATTACTACCGTTATTTATATTTTTGGCCCTACTGCCCGAATCGTTGCAGGAGGCAGACATAGAAATATTGCTGCAACATTGCGGCAAGGTTGTGTGAAACATTGCAATCTTGCACTGCAACCATCCTGCAACTTTGCTGCAACGAGTGTGTGTTGTATGGGGTCATGGTAACAAATGTAGACAATGTTCTGTTACTGAATAGTGTGACTCGTTACTTGGTATGGCCGTTCCGAAGAATGTTGGTAAAATGCCCCGATTCAAAGAAGCAACGCATTACCTTTTGAACTTACAATTAGTTTGGACGTCTTCGCGACCCAAGACTTGTCACCATCCGCGCAAAACGCAAATATAATTTCATCTGCGTATAAGTTTTTATATAGGCCGCTAATTGTTTTAAATTATAGGTCCGATAGTAACGTCGCATAAATTGTGTTTGCCACCACCATCGCGATTTCTTTTATAAATATAAATTTAGGGTGCTGCGGCCACTTTTGAATCAATGTTTCCCACTTTGATAGTCTACAGCCACTGGAACGCGATGAAGTAAGATTGGGGAGTAATGGGTAACAGTAAGCAGATTCAAACCGATTCAGAAACTGGTTCTGCACTGAACCTCGTTACCACTAAATAAAGTATCGCGGTAACAGAGTGGGGTGCGGTAACAAATGTGGACCCGGCTTTACGTTGATGATTGCAAGGCCGAAAAGCCATGCGCAAGTTAAAGGTAAATTGAAAAATACAAGATTTTCTTTCTCCCGCACACTACCGATTACTCTGATGGATCGATTACTCGATTACGCTGATGATGCGAATTCTCGATGAGATTTTAGACGAGCCTTTTCTATCAAGAGGCAAAAATCTCAGCAAGAATTAAATGTAAATAATGAGAACAGTCGCGAGAGATGAGCTTTTTGAAAATATATCGTGAAACTTGTCTCTATGAGAGTCTAAATAGTTTCATGAAACTAACGACTCACCGTGTAAACGTAATAAATTACTAATATCATACAACACATTCACGAACTTACCAACAGCACGTGATATTTATCGTTGTTTCGTGAAACATTTATCTTGTGCGAATTTATTTTATGGTAAATAATATTTATATATGCGTATTGATAATTTAATTATATATACCGTATTGCATTGAATATTAGACGCTATTATTATGATTTGTTTGAAATCGTTTTGAGTAAACAATTAGTTTCACCGAATTTTCATGTCAATTACATTATTTTTTTGTTAGAAACATGAAAATTAAAAATGAGAGAAAAGGTATCAAAGGTATCAAAAGGTATCAAATATCCCACTTTGTGGGATATTGTATCTAAAAATTATTACAACACGAAGAACTCCGCGAGACAAAACTCTCACATGAGATGAGAGTTGATGAGAGACAACGTTAAAGGTGCTAATCCACGATCAGATTTTACATGCGACTTTTCTATGACGAGACAAAAATCTCAGCGACAACAAAATGTAAATAATGGAAATAAAAGAATTATAATAATGGAAATTAAAATCTCACGTGAGACTTAAATCTCATGAGATAATTATTTAATTATTTTATTATTTTTGAATTATTTTGTCATTTGTTTCATGAAACTAGACTTTCATGAGACAAGTTTCATGATATATTTTCAAAAATCTCATCTTTCCCGACTATTTCCATTATTTACATTTAGTTGTTGCTAAGATTTTTGTCTCATGATAGGTAGAAAAGTCCCATGTAAAATCTCATCGTGGATTCACACATTTTTAGTGGAAACACATCGTGAAATAATTGTTTCATGTGAGACACGATATTTTTGTCTCGTCGTGGATTCGCTCCTTAATACCATGCACATTTCAAAATATGAGGGAAGTAATGGTGAATACGACTTATTGTTCTGTTAAGACGAAAGAAGATTCACGTATTCCTAAAAATTCAAATTACTAACCTCGCAATACCAGTTCATAATACATAAGAAAGAATAATTTAAAATGTCAAACATTAAAATTGGTGCAGTATAAATTGAAATAGATATTTCTGTTGGTCCACATGAGAAAAGTAGAGTTTGTGGCATGTGTGGAGGTCTTCGCTAGGGAGTTCATAGGAGTCTGCCCTTATAGGACATTTTCGCGATTGCCGTGAATTAGCGTTCGCAATATGCACGAAATATTTTGGGAGGAGGTCGAGGTCGGGGGTAATTCTGAATGGGTGGCAAAACGTGGGAGGATCAGCGACGAAAGCTCCCCGGTGATGTTTGCTTTGGGTGCGTTGCCTTTCACACGAGCTTTTATGCGGCATGGCGTGCCGTGCTGTGCGTCATTATCGGACAACGAACGCAATAAAATGAGAGAACTGGTTCTCTCGTGTTATGTTCATTCGTCTGTACGATTGCCTGCTGGCATCGGTGGTTCCTCCCGTGGCAGACGAACTTCTCTCATTTTCCTCTTTGACGCATTCCCTCGGTTTTCGTCTTTTTATTCCTTGATTATTCGTGCTTTATCACCTCCCAGGCGTTTCTGATTTGTTCGTCGCGTAGACGAGACGTAAAACTTTTCAACGATCAGAAGTTACTCGAGGGGCACTATAAAAATCGTTTTGAAGGAAGCAAAGCTTGAAGGTTAGGGTAACTTCAATTTATAAAGAACGGTTTATTTGAAAATCTTAGGTAAGGGATATACGACGAGAAAATGAAAAATTTACAAGAAACTGTGTGTTGGAAATGATCCGTTTTCTTACAAAAAAAAATGTAAAAGTTGTATCTAATAAACACCGCTATCCAGGAGTGCAGATCAACATCTCCTTACGCGTTGTACCCGTATATATGGGGAGAGGGCAATTGTAGACAATCTGATTAATCAAAATATTCGTATTTTATTTTAATCAATGGTTCGTTCGTAACACATGAATTCTTTTGAACTTTTTACTCTCTTGTGATGTAGAAAACACGTTAAGAAAAATTGGACATTAAATTATCAGATGAAGATGAATATTGTAATAGGCTTTATTAACGAAACTCATCGATCCAAATGCGTAGATTGATACACGAAAACTGTGCCGTCTTTTTACATATACATATTCTGCTCCAAAAGGAAAACAATTTTTAAACTTTTTTCGTTACAATATCAAGGTTATGTTGCGTTTTTCAATTGGATTCATATGATTTTCTTTTACGTAACATTGTAGAGAATGTTAAGCAGAGACAGTATTTTTAAAATTATTGTTACTCATATTTTTGTTATACTTTTAAAATAAGTAAACTATTATTTATAATATACTTATTACAATAATGCCAGCCTCGGAAAATCGAGTTGGCTATTGCGATGTACACTTCACTCTTCAGTATTTGTCTCAATGAAGACGTTTTCAAACGGAGTGACAAATTCGCTTAGACTATAAATGTTTTATTTTTCTTGAGAGAACGATATAATTACAGAAAGGATATATCAAAACTTTTCATCATCTTGGTGAGTAAAATACTTTAAAGTGAAATAAATTTAATTATGTACGTCAAGATCAATATAACGTGTGTGATAACTTGCTAGATATATTCTGCTAAGATCATAAAGGAAATACAATTTATAGCAAAAAAATGTTGAAAAATACTTAAAAGATTATTACTGTAAATAAGTGTCGCTAGGAAGTTTGCATGTTAGACTTCTTGGATATTGTGTTATAATATTTATACTTGGTATAATATGATCAAACCAGGTATCTTCCAAGTAAGTTCACCCTGTGATTGCAATCGTACTCATTTTAATATCTCAATGACAACAACATATTTTTTGTTCATAAATAAAAATTAGACAACTTTCTTGCTACATTGGGGGACAACGGAAATCGTATTAAATACTGTGGAACAAATGAACTATAATGCTTGCAAAATCTTTCTTGAGCAAATGTTTACTAAAAACTTTTTACTAAGAGTCTCGTTCAGTATCTTTCGTGAGAGCTTGTATTCAAGGTTCCAAATTGAGATTAGAATGCTTTACAAAATTAATATCATATAGACTTAAATGTTGTTCCTTTTTAAAGTTGCAACCACAATACCGAACAAAATCGTAAATGCAACTTATTACCAATTTTTTCAGATTACACCAGCTCTAGAAAAAAACACATCGGCATTCGAATTATCAATCGTACCTACATACGAACTTGTTCAAGCAATTAACAACTTTCCATAAATATCAGTTACTCCAAAAGTGCTCAGGCGTTCACTGAAAACCGATCCATTTTTCTGTTACACATTTCTGGAGTATCGAGAAAAACTAGTGACGGTCATTTCGTTGCCTCCATTTTCCCCGGTTTCCTCATACAAGAATGCAGAACGTTTCGAATAATTCCTTTTTTAGCGACTGGACGTTACATGTTGGCTAGTGAAATGTTCGGTCACAGTCTCTGTCGTGAAATTCTCTGGTCGGCCTCTTCTTCCCGATCGGTCATCTCCATGACAATAATAGAGATATTTCTCGAGCTGTGGCCGGTGGATTCGAGCAACCGAAGGATCTTTTAGCCGCGGCGAATAGAAGCGAAGCAACATCCCAACGGGACCGGCAAGAATGGGAATTAGGTATTAGGCGTCTCGTGGCCATCGAAGAAACCCGGGGGACCCCGGTGAAACTTCCGCGGAAAGAATAAGAAAAAACGCTGAATGGGCTCGCCATGGTCGGTGCGCATACCTGGCCCCGAAGGGTCAGAAACGAGAGGAGTCTTCCTTTCTGAGCGTGGACCACGAATATCCGGGAAATTTCGTGAAGGAACGCACCACGCAATAGGCCTACACAGTATCTTTCACAGGGATCTGTGTAATGGATGTTGTTTCGTAGAGTCATCGCGGGTTTGTATTAATTTCCGAACGGCGTGTGTGTGGGTTTAGGAATCGACAAGGCTTAGGAATGCTGATTCCTGTTGGTAATGGAAGGTAAACGAGTTGCCTTAGCGAGATATCGGAATTCGTCTAATAAAGTACCTACTATCGCTACTTTTAGAGTAGTATTTCGTTCATTTTATTTTTTTTCTATCGAGTCTGAAGGCTACACCAATTTGTTTCTATTTCTCGTCTCACCAGAAAGTCGATGAAGTGAATAGCATTCAAACTCACCCTGTTTTCAAGCTAACACGGTAGTCTTCACATTTTCGAATCCATCCTGTGTGTTGTCCAAGATGTACGTATTGACAGAAACTCCTATTTGGAACGGATAACAGTTTCAGGATGAACGTGATCAGTGAGCAAGTCTGGGGGAATAGAGAAATAGAGACGATCTACGAATCACGTGGCGCAACATCAGCACCAGACGTCTTCATCTCGGGCGACTGCAACGATCCTCGATGGTCGGTCCCACTCGCTTGTCTTTTTCCTTCCCGTTCCTTTGCTTCTTTCTCGCCTTTTCTACGTCTCTCTCTTGGCTCGCACAACTCACGTCTGGGCAATCAGGTATGATTGGCTCGATCCACGCTTTCGCACTAACCACTTTATCAAAGCGTCCGTTCTAAATAAACCTGCATTTGATTACAGCCTGTGCCACCTTGTCGTTATCGTCCCTTATACCTTCTCCTTCCTTCGCACCTTCCGATCGAATCGTTTCACTTCACCGGCGAAGAATTATCTTGTCGTTTATCCGCCGCAACAGATCATTGGCTGGCTCGCAGCGTCTCTAGAGTTGTTCCCGAGTCACAAGAACAAACGGGTATTCTATCGATCAGGATCATTCAACTAGTGACTAAATGTATCTCGCAACTGTCCGCTACGTATTCGTGTAAAAACACCAAACTTGATTGTCAAGTTTTCTGACAGTTCGGTTATCATCCACCTTTTGCAAAGCGTTACAAGCTGTCGTCCCCTCAACGATCGTTTCGACCAATCTTCAGCTTGACAGATCCGCGCGTCTGACAGACATTCCGTTGCCCAGATCCTCCCACGAGCTTTATACCTCGGATACTTTCCTCAGATATCTCAGTACCGTGGAGTCGTTGATCCAACCGTACTCTACCGCGACTAGTGTGATTTTCACTCACGAATCACAATTTGAACAGGATCAAACACGGTCGCGCCTGCGACAGCGTGTCTCGCTGAACGTTCACGGCACGCTTCGACGACTGTCAAAGTTGAAATCCCTGATAAGCGGCGTGTTCAATGGTGCGGCGGCGATTCGGATGTGCGGTGGTATCCACCGCAGTAGCACTCGCGACGGGCAATTCCGGCGGCTGAGCCGATGTGCGTTGGACAACGACACCGCTGGATCGAAATAGTGTTCGTAGTGTTAGCTTGAAGCGCGTCGGAACACAACTGAAGCGGTAGGACCACCCAGTTGGTCGAGGGCCCCTGCCCCGTCCGGATACAGTTCCTTGACTATACTGTGCAAGCTCTCCCACTACCGTCCTCTGGCTTCTCTCCGCAACGCTATACTCCCTGATTGAGCTGGACTCTAGCAGGTGCCTCAATGTCTTACTCCGGGGATGGAAGATTGGTTTGGCAAGGGAGAAAGGAAGGGAAGCAGTCGGGCCGAGGGCAAATGGAGGAATCAAGGAAAGGAAGGAAGGAAGGAAGCGAGGAAGCAAGGAAGAAAGGAAGGAAGGAAGGCTAGCGGACTACCTCCGAGGATGACGTCTGCCGGCTGATTGGGGGAGGGATGTTCGGTGAACGCGATGATGGAGTTCTCTCAAGCTATGGTGATTTATGCTTGCATACAGTTGAGACTGTGAGTGCTATTTATGAGGTTGATGAAATTTGTGAATTGACCTGTTCTGAACCTTGTTGTGCTCTAACTGAAACTGCTTTCTTTTTTGTGGATTTTATGGCAGGTGCTTTTGGTATTTCTGTTATGTAGGTATGTATCGTTTTAAGGGAGCTTCTATTTTTTGATTCAGGGTAATATTCAGTTAGCCAATCTTTATAAGTCTTCATTTTGAGAACTGTTCATGTTTGTTAAACGCAATGCAGCTTATACAATCAAAATGTTTTAGCAGTGAATTAAGATTATACTTGCTTTCAGTTACGAAGCATGTAAGTGATTCCAACTTTTTAACATTTGCCATCAAATTATTTAGCCATCCTTTTCCAGAAAGAAAATTCACTAGTTACTACGCTTGCAGTTTTACTTGATGTACAAAAATGAACTTCTTACTCTTAATCACTACACTTTTATAACCTGATAAATCATGCTGTAATCACTTACGCGATCACTGCAAATCAAAAATTCATTAAATTTTGAAAATGATAAAAATATGTAAGCATCTTCTTCATCATGCTTTGTTTAGACTTCGCTGGCTTTCCATCTGCAACATTTCCACACGGAAAGCACCACAGAACGGCACGAAGTTTAAGCAGTCCTTAAAATCTTCAAGAATGCAAGCAAACGTAATTATCACGAGCATTTTATTTACCGCGCGGCCCGCGCTATGCTGATTTATGCTCGCATGGAACTCGACGCATCCACCGTAAAATAAGGTCGCCATGAGTGGCTGTTTCACGTTCTTCGTACTCAGGTACTCATATTAATCATCACATACGACAGATTAACTCATAAAACGCCACGTTACATGAAAGTGGACGACACCTGCGTTCTTCAGATAGTTTCATCAATTAAGGAGAGATCACACAAAGCAGAAAAATACAGAGACCAATCAAAATTTGGCATTATTCAACAATGTAATATTAGTACAAATAAAACAGAAGATGCAAGACGAAATTGTTGAAAGTTTCATTGAAAGGAAGTGAATTTCACTTAATGGTAAATTTGTTAAATAAAGTATCAGGCTGGGAAACATTGCTATCCACAAAGTTTGGAATCATCTATCATTTTATAATGTATGATTTTTTAACGGTTTAACGGTTTATCAATGAAACCGTTATCAGCTATTTTACTGCATACCTTGGCACTGATTATTTTTTACCTGATATCTCCTCGTTACTGTGCTTGAAGAAACTTTGGTAATTGTTTGTTGAATTTTTAGTTTCATTGTCCAATTTTTCTATTGAGAACATTCAACAATACTTCGGCAGGACTAAACTTCGATATCTTATTGTCTATATCGTCCTTATTTTGTCGTAAAAATACCTACAAACTTCACCGAGGATTAGGACTACTAAAACATTTCGCTTCGAGTGGAACGTAATTTCCCATAAAATGAAATATGTGACAGTGATTGTGTTTGTGGAGAATAGTTCATATGTGTACAATAGTCTGGCTTTGATTCCCTCGATCATCAAGCGTTAGATAGACACCGGACAGGCATTAGAAAGGGGGATGGTAGAAAATTATCATTTTGGACACTACTTGCCAAATAAAACATTGGACAAAAGGTGACAATGATTAAACTGGCGTAAGTGTTACGACTCATTTTGATATTATTGACATAATCATCCGTATTCAAAATATGCAGGTAAATCATTCGAAAATATACATCTTATCTAAAGAGTTCAATTACTATAAATTATATTCTTTGAAAAGCAGAATTAGTATGGAATAGGTGTAGTTGAAATGTGTACAAACTAAACGACCCACTTAAGTAAAAAGTGCAATAAAATAAAATATTAAAAAAAACTATATTCCTTATAATCCATAATATTTTATGTAGGTACGTATGGGTGGATAAAAGTAAACTAGGACTAGAATCACTTACTGGTCACGTATGAAGATACAACGTCCTAAATAACAACAATCTCGTGATATGTACAATCTCGTGATATGTACTTCTGTTCTGCTCGATTATAATCTTTGACTGATTTTCTTGTAGATTTTCTCTATAATCACTTTAATGATGGATCACGACGTGGACGCGTTTTATGCAGCATTTCCATCACACTTTAGATAAATGATTATGCTTCTCAGAATTTTTCTTTTCCAAGTGGTATCCAAAGTGGTCATTTCCTACCACCTTCCTTTCACGAAGGAAAGGAAAAATGTCCAGCAATTAACCGGACGAATCGTGATCGGATCTTATCACTGGCGGGGCGATCAGCTCAAGCGATCTCATTCCCCTGTGAAGATAACAGAAGGCCTCACGGGTGTCGAGGATTTAGGGGCTGTCATTAAGGCGCCTTAAGCTGATGTCTCCGTTAATGGAGGTCGTTTAATTTGCATCGAACTTATCATGACCAGGCGTGTCCAGATTAAAACAGACGTGGAAAAATCGCTGCGTCACGTCTTTCTCGCCCACCGACTCTTCACGCATTTAATTAACGCGCCTCGCAATTAACGTTGCATCCTAAATCGCGCGTTGAAAATTACGCTACCACGGCGTGCACGCGAATTTATATCGTTTGAATCGATAAAACTGCTTTCGGCAGTATCCAGAGGCTTAACCGAGAAATTACTTGGTGGCCTCGTTTAATTGCATTTTGTCGAGGGCGCGTGAATTTTTTTCCTGCCCTTGGAAGGTTCAGGGCAAGATAAGACTTCACGGGTTTCACTGGATGCTTGAATATCACATCACGTATACGTTTGTTTTGTTCGTCCTTTGAAGCCGAAAGCACTAATATTCGCCAGGTATTTAGCGAAGAACTGGATTTTTTTATTATTGGGACTAAACTCTTTACAAAATGACATAATGAACCATATAGGCTTTGTTGAATTGGTCATTATTAAGTAGACGATTACGAATACAAGAAAATGATAGTTATCTGGGTGGTAATAAACTCTCTGTAATTTTGCGTCCTTTGCACTTTCCTAAATGCGGTATTGTGCAATTACAAATTCTATTATCCTGTTTGACATTCCAGTGACCAGCGAAATGTAACGAGGGTGTTACCTACGTCGTGTTTAGATGGAAGAGATATAATTATTTGTGCTTATCGTTGTCTGACGGACGAATCAGTTGAAGTAGAAATTTTCTTATGTTCTGAATTACGTATCGAGGAACACGGTAGAAGCTAATTATTATGGTAGGGGACGTTCCTCGCAGACGAGGAAACCTAAAAGGAACAAGAAAGTCGTTAAGCAGAGGTTCAGATTCTACCCTTCTTTTTTAAAGTTATTACTATGCATGCGAATTCGTCAGCATGAGAAATCATAAAGAAATTGTGCAACAATTTGCACAGAATATCCATTTGCAATTAATTAAGATGCAATCAATTAAGAGCGCTCCTTTCTGACGAGAAGGTTAACGGCTAACAACCGGAACGAATAAACGTATCGCTATAAAAAGAGTTGCTTCGGCAACATTGTAACACATTGAATTCCCGCACTCGATAAATAATTCAATTAAATGTGCCCCCCCTCACACGAAAGTAGTAATCAGGTACAGAATTTCTGCCAGCAGTTTACGCGTGTAAAAAATTTTGCGCTTCTAATTACCCTCAGCGTGCAACGAAAATTCTTTCAACAAATTAAAAGTACTGTAAGTAATTTATTAATTATATTATTTAATTACCAACACGAAACATTGAAGAAGATTTACCGATAACATACCTTCTACCTATATAAATTCTTCAAGATTAGTGTCAAACATTACTGTAGTAATCTGAAAACATGGTGGCCCATTGTGCTTGATTTATAAATAGCGTTTTACCATGCAAGATTTTCTATCATTCAAGCATTTTTTCCGAATGATTAATGCCACGTGTTACTATCCACCATTTAGATGAAGTGTATGTACACGAGGCACATCCAACCGCCCAAGCATGGAAACGTCTGAAAATGATCGCGAAAGAAAAGCTGAGACACAGCTTTATAGACGGCGCACAATCTCTCGCTTCGATGGTCAGCCAAGCAGGCAACGTATCCCAGTTCTCCCATAGGCAGCAAATTGCTCTCACAGCAACTCAATATTTCTCGGAGTCAAGTATCTGTCTTGAAGTGCCACACGCGAACCCATCAAAAACCGACATAAAAAGCGGGTCCACGGCACGGTTCCCAATGGTAAATCACGCCACACTCGCCTGGGCCACGTAGAACGGGGACGTTTAGTCGCGGTCATCGGACGTGGAGGGGGGTGCTTTTCCACAATCTCGATCGGCCATGTGCAATTTCGTGCGCGACTTACGTGCATGAGCGCGAGATTTAAGTATATACCTGCTTACGACGGGGGTAATTCCACGTCGTCGTACCGCCATAAAGCCACGGCGTGCAGAGTTCACGGTTATGGGGTCTGTACCTCTCCTCTCTCCCTTTTCCCAACACACGCGAGCTTGGTCTTCTTTCCGCGCCACGTTTCGCCTCCATTCCACCCGTGTCCCGTCGTTTTCGTTCTTCCTCTCGCGATGCAGAACTTACGGGGCTTTATGGCCAGAGTCATGGGATCGTGGACTGGCGGGATCCCATGATCGATGGGGCTTTAGCTTAACCCCTCTAGACTGGACCGTACCCGTACCTGTGTGCCTGCCTCCGGCACGCGGTTGCACACCGCACCTCTCCCCGTTTACTTCGTCGATTTCTCTTCGCGTCTACTCTTTGGCCCTTTATGTTTCCACCGTGTATTTCTTTCTGGGATCTTCAAGTCTTTTCGAGAATGTCGCTTCACGCTCGGTGGACGCATTATCTGGGGCGACTTTCGGGTGTTCAAACGGGTATCAGCATGAGCGCGCGGAGTTGACGGGGGATCGTTGTTATTTATGCGGCCACGTTGGTGCACCTGAGCTTGAGATATTCGCGATTAGCTGGGCGCAGCCACTGAGAATGGAGCGGGGGTTGATGGCGTTGGGCAAGTGCTTGGGGAAGAAAGGATAACAGGTTGAAGTCAAAATTGTTCAAATAGTGGTATAAGACGATGTTTCGTTATGCTGCATTTTGTAGGAAGTTGCGTGGTATTGATTATACGATAACTTGATTTATTTCTTTTATACTTTTCAGTTTTATTCTACTGTAGCAGACGCAGCTCTGTTACTCTCTGTTAGAGATTGCGATACTTTATTGTATTTGGCGCCAAACTCCAAAGCGTCTGAGCGGTAGGTGGCGCGCAAGAAGAAGAAGAAGTCTGTAAGCCTAAGCGTCACGGTAACAACGCCCTGCGTCTCGTGATAAAGCCGCATTCACTTTAAGGCAGAGTTAAACATGTGCAACAGCGCGCATTGCGCGCCGAACACTTAAAATTTCCTACGGTACGAGGTCCTACGTGCGCGCCGAACCATAAAAATCGACCCTTGTTCGAATGATGTTCTGTAGCGCGCATTGCACATGTTTAACCGTGCCTTTACGAGAATAAAGTTGATTAATTTTACGATTCAACAAGCCACATGGTTTACGTCGTTTACAAGAATAAAGCTTATTAACTTTTCATTTCAACACTCTCTTCTAATTGCCAGCTATTCTACGAAAGAATCATTTGGATGTTGCCACTTTTCAGGAAACAGAGGGATGGAAGCAAGAATAATGGTAACAATTTAGATACAGTGAAGCATAGTGTTTCATGATTAATTCCCACCCGATACTGACGCGATGATGAACTTTAGTTCGTGTGATAAAAAGAAAAGTTACTTTCGTACTATGGGAACAATAACTAAAGTTCTTGTCGAATTGACATTACCATCGATACCCATATCAATTAAAGCAAACAAGAAAATGATTTGCTCGGGTCCTGTTCCATTCTGCCAGAATCGATCGTGAGAACGAAATGATCTATCTAATTTTAAACGAAAAATCACGAAACACAATAATGATAAGATTTCTACAGATGCAATTACACGAATGCTAAACTTACACATGTTGCCGATTTTTCAAATTGTCGAACTATTCATTGATTCATAAAAACCTTCGCAAAAAGTATCTTGAAAACAGAAATGCAGATACAATGGTACAGTTTTATCGCGATAAATATGCAACAAGATTGAATTTCTATGCTCACGTGCGTTAATAAATCGAAATCATGAAATCGCGCACACATAACAGCCACAGATAAATTGTTATAAGAGGTCACTCTACTTTGACCGGCCCAAAAATGAAGCTATATTTAAAGGTTTTTTTTCTAAATAAATACAGCATATAATGAAATAAATCTTTTTGGAATTTATTAAGCTAATCTTATATTATACAAAAAAAATTATAAAAATAATTTTTTAAGTTGTTGCAAATGTTTTTTTATAGCGTCAAAGTGACACCTACAAAAAAGAGTTATGTTCGTGGCGCAGGTGATTTCCCGGCTCAGGCTTATCTAAAACAAAATTTTTGAAAAGATTCTTAATCTGTATAAGTGTCGCTACCGCCCGTAGTTCAATTAACAATTTTTATTGAGAAATAACAAAATAGCGCCAGCTTGAAAGAAAAACTTTCCCAAAAGGGCGTTTTCTCGAATGTTCCCCGAGAAAAATCTCGGTTATTTTTCGACAAAAATTGTTAATTGAGCTACTGGCGATAGCGACACTCGCACAGATTAAGCATCTTTTCAAATTTTTTGTTTTGGAGAAGCCTGAGCCAGGAAATCACCTGCGCCACGAACATACCACTTTTTTGTAGGCGTTACATCGACGCTATAAAAAACATTGGCGACAAATTAAAAAAATCTTTTTAAATTTTTATGTATAATGTAAGAGTAGCTAAATAAATGTCCAAAACTTCATTTCTCGGCCGATCAAAGTAGAGTGACCCCTTAAACTTCCCAATTTACCTTCATTCTTTACTCATTCGATAATTGGCTATAATTGCCACAAAATCATAAAAATCGATGTGGCAGCGACAAAGTCCGGACTCGACGTGAGATAACTAAACACCCTTGTCACCAGTCCGCAACCATAACTAAAACTTCGTAGAATCCTCCCTAGCAACAGTAGCAACAATGCCCTGTCCTATTCCACGAATAAAGACCGAACTTTCGTCCAGCTTCCATCCCCCTCTTATCGTCCCGAGTGAAAAAACCATCCCCGGTACGAATGCGCCGCTTCTCGCGGCCTCGCCAATGCCTTAATTAAAAAACAGCGAAACCATTGGCGGGCCCAACGAGAGAAGTCATCATTGCGAGGCAATCGTTCGAACTAATTGTACGATTTCGATATGATTCTATGGCCGGCGCAGGCCGCGAGGCGCACGGCCGATTTCTTGCCCCGCCATGGATGTATGCCAGTGTGTGTGCGTGTGCGCGTGTGTGCGCGCGCGTGCATCCCCTAATAATATGTGGACGGAAAGATCGTGATGGGATCGAAGGGATTATTACGGTCCACGAGGAGGCACAAGCAGAGGGGAGGGCTTGGATCGAGATAAAAGCAGGAAGAAACCGCAGGAAAGATGGAACGAGAAAGCTAAGAGCGCGTGAGCGAGGGCAACGAGGACAGAGGGAAGAACAGGGTAGGGAGGGACGGAGCGAGAGATTTGAGAGTAAAAGAGGCAGATAGGCGGGTACGAAGCCCAGAGAGGATAATTGAGTTATTACTGCAATTGTAGACCACCTTGGAGGCCTCGGAACGACCATAACAGGTTCTGAAAATCGCATTCGTATCTGCCTACGATTCTCCGGCTCTTTAGCGATAAAGGATTATCGTAGGGTTGTACGCAACGGCGATTACGTCTGCGGAGAGACGACGGACTGCGGACTGTGGATGCTAGCCACCGTACAATGTCCTAAGAGCTCCTTCACACGACGCGACGATACGTGTATCGCAATTCACGTATTCGATACGTGTTCGACAACATGCGATACAGTATCCGACTAATTTCGTAGCTAGGTGTCGATAATTATTTCCTTAAGTAGTTAATAATATCTTCTTATCTGCAAAACACACACTGCAAAAATAATGTAGCGTTCTTTGGGAAGGAACTATCATATTCCTCACCTTAGCAGACTTCTCTTAACTGGTTCATGCGGAATTGATCCAAGTATACCAGTTCATATATCGATATTGATGCCAAAACAAATCCAGGAGTTAAAAGGCGTTTCTCTAATTTCGTGGGTTTACTTTGGGAAATATATAATTGCATAGACGTGATAACCAAAGTAGAATATTGAAGACTAAGAATAATCGATCAGTAAATGAAAGTTACTTCGTTGCTGTATGAAGGAAGATCTGTTTCTGGGTACTTGGGCTACTGACTTTTTGTGCTGATAAAAGCAAACCTTTTGCTATTGAAAGAACTGTACAACTGTCTTTCTAAGAATTCTAGGTAAACATATCAGACATTAAATTGCCATTGGGCTTAGCTAACTGTTCTATAACACCAAGTTGTTCAATAATTTTAAAGATCCTTTTGAATTTTACAGTGTAAAATAGTTTCAGGCAAAGAAAGTAGCCATTACAAAAGGGGTAGGTCTGGCCCCGGGTGTTAAACTAATTATCGTAGGATTAGGAAATTCCTAATTATAGTTTTCCTCGCCGTACTCACTCTCTGCGCCTAGAAATACTACCTTACTGCTGGTTGAAGGGTGGAAACACGGGGTACTCACCTGAAACAGAAAACGAAAGAGTGATTAGTTGAGGTCACAGTGGATGAGAAGTTGTAAAAAGATGAGAAGATGAAGACGATATTGTTCATCATCGGAGAAAGCGGAAACGCTTGTTCCCAAATGATTATACACCGACATCAGTGGGTCTTGGCACGTTACAATAAGACTCAACGTCATTCATCGTAATATCTTTCGTAAATACCCTTCGAAGCCTGCCACAGACGGTGGTCGAACTGTTATATAAATTTTCGAACAGCCGATCCTTGAAAATTGGCTTCTTCCGTGAAACGCGCGCATCTCCAAACTCTTCTACTTTCGTACAAAGAACACCTGACGCTACATATTGCGCAACTGTTCGCAAAGCCCGTACAACTTCATAAATTTTTTATTAAATAACGGATAAAATAATGTCGCATGCGTTGCGTGCGAGGGTGATTGCACGTGTCGCATGCGAAAAAAGGATGTGACGATCATGCCAGTTTCCCGTTGCCAAAAAATTGTCTCAGTGGAATCCCACCTCAATAAACCACGAATGTTTACCTACATAGTCAGAAGCATTATTTTAACCATCAGGTTCATGTCTGTCATCATCTATCAAACTTATATTTGCATAGGTAAGCTGAGCGAGTTGTAGAACACTTAGGTGGATTCAAAAAGAGGAATCGGAGAGAAAGAAATCCTAGAATATGTTTCATTGCCAACTATCAAATTCGATTTCGTCGCTACCCGCCTCCATTGACTGTGGCCGGCGCACGAAAACGACAAAGCGTTTTTTACACGGACACGCGTGAGCTGAGCATATGAGAATCAGTGAGGCTGTCAACTTTCATCTATTTAGCTAGATCGTTCGCGCGGCGTAAATACCCATAGGCATTCAATTCTGAAGACACCTTTAGATGCGACACCTCGAACAGAAGTAGTGAAGACTGAAGGAGGGCCTGACGACTCAATAGAGGTCTTTTCGATACCGCCTGCTTCCACACTTCTTTCTTTAGGCATGCGCGTGGAAGTGTACGACTCACTGTGCTTACCTATAAATGAATCGAGTACTTTTGACATGTCCAGCGGCTCGATTTTACCAAAGCTTTTCCCGTTGTTAATAGTTATTTTTTCGATGCTTAATCTTTCACCGGTTATACTGCGAACCTATAGTTTTTTAGCAGAAAATGATGGAGTAGCGCAGTAACCCACCGGTGGGTTATGCCGGGCTATTTTGGCGTTTTCGCCGTTTATGCCTAGGTGACAGATGGGCCACTGTCATTATCTTATTTCTGTTGTTCCTGGTTTTTTTCTTTTATATTTATTTTCCTCCTATGTTGTTCTTCTCTTTTCAGCACATCAAAGTGTAGAATTATTTGTCGTGGCTTTCAGGGGCGAATCTGCACCTCTGAATCGGTGGATATTTGTATATTGACATATTAATGTTAAAATCTTTGTTACATCAACGTATTCAGCGCGTTGTAAGGCAAAAAAGTTCAAAAGAAACCATATGTCGCAAACGTATCATTTGGCCAAGAAAAATTGTTAGAGATATCGCAACGATTCGATTGTGTAGAGTTACACGTAGGAGCATGGGCCTACCACAACTCTGCTGCTTGGTAGTATCTAACTACCCAAATGGTGGGATCTGGCACAGGGACGACAGAAGGCCGAGCAAGGTGCTTTGACCTAACTAGGCCTGAATGCTACACGCTGCTTATTGAATTAAATAACTAAAAGTGTTGTAAGTAACATTTATCACCAGTAAAATTGTGTTTATTAACCAACACGCATTGAAAAGTGTCCTGTAATATGAAACATAAAATCTCATCAAACGATTCGTTCATATGGACAACTAGAGTAGATCAAATATGTCAGTATTAAAACTACTATCATGGCAAAATACTATCGACTTCTGACACGATCTTAAGATAAATTTCCACTGCGCGTACCTCGGGATTTTCGCGCCATAGGGTAAAGAACCCAATTACTGACACTTTAAGCGTTGATGCTGACATTATCTTATAGTTTTGTACTTATAGATTAAAAGTATATGTTATTCTTGTTATTTATTATTGTTGAATATGTTTACTTGATGAATAAAATTTGGTGGATCTTTAAACTTCGATTTTTATGAATAAATTCATCATGTTCAAAAATATATTTCGGGATCTGTTACTGACACCCTTCAAATGTATTTGACTGAGTTACTGACACCCCAATTACTGCCAGCTACCCTAATACTGTTTATCTCATTTTAAGGTTATGTCGTCTCATGTACATGAGCAACTACTGCTATGACAGTAATACCAAAATGCTTGAAACGCTTGCACCAATCACTGTCACCCAATTAATAAGTAAAAAGACTTGATGAATCGTTGAATTCGGATCTTTATTACTTTCTATGATGCTTATATTATTTAAAACATTATATTTTGTTATGTTAATAGCTTAAATATTACAATTACAGCATTTGCTTTAACGCCTTGTTTTCTCTTTCGCTAGTACGGAAGTCATCGTTTTCACTCACTTAATATCCGCTCAAAATTTTTTATCGTTTTACCAAAATTATCGAAGAAAAAATGAAGTGCTGTCTTTTCTATCGTATAAATAACAGTTTCAATTGTATGCTAAATTTTTTGTATGCATCATTTCACAAGATTTATTCGTTATTTTACGTAAAACAGCTGAGGGTGACAGTAATCGTGTAGGTGGCAGTAATTGGGTCCTTTACCCTATTGGCCGGCCACGCGCCGTGAGAATTCACCTTTATTCGTTCGCGATTGCCACCGTAGTTTTCTAGTTCCCTGGTACCGAACACTTTGCCTCATTCCGTTATCAAATCCCCCGGGGCGCGAGATAGAGCCACCAGACTGTGATAGGGACAACATAATTCCATGTTGCGGAACGGTAACGGGACACGTCCCGGTAGCGTAAAAGGAAAGCGGCAATAGGAATTAATGTGCGGTGCTGGATGAAAGTTGACGGAGTGTCCTTGGTGTCGAAAACGTCAAAACGGGCTTGGGGCCGAGGTTTTAATCAAGAATTTCTTCGGAGGGCTGCTCTGTAGCCTTAGCGAACACCGGTGACTCGGGAACGCCGCGCCGTGCCGCTCTGCGGTACGGAGGCCAAACGCTTCTGAGAAATGGACGAGGTCGCCACCTTAGCTGCGGGCTAAACGAGTTTCGAGCAAATTAAGTCGTTATTTCAGCAGATGGCCAGTTTTCGGAGATCCAGCACGTAATCGTCGACTACTGACTCTCAATGTACGTGTAACGAGCGTCAACGTTCGCATCTGTCTGGGTAGCTGTTGGCGATCGTGAATGGGGGTTAAGCAGGACTCGTCGCCTGGATTTTTGGCAATTAGAGGCAGGCGATTTTTGGAAGAACCTGATTGTTGTTGTTTAGGAAAAGAAACTTAGCCAATTTTAGTAGACAGCACGGAATAGCAGAATTAAGAGTTATCGATACGTACTGTTAAATTCAATAAAATTCGAAGTATGTTAGATAGGAAGTTGGCTTGTCTAATCGATGGCGCCAAATACTATTTTCAAAGAAATGTTTATAAAACGTAGTAAGATCCCGTGAATAAGTCTAATCGATGGCGCCAAATACTATTTTCAAAGAAATGTTTATAAAACGTAGTAAGAACCGTGAATAAGTCTAATCGATGGCGCCAAATACTATTTTCAAAGAAATGTTTATAAAACGTAGTATGTAAGAACCCGTGAAATTGGAAGTAACTACTTTGGTAATTAGATATAAATGATTTTTAAAAACATTATCTAACTAGAGCAAAGCTAACGAACTCATTTCATCCTAAAATGATTGCTTTCTGGATCTACAGCAAATATTCATCAGCTTGCGAATAAAAGACGGAAAAAATTTAAGCAATTCTAGTAAAAAGCCGCGGCAAAAAAATTAATTATCCCCAGAAAAAGCCAGGTATATTTAGACCCTCCATTCATATTAAATTCCATACAAGTACTACCACATTATTAACGAGATCCAACCCTGTCAACGATTCACCACCTAGTCAATATTATTTCTTTGGTAAACAAAATTAATTATCGTTTAATTTATTTAATTTATTATCGCAAAATTAATTATCGACGCATAACTGCGTCCAGCAAATATCTCGTAAAATGACCGCAACTCTCTTGAAATAGTTACAACTCAGGCCATTCAAAACCGAGCAGTTTGTCTCACAAGGGGAGTGCAAGAGATTTGGTTTACCTCTTTGGTTCAAATTTTGCAAATATTTAGTATACAACATATGTACATGGCAATGTACTAAGCGCATAGGACACATTAATCAAAATTGCTCGAGAAATTGACGTAAAAATGAAACTATAATGAAGTCAAATCCTGAATATCTCTTGTTCAAGTCAGCTGATAGATATTCAGTTTTCTAAACGTACCTATCCTTATTACTTATAGGGTAAAGGCACCAGTAGTTGACCATGTATCAGTAGTTGACCACTTTTCAGAAAAACATCTTTTGAACAAAATGCAGTTAGATACATGGTCAACTACTGGTGCCTTTACACTACATCTATTCCAATTTTTACTTATTAGTTCTACGATTACTTACTTAGATCCATATAGATATTCATATACATACAGGATTTAGAAAAGACAACACACACGTCGAATTGGATTTTTACAAAAAATGTTGGGTACTGCGTCCTACGCGTTTGATACATTACTATGCATAGTATGCGTTACCCACATGCAAAATTTAAGCGAATTTAGCGACCTGGACCTCGTGCACACCCCTTATCAGTCTTGTACTCCGCCAGGACGGCCGTGTTTGTCCTCTTGTTTTCTTGCCCGCGCAGATCGAGGCGTTGAGGATAAATCGCCTTAGTAAGAGTATTAAGGACAGCCGTGAATTCGTTCCTGCACACGCATACACCCCTCCGTCCTTCCTCCAACTTCCATTTCGCTCTAGTCTTAGTCTTCGGCCGGTTTTAGCCACGAATAACGTCCATGTTCGCTTGTGCGTGCTTCTAATCCTGAAAACCTACACCCCATGCAAATTGCGAAAGCGCCTCAGATCGTAATCTCGCTGGGGCCTAGGAAAGGGGTGGTTCTCGCGCCAAGTAAAGCCGGGCTCGTGACTTCACTAGCGACATCCTCTCGAGACGAGGACAAAGTCTGTCAAGTTTCGCTTTTGGACGTTTTAATTACTTGGAGTACGCCTTATATGGTGGATTAATAAACTTTGGAGCTGTAGATCTTTTATGAGCGTTTGCAATGTTCCCTGGGCTGTAAGGGTTTCACAATATTTTGTGATTTTCATTTAGAATGTCATGGGAACCGCCATGAAACGTTCAAATGTTTTTTTGTATGACGCTCAGAAGATCGAGTGGATTAATTGAATTTAGATAACTACAGGTCCATAGCCTTTCGTTATTGTTTCATTCGACAACTTTGCGGCTTTCAGGCTGCGGAGAAACATGGCACACGAAAAACGTGGAAGCCCTTAAAACGTTGCAAGATGTTCAATATATTCGGCAGCATTCGTGTTCTGTGGCAGTTGGAATCCTCTTCATCCCATCACTACCCCAACTGCCTCCGGCGATGAATTCATAATTGAGGCGTTAAATCTCGAACAAGCCGTCTTGGCTCCTTCGTGAAGATCTGTCCGTGGAAGGAAGAGCACGCAGAACGTTGTCGAAAATCAAAATCCTGTTGCAATTGCCTGTACCTCCGACGTCTCTTAAAATTTCACATTCCAAGTATTTTCTTCGTCCATGTGCGACGAAATGTTTCGAGTCACGCGAATTTTCTCAATCAAATTCTCGACAATTCATATTCATTCCGCGATCCTCGTTTCGTTTTCTTACACAGAAACTTTTAAACAATTCGTATTACATTTTATTAAATACGCATTCATTGTAATTTTTTAAATTGGAATAAGTAAAATGTTAGACTATATCTGGAACAGTTATAAAATAAGTAACCGAATGTACGATAACGCAAACAGGAAAGGTATGGCTCTGCTACATGTAGACTCCTATATTCGGTCGGCGAGACACTACCAGATGTTTTATTTCATTCTTGAAACCCTGCTAACTTTGATATCAAATGTGAACGGCTCAGAAGAATATATTGAATTTGTCGTCGGCTCAACTCCAAATGAAAGCAAAACACATTCATATAGTAACTAGAGCTCTTACTTTTGACCCGTCGGGTACCCGGGTAGCCGGAAATTACCCGAAACAACTTCAAGCCATTGAATGTAGTATTGTCTGTGGTATAGTCTGATGTTAGCCAAATATGATTGAACAATACCACATTCAATGGCTTGAAGTTGTTTCGGGTAATTTTCGGCTACCCGGGTACCCGACGGGTCAAAAGTAAGAGCTCTAATAGTAACCTATACATAGTTTGTACTAGGCATATCTTATTTGCGAGACACTATCGGTACCTTCGTTTTGGTTGCCTCATTCCTAAAAAGTGTTTTCAATGCCTGCAGAAAGTGGTCCAAAAAAGAGACGAAATTCAGAATCAGCTTATATCCCCCATCCCTCTACAAGCCCCTGTCCGTGCAAAGCACTGGCGGCCGTTCAAGCTGCGACTTAAACACAAGGGCCAAAGAGGTGTCCATTGTCTTATTCCGCATTCATAAGACAGGCCGGCATGTGGCAGAATATTTTGGAGCTTCTTATAGAGTGCGTCAAGACATGATCAGGATCGTTATTCTAAAGTCATATGTACATTGCGCCATCTGTTGGTGCTGTACCTATATTGTTTGAAACTTATATCTCTCCTCTATAAACAAATGGAGTTTGAACCAGAAATAATGACACATTGTTTTGTTATGATGTTTGGCGTCACAGTCTAAAAAATTCGGTGTTGCAAAAACACCATGAAGCAAAGAGTTGTTATTACATTTCATGCAAAACTTGGCACAACCGCTACAGAAAAGTAAGAAACGTGGTAACAAGTTTATGGTGATGAGTGTTTATCAAGAATGCGTGTTTTTTATTGGAATAAACAATTTCGGGAGAGCCGGGAATTAGTTGAAGAGGAAGATGAGTTGTTGGCTCAAACGCCTAAAATGTTAAAAAATGATAACAAAATGGATAATAAATAATAATAATGATAAATGATCCGTATGCGACCAGTAGACACTGGGTAGCCACCGCTCCATAATTGTGGGCGAGTTTTTAATACGAAAACAAGTCACCGTGTTCAATCACCCGTCGTATTTTTCAGATTTCGCTCCATGCGACTTCTTTCCGTTCCCGAAACTCTTTTGATTTGGCGTCTTTGCCACTGAAACGATGTAGATCCCATTCAAAAGACCGTGTCGCGTACTCTAGAGGCTCTCTCATTCTTTTAAATCATTTTTGAACCGTTGCCAACAGTGTATGGACAGATAAAGATAGATGAATATTTAGAAAATTTTCAGTTGTTTTAGATTTATCGCTGTAGCCCCGGCCATATCTTGACGCACTGTGTAGCGCGTATAAGTACGTCCCCCGATCGGCGTACAGATTCAAGCCGCGTTTCCACGTCACGTACGTACACACCCGTGCCTGCGTTCTATATACATGTATACATATATGTTCAAGAGGTTTACAAGCTACATAATAGACGCGCAGGAGCAAACGAAAGGAAAGTGCCAAGGATCGCGATGTCGACGCGAGCAGGAGTAAGAAACCGAAAGAGAGGAAACGGACACGCAGAAGCGAGACCAGAGGAGTATACAGAGAAGGGCATGTAACGGGAGGATACGGAGATATATAAAGGTACGATATATCGAGGTATACAACAGGCCTAGTAAGTTACACCTTCTGCCCTTATCTGTGAAGATCGGTTCAGGTACTCGGATACCCGGCCTTCTTCAGCCTCCTTTTCGCTCCCTTCCTTCTCTTATCTCCGTCCTCCGACCCCGCTGCCCCCCTTCCCCTCACTGAATAACTTTACTACCGGTTTCGTGCTGCCTCGCGCCAGCTACTAAACTTTCGGGATAACGCGCGCCTCCTACGCCTCCTGCTCCTCGCCGCTCTTCCCCTTGCTTTTTCATCCTCTGGGATACGCTTGAATCTCGTCCACCTACCGGCCATCGGCGTACTCGTGCTTGGAGAAAAGTGTGTTACGGGAAAATAGTAGGTCATCAGCGAAGTGGTATTTTTCTTTTTCGACTATGCAATAGGGTGAAAGAATTGTATGGTATATTTTACTATTGCCTGCATTTGGTGTTTAGGCTAAATAGGCTATAATAGTGTAACAAGGTCTCATGAATTTCAGACGAATATTTACTTCGTTCCCAGCATATGATGTTTAAGCAAATAGAGAGTGTAGTTCACAGTTTATGCTATGCGACTTTGGAGAAACAAATAGTGCAACTGTTGCGGTGAGAAAAGTCATTAAGTATCAAACATGGCTTCAAGAATTTTAATTCCAGAACCGCGGTTTCAAGCACAAAACTCGCATTATATTAAATGCAGTTTCGTAAAGTGGTCGATGATGATTAGTATTTGAACGGTGGTTGGTCCGTACAGAGCAAAATAAAAATTTGATCCATCTAGAGCCATGCAACATTTCTAATACAATATCTACTAATCGCTAATTTGAAAGTTGTCTCTAATTTTATACTGCAAATGAAACCAAGAAGAAGAACTTGACAATAGTAAAGAAACTGAGAAATTAATATTTTACAGTTTAATTATGATGATTTTCAAACGTTACCCCATACGGTAACGTCAATGCCGAATCTACCTGATAAATGAAGATTTACGCAAAGAACGTTTAAAATTAGTCGACTTGTATTGCTTATCCAAGCAGCGGAGTCATGAAACGATGCCGCCAGAGAAGATTATGTGTCCCACCCTATCGATGGTAACTCAGATCATGTCTAGTCATACTCAATTAACCAAGAAAACCTCGTCGATCTTGGACCCAACTCGTTCGTAGAACTGTTTCTAGTTTAGGTGTTGTGTTACCTGGTCCTTTCTTCTGGGAAGTTAGCATCTTGACACTGTTCCCTTACACTTTTCCCTCTCCCGAAAGCCATTCCCATTCTTACCTCTTTTATCAACCTGAGGGGAGCACAACGGAGAAGGAACATTTGCATGGAGGCGCATTTACACAGAAGCTGTGACGGCTTATTAGCTTGGAAGCAGCTGCGTGCCGATAATGAGGCCCAATCTCGCGTTTCTGCATAATGCTCTCTTTTAGTTAGGCCTCGCAACCCCATCGCAGCCTTGCCCATTTTCAAAACTACTCCCTCGCTCGCCTCATGTCTGGTACTAGGATACTTATTGCTTTCTCGTCCGTTCTCTTTCTTTCGCGCCATGTGATCAATAAGGAACAAAATCTGATTCGCTTACTGTAAGTATCTACTTTAGATATATTCTGTGTTTCATTGTGTGGCGGGAATTCAGATCAGAAAAATGAAATTGGACACTGCATACTAACATCACTGTTAGATTAATGTCATATGAACGATCACCAAGTAGGTAGGTACGTACGTGCAATCGATTCACCTGTTTTTACAAATCTGTGTGGACATGCTTCGCACGCAAATCATCACGTGCGTTCATCCACATTTAGCTCGCCTCGCATCCTCTTTTTCTCATTCGTTTATCGACGTCCCTTTCAAACAAACGCCCCTTTCAGCAACAATTCGTTTCGACAAACGTCTTAAATTCCGACGAGAGTCGTTCGCGTGTAATTTCGGACCGCTTATCCCGCGGCACGCAAAGATAACTGCTTCATCCTGTTAACCTCAACCTCGAGGGGGCCGCGTTTACGCGGGAATTCAATAATTGCCACGGTAATGACAAACCACGGGAAGGGTGTACGCGAAACGGAAGGGGATGTTGACGCGATGTCGGACGCGGCGTTTTCGAGCTGAACCGGCCGGCGGACTCGCTTTGTACGCGATAATTTGCTTGGCCATCGAGGGCGAAACGTCGGAGATACAAAGACAAGTACAATGTCTTTCTTATGATGCCTGGCCGGGACCGGCTGGGCAAAAAGTTGATCGGTTATAGAGAATCGGCCTGTGGAACGTAATGTGGCAATTTAACCAATTTGTAGGGAATGAAGTGTCGCTCGCGTTTGATCTCCCCGTTGCCGGCCCGCGGAAATTGTACAATTGCGCCGGCGATGCCTCGAGTTTTACGTACGGTCCGTTTAACGGCAATTAAACCGTAGCAGCCGCGTCACGTCGCCGCAAATTTCGATCGGCTTGTGTGACGAACACCGTAAAAATATAATCTTCGTGCGCCGGAGAAGTAACAGTATCCCCCGAGTATTTTCATCCGCTAATGTTGCAAGTGACTGAAGCGCAGACTCTTCCTGTAACTGGGGGCCCAATCAAGAATATCAAAAACTTGTTTTGGGTGCGCGGTAGACGCTAGAAAACATAGAACCTTCATGTTTTTCAATTTTTCACCTGTTTCTATTGTACACTCTGAAAATAGAATCCCCCTATTTTTTAGACACATTACCACCCTTTTACCATTGCTGCAATGTTGTTCAACCTTCACAGAAAATAGATACTTATGAATCGAAGTGACAATGATCTGGTTGCGCAATACTGTGCAGCCTTACGTCGTGGCCGACCCTTCCTCGACTTGTTTGGGAAACTTCGGCGATGTCGTAACATCCCGAAAAGAATGAAGCTGTTCGTGGTCCTGTTCCGTTCCCTCTCTTTGCATACCATGTAAACGTTACACCTACAGAAACTACTCGGCTTGTACTACATCCGTGTTTTATGGTGGGCCATCATAAAGTCGTACCGTATATGTACTTGCCTTATTCGGTATCTCTGGTATGCAGTGAATATGGCGCGACTTGGCCGTTTTTTACCGACTATTTACGACTTTTCGGCGTCCCACTACATAGTAACTAGCCACAAAATCGCCGAGGGATGATCCCGGCGTGTTACCTGACCACGGCAGCGATGAACAGTAAATTTCCACGCGACGACGCACATTTCCTTGTGACGAATGTATTCTAGGTTTTATGGCACTGAGAACTAATGGCGTAATTGAATATTCATTTGTATTAACACATTTTAACACGTTCGTGCTACGTTCCGTGGATTCCGACAAGGGAAGATCCCCAACACGGAAATTCAAAAAATTATGAAAAGTTGGGGATATGTAGATATGTACTACGCAATTTTTCTTACTGTAGAAATTCACTTTACGGGGATGAATTGGCCCGAAAATTCAGATATTTTCCGATTTTGTGCTATAACTTTCGAACTTAGAAGATAGAAAAAAGTTTTTATCCAAAAGTTACTTGCCTTAATTAGGACTATCATTTGGTAACTTGCAGTTCTTACAGTTCGCGAGTTATAACACAAAATCAGAAAATAGCCAGATTTTCAGGGGTCAGTTTCTCCACCTTGGAATGAATTTGGACAGCAAAAAATTGTATAATACATACTTATATATCCTCTACATATGCCCAAAGTTTCATAACTCTTTGAATTTCTGGTTTGGGGATCGTCCCTTCTGAGCCATAGAGAAACATTTTTTACGTAGTCTGAAGTGTCACACGTTAACATAATTATGGATAATTATATATGTATTCTATATATTGTATTAGAAAGAGTGTTTTGTTATTATATAATGACAGAAGTGAATTTAACGCACCAAAATAATATAAAATATACACATAATTATCTGTATTACTTGACCTCATCTTGCTGATAAAAATGGAATGAATTCGTTTTATATTTATATAACAGGAAACCATTCTAACATTATGATATCGAATTTCAACTAATTAATTATAATTCTCCTACCTTATTTCAGTATTATTAGATTTAGTACGCATTAATTTAACAAAGATTTCTTATTTTACTTTTATTCGACCATTAAGCTACTTGAGACATTATTAAAATTGGATGTACAAATTCAAGGCTGAAACAAGAGCGCACAAAAGTATTTAAATATCCATGCTACAATTGTCAAAAACAGGTGAGAGTATTGCGAATCCTGTGACGTGCTCCATCACATTTCCCTTCGAGTTGTAACGACTAGGCATCGCCATCATTCTCCTCGGAGAATTACGATACTCTCGCGGACGCACCCACGTCGTTCCTCGTTGTCCACGTCGCTTCCGAGAACAATGATCGAGTGAAGGCGGGGTGGGGGCACAGAAAAACGACAAAAGGAAGAAATCTCGAGCAAACTGGGCGGGTTGTGAGGGTCTGAAAAAAACTCGTCCCGGTCCCCTGGACATCGTGGGGTCGTCTGCGGAGGCCGCAGCGTCGTGAACGCACGCGCTGACGCGACAAGCTCATTTGTGCGCGACGGCTTTCAGAGAGGACAGGAGAAGAAAGGGAGGAAGAGCGTGGAAAAAGGAGGACCACGCGACCAGGGTAGAAGGGACAGAAGCGGAACGCTTGGAAGGGGAAGGGCAGAGCAAGTGGTCAGCTAGACTGGAACCTGGGATGAAGAGAAGGACTCTCAGAGAAATGGGATGAGAGCTAGAGCGAGTCCAAGTGGCATGCGTGCCCGGCGAAAGGGAAGGCAGAAGACAGAAGTCAACGATGGGTGGACAACGGAGGAAAGAGGAAGTACCGATGGGAGTGGAGGAGATAGGTGGACACAGGGAAAAGGGACGAAAAGAAAACGAAAAAAGGGGAAACAGAGGTAGGGAACCGATGGACGGTCCAATCAAGAGAGCAGGGTACCGCGCTGACGTGATTACAGCTGCTGCGCGTGACTGGAGTTATTTAGTTCGCCAACTCGGTCCTTCCCTTCCTTTCGTATTCTTCCGTTTCGGTATGCCTCAGCCGCCCGCTTCAATTCACCCCGAACGCCGGCGATCAGTGGACACGGACGTGTGTCCATCGATTTCGTCACTTGGCGTTGTTTGGTTTCCTGGGACGATGGCGTCTGTGGGATTGAGCACCAACCACTCAAAATGGGTTAGATTCCTTGCCGATGTACCTACAGTTTCTTTACCGTATATTCGTACACTGAAATTATATTTTCCATTTGAGGTTTCGTCAGATTTCGTAAAACAATGATTAGATGGAGGTCTTTCGACTTGAGCCTGTTCCCTGAAACGCAGGGAGTCGAGACCAATAGTATTTCGGTTACGGTCGCGGTCGGGGTCACCGAGACGTCCGATATGGCATTTACAGTTCTCTCGCCCGAACCGGAGAGCGACGAGCGGTCCGAAGTTTTCTCTCAACCGATAACCGAGAGAGAATTTTTCTCAGCCTTTCGGTCAACCGAAAGTCTGGACCGGTCAGGAATATGGTCGCGTTAATTTATGGAGAGGTTGGAGTTAATGTATGGAGAGGTTCGCAAAACGGTCAACCGAGAGTCTCGACCGATAGCAATACGGTTGACGCAAAGTCGGGAGAGATAGAAATGCGGACAACTAGAATTCATCACCTCATGAGAAATAGGAAGAAAATAGAAATACGCTCGATTAAAATTTGTACAACAAATTGTTACTATCCCTGTTGCGAATCGCAAATTGTGATTAAAATTATTTAGTAGGTTATTTTAATTATTTTTATCACGTTAGTAACCTGGCCTTGCATCTTTTGCAATCCACAGCAATATACATGTTATAAATGAAACAAATTTATAATAATAAATAAAATCAATTAATGTGATTTATATATAAATTCTTAAAAATACATTTACGTCTTTCTCTAAATTTATTAAATTTTATAGATAATTTTATAAACACCTACTTTAAATATTTTTATAAATGAAATATTACTTTTATAGTCGCAATGAAATATTTTTATAAATAATTTTCAGAAATAATTTATATTTTTATCAATAAAATGATTAGTTATAAATAAACAAAGTTAATGATAGATAAGTTTTAAGGATTAACAATTTGTTTTGGAAACTAGAACAGTCAATTTTCAGAAGTTTGCACGCTGATAACACCAAAAAAATTTCAAAAGTAAAACGTTGATGTTAATAAAATTCTCACCATTAATGTACAATAATATACCTATGTACATATATTGTACAAGAAATGGATTTTTTGGACCAATTGATATAATGAATGAAATTGCAAATATTTATGATGTTTTCAATATTACAAACACAATACTATGTGTTTTTATTTTTCGACTAACATAGCGGGAAGGTCATTCCATTCGATCACTTTTTGACGTCGATGTCAGGAATTTTGATCAAAATGAAACATGATGTACCTAGTCAATGTGGAATTAGAGGGAGTCAGTTATTATTTTGATGGTTCCGCATTTGTTTCAGAACCACAGTTGTGAATTGATTACATTTTGCATATCCCTTTTTGAAACTACGCTATACTTATAAACCTTTATCTTTAGAACTATTTATCGTATTGCATTTATTCTTTTCTTTTTTAATTTAGATTATTTTGCCTATTCACATAATATTTTATGAAATTCATTTTTGTAACATCAAAAAATATTGGCAAATTCTTATTTTTCCAATTTTGCCTGCAACGTTATATGTTTTTAAATTCTAAATAAGTATGACCATCTTTCTAGCCTACTGTCTACAAAATAAGGTTTTTCGTAGGATGGTATGTTCGAAGGCAGCGGTGCGCTCCGTTTCAGGTAAGCGAGTCGCGCGCTGCACTATTGCGGTAAACCTACCATACCACTCGAACCCCCGTATTACTTCAATCAGGTCAAAACATAAAATCGACTGGTTTCGAATCCGCCATAATGGTATCATTTATGACTGCGAAAGAGTTTCTTTCATTCCTTTTGTTTGAACTTCAATAGGGGTTAAGTATACCCAAACGTTCCATATAATATTATGGTTCAACGCAAATACGGGGTGTTGTGACCTCGCCCTAGAGAAAATGAAACCTTGGAATGATCCATGGACAACATTTCGGGATGCGTCCTTTCGTTGGCGAATGAGGGTCTATGGTATAACAATAAAGTGCAGTTCACGAGTGGCTAAAGCTTAGTAAAATAGCAATTACTGAAAACAATTTGAAATACGCTTATACAACAACTGATTTAGAAGATATAAAATAATGTTTTCGTATGTTATTGCGAGAGATAACTATTGAATCATTATTATAATTTTCGCTGTGTAATTTGTTATTTAAGTTTTTGTTAACTATATATTTACATTTTCTTACATTTATATCTTCTGTTTTTATCCACACTTGGACATACTTTTGAAATAACCACATGAGAAATTGTATTTTCAATCATTTTCTTGTTATTTGTATTTTAACAATCATTTATTTTATATTAACTACTTCTATTAAAGCCGATGGGAGATGGCGAGCATCTTCTTAATGTAGTGTTTCAAATACAACAATGCCTCGGTACATCGGCGCAGTTTGGGACCGACAGTGTCAGACTAACAAATATCTGCAACAGTCTGCTTTCACAAATCCCGTCGCGCGAGAGACAAACAATGAGAGCGGCAGGAACAGCATACGTACCTTCCCGGCCTATTCACCTAGGTCGAACTAAACCGAACCCACCCGAACCAAACCGATCCGGAGCCCTAACCAGTCGGCGGACCGCTCCGGCGATCGGTCCCCGTTCGTTTCAGAATTACAGTCCCCGATTCCCAACCGAAGTGCAATTGGTCAGGAGCTTCGGTTCCCTTTTGCATCCTCTCGCTATTAAGGTCAGAATTTCTCTCCACTTTCGTTACGGTTACTGGTTATTTGACCGATATGTGACCGGTCTGAATTTCGGTTTCTGCTTCGGTCTCGACTCCCTGCTGAAAAGTCATGCTGAGGACCTTCCCTTTTTATTTAGCTCTTTTAGTATTATTCGCGGAAACTACAATAACAATTGATTAAAAGGGATGTAGGTAATATTGCTATGAACAAGAAAAATAGCAGGTATCGAATGGCAACAATTTTCTGCCAACGCTTTCAACGTCTAACATGAGCTCGGAGAACGAGTTGAGTGGAATCGGTAGATGCATCCCTGCATTCGAGACGACTTTACAGCGGTTCGCCGGGTATGTTTTTGCGCCAGGCCAAAGTCTTCAAGGCTCAGTATGATGTACTTCCCCGCGTTCCTTGTACGCTCGTATAGATGGTGGAAATCGACGGTTTCTTAATCTCGAAAGAAAACAACGGCGCTTTGAAGTGGATCACAGAAATTTGAACAGTTTGTTCACTTCGACGCTGGGAAAAGTCAATCAACGGGAGTTGGAGTACTACTGTTTCATTCATCTCTCTATTCCTTACATGCAGATCAATTTAATCGGTCCCGATTGTGAATTGAACGTAAATATTTTAAAGCTCATGTTTTCAAAGTAAAATAGGGTAGGGGTGAAATGGTGAAATGATTAAAAATCAATGAAACTGGGAACCACCCCTGGAATCGTTAATTGAGATAACACATCGAAAAGTGACCGCAGAAATTGATCTTGGGGAGAGAAAGGAAGGCGAAAAATGTGCCCGTATTAGAACCTCGAAGGGAACCGCTCTATTTGGCGGACCGTTGCATTCCATGTTTGGGGTACGGGCAACCCATTCCCCCCGTCATCGCGGTCCTCTTGGACCTCGTTGTATGCTCGCCCTTTTACGTCCTCCCAGTCGGCCAAGGGAGTGGAACCACGTTAGGGAGAGACAGTCCCAGTGGACATGTTTATTATTTCAACGTCGAAGCCGCTCCTCTGATTTAGTGGTTCGGACATAGCCTCCCGTGCCCTACCCATCTCACTGCGCTCTGGTACAATCCAATAAGATCAGAGGGAAGATGGAACTGACCAACAAACGCAAGGAATACGCCGAACCTTTTCGCTTTTTCGAGGGACACAGACCGTTTCAATGTGCGATAGCTCTGTTACTCCTTACAATCTGAAATCTAATCTTGGATAAATATAAATTGTATGTTAGTTTCTGATGCTTGATTGCACAGTCCAACAAAGTGAAACTTTTTTTCTGTTCGGCAATATCCACTGGGTGATTCTTGTAGTGTTTATCGTCCTGAACACGAATCCGTAAACCGTTTCTTGCCATCACCCTCAGTTTTTGAGAAACTCGATTTTGAAAAAAAATGCAAATTTTCAACTTTGAACATCTTATGTGTCGAAACGATAATAGTTATTCGGTTGCTCGTTGCGTCAAATTATTTTTGTATACAGTTAATATAATATTGTTATACAGTTTGATATAAATTATTATTGCATTATGAACATTTGAATATGTTTAAACAACGATCAAGGGGAAAAGGATATCCAAAATGCACCCATTTTTTAAGATATCTTTCAATTTATTTCCAAAACTAAGGATCTAGGATAAAATCTGAACATTCCACGCGATGCAGCTGACGTTTTTCCTTCGGAAAGCATCAACAAAAGTGGTAAGTCACGTTTTGTTTGCAATACAGAAGCGAAATAGTTTGGCAAAACGCGCGGTGCCAACAGTGGTAGTCAGGCGCGTTAAGCGATTGTGTTACGCTGAGCGGCAGTGGATCGCGCGCCGCCGTTGACTACCACTGTCGACATCGCGTGTTTTACCAAACTATTTCGTTTCTGTATTGAAAACAAAACGTGACTTACCTCTTTTGTTGATGATTTCCAAAGGAAAAATGTCTGCTGCATCGCGTGGAAAGGTCGGATTTTCTCCTAGACCCTTAGTTTTGCAAATAAATTGAAAGGTATCTTCAAAAATGGGTGCATTTCGGGTGTCATTTTCCCTTTGATCGTTGTTTAAATATATTCAAGTGAATATAATGCAATAATAACTTGTATCGTTGTATTCGGGAAGGTTCATAGAATAATTTGACGCAACGAGCAACCGAATAACTATTACCGTTTCGGCACAAAAAATGTTCAAAGTTGAAAATTTGCAGTTTTTTTCGAAGCGATTTTCTCAAAAACTGAGGATAGTAGTGCAATTCTGCTTGCGGATCCGTGTTCAGGGCGAGAAACCATACAAGAATCACCCAGCGGATATTGCGGACCAAAAATCGTGTTGGACAGTGTTGTCAGTTACCGTTAATTCAGATGACTCCTTTCCATGTTGCATATTTTGCGAGACACTCCACTTTTTCGGTATATGGCTCCATTATTTTAACCCCAAAGTAATAGAATTGTTAAACAAAATTTTGAAACTCCGTTATAGTTTGAGCAGCTGGGATTTTTTTTTTGAGATGCTGGAAACTTTTTTGGGATGCTTGGTAGTGAACGTTAAGTTTCTGTGCTTGGCTCACAATCAACAGGCAAAAAGGACCAGCAACTTTCAATCCCGGATAATTTAATTTCTGAAAACTTATACAGGAGTGAAATGTACGTCGACTGGTTTCCATGCATCGGCTTGTACCTCATCCGGTAGTCATTACACCGTATATAATGAGGCAATTAAGTAACACGTAACGCAACGGTATTTAAGTCCGAATTAATTTTTTCTTATCTATCGATCTCGACGTTACTTTTTGTTCGCAAAACACCTTGCCAGTCTGCTGATTTCACCGTCTGATTATTTAAAAACGATGCATGCGCAAATTCGCCGACGTATCAAATTCGAGGCAAACGCGTTTCGCAAATTCTTATCAAAGCTGTATCGCAGACTTGAAGTTGCACTTTGTGGAAAGCAGATGGAATTACTGGATGTTGTGTAAGAAGTTGATTTCATATGCCATTAATTATACCCAGAAAACATACTGCGTAATTAAATATTTTAGCACAAGTAATCCTCCAACCATTACCAACAAAAAGATATCCTTACAATCACGAATTCGAAGATACTTTATGTACTGTATGTTTACGGTGTCCCTGGAACTGAAATATAGCATTCCGTTTAAAAAATATAAAGTGACCTTCAGATCATTTTAAATAACTGACAAAAGAGTTGAAGAAAAGTTGTCTTACGCCTGCCTTTATTTATTACGACACAACAGTCATTTCATATAATATTTACGAGCAGGGGGAGTGTACGGATTTCAGGTCACCAATTTCAGTGTAAAGGTGAAATCTGACGGCACGTGGGTCGGCGAGCCGACCCAGCTCGCCCAGGCTCGCCGAGGATCGCCAAGGCTCGCGAGTCGGGGATCCATGAGCGTTCTCACGGCACGTGGGCTCGGCGAGTCTCGTGCCAAGCTCGCCGATCCACGTGCCGTCAGATTTCACCTTTATGTTGTGTATGATTGATCCGGGGATGGCAATGTATGCGCGGAAAACCAGTTCAAAATTTTGTTTCTTACGAATCCTGTGTATTAGATCGAGGTCAATTCAATTAACTAATCGACAAAATAATTAAAAATTGTGGAAATTGTACATTCATGCTGTAGAATTACTACGCGAATTACACTCAAATCGACACTGCAATATAATTATGGTTCCGTATACATGCTGAGACTTCGGAAAAGAATAAAACTTCGAACCTGACTTTCACAAAGTAACGCGTCCTATGCGTTTCATACATTGTTATACATGGGGTACGCTATATGCCACAATTATATACAGAATTTGAATTAAATTGCAGTTCCGAACCTTGTGCATTCCTCTCGTTAGAGACATCTTATACGGACCTCCCCAAAATACTGCACACAGTCTGTTATATATACATATAATATTTAATTCATTTGGAAAATTCGTAAAGCAGTTTAACTTAGGCTGATGCTCCATATTATTACTAGAAGGTATTAGTAAAATAAAATTTATTTTTTAAAGTAGGTAATTGCATCTCCATCCCTCAGCTATGTACTACCAAATCAATCCAATCCGTAAATACTGTTCCTAAGATCACCCGTTGAAACATCGTGCAAAGACATACGTGCGAATAGATTGTTTATTACCCGTCAGAAATGCTGCGGTGCGGGGGATCGAACGTAATATCCGAGGGCCGACGATCAATGCAGACGATTTTCGCTGGCACGAACGTGTGGCCGTTCGAGGTGTTTGCGCGCGCGCGCGCGGTTATTTGCGGTTTGCGCGTGCACAGCGCCGCGGCTTCCGGTAAGGCCGTTGCGAGGAGCGGCGTCCAATCGGGTGCCAATCGGGTGGTTGGGCCGTTAAGTCGGTAGCATCCAAGAATCGTCTTCGATGCTACCGACTTATCTGCCCTTACCTTCGATCCGCTTCCTTCGACCTTTTCTCTCTCACTGCCCTTCCATGCGCACTCGTGAGTCCCTTCAAGAGACATGGCAACGTCGCGTGGGCCCGAACCAGAGAACGGAGGAAACAGGCATGGGACGCGGCACGTGATCGCACACTCGTAACGAGATCGAGCACCATTGTCCGAAGAATCGGCCGCGAGTTAGCCCACGGTTCAACTTGTGCTATGACCACCTTGGGTCTTAGGTAAATGTCCCAATACTTGGGCATTTAAGGTACGGCGAAAACACGTTGGAGAATTTTTCAGTTATATACGTCGATGTATATAAAAACAATTTTGCAATTACATGATAGACCTTGTATACTTTATCATTAAAAAAAATATATATTATTGGAGTGAATAATTTTGTAAAATATTGAAAATTCTTAGTCCTTACAATAACTCAATACTTGGACAGTTTAACTACTTACAATTAGTGTGTCGCGGTGTCCCGATTTTATTGTCCCATTACATGGACACATGATGAAACATAAGCAATTTGTATGTTTTCTAGGGAAATTAAACAAAAAAAAAATAACACAATAGTTTTTTCTTTTGGCATATTTCTTCTGTATAAATATTTTATTAAAATCAGTAAACAAACTTGAGTACAAAGAATCTATTATTGAATGACTAATTTTAAGGTTATGTGTCTACGTGTATAACACACGAATCTTACACATTAATTAAATATTAAAACAAGATAACAAGAATACAAAGTAATAATTGCTAAGGTGTTAAATAATTATTTTATTATTGTGTCAACAATAACGCCTACTTATTTTACAGTTTGCACACGTGGGCAAGTTTAGGGCCGTTCCGAGATTCCACTGTACCAATAGATAGACACGCAAATAAAAAACTAATACGAACTTTAATTTTAATCTTTCAATCAAAAAATAATACTACAAGGTACCATTTTCCTAAAAATCTATTAGTTATACCAATATACTAAACATTATTCATAATATTCGCATAAGAAAAAGTGGAGACTATTTAGCAAATCAGATAAGAGCAATACTAAAATGGTGTAAACAGTAGAGTTCAAGAAAATTAATTTTTTTTTGAGTATTACAAATTTACTGAGAAAAATGTGTATATGAATATATTTGATTAAATATTTGAATAATTGGATAAAATAATTCCTTTATGGATAAAGCGGAAATTAAATATAACCAGTATTATTTGCACTAGTGTCCAAGTACTGGGACGTGTCCATGTGCTGGGACGTGGGATTTCCTTCGTCTTTTATTTATTTTTTTAATTTTTCAAATCCTCTGGTTCACGTAACGTAACAGTACGCGAAGAAAGCGAGAAAATATACAGATATAACGTGATTGAGAAATTAATCATTACATGAAGGTTTGAGTAACAATATTTTTAATACAAGTTACTGTTTACGAAAAAATCAACTTTGAACGCGAGAAGAGGTGTTGCCTTTTTATCCGACTGCGGCGCAGCCGAAAAGGAGGGTATTGTGTTTGACTGTCATGTTTGTATTCTTCAGATTTCTTCGTTCGCTGCTATGTAGAGCTTCAATGGCTGGACCGATTTTGACAAATGAGGTAGCATTAGATTCGTCTTAACACTGTGAGTGACATAGGCTATATATAAATATATAGAATTAAAATCGAGCTCGACCCACGTGTGCAACTGCATACAATGTACGCACGTGAACGACGAAGCGAGACAAACTATCATGTTTTCTTTCTTTCGTAGCAAATGGCAACTTTGTGTTGACTCTTTCGTTCCCTCTCACTCGCTCTTGGCTTTTCTCACTCGCGGCATTGGCGGCTCGAGTCGGAGTCTACACGAAGTTGCTTTCGGCTCTTTCGTTCCCTCTCGCTCGTTCTCGAGTTCTCTCACTCTCGTCCGAAGGATTCCAAGAAATGGTCGGGATTTAAAATAATAATTAATTAAAAAAAACTAAAATAATAAAAACAAGTCCATACTGTAGAAAAGTTAGAATCACAATTGATCTTCATAAATGGTAATCCAATAGTTACAATTTTAAAACGGAGATTTATTAGAAAAAATATGTATTTTGATTGCAGTCGGGTGTCAAATTTACAATATAGCTCAGAATAGTGGACGCAATTTGTTGTATGTTAACCGCCAGCCTCGAACATGCAACCTATAACCAGAATTTACTTTGTAAAGCCGGGTCCACATTTGTTACCGCACCGCGTTCTGTTACCGCGACCTGTTACCTATCTGACTGGTCGTGGTAATAAGTGCAGACGATGTCTGATGACATCGGACGATTCCAAGACATTAATTGGAACGGCCGAACCAAGTGACGAGTCACAGCATGCAGTAACAGAACATCGTTAGATACATAGGTAACAGGACGCGATAACAGAGCAGAGTGCGGTAGTAAATGTGGACCCAGCTTTATACAGAAATATTTGGACAGTTCATTTGGCACCCGACTGCAATCAAAATACATATTTTTTCTAATAAACCTCCCTTTTAAAATTGTAACTGTTGGATTACCATGCATGAAGATCAATTCTGATTCTAACTTCCCTGCAGTATGGTCCTGTTTTTATCATATTAGTTTACTTTTAATTAATTATTATTTTAAAACATACTCATAGTCGATTTTTTTAAATAAATAATTTTTTTATTATAGGTGATTACGTTGTTGATATGCAAAATATTAGACTGGATCGGAGGTTATTTCGATAAGGAGAAATAGGCAAAGAAAGTGGACAAGAGATAAAAGAACGGATGTTAGAACAAAGGAGATGGGAAGGGAAGGAGAAATTTGCTAAACAAAATAGGCCATCTTGATACTTTGATAGTCATGAGTAGTGCCGCGTATAATTACCTAACGTTGTAAAGTTAAATCACTCATGTTGAAATAACGTTTATGTAGTAGTATTCTTCGAACTTAGAAGAAAATATAAAAATTACTCATCCATTCATAACGAAACCGCTACGTTGCATAAACCGTCCGAAGGACTCTTAAAAAATGACATAGGTACTAATATCAGTAAACCTTGTAAAAGTAATAGCATTCGTCATTCGTAAAATTAAATGAGTTATTGATTTTAAAATCACTATACAATATTTTTTAAGCAAATAAATAGAGTTCTGAGGTTTAAAGCAGCAGAACGTCGCAACGAATTATGAATGATCACGAAAAATATATTTCAAAGCAATTTGTGACAATAATTCAAGTCACGACAGGTCGATTTTCTTGCTCTTATCTAAACTCGGCTCATGTTCATCCACGGTAATCTACTAATCGCTTAATACGTTCCGGTGCAAAAACGTTGATGAAAAAGGTAGCTACAACAGCGCATGCCCCGTACATCAAACCGGGGCTAAACGATCAAGTTTCCAGGACAGGAGCATCGTGCTCTTAATGCAAGGCTTTCCTAATAGGTGACGTTACTCGCGTCGAACCAATCCTGCCAGCCGGAAGATTACCAATTAAAAGAGCAGCCACGGAGAAGTTATGCATCGCTAGATGCGGCCCTGCGCCGTGCATCGTGATGCTCCTCGAACGAAACCCCCGAGGGAGAAGAGCGAGCAAAGTCGGGGCTCGGCCTCACTCCACGATGATCTATGGCTCTATCGCGTTCAGAGTCTCAGATCACAATCATCCCCCTTTATCGTATTCCTTCGTAAGTTTTCTTTCTTAGCAGGTGCCCGGCATGCACCAATATATATTATGTACCGGGTGTCCAGCTTTAATTTCGCTGGGCATTCTTTGTCAATGCGCCACAGATACGGCTGACAATGAGTTTGATTAAAAATGAGTCACGCTGGTCTTTCGCCCCGTTTATGTAGGTATGCAAGTCGCTAAACGGCGCGTTCGCGTTGCTGCGCGGGCAACGCCCCAATTGGCAATGCGAGTCAGACAAATTGGCCGATCAATTTCTTTTTCAGCTGGTATGATCAGCTTATAGAAATGATTTCATTTAAAATAACCGCAAAGAGGTTTATTTCTTTTACTCGTTTCTGCGATTCCTTGACAGATGAAACCCACGATATTGATCAGAAGTTTCACACAGTTGATCGACATGTTCCTGTGTATTAAATAAATAAATTTCATATATTTCCTGCGCGTTATCAGCTTCAATGTAAGATTATCAGGTCCGGTGCAAATGAAAGGCACGCGTCATTTTGCAGTCGAGTCGGAAGGGGTGTCAGTCAATATCTCATCTAATGAATCTTCGCCAGGACAGTGGAAACGGTAGTAGTTGACCTTTCACCGAAACAGGTCGACGGTTTCTAAATGAACTGGATGAAAAGCAAGCAAAACGGTGACCATGGTTCACAAGAGTTTTCGAATCTTCTTCCCCTTGCTCGTTTTTTTCAATCTGAACTTGGAGGGTGTGGTAGATACTTAGCAAGGGTATTATAAATTTGGATCCACCACCTTGTAATTATACAAGATTCAGGGGCGTGGCAAGCCTCCCTACCAACTTTCGCGGGATTGGGATCAAAATGTCACCGTGGGATTTTCGTCTCTTCCTCTCTTCGTGCGTATGCATGTATGTCCATTTTGTATAGACACCCTTTTCCAGGGCCGTTTTAAGGTGGAATCAGACGGCTCGTGGAGCCGCGATCCACGAGCCGTCTGATCAGTCATGGCTTGCCGAGTCGGGCTCGCCAAGCCGACTTGACGAGCTAGACGAGGCGAGCCGGCTCGCGGAGCCACGAGCCGTCTGATTCCACCTTTAGGATTGTCGTAGGCACTAAAGTCGGTATCAGACATATATTGGTCGGTGAGTTTCGTGAGAGTTATTCTCCCACCACACAGTTTGCCTGCTTCGGTGCTCCTTTCCTCAACGTTTTCTGACTCGCTCTCGTTCCATCTCGCTCTCGCCTTCGCAGAACAAGAGTGAGCCAGAAGTGGTGGGGATGGTGCCAAGTTTGTGGCGTGTAGGCCAAACCGAGCGGTGAGCGTAGAAATACACACGTCAGAATAGGTGTGCGTTAGCTCCGAAAAAATTCGGGAGCTTTAAGGTCGTCGCCCACTAGGCCGAAGCGCCGCGAAGCGAAGCGCGGCGACCACGCATCGCTCATATGACAGAACAGCAGCGACCACGCATCGACTATATGACAGAAAAGCGCCGACGAACATTTCGCTTTGGTTGCTGTGCTTCGCTTCGGTGAAATGGGCGACGGCCTTTATTGGGCGACGGCCTTTATTGGCCACATTGATTCTTTCTCGATAGCTTCATCTTGTATTTGTCTACGCATAGCTTCGTACCGCGCACAACTATTACGCTTGGAATAAATAACAGCCAAACGGCTAGGTTCAGGCGGAGCCGAGCAGCGTTCCCGTTGACCCACCATGCCTTGCAACGGTCACGCAACTCCGACTGACAAATCCACGATCGTCAGATGGTGGTGGCTGATTTCTCCTCGATCGCTGTTCCCGAAAACGAACTTACTGGTCAATATATCTGATACCGACTTTAGGCACTTTTGCATAAAATCTATATTTGTAAGCCCTTTCGATTTATTGTTCATGTCATTGGATTGTTAACATATTTACATTATTTCTTAAATTACATTACATTTTCAATTTTGTTTTGGTTATATTAGTATTTAGGGTACATTCCTATTTAAAATTTCATTTTTAGACTTTCGTAAGCCCCGGTAGGTTCGTAGGCCCTAGGCACAGTGCCCACTGTGCCCTATTGGATAAGACGGCCTTGCCCTTTTCGGACAATATGCGTGAGCACTGATGGGAAAAGAAAGATATTATGAGGAGGGCGCATCAAAATTTCAACCTACGGGTCTTGTAATGATTTATCAGGAATTTTCTTTGGTACACGGGCGACGATAGTTGGCGAATGTGAGTTTATACCTCACTGAAGTTGATGGAATCCGCGACTGTAGAGAGACGTATTTTTAGTAGATACTATGTAGCAAATATGAACGCCTAGAATTACACCGCTGCTCAATTACAAGATTATAAATGCTACAATTTTTCTAGAATCTTTAATTAAGCAATGTATGAATCATGCTATAAGTCTGACTATCAGGCCGCTGCTTCTATGTGAAATACCAAAGTGCTGCCATAGTTACGTATATATTGTTACGCAAAATTTGCGGATATCCAAGATTTGACTCATTAATTACTGTCTTAAATTCGTTGTAATTCAGCAAGTCCACCGCGTTTGGAGAACGAGATACCACGACCGCTGTAATCTCGAGCGTTTGTCGCGACTGCAGGCTTTGTAATTAAGTGAGATCAATTGCTCTTTGGCGTACCGGTAATCTTGTTAGTCGCTGCTAAATGCCGGCCTCGGCGGCGACAATAAAGCGCACGCTTTCTGTATCGGTTATCAGTTGTATGCAAATACGTGATCAGTATTCGTACCTTCTAATCTTCTATCCCGATTTACGCCTAGGGAAGGTTTTTTACCCTTTAGATCCAAGGAGATACAAAGTTTTCTCCATTATCCAACCAAAGACAATTTTGAAAACATCAAAGATAACAATACGCGCTATTTTTTACATTTAACCAACGATCTGCTATCTCCTTTATTCCCGGTTAATAAAAATCAAAAGTTTCTGAAAAATTTGTTGTCTCGACTCTCCTTTAGTTACCACGTAAACCAGCGAAAATAAAATTGTCAGGTTGTGTCAGTAACTCAAGCATTCGTAGAATGTGTATTTTGGTATTTAAAGTTAAGCGATCAATGGGCAAGATTAAATCACGAAACTAATTGGCCATATCTGTGTAATGTATATTTATATATTGCATAACGTTCATGCTATATAAGGTATGACTTTTGAAAAAAGAAAACTGTTGTGCATCGGCTGTAATTATAAGCCATTCACGTTACTCGCAATACGTCTTACAATTAGGGCGGTTGGAACGTTCTCTTTATAATTACTTGGGAGTGTCGTTTTGCGGTTGGCCACATATTGCATTAACCTTACATTGGTAACTCTGTTTCCCACTCGGGTTACGCGGTTGTTACAACAGCGGCTCCCTGCCTCGGATTTCCTGAAATTGAATACATGTTCTGGACACGACAGAACGGTAAACCACGCGTTCATGGATGTGTCGCTACCTTGTAGTAACAGCGACAAGATGCGAACAGAGTTCGCTTAGCTCGTCGGTTACTTACAGTGAAGAGACCAGAAGCATTAGGAGAAATACCAAGCGCGATTAACGGGGACGATAGAAGTAGCGGTAGTGCGAGTAGAGACGAGCTGGTGAAATAAAGGAGGGAATCAGAGGGGAAGACAAAGACGACAAGGAGGTAGAATAGAAGAGACGAGGAAGGAGAAGAATGCCCTTCCCGTATTGAGAGCGAACTCGATCTTCGACTGGCCGGCATCAAGACATTCGAGACTTCGACAGGGCAGCAAGATCGACTACAGCTCAATCACTCTTCGTCTCGTATCCTCCTCCATTCCTCCTTCTTCCCCCGACTTGTCTTCTCTCTTCGTCCCCTTGGCCCTTCCCTACCCCCATCCGTCAACTCCCTACTCCGTCCTTCCCCCCACCCTTTAACGGGCCCCATCCGACTGGGACCAAAGCCCCTCTCCGTCTTCGCAACCCCATCTCCCATCCTCGTCGCTCTACTCGAAGCTTATCGCGGTCCGATCTCCGGACCTCTCGGCTTCACGTGGCGTGCCCTAATGATGTCTTGGAACGAACGGGTACCACCGCCATCTAACAAGAGACTTTTTCACGTTCCAATGCTAATCCCTCGGGAGTCGTTCCCTTCTGCCCCGTTCTCTGTCTTTCGCCCGCCGCGGGATACATCGGCGCTCTTTCCTTCGCACGCGGAACGAGACAACGCGTAAGGAGTGGAACGGTTATTGGTGAAGTTCGATCACGATGCTTATCGCGGTGTACGTGATTTGTTGCCGCGTTTGAATTTCACCGGCGGCGGGAGGTTTTCGGCGATCTGGACAGGTGTCGTGCGATCCTGCTGGAAGACTTTTGGAAATCATTGTGGAGTTTACGGAATTTATAGCGCACCGTTCAATGGACCAACGTTGAACGTAAATTTCCGAGTAAGCACCTTCGCAATTCGTCAAGTGAAGCATATTTATGAAGAAAGTAGCCAATTGCAGAAGTGACAAGTGATTATTTTTTTATATTTGATACTGATCCGTTGAACAGTTGGTAGTCTCTGTTTTTGGATTCACTGGACGCGGTAATTTCAACCTCCAAAATGAACGTAACGTATAGGGAAGCCTACAGTGCTCCCTCGACGCGATCCAGTCATCTTAATTGCCTCGCGTTGGTGTCACTCGCCCCTAATTATTCCTGGGCTCATCATTTGCTGAAATTACACGTCTCCGACCCGATTGTCTCTGTCTTCTTCTCGGGGCCAAAGCTAAGCTTCCAAGGCCGACTTCTCGCGGGGACTCATCACGATGTCCGCTCCCTCTCTGGAGAAAGAGAGACGAGACACTCGACTGTATACGGGAGTCGATTGAATCGGTTGCAGTGCAAAAAGGGCAACCGGGACAAAACAAAGGGACTCGCCTGGAATCTCTATCGGCGAGAGAGTCGGGGCAGAGGGATCAGGGGTCCAGGAGCGGGGGGAGGTCGAAACAGAATCCAGAACCAGAGCTGCCTCATGGAAAAAAGACCTTGACTGCGGCTCTTCGAGTCTTGGATGGCTGTTGCGGGCCGAACCAACCGCCAACCGCTAAAAACCTAATTAGATGTCATAATTATACCCAGTAGTGCTCAACCTTCGTGAAACCAAGTGTTTTGTAAAAGAATAACCGAGATTTCCTCAGTGCAGTCCCTTTGCTAATTGAATTCCAACTAACCCTGTTAGCTTAACACGGGCTGCTATTGGTATTGTGTCCTGGGTTTTAATTATTGTGTTCTGTTTATTTTAATAAACATATATTAGTTTGTATATTATATTAAAAATAAGTTGGATTTTGTTGATCTTGAATAGTAGCACAATTTGCTATTAATTTTGACAGGGGAATATCTAACCATTGCCAGTGAAAAGTAAACGTTTCACTCCGTTGGACAATATGATTCATCTGCGACAGAATTATTGGACGAAATTCCTGCCAGACGTTAGATGTGCCGAGTCATTCACAGATGATTTGGCAAGTGATGCAACCACTTCTTCGTCCTGATAAGTCGATCCTACGCAATTCTTTGCACTTATCTTCATCATTTATTGACCTCGTACGCCCTGTATCGTCTTTCTTCGTTCATCGATACAACAACGATAAACCCTTCACCGTATCGCGATATTAAATACGCACGCATTCTAACATAACAGGTGGTATCATCGAGTTTGAGGGGTATCCTGTTTCAAATCGCATACTGCTGCCCAAGAGACAGGTTAATTACACTAGAGACGGGGAGAAATTTCATTAACTCGAAGAGCAACTTCATTACTCTATTTGATAGAAGCATTTATATTATTAAAGTGTTTGCGAGTGCCGTGCTGGCCACTGAACCTAGTTCTTTTACGAAGGGAATTATTCAGTAGCATTTAAGCGGTCTCAAAACAACGTTTATCAACGCATATTATCCTGCGATTACAGAATATTGATTAATCGTAGAATCATAATATAATACGAGTTTATTATATGATGTAATGAGTTTTCTCTATAAATTCTCTATTCCATTTTTCCGTAATTACTCTTCCGAGAACAACAATACTAGGATAACGCGTTCAGACAATCCTAACAAAGGATTATTTATTTTTAACACCGTGCATAATAAAGAGCAGTGTCCAAGTGATTTAGCCAGCATACGCTCGCTTAAATGGGATAAACGGATGGCATTCCAAGATTGAAAGTTCACTATAAGAATCCTAACACGGTGAACACCGAAAATTATCCACGGTCCTCCACGGAATGCTGACTTTTCACAGTCGTGTTCCTCGTTTATTGGTCGTGTCAACGACCGTACAGCGGAATGTTAAGAATATTTTAACAGTCCCGCGGCGTTAATTACTATCATACGGCACGCAGTGGGCGCGTAGTACTTGAATAACAGTGTGCTGGTTGGAACGAGATACTCCGCACCTCAGGCTCAGTGATACCACCTGTTGTGTCTTAACGTCGAAGGTTTCATATCGTGAACACTCTGGAGGACGAAGACAAAGAGGAACACCATGCGTTTCGCACGAACAAGTACTCGGATTGTCGACAAAAATGCGTTCTTCCTTGGTTGCTTTACCAAGGACATCCATTTGCAACTCTTGAGTAGAAGACTGACTTTGTAATAATTTTGATCATGATATATTCCAGAAGTTTCTACTAACTTATTCTTGGTTGTGTTCGATGACAAGGATTGCAGGCGCGCACAACGTTGATGAAGTAACAAAACGCAATGATACATGATTAAAAAAAAGTTTCCTGTCAAAAATGATAAGCACTGTATAGGAAGTTATTGAAGGATCGTGATGGTGGATTACGCAGCACACGCCAAGATTCAAGAGACAAAAGCATGGCGCGTCAAGACAATAGGTGTCTCCAAACTAGAAAATTCGAGTTATTTGACCAACGCAAGGTGGTCGAAAGCAGAAAACAAGCTACACCTGTTCTGACACGGCCGAGGGTGAAATTGGAGGGAAGCCTCAGTTTCTTTGCAGGGCCTGATTGGTGAAACCCTTGGGGCAAATCGCTCCTATGCGCAACACCGTCACCTGTTGCTCATAAGCCCATGGCGTTTGCAGAGGATAATCATTTACAACCGTCTCCTATTAATTTTTTTTCGTTTCACTACACCCACGGGTGCGATTAGTCTAATGTCGAGTATTAACGTTGTGAAAAAAAATAACGGAGAACTGGTCGATCGTGGTGCATTTTAATTGCACGTTGCGACTTGCGAGGGATACTTGGATCGGGAACGTTTCAGTGAATTAATGCCTTCCCTGTTTCGCGGGTAGCAGATAATCAGTGGGCCAAATGCGAAAATAATTTTTCCCGTGGATCGAAGCAGCGACTATTTAACTAACGTGCTTGGAGCTGGCCGATTACGCAACGCAATTACACAGATTGCTGGCTACATTACATAAATTGTTGGAGCGCGGATTACTCAAGCGAAAATTGGGAAATTAATGGATCAAGCCGAGGCATTCGTAACGAACATGATGCATCGAAAAATTGTCCGAGAAGATTGTGCGATGAAGAGTTAACAAGCTTCCTAAAATGGATCGAATTAATCATCGACGGCTGCATTGAAGATTGAAATTGGTGAAGCGAATGGAGCCTTATAGTGAGTTAATCTGCAGAATTTTTTAAAAAACATAAGAATGTATTAGCAATCGTTGCGAAGAGACATCATTATTGTCAATTTCTAACGGTTCTGTTTATTAATGACATAAGTTTTATAAACACAAAGAAACAGACTGCTTGTTCAACTGTAGAAACTCAAATCTTCATTATCTTTACTATTTGTATTATCAAAAACTAATAACCAAGCAAGTACCATTAATATTAAACAACTCGTTTATGTTAATCAGCTTTTACAATTAGCGTTAAGAATCGCTGAAAGGTCGCTAGTTCACTTCGCTATCTCTCTTTTTACACTTTTGACCATAGATAAATAATATATTACAATCAGACTACATTCTGCTTGTGCATGCTGCAAAATTATAGTGGAAAGTAATTAACCCAACGTGCCCTCCTTATATAATACAAACTGGGCAAATAGTATTAAAGTTCTGTAGTTTCTTTACAAGTCACACACACTCACAATGCTCTCTCCCTCTCTCTCTCCCTCTCTCCGCGCCTTTGATTATCCACAAATCATGTTGAATCGTACCAAACCATTGAACCGTGTATTGAAATCACAATAGAGATTACTTAATCAATCTTTCCAGCAAACATTTCGATACCTTCGCTTCAATCCTTTTCTCGATTACATTCTTGCAACGTACCGCATTCTTCCTCTGCCAGCGTTCTCAGAGCTCACGAAGGAATCTCGTGGAACTAGCACGAATCGTCAACGACTGGCTAACGAATCTGACGCGGGCAAATTAATTATCGCGGTGAGAATCGTAAATTGCAATCGTCATCAGGGATTTTTAAGGACAGATAGACTTAGTATATTGCGTCTCATTGCATACTTCGCCACCAGGGCATCCTATCGAGACAAATCGAGCCGGATATCAATGTGCAATGCATGTTACAGTTCCAACAGTATACTTTAGGGTGGAAGTCGGTTTTTATCAACGATATCGTGCAATAATTCGTCGACAACTCGATCGTAAGCTACGCAATATTCTGCGCCAATTGTTAGCAACAAGAAAGCGTTGTTTGTTTGATAAATATTTTATCCTAGATAACGATATTGTAACGCACGTAAAATGCTTAGGTTGGATACGTTTAGTTTCCGAAGCTCAGCTAAAGATTGCAGCGTCTATTGCATATTTGAGATTGTCCAATGTCTTCAACAAGTGACTTGAGACGAAAAGTGATGCGAAGAGACTTCTGCCATCAAAGATAGTTTAAGGCGGATTCACATATATCAGTTCCGTGGCAGTTGAGTGGCAGTTCAGTGTCAGTGGTCTCTTTGTGTCAGTGTCAGCAACTAACCCGGACAAGCGTGAGCTGGTCCATTCCAAAACAGGGAAACGATATTTTCTGCCACTGACGCTGACGGCACTGAACTGTCACGGAACTGATATTTTTTACGGAAAACGAATTTTGAATATTGTACATTTGCGGTTCATAATATTTATTTCTACAAGCTGCAATTGCAGGTATAGATCGAACACTCTTCGATCTTAACCGCGATTTCTCGAGAAAGACGCAGTAAGTACAAACAGTCATCAGTCGAATGTGTCCGCTATTCTTCTCGTTGTGAAACTATTCTTACTGAAAAATTCCCATGAAAGGAACAAGCCTGTTCACTGGGATTTCGTGAAATTTTCGACCCCGATACCCATTGAAGGGAATTTTCGACGATGCCTCCGAAAGTGCGGCCCTGAAGCAGCCTCCTGTCGTGGACCGGTTCAAAAATACCACGGATGCCCGCGCTGCGGGCGAAGGGGGCGGGTTGCTGGAGCCCTCCACGGACAGAGAGAGCAATAGCCGAACAACGAGCGCGCGACGACGAGAGGAGAAGAAGAGTGAGACATAGAACGGGACGGGGTAGATCGAAAGGCGAGGGGGGAGGGGTGGGGCCTGGAAAAGGACGACACACCAGGGGGATGCGGGTGTCGAATGAGGGAGAAGGACGAACACGAGGACCGCTCGAATAGCGAATCTCTGAAGCAAAACGTGCGACCAGACAGACAGAAGGAGGGGAGGGAGCAGGGAAATAAAAAGAACCCCGGAAGGGGGAGGGGGAGGGGGAGGGGAGGGTTGAAGGAGGACAGAAGGACGGGACCATGAGGGACGAAGCGACAGAATGGAAGATAACAGAAGACGGGGAGACAAAGAGGAAGATGAGAAGGGGAAGGTAGAGAAGAGGGAGAGGGTGAATGTGGTGGTAGCGGCGGAACGCGTCTTTATTATACGAACGGACCAAGGAACCCAGCGACCAGGCTTGCCTCTGATGATGTTGTACTCACGACTCGCACGTTCTCTCGTATCTTCTCGTACTCGTTTAGCTTTCTCGCGTATACGGCCGTGTCCGTCCTCGCTGGAGGACCTCCAAGCCGTAGGGGGAGGAAATCGGCGCGATCGTTAAACGGTCAATTATCGCTGGCCCCTCTCTCTCTCTCCTTTTCCCCTTTGGTCTCTGTTCCTACTCACCGTTCCCTCCTCTATCGCTGGGGTCGTTTACTGTTTCTTGGCTTTACCCCTTACCTTTTGCTCATCCCCGCCCTTCGTGCTTTTCTTGCGCTTTATATCGCTGTTCCCGTTGTTCTAGTTCGCCTCGTTTTCCTCCGTATCGGGGTCTTGTTTCTGCCCTCGACGCTATAGACAGCTCGTCGGCTTTTGGGAACAAGTAGTGGAGTTTTCCTTCCGTGTACTAATTTGGACTGTTTTATAGCGTCCCTTGACGTGGATGGTAGGCTTTTGTTTCTCTCCATAGGTGTGGATTTTTTGGGAGATCATGCAGCGATCGAGATTTTGTTGCAATATATGTATATATAAAGTAGTATAACAGAATAATTTCGATGGTATCTACATCTTATCGACAAGTTAATAGTGGAGAAACTTCACACCCAAAAAATGATCTCTTAGAACTCATCCTAAAAGTGAATGTCATCCCATATCATAAAAGGTTATAATACTTCCCCTTACGCAAATGAAGCTGACCTTGGAATTGCTCTTGCGCCAAATAAAACGTCTTTCGTACAATCCCAACTGGCACACTTATTCGTCACAAACATAGGTATGTCTATCTTCAAGGAAATTTAAATTATCACGCGTACATTGGTCACTTTTCAAAAACCATTTCTTACATTTTGAAAGAGAAATATTCTTTAAAGGTTACACCAGCATCGAGCACCAGATCGTGAAAAAACCAAAGAGGGAACGAGCGACCATATCTCTGGCAGTGGGCTCTCAAAAGCGAACCACCTCTGCGATTCCCCTTTTTCGCGTCGACCATTACTCCTCGGGGTTCAGGCCGAATGCTCGCGTTTCGATATCGAAATCGGCCAGAACTTAGAGCGCGTCCGGGGACTGTGACAGCGTGGTAGGTATCGCAGCAGCCATGCCTGAGAAGGTACGGCGTGGTAAAATGAAGAAGTTGTGTGGTGGTTGGCGCGAACTCAGCGGATCTGGATACACCAAGCCATTAGTCGGCCGATGGTCAGGCCAATAAAAGCTCGGTGCTGCCGTCCAGCGGCCATAAAGTTGTAGGATTCCTTGTTATGCGTCCACGTGAGACTGGCCCCGAAGGAACAGAGACAGAGAGCGCGGAGTAGATGGGAAAACCAGAAAGATAGACCCAGAATAACGCGGCAAGAAGGAGAGAGAGACAGAGTGAACCAAACGATCGAGGCACAAGAGGGAATATGGAGAAAGGGGCACGCAAGGATGTGATAAAGATAAAGATTGACAGGAAACGATAGGGCGGAGGAAGATAGAGCAAAAGCAGCTTCCAGGTTTACTCCGAGGGAGATGGAATAAAAAGATTTTATACGCTGATAAAGAGCGAGACAGGGAACGGGGTAGGAGAGCGAGAGAAGTCCACGGAGCCAAAAGGCAGAAAAAGGCGTTAAGAAGGCGCGGCTCTTATAAAATCGTGGCCAGCTCTTTTATTGGTATCGGGGCGGGAAATTATGTGTACGTTCCATCGTGGAACCTGTTTCGGGCCGTTTCTCGCGTATAATTGGAACGTTTCGGGCCAGATCGGGACACAACGTTGCGTTCGTTGCTGCGGATCATTCGTTTCCTACGGATGCGCCTCAACCTCCTTTAAAATTCTTGGTTCTTGTTCTCCGCGGGCCACGGCCCCTTTTTTTTTCGTTCTGCACACGGATCGGAAAGCACCCGCGGCTGCCTCGCTTCTCGGCGTAAATCGTCGCGTAACCGGAGAACAGAGCCGCGACTTACGACGTTGAAATATCGCCGGCGATTTATATGCTCCGGAGGGAGGATGAAGACCGCCAGTGGTGGGATTTGAAATTTCCGCGCACTCGGAGGGCGCTTCGCTTTTGGGATTTGGCGTCGTTGCGCCTTCGACTGATAGATGTTTCGTCTGGGATCGCGAATCGGTGTCACCTCGCGACTGCTCTCCGTTGAATTCACTGGGAAAGATATTAGGTACTCCTTTAGTATTTTGACCTCAGTACAGCGTTATGAAATAGATTCGATTTTATTGTCTCTTGTGAATTATAACCTGCGTGTGAGGACTGAGGTTGCAACCAAATTCTAGTGTTTTGTTTCCATATGCTTTTCATTCGTTTTGACGTGTAATAGACGTCTCTACAAAAGAACAGACTGCAATGACAACCCAATAAATTGGGTTAGGTCTGGGTTAGGTTTTGGGTTAGACAACCCAATTGGATTGTCATCGCAGCCTGTTCTTTTCAGTGACACACCCAGGGGGGGGGGGGGGGCAAGGGCCCCGGCACCCTCAAAGAATGAGAAAAAAGGAGATTAATGTGGCCACGACTGAAGTAATTCAAGAGCTTTGTAAAAAGGAAAACTGGATTTCATTTTATGAATAAATGTTCACAATCATCTAATGAATTTTATTGAATTTACATTAAAAATAGTTTTATGCGTTCAACTCAGCTCCCCCCGAGATTACATTCAGAGTGCGCCACTCTTTGTATAACTATGCTTCAATTTCAGTAGAAGTCGCGTTGTGTTTTTTAGTACAAGGAATCACTAATAATTATATTGTTAGTAACCACAGAAGCAAAAACAAAACGGCATCTTTAATCGAGATCTTTGTGCATCATTATCAGGCGTACAAAAAAGTGCACGCATAAATATAGCAACATACGTACATTTGTATCTACTAAAAGAAAATCACGCCAAATAATTATGATCGCGCGTTGACAGCCCGCGGTGGGCTCGTGTTCTCATCCGCCTACTTCGTTGCATAAAACATTATGGCCGCCATCACTTAAGGCAGAGAGACCTCGATGAGAGTACACCGGGCGAGTGCTCTACGGGGTGTCCCGAAAACTCGCGTCCATCATCTTTCCGTGGCTCGGACACCCATCATTTGATTTTTACGCAGACGGCGGAGATTAATGAGAAACGACTGGCCCTTTAATTTTGCTTTCATTAATTCGGTAGGCTGGCGATTATATCGAGGTTTCGTTAGGCAGAACGGGTAGAGACAGCCAATAATGAAATGCCTGTCGATAGAGCGCCCCCCGCTCCCTCCCTGCTTTGCTGTTCCTTTTCTCAACCAAGGGGGACTCACACCGCTCGCGATTATCATTCATTTGTATTCCGGGAATCGACCGTTTGCAATAAATGGTTAATTTATTGTTTATGGGCCGTCGGACCTTTTGCGGCATTCTTTGGAGCAGGAGAAAATATTCAGGCAAAATATAGGACTTCTTCTTTAACGATAGGCTTGATAAAGACACAGAATTCTCGAACTAATGGAGCTACGCCAGAAAATATTAATTACTTTTTAGAGGACACACGTCTGCAAGAAACTGGTCCTTGGCTTGAATGGCAAAGATTACACGTTTTGTGGTAATATTTCGGTATAGCGATTATTGAAGTCCAGCGGTGCACGGCGGAGATCTGGTCTACCAGATAGAGTTAGCGAGTTTATGACACTCGGGTAACCCTGCGACGGTGTCGGGTAAGAACAGCAAAAAGTACGAGCAGATGCATATAAAACTGCGCGCAGATATAGTCGTGAATGAGATTTAAGTCGCCCGAGCGAACCTGCGGAGATCATTAATCGTTGTCACTAGGCTAATTTTCAGCGGGTCTTCGCCACTACGTCGGCACATTTATTCCCCCCGTAAATATACGTCGCGTCGTTTCGTGCCCTATGCGCCTGCGTGACGTAAGCAGACCGGGCAAACATTTAATGATCAATGCTCGATCGCTGCGATTTGCTTTTAACTAAACGAAAAGAACAATGCGGAGAGAGTGCACTGACAAGGGAGCATCTCGAAGTGACAATCACAGATTTTTATGAAACTTAGGTAAAATGTAGTTTTCACAAAAAGAATTGGAACGATTTTATTTGTCGCTTAACGTCCCTGTTGAAAGGGTTAAAAATATTGTCAACAGAGACGTAAAGTGACAAAAAAAATCGTTCCAATTCTTTTTGTGAAAACTATATTTTACCCAAGTTTTATAAAAATGAAACGGGTTTTATTTTCATAAAAATACACAACTTTAACATTTAAACCGTTTTTCTACCTGTTTTATTTTCATAAAAATATTTTGTGTATATAGGTGCGTATTTTTAAATAAGGAAACCAGCTACATAAATAACTTCCAGAAAAAGCCATTTTTTAAAATAAGACGTTTAAAAATAAGAAGAATTTTAAGTTTTACCTAATGCTAGCGCTGCACTAATCATTAGCACTCCTGATTAAAAAACCAAATATTAAGAAGTACGAACTTTGAAAGTACTTTTCTATAATTTCTTCTTTTTCTTTCACTACACCACTGCAAATTCCAGTAGTTAAACTACTCATTTTACATCTAGCAACACCACAAAAAAGTATTAAAGGTAACGGTGGAAAAAAGTGCTGGGTTTTAAGCGTTTTCTTAATATTTTGATAAGGAGTATGAAAACAAACTAAAATAGCAGAGAAACATTCCGCAACGAGGAACAGTTGATGGCTTTCTTAAGCAATTATCCTGAATCAGATGACTCTAACTACATCCTAATTTTATTTTCATTTGTCCGATCTCTTATTTATTTTTATTTTTAGTTATTAATGAAGAATGAATTATTTAAAAGTGAACAATTTATTTTTAGTTTTTGAGTGCCAATAATTGATACACGCTGTGGTAATAAATGTACTAAGTATGTACTTTTATGCCTATTTTTGAATTTCATTGAATATTTTTAGAATAAAAGAATTAATAGGTACTCAAGATGTTTTATTTTAATAAGAAATCCATAATCATCGATAATAACTGAAAATTAAGACTATATAAAAACATTGTACAGTTAACCCCATTGAAGTTTTCATGCATTTTGTGTAACGCGGAGTTCTTGTAAGCAGCGCCGGCGGAAGGTACGGGCGAAGCGGGCGACTGCCCGGGGCGCCAATTCGCAAGGGCGCCAATTCGCGAGAGCGCTTCAATAAAAAAAATCGTTGTTTAATTTAGTTATTTTCCTGTTTTCTTTTTTTAGTATTTCTGTTCCCATACAGCACACTTCGTTGCGGCAAAGTTGCAGGATGGTTGCAGCAACCTTGCACTTGGTTGCGATGTTGCATAGTTGCAGCGCAATGTGGATGTATGGTTGCTGCGACGTTGCCGTGCAACATTGCACGGGGCGGACATAGAATTGTTGCTGCATAGTTGCTGCATAGTTGCGTTGCAATAATGCACTGCAACTTTGCCGCAACTTTGCGGCGTTAGCAAATTTTAAAACATAATATCTCCAAAACCGGCGGAAATAAAGTGTATACCTTATTGAAATCGTCTTGAAACGCACTATCAAGTGATATGTTAAAAAAAAGAGTTCCGTTTAAAAAAAAAAAAATGATCATCGTATCTCGTAAAATAATAATCAAAGAAAAAAATCGTCTGCCCCAGTAAATTTTCCCCCTCCAACCATGCAATTTCATATAAACAATGTCTTTTATATCGCGAATTCGTTAGGAAATATCCAGGTGTTTACTGTTCCCGCGGACATCCTGGATAATGAACTAAAATATAAAATATATGTCGGAGAAGGCAACCATTTAATCAGTTCCAAGCATAAGTCAGAATCCACTTTACTGGTGCCACGTGCCAAGCTGATGTTTCCGTGAAGGCGAGCACGGCGCACAGTGGGACAGATCAGGTCGAAACGCGGCACTAACAAGGGGACCTTCAGGACTGTCCATCTCAGAAATTGTTTATACTTAGTGTACGCGAAGGTCTTCACTCGGACTTTAATTTTCCAAAGTAGTAAGAATTCAGCCAAATTCGAGAAAATCGACTTTGAAAAATGTGGAGTATACATATATACATTTGATTGAAAGTAATCACCAACGAATAGCGTGGGCTTGTGCCTAGCGCTCCCGACTAGTAACCATGAGGTCGGTCAGTTCGCATCTCACTGTTGGCATTATTTTTTTTTTCTTATTCATTTGAAAGTTACTGTGCGAAGTTGCCTCAAAGTTGCCGTGCAAAGTTGCCTCAATGTTGCCGTGCAACTTTGCAGCAGGCGGACATAGAATTATTGCTGCATAGTTGCGGCAACGTTGCGTGAATCGTTGCAATCTTGCACCGCAACTATCCTGCAACTATGCTGCAACGAGAGTGTGCTGTATGGGTTACTATTCAAATAAAAAACGATAATTTACCAAAGCAACCATAGCAACTTATATTATACGTCTTTTTTGAAAGAATATTAGCTACAGTAAATTGTCGTTCTAAGATTACCAGATTTAGTTCGTTGTACGTATGATCATCATTCGCCGTCACGAAAAAGAAATGAATCGCGCTACAATGTTGCGAGGGCCTCGTCGCCACGTCGATGAGACGGACTCCTCCGTCGTCCTTTGTTTTTTAAGAAACACGGTTTTGTATAACATAGGACATTTCAGCGTGTCGCATTCCCGAGAATAGGGCGTACCGATACGGAAAAAGTTACTCGTGGACTCTGAGAAATATTTTATCTATTTAAGTTCTAAATGTAAATGTCTATTGCAATTTAGCTATAAGTTTTGTTTCGTAATATTAAAAGTTTACAGCTAGTAGTTTTATGTTGATAATATTTACTTGCAATTATTTAGTGATACTATTTATTTACCGAGTGTAAGGTGAAACACATTTAGCTGTAGTCTTCAAATAATAAGGTAAGTGTATAAATTACAAATTAAATCAAAGAATCATTGTTATTTCTAATAATTTGCAGTGCTTTTTAATAAAAGTTATATGTGAATTTTTAAATTCGAGTAAACCATAAAAATCTTTTGACTTTCTTTACCCATAGAATGTCGAAAAAACTCTCAGGAGCGCAGAATAGAAAGAGAGGAAACTAAATCAGTCAAAAGAAAATGAATTTTCTGCACGTCTGATGAGTTCGTTTTTTAAAAAGAAATGTGAGCCAAATATGCAAAATGAAGAGCGTAAAAACACCGAAGGAGAAAAATATGTTGAAATCGATACAAATACTTTTGAACAGGAAGAGGAAGAACGTGATGATAATCAAGCTAAAAATGTAAATACTGACGACAAATCTTCATCTGAAGATAGTGAAAATGAGGCATCAGTTACACTACAACAAGAGTTGATAGTTGATAGTAGAAATACTGAAGTTTCTAATTATTCTGATCCTGCATTATGGCCCTCAGAAATGACCAATTTAATACGTGATCTAATAATAGTGCAAGATCCTATATTACCGCAAGGTCCAGATTCTCTATTTCCTCTGAATAATGAAAAAAGACATTTTACCATAAAATACTATCATCGAATATTATCAAATGGAGAAGTGTCGCAGAGGCGTTGGCTGCTCTATTCCGAGTCAGCAGACAAAGTTTTTTGTTTGTGTTGCAAATTATTTAACCCGTTAAGTTCTTCCAAATTAAGTTCAGAAGGAATTAATAATTGGAAACATATGAGCGAGTATTTAAAATCACATGAGTCATCCACAGATCATTTTAAAACATGTAAAATGTGGCTATTGGCAGCAAGCAATATTCGAAAAGTTTGTGGTATCGATAAACAGTTGCAAGAACAAGTGATTAAAGAACAAAATTATTGGAGGGCAGTTCTTGAAAGGTTAATGTCTATTACACTATTTCTATCAAAAAATAATTTGGGTTTTCAAGGGACGTCTGATAGGCTTATGAGCAATAATAACGGTAATTTTCTTGGTTTGGTTGAACTTTTCAGCCGATATGATCCAATTATGGGGGAGCACATGAAAAGAGTACGTAATCAAGAAATACACAACCACTATTGTGGAAAAGATATCCAAAATGAATTGATTAATTTGCTTGGTGATCAAGTAAAAACGACTATTATTCATAGAGCTCAGCAATCAAAATACTTTTCATTAATATGTGATTGTACACCAGATATGTCATACTGATCAATTATCGATTACAATCCGATTTGTAGATTTAAATGACATGTCATTAAAAGAACATTTTTTAACATATTGCGAAGCTCCTGTCTCGACCGGGGAAGCATTGTCCGATATTATATTAGAAGAAATGAACAGGTGTAATTTTGACATGAAAAACTGTCGTGGCCAAGGCTACGACAATGGTTCGAATATGGTCGGAAAAAATAAGGGTGTAAGAAGTAGGATTAGCAAGTTATATCCGAGAGCATTTTTTAACCCATGTGGCTGCCATTCGCTGAACTTAATTGTTGGAGATGCGGCGAAGAGTTCAGTAAAATCAGTTTCCCTATTTGGAGTTCTTCAACGTCTATATATTTTATTCAGCGCATCTACTAAAAGATGGGCAATTTTAAAAACGCACGTTTCAAATTTGACCATAATGCAAGTATGTGAAACACGTTGGGAATGTCGTATTCAGTGTGTAAAAGCAATCCGATATCAATTTAAGGAAATATGTGATGCTTTGTGCGATATGGCGGAGAAAGCAGATCTAAAAATTAGTTCGGAAGCAAAATCTTTAGAACTTTTTTTTACTGATTATTCCATTATCGTCGCTTTGATTGTTTGGTATGATGTTCTTTTTCAAGTAAATCTTATTAGTAAAATGATGCAATCAAAGAATTTAGACATAGCCGACTCTATAACCTTAATTGAAGGTTGCGCTAAATTTTTAAATGAATATAGAAATACAGGATTTGAAAGTGCACAAGCCATTGCAAGAGAAATAGCTGAACAACTTGAAATTGAGCCGATCTTTAAAGTACAGCGATTAAGAAAGAAGAAAACTCTTTTTGATTACGAGGGAAAAAATGATAGACAAAAAAGTCCCGACATGTTATTTAAGACGGACGTATTTCTTCCGTTAATTGATACAGCGATTTCTGCAATTGACGATCGTTTTGAAACACTCCAATATTACACCAACATGTGGAGTTTTCTGCACAACATTAAAATACTGCCCACACGTGAAGATCTTGTTAAAAAATGCACGGACTTACATTTGTATTTGAAAGATGGGGAATCATGTGACATAAACGGGTCAGAATTATCTGAAGAATTAATACATATTCAATCGTATTTTGCATCTCTTCCAGATTTTAAACTAAATAAAACTAAACTAAAACTAAATAAAACTGTATAAAGTAAAACAGATGGTTTCTTTTATTAAAAAGTTAGGAAAGGGGCGCCAAAAAATGGTTTCGCCCGGTATCATATGTACTGTCACGCCGGCCCTGCTTGTAAGCTTATAATGAAACACGTAGCAAACAGTTTTGCCATCTTTTAGGTTACAGTAAACTTCGGTAGCTGGTAATCAAATGGAGAAAATTGATATCACAGGTATAAAAATACAGACAGCGCGGACCTCCGCTGCAAAGTGGTATAGAAGGCTAAACGTGGAATCAGACGGAACGAGGCTCGGCTCGTCTAGGCTTGGCAAGTCGGCTTGGCGAGCCATGACCGATCAGACGGCGCGTGGATCGGCGAGCTTGCTCGGCTCGCCTAGATTCGGCGATTCGGCTTGGCGAGCACGACTCGGCGAGCCATGACCGATCAGACGGCGCGTGGGTTTGGCGATTCACGCGCAAAGATCGCCGAGCCACGTTCCGTTTGATTCCACCTTTATGGCGCGGTCGGCACGGTCAGTGTTTGACTCACTCGCGATCATGAGACGTTTATTAACAAGACTATTGAACCAGAATCGTTCAAATTCTTTAGAAAGTCGAACCCCAGGTGTTCCACGATTGTAAAAGTGATTATACCCACACAAGGATTTAATCTTGCACAAAATGCGAGAAACTGATAAGTATAATAACATTTTTTATAATGTCAAAATTCTGTATTTGTATATACAGGGTGATTCACCTAACGTGACAGTCTCAATTTACTCGTAAATTATTGGCTGTATTAAAAAATATTTTAAACAAAAGTTGCATAGTATCAAGGGGGACATAGGTAATGCAATAATATGTTTTTACTTTGTTACAGTTTTATCAAGATATAACGGTCACCTTCGCCTTTTTAAACGGAATGCCAAATATTTTGTAAGACTAATTAAAGGGATAAAAGAATAAAATACGAAAATATCGTTTGAAACGTTATATTTCAACGCGGAAACGATGTGTTGCCGTCAACGATATTTCCACGAATGCCTCTCCGCGTCACCGTCTGCGAAAGCCTCCCTCGTGAAGGCACCGACACAGTCCCCAAAAAGGCCTGGTTTATAGCACCCTCAAGTGTCGACCGCGCTTTCTCTTTTCCAAGGCCCTCGTTGACCACCAGTTAAATGAACGTTTGGGAACACACCGAGAAAAGGTCAAAATCTCGTATTCCTTACAATTTCTTCTTGATTATCGATAAAGTATCAAATACTGCAGAAAAATGTATTATATCATAGGGTCGTATCTTTGTTTCATCGTTGAAATATAACGCTTCAAACGATAGTTTCGTATTTTATTATTTTATTCCTTTAATTAGTCTTACAAAATATTTGGCATTCCATTTAAAAAACTGAAGGTGACTCTTGATACCATGCAACTTTTGTTTAACATACTTATTAATACAGCCAATAATTTACGAGTAAATTGAGGTTGTCACTTTAGCTGAACCACCCTGTATAGTTTCCACACACAAATATACAAGAAAATAGATTAACATTTGCATAGAAAAATAAACAGAAAAATGTTAATTTTAATGTTTTATTTAAACACCGAGTTTATTCTGGAAGCTGTTTATGTAGATAGATTCCTTATCGAAAAAATACAGTTTTCCTTGTTCGAATAGTTTCTGAGATATTAGACTACATATATTTTTCACACACCAATTTCACGGCTGTTTTGATTCTTTAAATATGGACGTTGGCGGATAAAAAATATGTATTAAATATTTTTGTGTAATACATAGGTAGGTACTTTTTAGCTAAGTTTCAGCAAAATCGGTGATTGTCACTTCGTGACTTTCCCTTGTAAGTTGTAGCCTTTTTCAGGCAATACCTTTTTGTCACTTGTAATTAGTAGTTCGGAAACATCTGTGTGCGTAGGTACATATTGCAACTGTTTCTATATTTCTTAACCTCGCGCTGGCTTTATCAAGTGAATATATCAGGAACCGAAAAAGTTCTGGAACCCTTATTTTTAAAAAAATTCTGTTAGAACTTATATGTTTTGTTTAAGAAAATATCTGTTCTTGTGAAGTTTCTATTGAAAGAAATGTTATCCTTAGGAACTTCTTTAGAAAATGTTCTCATGGATCACATATTTTAGAACCTATATAATAAAAGTTCCATGGAAACAGTTGTATTAGAACATTTATTAAAAAAGGTTCCATAAGATAAAGAATAGTACTAAACTATTAGGTACTAGTTTTATTTAAGAATATAATATCATATTCTTCGTGTTTATTTAATAAAAGGAATGAAAATCATAACGTAAGTAATTAATAGTTTCATAAGAAGTATTGAACAGAAAACTGAACTTGTCAAGAATAATACCTAAATAATATTTTTTTATAACTTACATGAACCAAAAGACACAAAAATGACACATTCAGAATATCACTTTAAGTGTAATAATAATTTATTATTGTTGTAGTACTATTCATTGAATAGAATTCAATATTTGTTACAACGATTGAGAACTTTTTTAATATTGATGAACAAAATATCCGTTCCTGTTATACAGAAATTTTTATTTTTATATTTTATAAGATCCATTCCAACTAGAACTTATATTTTCAAGAACTTTTACTTTATCAGTTCTCATGGGAACTTATAATGTGAGAATATTTTTAAAAAATTTCCACAGTCCATGTTTCAAATACAACCTATTGAAAAGTTCCAGAACTCTTTCGAACTCTTGGATATATTCGAAATACCAGTATTAAGCCGTAAAAGTGTCACGAGTGAAGAGACCCTTGTCTGCTGTTCTTAAAGGGTATAGCCGGTTAAGATGGTCAAATGTGCCCCTGAACCGAATTCAAATCACGATGAGTCATTCGAAAGCTTATAAAAAAAGAATGATTTCTGTCAAGTTTCAACTTCGTATCTCGACCCGGGGGGTAGTAAAGGGTAAAAATAGAAAATCAGGTTTTTGCCGAAATTCTCCTATACCAGCGGATGAAAAATTTTGAAAAAATTCAGAGACATGTCTGTCATCGGTGCACATATTAGGGAATCGCGTCAGATTTTTAAATTGAAAAACCAAGCTGTGAAAAATAAAAAACGCCAAAAAATGCTGAAAAATGCCGGTTTTGTATCGAAGCAGTCTTGATACTATAATTATATTTTTACTGTAAGTCCGCATCGTTGTTACTATTGTCTTGAATTTTTTTCAGATTTTTCAATTTGGTGCGCCGCAGTTAAAAAAATTAAAAACCGATTTTTTCGCCGTTTTTTCCGTGTCAGAGTAACTAATAGGTCGAACTTTCGTACATACTTTATGGAATAAGCCTTTTATGCAATCTTCAACGTCTTCACATGCAGCAAAACAGCGTAGAAATTAAACGAACTAAACATGCTGTGACATTACAGTCTAAAATGTCTATCATATTTTCAACGGCGTCAATGGCGCAGCGGTAAAGTGTCCGACTGTTGAATCGCTGCGAACTTTTTGAACGTAGGTTCAAGCCTCGGAATTTCTATGTCCCACAGGGTCATTTTTTTTCACATTAATTATGTATTTTTTCGATTTCTAGCTATATGACAATGATCGATATTTATATACAAATGTTTTAAAAACATATTAAAATTATTTCAATAGTTGAAAACTATTGTTAGGTATCATGCCAATTATAGCATTGTTTAACTTTTGAATTTTGGAAACCAGAATGAGTTGTATGATCTATAAGAAGAGGCGAAATAATTACAAAACAACACACAATTGTTGCTGTAATCCATCCACAATTGTTAAAGGTAAGAGATTGGAAAATCAATTTCATATAATATTAATTTAGTGCAGGGAATGTTACAACAATACTGTAATTGACGGGATACTTGATCAGAGAAACGGTGGCATCAAAATCTTCTCAAGTTATGTTTATGTATATTTCAATTATTAAAATATTTTTAATGTTTTTAAAACATTTGTATATAAATATCGATCATTGTCATATAGCTAGAAATCGAAAAAATACATAATTAATGTGAAAAAAAAAATGACCCTGTGGGACATAGAAATTCCGAGGCTTGAACCTACGTTCAAAAAGTTCGCAGCGATTCAACAGTCGGACACTTTACCGCTGCGCCATTGACGCCGTTGAAAATATGATAGACATTTTAGACTGTAATGTCACAGCATGTTTAGTTCGTTTAATTTCTACGCTGTTTTGCTGCATGTGAAGACGTTGAAGATTGCATAAAAGGCTTATTCCATAAAGTATGTACGAAAGTTCGACCTATTAGTTACTCTGACACGGAAAAAACGGCGAAAAAATCGGTTTTTAATTTTTTTAACTGCGGCGCACCAAATTGAAAAATCTGAAAAAAATTCAAGACAATAGTAACAACGATGCGGACTTACAGTAAAAATATAATTATAGTATCAAGACTGCTTCGATACAAAACCGGCATTTTTCAGCATTTTTTGGCGTTTTTTATTTTTCACAGCTTGGTTTTTCAATTTAAAAATCTGACGCGATTCCCTAATATGTGCACCGATGACAGACATGTCTCTGAATTTTTTCAAAATTTTTCATCCGCTGGTATAGGAGAATTTCGGCAAAAACCTGATTTTCTATTTTTACCCTTTACTACCCCCCGGGTCGAGATACGAAGTTGAAACTTGACAGAAATCATTCTTTTTTTATAAGCTTTCGAATGACTCATCGTGATTTGAATTCGGTTCAGGGGCACATTTGACCATCTTAACCGGCTATACCCTCTGTTCTCAATGCTGGCTGCTTACCTGCTCTAACAAATAAGCTATTACAAAGGCTCAAGGATACGAAGATGAGAGTGATACAGTTTATAGTGACATGTTTTAATAAGTTACACATTAATCGGCTTTGAACGGCGATTTTAAATTAAACAAATTATTTTAGGGTTTCTTAAAAAACCTCAAGAATTTCCTTAAATATTAGAAAAGTTTGTCAACATCGACTGAATACTTTACTCTGATAAAACTTCAATGACATAATTACCTCCAAATTTCCCTATTATGCGACGCAGCGTGTGTCGATTGGTGTACGATTAATGATAGCCAACTGGAATACCTATCACGATGAAGCTTAATTTAGCTAAATCGTAAAAATCGAAGTTTTTTGCTAACAGCTACTTTTTTGGTATAAAATATCCATGTATATACACTGAATTAATTTTTTACTCTCTCTCTCTCTCTCTGTATAATATGGTTACTTAATATTTAATGATAATATTGCTCATGAAAGATATTTCAATATTAATTGGCGTATTATAAATCAATGTCATAATATGTACACCTGTGTAAATTTTTCATAAAACAAAGTAGATATTGATATGGGAAATAAGAAATAATTTCTCTCGTAACACGAACAACATTGTCTTTTGTCAAAGCGAACCATGACCTTTATAATTTACAAGAAACTCGAATAAAATTATTCCTAAATTTTCTGAATCTAAATCGTACTTACCTACAGTAGGTAAAAAAGACTGCGTTCAAACACGCTCGCCTTCAATAAGAATGTGAAAAACTTTTTAAAAATTAAAAATGTCAGTTCATTTGTACAGAAATAGCGAATACAATCGATATATTACAAATTGAATTATTATATTAAAAAGTTATGTAACTTAATCGTTTATCCTCACAAAAATTAAGGCCAAAAATGTCTGTGTACAAAATAAGTAACTCATATTTATTCCGAGTTATGATCTGTTATAAATAAATATATGAAACAGTAGATTACCTGGCATTGGAAATTAGAAACATAATAATACTGTGGATGATAATTAAGTAATTTCCAATGTTAAGTGGTTTACAATCGATTCGTTGTTTATATCAACTAGAAGGTAATTACAGATGATTATTATCCTTAGCTGGTGGATTTTTTCCACTCAATAAACCACGGTCTGTGAGCGAGAGTATGATTCAAAGGACAAAAACAACCTTTTCAAAAAAAAATGTCCAATTATGGCTAAACTGTAAACGTGTCAGGCAGTACTACCTACAATTAATACAAGGAAATACTTTTTCAATTTTTAATTAGTTTCAAAATAGCCGTGCGCATTTCATATCAGCATCTGAAAAATTTGTAGTTATAAATAGAAAAGGCTGTGACCTTTAAATTGACGTATGAAAAGCGATTGTTAAATTGCGTTTTGAAGGCAAAACGTTCTGAGAAATTGGAACTATTGATGAACAGTCGGATTCTACCGTGCAACGAGTCGAAAATTCTCTTTCAACGGGGACGTTTACCTCGAATCAACGGCAACGACGTCAACGAACCCTTATTTTTCGCGAGCAGCGGGATATTATTAAAATTGCAAAAAAGTATCCAAGACAAAGTGCTCAAAAAATTGCAAATGAAATTACAAAATGTAACAACAAAAATATGTGGACAAGCTGCAAGAATTTTAGGGCAAAGTCATCTGCAACGCTGAAAGCAAATTTAATTTATTCGGATCGGAAGGACGAACAATGATTTGGAGGAAACCGAAGGAACAATCTCATTCTAAGAACACCTGGGCTACCGTCAACCATGGAGGTGGAAGTGTAATGACTTGGAGTTGAATGGCGGTTAATGATGTTGGAAATTTATATTAAGGGTACCCTCCGGTCAAGACGCTTGAAAAATATGTGACGTTCATGAATTAAAAAGAAAGGAAGCCGAACCACATACAGTAAAAAAGGTTTTTGGACTATATTACTACATATTTGAAGAACAAACAAAAAATTATTGTTTGAATTTGATCAATTTTTGCCTTAGATATACAGCATTCATTGTACCATTGTAGAAATTAGAGCTCCTGACAGGCGCCACTGTAAAAAGCTTAATTATGGAAACATTTCAAAAACTCAACTCTTACGGCATTCTATTCATAATTAGACTCGCTATCGCCTTATCCACATAGAGTAAGTTTGGATTACCCATTTTTTTATGTACTTCAAATATGTAGTAATAATGTCCGAAAAGCTTTCTTACTGTATGTTGTTCAGTTTCTTCTTTTTAATTCATGAAAATCACGTATTTTTCAAGAGTTTTGACCGGAGGGTACCCTTAAACGATTTTACTTAGTTTCGATCCGCTGTTTGTTTGTTAAACGATTTTTATTTTTGTTTGTATCATGTTTGGTTCAAATCTGGCACCCATTTTACCCCCACTTCCACCAATCCAATTGTCTTGAAACTTTGCAGGCGAGCATAGTTTGGGTGACAATACAATATTTAACCCTCGAGCGGGCGCGCCGGTGAACTCAGTTCACCAATCCGCGTATTTCTTTGTTTCCGTCTCGGGAAGATAAACATTATCGACAGAAAAACCGTTTCTGAAGTGTATACTTTATATATAAGGGGACTAAAATGATTATTTTCAACTGGTGAACTGAGTTCACCACGCGCCTGGTCGTGTAACTCTGACTGGGGCGCCCGCCCGAGGGTTAAAAAAAAAACGATTGGCTTTAAAGTGACATATCACCATCGTAATTGTAGTACAAGAAAATAATTATTTTTTAGTTTTAGTGCATTTTAAAATCGTTTAACTTAAAAAATTGTTTATATAATTTTTGTTTATTGATGGAACCATCGATAAGCATGCATATTTGAATATTTTACAGAATAATTTACATCACAATGCGGCAAAATTGGAATTGGAAAATGATTACGCGTTGAAACAGAATAACGACTCCAAACATTGTTCGTATTTGGTGAAAGAATGCAATGCAAAATCACAACCGCGCACACGTCCCCAATCACCGGGTTTGAATCCCATTGAATATTTATTGGGATTATTAGAACGACGCCTAAGGAAATATATGTACTATGACATCCAAAGTAGCGTTAAAAAGAATATTAAAAAAAAAGAATGGAGAATACGAAAAAGGACCTTGAAATATGTTGTCAAGGATAACATTCTGAACAATTTTTTCCTATACATATAACCGCCGCTAGGCTTCAGTTTTCGAGATACCAACAACGAGCGAGAGAAAACGAAAGAGCCTCTCGTTCTCGGGTTCTCTCACTCTCGTCCGAAGGATTCCAAGAAATGGTGGAGATAGTCGCCGGGCGTACAACGCATGGTAGAAACGGGCTTATAACGAGTGCGTACTGTATTCGAGCAGATTTGTTTAGTAGCCCCCGTAAGGAGATTTAAGATAAAAAATGTATTTCAGAAACATACTCTCGAAACATAAGTTGCTGGTTTAAATTCCCCTCACCATCCATTTTTGAAACACATTTCTTTATGTGTTTTTATCAATAATAATTTAACTTGTTGTAGTTTAAAATAGAGAAAGGATTAATATTGTATTCTATATTTATTTATAAATAAACTGCCATCTTTCATTTTTTAAACATTTTTCAAATTCTTTTTGAAGTTGAGTGTGTTCGTACGTAGACTTTTCTTAACCACTGTATGGACAAGCAGAGTACTTACATAAAAATTTACTTCCGTATTTCTTTATTTCTGTTTCGGAGCAGACTTCTTAATGCGAGAATATTGACCAATTAATCCAACAGGAAAGATCAATATTTTTATCTACCTATAATGATATCACTTGTGGCTTATTCTGAATTACCCGATAGCTCTCTCCCACAATCGTTTAAACAACACAATTCCTATTTCTCCGAATTTCAAACTTATTTTCCGTAATGACAATACCTCTACCCCCCCGCAAACAAAAAACCCATCGACCACAAACGTGCGCAATATGATGGTAGGTAATCTCGTAAACGATTTCCGAGAAGTTTCTGCAAGATTCTGTTCCAAATCGCGTGGAGCCCATCCGCACGGTTACCTTGCATCGCCGGGCGAAAAAGCGAAAAATCGCGAGCAAGATACCCGCTCGTTGCTTATCCAAATGCAAAAAGGTTTAACCGCAATGTGCTGAGGGGCAGGTGCAGATAGAAACGTACTTGAATGCAAATGCAGACGCGGGAGCATGTGGTCCTGCGTGGATGCGTTTTCTTCGGGCGTTTCTTTTCGTGGAACAACCTGCTACCCGGAATTCCTCCCGCGATAAGTCAAGCAGCCTCGGGGACGGACGCGGCTTCAATTAACGCGGGCCATTAAGGTCGATTTACATCAGCGGCGGGCGCGCGAAAAGAATGTCTCGCCATTCAGTTTAATGGACCTGTTTGCACCTACCCTTCGTATGGTCCTGCCACACTAACGAGCCTCGCTTGCGATCCACGGCGATGCTCTAACGTCGCGCCTATATCCGGAGCGTATCGATTACAAGCCATATTGCATTTTTCCATCTGCTAGAAGCGCCTTATGGTTCGTCTAATTAACTAGATGGTCTTCGAGACACTACACTGGAGGACTACTTACTCTTAAGTTGGTCAAGGTATGACACTTTCTCTTTTTTCCTTTACGAAATTGTAAGGGCAGTTGAAATTAGATTTTTGAATCTTCGGTGATCTGCTCTTTGTTATGTTTAGTAGTGTCTAAGATCTTGATTGTACGTTGTATCTTTCGTACGGGGCGTACTTAATGTTTCATTCTGCATTTTGTCATGTTTTTAAGAGTATCTGCGTTTCCCTCTTGCCACTTTGTGCAGTGCACCACATTGCAAACGAAGTTATTCCAAATAATTCTAAGAGATTCTCGATGGTTTTGTTAAGAACGGTTTATCAAGTTAATATATATAGATGATGTAGATGACGTTAGACGTCATTTTTTAAATAAATTCATTTCAATTCCAGAATACGTTTGAAGACTCTCACACAGGAAATGAATAATCGACTGATCAAATACAAACTGAAAAGGCGGGCTTGAAACTACAAAGTAATCGCCATGTCTTTCTGATAATACTTATTTTGCTACACATTATGCAACTCTCTGCCCTCCAACTTATTCGTTAATAGATTGGCCACAGATTTTTTGCTCAATGCTGTACTTACTAAATATATACAGAACTTTGCTATATTTCTCCCAAAGTTCTAACTCAAAGCGTGGATTATGGATCTCAAAATCCATAATCCATGTCATTCTATTAATTACGAACTCTTCCAAGCTTTTAAGGGTTAATAATTTCGTACATAACGTTAATTAACAACTTATGTAACACCCTTTTCCGACCTGCAGCTTTTTTGTTATTCAACTGATTCCGTTTTGTATCCCAGTTTTCGTCCTCATGTATCAGTCTCCAAAGGTCGGTGAAGCACGCCAGGCACCAAAGATCGTTTCGTCAGTGTCAAAGCTGTGCACGATTCTGGAACCGAAACCGCTAATCGCGGAGACGTATCTCGGAAACGGCACGGCGGCTGCGAAATCACGTTCGTTCCTCCGATTCCCGCACGGATATCGAGCGCGAAAATATGAACGCTGGCCGCGTCTCGGCGCCTCCAATTAGAATAATGGCGATTAGGGGAAGAGAGATGTCATCGGCGCATCCACGGAGCCTTGCTCGTCGTCGGCGACGAGACGCCGTGGAATTACGTCGGGCTATTTAAATTTATTAATTGAGCGATATCAATGAACTCGTGCGCTAACAGTGGCCTCATTGAATTGCCTCGGGCTAACGCACGTTCGCAGTAACTCCCATCCGTCTGTTTCGCGTTTCTTGCGTAACGGGCAGATTTTTCGCGACACGTTTCTTCTCGTATCGATGGATTTCGCCGTCTGTCATAGTCACCGCTTTTTCAATCCCAGGGAAGTTATACGAACTAACTTCAAACCGGAAAACTGGTCACATTGCTTCCATTCGTCTTTGATGTAATTTTTCATTTTTGCTACTACACTTTGGAGGCAATGAATTTTCTTATAGTAAGAATTTTTGTGAAAGTTAACTGCTGAGAAGGATTCTCACGTTTTCTAGCGAGTATAAGTAGAATAATCAACGTCGCTAAAAATATTGGTGGAAAGTCATTGTCAAGCTGGGAGCGCATAGGTACAGGACCTGGCGACTTAACTTTACCATTCAGTAAAGTTGCCTTTATCGACCCTTGCCTTTATCGACCATTGAAGGCGAAAATTTCATTTATTCAAAATTTACTTTGATCTGTTAGGTATAAAACATGAAAATATTGCTGATACTTTTATAATCTCGGTAGGGGCGATAAAGGCAAAAGTTTTTTTTATTTCAGATGGATACAACTGGCACAATCATGTTAACCGTGACGGGGGAATTTTTAAAAGTGATCGCACATAAACACCTCTGACACAGTAAATATTTGTCACTTTCTAATGTATCGGCGTGAAAGTGCTAGTAAAATATTCGTAAAGAAATGTACAAAACCGGAACTATGTAGAACGTTTATTTTGGAAGAAAAAAATTTATAAAAACTGCCCATTTTTCACACACTTTCGAGTGAATACCTCCTTAGCGCAACCGGATTCAGGTTGGCCGAAACTGCGTTTGTTTCGATTCGTGTGACAGAATGCACGGCGCGTGGGTACCAGTTCCCGGGGCGACTTGATTATTGGTGCGCCAATCATTTTAATGGCTAATGTCGGGGGCGACCGATAACCCCGCACGATAAAAGGAACGTTTCTTCTTCTTTGTCAATCAGTTACTGCGGTACGATGACAGTCGCGGTACAATATTGACTGTTCTAACGATATATTAAGCTATCGATTTCGATTTGATTCGAGCACTTCGATTGTGCTAATTGTAAAAAGTATAAATATGTAGTATTAGACACTACACAGGAGGCTACCCTTCATGGTCATACCTTATTACAATCACAAATTGGTCACATGGGCTTCACTGTACCATTTGAGTTACCATTTTCGTATTTTTGAATCTTTTAACTTTTCTGTGATAATTGTATAGTTGTAATACTTATACAATTATGATCTAATAGTCTTTTTCTAGAAATATAAATTTTGATATGATAAAATTTGTAGTTGAAAATGAGCGATTTTCCACGGTTGTGGGAGAAAAACGATTTTTTAATTTATTTTATTTTTTTGCGATAAATCCCCTTCGGAAGTCGTGAAGGCGCGAATTTTAACTCGAAAATTGCTCTTGGGGTGCGATAAGCCCAGTGTGATCACGAAGGGTTAAGAATCATTTCAGAATAAATAAATCGTTATGAAGCAATTTTGTTTTTTTTTTTGTTTATGTTCTAAGCAATGTACAAAAACTATTGCGATGAAAGAGTAGGTATTGGAGAAATAAACTCCGGCTTGTTCCAAAATGAACCTTCCCCATTTTCAAAATTGTTTTTAAATGGAATCTGAGTGGGATCAATTACCACAATGTTGGATGTCACTTTTTTATTGTCTACGTAGTTCGTCTAGTTGTCAGACATCAGCAATCTTATCAAATTCAGAATATATGAGATTGATGAAAGATTTGATAATTTCAGAACGAGACAAATAGACGGTGAGGCGAGGTCAGGGAAAAGGTTAGAGAATAAAGTTGAATAAATTTAAACGAGCGTTAACGATAATGTGCAGGAGGCTCAACGAATGCTGCGTGTCTCGAGGTTGAGCTTCATTGAAAACGAAGACAAGGAGGCTGTAACCCTTTCGTCGGGTGTACGTCTGCGCGACAAAAGAGTTTAAAAGCGACCCGACCAGCGCTTTGACAAATGGACAATCAGTAGCGCGAAGAAGCTACGTGTAGAAAAATAAATCAGGGGCCATAGCTCAAAAAATATCAGAGTGTTTTTGGCCAAGAAATGCCGACGACCGCGCTGCTTAATCCTGATTAATGCCCTCGGAAACTCGCGCTAATGCTGATGCCAGTCGCGCCGTGTTTCTTCGGCCATGTCCACGTTCCCCTTTCTTCATCCCCCGTCAGCTTTCCATTGCTTCTTCTTCGCCTCTTTGAGCTTCTCGCGAGGGAACGACCCTCGTAATGAGACCTCCTCTCGAGGAGTTCGTTGACGTTTGGCAAATTCATCGTCGTCACTGTAACCGTAAATCTGATCCTCTCGCCTATTCGGAAAGTTTAGTGTAAAGTTCATTCAGAGGAGAATACGTGTGGCGTGACGTTTCGTGGCTATTTACTCATTTGGAAAATGTTTAAATGGACAATCTTCTTAACCGTTGAGACTGTGCTGTTAAGCCTTTGTTTCCATCAACAGATACGAGAATTAGAAGATAATAATAAAGAAGAAGTAGCAAACGTCAAAGAATGTTATTGAGAATCATAAGGAGGGACACCACTGTGAAGGGCAGAAAAGTAAGCCATTTCTAAGAATTTTTTTTCAGCAATAATTTAGTTTTCAGAGAAAATTTGTATTGCCTACCATTAGTACGCTGTCTTAAGAGACTATACACAAAAAATTAATAGAAAACATACATAAATTTGAATATATGAATTAATCTACTAGACCCCCCACACGAGCTGGTCGAATGTGTAACTATGGAACAGCAGGTTCGAAATCAAATTGAATTTTTTTTTATAAACTATATGAGTGTAGTTTCCGTTGTACGTGCGGATTCTTTGATTGAAAACAAATTTTTTGAAATACGCTCGAAAAACTGTCCACCTTATTTGCGGATTTTCGAAACTTTTCGTCTAAACTAAACCACAACAATTTTACAAAAATAATTTGTTTAATAAATCGGTACGTACACTCATATAGTTTATAAAAAAAAATTAAATTTGATTTCAGACCTGCTGTTCCATAGTTATATATTCGACCGGGTCGCGTGGAGGGGTCTAGAAGATTCATTAATATATTAAATTTTTTTTATGTTTTTCTGATTTTTTTTGTGTATAGTCTCTTAAGTCAGTGTACTAAAGGTAGATAATAAAAATTTCTATGAAAACTGTAAATTATTTGTGAAAAAAAAATTCTTAGAAATGGCTTACTTTTCCGGCCGTCACAGTGATGTTCCCCCTTAATTTCCCTGAAGGATTAATTACTAAACTCCAATTCCTGCTAAGCATTACATCGCACTTTGTCTGCATAAATTATCTTTCCACTAATAGACTTCTATCAAAGCATGAAGATATTAGAGAAGAATAAGAAGCACCTAAGAGCTAATAAGCTTAAAGATGAAACCGAGATAGGCATCAACATCCACATACGAATTCGTATACAAATGTTCTACTTTTCCTAAAATAGAAATATTATACCTCACATTCATAAAATTACCCGCTTGCTCCTTCAATTACCATGTACATATTGCCTCGTTCAAGAACCTTCGCGAACTCCCATTGATCACGTTCCATCAAGCTTTAACCTACGTGTCCAAGCGAGTTTCGCGATGAAAGCAGCAAAAAATCACTCAACGACGAGAAACCGATCACCGTTCGATGCAGTAGGCCCTGAAAAGTCCCACTGTGAGAGCCGCTTAAGGATCGTGACCGGCGATTGAGTTGTACCCAACGTTTGTTAAGGCTGCTAGAGAGAAAAAGAGGAAGGAGGACGCACGGATAGACCGGCAGAGAGTAGGAAAGAGAGCCACGATCGAGACACAGGAGACGATGCATCATCTCCGGCCCGTGATGAATCGGACGAGGACGGGGATACGGGCCCTTCGTTGGAGAAGAACCGACACATAAATTCACGTGCACGTCCTGGCGTGTTCAAGAGAGAGTAAGGGAGCGAGAGGGGGAGGGAGGAGCAAAAGGAAAGGAGAAAAGAGGGAGCCCTCACGTGTGCGAGAATGCGAGACAAAGAAGCGCTCGTGCAGTAAACTCGCACGATCTTCGTGGCGCAAACCACATTCGCCTGCACGTACTTTCGTGCTTCGAGCAAGTTGCACCCACACGGACCCAGACACTCTTTGTACGTACGCACGCGCGTAGCTTGCGAAGATGAGCAGATTGAGGGAGGAGGGGATCGAAATGCATGAAAATATTCTGCGGGGGAAAGATCTTCAAAATGTAAGAAATAAATGAACTAGGGTAAGTGTGGGTATTACTGCGGACTTTTAAGGTAGGTTAACTTTAGAACCCTCGATACGGCGTTCAAATGAATGAAAGTTCCTTCTTCTTTTTTTAAACGAAAGGTGCGACCTTAATAATTTCATAAAAAATATGAGGTCGGGGTTATAAGCACAGTTAATTAAAAACAAAGAGATTTGTTGATCAATTTCATTGCAGGAGTTTCTGCCAGTTACTAGCGAAATACCAGTTACCGCGCATGTATTACTGCGGTCTGATGTCAGGCGAAACATAACCTTAGTACAAATATCACTTGTAGATAGAAAAATTATTTAACTTTCTTTATTTACTAAAATCAGCAGGAATGAGTAATAATTTAAATCTTAGTAATTAGTAGTACATAGTAAGTGAATACGGTCGGAAGAAAGGTTAGGTTGCGTAGTCGTCGGTCCGCAGTAATACATGCACATGGTGTAAAGTACTGCACCTAATACTGCGGTGAGAAATAAAAATTAAAACTAAAATGTAGACGACTGATTTACTGTTTTTCTGAAAAAATAACTGTTATTCTATCGAGCAATAACACTACATTACATGTATTACTGTTAATAACAAAAATATAAATGTTTATGAAGTAGGTGTTCATGATCGCCATATCGGAAATCGACCGAAGTTTCGCCTTGACGAATTTCAAACTACGATAAAAGAATTAATAATAACATTGCTGTACATATTTATTAATAATTATCTGTAATAGAGTTTAAAATAATTTTATCAAAAATTTTCAAGAGATTATGTACTTTCCAACATTAAATATGATCTGCTTTAGAATATCCGCAGTAATCGGGGCATCCGCAGTAATACCCACACTTACCCTACCTGTTCTCGTAACGAAACGTTTATTGGATTAATTGCAAGGGAAACTACGTGCCACAACTCCTCCGAATCGGATCTTAACTTGAATAGGAACTGGTAAGGATCGGAGGTGATAGTGAAGTAAAGGGGTATTGAAACCCCAGGCTCCTGGTATTGAAATAACACTAGACTGAGACTCGTTGAGAATTTGGATTAGTTTGGGAGCAACCCAGGAAGAAATAGATGAGACTGGTATTGGATTGGAGCCGTATTCGTAAAGGGCGCTGCAGTAGCTTTTCAGGATATATTCAAACATGAGTTACAGTGACAAATTTTAAATGTAAGATTCAGTACAATTTGCATTAAGTAGAAATACCTGGCCATAATACTGGGGTTAATACATTACAGGAGGTGCCAGACTTAACTTTGAATTGAATGTAGCCTTGTTGTAGGCGGCTTCCTGATCTGAGGTTAGATATGTTTGGTATCGTAGCAAAAGAATGTGTTTTACAAAGCAAAATTTAAATTAGACATACAGATACTTATGATTTTAATCAAGAAAATTGATGACGAGATTAGGAGAATAGCGCTGCAATTACTTTGTGTATAGGAATTAATACATTAAACATTCTTATATGATTTATTTTCTGCTTGTACGCTTAAACATTATATTGAGACAAGGTGATTACTCACATGTTTGTCACGGTTTAATATTTCAGGGTCTGAGAAAATTAAAATTTAACACCGAGCTCCAATTTCAGTGTAAGCATTGGTAGATGATTTATGTGCAAAAAAATGCTATATTTCTCATAACATGAGCGTGTATCGATTGTTTCATTAAACTTCCCTGTGAAGAAGATGCAAGGTGAAAGGATTTAAATTCACGTGATTTCCTGTTTCAACTGATTACGGTCATATTCCTCGAGAACCAGGCTGCCTTTGACTGCACATATACATTTCTTTATGCTCGAGGCTATTCACGCCGGACTCACACGCTGACAGAAACGTATGTACGTGGGTGAATGCGTGAGTATCTAAAGGTTACGACACGCGATTAAGGATATTCGCGAACTTTCTCGATTTCCTCGTTAAGGGATCGGCAAGAGCAACGTACCCTAGGAACATCAATTTTAAATGAAAGCTTTGAAATACGTATGACTGATTTGATCATACCATAGTCTATGGAAGAACAGTCTCCATTATCATTTAATTCGTTACCAAGCAGACACATTTCAACTTCAAAGTGTCTATGCAACCGGATAAGCATTCTCGGAAATAAACTTCTGCATTCCTCCAGAACACTAATCAACCTCTTTACATCTACTTACCAAAAGCAATAATTGGAGAATTGTTTTGACATCTGGGTTATTCAAATAATTTCCCTACTTTATAACAACATACCAAACAATAACACTGCAATCTATAAATCTATACACAATTACACTCACGTTCTACTTCTACCCTAAACGAGACCTCGACAAGCCACATACATATAGGAAAGATGTTCTATCATTCTTTAGTATAATACCAAAAAATAATTAGCACCAGACTCTGTATCTGCATCTATTGCACCAGAGACATCTCAAAATTCTCTCTGCCGACCCTTCGCAGTTAAACGTTCATGGGACCCAAGTGACGTCGAAGAAGAGATTCGAGAAAACACGCGTGAGGGACAAGCCCTCGATAGTTGCGTGGATTTCGCACGTGTTTAAGATATGGAGTACGTGCATACGCGATTATATTCGTGGGAGTGGCGGAGGTTAGCCGAGGGGCAAGCATCTGGCCGTAATTACTAAATTATTTTTTAACTTCGCCGTCCACTCGAGGCCGCGTCGCGATCTTATCCGGCCAGAGGGTAGTGCCTAGGTTTGCTCAACCAGCCCATACGCCGAAATGATCATCGTTTATCGTCGGTAACCCTTACTTGGGACGAGGCAAGGGGAGAAGGGGTTGCTAGAGGCAGACAAAAAATTTCATAAGATCTCGGAACGCAAAATCACAGGAAAACCGGTATGAAGAGCGTCAGCGATGGGAGTACAACGCCACCAACTATTTGCTAATCTCAACTACGTGATTATACGCTTACATATTTCCTCGTTAGGTTCTACGAGTGATAGAAACTAGTTTCTTAGAATTCTGTTGGTATCGAGACTGTGGGACAAGGTAACAACCTTGTTGCTGGAAAATTGATAGAGCAGACGTCCTTACAAGAATTTGTTTAATTCTATTAGTAGGTCATCTAAGGAAAATTTGTTCATATGGCGGTAACAAGGAGAAGACATGAGACGACCTTTTTTCATTTTGTTGTATTTTTGAAGGGTGGTTGTATAAGTCCATGTTGATATAGTGGAACATTTTGAATTGAAGTTAGGTACTATGTGATGTATATATTAGTTTCTTCCATCTACACCACTATAGCGCACAGAATATAAACTAGTAGTGGTTGATATAGTACTTAAGGTATCTCAGTTTGCTAAAAAATTGTATAGCCTTTTGAGATTTTGTTACTAAAACCTACTAGACTGACCGCATGAAGCAACTACTATTAATAGCACTGTGTGATATGAGGATAAAAAGTTCACCAGAAACCACGTTAAGGTACATACAAAATAATCATATACACATTGCAATATCCAGTAACGGAATTTGGAAAGCTGTTGTCAAATATACTCTGTCTACAAGAGACAAATGGTATGCGGGAGCTATCTACAGTAAACTCTCATTGTGAAATCCCTTGAGTTTGTTCGTTGCATGATCATCTCTATCCCCTCTAACTAGAGGGATCCCCCTTGGAACCAGGCAAGCGTAAAGGCCCCCTCACGGGGGCCTTTAAAGATGTCGTTCATTCTTCCTTATTCGCTCTCACTTCTTTCTCACTCTCTGTCCTTTTCTTCAACTGCCGACTGCCGCTATCGACGAAACATAATAAACCATCAGTTCGAGCCGACATGCGGTGCTAATCGCTTGCGCTGTTCACATTGTGATCTTACAACGAGAATTGACTGTACACACCGAATTCCCTTGATTCTCGGACACTAACTGCCCTCGCATAGTTAAAGAGCCGGTCCCTCCTTCGCGCGCTGCGCAAGGGAGATATGGGGAGTGTCTAGGTCCTAGGAGGAACCGGCTCTTTTACTGTATGAGTGCGGTTGGTGTCCAAGAATCAAGGGAACTCGGTGTACCTCTGGATATTAATCCTGGAGCCGAAATTTTGATAATGTGATAATTACCATTCGGTATCCTGCCATCTCCATTCCATCCTTCCATCTCAAATATTAAAATACAACCATGTGCTTGTATCGCTTATGCTACGACACTTCAACAACGTAAGCCTATATTCATTAAATAAATACGCAAGTTACATTTCATTTTTATCTTACTAAAATCATCGAATACCTGCACCTAATATTCTACAAACAGCAACGTGACCGTACACATAATAATTCTGCAAAACCACGACAAAATGGGAGACAGACGTCACGAGTCCCTCCCTTGTACCAAGTCTACCGAAATTTTTAAACCTTTCATCTTCCTCTCATTTTCCCGCGTTCTTCTCAATTCACAATGTAACGCCCAAGTTTCCGAAACGTACATATATGTCCCTACGTGATTCTCCATATTTTCTCGACAGATGTCCCCAAGTGGGGATGTTCGTAACACTCTCTTCCCAATCCATTTTTCTTAATTTCTTTTAGATAATAGTGACGAGAGGAGCGCACTGAACGAAGAAAGCCTAAAGCGAAATCCGTGTCTGATCCGGTTGTTGTTCCTACGTATCCGAGTTCGCAGCCTCGCGGTTCGACGCCAGAATAAAGAGACTCCAAGCCTGAGGAGGAGGAGGAGGAGGAGGAGGAGGAGGAGGAGGTGGCAGCAGCTCCGAAGATGAAGTTTGCAAGGGAGTAGCACGACCGAGTCGCTGGTACCATGCATCATCGATTCAGACAGCTCGCTGCCCTCTCCTCGGGCCTCACCGCAGCCGTGTTCCGCTCCGTTTCGTTCCTCCTTGTGATTCCTCCGGTTGGCCTCTTACCTCTTAAGAGATCGTCCTACCGCGAGCACTCGCCTACCTACCTACCCAGCCTAACCACCTTCGAACCCTCCCCACAGGCTGGCAAAAATGGCCCTGCGAAGGGTCGGGATCGATCGATCGATTCCGAAGCAACATGGAAGATAGCTGGGCGATCGAGTAACGATTCAGGTGCTGGATTCAGTGGCTGATTTGGTGAACGTCGCTGACGATTTATGTTATGATAGGCACACCATGGGAAAGCTCTCGTCAAGGCGAATCGAATAATATTTTTTTTAATTTCAAAACTAGATAGGCATGGGTTAAAAAATGAGCTTAAACTTAATAATCTTCAGCATGCAAGCAATAGAAAACGGTAAAAAATTCGGGCGTGCACTTGGGGAAACACGATTGACGTCAGAGGAACTGGTGCAAGGTAAGCCGCGGTGCAGATGAGCGGCATGCGTCATTTTGCAGCCGCGTCAATATACTATTGTGTTCTAGCAGTACATATGTGTATATATATAAAATATATGTTCTATATTTTGCGGCAGTATTGTCATATTTCACGGTATGAACCCAGTAATTTTTCCATATCAACTCAATGTCAAGGACTTGGGAACTCATTTTTCGTTCACTCTAAATTTTTCCAGACACTACACAACTATTGTAAACACCGCCCTGAGGACTCTGGGGTTCATATCGCGGTTCTCCTCTGACTTTCAATGTATTCGCACAATCCGATTGCTTTATACCACATTAGTTCGACCATCTTCAGAGTATTGCTCCTTAATTTGGTCGCCGAATCTTGCGGAATACAATCTATTTATAGAGAGGGTCCAACACAAATTCCTTAGGTTTGCCGCTTATAAACTGCGCCGTACAATGTCACGCGATAATTATAATTGAAGACCTTACAGCAAGGGTGCAACTCCAACTTTACCAGTTTCAAATAAACTAGAAAAAACTGTTTATAAAATTATTGCTATAACATAACATTAAAAGGAGAATACTGATTGAAAAATATACATTTTCACACAATAAGTAGTAAGTAGTTATTGAGTTGATAAGTCTTTATTTCTATTTTTGGCGAATTTTTCAAGTCTGGAGCTGCACCTGTCTTGCACCAAAGAGTTCAAAAATCGGTTACTTTTTGATAACTATGCACAATAAGGAACACATTTTATTGATTTATTGTTGCTTTATTAATCAAATATGGAAGAAATACGTCTACATTTGTTGTAGACATAAAAAAATAGCATTATTCTTGCGCCTACTCGTCATCATCATCTGTGGAAATATCCTCACCCCCATATAAAAAGGCTGCTTATTAGGTATGTGAGACGTAGTTGGTCGCTAACTGCATTACGTCGTTATATTTTGCCTTTTTCAGTGGCAAAGGAGCAATGAACAGTGGATTCTGGGGCTCAACTGATAGATTGTATATCACTGGTTTGATGCAAGAAGGAGGTAAATCCGGATCTGCATTCGTATTGCACAAAACGGTAACGAGTGCAAGTCCAAAATTTGGAATAAATTGGGCATTTGTTTTCGGATTTGCATCAAACTTGCGCCAAATGATGTAGATATTTTTTCACGAATATTACACGTCATAACTAAATAACTGGCAAAAGTGGAATTGCACCCCTTTTGCGGCAAGGTCTTCAATTATGACCACATTCTTACGTCTCTGAATTTATCCACGTTATCGGAAAGTAGGCGTATTGCAGATCTTTGGTTCCTATTTAAAATGGTTAATATTTGTATCAATTGTCCTTCACTTTTACGGGATACCTCCCTTTATGCACCATCTGGAACCTTAAGAGGAAGGACATCCTTTTACTGCTCAAATACTAAATCTAAGTATGGTGCTCGCGATCCTGTAAATCGGATCATCAGCGTTACCAATTTATATTCTGATCATATTGATTTTTTCACTGGATCCATACAAAATTTCACGAGCAATCTGCGCAAAATTGTTATCAACTAAGGTGAAAGGCTTAATTTTTAAATTTTTTTACTCTTATATGTCTTGTTTTTCTTGTACGTATACTACTGTATTTTTTATTGTATAAATTCGGCTTGTCCCGTAATAAATAATAATAATATTAAATAATAATATTGCCGCTCGCGTGCACCGGACCTAAAACATCAAATGTGTATTTTGCTTTTCATTAGAACGTCATATTGGAATCTTACTGAAAACCGAATTTGTGGATCTTGCAAATTTCGACTAAAAGTGAAATTTGTTTGGAGAGTCTGATAATTTTGGTCAACCATCGATAGAACGATAATAGAAACACTCTTTTAAGTTATCTGCGGAAAGGCGTCTGGATTGCAATATTTTCTAATTTAATTATTGAAGAAATAGAACAACTCTCGTGGAAATTTGAACAAAGCAGTTTTAGATACTCATTATCAGTTACATTCGTGCATCTTACAACAATTGTTCGCGCTTTTCAACGATACTAACATAGAAAATTCGGGAACTCAAAAATTAAAAAAAATCTGAATCTGCGGAGATATGTAGGTCAAGTGACGCTAAAAACATTTTTTGATTCCGTAATAAAACGGCCCTAAGGGTGAAAACATCCCCCAAAGGTATTATGAGTTTTCATATTATCGTGATTATCTGTGAAACCGTAAAAGATATCGAAAAGAAGTTCAATTCAATGTTTTATGGTTTTCGATACCCTACAATATGGTGATAAAAAATTGTCGAAAAACAGATGGTGGGACGAAATATTGACACAAACGGGGTTTTTCGCAAATTCTTTGTCGCCACTTTAGACGGCATAAAAACCATAGAATTTTGAATTTAACTTCTTTTTTATATCTATTACAGTTTCGTAGATATTTACGATAATCTAAAATCTTGCGATTTTTTCGAAGGGGTATTTCACCCTTAGGACCGTTTTATTGCCGAATCAGGAAATAGCTACGTTATTAGCACCATTTGAGCTATATTTCTGCAAAGTTTCAGATTTTTTTGAATTTTCGAGTTGTCGAACTTTCCTTGTAAGTCTCCATTCTGTAACAATACTGTAGTGATTTTCTTCTTTTACCTATATCCTTTCATTTGCATTCTATTGCGATTCATCTATGTCTCGAATGACGATGAATATGTACCTGCTGAGAGAAAACATTAAGGTGGAATCAGACTGAACGTGGCTCGGCTCGTCCAGGCTCGGCAGGTCGGCTTGGCCAGCACGACTCGCCGTGAGCCATGACCGATCAGACGGCGCGTGGATCGGCGATTCACGCGCAAAGATCGCCGAGCCACGTGCCGTCAGATTTCACCTTCAGACGTCAGGGTGCATCTGGAGCAGCGAAAGCCAGTTCGAGCCATTTGGGAGCCCGGGTTCCATCATGGTTACCATAGCCGCGCGAAAGGGGAGTTTGAAAGCGAATGATAACGTGGGTGCGCTACAGATAGGGAAAACTCTAAAGGTGAAATCTGACGGCACGTGGATCGGCGAGTTTGGCACGAGACTCGCCGAGCCCACGCGCCGTGAGAACGCTCATGGCTCACCGACTCGCGAGCCTGGGCGAGCCGAGCCGACTCGCAGTGTCGCGGCACGTGTTCCAAAAGCAAAAATTTGAGTTTTTAAATTTTATATTTCATTTCATGGGATTGATAGTAAATAGTCCTCCGATATAAGGACATCATAACATAGTAGCATAAATAAAGGATTTAAGGTTAGTAATTACATTCAAAGTCGAATAACCAAACGCAAGCTGCCACAGACTACACATAGGAAATATTTACCCACTGTATTTTTGGTGTAGTTATAAGTTCTTTTTTTTTAAAAATAAGCAAAATATATCCTTTTTTCGTTTTAATGATTAAAAATTCTTGCATTTAAAGATATGGATACGTACCAGTGGCTCAAATTATTACTTTTTTTGTCACATCTTCTAAATTCTGGAGAGAATTAAAAAAAACGAAATATCGGTTCTTTCATTTTTTTACTATAATTAGTCCTTTTTATGCCCTTTAATTTGGTATAAATTTTATCTGCTCCCGAGTGGTCCCACATAAGAAAAAATACACATAATAAAACGAAAAAAATAGGCAAATCTGTGCTCGAATATTTATTTTTAAAAGACACTGAGCTTTGAATTCCTTCATATTCAACAGATAGTGATGAAGATGTATAATAAGAATGAATAATTTAAAATTTATTATCAACTCGAATTATTTAAAAAATGAATTATATTGTTTTATAATTGTTTCATATGTTTGTTATTAATTTGTGTTTAAATGTAATTAATAAAAATATATTTTACTTGTTTTACTTTTATTATGTTCAAAAATATATTTTAAGCAATTATTTTATTGTTAAAAATTATTTTTTTGGGGTATAAATATGATTAACATATCAATTACGTGTAAATAACTGTATCTTGATGGAAAAATGATTTTTGATTTTTTTTCCTATATACTCGTTACACTGTGCGACTCGCCGATCCGCGTGCCGTCAGATTTCACCTTAAGAGTGTAATTAGTAGCGTGCGGTGCAGGCTCGTACCCCTAGGTTGAAACAACTTGCCCTCTTAGGCTGGGGGCACACGAGCGTTTTTTTCGACGTCCGTCGCGACGTACGTCAATTTTGGCGGACGTGTGTATACACCGCACACTAGCGTAAGTCTAATATACTTCAATGTATTGTCGTAACGTCCGTCAACACAAATGCTCGTGTGTCCCCAGCCTTAGGAGTCCCAGTGACAGCGATCACTGGGGCCCCCAAGAATCCCAGTCATTCAAGCTTATCGTACGGATATGCGGCTGCACCGCACTCTACTACAGTTTTCCCTATCCGTGGCGCGTCCACGTTATCATTGGCTTTCGAGCTTCCCTTCCGCGCGGCTATGGTAAACATGATGGAGCCCGGGCTCCCAAATGGCTCGAATTGGCCTTCGCTGATCTGGAGGCTGCAGCTTTCTTGCATGTAGGTTGTACCCTGCCAATAAAATGCATAAGTACAAACATTGCAAACGCATTTACATCTTCGAGTGATGCTTCCCGAATATCGTTGTTATTGCGTGGAAACGATGTCGATTTGTAGTAGTAGTAGTAGTAGTCATTGCTATCATCCGTATGAACATTGTTGCACTCATTGGGGAATAAGTAGGTCCTACTGACATTGCAAAGAGAATGGAGCGACACAAAGACCTCTAATGTCCGTCATTCTGTTTAATTATAGCGCTGGTTTCTTATGTTCAACGTGAAAATGCATGAATCGAATATAAGTTAGTTTAACTCAGTTACGGAGATCATTAGAGAGAGATGACTAAGAGTTAGAAAGTTGTGTGCTGCGTGGCCTGGTAGTTCCTCCTTTGTTTTTAAATAATGAGAACCAAATGAACTTTTTCTTTGAGAAAAAAGAAAATTGAAAGCAGTCGACTAATTTTTTATTTAAGCTTTTTGAATGTTGAATATTTTAGAATTTTTGATTTAGTAAATGAATTATTCTTCTAATTTTCCTCGGAAACTAATATAGCTGGAGACTTAGAAGCTACCTAGAATTTTTATACGTAATTCTATGTAACATCTGAGCTAAATTCAAAAACTTACAGTGAATCTCTAAATTCTATTTCAATAAAATAAAATACATTTAGTGCTAGAAATGTATAAAACTATTCCAAATTTTTTACCAAATGCATGCACGTCAACACTGTACAATAATCACTGTTTCCTCCTCAAAAAGCAATGTCCCTAGCTTAATAATGACAACATACGTTTAACGTCTCTATCACCATTGGTCAATTGAAGCAAGGATTCAAGTGTTGTAGCTGAAAGAGTTATAGTGAGGTTGTAAATTAAACCATCGAACGGCGGTTCCGACTAATGTAGCAGCTCTGATTAAGGCTTCAGGTCGTTATCTTTTCATATTTCTGTCAATTCGTTTGTGTCGACGCTCGAAACATGTTTACTTTAAACTTAAACGCTCCACTGACATGAGTTTACGACCTGGATATACCGCTTGCAGCTACTACCGTCAAATGGGGTAACTTTGACCACCTTTGGTAAATATTTCTCCTTTTCTTCCTTGTAACTTCCAAATTAATCCATATTTTATAATGGGGGAAAAACACTGAGACAGGTCATTTCAAGTCGATGAGGATGACATTTTTAAAGAACAAAAAAAACAAGTCAGACCCCCTTAAAAAAATGACAAATAAAGGTGGTCAAAGTTACCCCCGCCGGGGTAACTTTGACCACATTGTTTAAATGCTTGTCTTTACGAGTATTATTGACACTGTTGTAACTTTTACAAACCTAATTAATGCTAAAGAAGAGGTAAAAGAATAATATAACCAATTACACAAAAATTTAATATTTATTTCGGATTTACAAGTGAAAGCACGAAAAATGAAACGTAAAGACGCAAAACATTAATGTAGATTTAATCCTGAGAAATCCACCGCAAAATGTAACCTTTCTCTTCGATCAATGTTAGGTTCCGGAAGTAACGTAATTATATCTTCATGTGCCAGTGTGTCAATGTCATCCTTTAGTGGCCAGAAAAACCAACTTTTTCCAGCAGTTCTTACGAATTTTATTGTTACCTCTTCATCACCTGTTTCTAGAACTTGCCCAACAAAATGTTGACTTGTATTTTTTATATAGCTGTATTTGGCAACAATCCATACTCCACTTTGTATTTTTAATCTTTGACCTTCCATTTTAAACCTTTCCTGAGGATGTAAGTCTACCGGTAGGCCGATGTTCAGGGACGCAATTCGAATATGAATATTCGTAATTCGTACATTTAGGTTTTCATTCACTTGGTTCACAGTGTTCACACAATCATTCCTAACAGTCGTCTCCACGGAGATGCATCTCAACGAGTATGTAGCCGCCATTACCGTCAAATTTGGCAACAAAGTAACCAAAAACACGTTTGTCGAGAACGGCTAAACATATCGAATTGCATCAGAATGGACCGATGCTTACAAACAGGAAACGGACATAGCCAAACACATATAACATGCCAAGATATAATAGTGGTCAAAGTTACCCCGGCGGTCAAAGTTACCCCAAAAGTAGGGCAAAATGAACTCCCTCGGCATCAGGAGGTCCTAGAACTTTAGTTTAACAAGAAGATTTTTCTTTTTCTGTTAAAATGCTGTTTAAATGTACTATACATACTTATAAAATAGGTTCAGACTTATAACTCTATTCTTAGATGTCTGTCCGGTAGAAGTTTTTCACGCACCAATTCTTCCTCAACTCGCAGTATCACACTTTAACATTTATCTAATTTTCAGTAAAGGTTATTCTCCCTCCTAAACAACTACTTCTTGAAGTAGGTAATTAAAGCTACCCAAGGCACTTTGTCCGAGAATAATATCTGTTATACAATAGACGCTAGAGGAATTGGTTGCAAAATTTAGTTTTGTGGTCAAAGTTACCCCAGTGGTCAAAGTTACCCCATTTGACGGTACCAACGGTAGATCTCCAACCCGGAAATTCATATAATTATGAAACCTTGAGGATATGTACATGATATATGTATGCACATGCATTACGCAGTTGTTTTGCTGCCCAAATTCAGCCTATGGGGGTGAAATTCACCCCTGAAAATACAGCTATTTTCGGATTTTGTGCTATAACTCGCGAACTGTAAGTTATCAAATGATTGTCGTAATTAAAAGAAGTAACTTTCTTCTGAAAACTTTTTTCTATCTCTTATAGTTCGCGAGTTATAACACAAAATCGGAAAGTAGTCGGTTGTTCAGGGTTCATTTTCACCCCCTCAGAGTGAATTTGCGCAGCAAAAAAAATGCGTTGAAAATATCTATATATCCCCCATACCTATATCTCCAAAGTTTCACAATTTTTTGTATTTCCGGGGTGGGGATATTTCCTTGTAAGTATAATACATAATTGTTTCCCGGAGAAGAAGCATGTGAATGTCGACAGAAGCGGAGCAAGGCCGCTTAAGGGGAGGTTCCGGTCTAGAGCCCAAAAAAATAGGTGATATTTAGGAATTAATTAAAGGAAAACTACTATATATAATTTAATGGGACTTTTTGCATTGTATTAAGGATGTCTTAAATTATAGAAATATATTTTTTCTTTTATAATTAATCATTGCAGACGGCCCTGGGGAGTCGTTAAAGTCAAGGCGTCAAAAAATTGATCCAAATCGGTGGGACCTGTATCTCCAAAATTTATTATCCGATTCGACTGAAACCTTCTTTATTTTGAAGATTATTCTTCTGGCTAGGGGGGGAGGGACTAGAAAAAAATACAAAAATGACATTTTTTTAGAAAATAACGACATTTCATGTTTGAAATCACTTTTCCCTGTATTTTTCGTCCTTTCAACGCCTTTGAAAATTATAAATTGTCAATTTTTTGTAATTTTTTCTAGTTCCCCCTCTAGCCAGAAGCATATTCTTCAAAATAAAAAAAGGTTCAGTCGAATCGGATAATTACTTTTGGAGATACAGTTCCCACCGTTTTGAGAACACTGTTTCGAGAAAAACGCGTTTAAAGTTTTACGTGAGCGCCGAGTGGCCGGTTGTGACCCATGTATTTGCCGCTACTCAAATGCCTATAACTTGGGGAATTTTACGAATTTCATCAAATCCTTTTACACACGTTTTCCTAAAAGGTTGAACATTCGAAAAATGAAATAAAAAAAAATCGACATTTAGACCGGAACCTCCCCTTAAGGGGTTACGCCACCCTGAATGTTTTAAAAAATCGATTTTTTTTTCTTGCATTTTCTTATTACGTGAAGTTTTAAGAATAATTTAAGCCATGGTAGACGCAAAGATTCCCCAAAATAGCCGAGTTATAGACTTTAAACGAGACGCGCATGTCGATATTCCGCAGCAGGTAGCGACCATTCTACTTGACTTCTTTTGCGTTTTTCTCGAAACTACATTTTCAAAGGTGACCTATCAAATATTTCCAAAACTATTTGTCCGATTGATTTCAAACTTGGTACGCATATTCTTAATGGTATTATCTACGATGTAGCATATCAGTTCTTCCATCCGATACCCCATTCGTATATAATTAATGGTTTAAATTCGTTTTCTTCACGTGAAAAACGTATAATTTTCTTCACTTTGCTCTCATTTGTGCAATAATTTTTTTTCTCAAATCCGTATGCTACATCGTAGGTATTTTATTAAGGAACACGAAAATCATCATGTATTTGATTTCAGACGAACCTGGGCGTTACAATTTGTTAGGTTAGTCACGCGTGTAACGGCGGACGAGCTTCGCGGGAGAACAAATAACTCGGTCATTTTTTAATATTTTTGTACAGTATTTATACAATATATGCACTAATACATGCTCTACACATAAGAAGAAAATAAATCATTTGCAACCTCATAGTATCAGTAAAAAAAATTGGTCTAGTTTAGTGCTGTTTCGAGCGCCTCAGGGTGGCGTAACCCCTTAAAGCTGTGGCCTGCAGCGCATTACAAGCCAAGTAGGCAAAATATCAGGACCGATCTTGAAATTGCTCGAAAGCGTGGCGCACCGTAATGCAGATAGGAGGGGCGGTTTTCAAGCACCGACCACCGAGTAATATTTATCGTGGACGAATCAAAAGTACCTTGCTGGGAGCGAAGGGAACGAATAAAGGCTGGACACGGACGTCGGATTGGCTGGTAATGCGATCACGTTTCAATTGGCCGACGGCTGATGATTACATAAAATCGAGCGCTGCTTCTGCACCCGTTCGGTCATTCGAGCACTGTGCGCGGGATTGCGTCGATGATCGTAAATTTTGAATCGACCATGCCGCTGCTGGAACATGCCGCCGCTTCCTCGTTGTAAATTAACGAACGACGACGGGGGTACCGAAAGCGTTTATAGGTCATAAAAGTGGCGAAATGTAAATATTTATCATAAAAAGTTCTGGTTGGGAGGTTTGGGCATTTCTACATGATCATAAACACTCGACCGACCTATTCGAGGGATGGACACCGTTTTCGCGATGGAAGGTGCAAAAAATTCGGTGATACGTTGGGGCTGTTTTTGGGGGAATCATGAAGGGTAGAATACTCGATCTTCATCGAGAGTGTGAAGGATTTTGCATTAAAATTGAAAGACAGTTCCCAGTCACGTGGCACAATAGATGTAAAGAATTATTGATTTTCATTGAGAGTCAGATAATTTGAAAACGAAACGAGATAAAATTTATGGATGGGAATCATTTCGGTATTAAACTTGGGGACAGCTTCCATTTCTTCGATCAATTTTATAGCAGACTAAAGATCCAAGTTTAAATTTTGTTTTGCTACATACCTCGAGTGCCCTTTCCTTTCTCCATTGCATTCAATTTCTGCATATATACAGATATATAGGTATGTTTAGCGCGGCAGACTTTGAAGACAAATCTCCATTGTGAGAGAGAAATTATCTAATTGGAAACAATCGTCGGTTGCTTGTGCATGCATGCTGCTGCCGAGTTTGTTCTGTTGATTAATGAGTTACGCCACCTTAGAAATTTCAGAAAATGGAAAAATCCATAAGTGATAGTATGAACCCTCAGACAGAATGTAGAATATGTCCTAATAAAAAATCGCAATAATAAAGTTATAGAGCCTAAAGTAAAACCCTGCACGTAGAGCATTCATGCGCCCATGGAGTTTTTCTCTTCGACCTCTTCAAACAATATAGTGCTTAAAGCGATTGAGTTTATTTGAAGACTGATTAGCCTGGCCTCATACCTCAAACAATTAACGCATTAGCCACGCTTTTCGGCAAAGCTACATTGATTCTGTAACAGGAGACCGTTGAGTGTATATCGATCGAAAGGAAAGAAAACATACCACAGGAAGAGCGGATCATTGTAAAAAGCGGGAACGTACTATTTAATCGCTTTGAGGTGGAAAATGATAGTGGAAGTGGAAGCGCTTCTGCGAGCAAGTTGCAAGGCAATGTGTCTGATACAATCACGACTCAGCTTTACACAGGGCTGTTGAAGAAGCTATATGATCCGTTCATCAAGAATTCAGTAATGATGAACATTATGGAAGATGCTTTGGAGGCTCCACGCAAAATAATAACGAAATTTTTAATGCGCTGACATGGAAGATGGTTCATAAACAATTGTTCGGTGATGCTAAAACAGTGTACATTGCAGCCTATCTTGTAGGTTGCATTTTCAACGAAGGCTATAGAAAAATACGACAGTTTATGTATGGATGTTCTGCGAGACAGGTTAGGTGGTTCCCATCCACCTGAGGTTAAATCCTAAGGATGTTATTGGTTCTCAAGCTGAGTCTGTTGCCACGGAATTAGACGACGTGCAGATTTGTAACGCACAACGTAGGGTACAGAAGTCTTTGAAGGATGATCTATATTTTAAAATTTTAAACTCAATGAGATAGTTTTACATCTAAAGTATTCGCTGCCCAAAGGCTGAGACAATCGCGTTTGTCTATGCCCATATAAATTAATATAAATACTTCAAATGCGACTACTTGTAGTTTAAAAAGATCAAATTAATTTTAAGTATTGGCTCATTTAGTTAAATTGCTAGCTAAAGAGCTATCAAGATTAGCAGAGGAAGATGCATCAACGTCGAAGCAAGGATGGTCAAAAAAGATCAATACAAACAATAAGATAGAGAGTACCTTTAAAAACGAGAAGGCTGCCCAACTTTTATATTTCACTTACTGAGAAAGTCAAAATCACTGACGCACAGCGTACCATGTGCACAGTTACATGCATGAGAACCACAACATTTTCTCCCGTTAGAAATGAGTAGTATATAGATTTAAAGGTGAAATTTAACGGCACGTGAATCGGCGAGCCGTGGCGGCTCGCGCAGACTCGCCGAGTATTGCCAAGGAGCGCGCGTCTCGTGCCAAGCTCGCCGATCCACGTGCCGTCAGATTTCACCTTAAGGCTGCCGTCTCATCGGGCCTTGAATGTGTGCGTACGCTCACACAAGCAAGGAAAAGCGTGTATGTATACGCGATGTAGTAAACAAACCGTTTCAACCACCTTACGTCGTGGAATCGGCAAGAAGGAAGTCTTTGCGGGTATAGTAGCCTCCAGTAGACATCCGTGCAGACGGGTCTGGTGCGTTTGAACGCTAATAAGCACCGTACGTTGAAATAATAACGAATTTATGACTCGTGTACTGAGACAGACTCGAGAAATGACAGAGTGAGGCTTCAAGGATTCTCCGTCACCGGCGCTGATGGTATATTCGCGCCATGTAGCATTAGAAGAACTGATGGAAGTCCGAGCTAGCCGATAAATGTAGAAAAGACATAGTTGCCGAGATGTATTGAGAATCGAATCGCGCTGTTGCCGCATTTCCCCTATTACTATTTTGTCGTCAGGGAGGCTTGAATGAATCACGGCGAAGCGGCAGGAGAACAGAGATGGGCAAAGCTAATATCTGGATAAACTCAAATAAAAGATACTATATGTTCACCCGTAATTCGAAGCTCGACTAACACGATTTATCTTTATTCCAAAATTTATTTGAAGTGAATTTATTCGACGGCGAAAGATATTTTTTTTATTCGAAGAACGTTTATTCGAACCGTCGAATAAGGTTTTCATCTTTATCCGTAGTTTATTCGAAATTTTGGATAACTTTCGGCAACGTGATTATACGAACCGGCGCACTGTGGCGTGTTTCTAGGGAAAGCTGACCAAAACTAATATTTTTGAATCTAAGATAAATTGTTGGAATAAATTTCAGTACTATGACTCTAGAATGATAATAATGTACTGTTTTAATGTTAAATATTGAATATAAAAATAAAGATAATTAACTATAAGCATACAAATTTAAAATACATGAAGATATCGTACGGAGAAGAATATTATAATTAAGAGTATCACAAGGAGAAGAATACTATAATTAAGAGTAAAATAATTATATAATTAAATAATTAATTAATTTAAAATACATGAAAATATCACAAGGAGAAGATTATTATACTCTTAAATATAATATTCTTCTCCTTGTGATATCTTCATGTATTTTAAATTTTTATACTTATAGTTATTTATCATTATTTTTATATTTAATATTTAACATTAAAAAAGTACATCATTATCATTTTAAAGTCATAGTATTGGAATTTATTCCAACAATCTATCTTAGATTTAAAAATATTTTTTTTGGCCAGCCTTCCCTATGACTCCTCCTAAATATGAAGTAGAATACATTTTACATTTTTATACTTAGGAACAGATAATTAACATCATTTTTAAGAAGAATATTGAAATTAATGAATTACAATATAATATTAATTAGTTATAATATTCTATAATTTGGATTTTTTTTTTTAACTTTAAATAAAAACGTGGAGCAGGATATTTCATAACAGAATATGAATCAATTTAGTACAACATCAAGTGTCGAAGTGAATTTGTTGCGAGATATCCTGCTCCACGATGTTATTTAAAGTGAAAATACACCATTGAAATTGTAGTATAAGAAAATAATTATTTTTAGTTTTTAATGCATTTTTAATAACATCGTTTATTACAAATTTTTTTTATATATTTTTTTTATTTTCTAGTTTTTAGTGTTTGTGGATTTACATTTCACAGCTCAAACTTCTTTACAAATATCTTTTATTGCTGTATGCAGTTTAACAGTTTGCTTGAACCCTACAGTGCTAAAAGTTCGTAAAGAACGGTAACGTAAAGAATTGTTGATTTTAAGTCGATTGGATTTGTGGTTATGGGTTATTATTTATTGGTGACTGGGTAATTTCTTTACCCACTCGGAGTTTTTTTCATAATTTTGTATTGTAATCCAAACTACGCACCCTTGCAAAATTTCAAGACAATTGGGTGGTTGGAAGTGGATTAAAATTAAGTTTCCAGATTTGGATCAAACATATAAACAAACCGAGAATCGTAGCTGAATAAAATCGTTTAATGAGACATTCCAAAATATATGTATTGTTAGAACTGATCTCTAGTTTATATTGATAAATTTTTACAACCGTGGAATAACAATTCCGAAGAAAAGCATGTACCAAAGGATTAAATTGAAATATACTTTTTGTCCAAATTTATGTTTTAAAAAAATGATTACGTTATTAAATTTGTATTTAAAGAACAGACAATTCTTGTTGATATAAAAAATAATTTGATGTATAGTTAGATAAAAATAAAGCGTCATATGTTTTTAGAATAATTATAGCATTCATAAATTTCATTACGATCGGCGTGTTACACTTCGGTGATGTACCTTATTCAAATTGTATGCTTCTACATACGCAAATTAGTATTGTTTCATTTACATGTTTCCTAACTTCACTACCCAACCTCTCTATCTTTCATTATTGCTATCCTCCTTTACGTTGAGCGAGGCTCTGACGCATGACGCAAGGAACGGCGGGCTCCAGTTACCACTGATGGAGGGGGAAACACCTACAGGAGCGGTGGTTATGTATGCATGAACTGTGCCTGCGTGCGTCAGTCACGCATACATAATCACCGCTCCTGTAGGTGGTTCCCCCTCCATCAGCGGTAGCTGGAGCCCGTCGATCCCTGCCTAGACGCAGCTCTCGTGCCGTATTCCTTCAAGACTTCTCGATAGAAGGAGCTGTGGCAACAGCGCGGTAGAGACAGAGAGAACAGAAAATGTGGCAACTATGCGTAAAAAATTCGTCTACATAAATTACCTGGAGATGTCACATCTGTGCAACTTCTTTTTATCGACCGCAGTAATTTCATTAAGGTCCGTCTGTTTACAAGGGGCGCTTCGATCGATTCAGCCCATAACAAAAATGAGACGGCAGCCTTAACTAATTTGCAATGCTTCAACATGAAACTAAATTCGGCTGTACTACGGTATGACCCAACCAACGGAATGAACTGAAATTTTGAGGGGCGGGAAGGGGAGAGAACCTCTGATATAAAATTTCAGCTGCGGGTATTTGTTATTTTCTGAGATATTAATAAAAAACTTTCGGCAAAATACATTGAAATCTACCTATACAGACGTTACTAACACAACCATCTACTCGTCGCCGTCGATTGTTTCGCAGCCGACGATACAATGTATAGGGATACGGTAACAAAAACACATTTTAGTTTGTTTGAATAAATAAATGTATGTTAATCAAAACGTGTCGATCATTTCCAACATCTGTCAGATTTACTTTTCAGTTAGGTTTTGCGTACAAACTCAGATATTATTGCTGTTGACTTATTCCGACACAACGCATTCCACTTTCCAAATTCTCCCGGGTATTAGTTTTGGTTTGGGCTAGATACGGGGGGGGGGGGGGCGCTCGCGGGCGCGTAAAGCATGTTACCGAACCGATGTGAGTTGGGAATACTAAAAACTGATGCAGTTACAAGCATCGCGCGATGAGGTCAATATCGTACATTGTATCGTCGATTGTGAAACAATCGACGGTGACGAGAATGATGGTTGGTTAGTAATGTCTGTATAGGTAGATTTCAATGTATTATGCCGAAAGTTTTTTAATAATATCTCAGAAACTAACAAATGCTAGCAGCTGAAATTTTATATTAGAGGTTCTCTCCCCCTCCCGCCCAGCCCCTCAAAATTTCAGTTCATTCCGTTGGTTGGGTCATACCGTAGTATATCCCCAAATTCTTTTAATCGAGGAAACTAAACGACCCATTACTTAAAAGACATTTAGTTTTTTTAAAATACATTTAGTCGCGTTCAAAGTATTTCTCTTAAATATGGACATGGCGATAACTTATGTTGCCACTTTTTGACGGCGTCTCAGCCTTTAGGCAGCCAATACTTCTGATGTAACATTATCTTAATATTGAGTTTAACATCTTAAAATGGAGTCTTGAAAGTAGGTACCACGTGAAATGCAACGGTACTTGAAAAATCGGATGATTTCAGCGACGGTAGTTCCCATGGGATGGGACGAGGGTGCGTGGGCTGAAGCAACAAAGTGATCGACCTCACTGAGCGCACACGCGCACGCATACTTTTCAGCGCGTGGCCGCTTAATGTGGGTGCACAGCGCAAGATGAACGCGTGCAAGCAGGTACGTAATAATTTCACGGTACACGTGGTAACCGGGCGCTGGTGTGATTCATGCCGACGTCTCTGTTTTCAATACGCCACGGGCCATCGACTCACGAGCAACGTCTCTCGAGGACTAAAAAAACATTCCGGGGAATCTCTGTGACTAGAATTAGAATTCCTGGCAATTTTTGTAGGATTTGAGGCCTCTATTGGAGTGTTTTGTAATAAAGGGTGGGGCGGACCTTGTAGTGTTTATAATTTAAGAGTCTTAACAAAAAAATCAATAGAGAGTTTTTGATATGAGAGTTTGATTTTGAGAATAATGTTTTTGAAAATTCTTAGAGTATTTATGTAGAAATTGTATTCCACATTTTTTTCTTATTTAACTTACATAAAGAATCGTTCCTTTTTCCTTTGTTCGCCCTATACATTTGGACACCAATTTTTCAATAATTCAGATAATAAATCGTTTGAATTATATTTCCTTTCTGTTGTGAAAATAATTAAAGAGTGATGTAAGTAGTTTAGTTTACCAAGTAAACTGTTTCGGCACATATTTTAACCACGTTACTGGTTCCGAATGAAACAAGTTTTTTCATGATTTATAATTTCGTGGTTTATTGGTGTTCGTTTTTGTGATGTTGAAAATATCGAAGAAATCAAAGTTATCGAAGAGAACATTCGTTAAAATGTCTGTTAAACTATTTGCAAACAAATTCTAATTAAATCAGATAATGTAATCATTTAAGTGGTTGAAAATAAATAAGTTTATTTATTCGATATGACGAAAACAATACTATTTACTATTTAGGCCTAAAAATTCTCATAAGAATATTATTAGAATATATTATGTACAATTTTAGTAATCGAGGATAACTACATCGTACTAAAAAACATTTTTTTAATTTTTAGAAGAAAATCTGACATTTAAAAAAAAAGGGAAAATAGTAAACAAAAGTTGGTATACGCATATGTACAATCATGTTCAGTTTTGTAGTTATGGGTATTTTTATATTCCGTAAAACACGGACCCAAGAGCCTATTAAAATGGCATTTAACGAGGGCTAGCTGCATTTTTGCAGATTGATATATTGATTACCGTTTCGCCTTTGTGCTTTAAAGGCAAGAAGGAAAGCATATGAATAAAAATACATATTACTTAATTGACGAACACGCCTGTCAGCTGGTTGTCCTTTAGCCATTCCGGGCCGGTGCTTTATGGAATATAAAAATGTGCTTATAAAAGTAGTTTATAATGTGCAAAATTAAGCATTTTGCACAAACTTTTTTTTACTATTTTGTGTGGGTAGAACCGACCCTAAAAACATGTTCCACATTTTTATAAATACCTTCTGTATTATGTCATTTTATTCAAACTCCGAAAGCATAGATATTTATAAAAAGAAAATAAGTAATCGCGAATACTTCCTCTTCTTATGATTCACAATTCCAGAAAGTCGGTGTAAGGAACTATTTTTTGTACATCAATTCATAAAGTGACTTGAATAAAATCAGATTAAAATTTTTCAATTGATCCTTTTAGTAATCCCCTCTTGAAATCTTGCCCTATTCGAAGAATGAATTTTCAATAGCGTATAAATTTCTCAGAAGCGAATGTGATGCTGTTCCTGTTAGAATACGACTTTCTTGCAATACACAAGATCATACAGATCCCGTGTCGAGGCTAGAAGCGACTAGGCTCGAGAGGAGAGATTGAGTTACCAAGATAATCGGATGCACGCCCTTCCGCGCGGCCTCGCATTTCGATATCTATTAGGCCCGGTTCACAACGCACCCAAAGTTCCTGTCTCGAAATACTCTTCACACTGCACTCTTCCCCGAAAACTCGAAATTCAAACATTCAGGCAAGTTACAAAATCAACTTTTCTTAATTAAATTAGTTGATAGGATTAATTGGAAGCGTATCTTTGTTAAGGACAATAAAAATCTAAAAATCGTTTTTCCATAAAGTAACCAATACAGAAAGACGAATGGCTGACATATTTGTTTCGATTAAAAATAAACTTGTATTGGTGTTAGAGCTTCTCTGAGCCTTATTGATCGATTTCCATATAAAAAATGAACTTGTTGAAAGTATTCAAGTATGCAATAAAAATTATTGCATCAAACTGGGGTCACGCCAAAATACAATATATTATGTAAAATATTTTTCCAATACAATACTGCAAAATCACTATGCTCGTGACAATCCAGTGTTCTCACTGACAAAGTTGGCTCGAGAATGCTCCTTGCATCCCTTAAATAATAAATATAAGGATCGATGAATCCCATATCGATCTCCACCTTTCCAGAATAACTCTGCTTCCGGCCAAAATGGCAGCAGAGTCAAGTGGACTCAAAAGTGTGCACATCTGTGTACCACTTGTGAAAAATACGACGCTGCTCAGGAACACATCCATCGTCGCTGTGGCCTTTGTTCTTGCCAGCTCGGCCACCCTTAAAGCCTGCTAGGCCTGACCTGCCGAACTTTCCGTCGATAGCAGACATCCTGCCTTTTGTTTCTATTCCCGCTATTTCTTACAATTGCAACTTCAAAGAAAGTGGAATTTGTTCCTGTCGCCACGAAAACCCATGTAAAGGAACGAAGAAATATTGGCAAAATATGAGACCACCTGGTTTCTTATTCAAACAACTAGTGTTTACCTGCATGTAACGTGGCGGCGATTACTTATGTTATAAAATACTGAACAATAAAGTATTTCTTTATTACACATACTGGTTTAGCAGAAAATAATGTTTTACGCTTTTACCAAAGGGTGGTATTATACTTTTGGCCGGTAGTGTAGATCGCCGAAGGTTCTCACATAGAAATAAAATATTTCAGACGTAGGTGAATTTCGCTGTCCAACGAGTACCCCTGAAAGGACTCGGCTCCTATGAATTTAAGGATCTATAGATGCGAACAGGCCACCGACGGCAGATGAAGCCAGGAACACAAAGCGATAAATCAACGTAATAAGGCGGCCCCTTGAAGAAACACCGAGCCCATAAAGATGTTGGTTTAAGACGCAGATTTTCGAGAAGTTCCCTCGCAGCATTGAATCTCTCACACCCATAGGAAATCACGGGTCGCCTTCTATATCTCGATTGCTGATAGAAGAGGCGGGTTTCGGGGAATAAGGTGTCTATCTACTGACCAGTATTTATGTATCTTTGAGTGGCACAAAATTCCTCTCACGTTACGAAAAATCGACGTTTCGAAATAGCTGCTTCAAGTGGAGTGTTAAACAGCCTGTCGACAAGTTTTTTCATGTCTCATTTTCACTTTCTTCAAAAAAAAAGGTCACTCCTATTCTAACAGTTTCTAATACATCTTTTATGGACAATCTATACTAATGGAATTTGTTCGCAGTTAGATTGTACATCTTTTAAATTATCTTCAGCTACGTTTTAACAAAAAATCGTTTGATGTAGGTACTGAATATAACAAATTGGAGATTCAAATAATTTCAGCACTGACTGTTGAAATTACTTTGGTGCTAGTTAGTCAGAAGTTAGATATTCTTAAATCTTTAATGTGTTATATGAATTAGACACTCGGTAAATGTTTTACGATAATAAATAATTTATATTAAGATAAAACTAGACAATAAAATAAAAATGGTTGTATATTTTTTTAAAAAACGTAATATGTAATGACATTTTAACAGCGATTGTGGACGACTGAGGCAGGTTCAAACGTGTAATTTGCAGTGGCCTGTCCTTACTTGTCCATATAAAACAATAGTGAGACGTTTCGTCAACGGGGGCGCATTGTTTAGTTTCATCCTAAGCGTATTTATTATTTCTGAAATTTAATTATATCTGCTAAATTATTTTCAACCGAATAGCCTAATTGTTTTAACCACTCTGCGGGTTATTTTATTCAAAGGTATTTAATCAAATAATTTTCAACTTTACAAACAATTTATTTATATTTTCTTGGCTGACCAAGATGTAAGAATGGTTTCAAATAGATGCTGCAATGGAAGGACTGTCAGAAATGACCAAAATTCATGTCAGACGATCTGAAAGAGTTTTTAACTATAAAAAAGAATTTTATTGCTAATCCGTAATAATTTTGATACAATACTGTACATATTGCTGTAAAAATATTTTGAACGAATAAATTACAGTTTTCTCAATTTTTATTTAAAACATACAACAGTATATTGTTTGGTTGTAAGAATGCTGGGAATTTTCTTGAAACGGCCCTTACCCTGGCAGGAACTGAATGCAGTGTCTTTGGTACGTTTCATCCAGTTCCAAGAACGGAGGAAATTGAACACGTTGTGTCGAGGGTAGAAGCCAAAGATTAAAGAGTAGAGTTAATAGCTGAATTAGCGCACTATCGGCCAGCAAAACATTGCAGGGAACCGTGTAGGAAAAACGCTCCTCTGATATTGTCGATTTGACAAAAAGGATGCCGCTCACTTTCCTGCCAATAAGTCCGCCTCACTGAGCAAGTAATGGTTTCTTAGTGAGCGTATTTTATGAGCACACTTTACTAGTTCATGAAAAAATGAGCACCATTCCTGCTTCCAAGAATTTACAATAACTTGAGTAAAAAGGTAATTTTCTATCCCTTATATTAAATACTACTTCAACATTAGTTTTTGAAAATTACGTAAACACATACTACATACTTTCATTGTCAGTTCAATTATTGGTCTTATACAAATCAATGTCAATAGAAAACAGAGGAGTGCACATTATGTTCCATATAAGTTTTTATTTTTGGGAACACAGATTAATCGTTTGACAACAGTGGCAACTTTAATTAATAGCAACATGTAGAGTGACATTTGCAAAGTTGCTTTTCACTTACCTAAACGGTAACGTTGCTAATTGGACGCTCATGTCTAATGTTTGTAGCACCGTGAGAAATGCAAAGGCAATGCGTATGATAATGCGTTTGGAGCAGTGTGAAAGTTTATATTGCATTGCTTATGCTGAACCCATGTACGTTTGAAAGTTTATACTGCAATTTTCAAGTCCTTGAAATAGATTCTATTTTTGAAGAAGTACATGATAGCCATGTGTAAATTTATGGAAATCTCTGCTGGACTTTATGCATTGTAGAACGAGCGAGATACATTCCATTCGGGCGTCGTGTATTCCATATCTTTATTGCAACCCCATTATCACGTCTTATTATACGTTTCTCTTATCAACGGTCCGCTTCGCCGACAAGCGCGTACGCGGAATGCCGTTCATAGTGGGGAACGGATTTTTGCACCGCGGTTTTATTGAAGAAACGCAGCTAAAATGAAACTGTATTTTTGTTCAGCTAATTTTTGCGACATGTTTTACGTAAAAATCAGTTGAGAGTACGGATAAGAATTTGCTCAATGACCCTGTCCGTAGAAGAAACTGTAAAGTGTTTCAGAACTTTCAAATTTAACAGTCAGAATTCTATAATACTACTACACAAACTTATAAGGGATGAAGAGTCACACAATAATTATATCCTGCAACTTACAGATTCAAACTAATATTGAATGTCATTGTTATTTTTCAACATGTCCATCTTCCATTGTGTTCAACTATTTTTTCTGTCCGGTAACTTTCGAGTAACCTATCATCTGTAAAAAAACCTGCTATGTCCAATTTTTACTTAATTAGTATTTGACATACGAATAATAGCGAGAACAGGGGCAATATCTGCTCTGCCTCTTTTTTCAAAAATGTCACTAACCGCGAATTAACGGAATCGAAATCACTAAAACTACATACCTTTTTCTTTACATATGTACTTTACTGTCTTCGAGGACATCTATGGAAACACGAATGTAGCCAATTTCAGTTCAAAACTTGTCTTATCTTTATCTGTTTCGTAATCTATTACAGCATAAAGAATCAGGAAGACGACACGATATTCGGTTATACAGGCCCGAATTGACCAGACCCACGCAACAGTTTCTTCAAATATGTAAATTACTTAAACCACTGAAATAGAGCCAATTCCTGTAAGCGCTCGAGTGATCGAGCCCTCTCTCCTCGCCGCGCGCCGCGGCGGAGCAAGCTGTGGTAGTAAGTACTCGACTCGAATTTCGAGCGGTTGAATATATCAAGCGCTCGGACACCTCTATCTTACACGCTAACGATTACCATGCGTTCCGATCGAAACGCGTCCGAGAAGGGGGTTGGAATAATCGATGATAAAATCGTAAACGGGCACCGAAGACGATCAGGCCAGAGCATTAAAGTCGTCCGAAGAAGCAATTTTATGGTTTCCGCGGTACCAAGGATTCCCTGGGCCCTGGAGAGACTCGGGGAAAAGAAAGCCGTGGAACCCGACTCGATCCGCCGCGCCCGCCTCTGTCAGCTGTCATTAAGCGTCGTTAACTTGACAGTGGACAGAAGTCAATGGTGTCGGTTCCCGGGTACAGGGATCATATACCAGTTGGTCCACGGCTGCTTGGATAGAGCGGTTATCTTTATGCCGTTTCTAAGAAGATTCTTGACCTTCTCCCTCGTTTCGCTCGCGATCGTCCTTTCGAACTCCCCTTTTCGCTCCCTGTTTCTAGAGCTTGGCTCGGTTGCTAGTTTATCTCTTTGTAGCTCTCGTAGTTAGCGTGCTTCTATTTTTGGAAGCTTGTATGTTGGCTCATGTTGCTTAAGAACATATGAAATATTAATATTTTTTTAAAATAATGCTTTTTCTTTAGAATTAATCCTTGATTATACGATGCCAGGTTGTTCCAGAACCTATGCATTAGGATTATTTTATTTCAAATTCAGGGCAATGGGATTTATTGCAGGAAGCACAGTGTTCTCATTTATCACTGTCATTCAACAGTTTAGATTTAGACTTTAGAATGATGGGACCAAATCGCATAAAAAAAATGTATTCCCTTGGTAGTTTGTAACAAAAAAAGGAACAGGTTCATCTGAATGATAGTTCATCTCGCTGTTTACGAGTATATTGCAAATGCAACTAAAAGTATAGAGTGAAACTAAAATAAAATAAGATAATTGTAGAAACTTGAAAACAATAAGTGTAATACAAGATACGACAAGTATTTACAATACCTCTGTAATTATAGTAACAATTGGAAAAAATACTGTACATGTGTATTGTATACAAGTAGAATAAGTATCATTGATTAGTAGTTTGCAAATTCAGTTATTAGCACTGTTTCTTTTTATATAGAAATAATGCAAACATATAATAATTTAAAAATCTAATATAAAATGAAACACGTAAAACAAGGAACTTTCCTGTGATACTTCATTCGCCTTCCGAGCATGAGCAGTTCATCTTTGTTGAGCTGAGAAAATTTTGTGAATGCGTAATGATGCTTGAAATTCTAGTATTTCACATCCTATGGATTGTAAAGATACAATTCTTTGTAGCGTATCGATCTCGAACAATAATTAACATTGTCTGCCCCACATTTTGAAGCAAACTTTCAACAAGCAACATTTTAAGTTATAAACGTTCGTATTTCATTCGTTACGAATCTTTTTCAAATGTGTGACTTATGGTTTTTGGTTTTCAAGTGAATAGACTTGTAAATAGTGCATTTTAAGTTATAAACGCTCTTCCAAAAGTTTTGTCACTGCCTTAAGGAAGTATTAACCAACTATGAAGATGAAGTGACGACGAATGAAATTAATTAATTTTCATAGCTGATCGATGCAAAGCGAACCGAAAAAATATTTGCTATATATACGTTCATATTTTTCCCTGGGATAAACGCCACGTGGGATTAAAAAACAGCGGAGAATTATCGGTCGAATGATTTCAATTTTAATCAAATTGAGGATTTAATACAAAAAATAATTTTTTTAAAATAAATTATGGGTTGAAACTATTGATGCTAGAACAACAAAATATGAAATATCTTCCTATTGTTTTCTTCAAGAAAAGCTTAGATAAAACGCATTAAAAATGAAATCGCCCCGACAAATGACCTTACTATCTTTCAATAAAAGTTGGTGGCCATGAACATGCAAAATGTTCAACGGTTTCTTTAGGCTCGTCAGCCTCGACATTTTCAGTTCAGACCCATTAAAAAAGAGCTCATCCCCATTTCGGCGTCGTCGTATGGGGTGGTAGCTTTTTTAACAGGCTAGACAAATAGCACGTTAACTTTGTGGATGCGATGAGGTTTGAATGAAAAGTGTCTACTCTGCTTCTTCATACCTGCTTACTGTGTAACCACGTTGATTACTATGATCAAAACCCAAAATAAAATATTCAAAGTACAGCTGACGTTTAGAAGTTCCTGTTTATCGTAAAGAGACTGGTATATTTTTTTAGTATCGTGAAGTCATTAGAATAAGTCCACATGCAGGTACATATATACCTAACCTTATGCTTTTTAGTTAGAGCAATTTTAATTTTTAACATTATTACAATATTTCGAAAGAAAAATATGACTGATTTAAAACACTTACAGTCCATTTTGCCTTAATCGGTGATTCCTGAATAAACACATCTCAAGATAACATACAGGTCAGTGGTGGCGAACGTATGACCCGCGGGTCAGACACTGACCCACGCGTTGATCTTTATAAAGTTATTTTTTATATCATAAAAGAGAGAATAGACAATCGAAAAAATTAACAAAATAAAGTATAAATATCTAATGTCGAATTTATAAAAAAAAATTTCCATGTGAACGTTGTAAAACAAAAAGGAACCGTAAACCTTTATAGAGGATTTTAAAAGTGAGAACCTAGAAAAAGGGTCAACTGTCAAGTTGTACTGTTAACAAATTTTCGGTGTTTCCAAATTATTGGTACCCTTTTTAGCCCCCCCCCCCCCCCCCCACTACCCCTACAAGTGACGCCACTGATTTAGTGACCTACGGGCTAGTATTAAAAATAATAATGAACAAAATTTGACCCACTTTTCAAAAAGGTTCGCCATCACTGATATAGGTATTATACACTGGCAAGGGAAACTAAGTAGTGCCTATACGCAGAAAACTTAATAGAATTCAAAATCTCACCAAAAATATTGCTCTGCAAAATGAAAGGATATTTTTTGCGCGTACGCGGTGGCGTGCTCTAGAGTTGTTTTGCTAAGACATTTACAATTTCGTGAAGTATGTAAATTTCATCCTGATATCTTAAAATACGTCCTCAAGACACCGTCTCTTAAGAAGGTGCAAAAGGTCAGAAATCAATATTTGTCACAGTGACCAGATGCACGTAATCCTTTAAGTTGACGCGTAACGCCTAGCTTTGCCGTGTCCCACACTGCGGATCGCCGAAAACGAAAGTCCCTGCTCGTGATCCAATGATAGCTCTTTAATCCAACGCGTTACTCGCCCGAGAATTCCGTGTCCATGGGGGATACGCGACAAACCGGCAACAATCGGATTAAGCGTTGTAGCTCGATACAGGATCCAAGGGAAACGGGACAAGATCGAAGCTGGGGCGAGCGAGCGAGGTTTACCTTGTAGTTGGATTTAAACGAGCGGACTGGAGTGCCCCTCCTACGCGTGAAGATCTCTCTTCTGGCCACTCCCGTCTCTCTCCCCAACGCTTTTCAGAGTGGTAAATTCTCGAACGCCATAACACTGCCACCGTGCGTTTGTTTGGACAAGGGCATTATGAGATTTTATGCGAACTGCGCGTGCTTCCATGGGAACGGCGTTGTTTATGCACCCTGTTCGCGGACCTCCTTCGCCGTCGCGCTTTTCGAGGAAGCTCGATTCTATTCACTTTCCACCCTGCTTCGTTTTCATTCCCGTTCCGCGGCTCCTCTCCCATGCCCTGGCCCAACCAGATAACGAGAACGCTTTATTGTCTGAGAAAACGGCGATCCTCACTTCCTTATTTTCTCAGGAAGAGCCGTGAGATCGATTCATCGGTTCTTTTGTAGCGTGTCTCCTTTTTTTCTCCAACTGATTCTGCGGCTTACGGATGACTTCAATGACTCCGAGACCCTCGGCTCACAACCTGCGCTATTTTCTCCCCTTTTGTATTACTTGAATGCCTAGGGATAGTGATGGAACTGATACCGCATCGATACATATCAATACCCTTCTACACATTTAAATCTGGTATTGATACATATCAAAGTCAAAGGTATCAAAAGGAATCAATGCTTGTTTGATACTTGCATATGCGAATGTATCGATACCTGTTTGATACCTACACAAAAATATCGATACCTGCTTGATACCTACAGGTAAATATCGAGATCTATTTGATACTTACCTGAAAATATCGATACCTGTTTGTTTGATATATACTTGAAAATATGTAGGGGAGTGTACAGGTCGGCCGGACGCCCGTAGTGTCCTCACACGCTCCGCCCGGCCTGACAGGCTGGCCAGATGGTGCATCCACACGCTCCGGCCGTTTCAGAAAAAAATAATTATTTATTCTTTATCGTATCGATATGGAAGTGATGCCGGTGGTTTCCTTATGGGGCATACAGGATAAAGTCATTGCGGCAACGACTGACAATGCAGCAAATATGGTTGCCTGCATAAGGCAACTTCAAAATCCAGTTGTCCATGTACGATGTTTCGCCCACACATTGAATTTAATAATTAAAAATTCGTTAGATAACGTCTGTGAAATTCATACACTTCGGGAAAAATGTCGACGTTTAGTCAGTCATTTTAAATTAAGTACCACGACGAAAGACAAATTAACTGAGGTTCAAACAATTTTAGGCATTCAGTGTCATAAATTAATACTAGAAGTGCAAACTAGGTGGAATTCAACATACCAAATGTTCAAAAGGCTGAATGAACAACGACCTGCAATTATATTGGCGATGTCGTCTTTAAAAATTACTTTAACTACATTAATTGATACGGAATGGGAATTGTTAGCTAAACTTTTACCCATATTAAAACCGTTTCTGTTAGCAACTAATGAAATCAGCGTAGAAAAAAGTGTCAGTATATCCAAGGTGCTAATGATTAAGAAACAATTGGACATTTTCCTTGGTACTTTTCCTTTGAATGGAATCCTAGGAAAACTTTGCGTAGAATTGATGTCACAAGTGCAAAACTATCTTTCTGCCATGGAAACTAACGAAATCTATGAATGTGCCGCCCTTTTAGATCCACGATTTCGTGATTTACCATTCACCAGCTACATCAATTATAAAACAGTCCGAGACCATCTTATTATATCAGCCAATTGTTCAAATGGCCCGCCAACAAGAGAAATAGGAAATTTAGAAACATTAATGTCACCAGTGACAGAGGATGAATCCAGTTTTTGAGCTTCATTTGATAATTATATCGAAGGCAGAAATAGAAGCTCCTTAGATCATAATGATGTACAATTACAGTTAGATAACTATTTTAAAAAAAGATATTTACCCAGAAAAAAAATCCTCTTATTTATTGGAAGCAAAATGCAACAAAATATTTCATTCTAGCCGAGTGGGTAAAAAAATATTTTTGTATTATGGCAAGCTCCGTGCCTGTTGAACGCGTTTTTTCAAAGGCTGGAGTGTTAGTAAGTAAAAAAAGAAATCGATTAAAGAATAATAAAGTAAACAAAATATTATTTCTTAATAACATTGTATAATGCACCAATTTCTACACATTAAGGAATAATGTATATGTACATCATTTATTAATTAAAATTCAATTATATACGTAGTTCACGATATTGATTCCTACTCCTACTTCATTAGTTATATTATCAAATCATTATTGGTAATAAATAATATTTTCGTGAAGTACTAAATTGCAAATCAAAACCGATACTTTCGATTTCAAATAGATATCATAACAGGTTTGCCATCTGATCACAGAATTATCAAATAAATAACGATAATTTCGTACAGTATCAAACAAGTATCGATAATTTCGTAAGTATCAAACCGGTGTTGATTCCGTAGAGTATTGATATGGTATCGGTTGAAGAAGAATCGGTATCGATAATTGATACCAAGTACCTAACATTTCGATGCGTATCGATATTTCCTATTGAGTACTTTGGTATCGAATTGATTGAATATCATCAATAGTATTGGTATCAGTCCCATCACTACATTACTTTTGTTCTGTGCGATGGTCCGCGTGCTTTCCTTTCATATCGATGTATCATTAAATTTTGTTAATATGTATTACGCATCGTGAGAATTGAAACAGGAGGAGTGGAGGATAATCAGCTGCGCATTGTAAAGAGATTTCTTCGAGGCAGCATTCTTGTAGTTTTTTTTTCAAATACCCGTTATACCTTCCCGACGGGTAAAAAGTATCAGGATTAGTCTTATTAACAACGCAAAACGTGATTACACAAGATCTGAGAAAGGTTAGAGAAAAAAATTAATTTATTTTCTCAACTGGACAACGAAGAATGAAACACGAATGGTGACTGAATCATTTTGTATAATTTTGTTAAAATCATAGAGAATCGGAAACAGAGTATAAACTGAAGTCGAGTCTTAATACTGAAGATTCGTAGTAGGTACCGTAGTAGCTACGTAATAGGTATATATACCTATTAGGGTGGCCCTTATTTATACGTGTCGAATTTTTTTGTGTAGTTCTTTGCTCTCAGCCCTAGAACTGTGTCATTTGATAAAAAAATAGTCCTTGAAAAAGTTTATTGCAATCGGACAACAGAAAAAGGGTGCCGACCAGGCCTTAAAGTTTAGAATTCATCAATAGTTTTGATTTAAAGAATTTCTAAAAAATGGTAAGCCCTATCGAAATTTGGTTCAAATCATATTAAAAGAGCATTCATTTTTCTACAATTATTGCGTATATAATTTCCTCGTGTTTCCAATCATTTTTTAGATAATAGCGTTTGAATATAAAGAAGTCTGCACCTCGCACGTCTCATCTGTGTGGCGTGATGTATTGTCTATACGCTCGTAACGCGGGCTTCTCTATATTCAAACGCTATTATCTAAAAAATGGTTGGAAGCACGAAAAAATTATATATACAGTAATTGTAGAAAATTGAATGCTCTTTTAATATTATTTGAACAAAATTTCGTTAGGGCTTACCATTTTTGAGAAATTCTTCAAATTCACACCATTTATGAATTTTAAACTTTAAGGTCCGGTCGGCATCCTTTCCTGTTGTCCAATTGCAATATTCTTTTTCAGGGACTATTTTTTTATCAAATAGCACCGTTGTAGGGGATGAGAGCAAAATAAAGCGCAGGATGAAAATAAGGGCTACCCCAATACCTATGGAGATTTCGAAGGCCAAGCGGTGGAAGTCCAACTTTCCTTGAAAATGAGTTACGTAGTTCAAGAACTTCTTTATTGTTAAAACTTTCAGTTGATAAATCAATTAAGTCACTATTTTCACACGTAAGCAATAATTGGTGGCACTTATATTGACCACGGAATTACTGAGGAAAATTATTCAGAGGACAATCAGTGTAAGTAAGTCACTTTAAAGTCGCGTCCAGTTATGTTGTTTGTTATTTAAAAAATAATTGTATGCCGTCTTACACCATGAGTGAAAGAAATGGAAAAACGTGGACATTTGACACAAGCCACAATTTTTTCATTCAAACTGACTTCTTTTAAAAAACCATGGCGATTTTCTTTTGTTTCTCTTGCAGTTAAGTTCATTTGTATGTTACCTTATAATAAAAATCATTTTTTGCATATTTGCTAACATTGGTATTTTTTTTAAAACCAATTTGTAAAAACCTTACTTATCTCGGTTTGAATGCTGATGGACTTACACTGATTGGCTTAAAACTATTTCTTTTCATTTAGCATTGCCAAAGTCATTCCACCGTTTCGGGGTATACATTTCGCGCAAATAATTATTACCAAATAAACCAATGTCGCAGAAGTGTCCCGCTTGACCGAGATCAAGAAAATCCCAATAATTCCCTACAAACTCGCTAGCAGCGGCGTGCCTTGTATCGCTGCTACCGAATCGCTTGAACAAACCTCGTGAAACGTCCCCAAGTATATTTACCCAGTGTGTGGAAGCCCGAGCTCCGAAACGGTGCGCGCGACGCGGAGATTTGAAGCGGGCGGAAGTGGTTGCAGCAGCACGGTATTCTTGTGTTTGCAGACCAAAGGCAACACCGGCATAAATCTGTTTGGCCAAGGAAAGTCTGGCCACGTGGCGTACACGTTTCCTGCGTGTTGTGGGTCTCGGATTAGGTCTGTGTGCGCTGGCTAACTTCTAGACCTAATATTTCCTCAGGAGAGCCGACGTCGTGCCACGGTGTCCACTAATTATCTTCGGCTGGATGTGACTCACGAAACGCCACTATGGCGGCTCGCAATAAATATGAACGCGGAATGTCGGCCTGGTCACACGAATATTGGACGTATACAAACGCTGCTTCAGAGATTGCATTTCGAATTCCACGAACACTCGTCGAGCCGATGAAAGGGTGAACCGCAGTGATAATGAATATTTACCAAATCGAGCTAGCGAGAAATATTTGGACCGGGTAATCTCGCCCCGAGATACAGCGGTGGCCGAAGCAGACAAAACAAACCGGGATTTATCGGAGGATATCATCAGCTAATTGTCTCGTTAAGGCGATTAGACCTTTTTGTGCTGGACGGGGTCGAGTTGGCGCGGTCGATTCGCGTGAAAGTCAGGCCTCCCCCTCTCTGAATTGCTGAGAACCTGATGAATCTTATTCGCTTGATGGGCACACACGTTCCGTGGCAAGGGGAAAAGTTAAAGAAGATGGATGCGATTAATTTTGCGAATTGTGGCTTGGTTTATTGAATTGATTGCGGGAGATTGTTCGTGCTTTTTGCAGGTAATTTGTTGGATGATGGGTGGCACTTTAAGCGATTCAATGTTTACACTGAAATGCTTATTGCAGTAAGATTTCTCGAGTTTCTCACTATAAAAAGGTGGTTCACGCAACTTGCACACCACGAATAACTTCTAAAGTATGCGTAATATGGAATTTTCTTTTATAAGGTAAGTGCGGGTAATAAGGCCCGGCAGGTAATAAGGCTCACCTATCATTTATCCTTGGTAGGTCAATCTACAATACTGGTAGTGTCATTTATTGCTTTTATTACATACGAAGATGTCATTCGAAGAGTTTCGGCTGTAAATTCAAGAAATGTTTCGCCGGCAACTGTTGCTACAATTATAAGAATTACGTCGGTTTCTTGGGTTTGTATTATACATATATATAAGTACATATGTTGACAACATATTCCCAGAAAATTGATGATTTTGTAAAGTGCACGCTTAACATATAACCTCGGCAATGAGGAAGTGACAAAACCCAAAGAGGAGATATAATAAGAGGCGTCACTCGACAAGGACAGAAATAATCTAGGGAAATCACTAGACAACCAATTTAAATGCCCATTCGGCAATGATCGGTAAACTTCGGCAATAATCAGCAAACTCCGGTAGGGTTAAAATATTTCGTATACTTTCTGTTTGCAGTAGGGTAAACCAACCAGTGAATGACCGAATTGTTGAATTTATGGACCCTTGAGATTAATACTTGAATATATTTATGTATAACAACAATACAACTGTTGAAATTGCATTTAAATTTATTTTTCTTGAAATTTCTATAAGAATAATTACTTATTCTTATCGTAATTAAAAAAAAAAAAGATTATAAAATGCAAAACGTGTAAAAGCCCAGTAATCCAGATAGCACACGTCGTCTATAATCCGTCTTTAAGACGTCTTTCAGACTTTCAAGACGTCTTAAAGACGGCTTATAGACGTCGTGTGCTATCTGGGTAAATGACCGCATACATTTAATAAGAATTGTACTTATTAATGTTTGCTTAATACGCGTAACTAAAAATATGGGATATTAAAAGTGCAACTACACTCCATTTATAAACATATAATATTTTTAAATTTATAATTTACATTTCTTTGCCTAATGGTCATTCACTGGTATGCGGTCAATTACTGGTTGGTTTACCCTATTTCATTCGTAATGTATACTTTTGTTGTATGTACATTTGTAATATATTATATATAATACATTTTTATATATTTATGGTGCAGTGTTTAAAAATTTAGCATTTTTTATACGTATGTCACTTCAACCTTAAACTTTTCAAATCTAGAAAGTATTAATATGTATATTCACCAAAAACAGTACTGATAATATACAGAAAGTTTTTAACATAAAATTTTAATAAATATAAGTGAAGGAAAAAACGTATTACATTTAGTCGATTTGAATATCCCGCTCGAATAGACAACCAATTTAAATGCCAAGGTCAAGTAAGGACTTCAAAGGTTCCGCCCGGAGTGACGCCTCTTATTATATTTCCTCTTTGCAAAACAGATAATAAGGCCCACCAAACTATTAAGTGGGCTTTAACGTTCAGAAATTTGCCAGAGACCCCTCCAAAGCAGAAACCACATTGAGAAGAGCTCCAAAGCACGTGTCACTTCAACCAGAAGAAAAAAGACAAGATTGTGTGAACAAGAGCCCATGCCATCCACCTCCAGAGAAAACGTGGACGGCAACTCTGCAGACAATTGGTTTTGCAAATTATGCAGAACTGCATTCAAGAACGACATGCGACAGTGTGTCATGTGTCTCACCTGGATACACGAGGATTGCGTTGGGCTCACACCTCAGGAAGAAGATGTCTTTGTTTACTAGAATTGTACATACTAAATAGGTGGGCCTTATTACTTGCACTACACGAAACAAAGCCCGTTTACAAGGTTTTTAAAAACCTATTAATTTTCGTATTTGTTGTGTTTATATATTGTTACAAATATTACAGTTTATAGTTCAATGCCTACAGATTTCTATAAAACAAAAAGTTTTCAAGAATATGTACAAGTTTTTTTTTTTAAAATTGTAGATCCTTAGGTGGGCCATATTACCCGCACAATACTCAGTCAACATACTTCAAGTGATTTAAAGTTCTCCCTTGTACGTACGTTCACACTATTCAAGCTGTATTTCAAGGCAAGAAAAGTTGAACGACTCTCTACTTCGCTTGAAACTGGAAAGAAACTTGAAAGAATATTTCAAGTCAAGTGAATAACAGGTTCACATTAGTGATCCTCCAGGGAGTGATTGCAACAACCTGTAGCGTCGCTGATTGGTTGCCGCCATTTGTGGCAAAAGCGGAAGTAGACAGAGAAATAATCTGTAAAAAAGAAAGAGACAGAAATACGGATAGAAAAAGATAGATAAGCAATTTGTTTGGAAAGCAGACGATTTAATGAATGTTTAGGTTATGTTATTTCTGGTTTTGCCACAAATGGCTACGGTTATGCCGATCACTCCCTGGAGGATCACTAATTCACATTAGCAAAGTAGTTTCAAGTTATTTGAATTCAAGCGACTTCAATTCCAACTAACATAATCAAGTTTAGTCAATCTGAACGAGGCTCTACACATCAAAATATCGAGTACATATTTCAGAAAATCTTCAATGGGTTAGTAGAAAATCCTCTGGAAGATGAACCACGTTTTGTCTGCCGAATGCATTAAACAGAGTTTCAGTATTTTCAATGGATTCAGGTGTATTCAATTAATTCCTATAGCACGTTGACTCTCAACGCTACCGTAAATATGTTAAACTATCTCTTGATCATTAACGAACAGAAAATGTTGTACCGTTATTTTCGTCCATTAATTTCAATCAACTGTCAGGACACAATCCATCGACCATCACTTTCAACTCGAACCAACGTTCACAAAGTGTCAACAAACTTCAATAATATTTATCTCAAAAATGTTGATTTCAAACTGTTATATATCGGTTCTGACTGAAACAGTTATGATGAACCGATATTCTGAATAACTGTTATAAGGAACCGAAATTGCTGACTATATCGATTTCGATTTTTTTAAGACGAATGGGCCAAAGTCACTTGTATTCGTGAGCCAGTGGCGAGCATTTCGAATTTAATACAAAAAGAATTTTATTTCACAAGAATTAACGTTTTCATCCACGAGGCATTGTGTTCTGTTAAAGAAAATAAATAGTTAATAATCTTCATAATTAATATTAAATTAGTAGTAAGTTTGTACATATTAGGAATGTTATTGCTGTTATAGTTGGCAATACTTTAAATTAAGATTTAATTAATATTAGTCGTAGTGCCCCAGTCCATAGCGAGAGTTTACTGTATAACCGACATATAACCGTTATGGAACTGATATAATATCGGTTCTGTAAATCTGGACCCGAAACCGATATAGGCTAGAACTTTCTTCACTCGTAACTGTTTCAAGATTATTTCGGTTCTTATAACTGTTTTCAACCCCTGCTCAAAACACTACATATTATGTTTTGGGATGATTTCAACAAATTTCCAGTGAATAATTGCCCCAACAAATTAAATCCAGCTTATTTCGATCAGTTTCAGAACACAAATCGACGCTCCAATATAAACAGATTCTTAGCCTACAGATCAACATTTGAACGTCGATTCTTTACACGCGAAACCCAAAAAGTGGGAGGTGAACTAACCCTCTTTACGGATTTCTTCGTTCTAACGCTAGAATCTAGCGTTACCGTTTCGCTGTATGTATTGTGTCTCACAAGAGGTATAGTCAGTGACGGATTTAAGAAAAAAGGCCCAGGTGATAAACGTTCTGAGGAGCCCATTTTTTGGAGGAAAACGAAGAGGTAGTTTACTAAAAACGGGCTAAGTGTACAGAAAAATATATAGTGTTTGGTAAAAATCATAATTAAAACATCTTTTCAAGGTAGGGCCCAAGGGGGCCAGGGGCCCATTTTTCGGGAAAATGAAGAGGTAGTTTACTTAAAACGAGCCAAGTGTGGTAGTACGAAAAAATGTAATGTTTGGATACCTATACGTAATCATAATTTGTTTTGGTCATGGGGCCCTGCAGAGGCCGCTGTGTAGGGGCCTAGGCGGCAACTGCTCATCAGCCGCCCTGTTGGATCCGCCATTGGGTATAGTGATGCCATAAAAGTAGCAAGAACAAGTCAAGAGACCAGGGACGTGTTGCGCTTTGCAGAGATATACAGTGATGCAAAAGCAATACGGGAAGAAGTCAGTAGCGCCCTTGAGTGGCCTACAGACAAGTCAAGAGCTCAGGGACGTGTTCAGCACACTTTCTGAACATTAGCTCTATAAGATCCTACGATGTGCACAAATGTGACCAAATAAGTACAACCGCGTAACGAGTGTCCAAAAACAAATTCGACTGTTTATAACCTGAAAAATATTACCGTAAACTGGGGGAACATTGGCAGGTTTTTGAAACATTTTGTCATATAATGTAAAAATTAACATGTTAACATTTGCTTTAAGTATCCTATCATAACATTGCATCTTTTGTGATTGTACTACAAGTGTCAAAATGCATAAAAAATTTGTCGTTTTCCTTCTTTAATACATGTTAAAAACGTTACCGTACCGGGGTAACATTGCCACATCATGTAGATAGCATTAACGGGTTAAGTTTTACTAATCTGAAGTCAGTAAGATACATTGACACTTAAAATCAACTCGTAACATTGACACATCATATAAATAGCATTAACAGGTTAAGTTTCACTAATCTGAAGTAAAACAACGTAATCCCGGCGTATGCCAATGTTACCCCGTGCTGCCAATGTTTCCCCAGTTTACGGTACTTGACACGCCACTTGAGTGGATCTCGGGTTAATCACTGTATCTCTGCAACGCACAATATCTCGGTGTTTAGGCAGGGCCTACAAACCGACCTTCAGCCTATGGTGCACGTGGAGCTCGGTATCGTCCGGTATCGTATCGTGTGTCTCTCGTGTACGACGCACCGTATTGTTATGAATGCGTAGAATTTATCAATGGATGGCGCGCCAGTGATAAATCGCGCATACGCTTCGTATCGACCCTCGGCTTTCTATTCGCGCGAAAGGAGAAGAAAGGGACTTGGCAAAGGGGAACGGATACTCGGGAGGCTCAGGGAACGTCTTCTTTCGACCTGCTCTAACCGTGTACATCGCGATCCCGCCTCGCTGCCAAAACGGCTCCCTTTTTTACACGCACAACGCGTCTTCAGCTTAAACGACACAGGAATATGTTATGCGGCTTTCTTAAAAATTCGCTGCTTTTTTAATACGAATTCTCTGGTTTTCTTGGACATAAAGTTGAAGGGACAGAGGAGATAGTTTGTACAAGGGTAGGCATTCTCGAAACGGATGAAGTTGGGGCCTCTTCAGCATTACATTGTCTGAACTTCATTACACTTGGTTGCTCTTATATTGGCTGTGCATGATTCTACTGGTTAACGAAAGCACTGTTGATAATGAATATTACCATTTTTAAGGAAAAACAGCTGAAATATATATAAAGTAAAATCTAACGAAAGATGAATCGAATGAAAACCTTCTGAGTCGATATGGAAGTACTATATTAGAAATTTGAAGGGGATTCATATTTCTTTTTCACTTTTTCTTCATGGATATGTATGTTGTACTGAATAAACAGCAAGCAAAAACAGTGCAAGAAATTGCCCCTTTAAAACGACGCCAAAATTCACGCCACTAAACGTTTCGACGAATTGAATTCAACTTTGGATATATCAACAATTTCAGTGACAATGGAAAATAAAAATGATTGTGAGGAAGTATATATATCTATGTATGAAAAACGTTCTCTGAAGAACTTACTCTATCCGGTGAATTCATGTAAAGAGTTATATCGAGTGTTTCAGAATGTGTATTAAGGCGCCATAAAACATGTTCTACGCCACTGCCCGCAGACGCCACATTTTTAAAAATTTTGGAATTCTCATACCTGTTTTATAATCTATAAACGTATACCTATAAAACACAAAAAGAATGAAACCAATCGGACTAATAGTTTATCCCTGAATTTCTCCCAAACATTGACCACGTTTTAGCGCCGAGAAACGTATATGACCCCTTAAGGGCATCCACCGCACAGTGGGAGAAAATGACGTAGTCAGGGACAAAAATCATATACTGGGGTATTACGTATCGCTGATTACGGATCCGTTGCAGGTTTTTTGAAAAAGAAGATCGGTAAAAACTCGGCAAAAACTAGTAAAATAGGGATCATACGAACGAAAAACGTAGTTTATTGAAATCCTAAAGCTATAACTTTATAGTTTATGAGTCTAGAAAGTTGCATTATACTGTATAGAATGCTATACTAAAGAATATTTGTTAAGAAATGGTAGATAACAATAGAAAAACCAACATTATTTACTAATTTTATCATTTCCGCGGCAAATACTGCAAATACATGATTAATTTAACCGTTGAATATCTATCGGGGATGAAAATAAAGATTATTGACATAAAAAATGTTAGTAGAATTGTTTATTAATAATTTGTTTAACCCTTAGGCTGCCGCTTTAGCTACTATATTGGCACGGTTCTACCCCCTCGACTCTATGGGACTTATTGACTACTCATACATAAAAATTTTTGGAAAAAAAGGACCCCTATTTTTACGAAAAAATAGCGGCAGCCTAAAGGTTAAACAATTTTTTAACAAAGTGACAGTGAAATTCATTTCATACAATCAAATTGATCATATTTTGTTGTAACAGTACTATAAACAATTGATTGTTATTAAACAATTTGTTAACATAATAGATTTCAGTAATATTCAATACTGATAAGTGCAATTTGGAAGGTACTCACTAAGTAAGCCTCGTTACGCACTTGCGACAAGTTGCCGGCGACCAGGTCACCGACGACTACGAGGTACTTCCACGGGGATATATGAGTTCGTACACACTTGGTCGCGGCGAACAACAAAAGTTTCTGGTCTCTTGTCTACGAAGTTGCCGGCAACTTGTCGCAAGTGCGTAACGGGGCTAAGGATGCTTGCAAAATTTTATCCCCAAGGGGTGCAAAGGGATAAAATGTATTTTTTCCTTAGACCCGATTAGATATCACTTTGGTTTTCACTTACAACGGTTGCCCACCGTTTTTTAAATTTTAATTATAAAAGACCATGAGTCAATATAAATATTATTTTTTTCAATAAACTGCAAGTAAACAAGAAATTAAGAAAAACACGGGAAAAAAATTAGAAAACTGAAAAACTAAAAAATGTAAAAAAAGTTTAAAAAGTTCAAATACTGGGTTTAGGGTTATTTATTTATGTCTTGCAAAATAGACGAGCTTCGCTACGGTAGAATAATTAAAAGGAATTACTTTTATATTTATTTTTTTGTAGCAATTTTTTATGTAATTTCGGTAAAGTAACCTCTGTATAACGAATATTTATATATGTATATGTTCGTTCACACCTACTATTCAAAATTTAAGACACCCCAATTCAATGTACCCTTAGCACACTAGATCCAGAGTTGACCCTTTAAGGGTTGATTAGAATAAAATTTGAAAATTGGTTTTTAGGCATTTGTGGTGCTAGCCTATAGCCAAGTATCGCCAAGTATTTGACTTTCAGGCCGCGGACATCTAGGCAAATGTCTAGATGTTACATTTTATCTTCACATAATTAAAATGTCCGTGATTATTTCAAAGCACCTTTATGTACTTGCAGCTCATTTGGATTTCACATCTTTTTTTATATTGTAATTATTATTATCCTGTATTTTTTTATGATTTATTTAATGATACTCTTTTCCGTCCTTGGTTTTTTTTATGTACTTGGCGTAATTTTTTACTTTTTTGAAGTTTTTTATGAGGTTCTCACTTCTTATTACAATGATAATTTGTATAGGGAATGACTTCAGATAATTTTTAATATTATAAATTAGAAAGGTTCACCATCAACAGTTATGAACAGCCTTACCTCAGGACAGAATTAAGGATAAATTCTACGCAAGTTTAACAACTATGAAATAAACAGTATTATGTATATGTATAGTACTTTGTATATAGTACAAGAAACACTGATTAAATTCGTGCATTACACTGTCCTACACGATTTTTGGTCCGCAATATCCGCTGGGTGATTCTTGTATAGTTTTTCGCCCTGAACACGAATCCGTAAGCAGAATTGTTCTATCACCCTAAGTTTTTGAGAAAAACGATTTTGAAAACAACTGCAAATTTTTAAATTTGAACATCTTTTGTATCGAAATGGTAATAGTTATTCGGTTGCTCGTTGCGTCAAATTATTCTATGAACCCTCCCGAATACAACGATATAAGTTATTATTGCATTATAATCATTTAAATATGTTTAAACAACGATCAAAGAGAAAAGGACACCCGAAATGCACCCATTTTTGAAGATATCTTTCAATTCATTTCCAAAACTAAGGGTCTAGGAGAGAATCTGATCATTCCACGCGATGCAACAGACATTTTTCATTCGGAAATCATCAACAAAAGTGGTAAGTCACGTTTTGTTTTCAATACAGAAGCGAAATAGTTTGGTAAAACACACGGTGTCGACAGTGGTAATCAACGGCGGCGCGCGATCCACTGCCGCTCAGCGTAACACAATCGCTTAACGCGCCTGACTACCACTGTTGGCACCGCGCGTTTTGCCAAACTATTTCGCTTCTGTTTTGCAAACAAAACGTGACTTACCACTTTTGTTGATGCTTTCCGAAGGAAAAACGTCAGCTGCATCGCGTGGAATGGTACGATTTTATCCTAGATCCTTAGTTTTGGAAATAAAATGAAAGATATCTTCAAAAATGGTGCATTTTGGGTATCCCTTTCCATTTGAATGTTGTTTAAACATATTCAAATCTTCATAATGCAATAATAACTTATATCATTGTATTCAGGAGGGTTCATAGAATAATTTGACGCAACGGGCAACCAAATAACTATTATTGTTTCGACACAAAATATGTTCAAAGTTGAAAATTTGCAGTTTTCTTCAAAATCGAGTTTCTCAAAAACTGAGGGTGATGGCGACAAACGGTTTGCGGATTCGTGTTCAGGTCGATATACTCTACAAGAGTCACCCTGTGGATATTACGGAACAGAAAAAAAGTTTCAATTTATAGGACTGTGTTATCGTAGGTGCCCATGTATCAAAATAACTGAATAAGTATGTATACGAAATCCTTCCTGCAAAATTATGTGTACATACATAGCCTGGCGTAGGTCACAGCATCCTTTTACACTTCGATTATCTACATATACATAAAATCCCCAGTTTAGTTACAAATAAAAAACAGTTTGATAATATACAAACATGTCACAATTCAAATTTTGGTAACTTACCTTGTGTTTGAGACTGCATTTTGGTTGCAATTCAATGGTACAACGATACATATTTGTAAAAACACTTGGCATCTCAAATTTTGGCATCTTACCCTATTTGACACTCGCCAGGTTATAACTTGACGGTAAGCTGTCAAAATTTGGAGTAGATTGCATAGTGAATATAGCGATTGACGAACGAAACATGTGTTAGTTTGTTTCGGCTGAAGGTGTGCGTGTAACGCGTATACGTATTATGTTGACGAAAATTTGGCTTGAAGAATAAGAAAAAAAATCTTACCGTTTCCGACTGATCCATCAGACGATATTACGATATCTTTGTCATGCGTGGACCGATTTTAATGAATTTGGTCTTATTCGGAAGCTTATTTGCGGTTTACATAAGAAAAGTGCCTTTAAATTTAGAAAGTATTGCAGGCGTAATGAGATATTAATGAAATATGTTTCAGGTAAGGTTGGATTAGCCGGGCGACGAGTAAATGATAGCGGTAGCGACAGTCGACATATACAGGGTGTTGAAACATGTACTTGGCGTTGAGACGCTGCCGCGTTTCTTGATTATACTCCTTTCACCCTCTTAGGGGTTGATTAGGGTAATATCCTGAAATTTGTTGATACACATTTGTGGATATTACCTTTGTAACTAAAAACCAAGTTGATATCTAATCGGGCCCAAGAGATTTTGGGGAATTCGTGAAAACACATTTCACCCCCTTAGGCGTTGGTTAAGACAAAATCCTGAAATTGGGTTTTAGACATTTGTGTGGGCACCCGTTGTAAGTGAAAACCAAGGTGATATCTAATCGGGCCTAAGAGATATTAAGGAGTCCGAGACAATACATTTTACCCCTTTTTACCTCTTTGGAGATGAATTTTCCAAGAATCCTTACTCAGTGGTTGCCTACATCATGAAATCAATGTGCCTTCCAAATTCCGCTTATATTTATTGAATATTACTGAAATTTATTATGTTAATAAATTGTTTAATAACAACCAATTGTTTATAGTAATGTTACAACAAAATATGAACAATTTGATTGTATGAAATGGATTTCACTGTCACTTTGTTAAAAAATTGTTTAAACAAATTATTAATAAACAATTCTACTAACATTTTTTATGTCAATAATCTTTATTTTCGTCCCCGATAGATGTTCAACGGTTAGATTAATCACGTATTTGCAGTATTTGCCGCGGAAATGATAAAATTAGTAAATAATGTTGGTTTTTCCATTGTTTCTACCATTTCTTAACAACTATTCTTTAGTATAGCATTCTATACAGTATAATGCAACTTTCTAGACTCATAAACTATCAAATTAAAGCTTTAGGATTTCATTAAATAACGTTTTTCGTTCGTATGATCCTTATTTTACTAGTTCTTGCCGAGTTTGGGCGGCCATATTGGATCCGCCATCTTGTTTGTCAAAAAACCTGCAACGGATCCGTAATCAGCGATACGTAATACCCCAGTATACCAAGTTTTGTTGTGAATCGGTTTTTGTCCCTGACTATGTCATGTTCTCCCACTGTGCGCCGGTCAAATCGCGCGAAAACATAGGTGACATTTATGATTTTTTCTAGAAAAAAGTATACAATGTATGGGTTTACAACGTTTTGCACTTTATTCTGCTATAAATGTACAGCATAAAACAATTTTTTTATTTCATTTTTGCCCACCCCTGTGTCTGGTATGCATTGAGTGCTGCATCGTTGTAAAAAAAATTGACCTGCACTGGCGCCACGATAATTTTAGACAGGATCATCCAAAATCAAAAAGCCAAAGATATTCTTTAATTACACATATGTGGTTATCGCGCTACCCTCAGGCAGTGTTAAGAAACAACATGATTGCGATGATTGCCAAATGTTTAAACGATAGGGTCTCCGAAACATAGGTTTCTCCGCAAAATGTTTCGTAAAAAAGAATTGGGTGTATGAAAATTCACAATAGACGGTAGCGCGGAAGCCGATGTAATTACGAGTAGAATCCCGTTTGAATTTTTAGATTCGGTCAAGAATTGCATTTTCTATCGTGGCGCCAGTACGTGAAAAATTGTTTCGAGAACAAGGCACTTAAAGTTTGAAGCCGAGCGCGTTCGTCTACTGACGGGGTCTTGCCTTATTTTCCATGCGTTTATTGGATTAAAAAAAATCTTTTTTAGATCAATAAATGTATTATTAATTAAAAGAAAAATCACATTTCTGTCTATTATACCTGCTTCAAAAAACACCTACTAAAGGCCGTCACACTGGTGATCCCCCTGAACTGCCTATAAAATCTGTACCGTTAGGAATTTCGATCCAAAATTTTAACTGAACATTTTTTAGATGTTGTTGAATGAAAATATGCATACAAAATTTTTTCGATTTTTTGACCGGCGGATGCCGTTAAGTGGCCTGAAACTGAAGTGCTCGATCTGACTGTCTAACTGAGGGACCGAAATTTTCCCAGGAAGCTACTGATCAATTCTCATAATCTTAGTGGGATCGTGTCACGAAGTAACACTAAAATCTATGTAATTAATTAAGTTCCAGTTTTTTAAACCGATCACATATAAATCGCCAATGTCATCACAATTTGTGTATTTAGATTTAGTACATATGGCACACAGGAAAGCATTAATCGGATACCACACTGCGCTCGAAGCATAGGCAAATAAGATAACAAAATCCATAGATTCGCAAAATATTAATATGATCTAAAAATCCGTCTCTTTTCGAATTAACCCGCTATTGAGTATATTGCTGACTGTAAGTGTGCAGAAATTAAATAATACGAAAGTCTATTTAAGACTTCATCGCGTCGTAAGAACAAGCAAGTTCCTCTCCACAGTGCGTATTCGTTCAATACAAACACCCACGCGCGCAGTGTCAGTCAAGATCTGTTATAAACAGTTTGCCATGGTCTGCGACAGGATCACAGTATGATATCATCCGCAGCGTCCGGGAATCCTTATCAAATTACAAACAAATCGAACTCGTCAAACGCATGAACATTATCGTATCTTTTGCGACGGCTTCTTGGAAAACAAGACGAAAAGAGCTCTGCCCAGGGACAGTTGCTACCATTGATACTGGTAAAACTGTGCAGGAGATCGTTAACCAGAAAGAAACAGTTAAAGTCGTTCTCGATAGGGACATGAATTCATGGATGGATTAAATGTACGAATCGAACCTGTATTACGTCTTCCAGAGACATACTGATGCATGGATGCAGTAGGATGATGTTGGCAGCACCACTGACAAGGGAAGTTCGGCAACTCGAAAATTCAAAAAAATCTGAAACTTTACAGAAATGCAGCTCGAGTGATGCCAATAACGTAACCATTTTTTTCATTCGCCGATAAAACTGTCCTGAGGGTGAAAACACCCCCCCCCCCCCCGAAAAGATGGTGAGTTTTCAAATTATCATGAATACCTACGAACCTGTAAAATACATAAAAAAAGAAGTTAAATTCAAAGATCTATTTGCGGAGAATATTATTTTTTTCCAAATTTATCCCCAGCACCCTTTTTTCGACAATGCTTTAGCACCATATTGTAGGACATGAAAAGCTATAAAACTTTTAATGGAACTTTTTTTGGATATCTTTTACAGTTTCGCAGATATTCGCGATAAAATGAAAACACATAATTTCATTGAGGGGTTGTTTTCACCCTTAGGACTGTTTTAGTGTCGAATCAAAAAGTAGTCATGTTATTAGCATCATTTGAGCTACATTTCTGCAAAGTTCTAGATTTTTTTTTAATTATCGAGATTCCGAACTTGCCTCGTGAACGTTTCTCAGACAAGTGAAAAGTTTAGGAACATGTTGAGCACACTTTCTGGACATTAATGCTGTAAGGTCTTGGAGGGTTTAAGAGTGTGACCAAAACAAGTGCAGCCCTGCAATGAGAGGTTACAAACAGATTGGATGGCTTCGATCCATAACAATATTGCTTTGCACAGCTCTTGAGTGGATCTCAAGTTCGCCACTATAATTCTGCGAGGCACAATACGTCTGGTGGCGCGTTTTCTTCCATGTCAGCCCGCATATGCGACTTTGACACTACTACATATTCCTCGCCTCCGAGTATCGTTCGCTTCGACGATCTCGGGCCCACGCGATGAAGAGAATAAGAGATTCATAAACGAGACGCGAGCCTGTATTCATTGTCTGCGCGGGACCAGATTTTCCTCCCACGAGCGGTGCGTTGGGCCGGGTAATGATAAAAATTCCTAAGGACAGCCAAGTTACCTGACGTTACGACCGCTCGGTGCTCGAGTTCTTCGAGAATCTAGAGCTACTTTGCTCGCGTTCGACTACAGATAAGGGAATCGATTTTTTCCCTCCTTTTTCTTATCCTTCAAGTTTGTCGCGCCAGAAGCTGAATATATGTTCAATTTAAATGTGCGGCGAGAGAAGGTCCCGGTGTCGATGATCGAATGATTGTGAGAACACCTTTTCTTGAGGACAGTAGGCTTATTCGGGGTTTATGGCTCGATTTTGTACGGGGAATAGGTTCCAGTTTCGTATTTGAGAAACAAGTTCTGTACCAGAGAGTACGTGGTAATGAGTTGCATTAGCTGCTAGATATTATTAATGCAATCTGTACCAGATTTTGGTAGATAATTGTCTGTAATCATAAGGATAGTGAAAAGTTTTCGTTTGTTTAAAAATCGAGGCACCGTCCACTTCGTAGCAATTCATTAATTATTAAAAAAATGTGTAATAGACTGACCAAATAGAATTACAATGGTACATAGATGCAATAACATTCTGACTCTCAAATTCATTAAATAAGATACCTGGTTCATCTTAAATTTGTTTCTTTTACTCCAAAAAATTCTAACCATCGCCAACCCCAAATTATACGAATTACGAATGCAGCACTCCTGTGGAAAGTCGCTGGAAATAATTTTCAAAGAATAATCAACAGTAAAATATAAACGACGCTAAACACCAACTCTAATAGATTTAAACGGACGAGAATAAAATTACGTAAAAACAAAAGCCAGAATCAATTATCTTTTGCATTGCTGACCATTACATCTCATGCTCACATCTCGCCTCGAATGGATTCGTCTCAACGGATTTGCCATAATCGAACATCGAATGCTTCTCTATTTTTGTCGTTGCGGGACACGCGTTAACGAAGATTTAAATCATAGATATTATAGTGTACAATGGGCATAACATATTCGCGGGCAGCTCGGCGAGTGTTATACACCAACCGTTCGTCAGAAGAGCGACAACCGTTCGGCATTTACAATCGGCAAGTGCACTTGGATCGCATTCACGGGTCCCTAGGAAGTGTCTGCTCGGTCCTCGAACGTTGTCGACGGGAAACGAGCGGCGGATAATGAGTAACGGCGTGATTGTGCCAGAAAATGCAAATATCAATGGCTTGTCGTGTCTCAGGATGAATCGTCTTTGCGCTTTCATCGCGTCTGCATTGGACTTGGGACATTTATGAAGAATATATGGTGGAATTGTTTCTTGTTTAGAAACACACCCACGTTAATAAGAACGATGTCTCTGCTACAGTGTGGAAATTTGCATTTCAGGCTAGGGGAGAACGGGATAATTGCGAAAGACTGGTTGCATAAGAAATCCTTGCGATTTCTACGCCGTGAATTTTTTAATTGCAATTGTTAATCGCTTTCGAGAGTAAATTGTAGCGTTGTGATGAAAATTCATATACAAAGACCGACTATTTATGCGTTCTTGGATTCCTAATGGAGCTGGTTGTATATAATAGGAAATATCTTACATTTGAAAAACTTAGGTGGGTTTGTGATGATGGGTATGGTGCGCGTCAATTCTGCCTAATTTTGAGAAAAATATGTGTGGTATTCTTTATAAGATTCAATAATATGAAAGTAGTAACTTGGTGTATTGAATTTTTTACTTTGATTGCTCTCAGTTTTACAAACATAATTTTTTAAGGTTTCCAACTAGGCCACCAAACATCTCAAAGTATTCGATCAAGACTCAAGTAGAAGGTGTAAGTACACAGAATCATTGTACTAATTACGGGGCCAACGCAGTTCGTTACATTTAAAAGTACCATCCCATAAGTGCCGACAGCTTTTGAAAAAATATTTGCCCAATTTTTTATCTGTAATCGCACATATCTGGGAGGGTGGCGGGGATCAGCCCTCAAAGCTCGAGATAAAAAATAAAATTGCTTCAATATCTCGGAAAGTATGGGCCTGGACAATTATGTACTTTTTAATAAGACATTCATTTACGTAAGCAGATTGGTAATACCTATGTAAATTTGCTTAAGCAATATATTAAAAAGTAGTAGGTGGTCATTCGTTCCTCTTACAAATTGTTGATCAACCTTTGCGTAAATTTGTCGATATAAACTACAGACCAAAATGAAAGATACGGATACTTTGACAGTTTTAGTTTCGACCTTTTAATGAAAAGTGAGTTCACTATATAGAGCTCGCTACGCTTACGGGGCGAGGACCTCAGGGAGATATTATCGTGAAGGATGCAGCAAAGTTTTATTATATTTTGGGGCATGTATATTGTGTTCCGTATTCTCAATTATCCCCTGTGTGATAAAAATTGCCACCGCAGATCGAAGGGGTCTGCGACGCTGATCCTCGCTGGACGCAGAACGGATCACTTCCGTGCACGAATGAATTCGGAATCTCCGCAGGAAAGGTAAAGAAACTAAAAAATTCAAATAGGTGAGGATTCTCTGTAAGTTTTATCAAGTTCAACTTCAAGTTTTCCAGGTTTGTAAAAATGTGGTAGAAAATTCCACACCTTTTCAATAAGAGTATGGAAAATTTAGAAATTCTATTCGAATTTGGAAAAACTTGGTCAGTAAACTTTTTGGCTTAGTTACAACACTTTTAGATATCAATTTACGTTTCACAGATGCAATACTAAAGCTGCAATCTCTCATCCATAATGAACTGTCGGCGTCCGGATACAAAAAGTTATTGAAGTAGTACGCTTGACTTCCTACCAGCAATAGATTTGATGAATTAAGACACCACTTTAACTTTTCTTCTACTGAAACAGATATTGTCATTTTTTCTTTTGTACAGTTGTAGTTGCCTCAATGTGTTCGTTGTGCAAACTCCTTTATGTTTTAAACAGTTTTTTAACGAGTATCATTATTGCAATAATTATGTAGAGTGACTACCTACTGTAGTTTCTTTGTTATCTTCTTTTATGGTATATTTTAACTCTTAATATGTAAGTCAACGAGGCGACAGTGCCTCTCGCAATCACCGATGTAATTATCAACAAAATCAGTTCCTTTCACAGCTGCTATACTTTTATAAACGTGGAAAACGTTAGACTGAAGTTGGTAGAAGCTACAGAAAAGTCACAACTAATTGTATTTTGGGATTTCCTTATCATTGCTTCGGAGCTTCGGAATCATTCGTGCACGAAAATAATCTGTTCTGCGTGCAGCGAAGATCAGCGTCGGAGACGTTTTATATCTGTAGTGACAATTTTTACAACACAGAGGATAATTTAGAATACGGACCACCATATACATACCCCCAAGTATAATAAAACTTTACATCCATTACGATAATTTATTTGTGCGGTTCTCGTTCCGTAGACGTAGCGAGTTCACCCAGTGAACCTAATTTTTATTGCAAAGTCGAAACTAAAACTTTCAAAATACCCTTATTTCTTATTTTCGGCTGTAGTTTACGTTGACGAATCTACTTACAAGTTGATCAACAGTTTGTAGGAACAACGAGTGAAAAATGACTAATATTTAATATATTGTTTAAGCAAATGGGCATATTACGAATCTGTTTATGTAACTGAAATTATTAATAGAAAATGCATAATTTTTATCTACAGAAAATATTTCTACATCGCATAGTGTCCGAAATATTGGGGCAAACGTGTTTTTTATTTCGAATATGGGCGATTGCCGACAAATAGAATTAAATGTAAAACATTTTTCCAATAACGACTGCCTAGATAAGTTTCATCAAAATTGGCGTGTGACAATTAAGCGGTGTTCCTTATCAATCTTAATACACGTACAAACTGTTATATAAGCTTTTCAACTTTAAAAAAGAAACGAGGAAAAAGAATTTCATAATCCAAGCATTCACTGTTAACCATCCACTAGAGTAGTGAAATATTTGCATCGGTAGAGAAGGATCACACAAATTGAAATCTACATTTTATTCAACTAAATATAAATATAATGTCATCTTAATGCATTTAGCAAGTTTACTCTTCTGCTCTTCGCCTACTACATATTCACTAACCTCCTCCAGCCATTGACAATAAGAAAGATCTTAAAACCAGTTACATTTTATTTGCAATCATCATTATTTCCGTCATAATACCATTCTACTCGATGAACTCAGTCTCTGAGCATAAGAAACCAAATGAGTCAGTGAGAGCAACAACGGACTAACCGACATTTTTTTCGAAATTGAGTTAGTAACAATGCCGTATTCCAACAGGCTCTACTAATCATATAAAATAGGAAAAAAACATTTTTCAATGTGGGTTGGTCCGCTGTCGCTCTCACTGCGTCAAATGTAAAAGTTGACGTCTATTTTTCCGTTCTGAAGCCCTGATAGCTCCATAGCTGATAGTGGAGCAATAACAAATCATCCATATCGGTCAGAAATCGTTAGCGTTTCGCTAACGGAAACTCGGAGACGAACGCATCCCCTGGAGTCTGGACATTTCGGAACTCGTGACGGCAAGTGAAATGGATGATACCGCCGGCCGTGACGAGGCAAAACATACACCGAAGGCAAAAATACACCGCGACTCTCGCATCCTCGTAATTAGGCGAAAATATCCGGCCGAAGGGGAGGTGAAGGAGAACGACGAGCGGCGTGTATGTACCATGAATTTTACGCCTGCCGTCGGTCCTCGATCCTCCGCCGTGTTTCCAGCCACTTCGGAAACCGCGACGGGTTCCCCCTGACAATGAGTAACTGTGACGTTTAGAATGCACGTTTCCGATTTACCATGTGGAGAGGCTGGCTTGGAAAAGTAATGGAAGCGCCGCTTCCGTTTATCAACGCGGCGTTAACCAAGAAAAATTCATAGAGCCGTAACTTTAAAAAATTCTATTACTGCCGACAACATTCGCAGACTACGTCAAGCTTCGTCATGGATTTCAAAACCGTCGCGCGAGCTTGAGGAGTCCTCGTAAAATGTCCTTGTTGACGGAAAAACTCTTTGTTTTGACAGTTCAAGGAAATTGGAAATTAGCTGCTTCATCGAATTTGTCGTTTCAGGCGGGATTTTAGATAATCGAAGAGTCTCTCAAATATGAAACGGAAGGTGCTTGAACATTTCAAGTCGGAATCAATTTCTTCATAAAAATGAATTTCTGAAAAAAGTACAAGTTGGTTATGTTTGCGTGCCAATTCCAGGCTGTCAAATAATTCGGGGCAATTGGAGGCACCGTCAAATGGGATTACTTTGACCACAACAGTAGATTTTGAATGAAATTCCTCTAGCATCTATTCCAGAACAGGTGTTATTCTCAGACAAAGTGTCTTGGATAGCTTGAATTGCCACTTCAAAACGCATTTTGTCTGAGAATAATACCTTTTATATAAAGATGTCACAGGAATTTCTTTTAAAATTTAATTTTGTGGTCGAAGTTACCCCATTTGGTAGATGGTACGTCATTATTTTTACAAGCACTTTGTCGCTCTAAAGCCGCCTTGTCTTCGTAAACCTGGCGTACTGGTGAATTATCTTTCTCCCTCGATTCCCGTAGGAAAGGAAACAGGCTGACAATGATATTTCTTTTGGTCCTCGTCCATCCAACCCGTTTCCTTTCCCCCCAGTTATGTTTCACCTCGTTTACGACCGACGTTAATATCCATTTGATCGCCCGTCGGAATTCAGCAGCTCGCGAATACGATTACAACCCCGTTCGAAGCTGAATCTCGGTTCCCGCCCTCCTATGGAGATCCTTCTACAAGAGGACGCCGAGGACCGGATCTATGGTCACGGCCATTCTCTGGAGCTCGAATCGCAATCGGACACAACTCATTCTCGCTTTTCAACGCGTTTGTTTCGCCAAACGATAAAACTGTTGAGGGTAGGAGACGTCATTAACGACGTATGAACTCGGAGGGGTGGTAACGACCTGACTCACTGCTGCAATTAAACGCTTAATTGGACCAGTGCTGGCCGAAGTGAATGGTCAATATCGAACACCTGCTTTCGTGTTCAGTCGTTTCTAGCAATAGAAACCATGCCAGGTCGAGGTCTTCACTTTTTTTGATGCCTGCTTTCGGAATATTTTCTTTTTTTGCAACGTAACAAGCTGAAGATATCATCCCTTTGGGAATGGTGGTGAAAACTAAGATGATCTTCCAGAGAATTCATTTTATGAATCTTGAAACGTTTTGAATCAATTTATCGTGGCATCGAGAATTTACGCTAGTAAAACTTTCCTTTGTTTTAACTTCAGAAGGGCAGTTTCACTGTGTATCGTGAAGAGGGAGTTGAGTGACTTCGGGAATGCTGATCAGAAACCACTAATCGCATCCTTCATAAATAGTAAATCTCGTATATCACTGAGAATCGTTTCTAAGCAATGACGACATACGTGAAAATTTAATCCAGTTAATAACAGTGGTGAATAACATGCAAAGTGACAGTATACCTATCTAATATTAGCCTTAAAATAATAGTAACGAAAAGACTTGATAGTTCTGTGTGCCCCAACTACCTGGATAATGAAAATGTGGAAAGAATACTAATACTATTCCCACTTTAATTTTACTAAAGTTCACACCAGAAATCTCCATCAAATTGAAATTAGATTTATGGTACACAATCGCTAGGAAACAGCAACCATCTGAGATTGTTCGAACTTTCGCGGAATTTTTCCGCTGATTGTAGCTTCCATTCCAGTATCACTCGTAACAACGGTTAAAAACGTCGTTTAGAAACGTCTAATTATCCCCTGGCTGTTCGTTGGCTGAACGTTTCCATAAGCTAGTTAGCCTATCCTGAGCAAGTCGCCGCGCCGCGGTAATCTTGTTGCGTGCAATAGCGTGTTGTGTTTGTGGATCGTGAAAACGTGCGAAGGAGCCTTAATTAACTCGATTAAGACGTTAAACCCCCTTTCTCTCGCAACGCGATCTTCTCACTACCAATGCCGGTCCCTCTCTCTCTCTCTCTCTCTCTGCGAGCCACCGTCAGCCCCCTCTTCTTTTCAATGGGAAACACTTTCATCGCGATTTTCGCGATCAACGGGGCGAGCACGAAACCACCCTATCGCGGTTTAGAAGACACTTAAGGCGGTTCAGAGTGACCTTACGTTCGGCCACATTCGTTAGGAGTAATTACAGTTCATGAATCAAGCCGATGTGTTAATAGATAAGCGAGCGTTCAAAGGTGATGATTAAGGGTGCGCGGCGAATGAAATCTACAGGGAGATTTCCATTAAGTTTTGCCTCGTTAATTTCCATTCAACGCACAGCCGCGCGCAAGAATTTGCGCAGGGTTAAAAATTGCAGAAGACGTAATTGAATTGAATATTCTGCAAGCTCTTGCGAGAGTCTGAAACGAATGTCTTAAAGTGGGTAGTTGAGCGCGTATATCGAATTTGATCTCTGATTCGGTTATATTATTTAACAGTTGACGATCGCGCGAAGAGATCGAAATTGGAAAGGTAGCTGCGACAATAATAGTATGGCGAACAGAGTTAACTCACTTGGCAAGCAATTGATGTAACAATATTGATTGCTTGGTCAGATTACTCTAAAAATTTACTCTTTTTGAATGTTTAGAAGTTATTAGGGAATATACATAATTTTTTTTTTTTAATATTTCACTCTTGTGCGAAAGTGGAATCAGTTATAAATTCTAGCTTAAAAAGTAAAACGTATTTTTTCGCCATTTTGCAAGTAAAATGTTTTATGTTCTATAAGTTGCATTTATAGCGGATATGTATACAATTTACTATTTATTATTGTATCTATTAAGAGAATACATCTGCGATATTGTACGATTCAACTTGATGAAAAAAAGATAACTCATATTAAAGTATGGAACGATATTTTGAACTAAAAAAAAAAGCTATGTGCTTGCGGTTGGGAGGGTTCGAAATGTAGCAATATTGCAATTCGATATAAGTGTGGTTGTTAACTACGATTCGGTCTTGTAAATTGTTCAACTACCGCGTGATCACTTGAACCGCGCGCCGCCCTTGAGTGTTAAACTATCAACCTACATGAATTTCAAAAATATAAAAATGTCATGTTACGTAAAATGGTCTAACCTATGCCATCATTTTTCTCTGAGTACCTAGACCAAAGTGTAGTTGGTCTATAATATTAACACATCCCCTAACTGGCATTTACAGAGAACCAACACAATAGAACATCGATTATCCGAAAGAATAGAGGTGATATGGTACAATACATAGGGAACAATATACATATATACATACCTTTTATGATATTTTCACGAGATTATTTCCATTTGTAGATGACACACATCGTCTTAAACATCTATGAACACGCCACAGTAATTGATAATCAAATAATCGTACATAAACTATTGGAACAAGGGAGCTCATTCCGATTCGCGAGCAATCAGCCTCGAAGATTCTACATCTGTTTTTGATTGATATCGCCGCCCAAGACAGCAATTTTCAGATTCTATTTCACTTCTCATTGTACCTGGGGCGGTTTCCTTTCGACTATAGTCTACGTCTACAGAATGGACGTCCACGTGAACTGAATAGAAATGTGGATAATCGATGCCCTAGCGGTTTTATCGCATGAAAAGAATTTTTTAGACTTACGGGTGTGGCGGTGGCGCGTGGAAAGCAGCAGCGGCGGCCGCAGCCGCAGCAGCGGCATGATGTTCCCATGCGGCCGCAGCCGCAGCCGCTGGATGCGGAGGAGGCGGTGGACCGTGGTGCGGATGAAACGGCGGCGGCGGCGGATGCGGGTGCGGATGGAACGCCGCATGGAAGGCAGAGTGTGGATGATGCGGGGGTGGCGGTGGCGGCAACAGTGAAAATGCCTCTTGATGATAGGCGACCTCTTTTTCTGGCATTTTGACGCTGCTGGCTGAGATCAAGTGGTGGGCCAGGAAACTGGCAGCCTTTCCGTCTAGGATCAGGGAAGATCGGACTGTATGACTCCCTGTGCCCGAAAATACAAATGAATTTTGATCAAGGATAGCATGCTCCGTTCCTGATGAGAACAGCCCGTCTCCGTTCAATGTTGCTTGTTTATTCTCAGTTTCAGCTGAAGGCTGATGTTTCAAAGAGTTTCAAGTGTTCCGACATCTATATTTCCGTAGATTGTAGATGATAGGCTGGTTTTAATGGGACTTTGGCTTCCGTCGGCTGGCCCGCCAACGCCTCGACAAGAGCAAATCCTGGTGAGCAGCTCCAAAAGACTGTTCTTTCGTTCCCTCGTTACTATTTCTCTGCTTTGCCTGTGGATACCAAGCCAGAGTGTTTGGTCCCAAAATGAATGTCAATGATAGTGTTTCTGAAACCGTCGAGGGCAAGTAAGTACAACGCTTGTAGAATAACCGATGATGCTTCTTTGAAATTCTTGAAAGTCACTGTTCACGAACGAGTCAAGTCCTGATAATCATCTAACAGATTGCTGTTCACTGATAATCCAAGAGAAGAATTAATGGGTTGTCAAGGAACGATAATGAACGAGATGTCACTGAACTGTCCACAGGTGTTCTCCAAGTCACCGAACGTCCCCTTCCGAATCATATTCATCGTCGAGTAGTCCCTACATTTCTGCGCGTCACACTATGACAGACACCACATCAAAGTGTTTCACTAGCCGATTATAAACATCACACCGGTCTTCCACCCCAGAAACTTGAAGAAAACACTCGGAAACAAAACGCGATGGTGTTATTCGCGATCGAAGGGCAATTGTCACCGCGAAGATTACATCTCTATCATCCACGAGAATTCCTGGCGAGAGGAAGGAATCCACTGGAAATGCGGTCTCGGGGGGTTGGCAGCTCCAAAAATCCGTGGGGCCTAAGCGTTTATGCGGGCTGTCACGGTGCTCATGCGTTGGCGAGTATGGCGGTACTGAAAGTCCACCACCACCACCACCACCCCTCCACCCCCACCACCACCTCCACCACCATCGCCACCAGCAGCGCCAGCACGAGCGTCCACGAACGGAGGGCGAACGGTGGTGGTTGCGGTCGTGTGTTCTCGGGTGGGCGTGCGTGCGACGAGGACCGTCTCCAAAGGAAAACTCGAAACGGGGGAGAGGGAGCGCGACGGTCGTACGCCCCGGCCGCGTTACACGTGGGAAAGAGAGAGGAATAAGCGGGAGGGACCGTCGGTAAACACGAAGGAGGGAGATAGCGGGGCCGAGGAGATCTCAATGCAGAATGGTGGGAAGAATCTCGTGAAGAGCGAGCAGCAGGAGGGAAGGAGATACTCGGCACCAAGGTCCAAGGGGCTCCGAGATGTTGTCGGCCAGAAAAGGACGAAAAACGCGTGTCAGCTCGACAACTCAACTAGCACCAGCCGTTCCTGACTCCCACCTTTCCTCCATTCGGCTCCTTCCACCCGACCCTTCGGCGGCGAAGGCGTACGAGGCGGACTGTGAGGCAGCCGTGGTAGGGACTGCGTGGGTAACGCGCGGGGGAACAGGAAACTATTTCAGGGGGAGAGACTATCTATCAAGAATGTATATACGCACCCGTGTCCAGGGTGATGGGGACGATTAGTGGGTCCAGCGGTGTGTCCTTGCACCAGAATATCAAGCCAAGGGTATTTTAGGGCTTGATAGTACTGTGGTTTGCAAAAAAGTTGGCATCCGAATGCTGAGCGGGGCAAGGGGGCTACTTTGCTCGCATTGGCTCCCACCGCCGGTGATCCCGTTCGCTTACTTTGTATTGGTCGAGATTGTCGCGTTGGCCAATGCGAGCAAAGTAGCCCCCGTGCCGCGTTTAGCGTCCGAGCGCCTTCTTTTCTGCAAACGACAGTAGGAATTTAATTATTTCATACGTGTGAATTAAATTTGACTCAGGGGCGAGTGAATCGGGGTAGTTTTAGGAAGCAATAAAATGGGCCACGTATAGGAATGCTGTAAAAGAAACGGACGATTTGCATTGTTTATTGTTAGGCTATAGTAAATATAAGACATTATCAATATACATACTAGGTGTCCCATAATTTGCGGGATACATTTCAGGAATGAATTCACCGCTTAAAAATAATAAAAAAAAGTTCATATAAACGTATACACTATTTGATTCTGTTAACGCAATGAAGTGCAGCAACTTTTGTGTTCTGCCAACCAGTATTTAATTACTTAGGGTAGGGTGGGGCTGAAAGTCCCGTTTTTCGTATAAACCTATGTAAAATTTAGTATTAACAATCTAGAGATATCTGGTGTTATTTTGTATAAATTATAACTATTATGCTTTACGTTCACGAAGTTCGTTTGTTGATACTGTTATTTTCTGTTAAGTTATACCACAAAATGTTTGTCAATGAAAAATGAACTTCTTGCCCCACGCACGGGTCAAAAAGTCCATTGCGTAGGGTAGAAAGTCCTTAATGTCTTTTCGTGTAATATTAAACTAAATACGTAAAAAACTCATTTCAACTCAACAAATATTTATTAAACCAATTCTTTTTGGTATATAGTATTGAAAGGAGACTTCTTTACCAAAAAATGAAAATATAAGGCAGAGGCTCATTCTGAACTAAAAACTAAAAAAAATCGCTCAACTAAAACAAATACACTATTTAAAGACTTCGGCATCATTTCTTTATAGTTTGGCCATCTTATTATGAAAAAAAAAAAATAAAATATATATTTTCAGTCTGAGGGACTTTTTACCCCGATGGTACCTCTATAGATACTGCGATATATACGTTAGAAAATATTATCATTCAGCAATAAACAATATCATGCACACATTACTAAAGGAACATACAATCTTAACGTACTTGGCTGATACGCTTTTAAACTGTGGTTTACTTCGTATAAAGCAACAAAGACGACGTATTTCTTTTAGTTTTCGATACATAAAATAACGAAGGCGTCGTGTAATTCGCACGAACGTCCAGGAGCGACTGGCGAATCTGTGGTCACCTCCATTTCTTCTCGCCTTTTACTTAGTATACTGCTAAACTCAATACATTGTTTAGGAATAGAGATTTTTAATTCGGGACTTTTTCCCCGCCGGACTTTTAGCCCTACCCTACCCTACTTCACAGATGCTGAAAATACCAACCTTCTATTTCAGCGCATGCCTTCTTTTAATGCTTACAAGTGTTACACAAATTTACTGGAAACGTTATTGAATTTGGTAATGATATGAATACCTCGATATTTTGAATAGGCCGTTTATGAACAGAGATCTTACTCAGGGGCGTCCGGAGACTTTTTCCGGTGGGGGGGGGGGGGGGGGGGGACAACTTTGGGATGATGCTAAAGAAAAATATACCCCTCTTGCCTTTTTAACCCATTTTATGGTGCCAATTTAATTAAAAATTTAAAACCGAAATTTAAAAATATTCCCTTTTTTTAGTATAAACTTAATAATGGTCAGTTTTGAAAAATAAGCGTTTTTTTCTCGAAAGCTAGGGGGGCGGGGCAACTGCACCTTTTGCCCTCCCACCCCTGCGGACGTCCATGATCTCACTCCGAGTGTTTAGTTAATCTCATATACTATGGAACACCCTGTGTAAAGTAAATGCGTTAAGGTTATTTTTCTTGTTAACGAAGAGGATGCATTCGCAATGTCCTTCACACTCGTTTTGATGAAACTGCGTATTTAAATGACAGATAATGTTAAGAGCAATATATTTCTAACTGTGGAGTTTCTAGTTCGTGTCTAATTGGATCATAATTTTTACCCCAATCAAGAGAAAGCACTTTTGCGGAGTCTATATTCAAAATTTTATTCTAAAAGTAAAAGGTATTTTGCAGTTATTCTGAATTTGTGTAGATTTCATTTTTTTTTGCGTCTTATTGGTAGTTCCACATTTCATTTCCATTATTCAGCAAAAAGTTTTGTATCTGTTATTTTTTAAAGCATTAACGACTATAAATTTGTATAAAGAAATACATATTTCGAAAGTTACACGTTGTAATAAATGAAATTGCAGTCGTCAAAATATTTTCATATTAAAGAAGTTATATTCCAATAAACTAGGTAACTACTAATTTGAAGTAGGTACGTTCTTTGCGGAAAGTAGGTGTTTTATGCCACTTATAATAAGCATCTGGTTCAGAGTTAATAAGCATGTTTTCGCGAGCATATACACGCAATTTGCTACGGAATAATTACATTTCATTAAAAAACATCATTTTTGTATTTAAAGTATTTCTTGTATTCACGCTATGAAAATGCAACGTTATGCGAAATCATTTGAGCCGCGGATAGCAATCTTTTCTGGATAATAAACCCAAGTAGCATTTAAATGTTCAGTTTGCAGAAGGCACGAAGTTTCGCGGCAGCAGGCGTATAAATATTGTTTTTCCTTGCAACGGTCCTTGCCCGAAGTAAATTCGGAAAGCGTGGAGAAATCTGGCTACCCGATGACAATATATATGTAATCCCTGGAAATTCAACCGCCCACTGTCAACGTGTCCTGCCTTTTCTCGCATTTTCGTTTCTGCTGGTTTCGTATTTCTACGCGCTTGTTACAGCACATGTGTAACAACTGAGAATGTGTATCGAAACCGGATTTCTAAAATAATCAGCTGTTTCAATGAATAGCATCGTACAATTCCAAGGAATTATTAACACTATATTTGACTTTCTTTTTTTATTTATTTATTGATTGAAGAGTAAGTAGTCAAATCTTTTGACTACTGAATGGTTCACTTCCTTTCGATAAAAAAGAATCTGGTAGGATTTTTAGAAGAAAGTGCAAGCTAGGTAGTAGTGGAAAGTAAGATTCTTTTTAATCTTAATGGATTGGATGGTGATTATAACCAATGTTTTGATGGCTACTCATATAATAAAAGGTAGTTCATTATGTAAAAAAAGAGGAAATACCTACAGAAAATGCAGAACGAATTATTGTTAAACATCCCTTCATAGTTCATACAGCGCAAAAGTACCATCTTGTTTCTTAAGGAGAGGTTCCGGTCTAAAAATCGATTTCTTTTTATTTCATTTTTCGAATGTTCAATCTTTTAGGAATACATGTTTAAAAGGAGTTGTTGAAATTCGTAAAATCCCCGAAGTTATAGGCATTTGAGTAACGGCAAATGGATGGGTAACACTCGGCCACTCGACACTCCCGTCAAACTTTAAACGCGTTTTTCTCGAAACAGTGTTCTTAAAATCGGTGGAACCTGTATCTCCAAAAGTTATTATCCGATTCGACTGAAACTTTTTTATTTTGAAGAATATACTTCTGGCTCGTCAGTAGACCAGTAAAATTAAAAAAAAAATGAAAATTTATCATTTTTAAAGGCGTTGAAAGGACGAAAAATATAGGGAAAAATGATTTCAAACTTCAAGTGCCGTTATTTTCTAAAAAAAATGTAATTTTGTAATTTTTTTCTTGTTTAGTCCACGTGCGAGTTTCATGCCCTTTAAGGCTGCCGTCTCATTGGGCCTTGAATGTGTGCGTACGCTCACGCAAGCTAGGAAAAGCGTGTACGTATACGCGATATAGTAAACAAACCGTTTCAACCAACTTTCGTCCTGGAATTGGCAAGAAGGAAGTCTTTGCGGGTGTAGTTGCCTCCAATAGACATCCGTGCAGACGGGTATGGTGCGTTTGAACGCTAATAAGCATCGTACGTTGAAATAATAATGAATTTATGACTCGTGTACTGAGACAGACTCGAGAAATGACAGAGTGAGGCTTCAAGGATTCTCCGTCACCGGTGCTGATGGTATATTCGCGCCATGTAGCATTAGAACTGATGGAAGTCCAAGCTAGCCGATAAATGTAGGAAGGACATAGTTGCCGAGACGTATTGAGGGTCGAATCGCGCTGTTGCCGCATTTCCCCTATTACTATTTTGTCGTTAGGGAGGTTTGAATGAATCACGGCGAAGCGGCTGGACAACAGAAATGGGCAAAGATAATATCTGGATAAACTCAAATAAAAAATACTTTTATCCGTTATTCGATGCTTCGAATAACACGATTTATCTTTATTCCAAACACCACGGATAAAAAAATTTATTTGGAGTCAATTTATTCGATGGCGAAAGATAATTTTTTTATTCGAAGACCGTTTATTCGAACCTTCGAGTAAGGTTTTCATCTTTATCCGTAGTTTATTCGGCTTTTATTCGAAGGCTTCGAAATTTTAAATAACTTTCGGCAGCGTGTTTATCCGAACCGGCGCGATCTCTATTCGTGTTGAGGACTTGGGCTGTTCGGCGGTGGCTTCCGATCTCGATTTGAGCCTCGGCCCGGAAGGCATATAGTATTGCTTGTAATAGATTATGTATTAATAAAATGTAAAACGTAACGTTTTCAGTAACATACTGTTGAGATTTTCCAGATTAAAATGAGTTCAAACACGGTATAAATCGGGTTATTTCTGGAACAGCACTAGATAATTAAAGATAAATGTCTAATATAATGTCTGATAACATTTCTAATCTAATAATGCTAAAAAATATATAAAAAAAAAATTATTATGTTAAACGATTTTATTCAAAATGCACTAAAAACTACATTAAAGTGCACTAAAGACTAAAAAATAATTATTTTCTTGTACTACAGTTTTTTTCCTATTCGAACGTAACGAATCATTGCTCGATATAAATTGTGTAATTACTACCGAAATCGCGATTCCACTTGCGTTCAGAACGAAGCGGTTTTTTGTCGTTTTCGTAAAGAACGCGAGTGGCTGATTTCAAGTCGTTTTGTGGTTATGGGTTATATTTATCGATGACTGTGTAATTTTTTCACCTATTCGGGGTTAATTCTTTTTAAATATTGTATTGTCATCCAAATTACGCACGCCTGCAAAGTTTCAAGACAACTCGATATTTGGAAGTTGGTTAAATTTGAGTTGCCAGATTTTAACCATACATACATCAAACATACAAAAATACAAACAAACCGAGGATCGAAGCTGATTAAAATCGTTTAAAAATAATCTGATTTATACCGTGTTTAAATTCATTTTTATCTGGAAAATCTCAGCAGTATGTTACTGAAACGTTCATGCCGATACGATAGAAAATGTGAAAGTTTTACATTCTATTAAAACAAACAAAATAAACAATCATGGTTGTACTACGGTATGACCCAACCAACGGAATGAACTGAAATTTTGAGAGGTTGGGCGGGAGGGGGAGAGAATCTCTAATATAAAATTTCAGCTGCGGATATTTATTAGTTTCTGATATATTAATAAAAAACTTTCGGCAAAGTACATTGAAATCTACCTATACAGACGTTACTAACACAACCATCTACTCGTCGCCGTCGATTGTTTCGCAGCCGACGATACAATGTATAGGGATACGGTAACAACAACATATTTTGGTTTGTTTGAATAAATAAATGTATGTTAATCAAAACGTGTCGATCATTTCCAACATCTGTCAGATTTACTTTTCAGTTAGGTTTTGCGTACAAACTCAAATATTATTCCTATTGACTTATTCCGACATAACGTATTACACTTTCCAAATTCTTCCGGGTATTAGTTTTGGTTTGGGCTAGACCAAAACAAACTTGAGACGGCAGCCTTAAGGTTTGTTTTGGTCCGAATCGATCGAAGCGTCCCCAGTAAACAAACGGACCCTAATGAAATTACTCCGATCGATAAAAAGAATTTGTACAGCAATGACATCTTCAGGTACTCTGGGTAGACGAATTTTTTACGCATAGTTGCCACATGTTCTGTACTCTCTGTCTCTGCCGCGCTGTTGCTACAGAGTTCTCTCTTTTCATCGAGAAGTCTTGAAGGAATACAGTACGAGAGCTGCGTCTAGCGTTAGAGCCTCCCTGAATGTAGCAATAATGAAAGATAGAGAGGTCCGGGAGTGTAAGAAGGAAAGATGGAAAGATAACCTGACACAATTTGAACTATCATTATTAACGAATAACGATATTACACATAAAATTTATTTGCAGAATTGAAAGCCGGTTTCGTTCAAAGTACTTAGTCCGATTAAAATTATTTCCTGTCAATTTAATCGGCAGAATCACTTTCATATTGATACGATGAAAAATAAAGAAATTCTGTTTCTGCATAATCAATGATATGTACATCGCCGAGCAACTCCAGGCAACAGATTAGACGGGTGAGCGATACAATGTCGCTCGGCTCCAGCTTCGGGTGGCCTCAAGAATAGAGGCCCTCGATTAAAAAAATTATTTGTGACCGACGGATGAATTCCCGTCGAATAAACTGATTCATCCGTGGCATTTCAAATAAAACTAACTCTGGGTTATTTTTATTCGACGACAAATAAATATAAAGTCTCTTTAATTTGATAGTTTATTTCAATAATTTATGAAAGAATACTAATTTGGGTATCAATATCCCTTCTAAACTTCACAATTCTTATTATCTTCTCTCATTCGGTGCAATATTTCTGTTTACTTGTGAAAAAATATAATGATGTGATTGTTCAATGATTTGTATATTTTGTGTGTTTTAATAGAATGTAAAACTTTCTATCGTATCGGCATGAATGTTTCAGTAACATACTGCTGTGATTTCCCAAATGAAAATGAATTTAAACACGGTATAAATCAGATTATTTTTAAACGATTTTATTCAGCTTCGACCCTCGGTTTGTTTGTATATTTTTTGTATGTTTGATATATGCATGGTAGAAATCTGGCAACTGAAATTTAACCAACTTCCAACTATCGAGTTGTCTTGAAACATTGCAGGCGTGCGTAGTTTGGAGGACAATACAATATTTAAAAAACAATTAACCCCGAAGGGGTGGAAAAATTACCCACTCATCAATAAATATAACCCATAACCACAAAACGACTTGAAATCAGCCACTTGCGTTCTTTGCGAAAACGACGAAAAACCGCTTCGTTCTGAACGCTAGTGGAATCGCGATTTCCGTAGTAAATACACAATTCAAGAAATAAAAAAAAAAATGGTACGAACGTTTTTTACCATTGAAAATCTGTGTTAAACTTGAAATTTTACAACAAAAATATGTTTTGTCCAATACCATGTTCGGTTAGAATTTTTTCTTGACATGTTGTACAGCATTTCCTATAGATTTTGTCGCGCTGATTTCAAATCCATTCGCAAAATTTGTCTACTACCTCAGGATTTTGAAAAAAAATCGATTTAAAGTTTAACACATATTTTCAAAGGTAAAAAACGTTCGTATCAAAATTTCATTAATTTTCCCTTATTCTGCAATCTTTCAACTTTAATTTTAAAAAAAATCATCACTCTATCTCATTTCTATCAAAAGTTCTTTGATAATGAAACAAACTTCGTCACTTTGCCCCACTGTGCGGCGTGGCGTTGAGCCCGTATCGCGAACAGAGCCCTAATTCCCAGTGTTCGTTTCTCGCTTCTTTCTGGCCGAAGGGGGGAGCGAGATGGAACGCTTTGCCTGCGCGACGGCCGTGAACGCAAAGGACGGAGTTGTCAGGCGTCCGAAAGACGGAGCGAGACAAAACATCATCCCGTCGTCTATCTCGTACCGCCCTCGCTCGCTTTCAGTGCCTCTCGCTCGCTCTCGCCTTCGCCGGACAAGAGTGAGACAGAAGTGGTGGGAATAGCGAAAAGTCCACATCGTTTACACCAAACCGAGCCCGTAACGAGACAGTACTGTAGTATCTTTTATTTGACTTTAACCAGATAATATCTTTGCCCATTTCTGTTCTCCAGCCGCTTCGCCGTGATTCATTCAAGCTTCCCTTACGACAAAATAGTAATACGGGAAATGCGGCAACAGCGCGATTCGACTCTCGATACATCTCGGCAACTATGTCTTTCCTACATTTATCGGCCAGATTGGACTTCCACCGGTTTTGATGGTACAAGGCACGAATATACCATCAACGCCGGTGACGGAGAATCCTTGAAGCTTCATTCTGTCATTTCTCGAGTCTGTCTCAGTACACGAGTCAGAAATTCATTATTATTTCAACGTGCGGTGGTTATTAGCGCTCAAACGCACCAGACCACCCTGCACTGATGTCTACTGGAGGCAACTATACCCGCAAAATCTTTCTTTTTGCCGATTCCAGGACGCAAGACGGTTGAAACGGTTTGTTTACTACCTCGCGTATACGCAGGGTCGGCGAAACCACTATGCAAGTTACGCGCCGCATAAGGGCGCCAGCCGAATGGGACGCTAAAAAACTATATCGCACGCTTAATAATAACGGAATCGAACCTCCACATAAACGAAATGTTCACCCCGTAAAGAAAAAACATATTAAATAGAAAACAGGTGCAAATATTTGGGAGCATCAAAAATTTTCTTGCGTAAGGGCGCCAACTAACCTCGCGTCGGTCCTACGTAACGTCACGCTGGTTCTACGTGGCTGCCGTACACCATTAGCGCCACCAATGGAGAAGCCTTAAAGCCTCATTCTGTCACTTTTCGATTCAGAAATTCATTATTATTTCAATGTACGGCGGTTATTATCATTCAAACGCACCAGACCGCCCTGCACTGATGTCTCCCGGAGGCAACTATACCCGCAAAAACTTCCTTCTTGCCGATTCCAGGACGTAAGACGGTTGAAACGGTTTGTTTACTACATCGCGTATACGTACACGCTTTTCCTAGCTTGTGTGAGTGTACGCACACATTCAAGACCCGCGGAGACAGCAGCCTTAATAATCTGACATTGTTTTTCATTTCAGCCCAATGGTTTAGATGCTACAGGTTCCACCGATTTCGATGAATTTTTTGACGCCTCGACTTTAACGGCTACCCAGTGCCGTCTGCAATGATTAATTATAAAACAAAATATATATTTCTATAGCTTAAGACATCCTTAATACAATGCAAAGTCCCATTAAATTATATGTAGTACTTTTCCTTTAATTAATTCCTAAAGATCACCTATTTGTATGGGCTCTAGTCCGGAGCAGCCCCTTAAGTAAAATCAGCGAATGTCGCTTTATGTAGATTTCTTTACTTTTTCCTTGGTAGTGGTTTTAAGTTATCGTTTCCCAGAGGAGTTACATTCTTGAGGGAAACTCGCAACTAATTAGTATTAAAAAGTTCACGCATTATTAAACCAACCTAGTTAATTGACTGTATTGGAAAACTGTCGAAGTATCACTGGTTTCCACATTTCTAATCGAATTATAGAATACAAGACAGAATTGGCCATAAACGGTGTAAGAGACCCACAAAAACCCCTTTCAAATAAACAAGCAGATTCGTGCCGTGTAAAATTTATCCATCATAACTAACAACTAATTCCGTGTGAACTTTGTCCATCCGTAGTTTGTAATGTAGCTTCATCTTGAACGAATCAGGCACACAAATAGAAAAGTCCATTTTCCCTGAATTATCACTCGAAAAGCATACGGAACATCAAGAAATCAGAAACGACAATTCTTCGCGAAGGCTAATTATCCTTGCCTTCTTGGATTACGAGGAGAAAGGTCTGCCGCCATCAAGGGGTATCCAGGCTGGGACACGGACCTCAAAGCGAAGGGGCCGCAACGACAAGAAAGGGTCGATAATCACCGGAGAGATGAAGCGCATAGAGTCATTAAATAGCCCCCGGCTCGTTGCGGTTGTCCCTCGTACCTTTGGCCGGGCTGTGGTGGCTGTCGTAACAGACGGCACCTGTCGTAATTCTCCTTTTCAGGTACCCCTCTTCATCAGCAGAAACGTGTCACGTTCGCGTTTCCCGCAAACACCCGTGGCCGCTTATTATTTTGTTGATTTTGCCGGGCGGGCCTGTTCAATTCCTCTCCCACCAAACCTCGCCTCTTTCACCTGGGGCCTAATTATCCACCAACGACCGGCCAATCAACGCGCGAAATCAACAGCTCTTCCACCCTTGCCACTCGGTTCCCGCACCTTCGACGTGATCGTCCATGGGCGCGCGGTTAGGGCGGCTCGTTTCAGCTAAAATCCACGCCGCCCTAATTGTGCCGTTCGGACGGGGCTGCTTGATGGCTTCCTTTGCGTAATCACCGCTAAAGAATCAGGGGGAGGCAGGAACATTCGACTTTTAGAGGGCAAATTCAGGAAAATGGTTCATTTGAATGCTTAAACACTCGTTTCATCCTCCTTCCTCTGTGATGCTCGATACGTAGGTAATATTATTAAATGGTCGTGTGTGACATGTGATTGGGAATGTTCTGGGGATGAAATAATAATAGAAGTTTGAGGGCGGCTTTTCTGAAACTACTTGTACTCGCAGTAGCTATTGCATGATTGTCAAATTTGTTTTTAGTTTGTATGTCTAATGGTTAGAATGTAAACTTCTGCCATAGCCGGACTAAAATTTGTAGTGTCTTCTCACGTCTGTTTCTATTTAAGATAAAGTACCGGAGAATTGTAAAAGTAATCTTGGACAACTATTACAGGTTTCACCGTTTTACTGTTTGTGCCCCGTATGTGGGTCCTATTCGACTATCGCAAATCTGCTCAAATGGCCATATATGTAGCCATCACGGGGGGCCGCTAAACAAATCTAGGCCCAGCCAACTACCTATCAGAGTTGTAGGTACTTATAAAAGTTATTTCGTTAATAAGTTTTTAAAAACAACGAGCGACTACCGAAAGCTTCTGGAGGTCACTCAGGAGGGTAACAACACATGTCAAGGTTAAGGTATACCAGGAATACCAGGTATATATATATATATATATATATATATATATATACAGTGGGGGTTAAGTATTCGGACACTCTTTAAAACAGAATAAATTTTTTAAAATTGGTCCAAAAGGCTCGAGTTTTTTTGAGAAACTAGAAGGATTAGTTTACTAGGCGACGCACAGTGGTACATAATGACATTTTTTCTTCAAATCACCCTACAGGTTCTAATTTTTCAGAAAACTTGACAATTTTTATTTTAAATTCTTTGCAATTAAATTCTCTATCGATCTGTCGGGCCGAAATTTTGAATTTCGTTGCTGATTTTTTTATATTTAACGTATTATATAGTACTTTTAGAAGATCAGTATCTGTGGACTTTTTGGCCGGCGGTTCCGAATTTAAAGTAAGATTTCCGAAATTGAAGATGGCGAATCCAATATATTGAAGCAAAATTTCGGAAAATGGGCTTATTCGCAAGAAACATAGTGCGTCTAAATTTTTGGGGACGCTGATTACGAATATGTGGTAACTATTATAAAGATCAAATTTTTTATTTGTACCACAAATCTAATACTGTAGATCAAATTTTTAAATTTTAAAATGACAGATCGACGTTCGTATTTTTACAAATTTTTAGGCATCTTATAAATGTGTACGTGATTTTGCATATTTAAGCCTGTTCGTCTGGGTTCTTATAGATGACTTTTCTGATTCAATATTGATGAGCAAGATTTTTAATGGTTGATATTTTTAGACGGCCTGATTTGAAAAAAGCCCTTTTAAAAAAGTTGTTATTGCTCGGAATAGCTAAGAAAATAGTGAAGGACGATTTTCAACTATTTTATCTGAGCCTGTAATGGAAATTTGAAAAATGCCTTTTATAGATTTAAGTAAGTTGTATACGTACATGCTGAAAATGTCATCGAAAACGGGTGATGTAGAAACAAGCGACAGGCATCGAAATATGTAAGAGAATTTAGGTTTATTACAGTTATTGGCCGAAAACTGTCATTTCCACCACTTTTAGCTGTTTGTAGCTAATAGCTACGTTAACCGATTTCGAAGAAATTTTCAGCATACAGGGTAGGGTGGGACGAAAGTCCCAGTTTTCATATAAACCTATGTAAAATTTAGTAATAACAATCTAGATATATACGGTGTCATGGTGTATAAACTACAACTATTATGCTTTACTTTTATAAAGTTGTTGGTTAATAGTGTTAGTTTTTGTTGAGTTACATCACAATATGTGTGTCAATTCAAATTGCTTGGGGTAACAAGTCCTTAGTATATTCTAACCAGCTTTTCATGTAACATAAAACAAAATAAGTCAGAATCTCTTTTGAAATCAACAAATATTGATTAAACCATTTTTTTTTTGGTATACAATATTGAAAGGAAATACCACGGCAACCTTTTTTTACAAAAGAATGAAAATACAGGACACAGATTCAGCTAGAACAAAAAATTGCACAATAATCTTACAAGGGGAGAGCACCATGTGGCACACATTGATTTTGATGAGCCTTGGCACGATGGATCTATGTCGAAAATAAGTAAATAGGTGTCCGAGCGTTTCTGCCAATGGGCCTTAATAATAGAGATATTTACATGTACATTATTAAATATATCATAGCGCCTCTGTAAAGCACAAAAGCCATAACCTCAATTTAAGAATATGCCGTGGAGTGTTCGGTTAGACATCGGCGTGGCGTTGTTGCGGTCGTAAGTTTGATTCCGCCCCTGTGCCTTATATATTTTTTTCATACTTTATTCTTTCCCATTTTATTTTTTCCACACTATATGAACAGTGAGAAAAAAATTATTTTAAATGTATGTACTTTCTTCGCTTCTTGATATACATAATGACAAAGGCGTCATATGACACGCACGGAAGCCCGAAAATGACTGGCGACTCTGCGGTCCTCACCATTACCCTTGCCATCAACATAGTTATGCTGCAATATTCAATCGACTGTTTACGAATGGAGATTTTGCAATCAGGACTTTTTACCCGCCGGAGTTTTAGCCCCACTCTGCCCTATATAACTTATCTAAATATACAAAAGGCATTTTTAAATTTTCATTAGAGTCTCAGATAAAAAAGTTGAAAAAACGGCCTTCACTATTTTCTTCGCTATTCCGACCAAGTGAATTTTTTTTCAAAACGACGAAACACGTCACCTGTAAACTAATCCTTCTATTTTGTTCCCCACTGTACAATAATGTATGTATATGTTTAACTAATGCTGCAGTGACATTAAAATAATATGTAAAACTTCTTAAACTAAGAATTAAAACTCGGTAATAACTTTTTATATCCATTTCCTGGACAAATACCGTAAGGGCTAACTAAAAGATACGCTTTCGTCACACATTAGCCATTATTAAAGATTTACTACCGAACTCAAGTTTGGTCATTTAAAAGAATGCAATGATTCTCATTTCCACCACACGTATTACACGTATTCCCCCACACCATACTGTATATATATATATATATATATATATATATATTCATTTTCCATTGAAAAAGGAATCATAATTGACCATTTTTATATTTTGGAGCGAGAAGTGTGAGCGTCAACCCCTCGAAATGCTTAGACAGGGAAATTGTTAAGAATACAGAACGTACATATACATATACTTACACATTATATAATTTTCTAGTCTTCTCGACATGATCTACACAAAATACTAAATAACTTGTTGCAACGTGATTACATATTTGTCCATTGGAAAATGGAGTTAGCAGTCATCCGCATTTAATTTTCTCTGGATTCGTAACGTTACTTGTCTTCACAGACATTGTTCTCCAGTAAAGTATTGTCTTTAAACATTTATACGCCGTTTCCAAAAGTCCCTTAACAATATTGTGCCCGTTTCTCTCTGTTTTCACGGATTGCCAAATTCTGTGGACGTTGGGTGATAGAAATCGATGCATGTTTGAACACGTATCTTTATTGACAACTGAGCTACTCCAACGAAGGGAGCGAATACAACTATCTGGCAGATCCAATCGATCCGTCTTGACTGAACTTCTGTTGCAGTTGTGGCAAAAAGTGGTTACCTGGCTTCATGGCAGCCGTGTAATCCAGTGTAAACAAAAAAGGACGCGTATTACATGCTCTATCTATACGAGTATGAGTGAGCTGGCAAACAACGCTACTTGTTACTCCGAACACCAACAGTACCTCCTTCCGTTTCACCCTTGGGCTTCCTTTTGTGCGAGCTTCCAGTCTTCCACGTCAGATTTTATCTTCATCTCGCAGGTGCTGATCGTTACATTTCAACGATAGTATCAGTGGAATATCGATTCATTCATAGAATGTATATAAGTCGATCGTGATGTCTGAAAGTATTGAGCTATCTCTGCCTGGGAGAAGAGAATCGACATGTGACAGACATCCATGTATCTGCACAATTCCGTTTTTTAATTTTATAGATACTTAAGTGTTAAGTCGTTTAATTTTTATATTATAGTTTTACTTTGGTGTTAGGTACTTGGTCCCAATGCCCTTTATGTATATTTTTCAACGCGTTCTCCTGTCTTCCAGACTTCCTCGATCTTCAGACTCAAGACTTGAGGGAATCCATCGACACTAAACTGGTAGGTACATGCTTATAAATTATTATATCTAGTTATTTATATGACTGTAATTTAATAAATAGCGTTTAAGGTGAGCATTATTTCGAAGCCTGCACTATTTAAACATCTGTTAATGACTTACCCAACGAAAGTAATTTAATTAAAACTGGAAATAATGTTGCTTGTGGAAAAAGTCTCACTATTTGCATGTTGAGTCGCCAGCGAGCCATTCTATCTAGAAAATGCAGGGTACTGACTACAGAAAGGGAGGACTGAAACCTTTTAGTGGTGGGAGAGTGGGCCGGGTCAATGATGAGACTCCTTATGGGGGTCCCTACCAGGTACCTGTTGGTCAGGTGGGCCCCACTATTGCTCCATCGGACCTGCGTCTCTCTCCGATCATGGTTCAGGCTGATTCCATCTCCTTCTCCCAACTTCTCCTTGCCAAACCGTGCTACCATCTCCTTTTGTTCCGTTGCAGGCGCTGAACCGGCACAAAGATTATTTTTCGGATCCCCTTTGATCTTTCGGCACCCTTGCTTCCCACCCAGGGCCTCGAGAAGTTTCTAAAGTCGCGCGAACATGGATTTCTCTATGTGTCAACTCTACTTCGTTATTTTCTCTGAAATCATATCCTTACTTATTTCTTCACACATCTGAATAAGGATATCGGAGTAAAGAAGTCAAGCAACATCGTCCTTCCAGATAATTTAAAATATGTAGGTAATCGCACAACATTTAACATTTCTTACTTCTTTCGTTTAAAGATGCAGTCATACTACACATCGACTAACTGTAATTTAATTCTTTTAATGGAAGGCTTGAATTGAGCGCGACTGAAAACTTTACGCCTGATAAGACTTATCGTTCTACTCCACAAACGTTTCACCAAGAATGCAAGTGAAATTTGTTCGGGTAACCTGAAACCTGTGTTGCGCCTCACGTGAATCAGACGTGAGCAGCACTATTCTATCAGACTCATCCATTCGAAACCTAGCCTGAAATACGGAGTGAATTGTCTTATAACCGCATTCCCGCGAGTACAAACAAGCGGGCCGGAATTCATTATCGTTAATCGCTTCGATCCTCGACCCATTCAACGAGCCATCGTCATCTGCTCGTACATCTCCCAAAAGTCATTGACTCGCTGTCAGTAGTCGAGGGTGATCGTAAAAGCAGCCAGAGGTTTCACGCAAGAAACGGAACTCGAGTAGTGGAGAGGGAACAGGAGACTGCAATTCGTGACTTCCCAGAAAGGTGGATGGGCCTCGGAGGAGCCTGAGGAGCTCCCCCGTGGTTCTAGCTTATTAACCGTCATCCTTCCCCCCCCCCCGCTACTCGCCTTCCTCATCATCCTCCTGTGAACGGTTTGGCGTGACGGCGGGCCCCTCAAAGACGCACGTATACGTTTGTACGCGCTCATCAGGTAAGAAAGGAGCCGCCTGTGCCGACACGCGGGGCGCTAGGCGCTGGGTCAGTTAGTTATCGAGGAAAGAGAGGGTCAAAAGGTGGCCAGCAGTCCGAATAGTGGGATGTTGGGCCTGATAGAAGGGCGCGGAGTCACGTGATGGGACTAACGCCAGCGGGTGTGCGCGCAGAGTGGGGAAACCGGGCCTCTTTCCTCCTCTCTTGGCCCCAACGAGCGATCTGGTCACTTTAAACCGGTGTGCGTCCGTCTGACGAGATAATTTGTTCCTTGTTTTCTGGGATTTCGGGAGCAGGAGAAAGTACCGACACGTCCATGGGCCTGTGGAACTAGCCTGGACAATATATAGGTATAGTCGTATCGACCGGACACCCTTTTCCCAGCTTAGATGAAATTTATCTAAAACTTTTAACAAGAATCTCCTTTTACTATTTATATCATTACGGTACAAGTTTGCAATCGAAAACGAGAAGTAGGAATTCTTGACCATTTATGCGAATAATGAATTAACGTCTGATATATAGTTAACTTTTAAGGGTCATTTTGTTATACATTATGGTGCGAACACAAGGTAAGAACAAGACACTGCTATCGTTCTGCTACAAGAGAGTAATTTGTATCCATTTGATCGTGAGAATATAAAAACTGAATTAGAGGCATTAATAATGTGTTCAGGTTCTCTATAGACAATCCATGGAGTTCGGGATAAGAGAGTTATAAATAGATTGAAACGTACAATTCAATATTTGAGGAAAGAAACTCCGAAAGCGGATTTATTAATAGGCGGATGTTTAAGTCACCTGAAGGGAAAATTTTATAATTAACAAGTACAGTAAAGGAAGAATGGCCAAGCGATTGAGCAGAAATAGCACGACATTAACGTGATTCTCTTTGATGCTGAGTCAAAAGGGAATAATGTAGATTTTGTTTAAAGCTTAAGTTCTTATTTCTGAAATAACTGTTTTGGCCTTAGAACGACATGAAGTCTGTATATGTCTTCGCTGCATTTTTCGTACGTTTCTTTATGAATTCTGTACGAGAAAAATTGCTAGATTATTAATGATTCTAATAGCGTAACATGGAAGAAGTTAGAAAGCAAATTAGAACCTACCAAAATGAAATAGTTCAGCATTGTTTTCAAATCTTTCCAACCAATTTTGCGAGCATAGGTACCTTTCATACTGAAAGACGGAGTGGAGTGATACGTAGAAGAGAAGACGAAGAAGGAGAGGAAGAAGAAGAAGATGAAACCTAAAGGGAGAACTACAGCAAGAGGATTGGAGCAGAGGTGGCGCGAGGCAGACAGGTTGGTCCGTTCGCCACCCGGGGGCGCCCCAAGGTGGCCGATACTCGCACGCCGTGGTCCGGATGAGGACAGAGCGAACGAGATCTTGTTAGGAGGACGAAGACAAGAATAGACTCGAAAAGAGCCGAAGAAACATGGTGGCCTCGCCCCACGCGAAGACCTCCCGAACAGGAGCCTCAAGAGACGCGGCTACTCCGTTCAACATGTTTATCGATGATGTTTAGCGCTACTTTCGCCAATAATTTTGGAGAAACGTTTCTTCTTCAATCTCAGCGATTACGGTCACAATAATTCTTTCTTTTTCATACATTTTATTAAAAAAAGACACTTCAGTGTAGGTATCGATTATTTTAAATAAAAAGGGGCTATAGTAATTTGTGAATACTATTATGAATTTTTGAGGAATCGTTAAGTTTATAGTATAAGTTAAACTAGTTACATGAGAAACGAAGCCTGGAAAGTGAATGTTACAAAGATGAAGCTGAACGGGTTCAAGAGCGTCCATCTTGGTCAGAGAAGTTCTTCATTGTGTTGAAAAGGCAAAACGTCAAGTGGAAACACGAGAAATCGGCGGATTCGTCCTGGCCGACACGGATTATTTCGGCCGTCGCCAGAAAAATCCATCTATCCTTTATTTATGTATCCTTCTTCCCATGCCTGACGCAGACATCTTTGTCGGTTGACCGTCTCTATCTCGCGATATTGTCGCGATCCTGTTTACGTCTTCTTTCGGCCATCCGACTGCTACGTTAATCTCCTCCTTATTTCGTCTACGACCGTGACCGGGATCTTTTTCTTACATTTATACCTAAGCCTAAAACTCTATTCACACCGCAATTTCTTCTGCTATTTGTGTGGGAACGTGTCAACTGACTGTATTCCATGTTCCAAACAAACAATCTTACTGTTTTCTTCACAATTTATTTCAATACCTACATGGGCTATATCGAAAGCGTTAATCAATACCTTCATAAAGCTGAATAGATGAGAGATGTAATTGCGGTAGCAGCGTAACTTATCTCTACGTTTATATTCCGTATACTTGATATCCCACTTTACCATTAGTGATTTGAAATAAAACTGACATTACGTCACTGACAGTAGTTTAGCATCACGGCACAGGCTAATAGATTCTAAATACAACTCGTATGTATTTTATATGGTTTTTAATAGTCATTGATATCAAAAGCAGCCTAACGAGTTGCTTCTCTCCCACTCAACACCCAAAACTCTGACGTTTTAAACATGCTCGTGAATTTTGTCTCCGGTTAGAGAGTACAGCCACATAAAGAGGCAGTGTTATGAGGTTGTCACGCCACGAAATTCGAAGTGGATGGTCGCAGGGGTTGGGGCGGTGTGGAAGAGGCCTTAATCTTGTGGTGGACGTGGCGCGGGGCCCCCACCGTGTACGTATGTCCTCTAATCATGGCTGGGAAGGCCGCCACGGCCCGGGATAGAGACGTTCCATGGCCTAATTGCTATATATATGCCAAGAGGGGGCCCCACGACTCGGTCTTGGTCGGTTATGCCGGGCCCCACGGTGTTATTAAAGCCTCGGGATCCCGTCCCACCTTCCTCCACGTGGAAACGCTCGGTGGGGGCCCACCGAATATCCGGCACGGACGAAAAACTGCGACGCGAAGAGATTGAAGCTCAAGCGCGAACCAGAAGCACGCGGTTATCGAGGACGATGATCATCCAGAAAACTTCGGCATAAATGGCTTTCAGTAAAATTCACGATACATCTTCTTCAGTAGAAATTGAACTATTGTGTTCAGGATGAAGCAGCTTTCGGAAAGATTAGTGAGTTTGTTAAGCTAACAATGGGTGGGCAACCAAAATGTGCAGGAATTTTGGTTCAGATGCAGTCTAATGCAATGCTGTTGGGAACCATAACTCAGAATGTTTCGGAATGTTTCGTTTTAAATAAGTTTTCATAAGAATCAGAGCGATTCCACTTGAACTATGAATTATGAATATAGCATATTAATAGTAGTTTAAGCAGTTAATCATCTGGATTATCATTATGAGGGGCTTTATTCTCCCTTGCAGAGGAATCAGGGAAACACACGAACGAGTAGCAGAAACCGCAACGGTGTCCAGCATAAGGTATGCTAAGCATTTCCGACAGAATAAACGAACATGACTAATGTCCTTCTTTCGAACGTGGCTCTCCTCCAGCCTCCCGCCGCTGTTCGTTACTACTCGGGGTACGCTACTCTTCGTGTAACAGGTTTTGAATTCGAGTCGTAGCCGAAGAAGTGTCACGCGTCGAGGAAAATCGGTAATAAACTTATAATGGGCCTGCCCGCCAGATTTACAGCCCCATTTACTACGTTCGTCTATTCTCTACCCCCTTCCTTTCTCCTTTATCTCTCTTTCTGCCCGAAGCCACGTTCTTGACTCTCGTTTCACGTCCCTTTCTTTTTTCCTTTGAACGTACTCTCGCACCAGAAGAAAGAGAAACGAGAAGTCCTAGAGACAAGGAATTAGATGAAGAAGTAGAAGGAGGAGAAAAGGTCCACAATCCACTTTCATGTACTGAATATTGCCCGGTGAAAAACCTACGAATCACGATTTACGACGCTACCTGATGCTTTTTAGAAGATCTCCCCGACTCGGCGCGTGATTCCCTGAAGAGGATCTGGTGCCTCGGGCCCTCGGGCTATCTTCCCAACCGATCTGCACGCTGGAAGTTGAGATACGTCCACGCGAGGAATCTTTTTCCCCCGTGCTCTGTCCTGCTCGCTCCTGGTAACTGGCACGAGGGCCCTGGACACTGGGGTAACGGGGAGCCGGAAAGGGAGAATATACCACCGAGGTGTCGAGAGTTAGTAGCTTGCTCCCAAACGAGATCCCGAGATAAGGGTCGCCCACGAATTAGCGAGAACTCGGAGCCCTGGAAGCCTTAAGAAAGTCACACTTTGACCAGGAGGCAGGTGGACGACGCGGAAAGTTCACCTCGCCACTAGAATCTGGTTACTTTAACGGTTACTCACCGGCGGATGGCCACTTCTTTACGCCTCGATTTCAAGCCTTTTGCATATGTTCTGTTGTTTACGTTTCTACGATATCGAAGCATTTACTGGTCCTCGCTTAACGCGTTGTGTAACGTATTGAATGTGCCACACAACTGGGAGAGGTTACATGGTCGAAAAGATGACAGATATACAATAAAAGAGAGGCTTGAATGTTCTGTAACATTTTGCATTCTAATTTATTCACTAAACTGCGTGTCATATAAGAGCATACCGACGCCCCTACCGATTTGCGACCGATCTGCGCAGCTCCGACGGATCTGACACACGCGATTGGTCGTAGCACTTTTCCTGCTGGTTTACTACCAATCAACAGTGTATCCCTGCGCGAAACGAGTATGCTCTAATGTGGAACGCAGTGTTGTCGATCGACCATATATGTTGTTACTCAGTGTTGCATGTATTCAATACCGATCTTCAAAATAGGGAAGAATAAGCAGAGTAATTTCAATTTTCAAACCTACTTACAAGGGAAGATCTCGAACTCGAAAATTCAAAAAATTCTTAAATATTGTGAATATGTAGGGAATTACCTACTGATTGTCACGAAATTTTTGTTTGCAGCTCAAATTCATACGAGGAGGGGGGGGGGGGGGGGTTGAAATTAACCCGTAAAAATTCGGCTATTTTCCTATTTTGTTTTATAACTCGCAAACTGTAGGAGATAGAAAAAAGTTTCCAGACAGAAGTTAAGGTAGGGTGGGGCTAAAAATCCCGTTTTCGTATAAACCTGTGTAAAATTTAGTATTAACAATCTAGAGATATCTGGTGTTATTTTGTATAAACTATGACTATGATGCTTTACGTTCACGAAGTTCGTTTGTTGATACTGTTAGTTTTTGTTGAGTTATACCACAATATGTTTGTCAAAGCAAAATGAACTTCTTGCCCCACGCACGGGGCAAACTAAATAAGTACAAAACTCTATTCAAATCAACAAATATTTATTAAACCAATTATTTTTGGTAAACAATATTGAAAGGAACGCATGACTTCTTTACCAAAAAATAAAAATATAAGGCAGAGACTCACTCTGAACTAAAAACTAAAAAAAATCGCTCAACTAAAACAAAAACACTATTTAAAGACTTCGGCATCATTTCTTTATAGTTTGGCCATTTTATTACGAAAAGAAAAAATAAAATATATATTTTCAGTCTGAGGGACTTTTTGGCCCAATGGTACCTCTATAGTTTCTGCGATATATACGTTAGAAAATATTATCATTCAGCAATAAACAATATCATGCACACATTACTAAAGGAACATACAATCTTAACGTACTTGGCTGACACGCTTTTAAACTGTGGTTCACTTCGTATAAAACAACAACGGCGACGTATTTCTTTTAGTTTTCGATACATAAAATAACGAAGGCGTCGTGTAATTCGCACGAACGTCCAGGAGCGACTGGCGACTCTGTGGTCACCTCCGTTTCTTCTCGTCTTTTATTTAGTATACTGCTAAATTCAATACATTGTTTAGGAATAGAGATTTTGAATTTGGGACTTTTAACCCGCCGGACTTTGAGCCCCACTCTACCCTACTTCTTTTAATTAGATCTATCATTTGGTAAAAAAATTATTTTACACTTCACGAATTATAACACAAAATCGGAAAATAACCGGATTTTCAGGGGTCAATTATACCCCCTTAGAGTGAATTTGGGCAGCAAACAAAAATTGCGTTGTAATCTAGGAAGAAATCCTCTACATGTTCACAAAGTTTCAGAATGTTTTGAATTTCCGAGTTCGCGATGTTCCCTTGTTAGTACCTAGGTATGTACTTTGTATTATCGTATGAATTACTACTTCTACCATTCAAATATACCTAGTTTAATGAAATCAAAGTGCAACATTGGTTTAAATTTCGGTATACCTACTTAGGAGGTATACTTACAGTCATATATATATATATTTTAATGCATTAAGCGACATTCCTTTTTATAAAAAGCATTAATCTCAATGTGCGGTTATACAATTTTTAATTTCTTTTGTACCATCTCTTTATCATTTACATCAACATAGATTGCATTTACAATATCAGGTACAATTTCGAATCAAGTGTTAACGATCCATTATATTGACATGAATATACATTGTCCGTTCACTGAATCTAAACTGTGTAGGTATATTGCTTTTGAATTCATGAAAACGAGGATGTGAATCTTTTTCAATGAATTTCCTAACAATGATTAATTTTATACGACACTTCGATAAACTTCACACTACAATATCATTTACAATAACGCAGCCTCACACTGTACTCGACTTCTATTCCAACCAAACACATTTTCAAATTTCTTGCACTCGTTTCTACAAAATGGACATTGTTTCGCTGCTCAAGAAAGACAGTCCCTTAGAGATTTTCTGAAAAAAAAAGCGTTGGATGTGCACCGAATGGACGAAGGAAGCGCAGAAACGTGCACGGAGGACGAACGACGGCAGATGCGGCAGGGGAAGCAGCCATCGTTCTCAATTTCTTGTTTGCTTCATGGCGAATCAGAAGGGCCGCGGAGCAAGTCCGAGTCCGATCGGGCCGCCTCATTGTTTTTCCATCGCTGAGGCCCCTCTCGCGGCCTTTATGAGCTTCGAAGGGCCCCACGAAGCTTGCTCAGGAGCGTAAGAAGCCTCTGGGTACGAGTTTCGCAAGTCACCTGTTGGGGCACCTTCGTTCCGTGTTTGCTCTACCTGGTGTTCGTTCGCGCCAACCGCAACGTCTGCGTGGATAAAAAGCAAAATCGATTCTTCTTTGCTTCTCGCGTTCTGTTTTGCCTGAATACGCCTAATTCGAAGCGATTATTCCTATGCACGGGCCTTAGAAACTTCGCAATATGTTAATCACGACTTAATTGCTTGTTTACGTCCACGTAGTTTGTAGGAGTCTGCCTCTATCACTAATGCTCCTCTTTCAACTACATGGTTTTCTTCTTCCCATGATATTGCTTCGCATACCTTTCTACCGAAGAAGATAATTTCATGTGGATATCCTTGAGATTATACATTATAATTTTTTTGGGTATGGGTAGGTCGTAGTGAAATTGTAGATTGAAGTCTGGTAATAATAATTTGAGTTGTGTTTTTTTTTAACAGCAATTACAATAAAAAGCAAGTTGATGGATACGTTGATTTTGATAACTATGCTAAAACTGGGCAATGTACCTCTTTCAGGTACTCTTTGAACTAATTGTTGTACAAATATCGGTCTTCTTCTGCACTTCTGATTGCACACAAAATATTTTAAGTAAAAATTGCATCATCTCACACAGTCGTTTTCCCATAATTAATTAGAAACTATCATAGTGTCTATATTTCCTCTGCATCTTTTATGCAGAACTATTTCCGCCCTACCCGAAATAGCACATAGACGCACAGTGGTCCCGAATCGTAGAAAGATGAAATAAATCCACAGCACAGTTATTTATACGTTATTCATTATAAATGGAACAGTTTCAGGTTTTTTTGAACCCTTACCCGTGAACAAATTTAGTTTATAGATGTAAGAACCTATGGCTAAAATGTCAAGGATTTCCAAAGAGGTTGAAAACTTGTATTTAGTTCACATGCCTACGATTCCGGACTACTGTGAGACGCCTTAAAGACGTCCTAAGAACGTCCATGCTAGACATTCAAGACATCTAAAACATATCTGAAATACGTCCAAAAGATGTCTGATAAGTAAAGTCTTAAACACGTCTAAAATACGTCCAAAAGGCGTCTTGAAGACGTCTAGAAAATAAATTTAACCTTGACGAGAATCAAACCTTAGGCCTCCCTTCAGGATGCTTATGAAGTAACCGTTATTCGAAACTACCCAACACACTTCTTTGTAAATTATTTCAACTTTTAGGTGCATATTAATCTTAATTGTTTATAAAAAAAATGCTTATTGGCGTGAAATATTTTATAGTATGTCATCATTCCAAGTCTAGACTCACCCCCAAAGTTTGATAAGACAGGCGTCTTAAAGACGTCTTTAAGACGTCGTGTGCTAGCTGGGACTAGGGCTGCCATTCGTAAAATCATTAATCTAGGACAGAGAGCATTAAAATCCCGGACATTTCCACTTGAAACCCGGACACTTTTAACTATTTCTTATATGAGACAGTGAGAGCAATAACAGATTAACCCACATTTTTTTCGACATTTAGTTAGTAGCAATAACGTATTCCAATGCGCTCTACTGAGGAGTTCGGTCTGATCCGTCGTAGCGGTAGGACGTGTTCTGCTATCGCTCGTGTTTACGTGTGCTATATTCTGCTAACTATACATTGTGTTCAAGTGTCGTAAAAGTGTCTGTGATTTAATGTTTTTTTTTTTTTTTTACTTGTATCCGTGGTTAGCCATGTGAACAGATCTCATTGTCATAAATGATTGCCTCCGGTATCGGAGATGCTCACTCTCATCGTTTGTTAAACAACACAGTAGCTAACACTGCAATGCCTTCCTCAAAAGGATCATACGCTCAAGTAGCTCAAAATGCTAATTTCCCAAAGAAGGAACAAGCCATCGTCACAGATGCAGTAGAAGGTTTATCTATTAAAGAATACACAATAGCCATCGGTAGGCTGATTGGCCCCAGTAATATTCGCTTCGTCTCAAGAATATCTCACGGTAGAGTTTGTTTATATCTGAGTAGCCAAGCGATGGCCGACCAATTTCTTGATATACACAAGAAGATAAATGTAAACAATCATACCGTTGAGTTCCGTCCGCTTGTTTCTAAAGCCAAACGTGTAATACTCTCTAACGTGTGTCCAATAATCCCACACAATGTAATTGAAGACAAACTGTTAGAACTGAACATTACTAAAAAATCTCAACTGTCCTTTATAAGAGCGGGAATGAATGACCCCGGTTATTCCCATATTCTCAGTTTTAGAAGACAGGTGTACGTTGAACCAGAAGACATAAGCAAATTGCCGGAAGTTATTCAGATAAATTTCGAGAATACTTTGTACTGGGTATATATATCAACTGAAAAATTAACCTGTTTTCTATGTAAAGAAGAAGGTCACCTCGCTAAACATTGCAAGAGTATCCAGGCCAATGCCCGTGAACCATTAATTATCTCCCACCAAGAAGATCTTTCTCTCTCCATTCCTAAGATCATTTCGCCGGATCATCCTAACGTGAATCACACCACTCAAGACGATCAAGCTCCAAATCAAGAAAAAATAACATTCAAAATTCCGCTCGTTAGCGGTATGAAACGCGCCCTCTCAAACACCAATTCTTCCAATGAAGGCGCAACAGAAGCAAATACAATCAACGATTCCACAAATAAAGGCAACGAGAATGCAAAAATAATAGATGATAACATCAAGGGGACAAAGAACAAAAAACTAAAAAAAGGGATCCATCTAATCGATATTAATGAACAACTAGAACCAGCAAAATCATATATTTCGAATCGAGCTCATAATCTCCCTCTCAGCTATGAAAATTTATCCAACTTCGTTGTAGAAAGTTCCGTCAATACAGACTTAGACAGGGTAGCTCGAAAATACACCGAGGACATACCAGCCCTTATTAATATGCTTAGAACCACGTATGATTTTATTAAACAAAGGCAGATGAAAACTCGAATAACCAGAATTATTAAAAAATTGCAATCCCCAAACAGGGACGATACTTCAGCCGAAGACCCCAGCTCCTCCTCCGAATAAGTATGACTAATCAAAATACACCTCTTCAATCGCGAACTTCCGCCTCGCACTTACAATCAAGCCGCAATTCTTCGAATCTCCGCCTACTATTTTGGAACGCAAGAAGCATTATACAGCGCAAAGAAGAAGTGGATGTCTTATTAAAGAACTTAGACATCCTGGTGTGTGTAGAATCGTGGCTGACACCTGAAAAATGCATAAAATTTTCCAATTTTAATGCATTTAGAATGGATAGGACGCATTCACCTGGAGGCGGCATAATTATCTTAGTGCGTAACAATATCGCTTTTTCTGAGATAAAATATCTGATCTCTCCTGACGACACTGTTGAAATCTGTGGAATAAATATCACTAATGTTAATCCCCCTTTGAAAATAATAGCATGTTACAGAACTCCAGGTTTTGTTCTCTCTCAAGCTAATTGGGAACAAATAGTTAACAACACTGGAAAAGATAACTGTATTCTCATGGGAGATTTTAATGCTCACCATACGATATGGAATTGTTCCAACACTGACCTTAACGGTGAGAGACTCCTACAATCCATCGACAACCATGACTTATTTCTTCATAATCCAAACTCATCCACCCGCATAGATTTGTATAGAAATAAAAAATCGAATATTGACCTTATCTTATCATCCATGAATATTGCAGATAAAGTTGACGTAAAAACTCATGATGAAACCTGGGGTTCCGATCATTATCCCATATTTATAAGTATTCATGTTGAAAAAAACTATTACAGCAAAAAGACTTTCAAAATTGATTCTATTCGCACTAACTGGGAAGAAGTCATAACTCAGTTACAAAACTCCTATGTAGAATTTTTCGCACCATTTTATGACACACTTCCAGCAACTGAGAAATATAAAATCTTTGTTAATGTGATAACGAATTCCATCAAAGCTAACACTCCTAAAAAGAGAACTGTCAACCGCCTCACACACAGAAACCCTGTTCCCTGGTGGGACTCTGAGTGCGATAAATTTAAAAGATTAAGAAGAGCTTCTTATAAAAAATGGGAATGTACAAATAATCTTATTGACTTGATAAATTACAAGAAAGTAGCTGCTCAGACTAAAAGACTATTCAAAAAGAAAAAAAAAGAAAATTTCAGAGAATTTGCTAAAAACATAAATTTCCGCACTGATATAAAGTTTGCTTGGAATAGAACAAAAATTTTAAAAAATAAGTGGACCAAAGCAAATGTAACGAGCGTAACGGAAAACCTTCAAAACGAAAACCACATTTTAACTTCACTTAATAAAATAAGCCCCCCTTGGGTTCCTACTGACCCTGCCTACTTCCCCGATTGCAATTCCAACGACTTTCTTGACGCACAGTTTGATCTAATTGAATTCAACATTGCCTTAAACTCACGAAACTCTAAGTCAGCTCCAGGACTAGACGGAATTAACTATGAAATTATTAAAATATTACCTATAAAATACAAACTAATTCTTCTAGACATTTACAATCAAATATACACAACAAGTGAGTATCCGTTGGAATGGAAACTATCTTACATCCATTTTATTGAAAAATCAGACAAAAAAAGTGTTCGTCCAATAGCTCTTTCTTCTTGTTTCTGCAAACTTTTTGAAACTCTTGTTAAAAACAGGTTACAATGGTGGCTTGAACATAATAATTTACTTCCAACAAGTCAAACAGGTTTTCGCAAAGGCCGTTCCTGTATTGATAATCTTATTAACTTAACCTTATATGTTGAGGAAGGGTTCTCTGACAAAAGGGACACGTTGGCAGTGTTTTTAGATGTCCAAGGAGCTTTTGACAATGTTAACAGTGACATCTTGTTAAATAAATTAGCCTACAGTGGATGCTCAAATCGTCTAATAAGTTTCGTAAAATTTCTTACATATCATCGGGAAATTCGTACTGGGTTCATATGCAATGAAACTAGATTTGTCTATAAGGGCGTTCCGCAAGGTGGTGTTCTTAGCCCACTTCTCTACTTGCTATACGTCTCAGAAATCACTAACGGCCTACCTAAAAGTGTTGCGATCTCTCAATTTGCGGATGATATTGCAATATATTCGAAAGTCTTTCCTTTAGATAAATGTAAGCGTCTTATTGAAAGATCTATATCTATTATCAAATACAATCTTCTTTCCTTAGGACTCGAACTATGCCCACAAAAAACAGCCCTACTCCATTTTAACAGAAAAAATGTTACTCCAGGCCAAACCGAAATTAAAATCGACGAATATATCATCAAATCTTGTGATTCTACCCGATTCTTGGGAATATTCTTCGACTATAAAATGACTTTTTCATCTCATATATGTTATGTACAAAAAAGATGTGCAAAGGCTCTGAATATCGTAAAATTTCTTTGTGGAACATGGTGGGGTTCTGACCCAGAAACACTGATTATTCTGTACAAGAGTTTTGTTCGGTCCATTATAGAATATGGTTGCTTCATATACTTTCCTACTCGCAAAGATGTTGCAGAAAAAATAGAAAGAATACAGAACACTGCTATAAGATCGTCCCTAGGGTATCGAATTAGTACACCAACCAATATCTTGTTAGCAGAGTCTAAGCTACCACTAATTCAGGAACGAACAAAGCTCTTATGTAATCGCTACTTAAGTAAGATATTTTCGAATTCAAACTCCCCAACATACAAGACGATACGAATCTTTCACAACAAATGCAAAAAGAATAAAAGAAAACGTAAGAGAATTTTGAGACAATGTATTGAAAACATAATGGATTCAGTTAAAGTGATTAATGCACAAACACATTATAATATCTATTGTCACGAATACAAAACAATAATAACCTCTGTCCCGATCGATTTTGAACTAGGCAGAACTCTTGAGAAATCGGATAATCCAAACTACTTGTTAAATGAAATGCTGTCTACAAGCAATGCATGTGCAATCTATACAGATGGTAGTAAAATCCCCGGTAATGAGTCTGTTGGATCAGCGTGCACAAGCCTTAACACAGATACCCAGGTAATAAGATCTATTAATTATAAGGCCTCAGTATACACGGCAGAATGTATTGCTCTGAACGATGCGCTGGATATTGCTCTAAAAAATAGTAATCAAGACGTTCTTATCTTCTCAGACTCCTTAAGTGCCTTACAAAGCCTCCAAAGCACGAAAATTGGTATTAGAACAAACCACTACATACTAGAAATAAAAAAGAAATATAATAAATTCTTACAGGAAAGTTCCAATAATAGCACCATAAAATTCTTTTGGGTCCCATCACACGTAGGAATTGAAGGTAATGAGGACGCTGACCGCTTAGCAAAATTAGCTACAGAAATGCCTACTTCAGACTTACTAACAATCCCATATACTGATCTTTTTGAAGAATTTAAAAAAAGGGCAACCTCTCAAACACAAAGTATCATAAAAGAACAAGGACGGATCAAGGGACGAAACTACTTCACAAACTTCTACACTGAAAAATCAAAGCCATGGTACGCTCATAAAGGTTTTTCTCGCGAATTCATTGTTACCATAAATCGTTGCAGAGCGGACCATTATAACCTGAAAGCATCACTGGCTCGTATTGGAATTGTTAATAATCCGAAATGTGATTGTAAAAAGGAAGATCAAAGTATAAATCATATTGTCTGGCAATGCCATCTCTACAATGCTCAGCGATCACAGCTAATTAGGCAACTACAGAAGCTCAAATTTCAATTACCATTAAGTATAGAAATGTTAATCGCTCTACCAACTATTACTGCGTGTTTATATATTTACAACTTCCTGAAAAACTGTAACTTAAGAATCTAATGTACAAACCGAACAAAATGTAAGTACTCAAGTATAGCTAAAATGAACCTCACCCGAGGTTCCAAATGCTTAATAAAAAAAAAATAAAAAAAATGCGCTCTACTAATCATATAAAATAGTGAGAAATTTTTTTTTTTAATGTGGGTTGTTCCGTTGTCTCTCTCCCTGCCTCATATTAGGTACGATATCCCAAAACAAAAAATTCTGTAAATTATAGACTGTAACGGCAATCAAGAAATGAAGATAAAATATTTATGACTTTATGAGCGAGCAGCATCGAAAAACCCGGATCACAAGAGAAAATCTTCCCGGACGTCCCCGGACGCCCTAAAAAATAGGACAAACCCGGAGAAACCCGGACGGATGGCAGCCCCAGTTGGGACCTATACTACGATTATTTATTGTCCACCAAATATAATTATTTTTAATACTCGTATAACACTTTCAACCTCTCAAAAGAGTACCTCAATACTGATTTGACAAATCTAGTTACATATAAGGGACATTTCTACATTTGAGAGAATTAGGAAGAATTTTATAGTCCCAAGAACCTTAGGAAGTGTATCATTTTCCGGTAGAACGCAAGTTAAGCATAAGAGGGGAGGGAGCCCTATTTAGGACGCTAGGAATAAGGTGATACTTGGGAATTTGTTTTCTAAGAAACTGTTAAGCGGATCTTTTCCAAACTTTCAGGGTATTTTAGTTCACATTCAATCAATAAAAATTAATTTTTTCGTTCCAAAGTGTTCGGTAGAAATGGAGATATATGAAGACGTTCGTTAGGACTCGCGCGCCGGAGTTGTAAATTTGCGATTGTAATAGTGGTCCCAGTTCTTCCCTGAAATAAAAAAACCAAGAATTTTCTTATTTCTACTATAATTACATTGTCGATGAACCTAACAAACGAAAAAAAAAGTTAAAAGTTGGCAAATTGGTGGGAATTTAAAGAAAAAGTTACGATTCTGCCCCAAGATATTTCGTACTATTTACGGAAAAAGAGATGTAAAATCCAATTTATATATCAAAGTTTTAGGTCCATCGACAATGTAATTATACTAGAAATAAGAAAATTCTTGGTTTTTTATTTCAGTTCTGACGAAAGTATTCATATATCTCCATTTCTACCGAACACTTTGTAACGAAAAAATTAATTCGTATTGTTTGAATGTGAAATAAAATACCCTGAAAGTTTGGAAAAGATCCGCTTAACAGTTTCTTAGAAAACAAATTCCCAAGTATCACCTTATTCCTAGCGTCCTAAATAGGGCTCCCCCTTAACTTCTATTGTCATGAAAAGCCGGCTATCTTTCTAGATGTCGATTGGTATCAATACTTACGAATACAATTACTAGAATTCAACTGTTAACAAGAGACTTTGGTAAAAAATCATCATGAGTACAAGACACTTTTAAGGGATACCTGCTATAAGCACAAGTATATAATAAAGATACGGAGCTTATTAAATAAGATATATACCTACGCTGCATGGATCGCTGCCTTGTGCCAATCATAATCATTGAAGAAGCTTCCTCAGAAGCTACAATTCATGAAGCTATTCTTTCAAGAGTAAATAATTATCATCGTAAAATACAATTCTTTTTAATATCTCAATACCAAAGATAATGCAACTTGCTGAGTTGAAGTAGACAATAGGCACTTCAATTTACAATGTAACATTACAACGCACAAGCTTTGCAGAAGCATCAATAACGGTAGGTGTAACAATAGTTTCCAAAAGCCCAGTGTACAGAATATAAAAAATAATAACAAGCAATCGATTTTCTACAGATCGACACTTTGGTGGATGTCATGAAGAGTACAGACTTACATATGTGGGAGCACGCATACGTATTGATTCCGCAACGACGTGATAAAATAGTGAAATAGTGGACGATGCTCGATTTGACAACATAGTTCATTCAATGAAAAATTAATAGTACCTATGCGTTAAGTCTTATTTCAAACAATATATCTTCATCGGAAGAAGCAACTGCCAAACGTTTGTAGAATGTCCAACACTACACCCTGATTTTCTTCGACTGTACGCGCGAACGCGCTCGAAAAAACGCGACGTCACAAGGATACCAGCGAAATTCTTCACGGGTGATCCATTGCGTGACAGGCGTTCTATGGCCGCTCGCGATCGTTCTGCTATTCACGCGGGCTCTATTGTTTCACGTCCTATGGATTTTCTCTGGGCCTTCTTTCGAGGTGTCCGGAACATCTAAAACGATCGAGTTCGTTGGGGGCCCTAGGCTGGACGGGGCGGTGTATGGGGGCCCGACTCTCTGTCGTACAAAGGAAGCGGCCAGCAGCAGTGGGAACAAGAAAGGGAAATAGAGGAGGGTGAAAGAGAACACGCAGAGGGCCGCGATTTTTCATTTTCGAACAGGCTGGTAACGCCTGTCTGTACGGACCCCGTAGAGAGTCGGTAATCATCTTGTTCTCGACGCCCGTGAATAACACAAAGGATCGAACTGGCGCTAATTACGTCTGTGTTCCCTTCTACACGACGCAGAGCGGGGGCTGTAGCCTCGGAAAGCAGAGCAGGGGAAGCCGCTGTAACGAATTGGAGACAGGTCTTAACGCTGACAGAGGAATCGGTGCCGCGGGGACTTTTCAAACTGACTTTTCCATACGGTCAAGCAGAAACTTTTCAAAAATGTTGAATGGTTAGCTATCAGTTCCGAGATAGAAAGGAACAGAATTGATCGCATGTCAATGTTAGCACTGTGGATATAAGTAGGTATCTTGATTTTTTCAGACTAGATTTTTTGGAACTCAGAGAAGTGTTTGTAATGCTGGTAGCGGTTTTTAAAATTTTTCGAAATTTCTTTCTTTTGGAGCATTTTGTTGAATGGTTGATATCTTCGTTGGCTTAATGCCACTTTCAGTTTTCGAATGGGAAAGAAATCGGCAGGAGACAGATTAAGGGGAAATGGAAGCTGATTGCGTCAACCAATCTTCTTCTTCATTCCCAAATTTATATGAACTTTAATATTGTAGCAGTGTTGGATTTTAATATTTTTCATAATATGTTAAGTCGATTTTTACAAAACAGGCATGAATAATCCACTGGTGATTGATGGTGGCATGATTTAAATTATAGTTCAATACACTGTTCGAAAGCTTTCGCATGTATGTATGAAATTATTGCCAAATATGGCTGTATGTAATTAGAATACTGTTAGGTCCGACGTAACTCGGGATTGGATGGGAATGGGACGTACACTCGGAACTCGGTGATAGACATTTCACACCATATAAAAGACAACAAATAGTACAATACAATGAATTATACGGAGGCGCGTGGCAACACGCATATCGTGTACGTAAAGCCGGATCCAAACTTGAATGAGTATACGCTGAGCAAGGCGGAACACGCACGAATATTCTGATGTGGACGGGTGAAACGGTAGCCAGGGCTGCATGCTTCTACGTCAGAAAGGGTGAGCGTGAACGCATGTGCTAATGTGGACGTGTCATTCGTGGTGACTCGACGCATGCGGCCCGACTCGTGAATACCGACGAAGACACATGGACTGAGCCGACCGTTGTCGGTTTTCTTTCACACATCAAAGGAAGTTTGGAGTGCATTGCGCTCAGCGTGGATGATAGAAACAGATGAGATACTTTTCTCAAATCCTCGATGTCCCGGATTTTCATGATATTAAAATAAATTGTACTCCATATGAAATTAAGGAGGGCTAAGTATTCATTTTTCTAGTTTCGAAATTGTTTAAAAAATACAAATCTTCGAAGTTCCCTGCTTTCGGTCATTTTTTCGAAACCCGCTTTCAGAAATGAATTTTAATGACCTAAATTATTGAAGGCATGAACTTGCGTCTTTTTTTTAATTATGAAGGATGGATCTATGTGAATGAATTTAATTCATTACTAGTATTGTCATAAACAGTTAATGAAAAATACAAAAATTACATTTTTAACAATATAATGCATTTACCATATGAGAGACTTTAAAACTCTATTTTAATGAATAATTTGTCCTTCTTTTCTTCACTACACCCTGTATTGATCTCAATTCATACATCCTGACAGACTCGCTGTTGTATTAAAAAATCACACGAGATTACTCGCTGGGAATGGCAATATGCTTCCTGGAGGGACGCAGGAAGAAAAGGGGTAGTCCGCTCACGGCGCGTGGTTCCGCCTGTGTCATCCTTTCTTCAAATTAAACACGGATCCCTTATCTCTCGACTATGAACACGCGCTTGAATTTCAATACCTTCGATGCCATCTTTGCGACTGCGGAGTGGGCTAAGCTAAGCACAGAAGTTGGTGGTGAAAGACACATGGCACTTTCGACCTTTCTGCATGCGTCATTCGTGCGCGTTCAGCCTTACTCAGCGTATACGCGTTCAAGTCTGGATCGGGCTTAAGGCTGCCGTCTCAAGTTTGTTTTGGTCCGAATCGATCGAAGCGTCCCTTGTAAACAGACGGACCCTAATGAAACTACTGCGGTCGATAAAAAGAAGTTGTACAGAGGTGACATCTCCAGGTACTCTACGTAGACGAATTTTTTACGCATAGTTGCCATTTTCTGTTCTCTCTGTCTCTGCCGCGCTGTTGCCACAGCTCCTTCTATTGAGAAGGCTTGGAGGAATACGGCACGAGAGCTGCGGTGCGTCAGTCACGCACACATAACCACCGTTCCTGTAGGTGTCCCTCCTCCATCAGCGCTAGCTGGAGCCCGCCGATTCCTGGTTGTATGTGTAACGAAGCTATGCGTAGGCCAATACGAAATGAAGCTATCGAGAATAACCTGTTCTAACCAATAAAGCTCCTGATTTCTTTTGGAGCGAACGCACACCTATTTTGATGTGTGTATTTCTACGTCAGCCAGAGTTGGGCATTATTCGACTAAATTTTCATTCGAATACGTATTCGTATAAATCCCCAAGATTTATTCGCGAATAACGAATAACGATTTTATTCAACGAAAAATTATTCGTTATTCACGAATAAATCTGTACCGTTATTCGAGCCAGATTTATTTTTTATTCGCTCTATCTCTTCAAACTCGATCCACGTGCGCGACTATATACAATGTATTAGTGAAGAGGTAGAGCGTACCAGAGTTGGGCATTATCTAGATAAAGAATTATTTAAATAACTATCTTTTCGAAGCCTTCGAATATAGCCACGAATAACTTTCGTCAACGTCGAAACTTGGTGAGTCACCAAGACCGCAAGTCGCCGCCGCCTGTCCTTTGTGATCGGCGCTCGCCACTCGGCCGGGCTCGACCCTCGGTCAAGCGGATCACTTGGAACACAATGTCTGAGATTTTGTTCAAATTGAAACACGTTATATACAGTGTGTCCGCGGGAAAGCTAAACAGCCGGCTTCCTCCTAAACTATTGGAGATAAAAATATAAAAAAAATAGGGAATTGCATGGTTCGAGGGGGCCAATTAATTAGCGCGAACGAATTTTCTTATCGATTATTATTTTAAAAGATACGATGGTCAAGTTCGGTTTTTCAAATGGAACTATTTTTTTTGAACACCTGAGTTGATAGTGCGTTCCAAGACAAATTCAATAAGCTTTAATGTATACACTTTATTTTCACTGGTTTTTAAGATATTGCGCTTGCAAATTTACTGATTTTCACTGGAAGAAAACTGTCTGGTATAGCACGGACCGGGGACGGTCTTACTGGTTCCACGGGTGACACTGCCTTTTGAAATAGATACCTACCTGCCAAAGGTCTACGCCAGGCCCAAAGGCTGGACAATTTTTTTCCGTCAGAAATGCTACTTAGGTAGGTACATCTGCGGTATATTTATTTCGCACTTGCTTCTACGCTCGGATGGCCGGTTCTTTTGGGAGGGATGCAAGTTCGATTGGTTAGGTTAGGAGGAGTGAAAGTTGCTAGACTAAATTTCAATCATAGGGAGCAGATTGTATCAGAACCATTCGGATTTGCATTCCTCACAAACGGCTGCTCTCTTGAAAAGGCCCTCTTCACAGCAATGCCCACCTTCTCTCGCACGGAATACGTTAACGCCTGCTTTTCTTCTGATATTGAAGCTCGTGTTTATACTCGAGAGGACCACGCGTCGACAGCGGGCTACCCCTTTTCTTCCTGTGTCTCTCCACGAGCCGTGCTGACGGTGGATTGTAGGAGCGTAGATATCTGGATGCCAGTTATTGAATTCAGGAGACGTTAGAAACATTTTATTACAAAACACACATGTACTATAATTAAAGTAAATCGTATTCCTCTCGGGCAGGAGTACTGATAATGATCGAACTTGCGCCCCACTTCGCGCAGACCAATTACACGGAGAGTAGTCGGGTCACACACTGCCCAAATGATACAGGGTAATTCTGGAGCAACGCCCGTCAAGGAGATGCGCTGGCACCCCGTGGCGAGGACAGACCTTCGCTGTGCCTCACCCGATTTTTATGGCTTTTTTTCCGGAAAAAGGTACGAATCCTGGGTCGAACGTAGCGAATTGAAGTCGACCCTCCGCAGTCGAGGGTGAATTATCCATTACAGCGTATTAAGAAACCCTTTTCTTCATCGTATCGAAAGGGAAGTGACGCCAATGGATTCCTTATGTTTTTCTGATGAAAATCATACCAAATGTCATGCAAATCGGACTACTTTGACACAAGCTATTTGTATTCCCTATGTAAAAGTTGTCCGATTTACACGACATTTGTAATGATTTTCATCGGAAAACCCCAAGGAATCCATCGGCGACACTTCCATATCCATACGATAAGGAATAACGAATTGTTTTATTTCATAAAAAGGTAGGTACAGGCCGATTCTGGTGCTGCGCCCGTCACCCCGTGGCGAGGACAACACCCCGCAGTGCCCATAGAATTTTATGGCTCTTTTCGGAAAAAGGTACGAATCCTGGGCCGAACGTAACGAATTGAAGTCGACCCTCCGCAGTCGAGGGTGAATTATCCATTTGAGCGTATTAAGAAACCCCTTTCTTCATCGTATCGAAAGGGAAGTGACGCCAATGGATTCCTTATGTTTTTCTGACGAAAATCATACCAAATGTCATGCAAATCGGACTACTTTGACACAAGCAATTTGTATTCCTTATGTAAGAGTTGTCCGATTTCCACGACACTTGGCATGATTTTCATCGGAAATCCCCAAGGAATCTATCTGCGACACTTCCATATCCATACGATAAAAAATAAAGAATTATTTTATTTCCTAACCAGATACAGGGTAATTATGGAGCAACGCCCGTCAAGGAGATGCGGCGGCCTGGTACCCCGTGGCGAGGACAGTCCTTCGCTGTGCCTCACCCGATTTTTATGGCTCTTTTCGGAAAAAGGTACGAATCCTGGGCCGAACGTAACGAATTGAAGTCGACCCTCCGCAGTCGAGGGTGAATTATCCATTTGAGCGTATTAAGTAACCCTTTTCTTCATCGTATCGAAAGGGAAGTGACGCCAATGGATTCCTTATGTTTTTCTGACGAAAATCATACCAAATGTCATGCAAATCGGACTACTTTGACACAAGCTATTTGTATTCCTTATGTAAAAATAGTCCGATTTTCATGATGTTTGGCATGATTTTAATCGGGAGAACGCCCGGAATCCATTGGCGTCACTTCCCCTTCGATACGATGAAGAAAAGAGTTTCTTAATACGCTCAAATGGATATTTCACCCTCGACAGCGGAGGGTCGACTTCAATTCGTTACGTTCGGCCCAGGATTCGTACCTTTTTCCGAAAAGAGCCATAAAATTCTATGGTCACTGCGGGGTGTTATCCTCGCCACGGGGTGACGGGCGCAGCACCAGAATCAGCCTGTACCTACCTTTTTAAGAAATAAAACAATTCGTTATTCCCTATCGTATGGATATGGAAGTGTCGCCGATGGATTCCTTGGGGTTTTCCCATGAAAATCATTACAAATGTCGTGTAAATCGGACAACTTTTACATAGGGAATACAAATAGCTTGTGTCAAAGTAGTCCGATTTGCATGACATTTGGTACGATTTTCGTCAGAAAAACATAAGGAATCCATTGGCGTCACTTCCCTTTCGATACGATGAAGAAAAGGGTTACTTAATACGCTCAAATGGATAATTCACCCTCGACTGCGGAGGGCCGACTTCAATTCGTTACGTTCGGCCCAGGATTCGTACCTTTTTCCGAAAAGAGCCATAAAAATCGGGTGAGGCACAGCGAAGGACTGTCCTCGCCACGGGGTACCAGGCCGCCGCATCTCCTTGACGGGCGTTGCTCCATAATTACCCTGTATCTGGTTAGGAAATAAAATAATTCTTTATTTTTTATCGTATGGATATGGAAGTGTCGCCGATGGATTCCTTGGGGTTTTCCGATGAAAATCATTACAAATGTCGTGTAAATCGGACAACTTTTACATAGGGAATACAAATAGCTTGTGTCAAAGTAGTCCGATTTGCATGACATTTGGTATGATTTTCGTCAGAAAAACATAAGGAATCCATTGGCGTCACTTCCCTTTCGATACGATGAAGAAAAGGGTTTCTTAATACGCTGTAATGGATAATTCACCCTCGACTGCGGAGGGTCGACTTCAGTTCGCTACGTTCGACCCAGGATTCGTACCTTTTTCCGGAAAAAAAGCCATAAAAATCGGGTGAGGCACAGCGAAGGTCTGTCCTCGCCACGGGGTGCCAGCGCATCTCCTTGACGGGCGTTGCTCCAGAATTACCCTGTATCATTTGGGCAGTGTGTGACCCGACTACCCTCCGTGTAATTGGTCTGCGCGAAGTGGGGCGCAAAGTCCGATCATTATCAGTACTCCTGCCCGAGAGGAATACGATTTTCTTTAATTATAGTACATGTGTGTTTTGTAATAAAATGTTTCCATCGTCTCCTGAATTCAATAACTGGCATCCAGATATCTACGCTCCTACAATCCACCGTCAACACGGCTCGTGGAGAGACACAGGAAAAAAAGGGGTAGCCCGCTGTCGACGCGTGGTTCTCTCGACTATAAACACGAGCTTCAATATCAGAACAAAAGCAAGCGTTAACGTATTCCGTGCGAGAGAAGGTGGGCATTGCTGTGAAGAGGGCCTCTTCAAGAGAGCAGCCGTTTGTGAGGAATGCAAATCCGAATGGTTCTGATACAATCTGCTCCCTATGATTGAAATTTAGTCTAGCAACTTTCACTCCTCCTAACCTAACCAATCGAACTTGCATCCCTTCCAAAAGAACCGGCCATCCGAGCGTAGAAGCAAGTGCGAAATAAAAGTAACGGTGCGCTTCTCGATACCGCAGATGTACCTACCTAAGTAGCATTTCTGACGGAAAAAAATTGTCCAGCCTTTGGGCCTGGCGTAGACCTTTGGCAGGTAGGTATCTATTTCAAAAGGCAGTGTCACCCGTGGATCCAGTAAGACCGTCCCCGGTCCGTGCTATACCAGACAGTTTTCTTCCAGTGAAAATCAGTAAATTTGCAAGCGCAATATCTTAAAAACCAGTGAAAATAAAGTGTATACATTAAAGCTTATTGAATTTGTCTCGGAACGCACTATCAACTCAGGTATTCAAAAAAAATAGTTCCATTTGAAAAACCGAACTTGACCATCGTATCTTTTAAAATAATAATCGATAAAAAAATTCGTTCGCTCTAATTAATTTGCCCCCTCGAACCATGCAATTCCCTATTTTTTTTATATTTTTATCTCCAATAGTTTAGGAGGAAGCCGGCTGTTTAGCTTTCCCGCGGACACACTGTATAGTGCATATGAAAATAAGTGGTGTTCAAGTTGTCACATTTTGCCATATTCAAAATTGTTTTATAAATACAGACCCTCAAAGTACACAACTTTCATCGGTTTTTTGAAAATTACCTTTCGAATTTGGCAAAAAGATTATTTAAATCCTCCTTATTTTCACATGGACGCTAACATATTTCAGTTTGGACAAAATTCCCAGGACGACACGGAAGACATAGCCGTGGGGGAACAATATTTATATTTACTCATAAAAAATATATTAAAATGATTCTTTATGTAGTTTGTTTTGATAAAATGTAAAACTATCGCTATCGTATCGACATGAACGTTTATATAACATACTCCTGAGATTTTCCAGATGAAAATAAATTTAAACACAGTATAAACCGATTATTTTTAGCATTTTTAGATTAGAAATGTTACATTTATATTTAATTACCAAGTACAGTTCTAGAAATACTCCGATTTATACCGTGTTTGATACTCATTTTAATCTGGACTGGAATACTGAAAACGTCACGTTTTACATTTTATCAACACTGTATGCCTCTCCAACCGAGCTTACAAGCCGCCGCCGAACAGCCCAAGTCCTCGCTGGTCGGGACCGGCGTTGAGCCCGTATCGTGAACAGAGTCCTAATTCCGAGTGTTCGTTTCTCGCTTCTTTCTGGCCGAAGGAGGGAGCGAGATGAGACGCTTTGCGTGCGCGACAGGCGCGAACGCAAAGGACGGAGTGTCAGGTGTCCGAAAGACGGAGCGAGACAAAACATGAACGCGTCGTCTGTCTCGTACCGTCCTCACTCGCTTTCAGTGCCTCTCGCTCGCTCTCGCCTTCGCCGGACAAGAGTGAGACAGAAGTGGTGGGGATAGCGAAAAGTCCACATCGTGTACACCAAACCAAGCCCGTAATGAGACAATACAGTAGTATTTTTTATTTGAGTTTATCCAGATATTATCTTTGCCCATCTCTGTTCTCCAGCCAGTTCGCCGTGATTCATTCAAGCCTCTTTGATGGCAAAATAGTGATAGGGGAAATGCGGCAACAGCGCGATTCGACTCTCGATACGTCTCGGCAACTATGTCTTTCCTACATTTATCGGCTAGTTTGGTCTTCCACCGGTTTTGATGGTACAAGGCACGATTATACCATTGCGCCGGTGACGGAGAATCCTTGAAGCTTCATTCTGTCATTCCTCGAGTCTGTCTCAGTACACGATTCATAAATTCATTATTATTTCAACGTACGGTGCTTATTAGCGTTCAAACGCACCAGACCCGTCTGCACGAATGTCTACTGGAGGCAACTATACCCGCAAAAACTTCTTTCTTGCCGATTCCAGGGCGAAAGTTGTAATTTACGGTTTGTTTACTACATCTCGTATACGCAGGGCCGGCGGAACCATTATGCAAGTTACGCGCCGCATAAAGGCACCAGCCGAATGAGACGCTAAAAAACTATGTCGCACGCTTAATAATAAAGGAATCGAAGCCCTGCATAAACGAAATGTACACCCCGTAAAGACAAAACATATTAAATAGAAAACAGGTGCAAAAATTTGGGGGCATCAAAAATTTTCTTGCATACGGGCGTCAACTAACCCCGCGTCGGCCCTGCGTCACGTCACGCTGGTGCTACGTGGCTGCAGTACACCAATAGCGCCACCAACGGAGAAGCCTTGAAGCTTCATTCTGTCAGTTTTCGATTCAGAAATTCATTTTTATTTCAACGTACGGTGCTTATTAGCGTTCAAACGCACCAGACCCGGCTGCACAGATGTCTACTGAAGGCAACTGTACCCGCAAAAACTTCCTTCGTGCCGATTCCAGGACGAAAGTTGTAATTTACGGATTGTTTACTACACGCGTATACGTACACGCTTTTCCTAGCTTGTGTGAGCGTACGCACACATTCAAGGCCAGGTGAGACGGCAGGCTTAAGGCTAGGAAACGCGTGTACGTATACGCGCTGTTGTAAACAAACCGTTTCAACCGTTTTTCTTCCTGGAATCGGCAAGGAGGAAGCTTTTGCGGGTATAGTTGCCTCCAGTAGACATCCGTGCAGACGGGTCTGGTGCGTTTGAACGCTAATAAGCACCGTACGATGAAATAATGATGAATTTATGACTCGTGTATTGAGACAGAATGAGGCACAGACTCGAGAAATGACAGAATTATGCTTCAAGGATTCTCCGTCACCGGCGTTGATGGTACATTCGCGCCATGTACCGTCAGAACCGGTGGAAGTCCATGCTAGCCGATAAATATAGGAAAGACATAGTTGCCGATATGTATCGAGAATCATATCGCGTTGTTGCCGCATTTCCCCTATTACTATTTTATCATCAGGAAGGCTTGAATGAATCACGGCGAAGCGGCTGGAGAACAAAGATGGGCAAAGATAATTTCTGGATAAATTAGAATAAAAGATTCTTTATGTTTATCTGTTATCTCTGTTCGAGCTGAGGATTTGGGCTATTCGGCGGTTTCTAATCTCGGTTCGAGAGGCATATAGTGTCGCTTGCGGTGAATTTTGTATTAATAAAATGTAAAACGTAATGTTTTTACCCGACTGCGGCACGTACAGGAGGGTATTGTGTTTATCAGGCTATGTTTGTATGTCCAGATGTTACGCTCTAGAACCTGGACGGACACACCGATTTGGATAAATAAGGTGTCTTTAGAATTGTCCTACGATATATAATTTTCAAAATTGCGAGATAGAAATAAAAAAATTGGAAGGCCTCGTAAGTAACGAGGAGTATTGTCTCCGTATGTGCTCGGTTTGGTGCACACGATACGGGTTCCTCGCTATCTCCACCACTTCTGTCTCACTCTTGTCTGGCGAAGGCGAGAGCGAGATGGAACGAGAGCGAGCGAGAGCCACTGACAACGAGCGAGGACGGTACGAGACAGACGACGCGTTGATGTTTTGTCTCGCTCCGTCTTTCGGGCGCCGTGACACTCCGTCCTTTGCGTGCGCGATGGTCGCAAGCACATACGGTGAGCACGGGATCCGCTCCGCTTTTAAAAAATATAGTATTGTAAAGCTCGTTAGGACACATAATTTTTTCTATTTACAGTTTGTTTATCCAATCATTACTATTCGAGCTAAAAATTCTAAACAAAAAATTTTCATCGTCCAAAATCATTATTTCTTTAAACATAAATTGCGATAACGTGAGTAAATATTAACGGATCGTTATGAGACTTGAAATATAACTTCAGAAGACTCTAGCGAAGCCGTAAAATGTATGCATAAAACCCTTATGATGAAAAATGTAATAATATTTAATTAAAAAGTAATACTGGACATAACCCATGTTTTTCAACGTTCGCCGTTAAAAAGTATCGAGGCAATTTTTAGGTACGTATAACTTGCAGCGACAAAGTTTTTCCTTAGTATACAAGAAAGATTTTCACCAATTTTCACTCTAATTAATAAATAATTGTAAAAGATATGATGATATATATGAATCTCGCGCGTCACCAACAGTCAGCAGCCGCGTATAATGCTCTACTTAGCAGTTTTAGCACTCGCGTTGACTGTTGGTGCCGCGCGGAATTTATATATATCGCCATATCTTCTACAATTATTTATTAATCAGTGTGAAAATTTGTGAAAATCTTGCTTGTATATTAAGGAAAAACTTTGTTGCTGCAAGTTATACGTATCTTAAAATTGCCTCGATACTTTTTAACGGCGAACGTTGAAAAACATGGGTTATGTCCAATATTACTTTTTAATGAAATATTATTACATTTTTTAACATGAGGGTTTTGTGCATACATTTTACGGTTTCGCTTGAGTTTTCTGAAGTTATGATTTAAGTCTCATAACGATCCCTTAATATTTACTCAAGTTATCGCAATTTATGTTTAAAGAAATAATGATTTTGGACGATGAAAATTTTTTGTTTAGAATTTTTAGCTCGAATAGTAATGATTGGATAAACAAACTGTAAATAGAAAAAAATATGTGTTCTGACGAGCTTTATAACACTATATTTTTTAAAATTCAGTTTAATAACATTTAATTTTCCAATCTTTCTTAGCGTTTGGACAATAATTTTTCCCATTTTCGAGCGCTAATCCCCTTATTGCACCCGACCCTTCAATTGCACAATGATTATACAAAATATTACATCCTTCTATATACGTATAAATAAAAAATATTAATACGCAAATTAGTATTGTTTCATTGACATGTTTCCTAACTTCACTACCCAACCTCTCTATCTTTCATTATTGCTATCCTCCTTTACGTTCAGCGAGGCTCTGACGCTAGACGCAGCTCTCGTGCCGTATTCTTTCAAGACTTCTCGATAGAAAGAGCTTTGGCAACAGCGCGGCAGAGACAGAGAGAACAGAATATATGGCAACTATGCGTAAAAAATTCGTCTACATAGAGTACCTGGAGATGTCACCTATGTACAACTTCTTTTTATCGACCGCAGTAGTTTCATTAGGGTCCGTCTGTTTACAAGGGACGCTTCGATCGATTCGGACCAAAACAAACTTGAGACGGCAGCCTTAAGCTGGCCGTTCCAATGAGCGGCTACAGCCGCCAGCGACCGCGGCTGGCGGCTACAGCCGCCAAGCGACTGCGACTGGCGTCGTCGGAAATGGTATTTCCTATACCTAAGCGTCAACGCCATGGCCCCACCAGTGCAACGACGCGCCGCACAGGACCTTTTCGAGCACTTGAAAAAAGGGTCTATTGTCGTATGAGGTCTCGAGGACCGTCGAAGGCAGTGAAAGACTAGCCTTTTTTTTATATGTACATCGTGCTCTGTTTATCTGCCAGATTGAAAAAGGCAATGACATTTGGGTGTTTCTTTTCAGATATCGGAATGAAATTGGTGGCAAAAAATAGGATAAACCTATTCCTTTCTAGTGATGTATAATTTAATATTTTTTACATCTATTAATTTGTGTTTTCTATTTTTTAACTCAATCGTGATAAAAAATTGAAAACTGCTTTTTTGGTACTTTATTAGTGTTTTAAGTCGCACGTTGGGGAAACATTCGGTTTTCAAGTTATAAGGAAAAGTCGAATAGTAAGGGAAGTAGCCGAATATCGTTTTGTTTAAATTAATGATCAGTCATTTGCGATAAAAATCATCTTTTATTAGTAATTCATTAACCCTCGGAGACCACAGTGGGTTACGCTAATCCAGTTCGCCCGGAAAACACCTGACATTTCTGGACGGTAAAGTATGGGGAGTTAGGGCTTTCGGGGAAAAAAGTCTGATACCTTTGCTACAAATCCCCCACGAGAATCACTAGTATTCCAGAAGCAGGAGAGTAAACTTATCATTTTTTTTATCTCCAATACGTTAGGAAATATCCAGCTGTTTACTGTTCCCGCGGACACCCGCGGATTAATAAAAAGTCACGCTTTTGTTCACAGCGAATAATATGTGAATTCTTAAAGACGGCAAAGTTATGTTTTTGATTATCCTTTGAATATCTGGCAACCAGATGTTGTCGAAGCCGTCTTTGAAAATACCAAATTGCCGACCATAAACGATAAATGAATTTTCTCTTCGCTCACAACTGTTACCTCCCAGAGGCTGCTTCGTTTGGGATAATTAAGGACACATCATAAAGGCAAAATACAGAACACAATATGAAGGTCCAAAATATAATAAAATTTGAAAATATAATAAAAAGCGGCCTTTTCGTTAATCCGTATAGGTATTGCTCTGTCAGCGGATGGCAGGTACAGGTAAATGGTGACTTCCCACCCGTAAGCACTGTTGTCCGTCGTCGAAGTGCGGGACAATACGATCATAAACCGCGACTCTAATGAGACTGTTTGAGATGAGACTACGTTGAGTGAGAGGAGAGGAATCTAAGACAGGTTATAGTCACGTTATCACTTTGTGCGGTAAACACGTTGTCAATTTTATTTAAAAACAACTCGATGAGCCGAAGAGATGATATGAGTGTCCCGATTTGGTGCCACAGTGTTTGTATTAAACACAGTGGACTGCACCGAGAGAGCCTGAATTGAAACCGCGTGAGAATACCACGTGGCGTCCACACGATTGTATTAATCGGTGGACTGATGAGCGTTCAATGAGCTGAGAAATTGCACAAGTTGCTATGCCTTGAGATGACACTGAGATTGCGGTGAGCTGAGAGTGAGAAATTCACAGATAAAGAAACAATTCGCTGTGCAATGAAACAAGGCACTTTCTTTGTACAAGGCACACACGAGAGTGAGAATATGGCCGCTGGCCGTTACGCTTCTTCTCCGTTCTCTTGGATCGTCAATTGGTCAACGCTAATTGGTCGATCGATCAGAGCTGATTGGTCCATCGATTGCGGCGACAGTCGATCGATCGCCGCTGATTGGCGGCTTGCCAATCGTTCAGCGCTGCTGAATCGCGGTCCGCGAGGTGCTGCCATGAGCATGAGTGTGGCGGTGTGGAAAACTAATTTCATTCCCAAACAGAGACGCTCTGGCCGATTAACCTGGCTAGTTCTTTGGAAACATCTGGTTCCATTAGACCCGAAATATACTCAAATTTTACACCTGAGGTTCCCTACGCGTAGCGAGTTCAATATAGTGTATTTAGTTTTTACTAAACAGTCGAAATTGAAGAATTCTACGTATCCGTATTTCACAGTTTGGTCTTTAGTTTATGTTGACAAAACGCCAAAATGAACCAACAATTTATAAGAAGAAGGAGTAAAAAATTAGTAATTTTTAATATATAACATTTGATATATTACGAATCTGATTGCGTGACTGGATTCGTTATAAAAAAGTACATCAGTTTCGCCTAACAGATTATTCTATGTATATGGTGCATATTTTCCGAGATATTGGGGCAAACGTGTTTTTCACCTCCAGATATGGATGTTTCAATAATTTGTGGAATTGCCTTTTGATTTGATAATAGTTAGACCCTTCTTGGTATGAAATTTACTTAGTTGTATATTATAGCAGGTTGTATTTTGCTCTACTACTACACACATAGACCATTTCAAGTGCTCGAAACCAAGTGGGATCCCGAACGCTGCGCGGCTGGTGTCTGGCCTCCGCCGATCGCGGCTAGGAAATTCGGCTAGACGCTTCCGCGCGAGGCTGTTTCGCAAAGTGATCATGATCGCGGTATGCAATTTCCAGATATCCAACTCCGCGAGGCGTGCCTCGCGAGGAATCCTCGCATAGTCGATACGCACCTTATGGCCCACCTTTTCTAGTACCCAATACGTCAGCGGGTGCTTCTATTTTGATATTGCAACGCGTGTTTAGCGCATACGTTCGTTCGCTTTATTGATACAAAGTGTTTATTACAGATATAAGATAGTTCCTATTCTTTGGCAATACGGCGTCAGGCCGCTTGCTGTATCTAAACTCTCTCTTCATTCAAACAAGCAATCCTTTGAAGAATTTCCATATATTTTTATACTACATAAAAAGGCGAATTGAATAACAATAACAGAATTTATCATTTGAAGTATCTGATGTTAAAATAATTTTAAATGTATTCATTGACGTACCGCATTAAAACACAAAGTAAAAGAAATGAATGTGTTTCCAAAACATGGTTTGTTATAATTGGAAATATATTTATATATTTTTAAAAAACACTTTGTATCAATATATTGATACACGCTTTGTTATAATTGGCAAATTTACCAGTTCATCTAGGTGCCAGAAAAGTGACAAAAAAATATAAATATTGAAGAAAAATGTTTTCCTTTCAAGGCTGGCGTTCCAATGTGCGGCCGACGACTACGGCCGGCGACGGTCCCACTAGTGCAAGGGAGAAACAGATGCATACTTCTGCACATTGGAACGCCAGCCTTGAAAAGTATGAAATATATTTATATTTGTAATAAACACTTTCTATCAATAAAGCGAACGAACTTATGCACCGACCTAATAATGCCTATATCATATGATTAGTAGAGCCTATTGGAATACGCTATTGGTACTCACTCCATTTCGAAAAGAATGTGGTCTAGTCCGTTGTTTGCTCTCTGCCTCAATTAATTAATTTGCATGGACTGAAAGCCCGTTTCGTTAAAAGTAGTGGGATTTAAATATTTTTTGTCAATTTAATCGGGAGAATGCAAGGAATCCATTGGTATCATTTTCATATTGATACGATGAAAAATAAAGAAACTCCGTTTCTGTATACATTAAATGAGATTATATTGCAATGAGAATATTTTGAGCTTACAATCTTTTCTATATTTATTAAAATCTTTATTTCTGGCTTCTTTGGTCGCTTCACCAAATTATTCGATTGGAAGGTTGCCCAAATATTGTATAATTTCGTAAGAATGTATTAACACTTTGTGAACACTATCTATTACATTGGTACCAGAATAACATGGATACAGGTTTGCAGATATTTCTGCACTTTCCATAGTATGTATATTTATCAAATTTTTCTAGTTTTATTGAAATTGTTGACGTTATTTATTCAAATAACGTCAAACTTTGTTATGAGTTGTATATTAACACTTTTTTTATGATCTTGCTCAATAATATTCAGCATTTTCAACGCGAAAAATGGAATGTTGCATTTTTCCCCTATTTCTTGGGATTCAGGCCCACTGTACGATATAGAATACAGGTGATTACTCCATTATTGGAAAATATTGGAAAATATGGACATTTTTTCAATGGGTTTCTTATGGAAAAATAACTGTATATAACGAATTATTTGCTATTACTTTGCAGAATCGATACTAATCATTTCTGACGCCTTTGACTTTACTTGAAAATTGAAGGATCACCTGTTTTTCGTTATGTTTTTCTGTAAAGCCCTTTCTTTTGTTCTCGCGGCGTTTGAACGATTGTTGCACGTTTTGTTTTTTGTTAGTTCAACGTCGTTTTAGTAAAAAGAAATGATTTAAAAAATTTAAGAAAAACATTTTTATCCAATCTCTTCGCATTGACAAAAACTGTACTTCAATAACTGACATTAGCACCACCACGTGTTTGCGCGCTTTGGGTGGTGCAACGACGTTGAACTAACAAAAAAAAACGTGCAACAATCGTTCAAAAACCGCGAGAACAAAAGAAAGGGTTTTACAGAGAAACATAATGAAAAACAGGTGATCCTTCAATTTTTCAGACCATATCGCATGTTTGACTATCGAGGACATACGGAAAAAAAATCTGATTGGTCCGGCCTTTTGCACGGTGTTTACGGGTAGTTTTGACTCGCAAAGAACGTGGACACTTGAATGATTCCCTGATTTTCCTTGAAGTGGCATCATGCTTACCAAAAAATGGTAAATATGTCATTTTTGGGATCATTTTAAAATGGATTTTATACCATGCAAAAAATCTCACTAAATTGGCAACTAAAGGTTTTGAAAGGATAATTTCTTAGCTTTCCAAAACACTTAGGAAAAATTGTCTACGATGTGTTCGCAAGTTATAGGTGTTTAAAGTGAAAAGTTCCTTTTTGTTTTGATGACGAATAACTCGGTCAATAAAAATCATACAACAAAACTAAAAAAACGAAATTAAAGAGAAATGTTTGCTCTATAAGAGCCCTCCATTAGATTTATCTGAAAAAAAATTTTTTGGCCCGTGCATACGTCCAAACTAGGCAAAAATTTCTGAAACTTTGTTTCCTGCGCTTCATCTTAATAAAACAGTATCATAATGTATGATGGAAAAAATTGAGCCACTGTTTCAAAAACTAGAGACTTCAAGCGTTAAAATGCTTTTTTTAAATGTTTTTTGCGATCATTTTTCGCGGAGATACAGCCATTTGAAAATGATCAAAATTTTCGGGAAATTATAGTGTTCCTTTAATTTTTTTCAGCAGTGTATATAAAAAAAACATAATTCCATAAGTTATGAATTCTGACTTCTTTCGTTATTTCGGGATAATCTGTCCGCGCGAATGTGACGATGGATCGCAGAGCGGCTAGAGTCGCTAGACTGCTTCTGGAGGAGTAGAGCGGCAGCCGCTGCGCGACTAGGAGATTCTGCCGTTATGGCGGAAAACAGACACTCATGGCATTGTGTTGTGTCTAGAGTAGCCTAGGCTGCTCATGAACCAGACGCGCATAGACTATAGCAATCATGGCGCGGCCGCAGCAGTCGCAGCCGCTCATAGGAGTTGGGATGAATGCTTTTCCATTGTACCAGTCTACGCGGCTACAGCCGCAGTCGCCGGCCGCAGTCGCTAGCGGCTGTAGCCGCCCATTGGAACGGCCACCTTTAAGGGGGAACACCACTGTGACGGCCGGAAAAATGAGCCCATTTTTAAGATTTTTTTAAGGAATAACTTACAGTTTTATTATAAAATTGTTATTACCTATCTTTAGAACAATGTCTTAAGAGACTATAAAAAAAAAAGTAATAGAAAAACATGCATAGATTTCCATATACAGTTAATCTTCTACACCCCTCACAAGAAAACATAGGTCGCTTATCGAAACGATATCTCCGGAACGGCAACTCTGAAATCAATTTTTTTTTTTTAATATAATCGATATGAGTGTAGTTTCCGTTGTGCGTACCGATTTTTAAAAAAAATTATTTTTGTAAAAATGGTGCGCTTGGGAAGAAAAAGTTTCGAAAATCGGCAAAAAAATGGATAGTTTTTCGAGCGTATTTAAAAAAATATGTTTTCGATCAAAAAATCGGTACGCACAACTGAAGATACTCTTGTTTTAAAGATCCTGTAAAAATTTCAAGTCGATCGGATAAAAATTGACAGAGCTATTGATTCGATCAGTTAGAAAAATGTCGTTTCGAGAAAATCGCGTTTAAAGTTTGACTTGTAGTGCATTTGTACCGTGACGCATTTCACAAAATGCACCGTATCTTCGTAAATTCTTCGAATATCGACTTGAAATTTTCGGAGATTATTTTTGAAGAGTCAAACATTAAGAAAGTGAAGAGAAAAAAAATCGAATTTTTTTCAACTTTCACAGTGGTGTTCCCCCTTAAGTCGTGCTCCACTGTGCGCCCCGTGGTTCCTCTGCCGGGACGCAGAGTCGCGCAGGCGCGTGCGCGGTCCCAACAAAATACATATACATACATAGAACGGTGCAAGATAGAACAAAATTTTGGATACATGTATTGTTTAGTTTCTTATGCTCTATTGCATTACTACAAGAAAAATAAAATTATATTTAAAAAAACAAAACAACGCGATAACTTTAAAGCTGCCGTCTCACCTGGCCTTGAATGTGTGCGTACGCTCACACAAGCTAGGAAAAGCGTGTACGTATACGCGTGTAGTAAACAATCCGTAAATTACAACTTTCGTCTTGGAATCGGCACGAAGGAAGTTTTTGCGGGTACAGTTGCCTTCAGTAGACATCTGTGCAGCCGGGTCTGGTGCGTTTCAACGCTAATAAGCACCGTACGTTGAAATAATAATGAATTTCTGAATCGAAAACTGACAGAATGAAGCTTCAAGACTTCTCCGTTGGTGGCGCTATTGGTGTACTGCAGCCACGTAGCACCAGCGTGACGTGTACGCAGGGCCGACGCGGGGTTAGTTGACGCCCGTATGCAAGAAAATTTTTGATGCCCCCAAATTTTTGCACCTGTTTTCTATTTAATATGTTTTGTCTTTACGGGGTGTACATTTCGTTTATGCAGGGTTTCGATTCCATTATTATTAAGCGTGCGACATAGTTTTTTAGCGTCTCATTCGGCTGGTGCCTCTATGCGGCGCGTAACTTGCATAATGGTTCCGCCGGCCCTGCGTATACGAGATGTAGTAAACAAACCGTAAATTACAACTTTCGCCCTGGAATCGGCAAGAAAGAAGTTTTTGCGGGTATAGTTGCCTCCAGTAGACATTCGTGCAGACGGGTCTGGTGCGTTTGAACGCTAATAAGCACCGTACGTTGAAATAATAATGAATTTATGAATCGTGTACTGAGACAGACACGAGGAATGACAGAATGAAGCTTCAAGGATTCTCCGTCACCGGCGCAAAGGTATAATCGTGCCTTGTACCATCAAAACCGGTGGAAGACCAAACTAGCCGATAAATGTAGGAAAGACATAGTTGCCGAGACGTATCGAGAGTCGAATCGCGCTGTTGCCGCATTTCCCCTATCACTATTTTGCCATCAAAGAGGCTTGAATGAATCACGGCGAACTGGCTGGAGAACAGAGATGGGCAAAGATAATATCTGGATAAACTCAAATAAAAAATACTACTGTATTGTCTCATTACGGGCTTGGTTTGGTGTACACGATGTGGACTTCTCGCTATCCCCACTACTTCTGTCTCACTCTTGTCCGGCGAAGGCGAGAGCGAGCGAGAGGCACTGAAAGCGAGTGAGGACGGTACGAGACAGACGACGCGTTCATGTTTTGTCTCGCTCCGTCTTTCGGACGCCTGACACTCCGTCCTTTGCGTTCGCGCCCGTCGCGCACGCAAAGCGTCTCATCTCGCTCCCTCCTTCGGCCAGAAAGAAGCGAGAAACGAACACTCGGAATTAGGACTCTGTTCACGATACGGGCTCAACGCCGGTCCCGACCAGCGAGGACTTGGGCTGTTCGGCGGCGGCTTGTAAGCTCGGTTGGAGAGGCATACAGTGTTGATAAAATGTAAAACGTGACGTTTTCAGTATTCCAGTCCAGATTAAAATGAGTATCAAACACGGTATAAATCGGAGTATTTCTAGAACTGTACTTGGTAATTAAATATAAATGTAACATTTCTAATCTAAAAATGCTAAAAATAATCGGTTTATACTGTTGTTGTGCCCGAGCCGACATCTGAGCGTGTCGACACCGCGCACATACCGATTGCCACAATCGAGCGGCCGAAATCCGGCACAACCGCGTAAGGAATCTCGGAAGCGCAGAAAGACCATCAGCAGATGGCGAAACACCGAAAAACCAGGCCGAAGGCGGAGACCCCGATGGTCCCCGCTTCGTCCCGACGATAATATAATAACGTCGTACGAGCAATGCGGGCTCAGACTTGATAACGCTTTGTTACGGGAACACCACCCGATTTTCGAGACTCATGCCAAACTAGGCACAGTGTCATTGTCACCCAGATCGGGATAGAATAAACTTGTTAAAACCTTACGGTGAGTTCCAACTCTTCGACCTGCAACGATCTCCTACCTCCGGGTTCTAAACCGAATCCTCCCGTCCCGGCATAATCACCCGAACCTTCGGAGCCCGTGGACGACGATAGTGAAGGACGCCCAGGAGCACCCGAGATTCGTACCCAGAATCTCGACCCCCGGCGTCACGGCACAACAATTGGTGGCAGCGGTGGGATCCTGCTAACGTAAGGACCAAGCCTGATCAACGGTGACAACAGGACTCAGCAGAGACAACGACCCCTTAATCACAGGGGCAGTCACTCCGCAGTACCGACGGACGTCAGCAGAGGACGCCGCCAGGATAGTCTACTTCTCATAATCGACGAGCGATGCATCACCTGATATACATACTGTAAGTGCGAAATATCACTGTCAGCAAATTCAGACCGCACGCCGCAATTCCCATGCGCCGAGAAAATCGTTAGATAAAGACATCGAGCGTAATTTAGAATTAGCCGAGCGAAAGGAACTTCTTTCGCCTAGAGCAATTCGCCGAAGTGCTCCCCGTAGATTCTTTAAAGTCCGTACAAAACGGCTCCCCGGCGAAACAATCTTCGACGCAACATTCGAAGCCTTTCGCGAAATCGGAGAGCGTACGCGACTTGCTCTAGACGTCGGAACTAGCGAAGAACGTCGCGTCTCGACTAGATTACCGATTACGTCCAGACACCTAACCGCTAGGAGGCTATACCCGTTCAACGAGTTAGATTATAGCTTAATCCCGAGCGAAGAAATAGCGAACATGTCGTCCCCTATCACAGCATCCGCGGGCGGAAATGTAGAACCGAGTATCGCGGACCGACTAGCGAACGTGGAGAAGCTACTCACTGGACTAACCACTACTCTAGCCCAAGTAACGGACGGAATGTTAGGTATAAACGACAGGTTAGGAGCACTAGAGGCAAGGGAAGGTCCGCTACAGGACTCGATAGATAGAGAAATAAGTAGACTAAGGGAAACGATGAACTCGACACACGTCACGTCCGGCCCCTCAGGCAGGACCACGGTCCATTTCGACGATTTTCGCAATCCGGAGGAGGAACCGAGGCGCACTAGTCGATTCGTTCCCGCCAACCTCGAGATAAACGACCTAGCCTACGCACCGAACGTAGCAGGCACTCGAGAAATATTCCATACCATAAAAACCCTACCCCTGTTCAACGGGAAGGACCCCAAAGAATTACCTGGCTTCCTGACCGCCTGCAAGTATGTATACCACACATACCAAACAGCGGAAGAAAAAGCCCAGATTCTACGAGGGATAATCGCGTTACGGGTCGGAGGCGACGCCCTAGACGAAGTACAGACGCGCCACATATCATCCATGCAGGACTTAGAGGACGTGTTAACTTCAGTATACAAACCTCCCCGGACAGCCTCAACTGTACAAAGGGAATTGTTATATAGTAGGCAGGGCCCCAATGAAAGCGCGCACCAATACGGAAATCGTGTATCAAAATTATTAAGGGAACTAATAGCGACCGGAATCGACGACAAGGACAGTCTGATAGAGAAAAACGCAACCGTGAAAGTATTCAAAAAACAGACATTGACTATATTCGAGGACGGGCTTCGCGATGACCTAAAGGTCTTGGTAAAGTCACAAAGACCCGCCGACTTACAGGAAGCAATCACGATAGCCATAGACGAAGAGCGGTCAAGTACAAAACGACCAGCGACGCGCGGGACAAACCCCTCCACGCAAAATAAAAATAGGACAGCATCGCGCTACTGCGACAATTGTAAACGACCAGGGCACGACACTAAAGAGTGTTGGAAAAACAAAGATAGGGAGAAGCAAAATGGGAAAAAATTTTTTCCGGAAAACAGCCGTCAAGTGCGAACAGTAACGGGCAAGGGAAAAAACGAGAAATCGACAGGGCGTAAACCAGAGAGTGAACGACCGGCCTCTAAAGAAAGACACCAGCCGCGACACAGAAGCACTGAGAGCACAAATTCCGCACAGAGCAGCCGCGATAGCTCCGAATCACCGGACCGCGACCCAGTGACTCAAAAAACTGCGAAGACCTACCGCATGGTTAAAATAGGATCCCTCGCCAAAGATGGACATACTTCAGATAGGATAGAAGTAGAGATAAAAAACAGCAAGAACAAACAAACCGTAATGCTAATAGATAACGGGGCGGAAGTATCTTTAATCGCTAAGAGAGCTCTTCCGGACAACATCGAAGTAAAAAAGTCCGACGTTATGCTAGTTTCATTCTCAGGGGAAAAAACAGGAACGTTAGGAAAAATAGATGCCACATTTAAAATAAATGGGAAAAGAGTAGTACATCCATTATACATAGTAGAAGGAAACACTTTAGCAAACGCGGACGGGATACTAGGAGTAGATTTCCTTAAAGATAACGAAGTAACCATTAGTTACCCCAAGCAAAGCTTACTGGTAAACGGAAAACCCTGGAAAACGTTAAATAGAAGCTCGGAAATAACGATACCCGCACGCACACAACAACTGATAATGGTCCCTACAGATAGCATTCGAGACGGAATAATAGAGAAACAACGGTTAGCCGAAGGAATATACTTAGGAGAGGGGCTGACGAGACCCAAAGAAGGAAAATGCGTGGCCTGTATTATAAATACAACCACGAAAACGAAAACAGTGATCGTGCCGCGAATCCAATTAAGTGAAATACCGGTTAACGAAATAATTCACTGCAACGATAGCGCCGCAGCTGTTCGAGCATTGACCGCAAAGGAATCGCTGACAACGCGCATCGCCCGAGTTTTAGAATACGTAGACCGCAAGCATATGAATAAAGAAGAAAAGGCAGCTATGGAGGAAATATGCAGGGAATATCATGATACGTTTCATTTACCGGGAGACCAATTATCAACAGCCACAGTATCCGGCCACCGAGTCCGTGTAAAAAGCGACACGACACCCTGCAATATCAAGCCCTATAGATTACCCGAAGTTCATAAGCAAGAAGTACGGAAACAGGTAGAAAAAATGCTAGAGGACGGCATCATCCGACATAGCGCCAGCCCATGGAACGCACCCTTATTAGTAGTACCTAAAAAGACTGACAACGAGGGGAATAGGAAATACCGCGTAGTAGTCGACTATAGGAAACTCAATGAAGTCACCATAGGCGACTCATTCCCACTACCCAATATCACGGATATACTAGATCAACTAGGAAAAGCGCAGTACTTTACCACCCTAGATTTGGCATCTGGATATCATCAAATTCCTATGGACGAACGGGATAAGTGCAAGACAGCATTTTCGACTCCTCAAGGGCATTTCGAATTCAATCGCATGCCGTTTGGACTGAAAAATGCACCGGCGACATTCCAGCGAGCAATGAACGCTGCGCTTATCGGGTTACAGGGGATAGACTGTTTCGTTTACCTTGACGATATTGTCATCTACGGAGCCAGTTTGAAGGAACATAACACACGACTGAGAAAAATTCTAGACACTCTCCGAAAAAACAACCTGAAACTACAACCAGAAAAATGTGCGTTTTTACGAAAGGAAGTAGGATTTTTGGGACACATAATTACCCCTGAAGGGATCAAACCGGACCCCGAAAAAACCAGAGCGGTGAAAGAATTCCCTATTCCAACCAAACTAAAAGAACTACAAGCATTCTTGGGGTTAGCGGGGTATTACCGCAGATTCATCCCAGAATATTAAAAAATAGCTAAACCCCTATCTAGCATCACGAGCAGCAAGGTCGAGTTCATCTGGACAGCCGAGCAGCAAAACGCTTTCGACACATTAAAAGAGGCACTGACTACGGCCCCCCCCATTAATTTATCCAGATTTTACGAAAGAATTCGTAGTAACAACCGACGCATCGGATGTAGCAATAGGAGCGATATTGTCACAAGGGAAAATAGGGGAGGACAAACCAATCGCATACGCGAGCCGAGTACTAAACAAGGCCGAAAGAAACTATAGTACAACGGAAAAGGAACTGCTAGCTATCGTCTGGGTAGTTAAACACTTTCGACCATACGTCTACGGTACCCCATTCAAAGTAGTTACAGACCACAAAGCACTTACATGGCTATTTAGGGTACAGGACCCAGGATCCAGATTAATAAGATGGAGAATCCTATTAGCCGAATACGACTACGAAATCGTACATAAGTCAGGAAAGAACAATACAAACGCGGACGCGCTAAGCAGAAACGTGCACGCGCTGCAAACCGAAGAAGAAGAAACGGGGACAACCAACGTCGACGACGAAGAAACAAAACAACAAATTCTTTACGAATACCATTGCACACCCATAGGAGGACATCAGGGTATCAAAAGGACCACAAATAGAATAAAATTAAACTACAGATGGGAAGGAATGAATAAAGATATTGAGGAGTACATACAAAAATGTAGCACCTGTCAGAAGAATAAGTTAGGAAAGAGAACTAGGGCACCAATGGAGATCACCGATACACCACGGGCCCCCTTTGAAAAAGTAGCGCTAGACATAGTAGGGCCCCTGCCAGAGAGCAATCAAGGGAATATCTACATATTAACCTTCCAGGACCTCCTCACGAAATTTAGCAGGGCGATTCCCCTGCCAAATCAGGAAGCAGCTACAGTAGCGGAAGCAGTGGTCGAGAAAATTATCTGCGAATACGGCGCACCCGAAAAAATTCTAACAGACCAGGGCAGAAATTTCCTAAGTGAAATGTTTAAAAACATATGCAAACTTTTCCGAATCACGAAAATACAGACAACCGCGTACCATCCAGAGTCTAACGGAGCATTAGAAAGGTCGCATAAAACCCTAGTAGAATACTTGCGACACTACATAGATAATGACCAATCCGACTGGGATAAATGGCTACCCTACGCGATGTTTACATATAATACAACCCCACATACGACAACAGGGTTTACGCCATACGAACTAGTCTATGGAAAGACAGCGTCAATACCGACCGCACTAAAAACCCCGCCTAAACTAACATATAATTACGAAGATTACGCGCAGCGAACAAGAGAACGTATCAGGGTAACAAATGAAGCAGCTAGGGAGCAACTCGAAGAAGCAAAAAAAAGGACCAAGGAAGGATACGATAAAAAAGCGCGCGAAATAGAATTAAAAGTAGGCGATAAGGTGTGGCTCTTTGACGAATCGGTACGTCGCGGAAGATCGAAGAAACTAGACAACAAATGGGTAGGCCCCTACGTAATTATAGAAAAAAACTCAAACGTCAACGTGACCATTAAAAAAGGAAAGAAAACCCTGCGCACACACGCTAATAGATTGAAACACTTCATCGAGTAGTAACAAATAAGAAGAGACTCGGATAAATAAAATAATAACACAACGACGAACCTTAATCACTATATGCGGGAAGAGGACACGGAAGTAAAAGGAAAATAATTGGGAGAACACGTCAAGTAACTAAAATTAAAATATATTCAAAAATATATAAAAATAAGCACAATGCCAGCACTACATCGAATACTGGCCCCAATCCTCTCCCTATAAACAGAAAAGAAGATAAAACGTGAGATTCAACACTCATTTCGTAAGAAAAAGAAACACTTACTTCCTCATCCATCCAAGGTAGTCCAAATAAACGTCGCAATCCGAAAGCATCGCACGACTGGGCCCACGAAGGGTACCCCTCTTCCCAAAGCGTGTCCATGAAGGCACGCTGCAAGGTCCGCTCCCGCCGCAGCGAGCACATCTCCTGGATCGAGACATATCCGAGCATCCGGCGCTCGCCGTACATCTAATAAGAACGACGGGAGAATGACAGTAGTAACCACAATCACCAAAGAAAAAAATTGAAACAGTAGCGAATAATAAATGTACTTACGGAACGAAGATCCTCGGAGTACACATTAGATAGCACGGTGATAAACGAAAACAAAAAATTCGCGATCAAACTGATATATATATAGTAGACGCGAATCAGTCAGAATAGGAGGGGATAGAATACGACTTCATTGTTTCAGAATGACCGCACTAGCGGGAAGCCTAATCGAAGCGGCGCCAACTGGTGGCCAGCCTTCGTATACAATATCACCGATCAAGCATAAAGCAGGAATCCACTTTACGCACCTCGGGGAACTACACATGGTAACCGATTCGTGGAAGATCGTGACCCACCTAAAAATGGATACCCTCTTCGAAAGAAATCGGCAAGTAGCTTCTTATATAAACCAGTTACAACGGCGTTGTGAGAACGAAATCGCGATCCAACCGACATGTGGGGAACACCTGGAACCGCCACTCAGAAGGGCGGAAAAGCTGTACAGAAGAGTAGACCAAGTATCGGAGATGCCCACTTACGTACCGAATAGACGACGGGGGCTAATCAACGGATTAGGGACCCTAGCGAAAACCATATTCGGGACTATGGACGCGGACGACGCCGAACAAATTAACAACCATCTATCACAATTGGACGGAACACAAAATACTTTAATGGCTGCCATGAAAAAGCAGGTCCAAATAACAAATAACACGCTGCATCACTTACATGACGCGGAGAGAACGATGCAGCGTAACGAGGAAATACTAGCGAAACAGACGAGACTATTACGTACGCAAATTGAGACGACTATATTACAACAAACGCGAAGAGCTGACATTTTATTACATTAAATGCCCTACTGACCGACCTGACTCAGGACGTAGACGATGTGTTGCAAGATTACACCGGCCTCAAAGGAGGAATCATCAGCACAAACGTACTGTCGAGCGCGCAGGTCACTAGGTTACTACAAACCGCGGTACAGCATCTCCCGAATGGACTCGCGTTCCCGATAGCACCCAGCTTAGAAAATACTAACGTGATCGAGAAATTATCATCGGTTACCGCGTATTTCGATAGGACTACGTTGATCGCAGTAATAACCGTCCCCCTCATTTCCTCGCAAACATTCACAGTGATCGAGGCAACGCCAGCCCCAATCCATGTTCACGGGAACACATATGCGGTGTTAATTATAAGAACGCCGATACTCGTCATTGACGCAAGCAGTAATCAATATATGCGTACCGAGCAAGACGAGCTAAGGGGATGCAAGCAAGTAGCCGCGCAATATTACTGTGAACAACCGATGCTAGCACACAACGTGAACAACGATCTCGAGTGCGAAGCAAGCCTATGGCTGCAACCCGCGGATAAGTCCCCCAGGAATTGCGAGATAAAGTACATTGCGGCAAACCACACAATGTGGATAGGTACCTCTCACGCAGACACATGGATTTTTGCGACGCACCAGCCCGAGACACTGACTATACAGTGTGACGAACGACAGCCTGAGCACGTCGATATAGATAGGACAGGGATTCTCAAAATTACGGGAAATTGTAATATCCGAAGTAGGGACGTAGTTCTAAAAAAGCGGCGAACAACGTATAGTCAAGATTTCAAAGTGCCAACGGCACCACGCTACGACCAGCGCAACCCCTCTCGCGGTTTCAGCTAGACAAGCTTCTGAAAAATCCATCTGAATTTTCAGCACTGTACGACCAACTTAACCAAGTAGAAAATAATTTAGAGAATAACAACTCGCAACCAGGGCTAGCGACCTGGCAAATTGTACATCCAACGACAACAACTATTGTACTAGTAGTACTTAGCGTATTAGTCATATATTTGTTAACACGCGACTATCAACTGCGCCATAAAATACAGATCCCTACACCACCAAAAGCGACAAAGTCCAGAGGACCAACCGAGGACAGCGACTACACCGAAGCCTTGACGATATAGGGTCCCGGGAAATTTTGTAAGCGTTAGGGAAAATTTCTGAGCGTGTCGACACCGCGCACATACCGATTGCCACAATCGAGCGGCCGAAATCCGGCACAACCGCGTAAGGAATCTCGGAAGCGCAGAAAGACCATCAGCAGATGGCGAAACACCGAAAAACCAGGCCGAAGGCGGAGACCCCGATGGTCCCCGCTTCGTCCCGACGATAATATAATAACGTCGTACGAGCAATGCGGGCTCAGACTTGATAACGCTTTGTTACGGGAACACCACCCGATTTTCGAGACTCATGCCAAACTAGGCACAGTGTCATTGTCACCCAGATCGGGATAGAATAAACTTGTTAAAACCTTACGGTGAGTTCCAACTCTTCGACCTGCAACGATCTCCTACCTCCGGGTTCTAAACCGAATCCTCCCGTCCCGGCATAATCACCCGAACCTTCGGAGCCCGTAGACGACGATAGTGAAGGACGCCCAGGAGCACCCGAGATTCGTACCCAGAATCTCGACCCCCGGCGTCACGGCACAACAATGTGTTTAAATTTATTTTCATCTGGAAAATCTCAGGAGTATGTTATATAAACGTTCATGTCGATACGATAGCGATAGTTTTACATTTTATCAAAACAAACTACATAAAGAATCATTTTAATATATTTTTTATGAGTAAATATAAATATTGTTCCCCCACGGCTATGTCTTCCGTGTCGTCCTGGGAATTTGGTCCAAACTGAAATATGTTAGCGTCCATGTGAAAATAAGGAGGATTTAAATAATCTTTTTGCCAAATTCGAAAGGTAATTTTCAAAAAATCGATGAAAGTTGTGTACTTTGAGGGTCTGTATTTATAAAACAATTTTGAATATGGCAAAATGTGACAACTTGAACACCACTTATTTTCATATGCACTATATATAACGTGTTTCAATTTGAACAAAATCTCAGACATTGTGTTCCAAGTGATCCGCTTGACCGAGGGTCGAGCCCAGCCGAGTGGCGAGCGCCGATCACAAAGGACAGGCGGCGGCGACTTGTTATTTGTTTAGCGTTTTCAAGATTATTTGAGGGGCAACTTTGTATGTTTAAGCAGAAACATGGTTTTATTTACAGATTTTGTTGATATTCTAGACATGTAAGCGATATCTATAATTCTTTGTTGAGTAAAAAAAGTCATACGAAAAGTGTAATTGTTATTGATTCATAAAAGCTTCTTTGTTTTATCTAATACCATTGTAAGGTACAATCCGATAAAAAAAATGTTTGATAGAAAAGTTTATTACTTTTTTGGGTTAAATAAGAATCTGTAAATAAAAATAAAAGTGTCAATTTAGAAGTAGTATTTGCCTTTTAAATAACCTTGAAATCGAGAAACTTTTGTATTCAACATCTTTCCCGAAATTGTGTTGTTTTTAAATGTACACCCTGTTTATGATTGTCTGTGATTAATTGCTATCGTAAGATCTAGGATCATTACTTGTAATATAGAATTTATTATTTTTCTTAAATACGTGGCTGTGAGGATGGTAAATGATGAACCATTCGTTCATCTTCTGTTGTTGTCGATGTTGGAATTGGCATGGAAATGGAGAGTCGGGTCCCATCGCAACGTGCGATATTCTAGATTGCAGTTGTTGTGTATGCTGTTGTCTTTTGTTTTAAAATGTTTAATATTCGACAGTCTCGTTTCGTCACTGATAGGATACGCTTTATGTTCTTAATTCGATTGAGTTTATTACCTACTACGTTCAATAGTTTGATTGTTATCATAGAATTATAGCGTTGCTTTTTATTTCTTGTATTATACTTTTGTGTTTTGTTATATCTAATATAATGGAACATCCCGTGCGGCAGTACTTTTCATTTAGTGCGAATAAAAATAAGTCTAAGTGTCGTATCAATGGATGCAAGACAAAACTAACGGTAAGCTATTTGTAATTTGTAAATTGCAAGTATAGTATTGTCAAGTAATAAGTATACATATATATACAAATTTGTATTCTGAAATATCAGGGAAAGCATGCTGCCAATTTAACACGTCACCTTCTGTACTGTCATCCCAACGAATATACATTAGTTACCATGCAAACGGAAAATCGGAAGAGAATTAGATTAGAAGAGCGTCCATCAACTTCCACGTCAAATTCGCTAGCGATGACAGCACAAGATCTTATAAATGCCTGCGTTGAGCTAGTCACGAAAAATGGTCGACCCCTGAATATTTTCACCGATTCGGGTTTTAAGAAATTAATACAGCCTATATTACGAACAATAAATCCCCCAATAGCAATTAATGAAAATAGTATTCGAGAAGCCATTATACATAAAGCCATAGAAATTAGAAATGAAATAAAAGAACAAATAGGAAATAAATTAGTGTGTTTAAAAATTGATGGAGCAACGCGACATGGTAGATCATTTATAGGCGTAAATATTCAATATATTTTAAATAGAAAAATAATAATTCGCACTCTCGGTTTGAGAGAAGTACCTACAAGCGAAAATCTGAAAAACTTCATTCTTAATATCTTACGCGAATATGATATTACTGTTCACAATATATATACAATAACGACGGATAATGGGTCCAACATGTTGAAATTAATACAACTTCTGGAAGACGAGCTAAGCGTCTCTAACAGTGACATAGAAGAGGGTGAAATAGACCACACCTTCCTTGAAAAATACAACGACGAATTTTTTTTGGAAGGCGAAAGATTGTTTTTTCCAGAAGAAAATGGTTCAGAGTTATTAAAAAAATACAAACGCTCAAGCATTCAAATGTTCGAACTTTCAAATTTTTAAATTTTCAAAAGTGTGAAATGTCAAATTCTTAAAATCTTCGGATTATTAAATTTCGTAACATTCAAAAGTTTTAATTTTCAAATTTTCAACGTTTCTAATTTTCAAATTTTCAAAAGTTTAAAACTTCAAACTTTTAAGAATTCGGATCTATAAACATTAAAAATTCTAGAAATTAAACAATTTTACGAATTAAGACTGTTCAGTTACATATACTTTTGCATATATTTTCTGCATATTTTTTTATGTATAGCGCATACATAATACATATATTGCATGCTCATATGTATTGAACACTGAGTTTCTATTTTTACATACCACTTTCTTACAAATGAATAAATTTGGCATATTACTTGTGTTCCAAAATAATATATTTCTTACTTTATATTTCTAAAACTGCACACAATTATTACGGTATACTATATTGTAGTCGGATTTTGCATGCACATATTAGGGTTAACTCACTCTACCCGTCTAACTGATAGCAATATAAACAATGTGAATGTACTCTTGTATCACTTGTAACCCGCTCCGAGCGGGTTAACCTGCTCTGTGTACTATGTAGTAACCCGCTCCGTCCCGGTTACGCCGGGTTACAGGAACTAACCCTTGGTAACCCGGGTTACGGTTAGGGTTAGGCCGCGGTTAGAATCCCTGCTCCAATATGCTCCACAGTCTAAATTCACACGAAGTTTCATTAAATCCAGAATTTTCAGGTTGGGAATGTTCCCCTGTAAGCGAATATATCTTGTCTTATTACCATGTTGAACAGCAATTTTGGTCTGTAACAATCAATAGCCGTTTCTTATAAACTTTTGTGCGCTGAAAACGAATCCACAAAACGTATGTCGTCATCACCCTCAGTTTTCGAGAAATTTGATTTTGACAAAAAATGTAAATTTTCAACTTTGAACATCTTATGTGTTCAAACAGTAATAGTTATTCGATTGCTTGTTCGGTCAAATTATTCTATGAACCTTCGTGAACACAACGATACAAGCTATTAGGATTGAATTATAAACATTTAAATATGTTTAAACAACGATCAAATGGAAAAGAACACCCGTAATGCACCAATTTTTGCAGATATCTATCTATATATTTCAAAAACCAAGGGTCTTATTTTTAAATGATTTTATTCAGCTTCGATTCTCGGTTTGTTTGTATTTTTTTATGTTTGGTGTGTGTATGGTTCAAATCTGGCAACTGAAATTTAACCAACTTCCAACTATCGCGTTGTCTTGAAACTTTGCAGGCGTGCGTAGTTTGGATGACAATACAATATTTACAACAAAAAAATAACCCCGAAGGGGAGAAAAAATTACCCTGTCATCAAGAAATATAACCCATAAACACAAAACGACTTGGAATCAGCCACTCGCGTTCTTTACGAAAACGACAAAAAGCTGCTTCGTTCTGGACACTAGTGGAATCGCGATTTCCGTAGTAAATACAAAATTTGGATAACTTTTGAAAGGGACCGGTGGCCGATCGAGATGAGGATTCGGGGTGGGGGTAGGCAGGGGGTGTGAATCCTAAATATAAAATTGTAACTTCGGGTATTTATTAGTTTCCGAAATGTTAATAAAAAATTGTTAATTTTTTGGGGAATTTTTTTTTGGAACTTCCGTCCCCCCATTTTCCACTTTTGAAATTTTGTAACACATCGGTCAGCTACCATGCTTAAAGGTGGAATCTGACGGCACATGGATCGGCCGGGCCGAGGCGGCTCGCGAATCGGCGACCCATGAGCGTCCTCACGGCGCACAGTGGCGAAAATGCCCGAAAACCTGGCCAAAAGTCATATTTCCATTTGTAGGGTAAATTGTTGAAATATTTTAATGTAATATGACTCTAAGATGATAAACATGTAACTTTTTAACGTTAAATATTTAATTTGATGTACTGATTAAAATTATAATCCTTATATATATAAATCACAAAAATTAATCTGTAATGTCAAATAATTACAGAATATTTATACTATAATATTTATATGTATGTATTTATAATATATATTGCACGTTATAGACATAATATTACAACATTAAAAATCATACCTAATTTTAATTTTAACTATTTTCTTCATCCTCAGACATTTCGATGTCACTGTCATTTGGCACGTCAAAAAAACTGGATAATATTCTAACGAGTGGAAATTTCCTATACCGTGGTGCGGAACATCGACAATCTTTTCTAAATTATGCCTCAGAATTGTGTGTATTATCACAAAGCCGATAGAGATGAACCAGCCGGATCGTAAGTACGTTGCGCGTTGAATAAGCATGTAAATCAAACTGGAGAACTACATTTATGCGCACACAACGGATTGGAAAATAAAAAATTAATACTAGACTTGTATATTAACTGACAGGGATCCCTTTTAAAACATTTAAACAAACATTTAAACACTCCCGGATATGTAAAGACTGAACTGAGCGGAAATTATACTCGTGTCAATGTGTACATAAACGCTGATATTTGCCAAAATGGCAAAAAGTGGCAAAATTCTGCAACGGCGCCTTATTATGCATACCTTCAGTTTCAATTTACAAAAAAAAACGTTGCGGCATCTCGCGACGTTGTCAACTTTTTGCTTAACAATAGACAACAAATGTATATGTTGTCAGTACTCATTTATAACAGCTTTCAGAGAGTCTACATTTAAAACAAAAATAGTGCATGTGATCCTATATCATAATATATACTACTTACTTTGATAGGTATACTGGATAATCTGAAAATAAATCTTAAAGTAGCGCGTTAAATTTCAATCGTCAACTATGAACTGATATATCATCAAAAGGGCTGCAGTTAAAAATTTTCAATTAACGGGACATTGTGCACCGATAGGTTATAAACAAATTGCACTAATTAGATTTGGCAAATTAAAATTGTATTAGGACTATTGGCCAGGTTTTCGGGAATTTTCGCCACTGTGCGACGCGTGGATCGGCGAGCCATGAGCGTTCTCACGACGAGTGGGCTCGGCGAGTCTCGTGCCAAGTTCGCCGATCCGCGTGCCGTCAGATTCCACCTTTGCGCGCCCCGCACTAATCTAGCCCCAACCAATACTAATACCCGGGACAAATTAGAAAGTGGAATGCGTTGTGTCGGTATAAGTCAACAGAAATATTGTTAAGAGGGGGGACCGTGGTAAAGTGATTAAAAAAAATTGGTAAGGTGTACCTTTTTATGCACAAATACCTGTGTATCTTTTGAACGCATCAATTACCGAAGCTAAAATTTTATATTTGGGGTCTGTCCATACCCCTTGTGATACCTACCAAGTTTCATCTCGATCGACCACCGGTTGGGGCTAAACCAGTACGGGGAGCGCGCCCGCCAGTGGGCACGCAAAGCACGACAGCGAACCGATGTGAGTCCGGCGATGTCAAAAACGAGACTGTGGTTACAAAATTTCAAAAGTAAAAAATAGGGAGTCGGAAGGGTTCCCGGGTAGGGAGGCCTGCACCAAAGTCCAAAAAAAAATTTTAAAAAAAATTAACAATTTGTTATTAATATTTCGGAAACTAATAAATACCCGAAGGTACAATCTTAGATTTAGGGTTCACACCCCCTGCCCCCAAACCACATCGACCACCGGGTGCATTGGTTATGTCAGGGGCCCCTTCCTGATCGTCACCCAGCGATGAACCAGGGGTTGAAAACGGTTATGATATCAGATTCGGCTCTCGAAACAGTTATGAGAACCGAAATAATCTTGAACCATGTTACGAGTGAAAAAGGTTCTGGCCTGTATTGGTTTCGGTTTCGGTTCCACAGAACCGATATTATATCGGTTCCATAACAGTTATATATGGGTTATAATTTAAACTTACGGAACTGATACAAACATTACTGTTATAAAACCGATATACATATAACTGTTATAGAACCGATATAATATCGGTTCTGCAGAACCGTAACCGAAATCGATATAGTCAGAAAAATCGGTAGCTGTACTTCCGAATGGCCCCAGTGGCCGATCGACACGAGGTTTGGGGTTAAAGGTGGGGAGGGGGTGTGGACCCTAAATCTAAAATTGTTTCTTCGGGTATTTATTAGTTTCCGAAATATTAATAAAAAATTGTTAATTTTTTTGGAAAATTTTTCTGGACGTTGGTGCAGGCCTCCCTATCCGGGAGCCCTTCCGTCCCCCTATTTTTCATTTTTGAAATTTTGTAACCACGGTCTCGTTTTTGGCATCGCCGAACTCACATCGGTTCGCTGTCGTGCTTTCCGCGCCCCACGCACTGGTCTAGCCCCGACCGGGGCCGATCGAGATGAAACTTAGTGGGTAATACGAGGGGTGTGGACCGACCCCAAATATAAAATTTTACCTTCAGTAATTAATGCGTTCAAAAGATACAGAAGTAATTGTGCATAAAAGGGCACACCTTACCGATTTTTTTCAATCACTTTACTACGGTCCCACCTCTTAACAATATTTCTGTTGACTTATACCGACATAACACATTCCACTTTCCAACTTGTTCCGGGTTTTAGTATTGGTTTGGGTTAGATTGGCGCGGGGACGCGCGCCCGCTCGCGGGCGCGTAAAGCATGGTAGCGAACCGATGTGAGTTTGGCGATGCTAAAAATGAGACAGTGGTTACAAAATTTCAAAAGTTGAAAATGGGGGACGGAAGGGCTCCCGGGTAGGGAGGCCTGCACCAACGTCAAAAAAAAAAATTCCAAAATAAATTAACAATTTTTTATTAATATTTCGGAAACTAATAAATACCCGAAGCTACAATTTTAGATTTAGAGTTCATACCCCCTCCCCACCCCTCCCCCCAAACCTCATCTCGATTGGCCACTGGGGCCATTCGGAAGAATATCCTTGAAACTTTTTTTTTCGGAACCGTTTCAACCCTTGCCATGAACCCTCCGAAAGCGAAACAGCGTCGGGCTATCTGCCTTCAAGCACTTTCAAAACATGTGGTCACAAGCTTGTTTGTCACATCGCCTTGCTCCCTCTGCTCAGAAGAATTTGCATTATCTGAAGCTATGGAATAGCCCTAAATAGTTGCATTATGGCCTCTACTAATCGTCGAATTCCAAATTTCAAGCAGCCGCAGTTCGTTGGGGCCCGAAATCGACCGTGCGGCGACAAGGTGATCCGTTTCCAGGCCCGTTTTGTGTAAGTTATAATAGTCTACATAGCACGTATAAGTCGCCTGTTTGTACTTCTAGCTCGCATTTGTCGCATATAATGCCAAGGAAACGATTTCCCTACAATACACAGCATTTAACCAAGGAATTCAGTAGGAGGGCACCCGGGTACCCTGGGTATTGAATAACGTCATACATTCCGGGTATTGACATAAGGATTAAAAATAATCGTATCATCACGTCTTCAAAAACTTCCTGGATTACTTATTATCCCTAACGATTTCCAGCAGAATCCTCCAACAATGCACGGGGACTACCATTTCTTACGATTTTCCGAACAATGTGCAAAAACAATTTCAATGTACCAACACTTCAGTAACCTGTTCCACAATCTTATCTTAACCCTCCAAGATCACACTGGGTTAGTGTAACCCAGTCCTTCTGTAGCCAAATGTAGTCCGTTGGTTACGTTTATCCAGTGTGGTAACGTAGGAAATGCATTAAAAGTGAAAGTCAATTTAGTAGTGAATATCTTTTTTTCTTCAACAACTTATTATGTACAGAATTTTTTAGTTATCAAAAGTGACATACATGCTTTTTGAAAAATGGAAACGTAGATATAAATAAATACATGCATACATTTTGTCAATTTCACTACATTTGTGGAATAAATTATTATTTCAACCATTTCATCGTATTATTTGATATTTTTGTATCCTATTTTCATACTGATCCAATGGTGAGGAAATATTCGGTTCAGAACTGACATTCCGGACGAGTTACCGTCATGCTAGTATCACATTTCCATCCGAATTTCTAGCGACAAGTCTTCTAAAAGAACCTGCAGAGTGTTCTCTAAAAATGCAGCATATTTTACTCTGGTTAAGGTTCCACCAATAAAATAAGGATCAATAATCTTATTTACGATTATAACGCATCATACATTAATGCTCCATGGACGTTGATGTTCCACTTGTCGTAACCAATGAGGATTCTCCGTGGATAATATATGGTAATGTAATATAAAAATGTGAGACCATTTTGATCGCACAACACCGTGTTTGTGTATAGCAGTGGAGGATTCCTCTCAAATGCATTTTTTTCTCCATTTATTCTGCTCTAATGATAAAAAAGTATGCTGCAGAGCTTGCTGATTTTATATGTTTGTTTGTTAAAAGACTGACGAAAAAAATTATAGGGATTCAATTAATAAAACTAAAGGTGACCTTGAAATCTGTGGAACTAATAGCCTGCAAAAAATATACATACTACAGTCAGCCTGTAGGCCCCTCTAAACCAAGATATTTAAAAAATAAGTTACGTTGTTCATCCCGTATAATTTGTCCGTATTGTGCAATACGTATTCATATTTCTTGCACGCTGCATAATAAGTAACCGTGATCTAGTGAAACCATATACCTACTAGTACGTGCATATGGTTGCAATTAATCTGTCAAACATTTTGATGAGATTCTGAAGATTTAATCCTTACCGAACCAAAGTACATACATATCAACTATCATACAACTTACGGCGTTTTACAATTTCTGTAGTAGGTAGGTCTTCGAAATAAGAAATTATTAAAAAGAATTTCGCAGAAAGTGAACATACAATTATTTGATGCAACTCGTCCTGCCTGCAAAACATTAACCAGTATTTTACAAGTACTGCATACATAGATACCCGACGAAATCACCAAAATGGACTGACCGAGGAAACATCGTTTGCAGACAAAGCTGTCGCGAGACACATAGTGCAAGTAAAGAAAACTCCATAAAAAAGGGAAAAGAAAGGGAAATCCTACTGACCAGACATTTTCTCTAGCTAGACGAAGTCGTTGGTTGTGGTCACCAGGAACAGGTACTTTCGCCATCTAAACGAACCAAACGACCGTAAAACGGCAACATCCTTCGTGTTCGAATTTTCTGTGAAATCCTTTTCACGCGTTTCAGATCCGCGATGACCGAGAACGGGGCGGGGTGCTCTACGAGGGCGAAGAGGACTAAGCCTCAATTGATGGTACCGTATTCTGGTCCATAGATCACGGCCAGGATTCTCTCTGTCCACCTTTTAGGAAGCGGCACAATGCTAGTTTCTCTGCCATTATACGAGAAGCCGATCCGGCTGCGGCTCTGCAGCCGACAATGGATGCGAAGTTGCCCATTGTGTGGGTGATTTGGAACCTCGACCTACGGCAGGGAGACCTTCCTTTTTATCTGTCCGCTTCCTACGAACATGTCTTCATTAACACGTTAACTATCGCGTTATATTTGACAAAAGTCCTACTGAGGCATAGAAAGGTAACCATGCGAAATGAGAGAATTAGGACAATTTTTATAAAATGGTCGGTACGATTAATTTCAATATTTAGTGCGAAAGTAGACACGTGTGAGATGCTGATGAGTTTGTGGAATGTATTTTGATATCTGCTAAGAAGTTGTTAGAAGCGTTAAGAGCTCATACAGAATCAATGAGAAAACAGAGTGTCTAAGAAACGATCGACTTGAAGATGTATGTCATGAGTGTTCAAATGGCTGTTATTTAGAGCACAATTACAATTGGTAAATTTTTACCAAATTCTTCCTTATCATTTCTCTTTAATCGTTTCTTGCCTCATAACTTCATATTTACATAAACTAACCAATATTCTACTTCATATAACAAAACCTTCCACGTATATAGAGTAACGGCACCGAATATGAGGACCCATAGTATTTCCACATGGAAGTGCTGTAACACAACGACAATGTTTGAAACTATTAAAACAAATGACAACGTCGTCCGCATTAAGCCTCGCTTTTCCCGTCATTTACAAGGAAGCTTTGTATAACAGTAAAGGTAATTTTGATCAGATTCTTTATTAGCATTATTAGTTAGTCTTCGTATTGTCAGCTAATTCTATTATCGTTCAAATAAAACATTAATAAACTGTTCTCAGATTAATTTAAGTTCTTTTTTCGAACCTAGGATGTTTCTAATATGATACCCTATTATTATTATTATTATTATTATTATTATTATTATTATTATTATTATTATTATTATTATTATTATTATTAACAAGATTCAGAAGAGGAGTAAACTGGGAAGGAAGATATAATTCCGTATCGGAATTGGGTGACGGCGCAGAATGTTTATTTTGTTCGAGTCTCTATTCTAGGGACCATGCTGGTGAACAGTGTGTTCAATGCATCAAGTGCTACAGATGGGCCCATGGATATTGTGGGGCTACTAGTATGTCGAAATTGTCTTAAAAAGGCAAAAAAAGTGACTTTTTAATTTTAAATGATAATTTTAATTTTAAGAGGGCCTCATATTAGGAGAAGTTTTTAGAACAATTAATTTTGTACTCCTTTATATTTTCTGTATTTTCATAATAAATAATAGTATCTATGAAACTAATATTTTTCTTAAGTATGTATAGATGAAGGACGAATATAGTAGCACAGACACTTTTATATCTACTCCTTTCTAACGTCTCATAGTCGGTGTCGTTACTCTATTTCAGCTTTGTGAAACTGGACCAAAAGCATCAAAATAAGGGCCACGAGGCACCCGTTCACGGGGCTTTAAAAAGACCTATGTACCACCAGCAGCATTATACCACGGCATAAGTAGCCAATAGAGTTTCCACGGTGCTTGAACCCTTGATACCTCACGGAATGCTTTTATGACGGCAATCGACCCATCGCGCCTGGGACGCATCTGACGTGAGAGAATAGAGACAGAGGCCGAAACGATGGTTATAAATCGTCGGAGGCTGATCATGCCCGGTTTACAAACAATGCTACTACCATGCAGTGTAGGCACAATAGACTCTGACTCGTCTCAGTGATCCTCCCAAAGATTCACACCAACGTGGACATGCTGGATCGCAGTAATTTTGGCCGCACATATTCGCGGCCCACAGCGTGCAACCGCCCACGTGATAGGTGGTAACTGGTAACTGGTACCTGGTGATTTGTATCTGGTAGCCCATGGTGCCCGGCTAATCCCACAAAGAGCGCCGACCTTTGAAATTTCTGGACAATTTATTTCGTGGGACGCGATACATACTTGAGGGACTTCTAGCGTGCGGCCCGTGTAACACCATTGTTACTATGAAACCGGAGCCGATGCCCAAGGACTACAGTGACGTCTCGAAAGAAAGACGCGCTTTCTGGCTCGAGATAGGGTGATCGCCATCCCCTCCACTTATTTTATTGTTGCTGTGGTGCATGAGAGCGACTGACAATGAGTACTCTCCCACTCTACGCAATAAGGCACTAAAGGCAAACCGAAAATATTCCCTGTCTCGAAACAAGGTGACGTTTGGTCCCGAAATCTGTACCTACCTTTCTCTCGGTCCTTAAACGTGAATTTGAACTACTTGGGACTGATTTTTCGGTGTAAGTAGACACTTGCATCGATGACATCCTTGTTCACCTTAAAAGTGTATGGAGGATTTACTTTGTTTAGGGGTTATGTTGTGAGATGATACACTGACAATGAGTTAGGGACTCTATTATTTCGATGTGTGAGAGACACAGAATCTGTATCTGCATTTGGCTGGATTGTGAGGGGGTATTCTGGAGAATATAATATCATAATAGTTGGGGGGAACCAATTATTGCAAGTCGATTAGGCATGAGATCTAATATCCCTGTGGTGTCTTCTAAGCTCATGTCGATTACACCAAGAGACACGGTAGTGTCTCGCGCCAAGTATATAGATATATGCGCAACGCGAGACGCAGCGTGTCTATATTACGCCGCGACTCGCTATCAAAAACCCTGAGATTACCGAATCTCAATAACGGCTGATCCGATTAGATTTTTAATGCTTTTGGTCTTAATGGATAGCTTGGGTTTGATTTACATCAGAAAAGTGTCTTCGTTTCGTTCCTACGTGCCCCATGAGCTGAGATATTTCGATGTAAAGTTGCAATTTGCCGAATTTTATGTTAAGATATTTTCTCCATCGTCAAGTGTTGGCAAGAGGGGAACATGAAAGGGAGAGGAAATGTCTCCAATATTCACGTCGTTGGATGAAGGTTTCGGCACTTTCGGCCAATCGCGTAACAAATTGTTGTCACGTGACAGCCAAATACAGAGCACATCTGTGGAGGTAAACGTAACCTCGCTAGTGTCAAACAATCATAACCTGAACAAGTGTCAGATAAGGAAACTTATCCAATTTTTTTAAATTTCACGAGTTTTTACACCATATAGCACACTGAATTATTGTCTTAATTAACAAGGTAAGTTACCAAAATTGTTTAATAGACTATTTATGTAGAGCTTATTGAAACGGAGGGGACGCAAAGACTTGGATGTTGTCCGGAGAAGGTTTGACAGAGAACCATCTTCCTTCGTACAAGTTTCTACAAAATAATATTGTTTTTATACCAGCAAACTATTTTTACATTAGAGTTTTTATGTAAAGTTTATAGAAATGAAGAGACCGCGTGGGCTTGGATAGAAATAAAGGGGACGCACAGGCTCGGATAAAAATGAAGGGGATGCACAGGCTTGGATAGAAATCAAGGGGGCGCACAGGCTCGGATAAAAATTAAGGGGATGCACAGGCTTGGAGGTTGTCTGGAGAAGGTTACACTGCGTTCCACATTAGAGCATACTGGTTTCGCGCAGGTATACACTGTTGATTGGTAATAAACCGGCGGGGAAAGTGCTACGACCAATCGCGTGTGTCAGATCCGTGGGAGCTGCGCAGATCGGTCGCAAATCGGTAGGGGCGTCGGTATGCTCTTATATGGAACGCAGTATAGATAGACAGAGAAGCATCTTGTTTCGCACAAATTTCCTGGAAATTTGTCAAATAAGGTAAATCGACAAAATTTTTCAAATTAGCGTAGCATTAAGAATTAAGAAAATTATGGCGTACTGTTTGCAATGTAGAGTAAGTCACATTAGTGAAGTAAGTACGCTGAAAACGCATCTCCCTTGATACTTTCCAATTTTTGTGAAATAAGTTCTACGTTAAGTTGTAAGTAAAATATGGATTATATATATTTACAGATAATTGAAACAGAAGATGATGCTGTGTGATCTACGTCAGAGAAAAAAATTTATTGTGACATAGTATTATATTAATTAAACGATTTTATTCAGCTTCGATCCTCTGTTTGCTTCTTGTATGTTTGGTTCATATCTGAAAACTCAAATATAAACCAATTGCTCCCATCCAATTGTCTTGAAGCTTTGCAGGCGTGCGTAGTTTGGATGACAATACAATATATTTAATTTAAAAAAAAATAACCCTGAGGGGGTGATAAGTCATCAATAAACACTACAAAATGTGTGAAATCCCAATAAAATTACCTTTTTTTTTAAAAAAAGGTACAAAAAGTGCGCCATATAATTCCATCAAAAAGAATCCCATTTAAAAACATTGTCGCAAATTAATACCCCATCAAAAAGAATCCCATTTAAAAACATTGTTGTAAATTAAATCCCATCAATATGAATCCCATTTAAAAAAAATTATCGTAAATTAATAGCTTTACAAAACTAATGATATACACAAATTGCGCCAATAATCACAATGGCTATTTATACAAAGAAAAAAATGTATTAAATAATATTAACCAGATATATATTTATACAAATAAATATTTTAATACGGATAAATATTTTATTCAAAATATTTGGCGCTGCGAAACCGAAAAAATGTAATTGTCTTGGTTAATAAATAAAATAAAACAAGACAAGACACCACTGAGACAAGAAAGAAAGAAAAAGATTTTAATGCAATTTATACATATTTATTCAGTTTAACAACACCAATTCGTTTTCGCAGCGCCAAGTATTTTGAATAAAATATTTATCCGTATTAAAATATTTATTTGTATAAATATATATCTGGTTAATATTATTTAATACATTTTTTTCTTTGTATGAATAGCCATTGTGATTATTGGCGCAATTTGTGTATATCATTAGTTTTGTAAAGCTATTAATTTACAATAATTTTTTTTAAATGGAATTCTTTTTAATGGGATTATATACTTGGCGCACTTTTTGTACCTTTCGTAAAAATTGATAGGTACACCGAGGCGTGTGGGACGATCACAACGATAGATTGATTTGTAATTACGAGGGTTCACAACACCAATTCCTAATGCATATTTCTAGATTGTAATAATTGTAGTATTTATATCGCCATCCATACATTGCTTTATGTTTTTTTAGATATACAGGGTGTCCCACATAAGACTGGACAGCCGGTTTTCTCCTAAACTATTGGAGATAAAAATATAAAAAAAATAGGGAATTGCATGGTTCGAGGGGGCCAATTAATTAGCGCGAACGAATTTTTTTATCGATTATTATTTTAAAAGATACGATGGTCGAGTTCGGTTTTTCAAATGGAACTATTTTTTTTGAACACCTGAGTTGATAGTGCGTTCCAAGACAAATTCAATAAGCTTTAATGTATACACTTTATTTTCACTGGTTTTTAAGATATTGCGTTTGCAAATTTACTGATTTTCACAGGAAGAAAACTGTCTGGTATAGCACGGACCGGGGACGGTCTTACTGGCTCCACGGGTGGCACTACCTTTTGAAATAGATACCTACCTGCTAAAGGTCTACGCCAGGCCCAAAGGCTGGACAATTTTTTTCCGTCAGAAATGCTACTTAGGTAGGTACATCTGCGGTATCGAGAAGCGCACCGTTACTTTTATTTCGCACTTGCTTCTACGCTCGGATGGCCGGTTCTTTTGGGAGGGATGCAAGTTCGATTGGTTAGGTTAGGAGGAGTGAAAGTTGCTAGATTAAATTTCAATCATAGGGAGCAGATTGTATCAGAACCATTCGGATTTGCATTCCTCACAAACGGCTGCTCTCTTGAAGAGGCCCTCTTCACAGCAATGCGCACCTTCTCTCGCACGGAATACGTTAACGCTTGCTTTTGTTCTGATATTGAAGCTCGTGTTTATACTCGAGAGGACCACGCGTCGACAGCGGGCTACCCCTTTTCTTCCTGTGTCTCTCCACGAGCCGTGTTGACGGTGGATTGTAGGAGCGTAGATATCTGGATGCCAGTTATTGAATTCAGGAGACGATAGAAACATTTTATTACAAAACACACATGTACTATAATTAAAGTAAATCGTATTCCTCTCGGGCAGGAGTACTGATAATGATCGAACTTGCGCCCCACTTCACGCAGACCAATTACACGGAGGGTAGTCGGGTCACACACTGCCCAAATGATACAGGGTAATTCTGGGGCAACGCCCGTCAAGGAGATGCGCTGGTACCCCGTGGCGAGGACAGACCTTCGCATTGCCTCACCCGATTTTTATGGTTTTTTTTCGGAAAAAGGTACGAATCCTGGGCCGAACGTAGCGAATTGAAGTCGACCCTCCGCAGTCGAGGGTGAAATATCCATTACAGCGTATTAAGAGACCCTTTTCTTCATCGTATCGAAAGGGAAGTGACGCCAATGGATTCCTTACGTTTTTCTGACGAAAATTATACCAAATGTCATGCAAATCGGACTACTTTGACACAAGCTATTTGTATTCCCTATGTAAAAGTTGTCCGATTTACACGACATTTGTAATGATTTTCATCGGAAAACCCCAAGGAATCTATCGGCGACACTTCCGTATCCATACGATAGGGAATAACGAAGTGTTTTATTTCTTAAAAAGGTAGGTACAGGCTGATTCTGGTGCTGCGCCGGTCACCCCGTCGCGAGTACAACACCCCGCAGTGCCCATAGAATTTTATGGCTTCTTTCGGAAAAGGTACGAATCCTGGGCCGGACGTAGCGAATTGAGGTCGAGCCCGCGCAGTCGAGGGTGAAATATCCATGTGAGCGTATTAAGAAATTATTTTCTTCGTCGTATCGAAAGGGAAGTGGTGCCAATGGATTCCTTATGTTTTTCTGATGAAAATCATACCAAATGTCATGCAAATGGGACTAATTTGACACAAGCTATTTGTATTCCCTATGTAAAAGTTGTCCGATTTACACGACATTTGGCATGATTTTCATCGGAAATCCCCAAGGAATCCATCCGCGACACTTCCATATCCATACGATAAAGAATAAAGAATTATTTTATTTCCTAACCAGATACCCCGGTACCCCGTGGCGAGGACAACACCCCGCAGTGCCCATCGAATTTGATGGCTTTCGACCCTCGAAGGGTTTGGAATACCATTAAGAAGTGAGAAATGTTCAAGATTTCAAATGTTTGCTTCTTTTCTTCATCGTATCGAAGGGGAAGTGGCGCCAATAGATTCCTGGCGTTCCGTCGATTAAAATCATACCAAATTTCATGTAAATCGGACTATTTTTAACCAAGTCAAGTCAGCTTGAAATGATATAAATCGATATTCCATGGAATTTCCTTCATTATGGTCCGAATTACGTCGTTCTTAGTGTCAGCTTTATCGGCGAAACATAAGGAATCGATAGGTGTCGGTTTTGCAAAGATCTGATGAGAAATGCGCAAGTCGAAGATTTCTCACTTCTTATTAGGCACTCGAACCCCTTCGCGCGTGGAAAGCCATAAAATTCGGTCAGGCACTGCGAGGGGTTGTCCTCGCCACGGGGTACCAGGTCGCCGCATCTCCTTGACGGGCGCTGCTCCTTAATTACCCTGTATCTGGTTAGGAAATAAAATAATTCTTTATTCTTTATCGTATGGATATGGAAGTGTCGCGGATGGATTCCTTGGGGATTTCCGATGAAAATCATGCCAAATGTCGTGTAAATCGGACAACTTTTACATAGGGAATACAAATAGCTTGTGTTAATCTTTAAGGGGCCAGTAATTGGGTCTTTTACCCTAATCAAACTTACAAGTTGTGCGATTACATACAAAGTTACAAGTCATTAGATTATTTCTATCTAACAGCTTGAATATGTTGATACCACCAGTAAAATGTACATATGTATAAACACAGACAAGGTATAGAGTTCTATGTCTCGTCTGTGTCTAGAGTATGTATTCAGTTGATGAAACGGGAATAAGTTACCGTATAGTCAGGCCCGGCTAGCTCGTGGCTCCAGAAGCCGCTCTTCTGAGAGCTCTTGTCAGAGCAGCATATCTATTGGGAGTCTGCGAGAGCCACAATCCGTGGTGGAGCCTCAAGTCCTTTACTGATAGTAAGTAAGGAGCCCCGAAATGATATAAAGGGACGATCAAATTTTTCTCCTTGAGGCCCTCAAGGGGTGCCAGTTATTTAAACCTACGTGTATATTATACAAGCTAGCACGCACATCGCACATTCGCACATTAGGGGAGACTTGGGACAAAGGTAACAATAAACGAATGTAACAACTATTATAAAATAATTGCCAATCGACTAACAATCGTCTCCTTTCATTTGTATACACCAATCCTATCTCCTTCTCCACCTCAGTTGTCGACAACACGCAGCAGTAAGCGGTTTTCCTATTACGACTATCCTATTGAAATAGTATACCAAAAGTAATAGCGAATTCGGCAGGCGCGCACTGGCACTGCACTGGTACCGTTCGGCGCTACGCCGGTGCTGACCCAGCACAATGCTAATGCAGCATGTTTTCTAGGGATTTCTAGACCGATTACATTCCCTGATAGCAATCTGCCTGCAGTCTGCCAGCAGATTGACAGCAGGGTCTGCCAGGAGAGCGCAGGATCCGCCGGCAGCTGCGGTGCAGTCTACGTCCGCATTCAGCTATGGATCTGCCGGCAGACCCTGCGACGGTAAATCCGCGGCAGATCCTGTTGCCCCTCTGACATAGTGATCCTCTAGAGAGTGATCGGAACAACGTATATCGTCGCTGATTGGTTGCTGCGATTTGGAGCAAAAGCGGAAGTAGACAGAGGAAGAAACTGTAAAAAAGAAAGAGACAGAAATACTGATAGAAAGAGACAGAAATACTGATAGAAAGAGACAAAAATACTGATAGAAAGAGACAGAAATACTGATAGAAAGAGATAGAGTGAACGGTTAGGTTATGTTTATTTCCGGTTTTGCTCCAAATCTTGAAAAATGGCTGCGGTTATACCTATCACTCCCTGGAGGATCACTAAGGCTGTGTTCCAATTCACGCATACTGCGCATCAAATTGATGGCACCGTATTGGTGGCATCGTACGATTCCGTAGAATTTCTCTCACTTACCACCAATACGATGCCACTTCCGGTGCAGCGAACGGTGCAGTGACTGCTTCTCCTTTGAATTTCTGCGATTGCTGCACCGGAAGTGGCATCATATTGGTGGCAAGTGAGAGAAATTCTAGGGAATCGTACGATGCCACCAATACGGTGCCACCAATTTCATGCGTAGTATGCGTGAATTGGAACACAGCCTAAATTTTCTGTAAGGTAAATTCCCTAGATCCTCTACATTTGGCTACACTGAAGTCTGCCTTGACTGCACTGCCAAAAATCGCAGTGCCATAAAGGTTGGACACGTGCAGTTTATTCCGTTGATCCGAATGCGAAGTTTGCACTACACCAGGGTAGTTATTGGTCGCCGAATACGATACGAGAGTGCTTGCATGTAAATCCAATGTAGGGCGAATTCCACTTACGCCCAAATCGCCCGCAACGCCCGTGATTTCCATTACACATCGCGTTCGCGGTGGGCGATCTGGGCCAGAGGTGGTCCACTCGCATAGGAGCACTGTTAACACGGATTAAGTAGCTACCCAGGCTTCATGAGGTCTCTGCAAGCAGTATGAATTCTCGGATTTTGTACTAGGTGGCACTCACAGTGTTATTCTGTGGGGAGCGCTGTCTCCTCCTCCCGAGACTGAAGAGTGGGGAACACTCTCGTGAACCAAGCTAAGATACACGCGTGTAAGAGTCTAACCTCAAATACGTTTAAACTTTTTATTGTTAACTAAGAGTGATCATTGTCCTTCCTAATCTTCGGTGTACATCGTGTACATTATCTGCAGGAGTAGGGCCTGCTATAATTACTAATGTGCCGGTAATCCCTACAATTCAATGGGGTTAGTATCATAAATCATATTCTGTTTCTGAAATTTTGCGGGACGCTTGGGGACACTTGCTCTCCATCGCTCTCTTCTTTTCTGGACATCGTTAAGTGCACATCGTGTGATGCAATTTGTAATTTAATATTTTCCAAATAAATTGTAATTTAATATTTCCCAAATAAATTGTAATGTAATATTTCCCTAATATATTGTAATGTAATATTCCCCAAATAAATTGTAATGTAATATTTTATAAATATATTGTATTTTATACGTGTATGCAATTGGAAATTTTTAATTCTCAAAATATAATTTGAAAGCGGTGTTAGCCAAAAATTAAAAAATTGAATTTATTACTTATTTTGTAATATAACACAAAGTAAGTGATGAATTCAATTTTTTTAAATTTTTGACTAACACCATTTTCATAATCACCGGCACATATAGTCATAAGTAAGGGATGCATTGAATACAAATTTTGAAATGCCCGCCATTAGTAATATTGTGCATGTCCAAATCCAACCCGCTAGAGGGTGTTAATGCTGTGCTCACAAAATAATGCCCGTAGTGGACCACCTCTGATTTGGGTGTAAGTGGAATTTGCCTGTAATCGGTGCTAGAAAACCCTAGAAAACATGCTACACTCAGTCTGTGTTCCAATTCACGCATTATGCGCATAGACTGCAGAGAAAACCGTTCCGTTTCAGTCTAGGCGTGCATTGGTTGCGTTGGTGGCGCAAAGGATTCTCTAGAATGCGCGCATGCGTATTTGTCTCTTTACGTACGCCTTGAAAAACTTTGAAAAAAATGAAACGTGCTACTCTTCGTAACGCGCGACGAAATTATGTGGTCCCCTTCTCGAAAGGACAGAAAATATAACCTATAAATATGCTACCTGACAATAAATGTTTATTGGATATTTCATTCTTTTACTCTACATTTGTCAATTTTTGATAACTTAACATCATTCCAAAATATTATTGTTACGCCGAAACGGTATCTTTATGAAATCGAGAAATGTAGTTATGCGTGGATAGGAAATCAAAATTTCCATTGGGACGAGAATTGGTGATTTACAAGCGCTTGTTTATTTCTTTGTAGGCTGTTTATTTGGGGCATGTGTCCTTACAATTTTAGCAAATAAACAATTAATCTGTTTAACGAGTTTGTGTAGATTTATTTTGTCCAGGCATAACCTTATGAAGTGCATAGATCTGTAAACCTGAAAAATGAAGCCAAAATGATTTAGAATCTGATAAAGTGCACAGACATTTGAATTTGAGAATAGATACTATAGTTACTTACAACCACGAACGATTCCATGCCATTGAAAACGCGAAAATTGATACCAGAACCAACCATAACCCTATCAAGCATTAAAATCTGTAAACCTGAAAATTGAAGCTAAAAACAATTAGAATGTAATAAAACGCACGAATTTGGTAAACATAAACAAATTAAGCTGAAACTTACTATTTCGATGAAATGTACTTGTTTGAGATGAGACCGGGGTGAGAAGAAAGGAGAGGAGTCTAAGACAGGTTATATTCACTTTATCACTTTGTGCGGTAAACACTTTGTCAATTTTATTTAAAACAACTCGATGAGCCGATGAGATGATAAGAGTGTCCCGATTTGGTTTCACAGTGTTTATATTAAACACTGTGGACTGCACCGAGAGAGCTTACAGTGAACCCGCGTGAGAATACCACGTGGCGTCCACACGATTCTATTAATCGGTGGACTAATGAGCGTTCAAATGAGCTGAGATGAGACACAACTTATAGTGCAATGAGATAACACTGAGAGTAAGGTGAGCTGAGCGTGAGAAATCCGAGGTAACAGTAATATTTCGCGATACAAAGATCTGAGGCACTTTCTTGTTACAAGGCACACAAGAGAATGAGAATGAATATGGCCGCTGGCCGTTACGCTTCTTCTCCGTTCTCTTGGATCGTCGACGCGCACGCTAATTGGTCGATCGATCCGAGCTGATTGGTTCATCGATTGCCGCGACAGTTGATCGATCGCCGCTGATTGGCGGCTCGCCAATCGTTCAGCGCTGCTGAATCGCGGTCCGCGAGGTGCTGCCATGAGAATGAGTGTGGCGGCGTGGGAAACTATTTTCATTCCCAAATAGTACTCAGAAAATGACGTTATGAATGGAAATTTTGATTTCCTAATTACGAATAATTACACTCCACAACTTTGTAATCCGCTCCCCGAAGTGACGGAAAATATAACCTATATGCTATACTCGATTTCATAAAGATACTGTTGCGGCGTAACAATAATATTTTGGAAAGATGTTAAGTCATAAAAAGTTGACAAATGTAGCGTAAAAGAACGAAATTTCCAATAAACATTTATTGTCATGTAATTAGCATATATGTAGGTTATATTTTCTTGCTTATATAGCCAGAATTACCCTGCTTTCCCCTGTTTGCAGTAATCAAATTCGAAATACAGAAGCACACGTAAAGCGACAAATACGCATGCGCGTAATATGCGCATTGACTGCCCATACTTTTATTTTCTGCACTTGCTGCACGCATTATGCGCTAGAAGTTGGAGGATTCTAGGGAATTGTACGAAATTGGTACTGCCATCTCTGCACTCGCTGTATGAATTGCAACCAACGCAACGGACTCAATTTCGAAGCGAACAACACATCCCTAGAAGGTTTTAGGCAGGGTCGAAACGAAAGATGAGGAAGGAAGCAAATACGTAGCGCGCATTGTTATTTTTTAAAGGCTTTTACTGCTAAGTTTTTCGAACGTGCTCTTATAATGCTAACTTTACAGCTATACTCTAATCCAGAAGACGTACGAGAGCCTGCGGTTCTATTCAATAGCCTTCAAAACCTTGAATTTACCCCGGATGCGGATAATAAATAACTTCATTTTTCCTTTACACATCTGCTTACCAAATTACGCTGGGTAAACAGCAGTTCGTACTGTAAAACTCATAAAATATGGTCTTCGCTTTCAATAATTATCGCTGTTCAAGAAGAATAGAAAAACTCGGGTTGAGAAAATCCAGGAATCAATAAAGCCATCAAATTTCGTTAAGAGTCAGTCCCCGATCCTTAGGACGAAGTAACCGATGTAGTTAGGAAGCGTGCTTCGACCACCGTCCAAAAGTCTCGAATTAAATTAACCGTAATCCATCCACCTGCATAGCTATTTGTAAGTAAGTTTGAACATTCCCGCGTAACCTCACGAGCATCAGACGTATCGAAACCCGTTCCGTTTCGTTACTGCAGTTCATGCGCTGCTGGAAACGGAACACTATTCATGCGCGCAGCGTCTGCGCTGCGGTCTATGCGCATAATGCGTGAATTGGAACACAGCCTCAATTGTAAAAAATACAAGTAGAGGTGGTAAGGCTTAGTGAGTGGCTCAGATTTTTCTTTGAAAAATGTTCCATATATTAAGTTTAACAGTTTGCTTAAACGCTATAGTGCTAAGTAATTATATTAATTACTTATATTACATTGTTAATTTATATACATACAGTATTGTCTCCGTATGTACTCGGTTTGGTGTACACGATACGGGTTACTCGCTATCCCCACCACTTCTGGCTCAGTCTTGTCTGGCGAAGGCGAGAGCGAGATGGAACGAGAGCGAGCGAGAGGCACTGAAAGCGAGCGAGGACGGTACGAGACAGACGACGCGTTGATGTTTTGTCTCGCTCCGTCTTTCGGGCGCCGTGACACTCCGTCCTTTGCGTGCGCGACGGGCGTGCGCAACGGGCGTGCGCGACGGGCGTGCGCGACGGGCGTGCGCGACGGGCGTGCGCGATGGTCGCAAGCAGTGAGCAAGCTTGCGACCATCGCGCACGCCTATCGCGCACGCAAGCGTTCCATTTCGCTCCCCCCTTCGGCCAGAAAGAAGCGAGAAACGAACACTCGGAATTAGGGACTCTGTTCACGATACGGGTTACACGCCGGTCCCGACCAGCGAGTACATACGGAGACAATACTGTATATGTATTCCTTCGTACGCGACCTCCATATATATGGTGTTCCTCTACCTATGGTCAATACTTCGGGGGATGATTCTAAGTCGAAAATTCAGAGTGACGAATTTGCTGTAGAGGCTTCGTTTTCGAGAAAATTGACTTGGAATTTTACCTAAATACGCGTGCATCGTAGGTGCTTGAGTGGCACGCAGACGTCAGGGGAATGTCCGATGGGCAGTATACTGTCGACATCGTAGCCCGATTTCGCCCCAAGCAGGAACCGACGAGTTCTATATACAACATAAAGGATATTTTACTTATTATTATCGCAATTATCATAATTATTACCAATATTATGTCATGCATACCTGCGACGCCCGTACCAGCTTGGCGCACGTTGTCTGAACCGTACTCGGCGCCCTTACATATCCAAGTCATTTGCAACGTAGATCCTCCTCTGCATCTTTCATTCTGTTTTTTGTCTGTCTGCTCCTCTGAACTTAAAGGGTGAAATAAATTTATTGAAAGTTTTGATAATAGAGTTTATAACCTAAAAATACAAAAACATCACGAATATTCAAATAAACAAGTGTCTTAAATGTAACTCAAACCGTACATAAAACTTTCTTACCTGTCACCCTCTTTGCAGTTGCTCCACTCTTTTGCACATTCATTTTAAGTTAAACAAGTAAAAACTAGCGTTTCACTCACGTTTTACTTCTTTTCACTTATAAGACAGTGTAAGTATCAGCCGATCGTGTATGTACACACGGCTCAAACGATGTGGCCGATCGAGTTTCGATTGCATTCGCGCTTACTAGGGCTGGCTTGTTTGCATCGCTAACATTCTACAGTATTTCATGAATATGGTGAGAACACTGCCAAGCCACAGGTTCCCGTCTAGAACACTTCCAATTCATGTTGAAACACCACTGTGGCACCATCTGCCTATGATTGTCATAATTATATAAATCTGTGCGATGGGCTCTGTTCGCGATGCTACATATAGCGTAAATGATACAGTATTGTCTCCGTATGTACTCGCTGGTCGGGACCAGGGGGGTGACACTCATAGAGGCGTGGAATGTAACCGCCGTATAGTACTCCTCCACAATGGTAGGCAGCGCTGTATGCAATTTAGTTTCAAGATTATCCACTAGATGGTGCTGACCACACTAATCGAGGGCGGCAAATTCAAAACTTGTGTTCGGTTCTCCTTACTTAAATTAATTGAACTGAAGAAATGACTAAGATACAATTTCTGTATGACTGCACACAATTATCTTGTAAGCATTCTGTATACAATTTAAAAGTGTGCACTGTCATACAGAAACTGTATCTCAGTCAATTATTTTGAAGGAAAGAAAAATTGAACAAAGTAAACTTTTTGTAAACATACAACATATTTTATTATATTTACTTATTTGACACTTTACTGTTTTCATTTTTACAAAAATTATAAATACAATACTTAATAATATTAGTAATAAATATATCAGACATATTGTCTTTATGACTACATGTAAAACTAAAATTTACATGATGTTTTACATAATACGCGATGAAAAACTTAAGATTACGCCTACTATAATATTTATGTAACATATATTTAGTAATATTATATAGTTTTATAATGCACCGCGAGAAACATTAATGAAACAATATGATTTTTATATTGTATAAAATAATTGTTCATATAGTAATAATAGTCACATTCCGTACCTTGTATAGATGGTAACCTTTGAGAAGGTATTGCTGTACGGACCAAGTACATATTTGAAGATTTATCCATGATCGTGAAATGCAGATGGCATACACGAACATTTCTGTAGATACGCATCGGGTCTACCTCCACTAGTTTGGGATTACCAATTACTTCGATCCATATGTTAAAACGTGCTGCATCTTTAGTTGGATTTGGAAATCAATGCCTTGCTGACGTCCGATCTTCACACCCGGGCACACAACATTTCATGTGGCTGGCCATGATGATTCTAGAAAATAAATAACATATGCCTGTATACTGTACGGACTCTTGTTCCGTGCAGTGTATGGACCACTGTGCGGATACTTAATATGCTATGTCACTTATCTTTGTTCCAGTTCGATGTTTATGACCTGTATCCTGATGTCCTGCAATGTTCTTTATCCGAGTCGCTATCAGGTTGTGGCTTCAATGAGTTACGAAATCGCTAGAAGAAATTTAATGGAAAATGAGGATGTTAGTGCAAGCAGTAATTTCAGTCCCAGTCAGCCAAGTCTGTTCAAGCAGATTTTGCCCAACACATGCTACAAATGTTTGTCGACAGAAAGACTACAGATTTGATAAAGGATCTCTTATATTCCTACAGTTTGCTGACTGGTATGGTAATAAAAATAATTCCACTGAAGAAATTGACGGTCGTACAATCGCAGATGCGATTGTGAATAGTGAAAATGAATATTAACTTTAAAGTATCTTAACATACATACCTATTGATTGTAGTTTTTAATATACAAAACTAATCAATAAAACTAATTAAACACACACGAAACCACGATACTGAATGCTACTTGAGCTTGACTTGGCTTTGCTTAGTGTTGCTTAGCTTGATCACGCTTGATCACGCTTGGCAATGCTTGGATTGAACCAGATTGAACTGTAACGGTCGTAACGGTCAATAATAACCGCCAAATTCAACTGAATTCAACAAAATTGCGGCAAATGCAGCCTGTGGTCAGCACCATCTAGTGGATAATCTTGAAACTAAATTGCATACAGCGCTGCCTACCATTGTGGAGGAGTACTATACGGCGATTACATTCCAAGCCTCTATGAGTGTCACCCCCCTGGTCGGGACCGGCGTGTAACCCGTATCGTGAACAGAGCCCCTAATTCCGAGTGTTCGTTTCTCGCTTCTTTCTGGCCGAAGGGGGCAGTGAGATGGAACGCTTGCGTGCGCGATGGGCGTGCGCGATGGTCGCAAGCAGTTACGGTGACCGCGGGAACCGCCTCGCAAAATCCTGACGCAGGCCCGGCTCAAGTCTTTTTTGCGCCCTAGGCGATCTTGTCAAATTACACACTTTATTATAATACATTTATTAGAGTTTATTGATGACCTTACTCTGAATTTTTATTCGTAGTTTAAAACAGATGCAGTACAATTTGTAATATTTCATTTTAAAGTTTATTTTCAACAATACAGGCAATGAAAATACCATTTTGCACTTCTTGTCGACTTTCCGCCCTAGGCAGCCGTCTAATTTTGCTTATAGGGACCAGCCAAACTTGCAGGCAGCGATCATTGCGATCACTGCATCTTTTATTGTAAATACAATACCTTGATGGACTGTTACAAATACAACATTAATGACAGTACATCAAATTATCTATGACTGTATTCGCTGCCTGTATTGTTGAAAATAAACTTTAAAATGAAATATTACAAATTGTACTGCATCTGTTTTAAACTACGAATAAAAATTCAGAGTAAGGTCATCAATAAACTCTAATAAATGTATTATAATAAAGGGTGTAATTTGACAAGATGGCCTAGGGCGCAAAAAAGACTTGAGCCGGGCCTGCGTCAAGATTTTGCGAAGCGGTTCCCGTGGTCACCGTAACTGCTTGCGACCATCGCGCACGCCCGTCGCGCACGCAAAGGACGGAGTGTCACGGCGCCCGAAAGACGGAGCGAGACAAAACATCAACGCGTCGTCTGTCTCGTACCGTCCTCGCTCGCTTTCAGTGGCTCTCGCTCGCTCTCGTTCCATCTCGCTCTCGCCTTCGCCAGACAAGAGTGAGATAGAAGCGGTGGGGATAGCGCGGAACCCGTATCGTGTGCACCAAACCGAGTACATACGGAGACAATACTGTACCAAGAATAAATGTCAAATGACTTTTATTGCAATGAACCTCAAGTAAAATCATAATAATTTTGACACTATAAACGATAAACTTGTAATGTCAAAGTAAATAAATCAACGGATTTATAATGGTAAACACAAATAATTAAAGCGGGATGGTGGGGTAATAAAGAAAAGAATGGAAACCAATGTTATGTATTTCGTAGAGATGGCAAGGGTTAAAAACCAGAATACTGAGATGAATAAAGTCTTGTGGTATTTTATTCGTAGCAGTCTTCATAGATTAAAATTTAAGACGCTCATTATTAGTAGAAATGTGTAGAGCAAAGAAATACGCATTTATTTCAAAATCCACTATCCGTTATTTTATGTTAACAACGGGAAAATAAACATAACCGTAGCAATGTAAATTAAAGGGTATAGCCGGTTAAGGTGGTCAAATGTGCCCTTGAACCGAATTCGACTCACGATGAGTCATTCGAAAGCTTATAAAAAAAGAAACATTTGTGGCAAGTTTCAACTTTGTACCTCGACCCGGAGGGTAGTAAAGGGCAAAAATAGAAAAACAGGTTTTTGCCGAATTTCTCCTATACTAGGGGATGAAAAATCTTGAAAAAAATCAGAGCTATTTCTGTTATCGGGGCACATGTTAGAGAATTGTTTCAGATTTTTAAATTAAAAAACCAAGCTGTGAAAAATAAAAAACGCCAAAAAATGCTGAAAAATGCCGGTTGTGTATCGAAGCAGTCTTGGCACTATAATTATATTTTTACTGTAAGTACGTATCATTGATACTATTGTCCTGAATTTTTTTCAGATTTTTCAATTTGGTGCGCCGCAGTTAAAAAAAATTAAAAACCGATTTTTTCGTCGTTTTTTCCGTGTCAGAGTAACTTATATGTGGAATTTTCGTACATACTTTATGAAATAAATCATTTATGGGATCTGAAATGTTTATACGTACAGCAAAACATCATAGGAATTAAAGAAACTGAAAAAACCGAATCATTTGAAACTATGTTATGCGCCGTACATTCTAAAGTATCTACCGTATTTTCCAACGGCGTCGGTGGCGCAGCGGTAAAGCGTCGAGCTGCTATACCGCTGCTAACTTTTTAAACGTAGGTTCGAGCCTCGGACTTCCAAGTCCCTTAGGCTGTTTTTTTTTTTTTTTCGTTAATTATATATATTTCCTAACTTTACGACACAATGATCAATATTTATTTTCAAATGTTTTAAGAATATTTGAAAAACATATTAACCTGAAATATACGTAAATATGAGTTTGGACTGCTTGTTATGCCGCCGTTTCTCTTGTCAAGTATCCTGTCAATTATATTAATATGTGAAATTGGTTTTCAAATCTCTTACCTTTAACAATTATGGATGGATAGCAACAAAAATCGTGTCTGATGTATTCAATCGTCATCGCTGTCTTCATTAATTACAGGTGTCACGTGTTCACTGTTGAATATTTTGCTGAGAATTTCTGCAGGTCTTACAATTTTTGAAAGGTACCGAGCATGCGATAAGTAATAAATTATTGCAGCTATGTGTGAACAGCACCCGACGGTGCGGTTACCATTTGCACATTCACAACAATAGCGCTTTATTCCGGAATAGCCTATTGAGTTTGGTGCATAATCAATATGACATCTGTAAGTTTTGCTGTTAATATGTCGTGATCTTACTTCGAATTTAATAATATTCTTTCTCTCTTTCACACAACGAAGATTAATGTTGTTCTCTTCATCCATTACTTCTGCTAAATATGATATCGCTTGAGATAATTGATACGAACCAGTAAAAAGAATTTTGAGCTGATAGCTGATTAAATGGAATCTTTCGCCTGTTCCAATGTTGATTTTCAACTTCTACTGATAGTGAATTCTCAGCGCTGTTTTGAGACGACATTCGTTCTACTATCTCATCACAAAGACCTACGTCCGAATTTAAGCGTTTTCCGAACATATTATTTAAAAAGCACGCTATTCTGCAATATAAACTAACTTTTGGGAGTAACTTATTGTCCATTTGATGGTGAAGAAGTTTGTACTTTTGTCCTATGATGCCGTGAATTGCCTCGACTACCCAGCGAATTTTAGTGACGTGGCGGGATGCATTTGATTCTGCAGTCGTTAGTTGATTACGCTTGCCTTTTAAAGGCCGCCACACACGGTCCAGTCGGCCTGTCAGGTCTGCCTGCGCAGGCAGGCCTGTGCAAGTCGGCTGGACCGTGTGGATGCACTACGCCGTCCGGCCGGCCTGCGCAGGCCAGCCTGTGCAGGCCGGCCTGACGCCGCACAGTGGTCGGGATAGGGATAGTTAGTGACATTCATTGTTGTATAACTTTTAAACTATAAAAGATATCGGAATGGCGCCAAAAAACATACAATGAAAAAATGATTCCTTTCTAATGATTTATAATTGAATATATTGTACGTCCATTTAATGTTGTTTTTTCAATATTTTCAACTTAATTGTTATAAAAAAATTTGAAAACTGTATATTTAGGAGTTTATTTAATGGTCTTTAAGCGATTTAAATCGCTTGTTGGGAAAAGTTTTAGTTTCCGATTATAAGGAAAAACCAAATAGTACTATTAGAAATTGTGACGAAATCTGCAGTTTAGTTAAACATTAGTATTTATTTATTCAACGGATTTATTCATTTCAGCGTATTAAGAAATTCGTTATTCTTTATCGTATCAATATGGAAGTGATACCGATGGATTCCTTATGTTTTTCCGATGAAATTCATGCAAAATTTCATGTAAATCGGACTATTTTTAACAAATTCAGCTGGAAATTATATAATTCGATTTTTCATGGAATTTCCTTCATTATTTTCCGAATTATGTAGTTATTGTTGTTAGTTTCATTGGCGAAACATAAGGAATCGATAGGCGTCGTTTTCGCAATGATATGATGAGAAAAGCGGAAATCCTGGACATTTCTGATTTTTTAATGGATTCCAACACTTTCGAAAATCGAGAGCCATCAAATTCGGTGAAGCAATGGAGAGTCCTGTCCTCGCCACGGGGTACAAGGCGGCATCTCTTTGACTGGCGTCACTGGAGAATCACCCTGTAGTATACATTCAGTAGATTTCGGTAGGAGAAAGTTTATTTTTCCAGCGCGATAAGGACTGTGCAGCAAAATCGAAAAACGATTCGGTCGGCCTGACGCCGCGGCCAATACCAAGTTCCTATGTGTGGAACGTATATGTCTAGTGATCGTCGCCAGTTTAAACAGAGACTCGTGGCTCGCGACAGCTAAAGATTGAAGGACAGAGAGTGTTTAGAGTAGTGGAGACCAAAGGTTTGCCTGCCATATGATACCGAGGAAGGGACCTCGGGACCCTCGACCAAAAGAAAGTCAGAAAAATTGTTGACTTCCGCATTTCTCATCAGATTTTTGCGAAAACGAGGCCAATTGATTCCTTATGTTTCGCCGATGAAAGTGACACCAACAACGACATAATTCGGACAAAAATGAAGGAAATTTCATGAAAAATTCATTCCCATAACCTGAAGCTAATTTCGTTAATAATAGTCCGATTTACATGAAATTTGGTATGATTTTCATCGGAAAAACATAAGGAATCCATCGGCATCACTTCCATACCGATACGATAAAGAATAAATGATTTTTTTTTTCTGAAACGGTCGGAGCGTGTGGATGCACCATCCGGCCAGCCTGTCAGGCCGAACGGAGCGTGTGGAGGCACTACGGGCGTCCGGTCGACCTGATCAGGCCGGCCTGCGCAGGCAGACTTGACAGGCCGACTGGACCGTGTGTGGCTGCCTTAACGCAGGCATGAGCACTCTGTAACCGCGTTCTTCTAAATATGTTGTTACGTCGCGAAAACCTCGATCAACAATACAAATATCTCCAGGTTTTAAAAGGGTTTGTTACCCATTTGGGTCTTCCATCGCAATTTTCATAATTTGTGCATCATTCTGGTTTGCACAAAAAGGGCCAAGAACTTCAACCACATAGCCGTTTGTGGTGCAAATTGTAAAAGGTTTACACAAGGGTACTTTCTTTTGACCTGAATATGATTTGCGTTGGTATTCATTGTTAGAACTTTTCTGATGCCGAATATAAGTTCCATCGAAAACCAGTGCTAATTGATCTGTTATATTATATAACTTTTTGGCAACAAGTGACGTTTGATCTTCTATTAGGGTTTCCCGAGGAAGTGTCGCGAATCCAAAATAACAAGGAAGAATGTCTTTTTCAAAAGAATTTATGACGGACCTACAAAAATCAGACACCTGTTGCTCGCGTTCTAATCCGAGAATTGCAGCTATCATACTGTTTGAATTGCCAGTACGCAATTTGAATAAGAAAACAATAGCTTGAGTGACATCTCGCTGCTCAGAATTTCTCAAAGAAGTCATCATTCCCCGAAGTTTTATTAAGTTTTCCCACGTTAAACCAGTAAATACTTTCAACCGCTCCTCCGAAAGTGTAAAATCACCTATTGTATCTTTAATATTTGAATTGTTATTAACGGAAAGGTATTCAAAATAATTTCGTAATTCCTTGGTATCGATTATACTGGTATTTGAATGTGTTCTTAAATTCAGAACATCTTCTTGAAACAAACGGTTCTTTAACAAATGACCAGGACAGCACCAATTTCCTTTAGAAACATATAATCTTCGCATGATAAATACCTGCTTCCTGGTTTCAGCCGGTACATTCACGATATTTTTCGTAATCCCACAGACGAAACAATACCCATGAGTGGAAATAACTCTAGCAAATGGCATTTCTATGTATTCAGTAGCTACTTGTTCCACATTCCTCAAATCCATAAAAAACGATGGATCTTCTGTTGAGGAACACGATAGAACAACAGATTCAGATTCAGATTTTTCCGGTGATGATTTGTCAGCTGATTTTTCGGGTGAAAGTATTTCGGTTGAAGGTGTTTCGCGTAAAGATATTGCGGCTGAAAAAGTTCCGGATGATGAGGAGGGTTCAGCTGAAGCGGAGGGTTCATCTGAAGATGAAGGTCGAGCTGAAGAAGAGGGTCCAGCTGAAGAAGAGGACCCGCTGTCAGCTGAAGAAAAAGATCCAAGTACAGAAACCTCTCTGACAAAAGATTTCTCAAGCTGACGAAAGTCTTTGTACATGTGAAGGCGGCACTTATTACATAACATGTCACCAATAGTCACCACTCTTTTCAGAAGTTTAGAATATTTCACTGCCTCAACTTCCGTCTTGATTTTCCGTATTTGACCAAGCGATTTGCGAACCAAAATATTACACCGAATACACTTATTACGCAAGGTTTTCCTTTCAACAAATTGCACTTTCTCATTGTCAGTCGACATATTGATCACAGAACCACAGATGAACGCACACCGACAAAATAATATTTAAAAACACGTAATGAAGTTACTACTATTGTAGATGTACTGGGTGAAAGCAAGTCTAATTCAAAAGTGACTGCAGATTGTAAAGACCAAAGCCAAGACGATTCGAACTCTGTGACAGTCTGTGCTAGACTACTCTCGTGCATTCATTTCTTCCGCTCCCCGCGATTCACATCCACAGGATACACTCTTAAGGGGGTAGACACGGGTAATGCAGCGCGCTGTAATACCCACATAATGTGCCCGAAACATGGGTTTGGGGGGATACGTTTTTCGTCCTTATATGAGCAGATTTTGGGCTGGGTGAGGTCTCAATCGAAAGAGGAAGGTTCGATGCAGCCCGCTCTGGTCATGGTTCGACAAGATTGTGTTGATATCTAATAATATGAGTGTTCAAAGTAGAGCAAAAGTCGACAAAATACACCCGCAGGAATCCAAGTATTTTTAGGTCACTAAAAGAGTTTTGTGGCTCAAACGATGACCAGAGCGGGCTGTCGCGAACCTTCCTCTTTCGAATGAGACCTCACCCAGCCTAAAATCTGTTCATATAAGGACGAAAAACGTATCCCCGTGATTGCATTCCCAAATACGAGTTCCGCCATATTGGCGATAATACAGAGCAAGTCACGTGACAAATTTAGTTGAGCTAGTGGACACGAGATGGCGCCTACTCGGGAGGACTGCCAACGTGGAATCATAGCAAAACTGAAGCGTTAGCTGGATACACAAGCCACAGTAAAAGCGTGATGCAGTCAATGCATGCATTTTCGGACGACTTTAGGTTAGGTTATATGCATTTTAGGCATACATTGACTAGGAACTGCTGGGAATTGTCTACATTTACTAAATTCACGCTTTTACTGTAACACATACATCACCGCTGCCGAATATATGTTATAATTATATGGCCACATTATTTCAAATAAAAAAAGAGATTGGAATTTTTTAATAACACTGGAAGTAGTGATTTACTGATATCATATTTTCAGAATGTGGAAGTTACAGCAATTATTTGCAATTATTGCTCTTATTATTATTCTTCCGACTATTGTATATAACATACAACAAGGAAAAGTCTCTAAATCAGTCAACAGTTGACTCCCTGATTTTTTTGTAATTCTTTACGGTCCTATGCAGAGATGGGCATTATTTAAATAAAAGAATATACTTCCGAAAGGCCCCAGTGGCCGATCGACACGATGTTTGGGGTAGGGTGTGTGTACCCTAAATCTAAAATTTTATTTAGCTTCGGGTATTTATTAGTTTCCTTTGTTTATTCGAAGGCGTTTCATCTTGGGCTTCGAATAATTTTTCATCTTTCATTATATCTTTATCCTAAGGTCGTATTCAGATATATTGGCCGGTCGATTCGTTTTCGCGAACAGCGATCGAGGAGAAATCAGCCACCACCATCTGACGATCGTGGATTTGTCTGTTGGAGTTACGCGGCCACCCAAGGGTATGGTGGGGTAACGGGAATGCTGCGCGGCTCCGTCTGAACGTAGCCGTGTGACTGTTATGACCAAATACGAGATGAAGCTATCGAGAAAGAATCAATGTTCTGACCAATAAAGCTCCTGAATTTTTTCGGAGCTAAGGCACACTATTCTGATGTGTGTATTTCTACGCTGCAGCTCGGTTTGGCCTATACACAACAGAAGCTTGGTGCTATCCCCACCACTTCTGGCTCACTCTTGTTCTGCGAAGGCGAGAGTGAGATGGAACGAGAGCGAGTCAGAAAACGTTGCGAACAGGAGCACCGAGGCAGCTAAGCGGTGTACCTATGGTGGGAGTATACGCGTTACGAAACTCACCGGCCAATATATCTGAATGTAAAGTCTCGTTAGCCGCTCGCTTAGGGTTGCCAGATCTTCGGCATTCAGCCGGAGTCTCGGGTTTTGAACCGTTGTCTCCGGCCTCAGGCAGGCACAATAAAAATCTCCGGCAGAATAGAGAGTATGGTGCAGCGTGCCATAAACAAAATAGAAATCTATTAAAATCTGTAACAAATTCTAATAACTATTCATAATACTTTTATTATTATTATTATTATTATTATTATTATTATTATTATTACTCGTTTATAAGAAGTCATTATTATAATGAATTTTAGATGCCTATTTTTTTCTTCGCCCCTTTTTTTCTCACTTTCCCCACTCCAATCCTCCACGAAATTGAAATCTCCGGCAAAAGATCAGGCTTGATCTGGCAACCCTGCGCTCGCTGGTCCGGACCGGCGTGAGCCCGTATCATGAACGGAGCCCTAATTCCGAGGCTGAGTTTCTCGCTTCTTTCTGGCCGAAGGGGGGAGCAGGATGGAACGCTTTGCGTGCGCGGCGGGCGTACGCGACGGGCGCGAGTGCTCAGATGGAATCGTGACTGTTCGATGCATCCGCGCCACGGTCAGATAGCCAGGCACGGCACGAGTCTTTTTTGCGCCATAAGCGAGCTTGACAAATTCCGCCATTTATTATAATACATTTAATTGAGCTTCTTCATGACCTTACTCTACTCGTAGTTTAAAACCGTTGTAGTATAATTTGTAGTATTTCATTTAAAAATTTATTTTCAACAATGCCAACAATGAAAAGGCCATTTTGCATTTCTTGTCAACCTTACGCCCTAGCAGTTGCCTAATTTTGCAGAGTAAAGTCATAAATAATCTCAAATAAATGTAATATAATAAAGGGCGCAATTTGACAAGTTCGCTTAGGGCGCAAAAAAGACTTATGCCGGGCCTGCGTCAAGTTTTTGCGAAGCGGTTCCCGTGCTCACCGTAAGCACTTGCGACCATCGTGCACGCCCGTCGCGCATACAAAGGACGGAGTGTCAGGCGTCCGAAAGACCGAGCGAGACAAAATATCAACGCGTCGTCTGTCTCGTACTGTCCTCGCTCGCTTTCAGTGCCTTCGCTCGCTCTCTTTCCATCTCGCTCTCGCCTTCGCCGGACAAGAGTGAGACAGAAGTGGTGGGGATAGCGAAAAGTCCGTACCGTGTACACCAAACAGAGCCCGTAACGATCTTAGATGCTCGAATAACTGACGAGAACCTTTGTGGCCCGAGCCGCACGAGATCGCCGTTGCTCAGCGATGTGTCATCGATTATATAGAAACAGAATTTGTTTTTTTTTTCATCGTATCAATATGAAAGTGACACAAATGGATTCCTGGCATTCTCCCGATTAAATTGACAGAAAATAATTTAAATCAGACTATTTTTAACGAAACGGGCTTCCAATTCTGCAAACAAATTTTCACGTAATTTCCTTAATTATGGTCCGAATAATATCATTTTTGGGGCCAATTTGATCGAGAAAACATGACGAATCGATTCACGTCACTTTCGCAAAGATCTGATTAGAAATGCAGAACTGAAGATTTGTCACTGCTTAGTGCGTAACATTGTATGGCCCCGCTGGATTCGAGCGTCGAAACCCACGAAACTCAGCGAGTTGCATGATTGCTAGCGTGAAGGACAAGAGAGGACTTTGCATGGCGAAGGAAAGTCAGCCTTCTATAGAACTCAAATCGAGAAAGACTTTGCTGACAAACTTTACATATGTATATTCGCGTCAAATAAATACTTTAATTGTAAAATTTAGACGACAAACTATTGTTGAATTTGGATATTCTTCCGAATGGCCCCAGTGGCCGATCGAGATGAGGTTTGAGGGGAGGGGGTATGAACTCTAAATCTAAAATTGTAGCTTCGGGTATTTATTAATTTCCGAAATATTAATAAAAAATTGTTAATTTATTTTGGAATTTTTTTTTTGACGTTGGTGCAGGCCTCCCTACCCGGGAGCCCTTCCGTCCCCCATTTTCAACTTTTGAAATTTTGAAACCACTGTCTCATTTTTAGCATCGCCAAACTCACATCGGTTCGCTACCATGATTTACGCGCCCGCGAGCGGGCGCGCGCCCTCCGCGCCAATCTAACCCAAACTAATACTAAAACCCGGAACAAGTTGGAAAGTGGAATGTGTTATGTCGGTATAAGTCAACAGAAATATTGTTAAGAGGGGAGACCGTAGTAATGAGATTGAAAAAAATCGGTAAGGTGTACCGTTTTATGCACAATTACTTCTGTATCTTTTGAACGCATTAATTACTGAAGGTAAAATTTTATATTTGTGGTCGGTCCACACCCCTCGTATTACCCACTAAGTTTCATCTCGATCGGCCCCGGTTGGGACTAGACCAGTGCGTGGGGCGCGGAGAGCACGACAGCGAACTGATGTGAGTTCGGCGATGCCTAAAACGAGACCGTGGTTACAAAATTTCAAAAATGTAAAATAGGGGGACGGAAGGGCTCCCGGATAGGGAGGCCTGCACCAACGTCCAGAAAATTTTTCCAAAAAATGAACAATTTTTTATTAATATTTCGGAAACTAATAAATACCCGAAGAAACAATTTTAGATTTAGGGTCCACACCCCCTCCCCACCCTTCCCCCAAACCTCGTGTCGATCGGCCACTGGGGCCATTCGGAAGTACAGCCTTGAATTTCGCCAGTTCTTACATATGCATCACTTGGTTGGGAATTCCTGATCCCAGAGTTTCATGCATTTACCTATTGAAATGTTGCTTCAAGTCATCGGGAAATTGCATTACTTCTTCTCGTACATACATACATGTATCTGTTCGCGAGTAGGTGTCACGAGTGACACGGCTTTGGTTTCTCAAATAAATGCACATTTATTAGGGCCCTCGGTCGACGGCGACTTGAGTCATCCAGTACTGAATATGAAATTGTTCATATTTCTCACTACACCTTGATAAGAGTGTTACCACCGATGGATTCGTGAGTTTATGTCCACGAAAATGAGTCGAGACGCGAAGCAATTCGGTCTATTTTTTCTTATGAATACATGATTAGGACACACACACTACGTTCATTAAAAATAGACCGAATTGCTCCATGTTTGGCATCATTTTCATCAGTAATGCAGTGCTCTGGTGAAGAACATCGTAATACGGAGCTAATATTCTAGGCCCTAGAATCTACGATATTGTCAATGTGCAGTTGAAACGCACGCCGCTTCACACTATCGTTTCTTAGCATTTATACGGGGTGATTCTGTAGCTAGAATCGTCAAACGCGATGCTCGCCAACAATCATGTGTCTCGCTGAGTTTCGTGGGCTTCGACGCTCGAAACCAGCGGGACTATACAATGTTGCACGCTAAGCAGTGACGAATCTGATGTTCTGCAATTTCTAATCAGATCTTTGCAAAAGTGACGTCAATCGATTCCTTACAATTTTATATATAATGTTTGTTCATAACTGCTTTCTGCATAGGACGTGTAATAAGTGTATTTCATGTTCTGTTTCGGTGCTTTGCTAGTAAAAAAATGTCTAACCTAACAAACTTCATTTTCTGGGGACATCCCCTCATCTATTTTCCCTTTTCACTTATAATTCCTTACTGCTAACGTAGAATATTGTAGCATAAGCACATTTTAAGTAATTAAAATGTACAATGAATTTTCTATTTTTGCAGTACCAGTCGACTTCCGTTTAAATTTGTATAAGTACAACGCAACAGCTGAGAATTTCTTTCCTTATTCAGAATAAAATACGGAAATAGCAAACAGCTCCCTCTCGCGTTTACCGGGCAATCGGCGATCTATCGGTATTACCATTTCTGTGCAGAAAAAACCTGCTGTAATACCGACCTGCCGCATCGGCCAGGTCACGTGACGTGTCTACCCCCTTAAGGCTGCCGTCTCCGCGTGCTTTGAATGTGTGCGTACGCTCACACAAGCTAAGTTAAGCGTGTACGTATACGCGTGTAGTAAGCAAAACGTAGTTTTCATCTTTCGCCCTGGAATCGGCAAGAAGGAAGTTTTTGCGGGTATAGTTGCCTCCAGTAGACATCCGTGCAAACGGGTACGGTGCGTTTGAACGCTAATAAGCACTGTACGTTGAAATAATAATGAATTTAGGACTCGTGTACTGAGACAGACTCGAGAAATGACAGAATGAAGCTTCAAGGATTCTCCGTCACCGGCGTTGATGGTATATTTGTGCATTGTACCATCAAAACCGGTGGAAGTCCAATCTAGCCGATAAATGTAGGAAAGACATAGTTGCCGAGATGTATCGAGAGTCGAATTGCGCTGTTGCCGCATTTCCCCTATTACTATTTTGTCGTAAGGGAGGCTTGAATGAATCACGGCGAAGCGGCTGGAGAACAGAAATGGGCGAAGATATTATCTGGATAAACTCAAATAAAAGATACTACAGTACTGTCTCGTTACGGGCTCGATTTGGTGTAAACGATGTGGACTTTTCGCTATTCCCACCACTTCTGTCTCACTCTTGTCCGGCGAAGGCGAGAGCGAGCGAGAGGCACTGAAAGCGAGCGAGGGCGGTACGAGATAGACGACGGGATGATGTTTTGTCTCGCTCCGTCTTTCGGACGCCTGACAACTCCGTCCTTTGCTTTCGCGGCCGTCGCGCAGGCAAAGCGTTCCATCTCGCTCCCCCCTTCGGCCAGAAAGAACCGAGAAACGAACACTGGGAATTACGGCTCTGTTCGCGATACGGACTCAACGCCGCGCCGCACAGTGGGGCAAAGTGACGAAGTTTGTTTCATAATCAAAGAACTTTTGATGGAAATGAGATAGAGTGATGATTTTTTTTTTAAATTAAAGTTGAAAGATGCAGAATAAGGGAAAATTAATGAAATTATGATACGAACGTTTTTTACCTTTGAAAACCTGTGTTAAACTTTAAATTGATTTTTTTCAAAATCCTGAGGTAGTAGACAAATTTTGCGAACGGATTTGAAATCAGCTCGACAAAATCTATAGGAAATGATGTACAACATGTCAAGAAACAATTCTAACCGAACATGGTATTAGACAAAACATATTTTTGTTGTAAAATTTCAAGTTTAACACAGATTTTCAATGGTAAAAAACGTTCGTATCGTAATTTCATTAATTTTCCCTTATTCTGCATCTTTCAACTTTAATTTAAAAAAAAAATCATCACTCTATCTCATTTCCATCAAATGTTCTTTGATTATGAAACAAACTTCGCCACTTTGCCCCACTGTGCGCCGGTCCCGACCAGCGAGGACTTGGGCTGTTCGGTGGCGACTTGTAATCTCGGTTGGAGAGGCATACAGTGTTGATAAAATGTAAAACGTCACGTTTTCAGTATTCAGTAACATACTGCTGAAATCGGTTTATACTGTGTTAATTTATTTTCATCTGGAAAATCTCAGGAGTATGTTATTGAAACGTTCATGCCGATACGATAGCGAATGTGGAAGTTTTACATTCTATCAACACAAACTATATAAATAATCACAATCATTTTAATATATTTTTTTAGGAGTAAATATAAATATTGTTCCCCCACGGCTATTTCCTCCCCGTCGTCCTGGGGATTTTGTTCAAATTGAAATATGTTAGAGTCCATGTGAAAATAAGAAGGATTTAAATAATCATTTTGCCATATTCGAAAGGTAATTTTCAAAAAACCAAGAAAGTTGAGTACTTTGAGGGTCTGTATTTATAAAACAATTTTGAATGTGGCAAACTGTGACAACTTGAACCCTTCTTCTTTTCACATGCACTATGTACAACGTATTGCAATTTGAATAAAATCTCAGACATTGAGTGTTCAAAGTGATCAGTTTGGTATGGAATGCACCGTATATACGACATTGTCCATTCTAACCGAAATGGATCCTAACCCACTTCTAACTATTGCGTTCTTTACGAAAACGACAAAAAGCTTCTGTGTTCGGGACGCTAGTCACATCGCGATTACCGAAAATACACAATTTATCGAGAAATGATCTGTCACGTATGTACGAATAGTAAAACTAAAACTTTGCAGGCGTTTGTAGTATATCACCATCGAAATTGTAGTACAAGAACAGAATTATTTTTTAGTGACTTTAGCACTATAGCGTTTAAGCAAACGGGTACTATATACAGCAATAAAAGATATTTCTAAAAAATTCTAAGCTGTGAAATGTAAATCCACAAACACTAAAAACTAGGAAATGAAAAATATTTAGAAAATACCGATTTTAATAGAAATGCACTAAAAACTAAAAAATAATTATTTTCTTGTACTACAATTTTGATAGTGTTTATCACTTAAATAATTCACTTTAAATAAAATCGTGGGGCACCATGTGCAACTAGAAGTTAAATTATTAAAGTGATTCATATCCTGTTATGAAATGTCGTGCCCCACGATTTTATTTAAAGTGAATTAGGTGGATATTAACGTCATAAAATATTTTTTATATAATTTTTTCTAAATAAAGCACATAACACTACTAATCATTAAAAAAAAAATTTTTTTATTAAAATATTAATATATATAAAAGTTGTGGCCCCCCCCCCCACCGCTTCCTCCGCGCCTACCGCCGCCCCGGCGCCATCCTCCACCCCCTCTATTTTTCCACCCGCCCCTCGCCTGGTATCGCAGGCGGCGCAGCTCCCGTTTCATCTGAAACAGTACAATAAAAATGACATTTTCTACTTCTATCCGTACATATAGTGAATATGTACGACGTTCGAGACGAGATTTACTACAGCATAATTAAACAATTTTTAATTCTTCATCAAATCGATATGGCAGTCACACCAATGGATTTCTTAGGTTTTTTCGTTGAAAATCATGCTAAATTTCGCGAAGATCCGAAGGGAAATGGAGAACTTGAGATTCATCATTTTTTAGTGCAATATTATGGGGCAGTGAGAGCGACAATCCATTGGTGTGACTGCCATATCGATTCGATGAAGAATTAAAAATTCTGCAATTATGCTGTAGAACTACATTTCACGTTCGACCACACGGCGTCGTTTCGTTTTTGCCGGGCTTCGCCGCGCAGTGTGCGATTTTGGACAAATATCGCTCGACAGTGCAAATCTTGACCGATTTCAATAATTTTTTTTTTAAATACTCGTAAAGGACTCAGCAATAACGGAGCACTGCAGTAAAACCTGTATCAGTTGGTCTAATCTATAAAAAACATTATAGAATTTTTTTGAGGTAACTAATTTTATAATAAATTGTTTATATGAATTATATGTGATATGTTACATGCATTGAAATGTATAAATGATAATTCATATAAACAAATTATTATAAAATTAGTTACCACAAAAATTCTATCCTACTTACAATTACTTGAAAAAAGAAATATAGAAGATATAAGATTTGCGCTGTCGAGCGATTTTTGTCCAAAATCGCACACTGTACGCCGTCGCCGTTCATATCAAACAAACTTCAGAAAAACATAGACACATTCAACATAACTTGCCTTTGTCATTTCCTTCCTCATTTTCCTTGTTTCTTCCTCCTTTTTCTCCTCCTCCGCTTCCTTCAACATTTTCCCCGTCTCCCTCTCTTTCACCACTTCCTCCTCCTTTCTGTCTGTGTCCTCTCTCCTTTTTTCTCCTCTCTCTCCCTCCTTCTCATTTCCCGGCTGACGCCAGGTCAATGCATCCTTGATCTGGAAATGAAATAATGAATGTATTATTTTATGGCAAATAGTAATCGTGGGGCACCATGTGCAACTAGAAGTTGAATTATTAAAGTGATTCATATCCTGTTATTGAATGTCGTGCCCCACGATTTTATTTAAAGTGAATTAGGTGGATATTAACGTCATAAAATATTTTTTATATAATTTTTTCTAAATAAAGCACATAACACTACTAATCAAGAAACAATCCAAGAAACTCAGCGAGGCGCGGCTTATTGGCGGCATCGCCTTTGAAGACTCTATTCAGAGAATCACTTTGTATAACAGTATACAATATAATACTTACATTATTCATATTTTCCATAGATGTCCGCGGTACTTGGTTGGCGTGCTTTGACTGGACTGACTCTCTACGCAGCGGACTGTTTGCGCCGTTGCCTGGTTTGTAGAGCGTCATTTGTTTCAGAATGCACCACATACGAATCTTTGGATTCACGTTTCACGTTCACGGTTCGCGTTTACGTTTTTTTGAAACGGGCAGAAGGATTTTGATTTGTGTTGCGTTGTGTTGTATTGTGTTTGTGTTGTGTTTGTTGGTTTAGTGTAAAATGAGTGACACTCGAAATGTGACTATGCAGGACGTGTCAGAAGATATGGACAGTAATCCTCCGTTTCGTTCGCGACATTTACATCCGTCCGTAAAGAGATTATCGAGACGGAAGGCACACTGTGCAAAGAGAAGGCTTTTGACCCTTCAGAACAAACAGGAAAGAGCAAAAACGGCAGACGACACTGCCGTAAGACAACATTCAGAAGAAGTGGCCGAGGAACGTATGGTGGAGGAAGCATCAACATCCGATGGACGAAATCATACGTCCCAAGAGATAATGCACTCGTCATCCGATGAAGACACTGATACGGCCAGTTCGGGAGAAACTGAAGAGGCGCTGGATAAACTGAGAACCGAAATACCAGAAGGCACGGATGTAGAAAGCAACGAAGAAGAACACTTCGTTGTAGAAAAAGTTGCGAAGGACGAGCCGCAAGAGCAATCGCATCTCCTAAATAGCAACGATATAATGAATTTCCCAAATGTGCTTGCTCAATTGCAAAAAATAGGTAAGCATGCAAAAAATAGGGAAGAATGTGGCATTGAACACCTACGAATAACTGGTGTGAAACGGCGTGGCTTCAAGAGCATCTTCAGCGTAATGTGCACTTTATGCTATTACAAAGCTGAAATCTGCAATCAATCGGACGAAGCCGAAGAAGTCGATTGCAATCAGGGCGCCGTTAATGCAACAATTTTATGTGGAGGCAGCTATGCCCACTTGGAACACACTTTGGCGGGAGTGAACATACGTTGCATGTCGAAGAAAGACTTCGTGAAAAATCACGATGAATTTGTCAAGTCCGCAATTGCCGCTGCAGAAGAAGAGATGTTAGCAGCGGCTGAAGAAGAAAAACGTTTGGCGATTGAAAGAGGCGACGTTCTTCCCGGATCAGGGACCCCTCACATCCCCGTTGTGGCCGACGGAAGCTGGATGAAGAGATCCTACCGCAGTGGATGTTACGATTCTGCGTCTGGAGTCGGCGTGATAGTTGGTTATCACACGAAAAAAGTTTTATTTTACGGCGTTCGAAATAAAGTTTGCAGAATTTGTCGGATTGCTGCGAAAAACGAGAAAGAACCCCGAAAGCACACATGTTTCAAAAACTGGAACACATCTCGAGCATCGACTGCTATGGAAAGCGATGCTATAGTAGAAGGATTCAATACTAGCGTAGAAAAACGTGGGCTCGTTTATTCTACTCTGATTGGTGATGGGGACAGCAGCGTGTATAAGAAGATTATTGATGCAGACCCATATAAGAGACAGATTCGCGTAAAAAAAATTGAATGCACGAATCATTTGTTGCGAAACTTCTGCAACAAAATGAAAGCGATTGTGAAGAAGACTACACCTGGGCCATTGCGGCAAGCTGTGGAAAGTAGCATTCGCCGGATACGCACGGACGTCGTAAAAGCCGCAAAGTTTCGATACAATCAGAATGTGGCAATCGAGGAGAAAACGAAGAATTTGTATGACGACATGCAGAATGTTCCGAGCCACGTGTTTGGTGAACACAAAGAGTGTGCACGACTTAAATATTTCTGCGATGGAAAGAATAAAGAGAATCAAAGAAACATCGTTCCAGAATTGATGAATATTGGTGTGTACCAGGACGTACAAGAAATACTTCGTACACTGTTAGCTCATGCGGAGAGTTTACTCTACAACACCAATAATAACGCTGTGGAAAGTTTGAACGCAATAATTGCCAAGTACATTGGCGGAAAAAGATTAAATTTCGCCGAAAGAGGATCCTATACAGGAAGATGTGCTGCTGCTGTCGTGGAGTACAACAGTAACCAAGTGCACTCGCGATTGAACGCGGTAATGAATAAGAAAACGCCCCAGGTTGTTCGCCAAATGGAAGAAAAGAAGAAGAAAGAAAAGGAAAAGAGAGCTGCAAAACAGAAGGAAACGAAGGTTGCGCGATATGTACGCAAGCAATTGCCCTCGCGGAAAGATTCCGATTATGGACAAAATGCACAGAAGCCAGACATGCCATCAGAAATGTATGAACTGGAGCGGGAAAAGCATATGCAAATGCTCAGTGACTGGCAAGGCAAAAGACATGCTATTGAAGACGAAACCATCGGACAAGCGAAGAACCGCAGATGGTTGCAGTATAGGTCCAAATTGTTGACAGCATCCAATTTTGGACAAGTGTGCCGTCGCCGACCTGACACGCTATGCGCAAATGCAGTGAAATCATTTGTGTATCCAAAGTTAATTAGTGCACCAGCGGTGGAATACGGGAAAGAATGCGAGAAGATTGCTCGCGAAGAATTGAAGAAGCAATATAAAGATATTGCAGAATGTGGAATTTTCATCGACAGCTGCATCCCCTTCTTAGGAGCTTCACCGGATGGAATCATCGGTCAAGAGGGTATTGTGGAAATCAAATGCCCCAAATCAGCGGAGAACTTTACGCCGGAAGAAGCTATGGAAAAAATTCCCGCTGTCCGACGCATGTTCACACGTAAAACAGGTATTTCAATGAACAAAACGCATCTCTATTTTTATCAAGTACAAGGCCAGTTACATATTACTGACCGAAAGTACTGTATATTTTGCATTTGGACTCCGAAGGGGCTGAAATCTATAAAATTAGAGAGAGATGATGCGTTTTGGAAAAGAGAAATGGAGCCAAAACTGGTTCAATTTTATTTAGAATGCATGCTACCGGAATTAATTGATAGCCGGCACAATAGATGCATGCCTATTCGGGAGCCTCAATTTATACTATCAGAAAGAGCGAAAGAAAAAGCGAAAAGCTCGAAAAAGCGAAAGAGGTCTCCCTTCGAAAATAGCGAAACTCTGATTTTATCGAACCGGCGCACCGCACTGTAAAGTGCAGGGCCTCTGACTGTGTCAGTGGTCACAAGTGTCAGCAATCGCACTTTTCCTCGCGGATCGTACGATCACGCGAGTCGATCGACGCCGCCGTAACTTTCCCCAGAAAGTGACGAGGGAAATAATAAATTTGATCAATCCGGCGTCGCACCGCACTGTAAAGTGCAGGGCCACTGACTGTGTCAGTGGTCACAAGTGTCAGCAATCGCACTTTTCCTCGCGGATCGTACGATCACGCGAGTCGACCGACGCCGCCGTAACTTTCCCCAGAAAGTGACGAGGGAAATAATAAATTTGATCAATCCGGCGTCGCACCGCACTGTAAAGTGCAGGGCCACTGACTGTGTCAGTGGTCACAAGTGTCAGCAATCGCACTTTTCCTCGCGGATCGTACGATCACGCGAGTCGACCGACGCCGCCGTAACTTTCCCCAGAAAGTGACGAGGGAAATAATAAATTTGATCAATCCGGCGTCGCACCGCACTGTAAAGTGCAGGGCCACTGACTGTGTCAGTGGTCACAAGTGTCAGCAATCGCACTTTTCCTCGCGGATCGTACGATCACGCGAGTCGATCGACGCCGCCGTAACTTTCCCCAGAAAGTGACGAGGGAAATAATAAATTTAATTCACACTTTAATTTTTTCAGACACATTTTTAAGTTCACAGGAGCAGACAGACAGACAGAAGACGGAGGCAAGGTAGAAGAAAAGGGTATACGTAAGGGTGCCGAGTCCGGTTTGGTCAAAGGACGCCAGGCTGGCACATACGAGCATCGCAGGTATGCATGACGTTCGACGAAATATTGAAACAAACTTTTACTTTTATACCAAACTTACTGAAATGTCTGCGATCATTTCTTACAGGCGAACTTTTTATAAAATTACTGCGCACATGATGCATGGGACAGTAATGCCAGGGCAAATGAAATGCTACATGAAATAATAAGTACCATATTTCAGGTAATGTTTGACACTTTATAAATCTACGGTAAAATTTTGAACGCTTATAAAACAACAATTAAATATTTCCATTACAATGTGTTACAGATCCACACTGCCATACGTCAGATTTCATTATAAGCGATCTGGCAAAATTGTAGGAAGACCGCCAATGGAGAAGAGGAATTACCCAGAATGAGAGAAGATAATATTACAGTATTGTCTCGTTAGCGGATCGCTGGTCGGGACCGGCGCGGGCGTTGAGCCCGTATCGTGAACAGAGCCCGAATTCTCAGTGTTCGTTTCTCGCTTCTTTCTGACCGAAGGGGGGAGCGAGATGGAACGCTTTGCCTGCGCGACGGGCGCGGACGCAAAGGACGGAGTATCAGGCGTCTGAAAGACGGAGCGAGACAAAACATCATCCCGTCGTCTGTCTCGTACCGTTCTCGCTCGCTTTCGGTGCCTCTCGCTCGCTCTCGCCTTCGCCGGACAAGAGTGAGACAGAAGTGGTGGGGATAGAGAAAAGTCCACATCGTGTACACCAAACCGAGCCGCTAACAAGACAATACTGTATTCTTCGAAAAATATACACGTTTTTATCTGTAATTGTCCATTTCAAGGGGGCGAAAGCTTGAGTGTCGAATTTCAATTCTCCAATGAAGTTGGATTTATTTATTGTGATGACTGCAACTTGATTAGAGACAAAAAATATATAAAAAACTGTTCTGTTAAACGATTTTGTCAAAAAGGCACTAACAACTAAAAAATACTTCTATTCTTGTACTACAATTTCGATGGTGTTTCTTAACTTTAAATAAAAACGTGGACCAGGATATTTCATAACAGAATATGAATCAATTTAGTACAGCATCAAGTGTCGAAATGAATTTATTTGCGAAATATCCTGCTCCACGATTTTATTTAAAGTGAAAATACACCATCGAAATTGTAGTATAAGAAAATAATTATTTTTTAGTTTTCAATGCATTTTTAATAAAATCGTTTATTATAATTTTTTTTATTTTCTAGTTTTTAGTATTCGTGGATTTACATTTCATAGTTCAAACTTCGTTACAAATATCTTTTATTGCTGTATGCAGTTTAACAGTTTGTTTGAACTATACAGTGCTAAAAGTTCGTAAAGAACGGTAACATAAAGAATGGTTGATTTTAAGTCGATTCGATTTGTTGTTATGGGTTATTATTTATTGGTGACGAGGTAATTTTTTCACCCCTTCGGAATTTTTTTCATAATTTTGTATTGTCATCCAAACTACGCACCTCTGCAAAGTTTCAAGACAATTGGATGGTTGGAAGTGGATAATTGAGTTTCCAGATTTAAATCAAACATACAAACAAACAAAGGATCGTAGCTAAATAAAATCGTTTAATGAGACATTCCAAAATATACGTATTGTTAGTACTGATCACTAGTTTATATTGATAAATTTTTACATCCGTGGAATAACAATTCCGAGGGAAAGCACGTACAAAGTATTGAATTGAAATGTACTTTTTGTCCAAATTGATGTTTTAAAAAAATTATTACTAAATTTGTATTTAAACAATAGACAATTCTTGTTGATATAAAAGATAATTTGATGTATAGTTAGATGAAAAGAAAGCGTCATATGTTTTTAGAAGAATTATAGCATTCATAAATTTCATTACGATCGGCGTGTACACTTCGGTGATGTACCTTATTGAAATTGTATGCTTTGAATTTGCACACTGATTATACAAAATATTACATCCTTCAATGTATAAATAAAAACTATTACGCAAATTAGTATTGTTTCATTGACATGTTTCCTAACTTCACTACTCAACCTCTCTATCTTTCATTATTGCTATCCTCCTTTACGTTCAGCGAGGCTCTGAGGCTAGAGACGCAGCAATCGGACGCGCTACATCTACAGCTGATGCAGAGGGAAACATCTACAGGAGCGGTGGTTATGTGTGCGTGACTGCCGTTCGCAGTTCCGCACTCATAACCACCGCTCCTGTAGGTGTTCCCCCCTCCATCAGCGGTAACCGGAGCCCGTCGATCCCTGCCTAGACGCAGCTCTCGTGCCGTATTCCTCCAAGAATTCTCAATAGAAGGAGCTGTGGCAACAGCGCGGCAGAGAAAGAGAGTACAGAACATGTGGCAACTATGCGTAAAAAATTCGTCTACCCAGAGTACCTGAAGATGTCATTGCTGTACAAATTCTTTTTATCGATCGGAGTAATTTCATTAGGGTCCGTTTGTTTACTGGGGACGCTTCGATCGATTCGGACCAAAACAAACTTGAGACGGCAGCCTTAACATCCACTTCAGTTATCTAAATCCCCCACGTGAATTCTGAGAAACCTTTCAGACCTCACACTTCTGACACATTCGATACTGCAGCATAAACATCCTTTCTCGGTCCCCATCGCTCTGTTCTAAACATGCGATATCAATCGAACAGTCATGACCGTCTTTTCCTTTCATGCATTGAACCCGTGACAGAAATTCTAACATATATTTTGAATAAAAGAGAGAATAGAATTGTATGATCTAATTCTAATAGACGAAAAGGCTAAATAGTAGGAAAACAACAACACGATTTTTGTTGCTATCCATCCATAATTGTTAAAGGTAAGAGATTTGAAAACCAATTTCACATATTAATATAATTGACAGGATACTTGACAAGAGAAACGGCGGCATAACAAGCAGTCCAAACTCATATTTACGTATATTTCAGGTTAATATGTTTTTCAAATATTCTTAAAACATTTGAAAATAAATATTGATCATTGTGTCGTAAAGTTAGGAAATATATATAATTAACGAAAAAAAAAAAAAAACAGCCTAAGGGACTTGGAAGTCCGAGGCTCGAACCTACGTTTAAAAAGTTAGCAGCGGTATAGCAGCTCGACGCTTTACCGCTGCGCCACCGACGCCGTTGGAAAATACGGTAGATACTTTACAATGTAAGGCTGTGGTTACAGTGGACGCGTTTTCGCGCGAACTGAGCATCGCGCGACGTCGTCGCGAAATTTCGCGCGAAAATTTGTTTTTCAGAAATACGTGGCTGTAATAAATAGATATTTTTACTCGTATATGACGATAGCCAAAATGGATACATCGTTTTTTAGAGGTGCTTTTCCATTATCCGGGCGCCACTGCCATCCCTAAATTAATGGGTCGAGTTTTGAAAAAACTGGAACTAAATGAATAAAAAAAATTTATTCATTTTTCGTTTGGTTTAGGTTTTGATTAACAATGATTGTTGTACAAACCAAGTAATTCTTCTGAATATTTTAGAATGTGCCCAGACACATTCTATTATATTTTAAGCAGTGTAGAAACATAGGTATATTTGTAAAGTGTCAAATTTTCGTGACTGCATTTCGTCAGAAGAAAGACCTGCCATTATATTTTTAGCCAAATACATACTTTATTTCCTTTTTAATTTATGTTTGTATTTTAAAAATACAAAGTATTTTATTTTGTTTTTTAAGCAGTATTATGTAAGTGTTGCTGAAATACATTAGAGAATTAAATGGAAAATGAAACAAGAATGAAACAATAAAATAATATTATTTATTATTTTTGTCTCTTTTTTATTATTTACTATTTTTTATTATTCAAAATATTTGTTTGACAGCTGCATCAGATCTGTTTATAGTGCGAGGTTAAACATTGTATATGTGTATGTAGTGTGACGTCGTAGATATTGTAGATGTATTGCTGTACAGAGATTGTCGCCGGACTTCGCGCGACTAGTATCAAATTGATTTGATATTGCCAGCGAAAATCGCCTATCGTCGCTAGGCATTTGAAATCAATTTCTGATCGCGTATTGATAACTATGGACGCCGAAAAATTAATTAATGCGGTGTTCCTACGAAAGCCCTTGTGGGATCAATCCTCGAAAAAATACCACAACCGAGATACAGTCCAAACATTGTGGGATGAAGTGGCGAAAGAATTAAATGTACCACGTAAGTAAAATAATAAGATTATTTCATATAGCGCGGGTACATATATAAGCTGTATTGTAAAGAAACAGTTTCTGTGTGACTTCCAGGTGAAGTGGCTAAAAAAAAGTGGAAGGGCCTCCGTGATACATACCAACGGGAATGCAACAAATTAAAAACAAAAATCCGTTCAGGCGCTTCTGGAGGGGAAAAAAATTCTTCAACGTGGGCATATTTCAAAAGCCTAAATTTTTTAAAAGAAGTGACCGCACCACGACTCTCCACTGGGAATATTCCCGCACCACCCACCAGAGTTCTGCAATGGGCGGGTTTGACCCGCCCGTCACCCGGCCGTGACGTCGATTCACCCGCCCGCCCGTACCCGTATCTGCACTCACCCGGCGGTACCCGCTATCAAGCTAGCCATACCCGCCCGGACCCGCTGGCGGGTTAGCAGGTCAGCGTCGATTTCTACCCGCCCGAAACTGTCGCGAAGCGTACTTGACTCACTCGTAGTCGCGCTGTTATCCGTTCGCACCCGTGCCTTTAGCTGCACTTCAATTCCGACTTTACTAGCACTTTATTCGGCAGTTGTTATATCAAGACGCGGATTTATTTCATTCTACGAATGAACAGTATGGCATGCATTGTATCAAATTCAAGAAATTATGGATACATGCAGAAATTTAATTTAAATTGAAATAATGAATGAACAAAAATACTTGTAATACGTTTCGTTTCAGAATATGTAATGTACATAATGGAACAGTAGAATACTACCACAAAAAATGTTTTATATTAAAAGCATTTATTTTTCTTTGCAGTATTGGAATTTTTGTTACTTTCCCTTTGTTAATAATTATAATATAAAAACGCGCGGGTATTAGCGGGTATAGCGTAGCGCGTGTATTAGCGGGTAAAGCGCGGATACGGGCGAGTCAGATAAAAGTTCCGTCAACTCCGGGCGGGTATGGGCGGATAGAAATCGACGCTGACCGGCTTACCCGCCGGCGGGTCCGGGCGGGTTGGGTGAATCGAAAGACGGACGGGTAACGGACGGGTAAACCCGTGATATATCCGCCCGTTGCAGAACTCTGCCAAAAAACAAAAAAACTTAAGGGTACCCAGGGTACCCTCCGGTCAAAACGCTTGAAAAATACTTTCATGAATTCAGTTTCTTTTTTTTTTAATTCATGAAAATCACGTATTTTTCAAGCGTTTTGACCGGGGGGTACCCTTAATTAAAATAAAGTATGCAGGTACTTACCTGAGTGTGATGGCAAGTCTTTCTTCTGGCGAAATACATTCACGAAAATTGGACTCCTTGCGAATGTATTTTTCTATACCACGTAAAATATAAAAAAATGTCTCTGGGGACATTCTAAAGTATTCAAAGAATTTGTTCGGTTCATTTAATAAATCTTTGAATAGCCTGTGGTATTCACCATTCTTTTTTCGCGAAACAAAAATAGCATTTACATGCTCCCTTCTGCTACTCATTAATAAAATTCTTAATAAAGGATTGTCTAAGCAAAAATCATCGATGTCGTCCATTTCGATATACGGGATCAGAAATTGATTTCAAATGCCTAGCGACGATAGACGATTTTCGCTGGCAATATCAAATCAATTTGTTATTGGTCGCGCGAAGTCCGGCGACAATCTCTGTACAGCAATACATCTACAACACCCCGCATAAATTGCCTGTATCAAGGCGGTACAATAATTATGGTAGATCCGCAAATCATGTGAGAGAAGTGTTCAAAAATTATTTTATTAGTCCTGAGGGTGAAGTACCCTTCCAGTACGTGTAATATATTGTACAGACTACAATAATAAAATCATTATTTGATATTGCTTGGATTTACTTTTATATTTAATATGTTCTGTTTACAATGTGTCATTATTTATATCAGTGTGTGCTGTTGACTCTGCAGATGTGTCGTGATGTGAGGTGTGCGTTGTGTGTACTGTTGGTGTTGTCGTCAGTTCGTCAAGGAGTACTTGTTGTAGTTTAATTTGTGTAATCAGTAGTCTGTTGTCTCGATTTTTTTTTAATTGGGGCAATAGGCTCATTAAAAAGTGGTAGTTACTGTCCTGTTTTTTATCCTTCATTAAATTTAGCTTCTCTTCTTCCAAACGTAATAATTTGTCCTGAATTGTGTTATGTGAACGTTTTCGTTTGGATGGTCGTAGTGTTGTAGTTTTGTGGTGTGTGAGCGTGCGTATGTGGTAAAGATTCATCCTCTGCGTGATTGTCAATGTCAATGTGTAAATGTGACGTTTGTGATGTGTGTGCGTGTGTGTGTGGAAAACATTCATTTTCAGTCGTATTTTCAAAGTCCGTGTATACATTTAAATCGTCTGTCTCGTCTGCCTGGGGAATTATTATTATTTCTGGAGAGGTGGGTGGTGCGGGAATATTCCCAGTGGAGAGTCGTGGTGCGGTCACTTCTTTTAAAAAATTTAGGTTTTTGAAATATGCCCACGTTGAAGAATTTTTTTCCCCTCCAGAAGCGCCTGAACGGATTTTTGTTTTTAATTTGTTGCATTCCCGTTGGTATGTATCACGGAGGCCTTTCCACTTTTTTTTAGCCACTTCACCTGGAAGTCACACAGAAACTGTTTCTTTACAATACAGCTTATATATGTACCCGCGCTATATGAAATAATCTTATTATTTTACTTACGCGGTACATTTAATTCTTTCGCCACTTCATCCCACAATGTTTGGACTGTATCTCGGTTGTGGTATTTTTTCGAGGATTGATCCCACAAGGGCTTTCGTAGGAACACCGCATTAATTAATTTTTCGGCGTCCATAGTTATCAATACGCGATCAGAAATTGATTTCAAATGCCTAGCGACGATAGGCGATTTTCGCTGGCAATATCAAATCAATTTGATACTGGTCGCGCGAAGTCCGGCGACAATCTCTGTACAGCAATACATCTACAATATCTACGACGTCACACTACATACACATATACAATGTCTAACCTCGCACTATAAACAGATCTGATGCAGCTGTCAAACAAATATTTTGAATAATAAAAAATAGTAAATAATAAAAAAGAGACAAAAATAATAAATAATATTATTTTATTGTTTCATTCTTGTTTCATTTTCCATTTAATTCTCTAATGTATTTCAGCAACACTTACATAATACTGCTTAAAAAACAAAATAAAATACTTTGTATTTTTAAAATACAAACATAAATTAAAAAGGAAATAAAGTATGTATTTGGCTAAAAATATAATGGCAGGTCTTTCTTCTGACGAAATGCAGTCACGAAAATTTGACACTTTACAAATATACCTATGTTTCTACACTGCTTAAAATATAATAGAATGTGTCTGGGCACATTCTAAAATATTCAGAAGAATTACTTGGTTTGTACAACAATCATTGTTAATCAAAACCTAAACCAAACGAAAAATGAATAAATTTTTTTTATTCATTTAGTTCCAGTTTTTTCAAAACTCGACCCATTAATTTAGGGATGGCAGTGGCGCCCGGATAATGGAAAAGCACCTCTAAAAAACGATGTATCCATTTTGGCTATCGTCATATACGAGTAAAAATATCTATTTATTACAGCCACGTATTTCTGGAAAACAAATTTTCGCGCGAAATTTGGCGACGACGTCGCGCGATGCTCAGTTCGCGCGAAAACGCGTCCACTGTAACCACAGCCTAAGGCGCATAACACAGTTTCAAATGATTCGGTTTTTTCAGTTTCTTTAATTCCTATGATGTTTTGCTGTACGTATAAACATTTCAGATCCCATAAATGATTTATTTCATAAAGTATGTACGAAAATTCCACCTATAAGTTACTCTGACACGGAAAAAACGACGAAAAAATCGGTTTTTAATTTTTTTAACTGCGGCGCACCAAATTGAAAAATCTGAAAAAAATTCAGGACAATAGTATCAATGATACGTACTTACAGTAAAAATATAATTATAGTGCTAAGACTGCTTCGATACACAACCGGCATTTTTCAGCATTTTTTGGCGTTTTTTATTTTTCACAGCTTGATTTTTTAATTTAAAAATCTGAAACAATTCTCTAATATGTGCCCAGATAACAGAAATGGCTCTGATTTTTTCCAAGATTTTTCATCCCCTAGTATAGGAGAAATTCGGCAAAAACCTGTTTTTCTATTTTTGCCCTTTACTACCCTCCGGGTCGAGATACAAAGTTGAAACTTGCCACAAATGTTTCTTTTTTTATAAGCTTTCGAATGACTCATCGTGAGTCGAATTCGGTTCAAGGGCACATTTCACCACCTTAACCGGCTATACCCTTTTGTGACGGGACTGCGCGAATGTGTCTTATATTAGATGGCGTCACAGTGATGTTTCCTCATGAAATAGAAGTGTTCTAGACGGGAACCTGTGGCTTGGGAGTGCCCTCACCAAATTCATGAAATACTGTATAATATTAGCGATGCAAAAAAGCCAGCCCTAGTAAGCTGGAATGCAATCGAAACTCGATCGGCCACAATCGTTTGAGCCGTGTGTACAGACACAAACACAACTTTACCGCGACACTAACGCCATCTACATTATGAAAGCCTCCTCCTTCCTGTCTAAACGCTATCCCGGAAGTTCCCTATTCAGTTTCCACCCCCTGATCGGCAGTCAATGCGCATATTACGCGCATGCGTATTTGTCGCTTTACGTGTGCTTCTGTATTTCGAATTCGATTACTGCAAACAGGGGAAACCAGGGTAATTCCGGCTATATAAGCAAGAAAATATAACCTACATATATGCTAATTACATGACAATAAACGTTTATTGGAAATTTCGTTCTTTTACGCTACATTTGTCAATTTTTTATGACTTAACATCCTTCCAAAATATTATTGTTACGCCGCAACGGTATCTTTATGAAATCGGGTATAGCATATAGGTTATATTTTCTGTCACTTCGGGGAGCGGATTACGAAGTTGTGGAGTGTAATTATTCGTGATTAAGAAATCAAAATTTCCATTCATAACGTCATTTTCTGAGTACATTTCATCGAAGTAGTAAGTTATAACTTAATTTGTTTATGTTTACCAAATTCGTGCGTTTTATTACATTCTAATTGATTTTAGCTTCAATTTTCAGGTTTACAGATTTTAATGCTTGATAGGGTTATGGTTGGTTCTGGTATCAATTTTTGCGTTTTCAGTGGCATGGACTCGTTCGTGGTTGTAAGTAACTATAGCATCTATTCTCAAATTCAATTGTCTGTGCACTTTATCAGATTCCAATTCATTTTGGCTTCATTTTTCAGGTTTACAGATCTATGCACTTCATAAGGTTATGGCTGGACAAAATAAGTCTACACAAACTCGTTAAACAGAGTAATTGTTTATTTGTTAAAATTGTAAGGATACATGCCCTAAATAAACAGCCTACAAAGAAATAAACAAGCGTTTGTAAATCACCAGTTCTCGTCCCAATGGAAATTTTGATTTCCTAACCACGCATAATTACATTTCTCGAATTCATAAAGATACCGTTCCGGCGTAACAATAATATTTTGGAATGATGTTAAGTTATAAAAAATTGACAAATGTAGCGTAAAAGAACGAAATATCCAATAAACATTTATTGTCATGTAGCATATTTATAGGTTATATTTTCTGTCCTTTCGAGGAGGGGACCACATAATTTCGATGCGCGTTACGAAGAGTAGCACGTTTCATTTTTTTCTTACGGACAACTGCATGTCGAAAAAACGAAACGTGCAACTTTTCGTAACGCGCGTCGATTTGGTGTATGTTTTTCAAAGCGTACGTAAAGAGACAAATACGCATGCGCGCATGAACTGCACGCTTCATGCGCTAGAAGTGGGAGATTTCTAGAGAATCCTATGCGCCACCAACGCAACCAGTGCACGCATAGACTGAAACGGAACGGTTTTCTTTGCAGTCTATGCGCATAATGCGTGAATTGAAACACAGCCGTGATTGCATACCATTCCTACAATGATGTAGGATTTAAGTGGTGGGAAAGGTAGTGACCTTCCTCCTCAGCAGTCCTACTACTGCAGTCGTGTCCAAGGGTGGAGAGGTAATAACTTGTAGGTTTAATTGGCAAGACTAGAAACTTTATTGCCCACACGTGCAACGAGTACTTGGCACGTGAGGGTGTCGGTATTGCACCGCAATCACAGTAGCCGTATTGCAATCGGCTATAACAATAGACGAGAATATAGTGGACGTTAGCCAACAGGCTATACGCCACAGAACAGTGTACAGAATACACCAGTGGAACACGTGGTGTCTAACAGCTAGGACAACTAGCCTACACAGCGTCTTGCCAAGACTCTAGTCAACGGACTGGGGCGAGTCTGCACGGCAACGCTCGCACGAGCTCGACGAATCCCCACTCCTGCACAGTCCGCTAGGAGGGGATGGCTCGAACCTTAAAGCTCGATCCCCACAATGACACATCCAACAGCGCCATCTGAAGGCCACAATTGCTAACCAATTCCCTACGCGTGACGTCACATGGACCTACGCACCAACACAAATGTACCGTTTTGCTGTAGGTGTATCCCTACCTTTCTAGTACGCGTGGAGAATTGATGGGCATCAGTGAAATGCAGCAGTGGATTCTGCTCACATAATCTGCGAGCAGATTCTGTAGTTTATTAAATAATAATTGTTCTATTTGTTTTTAAAGGTATGGTTTGTTTTTATTAATAATATATACATTTGATGCACGTGAGTGATTAAAATGAGAAAATAATATAAGTTGCACCTATAAAACAGAAGAGAAACTTTCAATATTTACACTGTAAGCAGTGGTGATTCTACATGCAAAAATAAGTCATTTTCTCGATAACGAAGGGCGATATCAAAAACTGTTATCCAATATTTTCGATTATTTTTTTTGCAGAATCACCATATTCCCGCTTGTGTTAGTTCTGAAAACAAGTACAATATTAGTCTAGAATTAAAAGGATGAACGTCGAGAGGTATATTTTACTTTCAGTTATACTGAAGTAAAATGAGCAATGAAAAATGCTGTTTGGTATGTACTAGAGCTCTTACTTTTGACCCGACGGGTACCCGGGTACCCGGACATTACCCGGGATAACTTCAAGCAATTGAATGTAGTATTGTCTGTGGTATAGTCTAATGTTAGCCAAATATGATCGAACAATACTACTTTCAATGGCTTGAAGTTGTTTCGGGTAGACGGGTACCCGACGGGTAGAAAAGTAAGAGCTCTAGTATGTACGTTTTAAATCAGTGGCGCTGAAAAGTGCCGATTAATGTTCATTGCGAACGTCGAGAGGTAGTTCCTGTTAAAGTCAGCTAAATAAGCACTGAAAAGTACTGTTTGTTGTCTTCGCCACAGTAAAAGGAGACACACCTCTCCTTTCAATAGGCATATTTCTGAAAAATAACTGCAGTTAAGTTTTGTTTTCACGTGACAGTAAATCATAACTTTTACGGTCATGACACTAAATGTCATGACTTTTACTGTCACGTGAAAACAGACCTTCATAGGTTATCTGTTTCTTCATCCTGTTGTTGCTGTTCGCTCCAGAAACTGCAGGGCATTCTATGTTTCTGGGATGATGACGGCTTCGTTCGTGGACCACGCTTCCTGCTGCGTACCCTCTCCTTCGCCGCCTTCAGTTCCGCTTGCATCCGCAATTGGAAGTCGGATCGAGTGGGCCTGTCAAACTTACGGGTACGACATACACCGTCTGAAAAAGAAATGTATGCAAAGTACATTAGCATCAATGGAACATACAGTAAGAGTAACAATAATTCTACGTTAAAAGATGAAAAGTGCTTATTGCTTCGTACCAAATATCGCCATCACGATACGGGAGTCGTACAAATATTTCAGTCCTTTGCGGTCAAACCAGGTGAATGACGACGTTAAGTCGTTTGGCAGAGCTTCCTTGAAGCAGGACTTGACCGCTTCCTTCAAATCAAATCCGCCCACGTATTCGAAATACTTTACCTAAACAAAGCGAGTAAAGATTGATGTAAGTATATATTATACATAATAGTAAATAAAAGAATAATTTCGTTTTCACTTACGACTTTGGAATAGGTGTCGTCATCGATGTTCTCAAAGCATTCGACCTCCTGCACTGAGAACAAGGGGAGGACTGCTGGCTTTGTGGGTCGGCCAGTATTATGGGTGGTCTCGACAGATTTCTGAATGCTCATCAAAAGAGTATTCATTCTTCTGCAAACAGAACGGATGGAGACGTAACGTATTAATAAACACGATACACGCGATACTTACATTAGCTCCGCCTCGATCCGATCGCGCCCCGTGAGATCTTCCATGCTCCTGCGAACATTAACATTTATAAGAAAATATCCTTACAGTAATATTTTTATAGCAAAAAAAGAAATATGTAAATTTACCCATTATCATGGTGTTGAGTCGGCGCTGTATTATGCTGCAACGGCTCACTGTGGATCACAGTGGCGCGTGCAGACGATGTCTCTGGATCTGTGTATCCTTCGAGGGCAGGAACATTGGCCGCATCCGTACCCTGAAACATAACATTCGGGTTAAAAGTAGGAACACCCTTCGACGTTTTTGGACCCTGTTCCTCCAGGATCCTCGCCAAATTCCTGGATGTCCTATTCCATTGTTGTTCTCGGCGGGGTCGACGTCCTTCGTCGCCGTTTCACTTGTTCCTCATCCGAAGACGTTGTCTGGTATCGTGGTGGTCTCGCAATCACACGTTTCCCCCGTTTCTCCATGTCAGCCTGTAAGTAAAAAAAATACATATTACGATACCTACTTAGCAAAGGCGTGTTAGATGTTTTATCCATTTTACATGCAATATTTGTATGTATCTTAATTCAAGACTTCAAAGGCTTCAACAGTTGAAAACGTGAAAAAATGACCCATGCAGAAACATTCGAACCAAACGATAAAATAACCCGTCACCAGAGATTAACAAAGATACGTGTAAACATTGTTTTACTTGTGAAGAGCAATACAAAAGAAGAAAATGTAAATATTATAGCACGTCACTCACCAGAAAACTGTCGTAACTTACCAAAAAGAAGAGACGAAGCTAGAAAGGGAACATTTTTTTTTTTACATGGTGGAAATCCTTAACGGATACCTCACGCCCCCCCTGGGAGGGGTGAGATTTTGTGGGGCTTGCACCCACTAAAACCACCATGGTGACCGCCTGACGCGAGAGACACATAAGGGAGAGGGACTGGCAACGAGATAGTTCTAATGAAAAGAAATGTGGAAAAATTTTAACACTATTTCTCGCTGTGTGTAATAACGGCAACGACATAGCTACGGGTTTCTAAGGGAATGGGGTCGTCGTTATTGCCAATGGGCGTACTGCAGTGAAAAGGAATTCTATAACATTTAGCGCGAACGTGATCGGGGAGATGTATACAATTTTAGGGCTCAATGTGGCGCATTTATATACGCCAAGAGCGGAAGACTTTATGCCGTAATCATAAAAATTATCGACCTCTAGAAATTTTTTAACACCCAAACGATACGAGTCATTATTGTTCATGCTAATATTGAAAATTAAGCAGATCGTGCCGTCGACTGAGATGCAACAATTATCGCGTACATTGATGCCCAGAGATATGTTATTGAACTCTATCTTGTGGTACTGAGAACAATTGGGGTCGTTACTAAGTGGTCTAGATACGCGAATAGAAAAATCGACATTACAATGATTGTTTGTGCCATGAAATTGTATCTCCCTCATCCTATTGGAAAATTGTTGGAGAGGAAGACTTGGCTTTTACAGATATTTTTTAAAAATGGACATGTTTTCATATGGAAAAGCAGAACATGAATCTAAATTACCAAGACGTCTGACACCGTTGGTTAGGTGAAGGAGGCCATGGACGTTATAACTATCAAAAGTTGGGCCATAAAGTTCTTCGGTACGAAGAACAAACTTCACCAGAGCTGACTGTGCGAATCTCAAGTGTGGGCTCGATGGAGATTCTGAAACCAAAACCCGTATGGCCGTATGTAAGAATAAGAAATGCTTGTATACGGTTTCCTTCAGTACACCCTTCAGTATAACTGGCCCTGTATACACAAGGAACTGACGAAATTCAGTCGCCTTATATTTAGAGCGTACTTCAATAGTTCTAAGACGTCTGGCAAAGTCTGAGGGGCAATATCTGCTAAGACTCTCCAGTCTCGTAGACAGTATAGCAATGTCTCTGCGGCGCAATTTTGAGAAAGGGGAATATTCTCCATGTACCCACGCAGATGTTACGAGCCGGGGCTGCGGCAACGCGAGAGGCCGGCGAGAAGGGTATTTCCCAAGGAATAGGGTTTATGAGTTTGTTAGTTAGGTGTGCGGACGAACCTGATGCGAAATCAGGGAGCCGCTAGGATTGTTGGCGGCGAGGACGAACCTGATGCGAAATCAGGGAGCCACAGGAGGGTGAAACGTCGTGAACGAACCCGATGCGAAATCGGGGAGTCACTAGGATAGAGTTCACAGATGAACCTGGTGCGAAACCAGGGAGCTGTTAGGAGGTTGGATTATTTACAGACGAACCTGGTGCGAAACCAGGGAGCTGTTCGGAAGTTGGTAGATTTACAGACGAACCTGATGCGAAATCAGGGAGCTGTAGGATACGGACGAACCTGATGCGAAATCAGGGAGCTGTAGGATACGGACGAACCTGATGCGAAATCAGGGAGCCGTAGGAGGGTAAGGTTTCGTGGACGAACCCGATGCGAAATCGGGGAGCCACTGGGTTGGAGAAGATGCATTGTTTTGGATGAAGGGTTGCGAACGAACCTGATGGTAGATCAGGGAGTCGCGGGAAATGTTAGTAATGCCTCGTAACTCTTAATTTATGTTTGATACAACTCGAGCGGTAAAGCTGTATCAGTGGGTGAGTGCTACTAATATTATAAGGATCGCTGGGTAAAAAATGGGTTTAACGAAATCGACTCGATTTACACGTGAACACCATTCGTGTATTCAATAACTAATTATTGTACAAATGTAAGTGTCGCGGTTAAATAATAAATAAAAGTTAATTACCACTAGTTTGCACGGTGTTGACGCACTGGCGATGCGGGGCGTACGAGCGATTATTAACAAGTGCCAAATAGAATATAAACCGGACTCGCGGATTCTATGAGGTTAACTTTGATTCTGATGGAGACTTTAGCTCGATCTTTAATCAACTCTGTACGAGCGTGACACGACGTGACTCTACGCGTGACTCTATAGCTTTTCATCAACGAGGGTAGAAACCAAAGGGTTTATATAGTCCCAAAAATGAGTGGGGATGCGTTAGAAATCTCCATATAAGGAAATCCTTCGGGGTCGTCGTCGTGTCACTCCCGTTCCCATGGTCGTGATCCAGATGGTCGAGATCATGACCCCCCTTAGTGGTGTATGATAAGCAAAAGGATTTTAGGGCGTTTTCCCTTCTCAGAAGCGAGCTCGAAAGTGGTTGAGAGTGGTGTATGGGAAGATTCCACATACGTAACACAGACAACAGTTTCTTTACTACGCCCAAGCATATAAGATGCATGTACTCGAAAGGAACTTGCGAAACCATTTCTATCGGTAGCAATGACAATGGGCTTGTACCTAGCTTGTGATGCTTCTGGTCTAACCGCCTAATGTAATCCTCATCGGTTCGAGGATAATCATCTGTGCCTTGGAAAGCGCAATGCTTACCGTTCAGGGTACCAAAAACCGTACATTTGGAACAGGGACGGATAGACATATGCCCACGATGATTTAATACAAATGCTCGAGCTGGGGCGTCAGCTAAGATACATCTCAGTCGTACGGGCAACTTAATGGAATGAAAATTTATGCATCCGTTGGACATGATGACTCTGACGTCTGCAATAAATTTCTCAAAGAAAATATTGGGGTCGTGTGGTTTTTGGGGACCTTTAGAGATGCCTACCACCATCGGCTTTATATGAGGAATATTTGAAATCCTACATTGGATGGGCCAGATATGAATGAAACTTGATTTGTCCAAACTGCATCCGTCGGTATGAAAATCTAATTCTAACTGTCTAACAAATGATACCGACAAAGTGTAGGGGAGACTTTTAATAATTTCTGGTTCCAGATCGAAATGAATGTATTCTCCTGGTGCCACGACGAATGTGACACCAGGATTACGTGGCGTAGATACAAGTGTTCTAACATCCTGAGGCAACTGGGAGAAACAGGAATGTGTTCGAAGGAGAGATAATATATTATTTCCTTGAACGAGTGTCACATTGTTGTCTACGAAACAAGACGCAAACCGTTGGCGAAAAGATGGCTCGGAGGAAGTAGCACAGGACAATGAAACGGTATTGCGGATATTAGAAACGCGTAACATGGAAGTAGAGGACCGGCTTCTTCTACATTTATATCGCGCCTAGTACTGAATCCATAGGGGATTAAATTAACAGGAGCAGACGAACTACAACCTGCAGATGTGCTAGCAGCATCTCGCACGTTAGAAGTATTATCCGCTACTCTACGAACGGTGTTAAATGCAGGACGGTATTGCGCGCGTAAGATATTTCGCACCTCGCGCATAAGCCTCCTTTTTTGTCTCGCCGATAATGCGCGTCCGGATATCCGCGACATAGACAATTTGAAACGGTTAAATTCCATAATTACTTATGTCTTGTGGATGGCTCGGAAAGATTTTCGTAATTCTGTGATACCGCTGTCGATGACTGCCACCTCAGAATGAACGAGAATTCGAAACAAACGCGAAATGGGAAGCAGAGTCCCGACCAATCACGAATGACCGCAAGGCGGCGCAGCCAATCTGAGCGTAGGCATGAATAGAAATGAAGGGGGCGCACAGGCTTGGATAATAAAAATGAAGGGGACGCACAGACTTGGTTTGAATTGAAGGGGACGCACAGGCTTGGATGGAATTGAAGGGGACGCATAGGCTTGGATGGATAGAAATCAAGGGGATGCACAGGCTTGGAGATTGTCCGGAGAAGATTAGATAGATAGACAGGGCATCTTGTTTCACACAAGTTTCTGGAAATTTATCAAATAAGGTAAATCGACAAAATTTGTCAAAAGACATAGCATTAACCGCTTCGTTCCCTCGGACGAGTTATGTCGCGACGCCGTTACTGTTGGTATAAAGTCACAGACGAGTTATCACGCGACGTAATGCCGTTCGTGCGATGCCACAGACGAGTAAACGCGCGATGTGATACCGTTCGTGCGATGGCACAGGCGACATATCTTGCGTGCTTCATTATTAGATTAAAAGCTTTAATTCGAAAGAGTGTTAATTCCGGAAACGGTATAGGAAAAGAAAAACATATTGTTTTCAGGTCAACTAGAATTTATTATTATTCTGTGTGATATAATTCAAAACATGGGGTTACACATAATGTTACATCGCAATTTTTACAATAATATTTTGTTTCTTTGCGGATCTTTTTTTTTGCACTATGCACAACGTTTCATGGGATGACATTTTTTATTTGTTGGTGGTAATTTTTTTAGGAAACATCTAGATTGAAAACGAAGAGGGTGAAAATAATTTATTTTTCCTTTGTAATGAAAATTATCCATTGAGTTATGGTACTGTTTCAGTAACGGCCGCTTTCTTCACCTCTGACTAAAGTCCCGATCAGTCAGTCGCTAGTCAGATGCTAGGTGGTAGTTAACTGTCGCGCGTGTTTCTTTGCGCTATTGGATCGTATGGTTAAGTGACTGAAAGGTTTGACGCGGCAACGCCGCAAAGACGGTAAAGCGAGAACTTCGTTGTGTAGTAGTTTAAAAGTGATCGTGAGTTGTGACGGTCTCGCCAGAGCGCGCCGCCTGTAGAGAAAAGGTGGGGTGCCACTTGGCCAGATACCTCCTTACCGGCCCTACAACCGGAATCTCCACAGTAGAAATAATAGACTACAAACTCTTCCGATCCAATCCTTTTATTATAAACGTGCCGACTCTAGGGCAACAGGTGATCGCGCCAAGGCCCGATCAGATTGGGTCTCACAAGACATCTGCGATGCAGAACAAACGTACTGTAGCCGTTATTATAGTGGTTATCACAAACGTTACTAAACGTTGCTACGATGTAAACAGAAACTGCGTAGTCGCAACGAAGCTGGCCGCATGGTCAGACACAACGAGGATTGGTATCGAAGTGACGAACAACATGGCGACACTCGCCTCGCGCCGCAGATCCCCACTCCCGAGCGGGTCTCGGAGAAGGGGAAGGCGCACTCGCCACACAGCAACGGGCGCCCTCTTGTGGAAAGCGCAATCATCCTTTTCGCGCGTGCGCGAACCGCGATTAATACAAATCTGATAAAGTGGTCGATACTTCATTGATTGGCCATATTGATTTATCCAGTCCTTATAAATTGTGTTTTATTAAATTATTTAATTCAACACTTCACGTACATATAAAAACGTAAGTACATTCATTTATTTGAGGCATGAGGTATTATAATTATAATTAAATGTCGTTATGAATTATTATTGGGAAGTAAAGAAGATAAACCAGTATTTTGTAGTAAATTTATTCAATATGCATTTTTTGTTTTTCATATACTTACAGCTAAATATGAATAAACGGTGTGCGAATTTCACCGATTATGAAAAGGAGCTGTTACTAAACATAGTAATGGAATATCGGCACATAATTGAAAATTAGCAAACAAATGCTATCACGTGGAAGGAAAAGAATCAAGCTTGGGAAAAAATTGAGAGAGATTTTAATGGAAATGGGACAGTCATACGAAGTGCAAAGACTTTAAAATTAAAGTACGACAACATCAAAAAAGAAATCCGAAAGGTGTGTGCCAACCAGAGGAGAGATTCATCGAGAACTGGTGGCGGTGCACCACAAGCAAGAGACTTGTTGCCATTTGAGGAGAAAGTTCTTGTAGTTAAAGAAATGTCTGCAACAGGTATGGGCCCAACATATGACAACGATCTTATGAATGCTACATCATTACTGAACGAGACAAATACATCAAGCAAAGAAATGAATGTAGAGTGTCTTGAAAATGATGGTAAGGTGTCTAATATATTTGTATACTCCTGGTCATTTTAGAAGGAATCCATTTCGCGCATGTAGAATGAGCTCATTGGCTCCGAGGGAGCGTTTGTTTGGGGTATAGCCAATAGTAGCTTGTTTCGGCACCAATGAGCGCCAATATGCGCAGAACAGGTCTGAACTTCTCTGTCAGTGGGTTCCTTTTTAAATGACGGGGAGTATATACATATCTGCATGCATGTGTACCTGTACATATGAAAATGTATATGGCAGCTGTGTAAAAGCAAAAGCAAAAGCCAATCATATCTAGCATAGAAGAAACAAACATAGAGCTAAACATTCAAGACATAGATCCATCGACTCAGACACCTGAGAACCAAACAGGTAAGGCGTACATTCGTTGGATTCATGCAAACATGCATTAACTGCCACTTCTGGCAGTTAATCGGTGCCTGAACCTCCGGTAAAGTTAATCTGGAGATTAACTGACAGATCACTCTTAATCACAGGTGTTGCGACTCCCGTCTAGCGGCGCGTAGTATAAACCTCAGAAGCGCGAAGTTCGAGTCTGATCACACGAATGTAATAGGAAAGAGAGACAAAGTGAAGTTCGCACAAGCCCGAGGGGTTTGAAAATAGTTAGAGATCTTTTAATGAGAGGACTTCAGGATTATAAACTAATCGATATCCACTTAGCAACGGGTGTTTGAATAAATGAACTTCTCCTTCCTTCCTTCTCCTAGGTGTGTAGTTCCAGCGCCATGTAGTTAAACGCTTGTTGTTGCGAAAATCGACGAATAGGAATTTAGCTAGTTAATTAAGAAATTCGCGATTGGCTCTTAGAATCTAAGACATTTTGTAATTAACAAAAGGTGTACAAAAAACCAATGGACCTTTGGAAGCGTCACTCGAGCCTTGAAAGCAGAAGCGAGCACAAGTTTTATTAAAAATCCTCATAAACTCTTTATTTATTGTTCAATTATTTCGTTGCGTTCATTAAAGTTATCAGTTATTCGTGTTTTAATCGTTTTATTATTTCATTATCATTAAAAGTATTATTCATATCCTTAAAAATATCGCGTCCAAGGAGCAGAGTGCCTTAGCACTCCACGGGCATCGTCCTGCGCCTGAATTCCCCAAGAGAGAACTACTTTCCCCAGACGGCCACGCAACACAGGTGTTACGTATGTGGAATTTTCCCATACACCACTCTCAACCACTTTCGAGCTCGCTTCCGAGAAGGGAAAACGCCCTAAAAGCCTTTTTGTTTATCACACACCACTAAGGGGGTCATGATCTCGACCATCTGGATCATGCCCATGGGAACGGGAATGACACGACGACGACCCCGAAGAATTTCCTTATATGGAAACTCCTAATGAATCCCCACTCATTTTTGGGACTATATAAACCCTTTGGTTTCTACCCTCGGGGGTTGAAAGCTATACAGTTACGCGTAGAGTAACGTCGTGTCACGCTCGTACAGAGTTGGTTAAATTTAGTAAGATCGAGCTAAAGTCTCCATCAGGATCATAGTTAACCTCATAGAATCCGCGAGTTCGGTTTATATTCTATTTGGCACTTTTGAAATAGCCACTCGTACGTCCCCGCATCGCCAGTGCGTCAACACCGTGCAACTAGTGGTAACTTACACACTTTTATTTATTATTTAACCGCGACACTTACATTTGTACAATAATCAGTTATTGAATACACGAATGGTGTTCACGTGTAAATCGAGTCCATTTCGTTAAACCCATCTTTTACCCAGCGATCCTTATAATATTAGTAGCACTCACCCACTGATACAGCTTTACCGCTCGAGTTGTATCAAACATAAATTACGAGGCATTACTAACATTTCCCGCGACTCCCTGATCTAGCATCAGGTTCGTTCGCAACCCTTCATCCAAAACAAAGCATCTTCTCCAACCCAGTGGCTCCCCGATTTCGCATCGGGTTCGTCCACGAAACCTTACCCTCCTACGGCTCCCTGATTTCGCATCAGGTTCGTCTGTAAATCTACCAACTTCCGAACAGCTCCCTGGTTTCGCACCAGGTTCGTCTGTGAATAATCCAACCTCCTAACAGCTCCCTGGTTTCGCACCAGGTTCGTCTGTGAACTCTATCCTAGTGACTCCCCGATTTCGCATCGGGTTCGTTCACGACGTTTCACCCTCCTGCGGCTCTCTGATTTCGCATCAGGTTCGTCCGCGTTTGACTCCATTCCTAGAGGCTCCCTGATTACGCATCAGGTTCGTCCTCGCCGTCAATAATCCTAGCGGCTCCCTGATTTCGCATCAGGTTCGTCCGCGCACCTAACTAACAAACTCATAAACCGTATTCCTTGGGAAATACCCTTCTCGCCGGCCTCTCGCGTTGCCGCTGCCCCGGCTCGTAACACAGGTGAGGAAACAGGCATGTGTCAGTTATGTGGAACATAAGTCTAATCCGAAGATTACCGGAGGTGAAGAAATCGGCCGTAAGCCCATTATTATTATTACACCGGTCTTTTGTCCTTCCACCCACAAAATGCCATAAATTTATTGTACCGTACTATCATCCCACCTTTGTGCAAACTTTTTATTTTTTTCCCTTTTCGTCGCACGGCATACCTTTTCTTTTAATTCAACCAATGCCACAAGCATGTGTCTTATATTTATATAATTCCTCATATAAAGAAGGAGAGGTATACCAATTGTCGAGATAAATAATTCGTCCTTCATTCAATAAATTTTTGGATAAATCCACTACGATAGAACCGGATTTTCCTAGTAATGTGGCTTTATTGCCATCTAATATGCGCCCACTGTATGATTTTAAATTATCTAGAGATGCGGTAACGTCTCGACGCCAAGTACATGTTTCGAGACACCCTGTATATGTCGACTGTCGCTACCGCTACCATTTACTCGTCGCCGGGCTAATCCAAACTAACCTGAAACTTCTTTCTTCAATATCTCATCACGCCTGCAATATTTCCTAAATTCCAAGACATTTTTCTTATGTAAACCGCATATAAGCTTTGGAATAGGACCAATTTCAATAAAATCGGTACACGTATGACAGAGATATCATAATATCGTCTCATGGATCAGTCGGAAACTGTAAGATTTTTCTTCTGATTCTGATTCTTCTTGTTCAAGAAATTTTTCGTCGACATAATACGTATATACTCGTTACACATACACCTTCAGCCAACACATGTTTCGTTCTTCGTTCGTCGACTCTCGGGATTATTCGGCAGGGATCGTCGTCTGTCATTGTACATACATACTTATATATACAGGGTGTCCCAAAAATGTCGGAGTTCCTTGAAGGGGGTGATTCAGGGGGTGATTGCAAACAACTTTTTCCTTTGCGAAAATTCTCTCCGAGGTTTCGTTAACGAGATAATAACAAAAAGCACCGACCAATCAGAGCGCGCGCCTTCCGCCCGAGCTCCCGCGGTAGCGTTGGCTACGCGGTAGGCGGCCGCGCTTGTACTACGGACGTACGAACAAGCAAGTCGACATGCATCGAAGGAAACCGCGTTACACAGTTTTTTTTTTAAAGCAGAATCTTAAATAATAATTATTTGAAGCGAGAGGACAAGAAATACGTACATTTCGTTTTCAAATAACGCATAAACGAAAAGGTAATGTAGCAGAAAATGTACGACATGTGATCGTAATTCGTTATTGAGGTAAAAATCCGCAGTTTAATAACGGCCAACCCAACTAAATTTAAACAATAATATTAGGTGTATGAATAAATTCTTTCCGACTGGATTTACATAATCAGTACAAAGCTACTGAATTTCTATCGCGGTGGTATTTTTCATATTTTTTAAATCGAACTGTTATTGTACCCTAAAATCGGAAACTGTGGGCTTGAGGTCCGATTGGCCCTGCATCCCTCGCAAATGGCCACTGTCCTGAAGAGGCCCTCTTCACAGCAATATCTCTTCCCCAAGGCCCATCTTCTCTCGCACCGAATACGTCGACGCGTGCTTTTGTTTTGAAATCCGAGCGCGTGTTTAGACACGAGAGATAAGCAAACCCGATTGGTTAGTTAGCGGCCAATGGGACTTCAAGCCCACAGTCTCTCGCACCGAATACGTCGACGCGTGCTTGTGTTTTGAAATTCGAGCGCGTGTTTATACTCGAGAGATAAGGGATCCGTCTTTAATTTGAGGGTAGGACGAAGCAAGCGAGACTACACGCAGTCAGCGGACTACCCTTCTTTTCCTGTGTCTCTCCGCGAGACGTATTGATGCTGGATAATACTCTGTAATTTCTAGTTCTCCAAAATTAATCAGGCTCATCAGCCAGAGCATTTTGCCAGGGTCGCGGTTTATGACCGTATTGTCCCGCAAGTCGGCAGTAGAGAACGGTTTCCTACAGTTTCGGATAATTTATGACTTAATTGGTTCCGCCTCGTAGCAGACGTGAACTCAGGGTGTCAGAAAGGGGAAACAGGAATGGTATGCATTTTCTTCTTTATAGCAACTCGAAGACTTTCTGCGTCTCTTCCCTTCGGACCCTTTCGAACCGATACACGTGGTGTCTGTTTTCTATCTCGAAGTAATGGGTACATTGGCAGTGGAAGGACGGAGCGCGGGCTTTTGTAAAAGTTTTCGTTGCACTTCTGCAAAACACGTGTGTTCCGAAAATGTGCTGGCTTCTTTTTACCTAAAGCCTGTTGTCCTGGTGGGAGTAAACTCATAATGGAATGAGAGAAACTACTTGGGGGTAGAGGAAGTTACTTGGGAAAAAATCCTGTCAGTCAGCAAGTAATCTCGACCCAGAAATGTACTCCGCCGAAGAGTATTACGCTATGTTCTGCGTGTACGCGCGGAACGACGGGAACGCGAGTGCTACCGTGCGAGCGTTGGCAGTGGAGTACCCGCGCATCGAAACCCCGAGCGAGGGAACGATCAGACGTTTGGCGTCTCAATTATAGTCGGCGGAGGCGTGCATAGACGCTGAGGGTGCCCACATTGAGCAACTGTTCAATTAACAGTAATCGGCCCCTTTCGGGGCCACCAATTTTTATAACGTAGGAACAACACGTTCCGTAGAAAATAAATTAAGTGATCAGTGTTAGTATCAGTGCAGTGAAGTGAATATTCGGTACATTAACCCGGACGCACTTGACGTTGCGACCCTTGCCTTCGGGTGGTGTCCTGCGAATACCTGCGATCAGCTGAGCACTGGGCGCTACCCTACCATAAATCTTTTCGTCCACCGATGACCAGGATCGGTACAGTGACCCAGTGACACACAAAAAGGTTTCCGAAAAAGAAGGAAAGGAATGTCCGAATGGGTGAGTTTTATTTAATTTATTGGTGATTATTAGGTGTAGAAATAAATTCTTTCCGATTTTAGGGTACAATAACAGTTCGATTTAAAAAATATGAAAAATACCACCGCGATAGAAATTCAGTAGCTTTGTACTGATTATGTAAATCCAGTCGGAAAGAATTTATTCATACACCTAATATTATTGTTTAAATTTAGTTGGGTTGGCCGTTATTAAACTGCGGATTTTTACCTCAATAACGAATTACGATCACATGTCGTACATTTTCTGCTACATTACCTTTTCGTTTATGCGTTATTTGAAAACGAAATGTACGTATTTCTTGTCCTCTCGCTTCAAATAATTATTATTTAAGATTCTGCTTTAAAAAAAAAACTGTGTAACGCGGTTTCCTTCGATGCATGTCGACTTGCTTGTTCGTACGTCCGTAGTACAAGCACGGCCGCCTACCGCGTAGCCAACGCTACCGCGGGAGCTCCGGCGGAAGGCGCGCGCTCTGATTGGTCGGTGCTTTTTGTTATTATCTCGTTAACGAAACCTCGGAGAGAATTTTCGCAAAGGAAAAAGTTGTTTGCAATCACCCCCTGAATCACCCCCTTCAAGGAACTCCGAATTTAGAGTTTTTATGTAAAGTTGATATTATATTATAGAAATGAAGGGGACGCACAGAACGTAGATAAAAATGAAGGGGACGTACAGGCTTTTTTTTTGAAGAGGGGGAAAATGCATTACGCATACCCCGACATTTATTGTCGGGGTTATGTGGGACTCCCCGCCTGTAAAATAGGCGGGATACCCACTAAAAACCCCCTCTGGTGGTCTCCACCACGGGGCCTCATGGCGGCGCCCGGAACTTCTGATGTAGTCCGTCGGGCGCCGCTATCATGACGATGAGGCCCCTCTATACCCCCCCCCAAATGTCTTTGGGGGGAAACCACCTTAGTGACTCTGCCCTTTGAAAAAAAAAAGAAGGGCGAATCATCTCCTCCTTGCGGTATCGGGGCACCGCAGTGTAGCCACTACGGACAATGCCCCGTTCTTGTTGTGTTATAAAACTTACGGCTAAGATTAAAATTAACGTAAAAAATTTCAATTAAAAACTGCCGGATAAAATAACTCGAGACCGCTAAAAAACAGTGGGCCCAATAGGGGTCCCACTGCGTTGCCCGGGCGTGGAGCCTACTCCGCTCACCATCACCGGGGGTCAACCCTCTTTCTTTTGCGGGCGAGTCTTTGTCGAGCGAGGGCCCTATTGGCAGCTGCCATTTGGGCCTGCCTCGCTCGCTCCTCCCGCAAAAGCCGGTTGGCCTCCACCTCCGCTCTTTGCCTCGCCTCCATCACGGACCGCGCGAACGCGGCCCAACAAGCCCACTTCTCCGTGGAGGAAATGGCTAGGCCCACGAGGGTGGACACCTCCACCAGGACCCCTAGGCCGGCGGCCAACACCTCGCGCTGGGGGGCGAACTCCGGGCATGCCGTAAGCACGTGCTCGGCATCATTCCGGGCCGCCCCGCAGTCCAGACACACCTCGGAGGCTGCCTTCCCGATTCGGTGTTTGAACCGTTGGAAGGACCCGTGCCCACTCAGCAATTGCATGGACCAATAGTCCGCAATTACTGAGGGGCCCGAGGTGTCGACGAAGGTACCGACCGCCGGGACCAAGCTCCTGACCCACCCCGTGGGTGGGGTCCGGTCCCACTCCGCCTGCCATTCCTCCAAGGCCGCTGTTAACGCGGCGGCTTTATGGAGGCGGGCTCTTTCCCTTAAAATGTTCGGATCGCCACCAAGGGTGGGGTCCTCCCTATCCTGCGCTTTCGCGCAAAAAATTGTGCGCCCCATTTTGGCCTTAATGTACAGCGGCATTCGCCCTGCTAAAACGCAGAGCGAAGCGAAGGACACAGTCCTGTAGGCCGCTGTACACCGGGTCAGGGCCGCTCGCTGAGCACGGCGGAGAATAGCTCTGCTACCCTCAGTGGTCAGCGAAACGGCCCAGACTGGCGATCCGTACAAAATGACAGACTCCCACACCGAGTAATAGAGTCTTCGGGCATGGATGGATGGGCCCCTGGTGTTGGGGAGGAGCGCTGAAAGCGCTCCTGAGACCCGATCCGCCCTGGCTGAAACCTTTTACAGATGGGTCCGATAATTGCAGAGGCAGTCAAAGACTACCCCCAAATATCGGACCCTGGCCGCCGTGATGATATCGGCATTCAGGATCCTCAGACTAACTGTCTTTTGGATCCTGTGGCCGGTCAGGATGGTGGCCTCTGTTTTTTCTGCAGCCAAGGAGAGGCCGGTTTTTTTAAACCAGGCTCCAATCCTGGGCAGAACAGAGTCCATCTGCATCCTGACCTGGGAGAGGTTCGCCCCCGAAAACAAAAGGGCGAGGTTGTCGGCGTACGCAATCGCACGCCCCGCCCCGCCCCTATCTATCTCGGTAAAGAGTCCGTCGTAAACGGCGTTCCACAAAAAGGGCCCTAAAACAGACCCCTGTGGAACGCCCGCATATATATCACGGACCACGATGCCCTCATATGAGTGCACCGTGATCCCCCTATTTCTAAAATAGTCCCCGAGGGTTGCCCTGACATACCGGTCTACGCCTCTCTTGTCCAACTCGCGCAGAATAACATCCCATTTAAGGGTGTTAAAGGCATTCTGCACGTCGAAGGACAGGAGGACGCCGCCTGGATGGTACCGACACCGCGGCGAAAGCCGTACTGGGCGGGATGGAAGGGGTCCCTGCCGAGCTGGTTCTCCAGAATCTCCTTGAGCGCATACTCCCATACCTTGGACAAGGCTGAGAGTATGGAGATCGGCCTATAGGCCCTCGGACTTAGGGGATTCTTTCCCGGCTTAGGAATCAGAATGACGCGTGCCATCTTCCATTCCGCCGGAATCCCACCCCTCGCCAGGGTGTCGACCACCATCTCGCGAATAGCCTCCGGATCGGCCCTGGCTACACAGGCCACGACCTCCGATGGGACTCGGTCGAGTCCCGGGGCCTTCCTTGGCTTAACTCGCGATAGGGCCCTACCGATGAGTTCAGGGCTCACCTCGGGGAAACTCCTCCACACCGCAGTAAGGGGCCTCATGTAAGACCCCCGGGGGAGAAAGGGGAGGGGGCAGCGCTGAAACGCGCCAACCCAACCGCCGGTGGTGGGGTAAGAGGAGGAGGGGGAGGCGGAGAGGTGGAGAAGAGGGTGTCAATCACCCTCCCCACCTGCTCACGCGTTAAGACCATTTTTGGTCTTTTCCCCCCCAACCTTGCCATAACTATTTTATATGGCTTCCCCCACGGATCGCCATCCATAGGTCCCTCCAGAGCTTCTCCTTGGAACGCCAGATCAGGACTTGGACCGTCCGCCTGGCCAAGGAGAACTCCCGTCTAAGTTGTTCAAGGCGGGGGGAGGAAGGGTCTAACTTCCTCCGCTTCCTCTGGAAGGACCTCCGGGCACTGTGCATCGCTTTCCTAGCGTCAGCGATCTCCGCATTCCACCAACGGTTGGGTTTCTGGGTCCCTCGCGGAAGACACCTCTTCCTGAGGACCCGGGCGCATACCGCCTCCAGAAGGCGCTGAAGCCCCTCCGCCCGAGGCACAACGTCCGTATCCACGGACGCCTCGAGGGGGGGGGGAGGGTCAAAGGAGCTTGAGGGCGTGGCCGAGAGTGTGGGCGGAGTCGGGAGGGCGTTCCGCAACTCGCGGTAGCCCTCCAAAATCGACTCCGGGGAAACGTCCTTCATCGAGTACGGGATCCAGCCGCCGTCTGATGATCGACGGGCCACATCTGGTTTGCCCAAGATGTGGCGGACATAAAGGTGGACGGAGGCAGCGTAGTGCCGAAGCACCTCACTCCTCCGAATCCTCCCGGCTAGACCCCTGTCAACGGACAGCACATCGATGAAGGACGAACCCCTGCCCCCCCGGAACGTTGCTCGGTCCCGGAGTCTAATGGGCACAAGCTCCACCCTCGCCAAAAGGCCCATACAGGCATGACCCCTCCTGTCAGACGCCTTCCCACCCCACGCGACGGACTTGGCGTTCAAGTCCCCCGCCAGGATAAAAAGAACGTCACAATTTCTTCTAGCTCCTCGAGGTACTGCAGAAATGCAGGGCCCTTTTTGCTCGGCGCGCAGTAGCAGCTCACCACGACCGTGTTATCCACGATCGCGGTGGCTATACCCTCGGCTGCGACGGGGGGGGGGGGGCAAGGGAAGCAAACCTTCCCTTGAACCCGGTCACCCAGATCGCTGCATCCCCCGTGGCATCCCCTATCCACTCAGGTAAAATCCTGTATGGTTCGGAGATAACCACGAGGTCAACCCCCAGGAGGCAGGCATTGTGGATCATAAGATCCTGAGCTAGCCTGCACCTGTTAAGGTTGATCTGCAGGATCTGGAACATTAACCGGGCCTAGAAGATCTTGGCCCCCCCCCCCCGCAGCCGGATTGCCCTTTATCGCAGGGCAGGCCAGCGACGCAGTAACATGCGCCGCCTTTGGGCCAACTACCCCTGCCACCGAACAAATAATGCACCGTGCCACGCCTTTGGACGCTGCAATGGCGTGGTCGGAGGCCCCGCATTTCCTACACAGCTCCTTGCCCTTGGGGACCGTAGTACACGCGGATGCCAGATGTCCCAATTGGTGGCACGCGAAACAACGCGTGCTATTCACCAGGGGTCTGGTGCGCACTACGGTCAAGCCCGTCCTAAATCGGACGGGCTCCGCGCCCTTAGGGAGGAAGGTGGTGGGGAGCTCCACCACCGCCGTCTGGGTCCCACTCGGGACTTGCCTGAGTGAACGGACCACCAGACCGGCAACCTCAACCTTAAGGGCCGCGCCCAGGTCCTCGAGGAGCGTCCGGGCGTCAACCATAGGGTCGACGTCCCGGATCTCGAGCACCGCTTTGTCCTGGAGGGAGGAGCAGGAGACCTTGCCCACCGTAAGCCGGGTGAGTTCCGCGGCAACCGCAGCGCTCACCTTCGGGCCAAGCTCAAGAAGGACGTGCCCGAGGCGGGTACGTTTAACGGACTTGACATCCGTCAACGCCGCCCGCCCCAAGGTCACCGTCGTTCTATAAGTCTCCTGGTACGATCCTCCCTCCGGGACCCTAACTAAGACCGCCTCCGGTCTTACTCTGGTAGGCCTCTTCTTCTTCGGCCTCTTTTGGGCCGCTTGGGCCTGGGAGGCCTGCGCGGGCTTAGCCGCCTGTAGGGCCTGAGAACCGGGACGGGGAGTCCACTTCCCAGGCTGGAGGATATCCCCCACCACCTTAGCCTTGGGGGTCCTCTGGTTGCGCGGAGGGGGAGGACGGCGGGTACCCTTCGCAGTACCGGGTTTACCCACCGGCGTCACCGCAGGGGGAACCTGCATGAGTGGGTCCCCACTTTGGGGAGGGGGATAACCCGCCCCTTTTTCCCTTTCTTCCTCTTCTTTTGGCTGACCACCTCAAAGGGGCGGTCGACCTCCCCTGTTTTAGTAGCAAAGGCCTCTGTGGGAGGTACTAGGATCCCTCCCCTCGAGGACTGGGGACCCATGCTCTGGGGGGGGGGGGGGGTCAGAAGTCACCACCTCCATACTCTGGGGGGGGGGGGGGTCTGACGTCACCACCTCCGTATACAGCCTCTTTTTGGTGGAGGCTGCCTGGTCCCCCTCCATAGGGGAGGACCTCAACCTCTTCGTGGTATTCTTAGCCGAGGGATTTTTCCCTCCCTTCTTCCCCTTGCCCGAGCTTCCCGGTACGCCGGGAGCTCCCGGGTTCTTAGGGGTGGATGGGCGGGGAGACTCGGTCGTCTGAGTGGTCGCTTCGGTCGTCCTTGGAGGAAGCTTTGTGGTCACCACCTGGAGGGGGGACATCCCCTCCAGGGGAACTTTCTGCTTCTTTTTAGGCTCACCACTTTGGGCCTTCCACATGCCAATATCATGGCATGCGAGGGCCTCGGTCACGGCCGTAGTAGCCGCGTCGCACAAACCGGACATGCCCTCAGTGAGTGTAATAACACTCCCCTTCGTGACATGTCCGGATGCGACCGGGTTTGTCAGGGCCCTGCAATCCTCCGAGAGGCCCTTTAGGAGGGAGACAACCTCCCCCAAGAGCCTCGCCGTCTTAACCTCCAGGGTTTCCCTTTTCACGCGGGATCCCTTAGGGGCAGGGGAGGACGGGGTCACAAACCCTGTTAGGGTTCCCCTAGTCTTCTCCTCCACCCTGGAGGTAGAGCTACCCCTAATCCGCGGGGTCCCACGCGGGGCCTGCCGTAGTTTCTCCGTATCTTGGGACTGTACCGGCTCCTGCTGCCTCGGCTTAGCAGGGATCAGTTCTCTAGTCGAGCCCTCGGAACTGATACGCCGCTCCGGGGGCGTTCTAGCCAGGGTCCTACCCCTTATAATGCCCATCTGTAGGGTGGGAGGGGTCTCAGGAATAATCCCACTCCCTGGGCCAGCCAAACCCGATGACAATTTATCGAAAAAAGCACCAATTGTCTCTGACTTCGGCTGGTGCTTAAGGGGGGGGGGGTCTCTAAGGACACCTGACCCAATCTCTCCAATCTCTCAATAGACTGGCGCCAGACCTCATGCCTGGCTGCCAGAGTCATGGTACTGTACACCTGCCCCGAGGTGTCCGCGTCGTCCAGCGTGACGAGCAGAGCAGACTCCTCGGGGGGTGCACGGCTCTTAGTCGATTCCAAAATCTTGTCCTTTTTCAAGCCATGAGTCAAGGGCGCTGTAGCTTTTTGCAGGGGGTGCTGAGGCGCCGAAGCGCCTTCCCTGCTGACACCGGCCGGCTGCCTCAGCTCAGTGTCATCGGTCTTATACGTACCCACCTGGCTGCCGACAACGCCAGGAGGGGCTGGTCCTACACCAGAGATCGCCTTGGTTGCATCCGAGGCAAGGCTAATCTGAGACATATTTCCATGAAGGTCTTTGAGGGCGACGGCCCACCGCCCAGCGGATTTTCTCCAAAGCACGTAGCCCTGGTGTTGTGGCTACAACGGCTACAACCGACCTACGTCGGAGGGATCCACAAGCCGTAAGATCCTATCCGGGAAATCCCCGGATCAAAATGGAGTACCCCATGCCAGGTCTCCGGGCATGGGGGACTCTCCCCCCCCCCCTTTTTCTTTACAGGAGTCACCCACATATCCGCGGGGTTTCTGGTGCATATGATTACTCGCACATGACCTGATCCGGTTGAGGCTACCCAGCCTCAAGCGGGTCTATACGCCAAATCGAAACCCCGTTCACCTCCACTTTCTTTCTTTCAGCTCCACCACGGAAACCGAAAAGAAGCTCAATATGCGGCTCCACAAAGTCGAAATCCTCCAGGAAGATTTCCCAGGACGAGCAGGTAAGAACGAACTCTATCGGATACCCTATCTACATATATACCCTCCTCCTAGATGTTGTTGCCGTACCAAAGTCCAGGATGACCCTCTTTAAGGCCATCCCATAGGCCAGACAGCAATAGGAGGGTAGTCAGATAAGTATCCGATCATAACTCCAAACAAGCCGGCATAGCTTGCTCAACACTTTCCCATAGGGCTTAGTTCTTTTAATCAATCCTGATTACAGGACCTCGTCGGAGGGGTGGTCGACCCTTAGCCAGGAAGGCAGCATCCCCCATCCGGCCACATGGTGGTGTCCAAAACACCCCCGGCGTGACCGAAGGGGAACATAGCCGCTTTCCCAGAGCCCCCTCACCACGCTCAAGGTGGTCGACCCTGGAGGGGGGGGGGGGCGTACAGGCTTGGATAGAAATGAAGGGGACACATAGACTTGGATGGATAGAAATGACGGGGAGGCACAGGCTTGGATAGTAGAAATGACGGGGAGGCACAGGCTTGGATAGTAGAAATGAAGGGGACGCACAGGCTTGGATAGAAATGAAGGGGATGCACAGGCTTGGAGGTTGTCCGGAGAAGCTTAGATTAGACAGAGCACCTTGTTTCGCACAAGTTTCTGGAAATTTGTCAAATAAGGTAAATCGACAAAAATTTTCAAAAGACATAGCATTAAGAATTATTCAGAAAATAGATTATTTATGGTGGACTGCTTGCAATATAGAGCAAGTCACATTAGTGAAGAAAGTACGTTGAAAACACATCTCCCTTGATGCTTTTCAATCTTTTGTGAAAGACATTCGTAATACTTTAATAAAATCCACTGTAGTTGCCACGCTATTCATTAATTCATTAATTGTTTAGATTCCCATTAACAATATTTCAATTCACCAATAAACATACTAAATTAATTTTATTCCAACACCAATAAATTGTGCGTTAAAAATATTGGATCTCTTCGTTCATTTTCGCTGAATTATTACCATTAGCATTTAAATTTCCTGCAACAAGACTTTCTGCCATATGCTCTCCTCACCTCCTTCGGACACATTTTGTAGTCTCTACACTTAATATAGCAAAATGCCACTCTATTTCTATATAAGTTCTACGTTAAGTTGTAACTAAAATAACTAAAATGTGGATTTTATATATTTACAGATAATCGAAGCAGAAGGTGGTGCAGTGTGATCTACGTCAGAGGAAAAAATTTATGAAACTATTAAGGATCAGAAAACTAGTAATTATTAATAAATATGTATTAAAACGTGTCCATAGTAACGGTTGCCAATATTCTCCAGCCAGTTATTGTTTTCTATAAATCCTACACTGTTAATAAATTTTTAAACAAAGTATTTTTCGATGAATATTGACATAACGCTCTTTTTATTTTTAGGCATGGGATATGTTGTAATATTTGTTAAGAAAACAATAAGACCCTGTATAATATGAATGCTTACATTTTTATCCTATGTATTTATATTAATTTCCTACTATTTTTAGTCTTGTCGCGTTTAGGAAACATTCAAGTAGGATTTGTGCATATATTTAACGAAATTTATAAATTTGTCAGCTATAAGGCAGACATTCGTCAGGTAATTGTAATCACGGTAATTCGTAATCACAAAAAATGGAATATAATAATAAATATAATATTAAAAATTATCTGAAGTATGCAAATTATCTTTTTAAAAAGAAGTGAGATCCCCATAAAAAAACTTCAAAAAAGGAAAAAAAATTACGCCAAGTACATGAAATCAAATAAATCACAAAAAATAGAAGATAATAATAATAATTACAAAATAAAAAAAAGATGTGAAATCAAAATGAGCTGCAAGTACATAAAGGTGCCTTCCAACTGCACTTAAGATGACACAATTACATATACACAGCTAAAATGCTGTGTTCATACACTCTGTTACTCATATCGCGGACATTTTAATTAACCCATCAACCCTTTAAAAACATTGTCATAAATTAATAGCTTTACAAAATTAATATTATACAAAAATTGAGCCAATCATTACAATGGCTATTTATACAAAGAAAAAATGTATTAAATACTATTAAGCAGATATATTTGAATACGAATAAATATTTTAGTTAAAATACTTGGCGTTGCGCCCCGAATTGGTGTTGCTAAACTGAATAAATATGTATAAATTGCATTAATCTATTTCTTTCGTTATTGTGCGTGCGTTCGTGAATGTGTGTACGTGTGTGCGTGTGCATATGCTACGTATGCACTTAGAATTAAATATATGTAGAATAAATCTGACTGTATTTCTAATATGTATATGTACCCTGATAACCAAATAGGGCGGCAGGATCTGCTGATAGCTGCGGTGCAGCCTACGTCCGCATTGAACTACGGTTCTGCCGGCAGATGCTGCCAAGCAGAGTCTGCCAGCAGATTTGCGATAGGTCCTGCTGCCCGCCTGACACATCCAACAGCGCCATCTGAAGGCCACAATTGCTAACCAATTCCTTACGCGTGACGTCACATGGACCTACGTAACAACACAAATGTACCGTTTTGCTGTAGGTGTATCCCTACTCCCACATAAGCAGCAAGCAGATTCTGCATTTATTAAATAATTAATTCTATTTATTTGCCTATTTGTAGGCGCTGCAGGCCCAAGCTCGCAGCAGTCTTTGGCGGGGGTTAAAGCCTCCCGCCAGGCGTCCCTCACGAGGACTCCGACGAAGAGAAAATCCAGGGCACGGGGGAGTTCGACCTCCCGGGTGGAGGAGATGAGAAGTGGGCAGGGGGAGGCGCGTGGGCCTTCCTCCCCATCTCGATATCTGCCCCCGTCATCTTCGGCTCCGAAGGTGGGGTCCAGCCGGGTCGGGATGAAGGAGGCCCAGGGCGATAAAACAACAAGGCTTCTGGCTGAGGTGGCCTCGCTTCTGAGGGGCCTAACCGAGGCCTGCCGGGAGCTTACCTCCGCGGTCACGGGTGGTCCGATAACTAAGGGCACGGGCCTTATGCTTACGGATGTTACGAGCCGGGGCTGCGGCAACGCGAGAGGCCGGCGAGAAGGGTATTTCCCAAGGAATACGGTTTATGAGTTTGTTAGCTAGGTGCGCGGACGAACCTGATGCGAAATCAGGGAGCCTCTAGGAATGGTGTCACACACGGATGAACCTGATGCGAAATCAAGGAGCCGCTGGAGGGTGAAACGTCGTGAAGGAACCCGATGCGAAATTAGGGAGTCACTAGGATGAAGTTCACAGACGAACCTGATGCGAAATCAGGGAGCTGTTAGGAAGTTGGTAGATTTACAGACGAACCTGATGCGAAATCCGGGAGATGTAGGATACGGATGAACCTAATGCGAAATCAGGGAGCCGTAGGAGGGTGAGGTTTCGTGGACGAACCCGATGCGAAATCGGGGAGCCACTGGGTTAGAGAAGATTCCTTGTTCTGGTGAGAGGTTGCGAACGAACCTGATGCGAGATCAGGGAGTCGCGGGAAATGTCAGTAATGCCTCGTAATTCTTAATTAAAGTTGATACAACTCGAGCGGTAAAGTTGTATCAGTGGGTGAGTGCTACTAATATTATAAGGATCGCTGGGTAAAAGATGGGTTTATCGAAATCGACTCGATTTACACGTGAACAACATTCGTATATTCAATAATAAATTATTGTACAAACGTACGTATCGCGATTTGTTAATTAAATATAATGTGTAAGATACCACCAGTTGCACGGTGTTGACGCACTGGCGATGCGGGGCGTACAAGCAATTATTAACAAGTGCCAAATAGAATATAAACCGGACTCGCGGATTCTATGGACGGTATTCATAAACGTGTCTTAAGATTAAGCAAATGCTTAAGCATTCGGCATCCTTTACTAGCTACTAGGGTTAGTAAAGGATGCAGAATGTTTAAGTATTTGCTTAATCTTAAGACACGTTTATGAATACCGGCCTATGAGGTTAACTATGATTCTGACGGAGACTTTAACCCGATCTTACTAGATTTAACCAGCTCTGTACGAGCGTGACACGACGTGACTCTACGCGTGACTCTATAGCTTTTAACCAAAGAGGGTAGAAACCAAAGGGTTTATATAGTGCAAAAAATGAGTGGAGATGCGTTAGAAATCTCCATATAAGGAAATCCTTCGGGGTCGTCGTTGTGTCACTCCCGTTCCCATGGTCGTGATCCAGATGGTCGAGAGCATGACCCCTATTAGTGGCGTGTGATAAGCAAAAGGATTTTAGGGCGTTTTCCCTTTGTAGACGCAAGCTGGAAAAATGGTTGAGAGCGGCGTATGGGAAAATTCCACATACGTAACACGGACAACATTTCCACCGCGTGTGGGGTGCCGTTTTCGGTGGTGGCGGAGGCCATGGCATCCCAGGACACCGTACGTGGGAAGACCCAGAAGCCACTGGGGGAGATGGACGGGCCGAGGGGAATGGCCCCCCCTGCCCCCGGCCCCCCACCTACGGGCCGTCCCGAAGACTGCGGAGGTCGGGCGCCAGACTGTTAAGAGGGCGCTCCCTTTCAGTAATTCCGGTAAGTCTGGAGGCTCGGGAAAAAGGGTGATAAGGGCAGGAACCTCAAAAAGAGGCCCCGTACGTCCCCTCAGGAGGACGATCCCGCGTCGTCCTCTAAGAAGCGACTTTTCTCGGAGGCTGTGGGCTCTATGACGACCCAGGACCCCAGTGGGTCGGGCGCCAAGGCAGGGGCTATGGCCCCCCAGCGGCCCCCTGACCAGCGATTGGACGCGTGCCCCTGAGGTGAGTTCGGACCTTATCGGCAGGGCCCTGGCGTGCATCAAGCCCAAGAAGGCTCCCGGGCTCGATGGAGTCTCGGCGGAGGTCGTGGCCTGCACGGCCAGGGCCGACCCTGTGGCGATCCGTGAGATGGTGGTGGACACCCTGGCGAGGGGTAGGGCGCCGGCTGTTTGGAAGATTGCTGTTGTATATAGTAATATTAAGATATAGATATAAGGGGCGATCTACAGCGCCACCACGAAGCGAGTGGGTTTTTGTACAAACGTGTGTCACGACAGTGCCATGGCGTAGCGAGACAGATGTAGGTCTGTTCTTGACCAAGTTTCCTATTCTTACAAGGAAAAAACATTTTGTATCCATACTCCTGTAAATATATTACGTGAGTATAACTGTAAGATTACAAGACGTGGTGTTGGGTTACCTTTCCCATATACAGGGTGTCCCACCTAAGACTGGACAGCCGGTTTTCTCCTAAAGTATTGCCGATAAAAATATAAAAAAAATAGGAAATTGCATGGTTCGAGGGGGCCAATTAATTAGCGCGAACGAATTTTTTTATCGATTCTTATTTTAAAAGATACGATGGTCAAGTTCGGTTTTTCAAATGGAACTATTTTTTTTGAACACCTGAGTTGATAGTGCGTTCCAAGACAAATTCAATAAGCTTTAATGTATACACTTTATTTTCACTGGTTTTTAAGATATTGCGCTTGCAAATTTACTGATTTTCACTGGAAGAAAACTGTCTGGTATAGCACGGACCGGGAACGGTCTTACTGGCGCCACGGGTGGCACTGCCTGCTGAAATAGATACCTACCTGCCAAAGGTCTACGCCAGGAATGGCAGGCCTAAAGCCTGGACAATTCTTTTCCGTCAGAAATGCTACTTAGGTAGGTACATCTGCGGGATCGAGAAGCGCACCGTTACTTTTATTTCGCACTTGCTTCTACGCTCGGATGGCCGGTTCTTTTGGGAGGAATGCAAGTTCGATTGGTTAGGTTAGGAGGAGTGAAACTTGCTAGACTAAATTTCAATCATAGGGAGCAGATTGTATCAGAACCATTCGGATTTGCATTCCTCACAAACGGCTGCTCTCTTGAAGAGGCCCTCTTCACAGCAATGCCCACCTTCTCTCGCACGGAATACGTTAACGCTTGCTTTTGTTCTGATATTGAAGCTCGTGTTTATACTCGAGAGGACCACGCGTCGACAGCGGGCTACCCCTTTTCTTCCTGTGTCTCTCCACGAGCCGTGTTGACGGTGGATTGTAGGAGCGTAGATATCTGGATGCCAGTTATTGAATTCAGGAGACGATAGAAACATTTTATTACAAAACACACATGTACTATAATTAAAGTAAATCGTATTCCTCTCGGGCAGGAGTACTGATAATGATCGACCTTGCGCCCCACTTCGCGCAGACCAATTACACGGAGGGTAGTCGGGTCACACACTGCCCAAATGATACAGGGTAATTCTGGAGCAACGCCCGTCAAGGAGATGCGCTGGTACCCCGTGGCGAGGACAGATCTTCGCATTGCCTCACCCGATTTTTATGGTTTTTTTTCGGAAAAAGGTACGAATCCTGGGCCGAACGTAGCGAATTAAAGTCGACCCTCCGCAGTCGAGGGTGAATTATCCACTACAGGGTATTAAGAAACCCTTTTCTTCATCGTATCGAAAGGGAAGTGACGCCAATGGATTCCTTATGTTTTTCTGCCGAAAATCATACCAAATGTCATGCAAATCGGACTACTTTGACACAAGCTATTTGCATTCCCTATGTAAAAGTTGTCCGATTTACACGACATTTGGCATGATTTTCATCGGAAATCCCCAAGGAATCCATCGGCGACACTTCCATATCCATACGATAAAGAATAAAGAATTATTTTATTGCCTAACCAGATTTGAAATTTCAACGCCTGTTTATACTTGAGAGATAAGGGTTTATACTCGAGAGATAATTAATCTGTCTTGAATTTGAAAGGAGGACGATACAGGCGGAACCACGCGCACTCAACGGTGTACCCCTTTTCTTACTGTGTCTCTCCACGAGGCGTATCGACGGTGGATAATACTTTCCAATTCCTATATTTGTGGCATCTTTCTCGCGTGCATCGGGACAAAAGCGAACTCAGAGCCAGACGAAAATTCATTCGCTCTTTACGATCGATAATTTATTATTTCTCCAAGAACGTTTCGACAATATCTGTTTGCCAAATTTGTAAAGGCCAATAAAAAACGTGGTGACATTGTCCAGTCTGAGTTAATCCGTATATTGCTCTGTCGGTGGGTAGTGCGTACGATGACTTCGGACCCGTACTATGTACCGTTGCCTACCGCCGACGCGCGGAAAATCCGCTCATAAACCGCGACTCTGGCGAGACACCGCGGCCGATCAGTACGGGTAGTTTTTGGTAACCAGATGTGGCATCTTCCACCTCTATTTCATCAGGGTAATTCTGGAGGTACGCCCGTCACCCCGTGGCGAGGACAACACCCCGCAGTGCCCATCGAATTTTATGGCTTTCGACCCTCGAAGGGTTTGGAATACCATTAAGAAGTCAGAAATGTTCAGGATTTCAAATGCTTGCTTCTTTTCTTCATCGTATCGAAGGGGAAGTGGCGCCAATGGATTCCTGGCGTTCCGTCGATTAAAATCATACCAAATTTCATGTAAATCGGACTATTTTTAACCAAGTCAAGTCAGCTTGAAATGATATAAATCGATATTCCATGGAATTTCCTTCATTATGGTCCGAATTACGTCGTTCTTAGTGTCAGCTTCATCGGCGAAACATAAGGAATCGATAGGTGTCGGTTTTGCAAAGATCTGATGAGAAATGCGCAAGTCGAAGATTTCTCACTCCCTATTAGGCACTCGAACCCCTTCGCGGGTGGAAAGCCATAAAATTCGGTCAGGCACTGCGAGGGGTTGTCCTCGCCACGGGGTACCAGGCCGCCGCATCTCCTTGACGGGCGCTGCTCCTTAATTACCCTGTATCTGGTTAGGAAATAAAACAATTCTTTATTCTTTATCGTATGGATATGGAAGTGTCGCGGATGGATTTCTTGGAGATTTCCGATGAAAATCATGCCAAATGTCGTGTAAATCGGACAACTTTTACATAGGGAATACAAGTAGCTTGTGTCAAAATAGTCCGATTTGCATGACATTTGGTATGATTTTCGTCAGAAAAACATAAGGAATCCATTGGCGTCACTTCCCTTTCGATACGATGAAGAAAAGGGTTTCTTAATACGCTGTAATGGATAATTCACCCTCGACTGCGAAGGGTCGACTTCAATTCGCTACGTTCGGCCCAGGATTCGTACCTTTTTCCGGAAAAAAACCATAAAAATCGGGTGAGGCAATGCGAAGGTCTGTCCTCGCCACGGGGTACCAGCGCATCTCCTTGACGGGCGTTGCTCCAGAATTACCCTGTATCATTTGGGCAGTGTGTGACCCGACTACCCTCCGTGTAATTGGTCTGCGCGAAGTGGGGCGCAAGTTCGATCATTACCAGTACTTCTGCCCGAGAGGAATACGATTTACTTTAATTATAGTACATGTGTGTTTTGTAATAAAATGTTTCTATCGTCTCCTGAATTCAATAACTGGCATCCAGATATCTACGCTCCTACAATCCACCGTCAACACAGCTCGTGGAGAGACACAGGAAGAAAAGGGGTAGCCCGCTGTCGACGCGTGGTCCTCTCGAGTATAAACACGAGCTTCAATATCAGAACAAAAGCAAGCGTTAACGTATTCCGTGCGAGAGAAGGTGGGCATTGCTGTGAAGAGGGCCTCTTCAAGAGAGCAGCCGTTTGTGAGGAATGCAAATCCGAATGGTTCTGATACAATCTGCTCCCTATGATTGAAATTTAATCTAGCAACTTTCACTCCTCCTAACCTAACCAATCGAACTTGCATCCCTCCCAAAAGAACCGGCCATCCGAGGGTAGAAGCAAGTGCGAAATAAAAGTAACGGTGCGCTTCTCGATACCGCAGATGTACCTACCTAAGTAGCATTTCTGACGGAAAAAAATTGTCCAGCCTTTGGGCCTGGCGTAGACCTTTGGCAGGTAGGTATCTATTTCAAAAGGCAGTGCCACCCGTGGAGCCAGTAAGACCGTCCCCGGTCCGTGCTATACCAGACAGTTTTCTTCCTGTGAAAATCAGTAAATTTGCAAACGCAATATCTTAAAAACCAGTGAAAATAAAGTGTATACATTAAAGCTTAATGAATTTGTCTTGGAACGCACTATCAACTCAGGTGTTCAAAAAAAATAGTTTCATTTGAAAAACCGAACTTGACCATCGTATCTTTTAAAATAATAATCGATAAAAAAATTCGTTCGCGCTAATTAATTGGCCCCCTCGAACCATGCAATTCCCTATTTTTTTTATATTGTTATCGGCAATACTTTAGGAGAAAACCGGCTGTCCAGTCTTAGGTGGGACACCCTGTATAACAATTGCAAGAGTAATCCTTATTCCAAAGACGGGGAAGGATTCCTTATGTCCGAGGGCCTATAGGCTGATCTCCATACTCCTGGCCCTTTCCAAGGTCTGGGAGTATGCTATTAAGGAGATCCTGGAAAACCAGCTCGGCAGGGATCCTTGTCACCCCAACCAGTTTGGCTTTCGCCGGGGTGTCGGCACTGTCGAGGCGGCGACCGAAGTCGCCAGATTCTCGGAAGACTGCAGGGTCCGTCAAAGGATCTGCGTTCTCTTATCCTACGATGTCCGCAACGCATTTAACACCTTGCGTTGGCACATCATCCTGCGGGAATTGGATAGGAGGGGCGTGGATCCTTTTACCCGAGCTACCCTCGGGGATTATTTTAACAACCGAGGGATCACTGTGCACTCGACGGCACAGTGGTCCGTAGCATTTACGCGGGCGTTCCACAAGGGTCCGTTCTAGGGCCCTTTTTTGGAACGCGGTATATGACGGACTCCTCACCGAGTTAGATCTGGGCAGACCGATCCGCGCCATCGTGTACGCGGACGATCTGGTCCTCTTCTTTTCGGCGGCAAACCTCCCCCAGGCCAGGAACTTCATGGGCTCCGCCCAGGATCAGGGACTGGTTCGAAAGGACTGGTCTCTCCCTGGCCGCGGAGAAAACAGAGGCCATCTTCCTGACTGGCCAGAGGATCTCGAAGACGGTCCAGCTTCGGATCCTCGATGCCGATATCACCACGGCGGCCAGGGTCCGGTATCTGGGGGGTGATCTTCGATTGCCTCCGGAACTACCGGCCCCACCTGGAGGAGGTGTCGGCGAGGGCGAATAGGGTGTCTGAAGCGCTTGCAGCGCTCCTGCCTAACACACGAGGCCCATCCGCCCACTCAAGGAGGTTATTCTACTCGGTGTGGGAGTCCGCGATCCTATACGGATCACCCGTGTGGGCTGTCTCGCTGAGCACAGAGGCTAGCAGGTCAACTCTGCGCCGTGCTCAGCGAATGACCCTCACGAGATGTACAGCGGCATATAGGACTGTGTCCTTCGCCTCTCTCTGCGTTTTACCAGAGAGAATGCCGCTGTACATCAAGGCTAAGATGGGGCGTAGTGTATTCCGCGCTAAGGCCGAAGACAGGTCCGACCCCGCTCTCCGGGGAGACCTGACACTTATGAAGACCAGAGACCGCTTTCACAAGGCCGCGGCCCTAGAAAAGACGATGGTGGAATGGCAGCAGAAGTGGAACCGGTCCCCACCCACAGGATGGGTTAGACGCCTGGTCCCCCAGGTCAGCACCTTTGTGAACACCTCGGGCCCCTCAGTTCTTGCAGACCACTGGTCATTGCAACTGCTGAGTGGGCATGGTGCCTTCCAAAGATTCCGGCATAGGATCGGGAAGGTGCCTTCCGAGGTGTGCTTCGATTGCGGGGCAGCCCGAGACGACGCTGAGCACGTTCTCATCGACTGTCCGGAGTTTGCCCCCCAACGCGAGGTGTTGGCCACGGGCCTTGGGACCCCGGTCCAAGTTGCCACTCTCATCAGTCTAGCCACCGCCTCGGCCGCAAAATGGCAGTGTTTAGCCGATTTCGCGGAAGCCGTCATGTCGGCGAGGCAGCCGCACGCAGAGCTCTCGCGAGGCGACGCCTTGGCTGAAGAGAAAGTGGTAGCGGCGTTGCAACGTTTTTTTGTGTCTTTTAGCGGTTTCGCGGTATTTTACAGTGGGGTGCCCCGACGGGCCCCCGCGTGTTTTATGGACGGTGCATGTTTTTTAATAGTTTTCAACCTGACAAATAATATGTTTTTACTTTTTAGACATTTTATTCTAGTTTTAAGTTTTTAAACATTTTACTCCACCAGGCTACGTGGCTGGCACGGTCGCCCGGCCGTATGGGTCAACCCGCCACGCATGGCGATCCGCCCCCCCCTGGGGAGTGGGGGGAGTTACGGCGGGGCCTCACCTCTACATGGTAGCGGTGCCCGACGGACTACAACAGAAGTTCCGGGCACCGCCACGGGGCCTTAGTGAGGCGATCGTCAGAGGGGAGTTTTTAGTGGGTATCCCGCAAACACGACGGGATAACCCCGACAACAAATGTCGGAGTATGCGCCCATGTCTTGCCAACTCGCACTCACTAAATAGACTTAACGAGCATACAAACCTCGCTGAGCCACGGGATCGCAGTTTTACATAAGTATAAGAAAATGTAGGCTGGCTGAGATATGTACTAGGGCTAGTTCGAGCTGATATCGGCCTTTACCCCCCCCCCCCCCCCCATATTGAAAGGATGCCACACCGACACAGCATGAACCATTGTAGTAGTGCATCCCTATCACCTACCACTATCTATGACTTGTTGTCGTCATTGCCATTTGCCATTGATGATATCAAATAGGGGAGAGTAGGGTAAAGCGAAACGGATGGGTAAAACGGAACATCAATGTTTCTCTTTTAGATGAGAGATGCGAATGAGTTGGTATCACGTGACGTGGGACCAAACGGTCCTCACAGCATTTCGTGACAGACCACAGACCTGTGCAGACGTTACTTTTCGATTAATAGTGTTGTAAACTTTTCCAGTATTGAAGTTTCGATATTGTGTTGTAGTTTCGACCACTATCCTGCACTTGGATTTAGAAAATTTATAACGGCAAGAATACCGTTGGATACTTTAGTCTTTGCGCTACATTCTGACGTCTTACCCAGTTGTGCCCTGCGTGATGGCTCGCAAGGCTGGTACGGGATTTGGCGATATCGTAGGTTCGGGAGTGAACAAAAGATTAGGATCTACTGGGTGAACTACACCAAGTACGTTTAAATTCAGAGACTAAGTCTTTATTTAAACTTTAACTAAACTAGACTGAGGGGTACAAGAGTTTTAGCCGTGTTAACAGGTCGAGAGTCGGGTCTAGAATCCTCGTTTAGCGGTGTCGAATTGGTTTTTATGTCTCTCCTGGGCGTGGTACGCGTTACCATGCCCGGTCGCAGCGATGCGTTCGCATATTGCTGATTTTGCAGATTCGGTTGTTTAGCGGCTGTCTTAGCTTGGAAACGTCTCGAACGTTTCGTAACGAACGTAATATAATATGTATAATGTATAGTGGTGACACGTGTGCTTGGGCGTTGCCTGGGCACAACACAGTCCTTTACCTCACGCTGAAGTGTAAATATTAAATGTTTATTAAGTTACTGCATGTGGGGCAAAGCGGAACACTTTGCGTGGGGTAAAACGGAACACCTATTTAACGCACTTCCACCAATCCAATTGTCTTGAAACTTTGCAGGCGTACGTAGTAGGGTGGTCCTTATTTTTCGACTTTCGTTTTTTTTTGGTCGCACCCCCCTAAATTGTGACACTTGGTGAGAAAATTATATGTGAAAAATTTCAAAGTGATTGGACAACGGGAACCCGTGCCACATTTGAGTTGAAGTTTTGAAATTTTAGTGATTTCTTGTAAATTTCGAACATAATTGCTTTCGGCTATTTTTAAAGTATCAGTGAATGTTTTTTAATAAAAGTACAATTTCTTAGGTGTATAATAGTATCATTTCTGTGTGACTGCAAACAGTATTCTCAAAGTCTCTGAATTTTACGATTAAAATTAGCGTACAATACAACCCCTGAGCCATTATGCGCGGCTACGTGAAGTCTCATTTTACTACTTCCGATTTTTTTCGTTGCACCCCCCCCCCCCCCTCCCTCCGCCCCCAACATTGTAACACCCCTGAAAAAAATTTCAAATTGATTGGACGTCGGTAATTAAAGTTGAAGTTGTAATGATTCTATGTCAATTTTTGAAATCGTGAATATTACCGCGCTTTACCTGGTTAAGGAATTGCGGATGGTCGGGTTTTTCCCGGCAAAAAGCTCAAGAAGCTGTCGTGAATATTACCGCGTTATACCGTTCGAGGGTAGCGTTTTATGATATTACCTGGTAAAGACTCTGGCGACCAAATGTATCTACTATTAGTCACAGGAGTGATTTTTCAGTCTGTTTTGTGAGTTCGAAGTGTTCGTATCGTGGAGTTTAATTCGAGAATAGGTACAGTTAAATTAAGAAGATGGAAACCAGAAATGCTGATAGAATATATTTGTTGGGGCATGATGAATACCAAATTATTGGCTCCAAATTACCAAGTAATGGACAAGTTTTGCGTGTCCTATTTTATAATGTACGGAAAGTGAAACTCGATCTCCGTCCAAGTGCTGCTATCGCGATAAAGGAAGTGGAAGTTTTCTGGGATACAGCACGTATACCTGTAAGAGAAACACATCATAGTATCGATAAGTTATTAGAACTACACAAAAATTGGCGAAAATTGCAAAAAAATAGAAATCGCCGATGTGAATTGCAAGAAATAAAGGAAAGAGAATTTCTTGATGCGATGGATGACCTTTTCGACATTGCTCACAGTAACGCCTTAAATACAATTAAAATTCAAGAGGATAAAGTTTTTTTACTAAACCAGAGACGAAAGGGACGACCAGGACCAATGATTGGAGCCGACCAAAATTTAGTGCAGAAACAAAAGCGACAAGCAGTTCGACTCCAGCAAGAAGAGCTTCGAAGAGAACGATTTGAAGCCATGGTGGAACTACAAGGTATGATATATTTTTAATAAATTTTTCTGTTTATGTATGCATCCTATTTCTTTTTTAAATGTTTGTGTATCTCCATTGTAGAAGAAACAGAACTACAGTCCTCATCAAATAGTAAAACAGAAAATACTGTACGCGATTATATAGATGATGTACCTGAATCTCTTAATGAACCCGGCCCAAGTAATCCAAAAAAACAAAGAAGAGAAAAGAAAGAAGTCATTACTGGCAAGCTAGTTGCAGTTCTAGATAAGTGCAAAATAAGTGATCGTGATGCAGTTCCAATTATACTTGCTACTGCTAAAGCTCTGCATCACAATTTAGAAGAGCTTATAATTAACCGATCTTCAATCCATCGCTCTCGACAACGTATCCGTGCAGAACGCACCACAAAACTACGCGAAGCATTTCAGCTAACTCCACCAGTGACGGCTACTATTCATTGGGACGGGAAAATGTTGCCATCCGCAACAAAAACGGAGCATATACAGGGTGTCCGCGGGAAGACTGGAAGCCGGTTTTCTCCTAAACTATTGGAGATAAAAATATAAAAAAAATAGGGAATTGCATGGTTCGAGGGGGCCAATTTATTAGCGGGAACGAATTTTGTTTTCGATTATTATTTTAAAAGATACGATGGTCAAGTTCGGTTTTTCAAATGGAACTATTTTTTCTGAAGACCTGAGTTGATAGTGCGTTTCAAGACAAATTAAATAAGCTTTAATGTATACACTTTATTTTCACTGGTTTTTAAGATATTGCGGTTGCAAATTTACTGATTTTCACTGGAAGAAAACTGTCTGGTATAGCACGGACCGGGGACGGTCTTACTGGCGCCACGGGTGGCACTGCCTGCTGAAATAGATGCCTACCTGCCAAAGGTCTACGCCACGAATGGCAGGCCTAAAGCCTGGACAATTCTTTTCCGTCAGAAATGCTACTTAGGTAGGTACATCTGCGGGATCGAGAAGCGCACCGTTACTTTTATTTCGCACTTGCTTCTACGCTCGGATGGCCGGTTCTTTTGGGAGGGATGCAAGTTCGATTGGTTAGGTTAGGAGGAGTGAAAGTTGCTAGACTAAATTTCAATCATAGGGAGCAGATTGTATCAGAACCATTCGGATTTGCATTCCTCACAAACGGCTGCTCTCTTGAAGAGGCCCTCTTCACAGCAATGCCCACCTTCTCTCGCACGGAATACGTTAACGCTTGCTTTTGTTCTGATATTGAAGCTCGTGTTTATACTCGAGAGGACCACGCGTCGACAGCGGGCTACCCCTTTTCTTTCTGTGTCTCTCCACGAGCCGTATTGACGGTGGATTGTAGGAGCGTAGATATCTGGATGCCAGTTATTGAATTCAGGAGACGATAGAAACATTTTATTACAAAACACACATGTACTATAATTAAAGTAAATCGTATTCCTCTCGGGCAGGAGTACTGATAATGATCGAACTTGCGCCCCACTTCGCGCAGACCAATTACACGGAGGGTAGTCGGGTCACACACTGCCCAAATGATACAGGGTAATTCTGGAGCAACGCCCGTCAAGGAGATGCGCTGGCACCCCGTGGCGAGGACAGACCTTCGCATTGCCTCACCCGATTTTTATGGTTTTTTTTCCGGAAAAAGGTACGAATCCTGGGCCGAACGTAGCGAATTGAAGTCGACCCTCCGCAGTCGAGGGTGAAATATCCATTTGAGCGTATTAAGAAATTCTTTTCTTCGTCGTATCGAAAGGGAAGTGGTGCCAATGGATTCCTTATGTTTTTCTGACGAAAATCATACCAAATGTCATGCAAATCGGACTACTTTGACACAAGCTATTTGCATTCCCTATGTAAAAGTTATCCGATTTACACGACATTTGGCATGATTTTCATCGGAAATCCCCAAGGAATCCATCCGCGACACTTCCATATCCATAAGATAAAGAATAAAGAATTATTTTATTTCCTAACCAGATACAGGGTAATTATGGAGCAACGCCCGTCAAGGAGATGCGGCGGCCTGGTACCCCGTGGCGAGGACAGCCCTTCGCTGTGCCTCATCCGATTTTTATGGATTTCCACCCGCGAAGGGGTTCGAGTGCCTAATAAGAAGTGAGAAACCTTCGACTTGCGCATTTCTCATCAGATCTTTGCAAAAACGACACCTATCGATTCCTTATCTTTCGCCGATGAAGCTGACACTAAGAACGACGTAATTGGGACCATAATGAAGGAAATTCCATGGAATATCGATTTATATCATTTCAAGCTGACTTCACTTGGTTAAAAATAGTCCGATTTACATGAAATTTGGTATGATTTTAATCGACGGAACGCCAGGAATCCATTGGCGCCACTTCCCTTTCGATACGATGAAGACTAGAAGCAAACATTTGAAATCCTGAACATTTCTCACTTCTTAATGGTATTCCAAACCCTTCGAGGGTCGAAAGCCATAAAATTCGATGGGCACTGCGGGGTGTTGTCCTTGCCACGGGGTGATGGGCGTACCTCCAGAAGTACCCTGATGAAATGGAGGTGGAGGATGCCACATCTGGTTACCAAAAACTAACCGGACTGATCGGCCGCGGTGTCTTGCCAGAGTCGCGGTTTATGAGCGGATTTTCCGCGCGTCGGCGGTAGGCAACGGTACATAGTACGGGTCCGAAGTCATCGTACGCACTACCCACCGACAGAGTCACCACGTTGATTATTGGCCTTTACAAATTTGGCAAACAGATATTGTCGAAACGTTCTTGGAGAAATAATAAATTATCGATCGTAAAGAGCGAATGAATTTTCGTCTGGCTCTGAGTTCGCTTTTGTCCCGACGCACGCGAGAAAGATGCCACAAATATAGGAATTGAAAAGTATTATCCACCGTCAATACGCCTCGTGGAGAGACACAGCAAGAAAAGAGGTACAACGTTGAGTGCGCGTGGTTCCGCCTGCATCGTCCTCCTTTCAAATTAAAGACGGATTCCTTATCTCTCGAGTATAAATCCTTATCTCTCAAGTATAAACACGCGTTGGAATTTCAAATCTGCTTAGGAAATAAAATAATTCTTTATTCTTTATCGTATGGATAAGGAAGTGTCGCGGATGGATTCCTTGGGGATTTCCGATGAAAATCATGCCAAATGTCGTGTAAATCGGACAACTTTTACATAGGGAATGCAAATAGCTTGTGTCAAAGTAGTCCGATTTGCATGACATTTGGTATGATTTTCGTCAGAAAAACATAAGGAATCCATTGGCACCACTTCCCTTTCGATACGACGAAGAAAAGAATTTCTTAATATGCTCAAATGGATATTTCACCCTCGACTGCGAAGGGCCGACTTCAATTCGCTACGTTCGGCCCAGGATTCGTACCTTTTTCCGAAAAAGCCATAAAATTCTATGGGCACTGCGGGGTGTTGTCCTCGCCACGGGGTGACGGGCGCAGCATCAGAATCAGCCTGTACCTACCTTTTTAAGAAATAAAACAATTCGTTATTCCTTATCGTATGGATATGGAAGTGTCTCCGATGGATTCCTTGGGGATTTTCGATGAAAATCATGCCAAATGTCGTGTAAATCGGACAACTTTTCCATAGGGAATACAAATAGCTTGTGTCAAAGTAGTCCGATTTGCATGACATTTGGTATGATTTTCGTCAGAAAAACATAAGGAATCCATTGGCACCACTTTCCTTTCGATACGCCGAAGAAAAGAAGTAGGTAGGCTATGCCGATTCTGGCCCCTATGGCGAGGGGGTGAGGCGGGGCGGGGGTACCGCGCTCTTGCACGAGATGGACGAGGGGGTGAAGCGGGGAGGGGTACCGAGTTCGTGGGTGAGGGGGATGACGTCACAGGGGAGGGGGATTCCAAAATGGCGTCGAACGAGTTCGTGGGTGAGGGGGATGACGTCACAGGGGAATGGGGATTTCAAAATTTTCAGAATGGCGTCGCGCGCGCAGGTCGAGTTCGTGGGTGAGGGGGCTGACGTCACAGAGGAGGGGGAGGATTTTCAAAATTTCAAAATGGCGTTGCGCGCATTTCGTATTGGCGCCACCTATTGGACGGTTAAGGTACTTTGGGTCCGAGTCGGTATTTGGGCCCGCCTTGGTACATTTTCCAGATTTTTCATACATTTCGTATTGGCGCCACCTGTTGGATGTTTAAGGTACTTTGGGCACGCGTCGCCGCCGCGCAATCTCCGTACGCGTGCGGGAATCGGTGCGCAGGCGCGACCGCAACCGATTCGTGGAAATTCAAATCGCGTCTTCGATTATGATTTCTGAGAAAGAGGGTGGACCAGGAGAAAAGATTTTTCTGAGAAAAGATAAGGAATCATGGCGCGCGGCAGGATTGAACGCGTTATGACACCTACGTGCACGCGCTTCATGCCGTGTGTTTATATTTGAATCGTGGGACCGGTACAGCGCACGTGCAATGATGTATACATATAGCGATAATTATTGTAAATCAATCATCGCGATAGCCCATGGAATAAACATTGCACCGCGCTATGCCGTGTGTTTATATCCGAGCAGGATTGAACGCGTTTTTGGTGCCTACGTGCACGCGCTTCATGCCATATGTTTATATTTGAATCGTGGGACCGATACAGCGCACGTGCAATGATATAAACATAGAGCGATAATTATTGTAAATCAATCGTCGCGATAGCCCATGGAATAAACACGACATTGCATTCGATGATGATGATTTCTGAGAAAGAGGGTGGTACATGATTTCTGAGAAATCATAGAGTGAACCGCACCATGCCGTGTGTTTATATTTTAACCGTGGGACCGGTACAGCGCACGTGCAATGATGTAAACATAGAGCGATAATTATTCGGGGAAAAGTTCCGAGTATTTTCACGATCGAGGAGGCTGTAAGTTAATCGTCGCGATAGCCCATGGAGTAAACATGACATTGCACCGCGCCATGCAGTGTGTTTATATTTGGTCACGATTGAACGCGTTTTGATATTTTGAACCGTGGGACCGATACAGCGCACGTGTAATGAAGAAATTAACTATGCGTTGCGTTCGCGTAAGCAACAATCGTAAACATAGAGCTATAATTATTCGGGGTAGAGTTCCGAGTATTTACATGATTGAGAACGACGTCTCAAGCATCATTCTCGAGGAGCTGTAAGTCAAGCGTCGTGGAAGCGTGTAAGGGCGAAAAGAATTCGTACATGGATTTTCATGATTTTAGTAATTTATTTAACTTAGTTATCCCACTCGACAACATCATCGTTGAATATAGCATCGTCGATATCGTTCGTAAAGAATGCATTATCGGTGATTTTAGTAAATATCGTCGCGGTAGTCCTTGGAGTAAGCGCGACACTGCACCACGTGATGCAATATATACTTCCACACATTGACTTGTACGTGTACGTGAATCAGTATAAAATGACGTGGGTCAGTCCTGCGGACTTCATTACACCACGTACGCTCGAGTGCCAACAAGTATCGCTCGCGTCATTTTTTCCGTCGATGAGAATCATACATAGTGCATATAAAAATGTACAAACGCAGCTTAAACGATTCATCCTGCGCATCCGTCAACGATGGTGGGTTTCCAAATAAACGTCAACAACAACAACATTATCAACAGTCCAATATGAGGTACGTATACGTTACTATACACTTTTCACTTACTTCATTCGCTTACTTCTTTCACTGTAAACGCAAATGAACGAAGCATTAATTTCGTGTACATGTTTCATACGGTTCTAGATCCACAACACCAAAAAAAACGTTGAAAACACCAAAACCAACAATCGTACGGATCCTAGGGCGTGATTACCCACTGACATCAACAGCTTATAAACGTCTAATTATTGGAATTCGCATTGGCATGGATTCGTGCCACGTCGAGATTGCCATAGCCGACAATAAAGGCTGCGAGGTGTGTTTTTCAATGTCAACGTGGAAGCTCCTACTGCAAAACGAGACGGACATACTCCAACGATTACGCAGCAACGCAACATCGCCTCAAACCCACATCGTAATTGATCATTTGCGACTCGAATTCACGCGTATGCATGATGATCAACTTATTAAAATCACCGATAATCACGTTACCTTATACATGACGGAAGTTACGATGCGTAAACTGTTCGCATATGAACATTGCATCGATCATATGTTCACTTGGTTGACTGAAAATATGTACTCTGTAAGCAGTAAATATGCCACCTTCGTGGAAGTTCTACGTACCGCTTCCGTACCAACGAATTATGTGAAATTAATTTCCGAAAGCGAGCATTTCGAAAAGCATTCATTGATCGATTGTGAATTGTTAGTGTTAGGATTACAATCCATGTTGCGTGATGTAAACCACGTACCACTATAGTACGTGCATATATATGTTTAATAATAAATGTACAATTTTTTAAATAAATGTATATATTTTTCAAAACAGCGTGTGTTTATTCATGTACAATGTAAATCAATCCATGCGTACTTAAATTATAAAATCAGTATTTGCGTGAAACAACATTCGTACGGGAGGGATATTTTTGCTCGTGGGTAAAGGGAGCAGTCGCCGCTGTCGTTGTGCTCGTCTTCGCTGCAGTTCTCATTGCTATAGAAAACAAAAAAATTGTTACATATTCGTTTCTCTACATATAACGCGCAAAGTAGATGCAATGCGTGTGTATGACTTACATTAGGTGACGCTACGTATATAATTCCATACTTTATGGACATTTTCCAACGCGCAAACACCGCAGTTCTTGTGAAATGCACATCGAATTGCATTCGTCGAAGGCATGGACTTCAAGTTAGGAACGTCAGGGCCCACGGTGTCAGGCGTGATGCCGCAATAATCGTCGTCAACGTCGTAACCACCATCGTCTTCGACAGTTCGAGCATTGTTGTTGTTGCTGTTGTTGCTGTTGTTGCTTATCTTGCGCTCCTTCAGTTCGTACAAATTGCATACATCCTCGACGATTATGTCAGGTAGTAGTTGCAGCATCCACGTTTTCTTTTTCGCACCTTTCACGATGACGAAGTCAATGTTCGCGAGTACGCTGGTGAGGAGTCCCGGAAGTTTGGAGTATGGAACGCAGCCATCGGACCAGCGGAGCCCATGATGATGCTTCGCGAGCCAGGATGCTTGACGATTCTCCCACGAATTCAGATGTTCCCAAAAGTGGTTCGAAGATCCAATGGCTGATCGTCGGCGTTTTATCGTTGTTGTTGTTGTGTGCACGAATCGCGATCTCTTTGGCTACGAACTCGCGCTCGATATTGAAACCTTGCAGATCGACAATAGCGAACATTATTATTCGTTTGGGTAGTACCGTCGGCGGCGGTGTCGGAACAGTAACTGAAGTCTTCGACAGTGACATGTTTACAGTAGCAGTATCCGCAGTAGGAGTAGTAGGAGTAGTAGTAATAGTAGTAGTAATCGTTCACGTACGCACGCTATATTAGTTTGCGTACCACGTTGGTTAAAGGGCTGTATTCGACTATACGATCGTGTATGATCAAACAGACGGCAGAAGTATTAGCGGGAACATTTTCTTTGAATTCGAAATCTATTCGCACGTCCACCGTAGCGCTCTTCAACGACTCGTTTTGCCTAGAACAATCTATGACTGCGATAGGTGCGTATTGCAAGAATTCGATCGCGTTCAGCAACGGTTCTCCGTGACCGTAGTACGATCGGCCGAATTTCGCGTACATATCGTACAGGAGCGCGTATTTATACTTATCGAAATCTAAGTTCAAGTCGTCGTATGGATACGTCTCGGAATTCAGATACAGTCGAACGTTCGTGAGATGATTCGGGTCGAATCCACCAGCGCATTTATCGGGACGATTCTTTCGATTGGTTTGCGTGGCGAATATCACGAATCGAGGTTTCTCAATTTGCGACGTAGCTTTCACGGTCCACGTGTGTTTCGTTGTCGCTTGTAGTAACGGGTACTCTTGCAGGCTCCACGATCGGAAACTCATCGCGATCGGCCGGCCGCTTTCCAGGATACGCAGCATCGATAATTTATTCACTTCCTCCAAAACGACGTGGGGCATACGCCACTGCACCTTGCGTATCTCTAGTCTCGGTATCGCAGTGGCGGAGTTGCAGTGCATCGCGTTCGAATCTACTCGCGATCGTATAAGGATCAGCTCGTGCCGCGCGTTCATCACGATGTGTTTGTAATCCTCGCAGAATCCTAATAACATGTTCAGGGGTACGCAGAAATTGAAAGCGCCCGAATGAAAAATATCTTTATCGTAATCGATGGTATAATCCCAACCGGCATTCGCAAGCACTTTGCTTCTCTCGGCCGACAACGAAACGTAATTTTTCAATGTGGTAGTGATTCCTGGATTTCGGCAACGATCGATCTCGACACCGTTCAGTTCGTATCGAATCTCATCGAACATGAACGCAACGCAATTATTGTCGAGAACAGCGGTCGCGGACATTGCCGGGCCATTCGTGTCCTGCGCCGTCAACGTGCCACGACCTTCGATGTAGAGAAAACTTTCGCCCGGAAGTGTGTACAGATCTTGCTGCTGTATGGGGATTCTTATCTCATCGTTATTGTCGAACGTCGTGTTGGCGTATGGATTATACGTGTGTAACTCGATCTTCGTGATACGATTGTCGAAGGTTGGCGTATTCGCCACGTCCAGAATAACTGACATCGTGGTTGCGTGTTTAATAGGGGGCGATGAAACCTAACGATCGTAGGAAACGTACGTTTCGACGAGTCAATGACTTTCTTCTCCTTATAGGTCCTCTTCTTATCGCTCCTCCCGTCTTTATTCTTCTACTTTCACCTTCCGATAAAGGATTGCGCCGATGACTCGAGACAGAGACGGCAGGAGTAGCAGCGGTAGCGACGAATGATGATTCGTACGTGTGATCTAACACTAACTTACTACACACGCGTGCATACACGTGCGGTCACGCTAGACTGTCGCGTGGACGTCGTTGAACGTGCAAACGAATAGTTATTTCTTCTCCGCGGAAATCTATAGGACGATCGTGTTGATCGACGATGCCCAACGTTAGATCGTGTATTGCTCGTGCGACGATTGGCAGGTAAATGACGTGTAGCGGAGTTTCCGATATCTTATATCCCGGCGGCACGCGTGGTGAAAATTCATGGATCGTGTGTACCGGTTTATCGTTGCTGTACGCGCCGGTAGTGACGTTGCACGTTACTCTGATCACGTTAACGTTTATAATATTCACGGGTACGTCGGACTCGTGCCAGATTGTCGGTAATAAGACGCGATTCGAGGAAAATCCAAGCAACGAGCCCACATTGTTCGGTTGCGTAAAGTCTACAAAGAACGAGCAGTACAGCTCGCTTTTCATGGTGTTATTGTTAGCTCGTAGCATTAGAGGGTACTTGTCTTCATCGTTGTTCTCGTTGTTACCGCGTATTCGAGGATATCGATCGAGTAATCGTTGCTTCAGGTACTCGGCGATAGCATCTAATTCGTAGGAGCCGTGGGGGATCGTAATGCATTCATGAGTGGTGTCAGCGATGGTGTTGTTTTCGGTGTCAGCGATGGTGTTGTTTTCGGTGCCATAGTTCACGACGAAATAGAATTTATCGTTGCTCGAGTCGATGTTCGGTATCGTGTGAAACGTCTCCAAGTCCGCGAGCCCTAATTCGTATTGACCATCACTCAAATCTATCGGAGGAAAATAGTTTACCGTGAGCACGCTGCTGCGACCCGTTAACGTGAGCGTGAACGACATATCATAGATTACACTCGCAAGACGGAGAGAGGGGAAGTGACACGCGCGTACGAATACTCGGCAATTTATCGATATTATGAGTCTTTATTATAGAAGGTGTGGATCGCCATTACGCATGGATACATTGTAACATAATCTTAGGACACACACCGTTATTATTAGTATATAGGCCATAATTCCATAGACTTTTGCTGTAAAAATTGCATGCACAAGCGACCGCAATTCATCTCGTCGAAACGTTGAAAACGGTTGTGATTGTACGTGATCGTTATACCGCGTCCGAAATAGTAAATCAATTCCGCAGGAGGTCGCAGATTCCCAAAACTATCAAAGTACTGTACTCGTGGTCCACGTTTCGCGTACGCGACCCAGTGTGTACCGGTGCCTCGATTCTCGTCCAGATTCACGATACCGCATTCGTTGCTTCGTGCGCTCGTGGCAAGTGTGTCGCGCATAAACACCCCTCGAAAGAATGGGATACTGGCGCATTCGCGTTCTAATTGCAGGTTCGTCATAGGTTGTTGCGTTATCGCCGCCAGCGTCGCCACGCGCCTACTCGATCGGCGTTTTTTTTTTTCTTTGATCGCAGTCGTCGTTGGCTTCGGTATCTAGGATTCAAACCCGAGCCTCGCTTGTATGGCGTCAGATGCATCCCTCGCCCTTCCATCGCCCGATTATGACGCAACGTCTCTTCCAGCTGTTTTCGAGAGGCCTTCGAATCGTTGACCAAATTTTCTCATGCTATTCAAACAAGACGGCACGAACTTGCGTCGCGTGTACAACGATCCCGTGAACACAGACATGACGTTCGAGTCGTTCAACGACCTGTGCGCGAGGTGCTGGCGTCGACGATACGATTTCGTGGTGATCGATAAGGATAGTTCCATGTACGAAGGTCGATATCGAAGAGGATTTAACGAGTTCGTCGTAGCTCGCTGACATCAGTAAACCGCGAGTCATTCATCGAGCAACAAGAAATGTCCAACGAACCGACGGTGACGACTACGATAACCTCGAGCAATGTCGACGCGAATCATACGCGAAAACTTCACCGACGTCATCGACAGAAAGAAACGAAACATAAAAAAGGAACGAAACATCAAAAAGGGACGAAACGTCGAGGTGAGAATGCAAAGGTGGAAATCGCCAAAGTCAGTGACGTTATACGTAAAAAGTGCTTGGCCTTGAAAATTGGAAAAATGGCTACGGAAGCGGCTGTGGAGGCGAGCACGCGTCCTATCGTCGAACCGCTGAAACGATTGATCGAGAACTCGTCCACTTTGAATACGCACTCAACGCCTATCTCGAGACCAGTGAAGAGAAAACACGAATACGATCAACAACAATCATCGAAGAGACTTCGACCCATTACTCCGTCGACAATCAAGGAACGTCCGAATAATCTCCCAGATTCTAGCGACGATGACGACAACGACACTGACAATGACATCGACAATGACACCGACAACGACAACGACAACGACAACGACAACGACAACGACAACGACAACGACAACGACAACGACAACGACAACAACGATGTTGATGATGAAGATGATGTTGTTGATGATGTCGACGACGAAGACGGCGAAAAAATTCAGGATGATGAGTCGTCAGCAAAGGTTCACGATTTGGATACGCTGCGCAGCCCCTTCGATGATATCGAAGTGTATGTACGGAACGCCAAGGGACCCTTGTCGCGCGAATATCTACGATTGTTATTCACCGATATGAAGAAACGAATCGACAACGTGTACGGCGTATACTTGGGGTCTGACAAAGACCTAATGATCGGTGATTCCGTGCTCATCATTGATACGGACGGCGATGACGTTCGCGTGAATGGAATGCGATACGCGGGAACTCGAGGTTTGTACGAACTGCTATTCATGCGAATACCCAACGTTCGCACGTACACGGACGCGGATATTCACTCGTACCGACGCATCTTGTTATCGACGAATGCGCATAAGCAAAACCATTCGCTGAGTAAGCGCACGATGGGTAACAAGGGGTACAAATATAAGAAAATCATATCCACGATAATCGGTGGGGTGCGAACATCGGGTATCAGACGCGTTAGGGGCAGGGGTAGCGGCGCGGACGGTGCGGACACGCGACAAGGTCGAGGATTGCCCATCGACGAATCGATGACGGTCACCGATAACGCGATCGATTACGTGTACTGGGACGATCCGAACGAATTGGTCGATAGGCTTGGATTGCTCGTAGCATCGCGCGCGGCAGGTCACACGGGTCACGATAACGAAATCGCATCCATCGTGGAGGAATTTCGCGAGGATGGACGCATCTTAAATTGAACGATCCGGTGATCGTCGCGTCAGTAGTGTTCGCGCGCGCGCATCGTTATGTCGGTGAACAAGTTTGGCACCGCGTTAGGCAACAACAACAATAACAACAACAACAGCGACGAAGCGAGAATGATAATGACGGGATTATTGTCCTCGGTGGACGAACGCTTTACCCAAAAAATCGAAACGGCTATCGCGAGCGCGCGACTGGACGCCGAGTATCAACGATCTGAACTCGAGACGCGAGTACAACGAACGATGATGGATATCGTTAACGCGCAATTGTCTCGGCTAGAGGATGATTTAAATAACGCGATGGAACGACGTTTGGATCACTTGAATGATAGACTTGAAGAGTTCACGATATCGGCAACGACGCCGACTGCGATAACAACCACGGATCTGCACAAACGAAAGGAGCCACGAAAAGCGAACGAGGGTCTACGACGACGACGATGATCACTGACGGTGACATTAGCGGCTACGAATCCGAAACGCCTAATAACGAACGATCGCGAATATCGTGCATCGATTGCGTTTGGCGAGCACTAGAGGAACTCATACTAATTCTAATGTCCTTGGAACGTCGCAACCATCCCCCGCCCACCCGCAAAGCATGAGCAAGGAGCGAGTACAATTAGTGAATGAATTACACGCTCCCGCGAGACGAAATTTCCCGCGGCGACGCGTCGTGATTCGCGGCTACGATGATTTATGGCAGGCCGATTTGGTGGAGATGCGTCCGTACGCGAAGCAAAATCGAGGTTATCACTACATACTAACAATCATCGATGCGTTCAGCAAGTATGCTTGGGCCATACCCGTGAAAACGAAAAGTGGACGCGATGTGACCGCGGCGTTCGCGATCGTGTTGAGGCAGAGCGATAGATGTCCGCGAAATTTACAAACTGACATGGGTAAGGAGTTTTACAACGCGGAGTTTCAAAGATGTGTGAAGACCCGCGGGATCAACCACTACTCCACGTACAGCGTGATGAAAGCGTCGATCGTTGAACGTTTCAATCGCACGCTGAAAAACCTCATGTGGAAACAATTCTCCTTGAACGCGTCCTATCGTTGGGTTGACCTGTTACCTGCGCTCGTACACACCTACAATCATCGCAAGCACCGAACGATCAACGCCCGACCCGTTGACGTGACCCCCACGACGCGTTTGTCATTCGCCGCGAATGAACCCCCCTCACCCTCCGCATCGAAAGGTGTTCGACGACGCGCGAAATTCAAAGTCGGTGACAAGGTACGCGTGAGTAAGTTCAAGACCCTCGTCGAGAAGGGATACACTCCGAACTGGTCGACCGAAGTGTTCGAAATTGTAACCGTGCAACGAACATGCCCGGCGACGTACATTCTACGCGATTCCGCGGGAGAGCCGATCTCGGGTGGATTCTACGAGTACGAACTACATTCGGTCGCGAATCCGGACGTCTATCTGGTCGAGAAGATTATTCGTCGCAAGGGAAACCAGGTATACGTTAAGTGGCTCGGATTCGATTCGTCGCGGAACTCGTGGATAAGCAGCAAGGATATTCTATGATTCCCGATTATAAACGCATTATATGTTACTGAAATAGATAAAAATAAATACATATAAATATATATACATTGTCCGTTTATTCGAGTATTCTCCTTCTTCATCTCGTATATGTGTACAATTAATCATAATAAAGTAAGAAAAAATATATACATATAATTTTGACATACAAACATACAAACATACAACATACAAACATACAAACATGCAAACATACTATACAATGGGGTTCTCGAGGGACTCGTCAGGCTCAAGTTCGAGGCGCTCGTGGGTCTCGAGCTCGGGGATTCGATAATGTCCCCACGGAAGGGTGCTGACCCGATCGACTAAAATACACCGCTTGTCGTCGAACGGACTGAGAGCGTTCTTTTCCCCACTCACGGAATACACATTATGCTCTTTGGAGCGTATATTGTTCTGTCGAATCACTTTCTCCGTGAGATCGCGGAGACAACGAATGTAATCGTCGAATTGTATATCATTCGCGACCACGTGTCTCCGCACACCCTTCACCTTCTTAGTCTCACTCGTAGACCCCACTATAGCGTTAAATGTTCTAGTCGCGTACATCTTAGACCGTAGTCCGACGAACTCGGTCATCAAGGCGCCGTTGTTCTCATCTTTCATGAGTCCCGGAACCTTTTTGTTTACGCGGGGCATACCGTACGGATTGTCCACCGCGTAATCACTGGTGTCGAATCGATCGATGTCACGCTTCATCCTTTCATACAAATCCTCGCATTCCACACTATACATTAAACTGTCGGTGTCGGTGTACAGGACCTTACACCGATCACCGAACTTCGCGTGCATATATGCGTAGTGAAATTCATACAAACATTCCTTCGATACGTCGAGCACACTCATACCCACGTATATCGGTTTGTCGAACTTCACTTTTAGTTTGCGCATTTCGATGGCCACCAACTCCTCGGAGAAAATCGTACGACTGTGAAAGTTCGGTTTCGCGATCAGCGCTTCCGCACCGTAACGACCATCCCACCGCGTCACCAGTCGCACGTCTACGCGATTCCGCACATTTTCCAATGTCTTCCCGTACACCGCGTTATTCATTAATTTAAATAGAGTCTTTTGAAATTCACTCGTGGCTCGCGTCCTCAAACCGGTGTTCAATTGGATATAGTCGCGCAAACAATGCGACTGATCGAATCGTAACACTCGATGAATTCGTGTCACGCGTAAACCGTGTCGGACGCACTGTTTCAGGTAGCGATAATGGATGACGTATCGCTCTTTATCGTCGAGCGTGGCAAGCAGCTTGGTATGTTTTCCTCCTGGCGCGTGCCCGCGCACCGGGCAGAATGGAAGGTCGGCGTGGGCGTCGTGGATCTCCTTGGGATATTCGATGTCCACCTCCAGCAGGTATCCCTCAGATTCCTCGGAGCCCTCGCCGTCGAGTAGGGATGATACGTCGAGCGCGGCCACTGTTGCATCGTCCAGCCATCGAAATCCTCCTTTCGGCATAGCCTGCGACATCGCCCAGCCGTACAAGTTGTTGACGTCGAAGTACATTAGATACGTCGACGGCTTCGACTCGTCGTACACCCCTGCAGGCAGGTGCTTGTTGTTGGCTTGCGCGTACCTGTGCGAGCACTGGCTCAGAATGCCGCGTATGCCACGCTCCACGAACAGTAACATGTCCACGTCCGTCAAAAGCTCCAATCGTACACCGGTGTACTTGAGCATCGCGTCCCACGTGAAACTTGGTAGTGTGAAATAATGCGCGGGATCCAAGTCGTAACTCGCGATACAGTCTGTGCGGAAACTCTCGAATACGTCGGCGAGTAACAGCACATCTGTTTTCAAATACAAATCACTGTACTCGCCCAAAGTCTGCACGCGAAAAGAGTTCCACACGTTCACGGCGTGCGCGTAATCAGGCTCCGACGCGGCGCGATCGTTCAGCTGATTATAAAACGCTTCGCGGGACGGTAAACGCGTATCGTTCAGTTTGGCGTATGACGATACATAGTCGTACGGGAAGACGCCCTTCCTGGTCAGGAGGTCGAACTGATCGTTCGACAGGGATTGAAACTCACGTCGTAGAATCGCGAGTCGTTCTTTGCCGAGGTCCGAAGCGAGTTTCTCCAGACTAGCGGCCAAGAACTTCAACGAATCTATGAAACGAAACTTCAATCCCCTCTTCCAATCATTGTTCTCGGCGTCGATTCCCTTGACGTGTTTCGTGAACGATATGTATCGCTCCTTCGTCACCGGTAGCAGGTCGATCTGCCCCTCGAACGCGGACGCCAACTCCTTAATTATAAAATGCGCGTCGTAGCCTGATAGATTGTGGAATACTACCGGGATCGTGTACGATCGTTGAAATTGTAAATTACACGATACGTGGGCCGCGCCTCGGTACTCACCCGTCGAGTGGCAATGGTCGCGCACTTTTTTGTCCGTATCGACGAATGGTTTCCCGCACACGTGACACACGCTCGCGTCATTAAAAATTTGCCACTGTTGCTTCGTCAGCGGGATCATCGGTTTCGCGTTCCGCAACCACGAATACGCAATGTCCGGAAAGTCTCGAAGTTCTTGCACGAACCATTTCACGCACTCGGTTTCGTGATGATATGCGCGATAACGGCACAGAGACGCGTCGGTGGAACAATGAATGTAGTATCCCACGCTTAACGCGTCGCGGATCTTATGTCTCTCAATCGTCAGTGATTCATCGTCCAACTGCAGCAACGTCGATAAATGGTTCACCCCAAAATCGTTATCGTCATCGGAAGATGATGATGCGAGCAATGCATCTCGCGCGTCCAGTTCAGCGACTATGCACGCTATTTTACTTCGAACACACGTTCGCACTATTTCAACACTACTCATAAGTAATGTCAAACGTTGTTGTTCCGATTCCGATACTCTTCGGATCTTAAAATGCTCGTGGATGAGACGCAAGTACTCGTCACATGATTTGAGCCATTCGTAGCACTGTTCGTCGGTACGTAGCAGTGGGATCATCCCCCTCAACAATTCGTATGAATTCACGAAAAAGTTCATGTCCCGTGATACTTATGCACGCGTAACGTATTTCACGATATTCACTGAGCGATTGATGGATTTAATATACTAAGCGCATACCCTATCCGAGATCCTTATGACGCCATCGCACTATGTTTACGTTAGATGCAGTTCGAACGTATCTTCGTACGAATTCTTTTCACCCGTACACGCTCCCACGACGCTTGACTTGCAGACCTTCGAGAAGGGTACTTGAGACGTCGCCCTGTTCTCGATCGCGGAAATATTCGGAACTCTACCCCGAATAATTATCGCTGCGTGAACGCAACGCCTAATTTATTGCTTCAGGGCCATTGCGTTTTCTCGAGGGTACTTCTTAGAGGCATGGTCTTGGGAAAAGTCAATGCTTAGATATAAACACACGGCATGGCGCGGTTCGCTCTATGATTTCCCAGAAATTATGTACCACCCTCTTTCTCAGAAATCATCATCGAACGCAATGTCGTGTTTACTCCATGGGCTGCCGCGACGATTGATTTACAATAATTATCACTATATGTATACATCATTGCACGTGCGCTGCATCGGTCCCACGATTCAAATATAAACACACGGCATGAAGCGCGTGCACGTAGGTGTCATAACGCGTTCAATCCTGTCGCGCGCCATGATTCCTTATCTTTTCTCAGAAAAATCTTTTCTCCTGGTCCACCCTCTTTCTCAGAAATCATAATCGAAGACGCGATTTGAATTTCCACGAAACGGTTGCGGTCGCGCCTGCGCACCGATCCCCGCACGCGTACGGAGATTGCGCGGCGGCGACGCGTGCCCGAAGTACCTTAAACATCCAACAGGTGGCGCCAATACGAAATGTATGAAAAATCAGGAAAATGTACCAAGGCGGGCCAAAATACCGACGCGGACCCAAAGTACCTTAAACGTCCAATAGGTGGCGCCAATACGAAATGCGCGCAACGCCATTTTGAAATTTTGAAAATCCTCCCCCTCCCCTGTGACGTCAGCCCCCTCACCCACGAACTCGACCTGCGCGCGCGACGCCATTTTGAAAATTTTGAAATCCCCATTCCCCTGTGACGTCGTCCCCCTCACCCACGAACTCGTTCGACGCCATTTTGGAATCCCCCTCCCCTGTGACGTCATCCCCCTCACCCACGAACTCGGTACCCCTCCCCGCCTCACCCCCTCGCCCTAGGGGCCAGAATCGGCATAGCCTACCTACTAAAAGAATTTCTTAATACGCTCAAATGGATATTTCACCCTCGACTGCGGAGGGTCGACTTCAATTAGCTACGTTCGGCCCAGGATTCGTACCTTTTTCCGGAAAAAAACCATAAAAATCGGGTGAGGCAATGCGAAGGTCTGTCCTCGCCACGGGGTACCAGCGCATCTCCTTGACGGGCGTTGCTCCAGAATTACCCTGTATCATTTGGGCAGTGTGTGACCCGACTACCCTCCGTGTAATTGGTCTGCGCAAAGTGGGGCGCAAGTTCGATCATTACCAGTACTTCTGCCCGAGAGGAATACGATTTACTTTAATTATAGTACATGTGTGTTTTGTAATAAAATGTTTCTATCGTCTCCTGAATTCAATAACTGGCATCCAGATATCTACGCTCCTACAATCCACCGTCAACACGGCTCGTGGAGAGACACAGGAAGAAAAGGGGTAGCCCGCTGTCGACGCGTGGTCCTCTCGAGTATAAACACGAGCTTCAATATCAGAAGAAAAGCAGGCGTTAACGTATTCCGTGCGAGAGAAGGTGGGCATTGCTGTGAAGAGGGCCTCTTCAAGAGAGCAACCGTTTGTGAGGAATGCAAATCCGAATGGTTCTGATACAATCTGCTCCCTATGATTGAAATTTAGTCTAGCAACTTTCACTCCTCCTAACCTAACCAATCGAACTTGCATCCCTCCCAAATGAACCGGCCATCCGAGCGTAGAAGCAAGTGCGAAATAAATATACCGCAGATGTACCTACCTAAGTAGCATTTCTGACGGAAAAAAATTGTCCAGCCTTTGGGCCTGGCGTAGACCTTTGGCAGGTAGGTATCTATTTCAAAAGGCAGTGTCACCCGTGGAACCAGTAAGACCGTCCCCGGTCCGTGCTATACCAGACAGTTTTCTTCCAGTGAAAATCAGTAAATTTGCAAGCGCAATATCTTAAAAACCAGTGAAAATAAAGTGTATACATTAAAGCTTATTGAATTTGTCTTGGAACGCACTATCAACTCAGGTGTTCAAAAAAAATAGTTCCATTTGAAAAACCGAACTTGACCATCGTATCTTTTAAAATAATAATCGATAAGAAAATTCGTTCGCGCTAATTAATTGGCCCCCTCGAACCATGCAATTCCCTATTTTTTTTATATTTTTATCTCCAATAGTTTAGGAGGAAGCCGGCTGTTTAGCTTTCCCGCGGACACACTGTATACCGACAGACTTTTTAGAAAAGGACCCTCCATTGTGGGCAAACGTCATTTCGTATCAGAAAGGTTTAAAAATTGCAACACATTTAAAAGTAGTAAATTATACCGCTGAACGTGGTGTCAAACTTATATCAGAATACAATAATCTGCTGACTAAAAACGAGGAAGAAAAACAATATATTTTACAAATAATTGAAGACTATAGGAGACATTACCCTAATGTGAAAAAATGTACCTTAACACAAAATGTATAATGAAAAATACATACAATTTAATAATACGCCAATTTATTACCTTAAATTTATAATATATAATTTAAATTTCAATAAAGAGTATTTTGTTTATAACCATGTAAAAAAAGTTCATTCCCAAGTACTAATACTATAATCATTATTACAAAAACAAATAATAAACTTTTTGGGCGTCGACAAAGAACTATGATTTGATTCGAACAACCACCCGACTGCGTACAGTAGCTTATACGCTGCGTTATATACTAGTTTTATTAAATAAAACTCGAAGATTTCTTATATATTATTGTAAATAATACATAAATATTATTATTATGTATATAATAAATTGTGCTTTTTATTAAAAAATATTCACTGATACTTCAAAAATAGCCGAAAACAATTATGTTCGAAACTGACGAGAAATGACTAAAATTTCAAAACTTCAACTCAAATGTGGCACGGGTTTCCGTTGTCCAATCACTTTGATATTTTGCACATATCATTTTCTCAGCAAGTGTCATAATTTAGGGGGGGGGGGGGGGGGGGAGGTGCGACAAAAAAACTCATGTGAACTTTACCTCTGGGAAACCTTTTTTTTTATCTGAAATTGGTATGGATCGAAAGCACGTATCAAATAACATGCAAAAATCACAATTTTGAGTTTAGGAATCTGTTCGTTGAAAAGTTATGTGGCGAAAAAGTTGCGTAATTTTGACAGATTTTCTAACCTTATTGTGACAGTTACAGTGGTTGTCGTGTATGATTCGTTGTTTTAGGTTGGAGGGGTAGGAGTATGTAGTTTCTTTGTTTTTCGAAACGGTTATACTGAGGGATTTCGACAGCCTGAAATACTTAGGGTGTTTCTAAAATAGAGGGTGTAAGGAGTGTATGTGTTTTGTCTTTTTGTTATATACTTAAATACTGCACTCCCTCCACTCTGTACAGTATTTCCGTTGACTTATTCCGAAAAAACGCATTCCACTTTCTACTTTGTCCAGGGTACCTGTATTGGTTTGGGTTAGATTAGGGCGGGGGGCGCGCGCCCGCTTGCGGGCGCGTAAAGCATGGTAGCGAACCGATGTGAGGTTGGGCATAACCTAAAATAATTTTTTTCCGATGAAAAGTAGGAAGATGGTGCGTTTTTAGTATCTGAGGTTCTGTGATTATACTCACCAATGCGACCGTGCCAGGCCCGTGCCCTACGTTGTATAGTATTGGTTAAAAACAGTATCCATTCAAATAGAAGCACAGTTGGTCACATTAGGGGTCAGAATATACGTCAAAATTTCACAGTCCCTTTTACTTAATAACTTTTCACTGAATAGATTCCTAAACTCAAAATTGTTATTTTTGCATGTTATTTGATACGTGCTTTCGATCTATATAAATTTCCGGTGAAAAAAAAGGTTTCCCAGAGGAAAAGTTTACTCAAAAACTCAAAAAAAAATTTCGACCCCTATAGCTAAGGACCACCCTAGTGCGTAGTTATGATGACAATACAAAATTATGGAAAAAAACGAGAGGGGTGAAAAAATTACCCAGTCATCAATAAATATAACCCATAACTATTAATTCAAACGACTTGAAATCAGCCTGTAACCACAAATCAAATCAATTCAATCGATATGCAATCAGCATATAACTACAAATCAAAACTTATACACTAAACATTAAATAATAAAAATATATACAAAAAATTGTTAAGTTAAACAATTTTTAAAATAAAAACTAAAAAATTCTCCATGCACGTGCTGATATTCATTATTCATGTAAAAATCCATGTGTATTTGATTATTTTCAGTAAATTTTGTTATCTGGTAAAATATTTTTTCTTATGTGTATAATATATATTTTTGTTATACTTTATTTGTAATAGTTATACCTAAAACATATATTTATAGTTTGTTACAGAAATGAATACTTTTTAAATCATAAAAATAAAGATTTTGTACGTTTACATGGTCTTCAAGTGGGAGTTCCACTTTACCTTACCACTTGAGCATGGTGAAGATTTCAATATCTCCGGTAAATCTCATTTTCCTTTGTTGCCAAATATTTTCTTATAGTCTAAGATCCACTTAAGACTCCTGTTGAAGTCCCGTGTCTTTTTTCTTTCCGATTTTATGTTGTCACCCTCGGAAGTTAAGTGTTCCATATTACCCTATTCTCCCCTACTTAAAGGGGGCAAGCCAGGTAGCTAAAAAACAAAGCCGCTTCAAGTTCGATACCTGCACCCCAGAGCCATAGTGTATTAAGTACTTTTTTTTCAAAAATTACATTTTACATGTTTCCTGTATCAAAATTTTCACTTTTACGGAAATACGTATAATGTCATTTTTTGAAAAAGTGGACACTGGGTCTAGGGTCCACATATGTATAGATATGTAAATACCCTTCGAATGCTCCAAATTTTTCCAAAAAATGGAACTGGTTGGATAATTGGAGCAAAGTTGAAACATTCATTACATTCTTATGCGTAAAAAATTGAATTATTTATTTGATTTCTGTATTATTTTTTTAATAAATAAATCAATATATTTGAATTTATGTCAAGTAGGGTGACTGTACCTAATATCGCCGATTTAATAACTTCGATATTTTTGCACGCAATTCGTTTAAAAGTAAAGGGAAATTATTCATCTTTCGTGTAATATAAGTTAGAATCGTTGAAACCCACAAATTTTGAATTAGGAATTAAAAAACGCAAGACATGCTAAAATCCGGGCTGATAAAAGCGTACCTAATCGCCTACTCAAGAAATATTGATTAATTTATGTGTTACGTCCTGAAGGGACTTCCTGTAAGTCACCCCGAGCGGTTGGAATGATTTACCGGGTTCTTGCTCTATCAAAGGGCTGAGGCCCACCTTGACTATACTTACCGGGAATATGGAAGGTGATACGGGGGTTGGAATAATAGAGTACAAGGGATATAAGGGAGAAACGATAATGATAAATATACTGTTACATGAAATAAGATTATCCTATCTCGAGACAGCGCTTCGTCCCGGCTGTCGCTCGCGGTGTCGCTCGGGTATCGCGCGTGGCACGCTTGCCGTCTAAAGGTGGCCGTTCCAATGGGCGGCTACAGCCGCTAGCGACTGCGGCCGGCGACTGCGGCTGTAGCCGCGTAGACTGGTACAATGGAAAAGCATTCATCCCAACTCCTATGAGCGGCTGCGACTGCTGCGGCCGCGCCATGATTGCTATAGTCTATGCGCGTCTGGTTCATGAGCAGCCTAGGCTACTCTAGACACAACACAATGCCATGAGTGTCTGTTTTCCGCCATAACGGCAGAATCTCCTAGTCGCGCAGCGGCTGCCGCTCTACTCCTCCAGAAGCAGTCTAGCGACTCTAGCCGCTCTGCGATCCATCGTCACATTCGCGCGGACAGATTATCCCGAAATAACGAAAGAAGTCAGAATTCATAACTTATGGAATTATGTTTTTTTTATATACACTGCTGAAAAAAATTAAAGGAACACTATAATTTCCCGAAAATTTTGATCATTTTCAAATGGCTGTATCTCCGCGAAAAATGATCGCAAAAAACATTTAAAAAAAGCATTTTAACGCTTGAAGTCTCTAGTTTTTGAAACAGTGGCTCAATTTTTTCCATCATACATTATGATACTGTTTTATTAAGATGAAGCGCAGGAAACAAAGTTTCAGAAATTTTTGCCTAGTTTGGACGTATGCACGGGCCAAAAAATTTTTTTTCAGATAAATCTAATGGAGGGCTCTTATAGAGCAAACATTTCTCTTTAATTTCGTTTTTTTAGTTTTGTTGTATGATTTTTATTGACCGAGTTATTCGTCATCAAAACAAAAAGGAACTTTTCACTTTAAACACCTATAACTTGCGAACACATCGTAGACAATTTTTCCTAAGTGTTTTGGAAAGCTAAGAAATTATCCTTTCAAAACCTTTAGTTGCCAATTTAGTGAGATTTTTTGCATGGTATAAAATCCATTTTAAAATGATCCCAAAAATGACATATTTACCATTTTTTGGTAAGCATGATGCCACTTCAAGGAAAATCAGGGAATCATTCAAGTGTCCACGTTCTTTGCGAGTCAAAACTACCCGTAAACACCGTGCAAAAGGCCGGACCAATCAGATTTTTTTTCCGTATGTCCTCGATAGTCAAACATGCGATATGGTCTGAAAAATTGAAGGATCACCTGTTTTTCATTATGTTTCTCTGTAAAACCCTTTCTTTTGTTCTCGCGGTTTTTGAACGATTGTTGCACGTTTTTTTTTGTTAGTTCAACGTCGTTGCACCACCCAAAGCGCGCAAACACGTGGTGGTGCTAATGTCAGTTATTGAAGTACAGTTTTTGTCAATGCGAAGAGATTGGATAAAAATGTTTTTCTTAAATTTTTAAATCATTTCTTTTTACTAAAACGACGTTGAACTAACAAAAAACAAAACGTGCAACAATCGTTCAAACGCCGCGAGAACAAAAGAAAGGGCTTTACAGAAAAACATAACGAAAAACAGGTGATCCTTCAATTTTCAAGTAAAGTCAAAGGCGTCAGAAATGATTAGTATCGATTCTGCAAAGTAATAGCAAATAATTCGTTATATACAGTTATTTTTCCATAAGAAACCCATTGAAAAAATGTCCATATTTTCCAATATTTTCCAATAATGGAGTAATCACCTGTATTCTATATCGTACAGTGGGCCTGAATCCCAAGAAATAGGGGAAAAATGCAACATTCCATTTTTCGCGTTGAAAATGCTGAATATTATTGAGCAAGATCATAAAAAAAGTGTTAATATACAACTCATAACAAAGTTTGACGTTATTTGAATAAATAACGTCAACAATTTCAATAAAACTAGAAAAATTTGATAAATATACATACTATGGAAAGTGCAGAAATATCTGCAAACCTGTATCCATGTTATTCTGGTACCAATGTAATAGATAGTGTTCACAAAGTGTTAATACATTCTTACGAAATTATACAATATTTGGGCAACCTTCCAATCGAATAATTTGGTGAAGCGACCAAAGAAGCCAGAAATAAAGATTTTAATAAATATAGAAAAGATTGTAAGCTCAAAATATTCTCATTGCAATATAATCTCATTTAATGTATACAGAAACGGAGTTTCTTTATTTTTCATCGTATCAATATGAAAATGATACCAATGGATTCCTTGCATTCTCCCGATTAAATTGACAAAAAATATTTAAATCCCACTACTTTTAACGAAACGGGCTTTCAGTCCATGCAAATTAATTAATTGAGGCAGAGAGCAAACAACGGACTAGACCACATTCTTTTCGAAATGGAGTGAGTACCAATAGCGTATTCCAATAGGCTCTACTAATCATATGATATAGGCATTATTAGGTCGGTGCATAAGTTCGTTCGCTTTATTGATAGAAAGTGTTTATTACAAATATAAATATATTTCATACTTTTCAAGGCTGGCGTTCCAATGTGCAGCCGGCGACGGTCCCACTAGTGCAAGAGAGAAACAGATGCATACTTGTCCCTTGCACAAGTGGGACCGTCGCCGGCCGTAGTCGTCGGCCGCACATTGGAACGCCAGCCTTGAAAGGAAAACATTTTTCTTCAATATTTATATTTTTTTGTCACTTTTCTGGCACCTAGATGAACTGGTAAATTTGCCAATTATAACAAAGCGTGTATCAATATATTGATACAAAGTGTTTTTTAAAAATATATAAATATATTTCCAATTATAACAAACCATGTTTTGGAAACACATTCATTTCTTTTACTTTGTGTTTTAATGCGGTACGTCAATGAATACATTTAAAATTATTTTAACATCAGATACTTCAAATGATAAATTCTGTTATTGTTATTCAATTCGCCTTTTTATGTAGTATAAAAATATATGGAAATTCTTCAAAGGATTGCTTGTTTGAATGAAGAGAGAGTTTAGATACAGCAAGCGGCCTGACGCCGTATTGCCAAAGAATAGGAACTATCTTATATCTGTAATAAACACTTTGTATCAATAAAGCGAACGAACGTATGCGCTAAACACGCGTTGCAATATCAAAATAGAAGCACCCGCTGACGTATTGGGTACTAGAAAAGGTGGGCCATAAGGTGCGTATCGACTATGCGAGGATTCCTCGCGAGGCACGCCTCGCGGAGTTGGATATCTGGAAATTGCATACCGCGATCATGATCACTTTGCGAAACAGCCTCGCGCGGAAGCGTCTAGCCGAATTTCCTAGCCGCGATCGGCGGAGGCCAGACACCAGCCGCGCAGCGTTCGGGATCCCACTTGGTTTCGAGCACTTGAAATGGTCTATGTGTGTAGTAGTAGAGCAAAATACAACCTGCTATAATATACAACTAAGTAAATTTCATACCAAGAAGGGTCTAACTATTATCAAATCAAAAGGCAATTCCACAAATTATTGAAACATCCATATCTGGAGGTGAAAAACACGTTTGCCCCAATATCTCGGAAAATATGCACCATATACATAGAATAATCTGTTAGGCGAAACTGATGTACTTTTTTATAACGAATCCAGTCACGCAATCAGATTCGTAATATATCAAATGTTATATATTAAAAATTACTAATTTTTTACTCCTTCTTCTTATAAATTGTTGGTTCATTTTGGCGTTTTGTCAACATAAACTAAAGACCAAACTGTGAAATACGGATACGTAGAATTCTTCAATTTCGACTGTTTAGTAAAAACTAAATACACTATATTGAACTCGCTACGCGTAGGGAACCTCAGGTGTAAAATTTGAGTATATTTCGGGTCTAATGGAACCAGATGTTTCCAAAGAACTAGCCAGGTTAATCGGCCAGAGCGTCTCATTAGAGTCGCGGTTTATGATCGTATTGTCCCGCACTTCGACGACGGACAACAGTGCTTACGGGTGGGAAGTCACCATTTACCTGTACCTGCCATCCGCTGACAGAGCAATACCTATACGGATTAACGAAAAGGCCGCTTTTTATTATATTTTCAAATTTTATTATATTTTGGACCTTCATATTGTGTTCTGTATTTTGCCTTTATGATGTGTCCTTAATTATCCCAAACGAAGCAGCCTCTGGGAGGTAACAGTTGTGAGCGAAGAGAAAATTCATTTATCGTTTATGGTCGGCAATTTGGTATTTTCAAAGACGGCTTCGACAACATCTGGTTGCCAGATATTCAAAGGATAATCAAAAACATAACTTTGCCGTCTTTAAGAATTCACATATTATTCGCTGTGAACAAAAGCGTGACTTTTTATTAATCCGCGGGTGTCCGCGGGAACAGTAAACAGCTGGATATTTCCTAACGTATTGGAGATAAAAAAAATGATAAGTTTACTCTCCTGCTTCTGGAATACTAGTGATTCTCGTGGGGGATTTGTAGCAAAGGTATCAGACTTTTTTCCCCGAAAGCCCTAACTCCCCATACTTTACCGTCCAGAAATGTCAGGTGTTTTCCGGGCGAACTGGATTAGCGTAACCCACTGTGGTCTTCGAGGGTTAATGAATTACTAATAAAAGATGATTTTTATCGCAAATGACTGATCATTAATTTAAACAAAACGATATTCGGCTACTTCCCTTACTATTCGACTTTTCCTTATAACTTGAAAACCGAATGTTTCCCCAACGTGCGACTTAAAACACTAATAAAGTACCAAAAAAGCAGTTTTCAATTTTTTATCACGATTGAGTTAAAAAATAGAAAACACAAATTAATAGATGTAAAAAATATTAAATTATACATCACTAGAAAGGAATAGGTTTATCCTATTTTTTGCCACCAATTTCATTCCGATATCTGAAAAGAAACACCCAAATGTCATTGCCTTTTTCAATCTGGCAGATAAACAGAGCACGATGTACATATAAAAAAAAGGCTAGTCTTTCACTGCCTTCGACGGTCCTCGAGACCTCATACGACAATAGACCCTTTTTTCAAGTGCTCGAAAAGGTCCTGTGCGGCGCGTCGTTGCACTGGTGGGGCCATGGCGTTGACGCTTAGGTATAGGAAATACCATTTCCGACGACGCCAGTCGCAGTCGCTTGGCGGCTGTAGCCGCCAGCCGCGGTCGCTGGCGGCTGTAGCCGCTCATTGGAACGGCCAGCTTAACGTTTCAGTCGCTCGCTGTGTCGCTGACCCAAGGGTAGGTCGTGGTCGCTCGCTGTGCTCTCGGATGGCACTCGGAAGTCGGTGGCCTGGAGCCCGTCGTACCGCACTGTCTCTAAACGTCGGATTTCTACGCGGTCCTACGTCGGTCTCGATTAACGCGCAAGGGCTCTCCCGGAGAGGCCGTTTCTCGGTATGTCGGACGGAGTTACCCTTCTTACGAATTACTATCGGCCGAGCGTGCTTCGCGGAATCTACGCGGAGACGTGGTCGCGGTATCTAGACGGTCCTCTGGTCCGTCGTCACTTCCTAGCTCGAGCTCCCGAGTAAGAATGAATCTTCTCAAGTCCCGTCCGTGCCTCGCGTTTTCGAAATCCGTAGGGGGAAATCGCCCCGTCGGCACCTGTCGATCGCTCCTTATTAGGAAATATCGAGGCCCGGGCTGTCGATAGTCACGTCGTGCCTACGACCATAGATTCCGCGGTTCGGCGACCTGCCTGCCGCGCGCGAGGCGATTCCGCTGAATCGCCGATTCGACGGAAAGCGACGCGAGGACAGCAAGCACGGGATGAACCGATAGGGGCATGTAACACATGTATATATGAATTTTTAAAGTCATTTTCACATGTGGTTTTATTATTTCTTGCTCTATAAATGTATTTTTATTCATCTTTGATTTTATTTTTATTAGAAAAATATAGAAATTTAAAAATACAGATTTTTAAAATATTTTATTTGTTACGTTCCGATGTACATATTGGACAAATAAAGTTTATTTCGGTTGCTCGGCACATTTCGTAACTCTACCTGTAGCAAACATTACATCGAAACCATTGTTCTCCGGTAGGCGGTATTAAGAACACCCATACTGCTAGAAGAAAAACACTATTTCCATTACGGAAAATATTTTAATCGATTTCATTCCTTAAGTACATAATTAATTAGGTATTTCTAGTAGATATTTTTGCATTCGCGGAGTTATTAGACTCACCTTCTTCGAGTGTGATGTAAAATTGTGGCAGTCCAATACATTTTTACACTATTAAGATTCTCTAAAATGCTTCCCTTTCTGTAATTGTTGATCACATGACGCTGCAATTACAGTATGTCTTCCTACATATGTTTAGGTAATTCAGAGCGTAATCGATAAGTTTTAGTGCTTACTTTACTTGGCGATATTAGGTACGGTCACACTACCTACCAATGTTCATACTTCCAAAAGTAAATTGGTGCCCTTCCACGTTGATATATATCGTTTTAGTTTATTATTTGGAAGGCTGAGAATCATAGTGGTACATATGAGCCCAAATTTTGAAAATTTGAGTTAATAACACTTTTTAAGTCTTAAAGGCTCCATCTGTTTACTTTCATAATGAATTAAATTTTAACTTGATTCTTAACTGAGAAATAAGAACATTTCTCTTTAGCACTCAACTAACAACGGTAGAGCGTTTCGAAACATAGTGGTTCAAGTCACTCGCGCGGTGTTCCGCGTAAAGTAATGTTTTGCGTTTTCTGTTATAAAAAACTCTACGTTTGTATTGCAGTTGTGGGAACACATATAAAGGCTCAAAATACTACCATTATAAATATTGTTGCGAGCACCCTATAGATGAGAATCCATGGCCCGCTGGTGCTCGCGTTTATACTTCCAAAAGTAAATTGGTGCCCTTCCACGTTGATATATATCGTTTTAGTTTATTATTTGGAAGGCTGAGAATCATAGTGGTACATATGAGCCCAAATTTTGAAAATTTGAGTTAATAACACTTTTTAAGTCTTAAAGGCTCCATCTGTTTACTTTCATAATGAATTAAATTTTAACTTTATTCTTAACTGAGAAATAAGAACATTTCTCTTTAGCACTCAACTAACAACGGTAGAGCGTTTCGAAACATAGTGGTTCAAGTCACTCGCGCGGTGTTCCGCGTAAAGTAATGTTTTGCGTTTTCTGTTATAAAAAACTCTACGTTTGTATTGCAGTTGTGGGAACACATATAAAGGCTCAAAATACTACCATTATAAATATTGTTGCGAGCACCCTATAGATGAGAATCCATGGCCCGCTGGTGCTCGCGACGAAGACAAGAGGACAGCGGGAAGAAGGCGAACGGATCGATCGCCTGTCAAGCTGACATAAAAAACTTCAAAAAAGTAAAAAAATTACGCCAAGTACATGAAATCAAATAAATCACAAAAAATAGAACATAATAATAATTACAAAATAAAAAAAAGATGTGTAATCAAAATAAGCTGCAAGTACATAATGGTGCTTTCTAACTACCCTTAAGATGACCCAACTACATATACACATCAAAAATGCTGTGTTCATACATTCAATTACTCATATCGTGGACTGTTTGAGATGAGAACGGGGTGAGCTTGATAAGAGAGGAGTCTTAGACAGGTTATAATCACTTGATATCTTTTGCGGTGAACACTTTGTCAATTTATTTAAAGGACTCGATGAGTCGATGGGTATGAGTGTACCCTGAGTAATGTCAACACACGATGAGTCTGATGCAGTGATATTATTTATCACTGCCTGAAACGAAAGCGTGAGAAATGAAACCGCGTGAGAACACCACGTGGCATCCACACGATTGTACTAATCGGCGGACTTATGAGCGTTCAAATGAGCTGCAATGTTACACAAATTATTGCGCGATGAGAAAGGCACTGAGAATAAGGTGAGCTGAGTGTGAGATAAGCCAAAATGTAATAATTCGCGATCAGATAATGCACTGAACGTTCTTGGTACAGAGCACACAAGAGAATGCCAAAAATGGCCGATTTCCGCAACCGCGTCTTCTCCGTTCTTCTCGAACCTCAACGCGGCTCGCTGATTGGTTCATCGATTGCGGCGACAGTTGATCGATCGCCGCTGATTGGCGGCTCGATAATCGATCAGCGCTGCTGAATCGCGGTCCGCGAGGTGCTGCCATGAGAATGAGTGTGGCGGCGTGGGAAACTATTTCCATTCCCAAACATGGACATTTCAATAATATGCAGATAAGATGTAACATCTAGACATTTGCCTAGATGTCCGCGGCCTGAAAGCGCGGACATCTAGGCAAATTTGCCTTGGCGTGGCCAGGCAAGGTATTCTCAGATCGTCAATACCCATACCCTCCCTCTCGCAGACTTTCAGATAATTTGTCAATTTAATAAATTTAAAACTCTAACAATATGAGTACATTTTCATTATATTGCGTTTTAAAATAATTTTAAGATCATTCATCGACACCGATACCTTTTCCCCTCACAAGCTTTCATCAGATAATTTGGCAATTTAAAACTCTGACAATATGAGTACACTTACATTTTATTTTGTGTTTTTAAATAATTCTTGTTTATCGACACCTCTCACCTTTCCTGGCCACGCCAAGTATTTGACTTCCAGGCCGCGGACATCTACGCAAATGTCTAGATGTTACATTTTATCTGCATATTATTAAAATGTCCACGATATGAGTAATTGAATGTATGAACACAGCATTTTTGCTGTGTATATGTAGTTGGGTCATCTTAAGGGTAGTTTGAAAGCACCATTATGTACTTGCAGCTTATTTTGATTACACATCTTTTTTTTTATTGTGTAATTATTATTATCTTCTATTTTTTGTGATTTATTCGATAATACTCTTTTCCGTCCTCGACTTTTTCATGTACTTGGCGTATTTCTTTTACTTTTTTGAAGTTTTTTATGGGTCTACATATACATAAAATCCTCAGTTTAGTTACAAATAAAAAACAGTTTGATGATATACAAACATGTCGCAATTCAAATTTCGGCAACTTACCTTGTGTTTGAGACTGCATTTTGGTTGCAATTCAATGGTACAATGATACATATTTGTAAAAACACGTGGCATCTCAAATTTTGACAACTTACCTTATTTCACACTCGCCAGGTTATAACCTGACAGTAAGCTGTCAAAATTTTGAGTCGATTGCATAGTGAAAGTAGCGTTTGACGAACGAAACATGTGTTAGTTTCTGATGGCTGAAAGTTTGCGTATAACGCATACCGAGAGTCGACGAACGAAACATGTGTTAGTTTCTTTTTGGCTGAAGATGTGCGTGTAACGCGTATACGTATTATGTCGACAAAATTTGGTTGGAGAAGAAGAAGAAGAAAGAGAATCATAAGAAAAATCTTACCGTTTTCGACAGATCCATGAGACGATATTACGATATCTCTGTCATGCGTGGACCGATTTTATTGAAATTGGTCTTATTCGAAAGTTTATATGCGATTTACATGAGAAAAATGCCATTAAATATAGAAACTATTACAGGCGTGATGAGATATTAATGAAATAAGTTTCAGATTAGGTTGGAATAGCTGTGCTTCGAGTAAAGATACACGGCAGCGACAGGCATATACAAGGTGTCTTTTCTTTCATGTACTTGGCGTCGAGACGCTACCGCGTCTCTAGATTCGAGAGTCTGCCGCCATTGCGAAAAGACGAATCAATACTTACATTTTCTTGTATTAGAGATTGTATTCCGTTACTACTGTTCTTGTTTATGTTCTGTTACCCTTGTTGTACATTAAACTTCTGTTATGTCGAGTATAAAACGTAACATTGTGGTCAGAAGTGGGATGCCTACTCGAAGTGGCATGCCCACTCGCGCTTCCGCGGCCTCCGCGGAGCCTTCCCCTGGACCGACAGGCGACGCCCCTGCAGGATTTGTTCTCCAACCTCCAGCTAAGTATCGTGGGACAGATGCAGGAACAGCGGAGGGACGACGAGGCCCGAAGAAGGGAGAAGGAAACCGAGGACCGGCGAACACAGGCGGCCTTTGAGACGCGCATGTCAAACCTAGAGGAACGCATCCAGGTCGTAACCGCTTCATTACAAAACGGCCACGGCTCGGTTGGCGGCGACGTGAGTCTTCGGGGTGGGGAGACACTGCCCGTTGTAAATAGTGTTCTCCCGCCGGTTAACCCTGCCCCCGTCGATGCGCCCGCCGCTGCCCCCTTTTCGGAATCGCGCGTACTCAGCTTGGGGTACGCTGTGAAACCGACAATTTTCGATGGAAAAACGTCGTGGGAAGTGTACAAAGTACAGTTCGAGACCATCGCGCGAGCTAACGGCTGGAATGACGAAAAAAAGGCTACGGCCTTGATCGCTTCCCTCGGGGTTTCGGCGAGGTGCGTCCTCACGACGCTCTTCGCTGCCCAATGCGCAAGTTTCGCGGATTTGGTTTCCGCACTCAAATTCCTCTACGGGGTGAAGAATTTGTTAAATTTGAACTATGTACTCTTCCAGAGCCACAGGCAACGGAGAGATGAGAGCATCTCCTCGCTTGCTACCAAAATTGAGCGATTAGCGCAGTCTGCCTTCGCCGACTGCCCGACGGAAACACGCGACAAACTGGCCGCATCTAAATTCGTGACGGCATTGTCTAGTTCAGTTATGCAGCGGGAACTGCGACTCGGCGGGTTCACGTCCCTAAGAGCCGCCGTGACTAGAGCTCTGGAGATAGAGTTCGTTGAGGCGATGTCTCGCAGCCCCGCGGTCGAGTCGCGAGAACGGTATTCGGAAAACGGAAGGCTAAACCCTCCAACAATTCTGAAAGGTACGCGGCAAAGAAGTGGAGGTCCAACAAACCCGAGGACCGAACGGACGACCCACCGAGGACGCCGAGGTGCTGGTTCTGCGGCAAGACGGGTCACCTTCACAAGGACTGCTTTAAGGCCAAGAACGGCCAGGCAAAAGCAGCCCTTCCTAGAAAGCCCTACGAGGGAAACGGGAAGAGGACGGCATAAGGGGGAAACGCCGGATCACGAGGAGCAGTTCCCCGGTCGTCAAGAGTGTGGCAATGCAGGAGGCCACTAGAAGTCCGGAAATTCCGTGGGTGGAACTCTTCGTAAGTGGGAAAATCGGGGGGAAACCCTGTAGGATCATCTTGGATACAGGCTCCCCATAAACTTTCTGGAGAAAGAGTGGTGCCCGACGAAGAACATCGTCCGGACCAGGCTCGACATTCGTTCCACTACCCGAGAGAAAATCAAGGTTTTCGGTAAGAAGAGCTTGGAAGTCGACATCGGAGGACTCTCAAGCGTAGAAGACTTCTACATCGTCGACATGGTCGAAAAGTACATACTTGGAGCGGCGTTCCTGAAGAAGCACCGTTGCAGCATCGACTTGTCCCGCAATATGCTGTGCCTTCCCGACAAGCCGGAGATTCGCCTGGGAGAGCCGATCGCCGAAAAGAAGAAGCAGGAAGGAAGGGAGGAGACGGTTGTCCCACAGCATTTGGAGCTGTACACACGCTGCTGATCGGGTTTGACGGATAGGCAGAAGAAGCTATTTCCTGAGTTACTTTACGAATTCCAGGATGTTTTTGCGTCGGATCCGAGTGAGCTCGGGAACTGCGACTGGGTGAGGCACACGGTCAACACCGGAGATCGCCCGCCCACAAAACAGGCACCACGGAGGCTGTCTCTACATAGTCGAGCAGAAGTGGAAGAGCTGCTCAGGAAGATGATAGCCCAGGGCGTGATCGAGGAATCGCGGAGCCCGTGGTCCTCCCCGATCGTCCTCGTCAAGAAGAAGGATGGAACCATAAGATTCTGCGTGGATTTTCGACACCTGAACGAGATCACGAAGAAGGACTCGTATCCCCTCCCCCGCATCGAGGATACCCTAGACGCCCTCGCCGGATAATCGTGGTTTTCTACTGTGGATTTGCAGAGCGGGTACTGGCAGATCTCTATGGACGAGAAGGACCGGGAGAAAACTGCGTTTTCAGTAGGAACAGGACTGTGGCAGTTTAAGGTGATGCCCTTTGGACTTTGCAATGCCCCAGCAACTTTCGAACGCTTGGTGGAGGACATACTTCGAGACCTGACATGGAAGATCTGCTTGGTTTACTTGGACGACATCATCATCTACGGGAACGACTTCGAACAGGAGCTCGAACACCTTCGAACGGTGTTTTCGCGGCTGCGTCAAGCCGGACTATTGATGAGCCTCAAGAAATGCTCTTTCTTCTGCCGGGAAGTGAAATATCTGGGACACATCGGCGCCGAGAGCGGAGTCAAGTCGGATCCAGAGAAGATCAAAGCCATTTTGGAATGACCGCAGCCGAAGAACGTCACCGAATATAAGACGCTTCCTTGGATTATGCACCTATTACCGGAAATTTGTGAACGACTTCTCCAGAATAGCCAAGCCTCTGCATCGCCTCGCCGAGGCCAAACAAAACTATAAGTGGACCGAGGAATGCCAGGAAGTTTTCCAGGAGCTGAAGAGAATACTCACCAGAGCCCTGGTTTTAGCATACCCAGTGGTAGGAAAGGACTTCATTCTGGACACCGACGCCTCCAACTTCCCCATAGGCGGCGTCCTCTCACAGGAACACGAAGGACAAGAAAAGATCGTCGCTTACTTCTCCAAGACCTTGGGAAAAACGGAAAGAAACTACTGTGTAACTCGGAGAGAGTTACTGGCCGTGGTGAAATCCGTCGAACATATCCACCACTACCTCTACGGACGAAGATTCCTGATAAGGACGGGCCATGCGGCGCTTCGCAGGCTGCTCACCTTCAAGAGCCCTGAAGGACAGGTCGCGCGTTGGATCGAGCGTCTACAGGAGTATGACTTCGAGATTCGCCACCGAGAAGGGAAGGTGCATGCAAACGCCGATGGTCTATCCAGGAGACCTTGCACCGAAGAAGATTGTAAGAACTGCAACCGACTGCAGAAGAAAGAAGCAGAAGAGGAAGCAGATTCCACGAGGAAGATCCATCGACTATTCGCCGTAGAAGAGGACACCGAGGGATGGACAGAAAGTCAAAGGAAGGATGAAGAAATCGGCTTCATCCTTGAAAAGAAGAGGGAAGAAGAGAAGCCCGTCTGGCGGGACGTGGCCCGTTTCTCCCCGCAACTGAAGTATTACTGGTCAATCTGGGACTGGCTGGAGGTTCGGGAAGGTTTGCTTTTCAGGAAATGGGAGTCCCACGATTGTGCAACGACCTCGTGGCTTTTGGTGGTACCGCGCGAAAGGGTTGCAGAGGTGCTGAGGGAGTTCCATGATGCTCCAGCAGCTGGATACTTGAGAGTGAACAAGACCTTGGCGAAGATACGTCACCAGTTCTTCTGGTCTTCGTGTCGACAGGACGTTGAAGAATGGTGTCGGCGGTGTGACACCTGTGCAGCGAAGAAGGGACCACGTCAGAGGGCAGCGGGAAACCTGAGAGTGTACAACGTGGGAGCTCCGTTCGAGAGGCTTGCCCTGGACGTTGTGGGTCCGCTCCCGAGGTACGAGGCCGGGAACAGGTTTATGCTGGTCGTGGCGGATTACTTCACCCGGTGGCCGGAAGTAATCGCGATGCCGGACCAGCGAGCTGTCACAGTGGCAAGAGTTCTTCTACACAACGTAGTCTGTCGTCATGGTGTTCCGTTGGAGATACACACGGACCAGGGAAGGAATTTCGAGTCCTCCGTGTTCAAGGAATTGATGAAGCTGCGGGGAATCAGGAAAACACGAACAACTCCCCTGCATCCTCAGTCCGACGGGATGGTGGAACGCTTGAACAGAACATTGCTCCAATATCTTGCAATGTTTGTTTTAGAACACCAGCGTGATTGGGACGAGTGGATTCCCATGTTCCTCCTCGCTTATAGATCGGCTCGACATGAGGCTACGCAATTAACGCCAGCGATGATCCTGTTTGGCCAGGAACTACGCCTTCCCTTGCAATTTTGGAGAGGACTGCTCCCGGAAATGGAAGAAGACGAGGACGTCGAGCAGGGATACTCCGAATGGATCCGGGGGAAGATGAAGAGGATCCACGAATTTGTTCGACGCCGTCTGGACGTCTATAGCTCCAAGATGAAGTCATGGTACGACAGTCGTGTACACGCGGTGGAGTTCCAGCCTGGAGATCGAGTGTGGTTGTTCCAGCCACAAAGAATAAAAGGAAAGTGTCCGAAACTGCAAGCGGATTGGGAAGGCCCATATATGGTGTGACGTAGCGTCCCAGCGCGAGGAGTCGAGCGCACGGCGGTGCGACCGGGAGTGAGCGAGAGGCCGAGCGCGCCGGCGACCACAGCCGAGCCCGACCGAACCGGCCCGAGGCGCGCCGGTCTCGCGACGCGTCAAATGACGCTCACTCCCCGTTGCGCCGCTAGATCGCGTCGATTTCTCGCTGCTGGGAATTTCCAAGAATTCGGACATAAGCCCCGGCGTCACGAAGCCAGGACAGTTCCAGTGGGGATACGGATCCCCCACTACCAGACTTGCCTGGATGTTGCCCGGTGCCAGTATTGGTGAAAATCCGTGTACCCGCCGATCATCTGATCGCCTACCATCTCTGTCCTCCCACCGCTTTCCGACAAGAGACGCCTGGAAGTTGCCCGGTCTCTTTCCTACCACCGATTCCTACGAGAGACGCCTGGAAGTTGCCCGGTCTCTTTTCCTCCACCGACTCCGACAAGAGACGCCCGGAAGTTGCCCGGTCTCTGTCCCTCTACCGCTCCGACAAGAGACGCCAGGACGCTGCCCGGTCTCTTTCCTACCGTTCCGATAACGAGACGCCTGGAAGTTGCCCGGTCTCTTTCTCGCTACCGCTCCGACAAGAGACACCTGGACGCTGCCCGGTCTCTTTCTCTCTACCGCTCCGACAAGAGACGCCCGGCCGGTGTCCGGTCTCCGGTCCGTTCCAATAGCGAGACGCGCGGCGTACCGCCAAACCGAAACGAACGAGAACGCGTAGCGACGCATGTAAATAGTGTATATAGCATCATCTGTAGGGCAAGGAAATAAACGCAATATTCAGCATTACATAAGGATTCTATCACACCCTGGCGTACCGACTGAGTCTATCCCTACGAATCCTTATCCCCGGAGAAACAACCGTCACAATGGTAGTGGCCAAAATCAATGACGTCGTCTACCGGATTCAACGCTCCCTTAGGAAGAAGTGCAAGGTGGTCCACGTGCACAGCCTTGCGAAGTACGAAGGACAGTTTCAAGGGGAATGAAGACTTCCAAGGATACCACTGCGAATATTCGGGACTCGAGGACGCCGAGGACGATAAGGATTCAAGACTGAAGCTTAGCGTTAAGTTAATCAGTGGACTGGACTGCGAAGGCTACCTTCGTAGTCCGGCCCCCTTTCTTTGGACTGTTTCAGGAACACGAAACCCCACGACGAGGGACAAGGTGTCGGGGGACCGCCTCGCTAGCCCCCCTGGAAACGATCGGGGCACGGGCCCTGGTTTGGTGGATACCATGGAATCCCTAGGTAGCGGAACGCAAGGAGTGGACAGCAGACGGGTCGGATCGGTCGGAGGGGGCATCGCGGAGACGGGGTCGTTAACGAGCTGCAAAGGACGGTCCCCGGGAGCAGCACCAGAAGCCACGAAGAGGAATGGGGCCCTCCCGAAGCCGAGGCTTGGAGGATAGAGGAAGACCTGAAGAAAGAAGATGAACGATGAGCTCGGAGTTCGGGCAGATTGATCGGGGAGCGGGCCGATAGCATGCTCATGAGTTGTGACCCCCTGCTTTCGTGTAGAGCCGGGTAGCCGGAAATTACCCGAAACAACTTCAAGCCATTGAATGTAGTATTGTCTGTGATATAGTCTGATGTTAGCAAAATATGATTGAACAATACCACATTCAATGGCTTGAAGTTGTTTCGGGTAATTTCCGGCTACCCGGGTACCCGACGGGTCAAAAGTAAGAGCTCTACTTTCGTGCTCGTCTCGCTTTTCCGTCTCCCCGGCTCTGTCCGTCTCCACCGGATCCTCGCGAAAGGAAGAGAAAATTAATGTTTTGTTGTCCATTGTGCCAAGGGAACGCCGGAGCATCTTGGGATGGGAATTTCGAGCAGGGCCGCCGAAAAAAGATGCAGCGGCGGAGCGACGGAACCGTCGTGGGACATTCGAGGGAGCGGAGTCCAGAGTCGTCGAGGGATGTTCCGGAGCGTCGTGGGAGTTCCCCCTAGGAGTTCCGGAGGAACCGTCCGCGGAGGGAGATCCTCGTCGGACATAGTGGAGCCGTCGTTGGATTCTCGGCTCGAATCTGGATGGCTGAAGACTCGAAGAGTCCCGACCGTTGGAAGAACAGGCTTCCCGCTCGTCTCTGCCCAAGAAGAAGACGCGTCGTCGAAGAAGATGACGCTCTTTGAAGCAAGAAGTACCCAAGTCTGAAGATGCACGCCTTGCCCAGGGTTTTTGAAGTGGCTTTCCTCTGGGCGTGAAGGCAAATGCCGAGGCGGTGGATGGAAGGGGCCACGCAGCGTACTTCCCACTCTTCGGGACCAGGGTACGGCTGCACGCGAAGAAGAAGCTGCAGCGAGCGGGGTGACCGCTTCTCCGGAGAGGAGAGCAGTGTTGCGAGTACCCTATAGATGAGAACCCATGGCCCGCTGGTGCTTGCGATGAAGACAAGAGGACAGCGGGAAGAAGGCGATCGGATCGATCGCCTGTCAAGCTGATTCGAGAGTCAACCGCCATTGCGAACAGACGTATCAATACTTACATTGCCCTGCTCTAGAGATTGTATTCCGTTACTACTGTTCTTGTTAATGTTCTGTTACCCTTGTTGTACATTAAATTTCCGTTATGTCGCGTATAAAACGTAACAATATGTATATACTTGAAAAGAAGTTTCATACAATCTAGAAAGGAATTATACACTATTATGTTTATAAGCATTTAATGAATACAGTTTTACGAAAATAACATTACAAAGTAGTTAAAATGATATGTACTCTCTTGTATAATATGTACTATAATATGTTCCCCCCTTTTGTCATTTTGTCAAAATGGACCGTGATCTTCTATTTCATTGGAGGTCCAAATACCCTCATAAGGAGTGTCGACCAAAGCGTTTGGATAAAAGTGTACAAAAGAAGCTCTACAATGGACCACGCGCAAAAAATTATTTAAAAAAGAGATATGTTTCACATATTGAATATATCCTACCAATTCAGCATTCCTTTTTCACTGGTATTAGGACCTGCAATGAAATAGAACAGGCATGGTATTTAAGGCTGCCGCCTCACCGGGCCTTGAATGTGTGCGTACGCTCACACAAGCTAAGTTAAGCGTGTACATATACGCGTGTAGTAAACAAACCGTAAAATACAATTTTCGTCCTGGAATCGGCCAGAAGGAAGTTTTTGCGGGTATAGTTGCCTCCAATAGACATCCGTGCAGACGGGTTTGGTGCGTTTGAATTCTAATAAGCACCGTACGTTGAAATAATAATGAATTTATGAATCGTGTACTGAGACAGGTTCCAGAAATGACAGAATGAAGCTTCAAGGATTCTCTGTCACCGGCGTTGATGGTATATTCGCGTTATGTACCATCAGAACCAGTGGAAGTCCAAGCTAGCCGATAAATGTAGGAAAGACATAGTTGCCGAGACGTATTGAGAGTCGAATCGCGCTGTTACCGCATTTCCCCTATTACTATTTTGTCGTCAGGGTGGCTTGAACGAATTACGGCGAAGCGGCTGGAGAACAGAGATGGGCAAAGATAATATCTGGATAAAATCAAATAAAAGATACTTTATGTTTATCCGTTATGAACCGAAGTGAATTCATTCGACCGCGAAATATAATTTTTTTATTCGAAGAATTATAAATTATCCGTAGTTTATTCGACTTTTATTTCGATGGTGTTTTTTAACTTTAAATAAAAACGTGGAGCAGGATATTTTATAACAGAATATGAATCAATTTAGTACAGCATCAAGTGTCGAAATGAATTTGTTACGAGATATCCTGCTCCACGATTTTATTTAAAGTAAAAATACACCATCGAAATAGTAGTATAAGAAAATAATTATTTATTAGTTTTCAATGCATTTTTAATAAAATCGTTTATTATAATTTTTTTATTTTCTAGTTTTTAGTGTTTGTGGATTAACATTTCACAGCTCAAACTTCTTTTCAAATATATTTTATTGCTGTATGCCGGGCATGGCATTTAAGTGAACTTGACGGCCGATTTCCAGAGGCAACGCCTCCTTCCTCCCGCCGCGCGTCTTGGCCCCCGCGGCAGCCTAGGTGCTTCGAGCACCTCAGACCCGTACCATATGAAACATTTTTGTCAGTGGTATCCCCTGTAGGCCTATTCCACTGTGTCGCGCGATAAAAATCAGATTGAATAAACGCGTTTTACTATGAAAATTTTAAAAATGTTTGGGAAAACTAGATTTTCGCGCGCGTTTACACGTGCTGGGCAAATCTAAAATATTAACAGGGTGGCTGAACGATGCTGTATGTATCAGATTTGCCCAGCACGACTACCCACACAGCACACTTCGTTGCGGCAAAGTTGCAGGATGGTTGCTGCGACGTTGCCGTGCAACATTGCACGGAGCGGACATAGAATTGTTGCTGTATAGTTGCTGCATAGTTGCGTTGCAAAGTTGCACTGCAACATTGCCGCAACTATGCCGCAACTATGCCGCAAATTTGCCGCATCTATGCGGCAACTTTGCTACAACTTTGCCGCAAATTTGCTGCAACTTTGCCACAGCTTTTGCCGCAACTTTGCCACAGCTTTTGCCGCAGCTTTTGCCGCAGCTTTGCCGCATCTATGCCGCAACTATACCGCAACTTTGTCAGAAATTGTTTATACTTAGTGTACGCGAAGGTCTTCATTCGGACTTTAATTTTCCAAAGTAGTAAGAATTCAGCCAAATTCGAGAAAATCGACTTTGAAAAATGTGGAGTGTACATATATATATTTGATTGAAAGTAATCACTAACGAATAGCGTGGGCTTGTGCCTAGCGCTCCCGACTAGTAACCATGAGGTCGTCAGTTCGCATCTCACTGTTGGCATTATTTTTTTTTTTTTTATTCATTTGAATACCTATTGCCTCAAAGTTACTGTGCGAAGTTGCCTCAAAGTTGCCGTGCAAAGTTGCCTCAAAGTTGCCGTGCAAAGTTGCCTCAAAGTTGCCGTGCAACTTTGCAGCAGGCGGACATAGAATTATTGCTGCATAGTTGCGGCATCCTTGCGTGGCTCGTTGCCATATTGCGCCGCAACTATCCTGCAAAGATGCTGCAACGAGAGTGTGCTGTATGGGTAAACGTGCGCGAAAATCTAGTTTTCCCAAACATCTTTAAAATTTTGATAGTAGTATACTTTATTGTGCCCCCTTGGGGATTACAATTCTTACATCCCCTCCTCCCTTCTCTCGCTTACACCTACTTCCCGCAATCTTAAATCTACTCCTTAAAACTACTCCTTAAACCTAATCCTTAAACCTAATCACCCGCTCGCCACCGCCGCCCCCGCTCCTCCCGCTCCTCCTTCCCTCCTCCGGACCTCCGCTTCCGCACGCATCCTCTCACTCCCATTCCTTACCCATTCATTCCTCCATCTTGTACCCCCCTCCACTCTTCCACCCTCCTCATCCATCTTTCCCCCTCTCCATCATCTCCCAACACTTCCCCCACCATCTCCTGCCAACCCCTTCCCCCTCCCCATCCCGTACATTACTCCCATACATGTTCCCATGTTTCCTCCCCCTACCCGCAAACTCTACATCTCCGTTTCTCCTCATCCTCCCAATATCTCCCCCCTCATCTCACTCCCCAACCTGAACCTAGCCACCCTCCTCCATTTGCTCTCCCCCACCCCTTCTTCAGGTATCCAGGAACCCCCACCCCCTTATACCTTGCTTCCCTAATCCTTTCCCACCTATCCCCCTCCTGCAACCTCTTCTCCACAATTACCAACTCCTCGCCCCTCAATTCTCTCCCACCCCTCATAGAACCCCTTCCTCTCCTCTTCCCATCCCCCCAGGACACCCCTCTTTTCGCCCGCCCCTTAATCTCCTCCCAACACATCCTTGCCACCTCTCCTCCTTGCCCCTCCTCCAGCTTCCTCTCATACTCCCACGCCCTCATCCCCGCCCTTCCCTTCAACATCTCCCGCTGCAACTCTTCCCTAACCAAATAACCCGGCTTACACCATTCAACCCCCAAAACCCATCTTAAAAACCTGTCCTGTATCCCCTCCACCCTCTCCCTACTTTTCCAACCCCAAATTTCCACCCCATAACTTATCGTTGCCCACACCAATCTGTTAAACATCCATACCCTTTTCCCCCAATCCTTTCCAAATCTCCTCTTTCCGATCCCCCACACCTGCCCCACCACAGCCGCCGCCTTCCCCACTCTCTCGCTTATATGAGCCTCTTGTCCTCCATTTCCCATCAGGGTATACCCCAAGTATTTAAATTCTCTCACCTCCGCCAGCTCCTTTCCCTTCCACCTCCAACCCACCTTTTTCCATCTACCTCCACCTGCACCTCATCACTTTCGACTTCTCCACATTCAACTGCAGCCCCTTCCCATCCATATACTTTTCTAACTTTCCTAACATCCCCTTCATCCCTTCCTCATCCTCCGCCATCACCGCGATATCGTCTGCATACGCCAGGGTATATACCTTCTTCCCCCCCAATCTCACCCCACCCCATCCTCCTTTTTCCAGCTCTTCGTCTAGATCCGCTAACAACACGGTAAACATACTCGGACTAAGCGGGCACCCCTGTCTCACTCCTCTAGCCGTCCAGAACACCTTCCCTTCCTCCTCCCCTACTCTCACCTTACATACTGTTTCCTTTAACACCTCCTCACACCTTTCAACTAATCCCTCCCTTACCCCTCTCTTCCTCATCGCCTTTATGAGTACCTCCCTGTCCACCGAGTCAAAGGCCGCCTTCAGGTCTATAAAGAAGATTATCATTTTCTTCCCCTTCCTGTTGAGCTGCCTGTTTATCAGGTAATTCAACGCATACACATTATCAATTGTTCCCCTTCCCTTCCTGAAGCCGGCCTGACTCGGTGGTAGTAGCCCTTTTCCCTCCACCTCCTCCCTCAGTCTCTCCGCCAGCACCGACGCATAGATTTTATACGCCGTCTGCGTCAGCGTAATGCCCCGATAGTCCTCCACGCTTTTCCCACTCCCCTTCTTCAACACCGGCACTACCACTCCTTCCCTCCACTCCTCAACCCAACCTTCCCCCTCCACACCCTTTTACATATATCCCACAGCCATTCCTCTACCTCTTCCCCCCCGTACTTCCAAACCTCGTTGGGTATGCCGCCCCCCCCCCCTCCCGCCTTACCCTCCTTCAAGCTCCTTACCACCCTCCACACCTCCTCAATCCTTAAATCCTCCTCTTCATCCTCCCCTCCCTTTCTTTCACCCCCTTTCCTCACCTTCCACTCTACCCCTCCTAACAACCCCTTGAAATACTCTTCCCACCCTTCCATTCTTATTCCTTCCTCCACTCTCCTCCTCTTTCTCCTTTCCCTATTTACCACTTTCCAAACCTGCTCTTCCGTCCTGATCCCTTCCACCTCTTTTTCCCACCTCTCCCCCTCCCTCCTCCTCTTCTCCTCACACATTCTCCCATACTCTCTTTTTTTCTCCCTATACTCTAACCCCTCTCCTCCCTCCCTTCTCCATCTTCTCAGCTCTCTCCTTACCATACTTTTCTTCTCCCTACACTCCTCGTCCCACCCCCCCCCCTTTCCTGCCCTCTCACCTCCCTTCCTCCCCTTCTCCAACGCTCCCATTACCCTATCCCTCAGCTCTCTCCATTCCTCTTGTATTCCTCTATCCCCTCCCTCCCTCTTTCCAAACCTCCGTATAAACTTCTCCCTCCCCTCCTCTGTCCAAATTTCCCTCCTCAACCTCCTACCAACACCTTTTTTCTCCGTCTTTCCCCCCCCCCCCTCTTCGCCCTCAGCCACACCACCACCGGATGATGGTCCGATTCAACCCTGTCACCCACTTCCATCCTTTCAACCCCCTCCCTTGTGTCCTCATTCCCTACTATATAATCTATAACTGAGTTCCCTCTCCCTCCCGTGTACGTCCACTCTCCATCCTCATCCCCCTCTATATTTCCGTTCAAAATTCCCCACCCCCTCTCCTCCAAGAATCTACATAGCCTCCTGCCCTCCCCATTTACCTCACTATCTTTCGATCTCCTGCTTTCCGCTCTACTTTCCTCCCCCTCCTTTTCTCTCCCTAGATCCGCCCCCCTTCCCTTCCTGTCCTGGCATTAAAGTCCCCCCCTATTACCACCCTAACTCCCTCTTCTCTCCCCTCTACCCACTCTTCCATTTCCTCCAGTTTCCTCTGCAAGTCCTTATTGACATATACTCCTACCACCCTCCACCATTCCCCCCCACAACAATACCTTTTTCACCATTATCCCTTCCTTCTCCCCTCCTTCCTGTTCCCTATATTCCACCTCCTTTCTTACCCCCATCACCATCCCCCCATCGCCCTTCCTTTTTTATTTTCTCTCTTCGCCCACTGCTTCCACCACACGTATCCCTTTGGTAATCTACTCCTTACGTATTCCCAATCCCGTTCCTCCACCCACATTTCACATAGCACTACCACCTCCCATTCCTCCAGTCCTTTCCAGAACTCCCAATCCTTATTCCTTAGTCCCGCGACGTTCCAGAAAGCCACCCTACATTTTTTACCTCCCTCTCCCCCTCTCCCCCTCTAATCTACCCCCTGCCTCTCGCCTCCCCTCCGTTTCCCTGCTCCTCTATCCATTTCTCCCCCACCTCATCCCACTTTCTTACCTTACCATTCACCCACATCTTCATATATCCTATCTGCACTACCTTCCCCTTCTCCCTCTCACTCTGAGCCTCTCGTTCTATTTTCCACCTTCCTCTCCTCTCCTCCTCCGTTAGATCATCCTCAATCCTTTCCCTCCCACCCTTCACTTTCTTTCTCGCCTCCATCAGCCTCCTCTTCTCCTCCCTTCCCGCGAGCTTCACCAGTACCATCCCGAAGCCATCCCCTCTTGGTCTCCCTATCCTGACCACCTCCTTAATTTACGGATATAGTTGCGACGCAACGATGCCGCGCAACGGGAGGCCGGGTGGGGGTCGGAGGTCGGTGTACTGGTGGTCCGCAGAGATCACGGATCTTCGAGCGATTAATCTGCGGGCCCGTCGCCGGTACACCAATGCCCGCCGCCGAGATCCGCGGCGGGTGACGGGGGACGAGCTCCAGGAGCTGTGCGCCGCATTTTCGACGGCGCGCCGCGAGCTCCGTAGAGTCATAGCCCGGGCCAAAGTGCGTTTCTGCGGCGAGTTCCTCACGACTCTGAACCGGGACCCTTGGGGGCGCCCGTATAAAGCCGTGTCTATCAAGCTCGGACCTTGGGCGCCCCCTGTTACGGAGGGCCTTGATCCTCGGTTCCTTACAGAAGTTCTGGCGGCGCTATTCCCCCCCCCCCCCCTGTTCCCGGGGAGGGAGGCGCCGACGAGACCGGGGACCCGGAGCTGAATTGGGACATCGACATCCCGGATGCCCCAGGAGTCAGCGACGAGGAGCTCGGCTACGCGGTGTCCCGGATGTGCGCCAAAAACGCGGCACCGGAACCGGACGGGGTGCCCGGGCGTGTGTGGGCCTGCGCCATGAGCGCCCTAGGAACTGGTCTCAGGCGCGTATTCGACGCGGCGCTGAGGTCAGGGACATTTCCCCCTGCTTGGAAGGAGGCGAGGCTGGTTTTGCTGTGAAAGCCCGGAAAGCCCCCCGAGTCGCCCTCGGCGTACCGGCCGATCTGCTTGCTGGACGAGGCAGGCAAGCTGCGGGAGCGTGTTCTAGCTGCCCGCCTCTGCGACCACCTGGGAACCGCGGCCCCAGATCTGTCTAACCGCCAATTCGGCTTTAGGCAACAGCGATCGTCGGTGGACGCCATTCTGTTGATGCGGTCGCTGTCACGCCGGGCGGTCGAGGGGGGCGGTGTGAGCGTGGCAGTGTCACTTGACATCGCCAACGCGTTCAACACCATCTCCTGGGCGGCGATCGAGCGAGCGCTTCTTTTCCATCGCGTCCCGTTGTACCTTCGCCGCCTGATCTGGGATTATCTCCGCGGCCGGGTGGTCTCCTTTGTCGGCCGGGACGGGGAGGGAGTGGCGACTGTGCTCCGCGGCGTTCTGCAGGGGTCCGTTTTGGGGCCCCTGCTATGGAATTTAGCATACGACGCGGTGCTTCGGGTGGTTATGCCATCACCGGACGTCTCACTGGTTTGCTACGCCGACGATACTCTGGTGGTGGCCTCCGGGCAGCGATGGGAAGCGGCAATCAGCCTCGCCGAATTGGCACTTCGGCGTGTCGTTGCCTCGATCGGGACGCGGGTATCCCCAACAGGGCGTCCCTAAGGATCGGGGACGCCTGCATCAGGGTCGGCCGATCTATGATGTATCTCGGTCTGACCCTGGATACCTACTGGCGATTTACGCGTCACTTCCGGGGCCTGGGCCCCCGATTGGAGCGACAAGTGTTCGCATATGGGCGGATCATGCCCAATCTCGGGGGCCCTCACGAGGCACTTCGGCGGTTGTATGTGACGGTCGTCCGGTCGATGGCGCTCTACGGAGCTCCGGTTTGGGCCGGTGATCTGGAGGGCTGTCGCGTGGGCCGGGAGCTTTTAGCCAAAGTTTATCGGCGCGCGGCCCTCCGATCCGTGCGGGCCTACCGCACGGTGTCGCACGCCAAGCTGTCAGCGCTTGGCGGGTCACCCCCGTTCCATTTGTTTGCGGAGATGGAGGCCGAGGTTTATTTCGCCTCCCACGATCTCCGCGGCGCGGGGATCCCGCCGACCGACGCTGGACCTGGAGGTGGGCGGGGCCAGGCCCGGCGACACATGGGAGCCAAATGGATAGAATGGCTCTTCGGGTCGTCGGGGCGCTTCTGCCCATTCTCGATGAGTGGGTGGGGCGCAGGTATAGCAGGCTTACCTTCCACCTGACACAGGTGATCACCGGCCATGGGTGCTTCGGTGACTTTCTGTGTCGCATAGGGCGGGAGGAGACGCTGTGGTGTCACAGCTGCAACTCAGGCGACGGGAACTCGGCGGATCAGACCCTGGCCTTCTGACGGGAGTGGATTGACGATCGCCGGCTCCTTGAGGCGCGGCTGGGCCCTGATCTCTCGCTACCGATGGTCGTGCGTCGGATGGCAGGGGACGGGGTCTGCTGGGAGGCCGTCTCCTTCTTCTCGGAGCAAATAATGCTCGAAAAGGAGGAGGCGGAGTGGGGCCGCGTGCGGCAGGGGCACCCTGGCCGTATCGGGGCCACGCGACGACGCGCGCGTAGAAGATGACCCGGAGCGGGGGGAGACGGTGCGACGACCTAGCTTCTCTGGGTCGCCCCGCTCCCCCGTTGCGGGACTCCGGGCTCACGCGTTCTTCCCCCCCCCCCCCTCCTCTTCCTTCCTCCATCCCTTTTCTTTCCATTCTTTATTCTTTGTTCCTTGTCTGTGTGTGTCCTTATTGGTTTTTGTTTGGTCCCTGTGTTCGTGTTTGTATTGTGCGCGCGCGTCTGTGTGTGTGTGTCTTCTTCCTTCTTCTTTCTTCAGCATATTCTCTGTCCCGGGCCGACGGCGGGGGGGGGGGGGGGGGGATAGGATTGGGAGAAAAGTGTGGCGAGATATGGTGTGCCGTGTCGGCCGCCTCTCCTATGGTATCTGGGGGAGGAGTGTACTGTCACGGCGGGGGCGGATGATTCGGCGGCCCCGCAGAGGTGGGCAGTCGAACCGGCTAGCCGTCGTTGCCGCTGTGGCTGCCCCGTGGCAGGGTGTGAGTGCTGCAGCGGCGGGTAGAGAGAGGGTTGGGGAGGTCCCGGAAATGAGGGACCGGGGGCAGCCAAATGGAGCCGGCCCCAAGTTTATACGACATCGCGTTCGGGGCGAGTTGGCATTTGGGCTGCCCTTAAGGCATCTGCCAGCCGCTCGCCCGGGGGCCCGGCCGGGTTAGATTGTTAAAATCTCCGTGAGCGGACAAGGTCCTCCTGGGGTTTGCGGCTTTGGGCGGCCCCCCTCCGGACTTTGCCAGCCGCCCCCGCCCGGCCCGTAATAAGAAACGAGCCGGGAGACAAAAGGCTCGGTGTCGTGGGGCGGGGGTGCCGGTGGGCACCACCCGCCCTTGTTTAGCAACGACCCTGGAAGAGGGTGATGCGGACGTGTGACCCGTCGCGCCTCGCCCGGAATTGATGTAGAGAGTGGAGTTTGGCTGCGTGAACGCGGGTGCCTTCTCAATGGTGCTCGCGCCCGCACGACTCCCACCGAGACGGGCTCCCTGTACAAGGAGCAAGAGGCGCGGGGAGCTTCATATGCGTCCGTTGGGGGGCAAGCGAATGTAATTGCTAGTTTGATCTCGCACTAGTCCCCCCCCCCCCTCGGGTGTGCGCTCTCCGCGCCAGGAGGTCACCTTGGTGGTTTTAGTGGGTTCGATTCCACATAACCCCTGGTCCTCCCCCGAGGGTTAGGGGTATCCGTGGGGATTTCCACCAAGTCAAAAAAAAAAAAAAAAAAAGACCTTTCACTCTATTGTCTTCAGTGTCACCGTTCTGAAGTACCGATATTCTGAAAAAACCACTGGTTTCCGAGCGTCCTCTCCAATTTTCGAGCGGTAGGTGAGGGAAACATAATGTGTTTCCAGCATTGACACAGGTAAAGCTGCCGGTATCACCGAGAAAAGTATAGAAGCTGTGTTCTACAGGGTGTCCCACTAACTTGTTTCACCTCAAATATCTATTATTGCAAGTAATAAGCGAAAATATGATTTATAGAAGTTGTCTGGTTGTAAGAAACACAAAACACGGTGAATCTAGTTTCTTTACAGGGATAGATCGGATGTGGAGGTCGATTTTTTTCAAATGGACTGTCAAATTTTTTATCGTCAAATTCAATAGAAAAGCGAATTCTGAGTATGAAAGTACTAAAGTGCATTAATCCTAAAACTTATGGTTTCTGAGATATTCAACGTTGTCCATCCTATTACTTTGATTATGAAACATTTTCGAAGCTATGCTCAGTTCATTTCGGAGAGCCAGCCGTTGAATGCGGAAATAATAAAATGAAACAATAAATACGAACGTGAAACGGCGCTTCTTTACTCTTAAAAGTATAAACATGCCATGTGAGGCGTGTGTAATAAACCAATTGAACGACACGTAGTATAAATTCAAACATATTGATATATTTATTAAAACATGATACGGAAATTAAACAAATAATTCAATTTATCACGCGGCAGAATATAATGAATATTCCAACCAGTTCCAACAATTTTTTGGAAGTATTTGAAGCATTCATAGAGTACATATTATATCGAACTAGATGCGACTTTGTTTTTCAGTTACCTGTCTTGTCTCTTTTCACTATTTCACACCTTCAAGGGAAAGGGCGACAGCAAGTCACAGTAGTGTAAGTGATAGGGATGCACCACTACAGTGGTTCGCGCTATACCGGTGTGCCATCCTTTCAATGGGACGATTAAAAATCCAACATCGAGCCGAACCAGCGCGAGTGCAGCGAGCCTAAATTTTCTTATGTCGGGGGTCCCGTCCCGAGTTCTTCGTGAAATGATTCGACTTTCCTACTGACACGCACGGACCGTCCCCCATGAGACTTTCCTATTTTTCGGGTGCCTATTGGGAAACCTAAATTTCGATACGCCAACTAGTGACAGAAAAGTGAACTACGGTGAGTAAACCGAAATCCGTCGAAGTACATATGATTATCAGTGTACATTAGGGTGGCTCTTATTTTCAACTTTTGAATAGTTGCAAATAATTAAAATAAAATCCGTGTAAAGATTGAGCTCGATCGGCTAACGGTAAAGGGGGCCTAGGGGCCCTTGAACATTTCATATAATTATTCAAACAGCTCGCAAAGTCGCAGTTGTATAATATCCTCCGAGTTATTGATTAAATAAAAATATACCAAACAAAAGTTGTAGATCCGGACAAGGAGCATCTTTTATGTTCTATTACTTTTCCTCGTGCGACAAACGGTTTTCGAAAAAAGTCCGAAAAACTAAAAAAAAAATTATTTTTTCCTCAAATTTTGGAAGTTTAAATGCTTCTGGAACACTTTTTATGTATGAAGACGAACAAAAAAAATGAAATTTTCATTTTCGAGGACTATTTTTTAAACATTTAAGAGGCAGGCATATACCGAAATATGCGAAAAAGATAACATTTTTTTTTATTTATTTCCAGTGTTTGATATGTCATGAATGTTTCCTGAAAGTTTGGGATCGAAATTCGCAAAAATATCGAAGATGTAGACTCTATATTTTCGATATTTTTGCGAATATCGGTCCTAAATTTGAGTCTTTATCTTTGATATTTTTGCGAATTACGGTCCCAAACTGTCAGGAAACATTCAAGACATATCAAACACTGAAAATAAGAGAAATTTTTTTTTATCTTTTTCGCATATTTCGGTATATGCCTCCCTCATGACGATCATCTCTTAAATTTGCAGTTTGTAGACAAAATGCAATAATTTAGACAACATCATTGTTATCTTCTTCATTCACTTTTCCACAATTCAACAGCTGACCACTATTAATTATATTTTCACTACCAATAAAATTTTTGCTCTGAGGTGTAGCACACCCGAATTTACAAATTTCCTGAATAGAAATTAGCTTTTTTTTTAATTAAGAGAACTTTAATTTGTTAAAAGCTATTACTGCTGAGTACTTATTCGGAATGTTTGCTGGGATCCGGGCCTACTTTCAATAGTTTGCCAACTGACCACCACAGCGCTGAAATCTAAGCCACGCCTCCTCTAGGTTTCCCAATACTTTCTCTCGCGTGGTCGGCGCTTGGACTATTTAAAGAGCCAGCGAAAGGGGTACTTTTCATGTGTCATGTATTCATACTATAAAAGAACAATTGGAATGAAATATCGGCAGCAAATAAGATTCATTATACGTATGAGAACGAAATATTTGGTACTGGCTCGCACTCATCTCTCCTTGTATTTAAAGCGAGGGTGGAACCAATTATTTTCGTAATCATCTCGCAAGAATCTTCCCTAATTAGGCAGGTGATAACGACCTGCTCGCTCATGTGGAGCGCGGATCACTTCCCCTTCCATCGATTCGCGATCTATGGAAGGGCCAGGCTATTCCTTCCAGGAAATCGACCGAGATTTGCTGGACAGTGATGCCAGAATGAGGACGGGAGCGCTCGAGAATTTCCCCCACCTCGCATGCACACTACGCCGGAGCTGCGTGTCCGTGAGCTCGGCGCTTCGGACAACGTCGGGAAGACGAGAGAGAAAACGAATGTGTGTCTTTCTCTCTCGCTCTTGAAACGCTGTGATCCAAGGTGGGGTGCAAGCGACACGCGGCCGTGCGCGATCTTCCTGAGTGCCTCGAGGCTCGAGATACACTTTTCACTTTCTGACATATGTATAATATTCTTGTAATGAAAAAAAATTTGGAAAAAATTTGTTAGGGAAATCACGTTTTAAGACCTCCTGATCACGTTTTGACTATTTAGAAAAGAGCTTTTTTTTTAAATATCTCATGTATTTGTTATCACGATTACGTTTAAACGGCAAAATGGATTTCAATGAAACTTTATATTAAAATTTTATATTCTTGTCTTAAGATCCGATTAGATCACGAAAAATGATAATTACCCGTTATGGTTCTTCGATTTTTCAGATATACGAACTAAATTCTACATAAAAAAAAGTTAAATAAAGTTCTTCTGTAACTTGTTTAACAAAGAAAAATGTATACATTCATAATTGAGGCATTTGATGGAAAAAGGGCACATACGCCAAAATGCCATTTCAAGAAAATCGATTTCAAAGTTTTCATTATAGTATAACTTAATAAAAAGTAATGCAATTAAATCAATTTTTTTTAAGGATGTAGTTACCGTGTCGTTCAAGCGTTCTGAATACAGAATTCATGATTTAAAAATGATATGTGTCTTTATTTATAAATTTTAAACAAGTGGTTTATGTGCCCTTTTTCCATCAAATGCCTCAATTTCTTGTGTTCATTTTAAATTTCCGTACTTTTTATTTGAGCTATTTCTATTTTTCAAACCTTAAAATGAATTTTTTTATTAAAAGACGAATATTTTGATACTGTACATTGTTGAACTTTGTTAAAATTAGAATTCACTCTTGGCCAGTACCATGCACGCTGTAGAAGCCTTCGATAAAAAATATTTTTTCAGAGTATGATCTAAAATCTAAAATCTAAACGTAATCACATCAAACGTAATTATATCAAGTTGCGACAAAGAATCACGCACTATTTACAAATTAATTACGCGCAGCGTGCACGTTACCGCTCGATGGAAACTACGGGAAAGTGGTGGTCTCTTCCATCGGGAGGGAAATGTAAACAATTGGTTATGCAAAGCTAACATCGCGATACATGTTGTACACTAAAATGTACAAAAACATTACAAAAATAGAAAAGAAAGGCAGCACGTAAATATATCAATTGGGTTCGATATATTGACGAGATGTAAGACTGAAATAATGCTACAATTGTTTACATTTCCAAAGGATAGAAAGCAAGCAAAGGAATTTACTATAATACATGCGACAGAATTTCGAGATAATTGTTACATATAAAATGAATATAATTAAGAATATACATTTATTTGTACAATTATCTCGAAGTTCTCTCTATGAATCATATGTACAGCAAGCAAGCGAATTTATTGCAAGGATAGAACAAGAATTGCGTGAGGTAAATCGAACAACTATTTACATATTCGCGATGTCCAAAAATCGAATGAAATAGAAAATGGATGAAATTGATAATATTCTGGACATCACCAATTTGCATTACCCGACGTAGAAGGAAAATCCGCGAGGTCATCAACGGCATGTAAACGTAAACTATTCTTTTGCTTCTTCGCAAAAGTTGCATATAAATTCTCAGATGACATGAGAGATAGATGTTTGTCATCTACCTCCATGCTCTGAGCTGTTTCCCCGTGCGCCTTTAATGCCGATTTCGTTACGCAAATGGCATTGACGATGGTCGAACAAAGTCGGTTTCGTTTCTTGTTCTTTATGTCGGGAAGCATGGAAAACGATTTTTCAGCATCGGCGTTTGAATTTGGAAGACTTCTAATGGAATTTAATAATTCCTGCAAACATGGATATTTATACGAGCCTTGATCGTTTCGCGTTAACAACACCGTTTTCCATACATCATCAAAAGCTAATGTACAAAGCTTGACTGCATCTGCAAAATTCAGGTGCAATGTTGACCATTTTTTTTGCAAACCGTCTTCGTCGAAACCGCCCAATTTCTGAGCAATAAAGAGAACACTTTTGAAGGAAGTGTCTCTGTCAGTATCTACTAATGCCAAATGAGGCTCGAAAACACGTAACTTGCTCAGAAATTCGTCATCGATTGGCAATCGATTACGAATTTCGTTTGCAGCCGTTATGTAAAACTTAATACAATTTTCTCGAACGGTTTGGACAACATCGGGTTTGCCTTCTGCAACTAATTGACAAAGAAAAGTGTCACAATCCGGGCCTAATGCGATTTGATTATCGCCTCTTGAAAAATCTATTAATTTTACTGAATCCATGTGCTTCAAAAGCTGCGGTTTCAAAAAATGACGTAAAATATCGTACAAAAGAGTTTTGGCAGTATATTGAAGCAAATGGATCCTTGTTTGTTGCGACTGAAAGAATAAACTAAAGTCATTAAAATACTCTAGAACGTATTTCAAAAACAGAAGATATGCTTTCGCTTCTGGATTTTGCATGATGATAAGCAGATGATCCCCAGACTTTGTCTTCTCACTTACGACCAATTCTTGCAGAAAGTGTAACACACTGCCCCAATTTTCTAAAAGTGTAACTACGGATGAGTAACGCGATAACCATCGCGTAGTACACAATTTTAAAATTTTGCGGTCAGTAGATTGAAAACATTGCTGAAATTCGCGAAAAATGGCCGAGCGTTTGGGACTGCTATAAATGAATGTCGTGCTTTCCGCGCCCCACGCACTGGTCTAGCCCCAACCGGGGCCGATCGAGATGAAACTTAGTGGGTAATACGAGGGGTGTGGACCGACCCCAAATATACAATTTTACCTTCAGTAATTAATGCGTTCAAAAGATACAGAAGTAATTGTGCATAAAAGGGTACACCTTACCGATTTTTTTCAATCACTTTACTACGGTCCCCCCTCTTAACAATATTTCTGTTCACTTATACCGACATAACACATTCCACTTTCCAACTTGTTCCGGGTTTTAGTATTGGTTTGGGTTAGATTGGCGCGGGGGGCGCGCGCCCGCTCGCGGGCGCGTAAAGCATTGTAGCGAACCGATGTGAGTTTGGCGATGCTAAAAATGAGACAGTGGTTACAAAATTTCAAAAGTTGAAAATGGGGGACGGAAGGGCTCCCGGGTAGGGAGGCCTGCACCAACGTCAAAAAAAAAATTCTAAAATAAATTAACAATTTTTTTATTAATATTTCGGAAACTAATAAATACCCGAAGCTACAATTTTAGATTTAGAGTTCACACCCCCTCCCCACCCCTCCCCCCAAACCTCATCTCGATTGGCCACTGGGGCCATTCGGAAGAATATCCTTGAAACTTTTTTTTTCGGAACCGTTTCAACCCTTGCCATGAACCCTCCGAAAGCGAAACAGCGTCGGGCTATCTGCCTTCAAGCACTTTCAAAACATGTGGTCACAAGCTTACCTCGTATTACCCACTAAGTTTCATCTCGATCGGCCCCGGTTGGGGCTAGACCAGTGCGTGGGGCGCGGAAAGCACGACATTCATTTATAGCAGTCCCAAACGCTCGGCCATTTTTCGCGAATTTCAGCAATGTTTTCAATCTACTGACCGCAAAATTTTAAAATTGTGTACTACGCGATGGTTATCGCGTTACTCATCCGTAGTTACACTTTTAGAAAATTGGGGCAGTGTGTTACACTTTCTGCAAGAATTGGTCGTAAGTGAGAAGACAAAGTCTGGGGATCATCTGCTTATCATCATGCAAAATCCAGAAGCGAAAGCATATCTTCTGTTTTTGAAATACGTTCTAGAGTATTTTAATGACTTTAGTTTATTCTTTCAGTCGCAACAAACAAGGATCCATTTGCTTCAATATACTGCCAAAACTCTTTTGTACGATATTTTACGTCATTTTTTGAAACCGCAGCTTTTGAAGCACATGGATTCAGTAAAATTAATAGATTTTTCAAGAGGCGATAATCAAATCGCATTAGGCCCGGATTGTGACACTTTTCTTTGTCAATTAGTTGCAGAAGGCAAACCCGATGTTGTCCAAACCGTTCGAGAAAATTGTATTAAGTTTTACATAACGGCTGCAAACGAAATTCGTAATCGATTGCCAATCGATGACGAATTTCTGAGCAAGTTACGTGTTTTCGAGCCTCATTTGGCATTAGTAGATACTGACAGAGACACTTCCTTCAAAAGTGTTCTCTTTATTGCTCAGAAATTGGGCGGTTTCGACGAAGACGGTTTGCAAAAAAAATGGTCAACATTGCACCTGAATTTTGCAGATGCAGTCAAGCTTTGTACATTAGCTTTTGATGATGTATGGAAAACGGTGTTGTTAACGCGAAACGATCAAGGCTCGTATAAATATCCATGTTTGCAGGAATTATTAAATTCCATTAGAAGTCTTCCAAATTCAAACGCCGATGCTGAAAAATCGTTTTCCATGCTTCCCGACATAAAGAACAAGAAACGAAACCGACTTTGTTCGACCATCGTCAATGCCATTTGCGTAACGAAATCGGCATTAAAGGCGCACGGGGAAACAGCTCAGAGCATGGAGGTAGATGACAAACATCTATCTCTCATGTCATCTGAGAATTTATATGCAACTTTTGCGAAGAAGCAAAAGAATAGTTTACGTTTACATGCCGTTGATGACCTCGCGGATTTTCCTTCTACGTCGGGTAATGCAAATTGGTGATGTCCAGAATATTATCAATTTCATCCATTTTCTATTTCATTCGATTTTTGGACATCGCGAATATGTAAATAGTTGTTCGATTTACCTCACGCAATTCTTGTTCTATCCTTGCAATAAATTCGCTTGCTTGCTGTACATATGATTCATAGAGAGAACTTCGAGATAATTGTACAAATAAATGTATATTCTTAATTATATTCATTTTATATGTAACAATTATCTCGAAATTCTGTCGCATGTATTATAGTAAATTCCTTTGCTTGCTTTCTATCCTTTGGAAATGTAAACAATTGTAGCATTATTTCAGTCTTACATCTCGTCAATATATCGAACCCAATTGATATATTTACGTGCTGCCTTTCTTTTCTATTTTTGTAATGTTTTTGTACATTTTAGTGTACAACATGTATCGCGATGTTAGCTTTGCATAACCAATTGTTTACATTTCCCTCCCGATGGAAGAGACCACCACTTTCCCGTAGTTTCCATCGAGCGGTAACGTGCACGCTGCGCGTAATTAATTTGTAAATAGTGCGTGATTCTTTGTCGCAACTTGATATAATTACGTTTGATGTGATTACGTTTAGATTTTAGATTTTAGATCATACTCTGAAAAAATATTTTTTATCGAAGGCTTCTACAGCGTGCATGGTACTGGCCAAGAGTGAATTCTAATTTTAACAAAGTTCAACAATGTACAGTATCAAAATATTCGTCTTTTAATAAAAAAATTCATTTTAAGGTTTGAAAAATAGAAATAGCTCAAATAAAAAGTACGGAAATTTAAAATGAACACAAGAAATTGAGGCATTTGATGGAAAAAGGGCACATAAACCACTTGTTTAAAATTTATAAATAAAGACACATATCATTTTTAAATCATGAATTCTGTATTCAGAACGCTTGAACGACACGGTAACTACATCCTTAAAAAAAATTGATTTAATTGCATTACTTTTTATTAAGTTATACTATAATGAAAACTTTGAAATCGATTTTCTTGAAATGGCATTTTGGCGTATGTGCCCTTTTTCCATCAAATGCCTCAATTATGAATGTATACATTTTTCTTTGTTAAACAAGTTACAGAAGAACTTTATTTAACTTTTTTTTATGTAGAATTTAGTTCGTATATCTGAAAAATCGAAGAACCATAACGGGTAATTATCATTTTTCGTGATCTAATCGGATCTTAAGACAAGAATATAAAATTTTAATATAAAGTTTCATTGAAATCCATTTTGCCGTTTAAACGTAATCGTGATAACAAATACATGAGATATTTAAAAAAAAAGCTCTTTTCTAAATAGTCAAAACGTGATCAGGAGGTCTTAAAACGTGATTTCCCTAACAAATTTTTTCCAAATTTTTTTTCATTACAAGAATATTATACATATGTCAGAAAGTGAAAAGTGTATCTCGAGCCTCGAGGCACTCAGGAAGATCGCGCACGGCCGCGTGTCGCTTGCACCCCACCTTGGATCACAGCGTTTCAAGAGCGAGAGAGAAAGACACACATTCGTTTTCTCTCTCGTCTTCCCGACGTTGTCCGAAGCGCCGAGCTCACGGACACGCAGCTCCGGCGTAGTGTGCATGCGAGGTGGGGGAAATTCTCGAGCGCTCCCGTCCTCATTCTGGCATCACTTTTGCTGGATTGCTCACTCTGTTCCGGACTACGCAATCTTTCGGTAATTCCCTTCCGCTTACGCACTTTGCTTGCGCTCGACTTTGCTTCGAACTCACGCTTCGCGACTTTGCTTCGCTATATCAAACGGCTCGTGACTTTGCTTCGCTAGCTACTAATTGTTAATCTTAAAGTTAAAGCAACTTCAAATTCGCTGCTTGTTTAGTAAATCGGTAGTCTAGGTGTTTGTGTAAAATAACTGTATAATTTATTGACTTGACCTTGTACATACTTTAAAATTATAACTGTAACTTTAAAACTAAAACACTTAAATATACCTTTTCATGTTCGTCTAATCGCTTCTAAATAATCGGTGCTTATTACTAATTAAGTAAGCGTTCTGTCGTGCCTAGAGAATTCTTTGTAAATAATTAAATATACGTTTGTGTGTGAGCTTCTAAATCTAACTGCTTCGTGCTTTAAACTTCGAGTATGTCTGTGATTTATCCGCTTCACAATCCTTGCGCCGATCCGTATAATACTTTCTAACAACGTTAGAAAACAAGCAACTTTTGTTGAAAACATTTTTTCTTAAAACAATTCCAAACTATTTCTCGGTGTCTAGATGCTAGAAGACAGGCAAAAGGTCGGAAGCTAAAATGGTTCCAAAATGAGAAGCGAAAATCACATTTAGTATCTTGACCTGCAGGAGTAGGTGTCGTTTACACCACTTGGGTTTTCCCCAACCATTTACACGGTGACCATCTATCCAGATTATTGTTGCCGCGACGCGACCACCACAACCATTCTTTGCGGGCTGCCCGACAACTGACTCTTGCCACAATCACATACCCCAAAAATCAGTCACACCAAAATCACGTTACACGTCGCTCTTTCAAACAGTACTCGCTCCTACAGAGCACACCTATCAGTTCATTCTCCACATTTATTGTACGGTGTGTAGAAAAATTATTGGTCGTTGCTGTTAGGGGGCGAATCTACACCTCTGGATCGGTGGACATTTGTAAAATAAAGTGTCCGCGAAATTGTTTGCAACATTGAAAATTAATGTTAAATTTTTTGGTAAACATGTCGAAAAGCTACCTCTTCACCGATTTCAATGACTTCCACATATGTTGCCAAAGTCATCATTCTAAAAAACATTTCCCTTTAAACTTTTTGGCGGTCGGCTTTGGTTTACGAAATATTTGCAAAAAACTTTACTTAAGGGGGTAGACACGTCACGTGACCTGGCCGATTTGGCAGGTCGGTATTACAGCAGATTTTTTCTGCACAGAAATGGTAATACCCACAGATACACGGCTGCCTGGTGCACGCGAGAGGGAGCTGTTTGCTATTTCCGTATTCTATTCTGAATAAGGAACGGCATTCTCAGCTGTTGTGTTGTACTTGTAAAAATTTAAACGGAAAGTCTGCTGGTACTGCAAATGTAGAAAATTCATTGTACATTTTAATTACTTGAAATGTGCTTATGCTACAATATTCTACGTTGGCAGTAAGAAATTATAAGTGAAAAGGAAAAATAGATGAGGGGATGTCCCCAGAAAATGAAGTTTGTTAGGTTAGACATTTTTTTATTAGCAACACACTGAAACAGAACATGAAATACACTTATTACAAGATAAATGTCCTATGCAGAAAGCAGTTATGAACAAACATTATATATAAAATTGAAAGGAATCGATTGACGTCACTTTTGCGAAGATCTGATTAGAAATTGCAGAACTTCAGATTCGTCACTGCTTAGCGTGCAACATTGTATAGTCACGCTGGTTTCGAGCGTCGAAGCCCACGAAACTCAGCGAGACACATGATTGTTGGCGAGCATCGCGTTTGACGACTGCTAGAGAATCACCCTGTATAAATGCTAAGAAACGATAGTGTGAAGCGGCGTGCGTTTCAACTGCACATTGACAATATCGTAGATTCTAGGGCCTAGATTATTAGCTCCGTATTACGCTGTTCTTCACCAGAGCACTGCATTACTGATGAAAATGATGCCAAACATGGAGCAATTTGGTCTATTTTTAGTGAACGTAGTTTGTGTGTCCTAATCATGTATTCATAAGAAAAAATAGACCGAATTGCTTCGCGTCTCGACTCATTTTCGTCGACATAAACTCATCAATCCATCGGTGGTAACACTCTTATCAAGGTGTAATTACAAATATGAACATTTTCATATTCAGTACTGGATGACTCAAGTCGCCGTCGACCGAGGGCCCTAATAAATGTGCACTTATTTGAGAAACCAAAGCCGCGTCACTCGTGACACCTACTCGCGAACAGATATATGTATGTACGAGAAGAAGCAATGCAATTTCCCGATGACTTGAAGCAACATTTCAATAGGTAAATGCATGAAACTCTGGGATCAGGAATTCCCAACCAAGTGATGCATATGTAAGAACTGGCGAAATTCAACAATAGTTTGTCGTCTGAATTTTACAATTAAAGTATTTATTTGACGCGAATATATGTAAAGTTTGTCAGCAAAGTCTTTCTGGATTTGAGTTCTATAGAAGGCTGACTTTCCTTCACCATGCAAAGTCCTCTCTTGTTCTTCACGCTGCCAATCATACAACTCGCTGAGTTTCGTGGGTTTCGACGCTCGAATCCAGCGGGGCCATACAATGTTACGCACTAAGGACTAAGCAGTGACAAATCTTCAGTTCTGCATTTCTAATCAGATTTTTGCGAAAGTGACGTGATTCGATTCGTCATGTTTTCTCGAGCAAATTGGCCCCAAAAATGATATTATTCGGACCATAATTAAGGAAATTACGTAAAAATTTGTTTGCAGAATTGGAAGCCCGTTTCGTTAAAAATAGTCTGATTTAAATTATTTTCTGTCAATTTAATCGGGAGAATGCCAGGAATCCATTTGTGTCACTTTCATATTGATACGATGAAAAAAAACAAATTCTGTTTTTATATAATCGATGACTCATCGCCGAGCAACGGCGATCTCGTGCGAGTAGGCATAGTAGGCGGGTTCTGGACCAATGAGCGGTGAGGGGGTGAAGCGGGGCGGGGGGAACCCGCAGCGTGGCGAGGGGGAGAAGCGCGGCGAGGGGAACCGCAGCGTTGGCGAGGGGGAGGCGGGTGGGGGGAACGCGACTCGCGGAGCTGGGGACCGTGACGCTGGATCACTGGAGGGGGAATGGGCCTTGAGAGCAGGTGGTGGGGGTACCTCGATGTTACGTCACGCGTTGTAGGAAGCGCTCCGCAACCCTCTTATCGCCCCAAGGTCAGATTGCACCCGATATTTGCAACATTTGAATCTGATGTAAGAGAGAGGTACGATATTTTTGTATGTCTCTCTCTCTCGCTCTCTAGGACCATAGACAAAACATACGGATATTGAAGGTCAATTTCCGAGAATAACGAGGTACGACGCGTAGAAGATGCAAGTCGAAACCTGCATTTTCGTATCGCGTAATCCGATAATAATGTGCAGAGAGGTACGATATTTTGTATGTTTCTCTCTCTCGCTCTCTAGGACCATAGACAAAACATACGGATATCGAAGGTCAATTTCCGAGAATAATGCGCAGCATCGGTGCGCGCGATCTCGAGACCGCGAAAATTCAAAGCGTACAGCGGCGACGTTTGAACAAGGAGTGTGGGAGAGGTACGATATTTTGTATGTCTCTCTCCTTGTCGGAGGTCAGTAAAAACATACGGTAGCACGACGCGGAGGAGATGCAAGTCGAAACCTGGATTTTCGTATCGCGTAATCCGATAAAAATGCGTAGAGAGGTACGATATTTTGTATGTTTCTCTCTCGCTCTCTAGGACCATAGACAAAACATACGGATATCGAAGGTCAATTTCCGAGAATAATGCGCAGCATCGGTGCGCGCGATCTCGAGACCGCGAAAATTCAAAGCGTACAGCGGCGACGTTTGAACAATGAGTGTGGGAGAGGTACGATATTTTGTATGTCCCTCTCTCTCTCTCTCTCTCGTTGTCGGAGGTCAGGAAAACATACGGCGGCATGACGCGTAGAAGACGTAAGTTGAAACCGACATTTTGTTATTGCGCGCCCAAAACATAGAACCGTAACGATAGAAGGTCCACTTCCGAGAATAATGCGCTGCATCGGTGCGTGAAAATTCAAAGCGGACCGACGTTTCGAGAAGAATATGATACGTACAAGCGTGATATGACTTAAGCTATAATTCTATATATCACATCGAGGTGCAAGGGTATGGGAGATGTTAGGTATGGGGATATTCGTATATTTAAGGCAGCTCGCATCATCGATAGGACAAAGTCGCGAATGGTAACGCGTTGGAAGATTTGTTTCGATCCGTGGGAATTACACAAGGGTCATTCTGAAAAGTGACACCACGCCAAAAGCCACGTGAAAATTTCTCTAAAAGAATAAAAAGTGAAAAGAAGCAAGGAAAGCAGAGAGAAAACAGAACACAAAGAAACTAAGGTAGGAACAGCACAAAACACATATTAAATTATAGAAACAATAAATTATTATAAAGAAAATCGAATCATTGAAACACGTGGTGTGCCGGTACAGAAATTATGTCGATTAAATCACCCGATGAAGAGTGAATTCATCGCCCTCGCGAGACAGAAGAGGACCCATACTTAAAATTACTTCAGATGGTGTGCTTGACAGCCAAATGGCCGGATTTCCGAACAGACCACAGTGACCTGTACAGGAGAAAAATCTGCGACCACTGCTACAAGAATTTACACGCCGAGGAAGCTAGATATTATACCCTCGCGAGCCGTCATCTCCTGACCTTGCGCAGGAACTTAATAAACTTTAAATACTGTATGATTTGCACCCGGGAGATTTACAACGTTGGAATAGCGGCACGATGTACCGAATGCATTGAAGCATTCATGCACATAAGTGTAAATAATGAGGAAGCCCTAGACTTGGGGCTCTCTTTAAATGTATTAGAAGCTCATGAACGGACCCAACCACAGCCCGAATAAAATTCTCTTCTATTTTTTCTCAATATATTAATTCTCAACACTTATTTCGAACCTACCCTCGTATCCCTTAAGGTTTTTCTTAATATATACGTATCTGGTACTATTAAACATTCAAGGAAATTATGTACATGTATCATGACATATTGTTGCTTTATATGTGTTTTAAAATACAGAGAATCGAATAAACGTATATTTATGTAAATGATAAGAATAAGGAGTCCTTCTTGCGTCACAGAACATCCTTATCCTGTATCCACGAGTTCTTGGACGAGTCGAATCCCAACCATTTCACGTAAGCTCGATTCCCCTTGCGACGAATAATCTTCTCGATCAGATAGACGTCCGGATTCGCGACCGAATGCAGTTCGTGCTCGTAGAATCCACCCGAGATCGGCTCTCCCGCGGAATCGCGTAGAATGTACGTTACAGGGTGCGTTCGTTGTACCGCCGTGATTTCGAACACCTCGGTCGACCATTTCGGCGTGTATCCCTTCTCGAAGATCGTCTTGAATTTGCTCGCGCGTACATTGTCGCCGACATGGAATTTCGCGCGTCGTCGTCGTCGTTGTCGTTGCTCGATATCCGATCCGGAGTATACGACGAACGGCAAACGAGTCGCAGAGGTTACGTCGACGGGTCGCGCGTTGATCGTGCGATGTTTACGATGATTGTAGGTGTGCACGAGCGCGGGTAGCAGATCCAACCAGCGATAGGATGCGTTCAGGGAGAATTGTTTCCACATCAGATTCTTCAGCGTGCGATTGAAACGCTCGACGATCGACGCTTTCATCACGCTGTACGTCGAGTAGTGGTTGATTCCGCGAGTCTTCGTTAATCGTTGAAACTCCGCGTTGTAGAACTCCTTTCCCATTTCGGTTTGTAGGTTTCGCGGACATCTGCCGCTTCGTCGCAACACGGTCGCGAACGCCTCGGTCACGTCGCGCGCGCTTTTCGTTTTCACCGGCACGGTCCACGCGTACTTGCTGAACGTATCGATGATAGTGAGTATGTAGTTGTAGCCACGATTATGGGTCGCGTACGGACGCATTTCCACCAAATCTGCCTGCCAAAGATCGTCGTAGCCTCGAGTAACTACGCGTCTCCGCGGAAAATTTCGTCTCGCGGGAGCGTGCAGTTCGTCGACCAATTGTGCTCGCTCCTTACTCGTGCCCATAGCGATAGTGACGGTAACGTTTCACGACCGGCAGCAGCAGCAGCAGCAGATACTGTACCAGACACTCGAAGCACGTACGGTGTTGACGGGGTTTGTTGTCGTCGTCGTAGTTATCGTTGCTCATCGTCTCGCTTCCTTGCGTTTCTGTATTTCCGTGACCGGTGTCGTAAGCTCGACGAGTTTATCATCGAAATGATCGGAGCGTTGCTGCATCGTGATATTTATCGATTTCTCCAGGTCGCGAAAACGTTTGTTCATCGCGGTATTTATCACAGTCGTGATAGCTTCCAATCGCTTCGTCGTCGCAATGTACATGTCTTCCTCCATAGTGTCGAGAGTACGTCCGACGGTACGTTCCACGTCGTCCACGTATCGTTTCGTCGCAGCGTCGGTATCCTCCGTCGGATGCGCCACGCGACGCATCTTGCGTTCCATCGCGTCGAACGTTGACCGATCGTTGGTCAGACACAGCGCGTTCTCCCGCACGTAATTCGCTACGTACAGATTCAGCGAGCGAATCGTCTCCACGCGTTGATCGTTGTCACAGATATCACCGGTAGCATCAACGGTACTACCGTACAAAGGTGCGCCAAACTTGTTCACCGACATGTTGGGCGGGCGGTGATCGCGAACGATACTGACGCGTCGTCGATCCGACCGATCAATTTACGATGAGACCGGCTTCGCGAAGTTCCTCCACGATGGAGGCAATCTCGTTATCGTGTCCGGTGTGTCCGACGTCGCGCGATGCCAAGAGCAATCGCAGTCTATCGACCAATTCGTTCGGATCGTCCCAGTACACGTAATCGATCGCGTTATCGGTGACCGTCATCGCGTCGTCGATGGGTAATCCGCTACCTTCGCGCGCGATCCCGCCGACGTTGCGGTCTCCGCTACTCAGCAACACCGACACGATCTTTCTGTACTTGTATCCCTTGTTGCCTAACGTAGGTTTGCTGGCCGAATGACCCCGTCGATGCGCGTTCGTCGACAACAAGATGTCGCGTTACGCGTAGAGATCAGCGTTCGTGTACGCTTGCTCGTTAGGCAATCGCATGAACAGCAGTTCGTACAAGCCTCGCGTACCCGCGTATCGCTTGCCCTTCGCCCTAACGTCGTCGTGCTCGCCGATAGTGAGCACGGAATCACCGATCATCAGCTGTTCGTCGTCGTCCAGGTACACGCCGTACACGTTGTCGATCCGTTTCTTGGCGTCGGTGAAGAACAAGCGCAGATATTCGCGCGACAGCGGTCCGACGGCGTTTCGGGTGTACGCGTCGAGGTTTTCGACGCTGGTTGCGGCGACGGGTTTTGGATCGAGAACTTCTCGAATCGTTTCGTCCGTTTCACCATGGTCATGCTCCTCTGTTGTTTCGTAGACAGCGCTGTCGTCATCGTCGTCGTCGTCGTCATCGTCGTACGAATCCGAATCCGGAAGCGGAGTCGTTTCCGGTCGTATCGTCGCTTCGGCTATGGACGGAGTAAAGGATAGTCGTTTCTTCGTCTTCAAACGTCGCTGTTGTTGTTGTTTCTGATGTTTTGGCTTGACGAGCGTTGGTCGTGGCTTCGACGGTATCGCTGAACTCGTTTTCAACGCCTCAGTGTTCTCGACCAAGTGTTTCAGCGGTTCGACGATCGGACGGGCGCTCTCCTCCGCGGCAGCTTTCGTCATCATTTTACCGAGTTTCAGGTTCATGTACTTTCGTCGTATAGCGTCGCTGATTTCAACAATTTTCTTCTTCGTCTCAACCTCTCGTGGTTGTTGTTGTTGTTGTTGTTGTTGTTGTCTACGACGCCGTTTCTGTTTCATTCCTTGTTGTTGCGTGATCTCCATGTTGACACCGCTAGTTGCTGCTTCGTCAGACATCCTGGCGGTGGTGGTGTTGCTCGACGAAGGACTCGCGATCTACTGAGGTCTACGAGCTATCACGAACTCGTTAAATCCTCGTCGATAACGACCATCGTACATGGCACGGTCCTTGTCGATGACCACGAAATCGTAGCGTCGTCTCCAACATCTCGTGCACAGATCGTTGAACGCCTCGAACGTCATGTCGGTGTTCACGTGATCGTTGTACACGCGACGCAAGTTCGTTCCGTCCTGTTTGAACAGCACGAGAAAATTCACGTTGTCTCTGATCAAGTGTTTCGGTATTCGCGCGTACGATTGACACAGATAAAAGCAATCCACGTTCGCGTGCCTGCCCATGGGGAAGTATTCGCGGATCGCCGTCTGTTCGTCGCACGACACGTCGTCGAACACGAAGATCGAATCGGGCAGAGCGTCTCTCGGCGGTACGATCTCGGCGGTGTCCGAGTAGGGAAAGTATCCGAGTCCGCCGACGCGCGACAACACTCGCTCCAGATACCGATACTTTGGCTGTCGCAACGATTTCGAGTACACGTACACGTTCTCGAAGCGCAATCCGTTCGGACTCTCCAGCAGGCTGAGAAGCACGTTAGTTTTCCCGCACCCGGACGGACCGCAGATCACGGCTCGCACGCTGTTCGGCAACAACGAACCGTGTCTGCGCGAACGACTCTCGTCCCACGCCAAATCCTCCGCCGTCCTGTTCGCGGTCACGCGAATAGCGTTCGGTTGTTTCGCGAATCGCATGTTCTCCCTAACCTGCCGAAATCGTACCGCCAGTGCTATTTATACCCGCGAAACCTGTCGAGCGAATCAGAATCGTAGCGCTCCTCGAATCGATCGCTATCGAAGAACCGTTGACTTACGACTGTCCTTGCATCATCGCGTATTCACATTTTTACACGTATGGTTGCGGTAACGCGTAGACCAACAACGAAGAAGAAGAAGCGAAAGAAGTCAACGAAAACAGGATCGGGACTCCTGAACAGGCTCATAAATCGTTTACCGATAGAGCTTCACATTCCGGGGTATCAGTTCTGCGGACCTGGAACGCGTTTGCTGAAGCGATTGGCTCGCGGCGATCAATCCGCTGGACGCCGCTTGTCGGGAACACGATATCGCGTACTCGAGTCGAAAGGATTTGGAGGAACGACACGAGGCGGATCGCGCGTTAGCCGAACGAGCGCGAGAACGAGTTTTCGCGAACGACGCGACTTTCGGTGAAAAAGCCGCTGCGACCGGAGTGTGGACCCTGATGAAAGCAAAGACTAAACTCGGCATGGGTATGAGAAGAAGAAGAAGAACTACGAGACGTAAACTCAAGTCCAAAGGACAACGACGCCGTGTCCTACCGGTAGCGAAACGCGGAGGCTTTCTTCCGCTTCTTCTGCCCGCTCTGTCGGCAATCGGGGCATTAACCGGTGGAGCTGCTGGTATCGCCAAAGCGGTCAACAACGCGAAGTCCGCGCGAAAACAGCTGGAAGAAACGTTGCGTCATAATCGTGCGATGGAAGGGCGAGGAATGTATCTGGCACCGTACAAGCGCGGTGCCGGCATGACCCTGAGACGACTGCTGCTGCTGCGATAATGCGACATCAGCTACAACAACAACGACAACAACAACAACAACCTATGACGAACCTACAATTAGAGCGCGAGTGCATCGACGTACCGTTCTTTCGAGGGGTGTTTATGCGCGACACGCTCCCCGCGCGCGTACGACCGAACGAATGCGGTATCGCGAATCTTGACGAGAATCGCGGCGAAGGCACTCACTGGGTTGCGTACGCGAAACGCGGATCGCACGTGCAGTATTTCGATAGTTTTGGGAATTTGCGACCACCCGCGGAACTGATCGATTACTTCGGACGGGGAACGACAACCACGATCACGATCAAGTACAATCACGATCGCTTTCAACGTTTCGATCAGACCAATTGCGGTCGCTTGTGCGTACAATTTCTGCGAAAAAAAGCACTGGAATTCTGGCCTAGGCGCTACTCAAGATAAATTCACGCGCAACCGTACGTCAGAGTCACTTTCTCTCTCTCTGTCTCGCTAGCGTAAGCCTCAGCGGTGATACGATGTCGCTCACGCTCACGTTAACGGGTCGGAGCAGCGTGCTCACGGTCAATTATTTTCCACCGATAGATTTGAGCGACGGACAGTACGAACTAGGACTCGCCGACTTGGAGACGTTTCACACGATACCGAACATCGACTCGAGCAACGATACGTTCTACTTCGTCGCGAACTATTCCACCGAAAACAACTCCATCGATGTCGCTCACGAATCCATCACGATCCCACACGGCTCCTACAAATTAGACGCTATCGCCAAGCACTTGAGACGTAAACTGCTCGATCGATTTCCTCGAAGACGCGGTGTCAACGAGAACGATAACGACAACGATCATGACGATGACGACAAGTATCCGCTAATGCTACGAGCTAACAACAACACCATGAAAAGCGAACTGTACTGCTCGTTCTTCGTGGACTTTACGCAACCGAACAACGTGGGCTCGTTGTTGGGATTTTCAGCGACGCGTGTCTTGGTGCCGAGAATCTGGCACGAATCGGACGAACCTGTGAACATCATAACCGTTAACGTGATCAGAGTAACGTGCAACGTCACTACCGGAGCGTACAGCAACGACAAACCGGTACACACGATTCACGAATTTTCACCTCGCGTACCCCCGGGATATAAAATATCGAAAACTCCGCGACACGTCATTTACCTACCGATCGTTGCACGAGCGATACACAAATCTAACGGTACGCATCGTCGATCAATACGATCGTCCTATAGATTTTCGCGGAGAAGAAATAACGATTCGCCTGCACGTACAACGGCGTTCGCGCGCGATAAAATAGCGTGAGTGAGTACATAGCATGTTGGTGTTCGATCGCACGTACGACGCCGCTGATACCGCTCCTCTGATCTCTGCCGCGCATTATCGTCAAGACGAAACACCAACGACCACCCTGATAATAAAGACAGGAAGCGGAACGGAACCAAGAGGATTAAGAAGAGTACAAAGAAACGTCAAACCGTTGACTCATCGAAACGCGCGTTTCTTACGAACCCTGAGATTCGTCGTAACATACTAATATATATATATATATTACTTACACACACACACCCACACACCCACGCGCGCGCGCGCGCGCGCACACACACACACACACACACACACACACACACACATGTCTAACACGATGTATACCATACTGGACGTGACGAGTACACCGACTTTCGACGATCACGTCACGAAGATCGAGGTGCACTCTTACAATCCGTACGCGAGCACGACGTTCGACAATAACGATGAGATACGAATACCCATTCAGCAACAAGATGTGTACACGCTCCCGTGCGAAAGTTATCTCTACGTCGACGGACGCGTCTCTCTGATGGCAGCCTCAACGACCACCGCTGATGTGAAAGCCGCTGCGAGAGTTTTCTTGGACAACAACTGCGTCGCGTTCATGTTCGACGAGATTGGATACGAATTGGACGGAGTGGAGATCGATCGTTCCAGAAATCCGGGAATCACCACCGCGTTGAAACATTACGCGTCGTTGTCCGTCGACAGGAGCAAAGCGTTGATGAACGCCGGTTGGGATCACACCATCGCGCACGACAAAGACATTTTTAATAGCGCGACGTTCAATTTCTGCGTGCCCATGAACACGTTACTGGGATTCTGCGAAGATTACAGACGCATCGTGATGAACGCGCGACACGAGTTGATTCTGATTCGCGCGCGACTCGATACGAACGCGATGTACGCAGCCTCTCTAAACTCAGCGATACTACCGAAACTCTCGATCAACAAGATACAATGGCGCATGCCGCACGTCGCGTTAGAAGACACGCAAAAACTGTCGATGCTACGTCTCCTGCAAATCGATCGACCGATCGCGATGAGTTTCCGATCGTGGGAACTGTACGAGTATCCGTTGCTGCAAACGACTACGAAACACACGTGGACCGTGAAAGCCTCGTCGCAGATCGAGAAACCGCGATACGTGATATTCGCTATGCAAACCGATCGAAAGAACAATCTGCAGAAAAGCGCGAGCAGATTCGACGCGTGCAAACTCGCGAACGTACGATTGTTTCTGAATTCCGAGACGTACCCGTACGACGACCTGAACCTGGATTTCGATAAATCTAAATACGCGCTCCTGTACGATATGTACGCGAAATTTTCCCGTTCGTACCACGGTTACGGTGAACCGTTGCTGAACGCTACCGAATTTTTGCGATACGCCCCTATCGCGGTCATCGATTGTTCTCGACAGAACGAGTCGGTGAAGAGTGCAACGGTCGACGTGCGAATCGACTTCGAGTGCAGAGAGAGAGCGTACCCGCTAACACCACCGCCTACTGTCTGCTCATACACGATCGCATCGTCGAGTACAATCCTCTGACGAACGTGGTGCGAAAAATCACGTGACTACAACGACTACGACTATTAATACTACTACTCCTACTACTACTACTACTCCTACTACTACTATACCAGTGAAGATGATCGTAAAACACGTCAGTCGCTCATCTGCAGCCGTCGGTAACAGTTGCTTTACTATATATATATATATTACTACCTAACAATGTTATCCATCGTGGTTGACCTGCAAGGCTTTAAGACCGAACGCAACACGTTCGTCGCTAAGGAAATTGCGATTCTCGCGAACAATCGCGACACGGAAACCACCATCTGCCATTGGATTTTCGAACCACCGTACTCCTGCGCTCGCCTGTCATCGTTCGAGAAGCGTCAAGCGACCTGGCTCACGGCGCATCATCACGGGCTTCGCTGGTCCGACGGCTGGGTACCGTACCACAGGCTTCCAGAAATGCTCGCCCGCGAGCTCGTAAATGTCGACGTGGTGTTCGTCAAGGGCGTGGAGAAAAAGACCTGGTTGTCGCAACTGCTCCTACGAACGGATCCGACCATCGTAGATATCGTTGAGATGTATGAGAAGAAGAAGAAGAACGATAACAACGACTCCGACTCCGACTCCGACTCCGACTCCGACTCCGACTCCGACGACAACAAGGATACGGATGGCTTCGACGTGGACGACGATTATTGTGGAATCTCGCCTGATACGAACGTTCCTAATCTGAAAACAATGCCTGCAACGAACGCGATAAGATCCACAACAGCGGCAACGGTTGTATGTGCGCGCTGGAAAACGTACAGAAAATCTGGAAGTATATGCGATCTGAAATTTAAGGTGAGTGATGATTTCCTATATTATTATTATTATATACGTGAAAACAATCCTACGATCTGCTTAACCGTTTCTTTCTGTTACTGTTTCCAGATTCTACGGGCCGCGTGCTGCTGCTGCTGCTGCATGGTTTTGTCCTCGTCGTCGTCGTCGTACATCATACACGCAGTGATATTATTATTCTACGAGCGTATACAGTAATTTTCTTTTATTTTAATCATGCTTCATAATCTTATTGATATTATTATTATTATTTTTCATAAAAATATACATCGATACTTGCTTCTTACATCTATATTTTTTTCATTATACACATCTCACTGTACACTTCTTCCTACACTTTTTTTCCCCTCATCACGTTTTTTCCCCACCTTTTCCTTTTCCTTTTTCATACTGCGTACAACTTCACTACCCCCCCCCCCCCCCCCCCACCAACAAACTATACTTTTGCACATGTGTGTGAGTGCAGACCACTATAAAAGTGGAACCGATCGGTCTTGCGGACCACATTACATCGTCTACGTTCGCGCATGCACAGCTAGTGTTCGCAACCGTTCAGCAAAATCAGCTGTAGTGTGTATTAAAAAAATGTTCAACCGACATTGCAACGCTGCTTCCTACATGGATGATAATCACCTCGACCGCTGTAACAATCAGGATTTTCCTACTGCAATGCACCGTTCGAATATAAGGTATGTAGTACACTTTTTGCATACTTTTCGATTTACACGAAACCGTTCGATGCATTAACTCTGCGCGTGTGATTCTTACAGCGATAAATCTGCAGCATCGTCCAAGAAAACAATCATACGAATTATGGGACGTGATTATCCATTGACCTTGACTACCTACAAACGCATCGCAATTGGAATTCGTATCGGTCGGGATTCGTGCTGCGTTGAAATCACCATAGTAGACAACAAATCCAACGAACTGTGTTTCACCATGTCTACGTGGAAACTTCTGCTGCAGCAACAAGCGGAGATACTTCGACGTTTCCGTAACGACCCAACTTCATCGAATCAAGATCCTATCATCGTTGATCATTTGCGCATCGACTTCACGCGAATCAATAGTCAACGAATTACCAAAATATCGGATGGCAGTTCAACCATATACATGAACGAAGCTACGATACGTCAAATGTTCAAATACGATCGCTGCATCGATCATACGTTCTCGTGGTTGTCGGAAATTCTCGACTCCGTAAGCACCAAGTACGCTTCCATTGTAGCCATTATACGCGCCGCTACGACATCGACAGCGGATTATGAAAAACTCATTTCAGAAAGCGAAGTATTCGAACCGCATTCTTTGTTAGATTGCGAATTATTAGCGTTATGCTTGGATTCGATTATACGCGATGCTCGCAACGTACCCCAATAATGTGTACATGTCTATTTGCTTTATCAATAAATACTTTTGTCACGCGAAAACCTGTATTATCTGATACCATGCACGATCCTTTCCTGTCCGCACAGAATATCATTTCTCCCAAAACTATGTAACGTTTCTTTTGCCGTTCATTTCTTACACTTGGTATGTCCGGATCTCGAAACATCTATACCTCTTATGACGCATTTCGAATAGTATCACATCTCTCGCACCGAATATGTTCTTGCTAATCATCTGTAGCCTAATGGACCGCGATAACAGTATTCGATTACATCGCTTTATTCTTAGTCATATTCTGCTGCTACGTGATATCTTTTAAGCATATGCACATTCTTCTTCTCGAAACGTCGGTCCGCTTTGAATTTTCGCGCACCGATGCTGCGCATTATTCTCGGAAATTGACCTTCGATATCCATATGTTTTGTCTATGGTCCTAGAGAGCGAGAGAGAAACATACAAAATATCGTACCTCTCTACGCATTTTTATCGGATTACGCGATACGAAAATCCAGGTTTCGACTTGCATCTCCTACGCGTCGTGCTACCGTATGTTTTTACTGACCTCCGACAACGAGAGAGATATACAAAATATCGTACCTCTCCCACACTCCTTGTTCAAACGTCGCCGCTGTACGCTTTGAATTTTCGCGGTCTCGAGATAGCGCGCACCGGTGCTGCGTATTATTCTCGGAAGTGGACCTTCTATCGTTACAGTAATATGTTTTGGGCGCGCGATAACAAAATGACGGTTTCGACTTGCGTCTTCTACGCGTCGTGCCGCTGTATGTTTTTACTGACCTCCGCCAACGAGAGAAACAGAGAGAGAGAGAGACATACAAAATATCGTACCTTTCTCTCTCATACACCCGATCGGAAGGTTACAGATATCGGCCGCGTATTATCGGATTTCGCGATACGAAAATGCAGGTTTCGACTTACATATCCTACGCGTCGTACCTCGTTATTCTCGGAAATTGACCTTCAATATCCGTATGTTTTGTCTATGGTCCTAGAGAGCGAGAGAGAGAGACATACAAAAATATCGTACCTCTCTCTCGTAGCACCTAAGATCGTTATGGGCTCGGTTTGGTGTATACGGTACGGACTTTTCGCTATCCCCACCACTTTTGTCTCACTCTTGTCCGGCGAAGGTGAGAGCGAGATGGAAAGAGAGCGAGCGAAGGCACTGAAAGCGAGCGAGGACAGTACGAGACAGACGACGCGTTGATATTTTGTCTCGCTCCGTCTTTCGGACGCCTGACACTCCGACCTTTGTGTGCGCGACGGGCGTGCGCGATGGTCGCATGCGCTTACAGTGAGCACGGGAACCTCTTCGCAAAATCTTGACGCAGGCCCGGCATAAGTCTTTTTTGCGCCCTAAGCGAACTTGTCAAATTGCCCCCTTTATTATATTACATTTATTTGAGATTATTTATAACTTTACTCTGCAAAATTACGCAACTGCTAGGGCGTAAGGTTGACAAGAGGCGCAAAATGGCATTTTCATTATTAGCATTGTTGAAAATAAATTTTTTAATGAAATACTACAAATTATATTACAACGGTTTTAAACTACGAGTAAAAGTTTAGAGTAAGGTCATGAAGAAGCTCAATTAAATGTTTTATAATAAATGGCGGAATTTGGCAAGCTCGGTTATGGCGCAAAAAAGACTCGTGCCGTGCCTGGCTATCTGACCGTGCCGCGCACGCAAAGCGTTCCATCCCGCTCTCCCCTTCGGCCAAAAAGAAGCGAGAAACTCAGCCTCGGAATTAGGGGTCCGTTCATGATACGGGCTCACGCCGGTCCCGACCAGCGAGCGGCTAACGAGACTTTATATTCAGATATATTTGCCGGTGAGTTTCGTAACGCGTATTCTCCCACCATAGGTACCGCTTAGCTGCCTCTGTGCTCCTGTTCGCAATGTTTTCTGACTCGCTCTCGTTCCATCTCACTCTCGCCTTCGCAGAACAAGAGTGAGCCAGAAGTGGTGGGGATAGCGCCAAGCTTCTGTTGTATATAGGCCAAACCGAGCTGCAGCGTAGAAATACACACATCAGAATAGGTGTGCCTTAACTCCGAAAAAATTCAGGAGCTTTATTGGTCAGAACATTGATTCTTTCTCGATAGCTTCATCTCGTATTGGTCATAACACCCACACGGCTACGTTCAGCCGGAGCCGAGCAGCATTCCCGTTACCCCACCATACCCTTGGATGGCCACGTAACTCCAACTGACAAATCCACGATCGTCAGATGGTGGTGGCTGATTTCTCCTCGATCGCTGTTCGCGAAAACGAATCGACCGGCCAATATACAGGGTGTCCCATCTAAGACGAGACAGCCGGTTTTCTCCTAAAGTATAGGAGATAAAAATATAAAAAAAATAGGGAATTGCATGGTTCGAGGGGGCCAATTAAGTAGCGCGAACGAATTTTTTTATCGATTATTATTTTAAAAGATACGATGGTCAAGTTCGGTTTTACAAATGGAACTATTTTTTTTGAACATCTGAGTTGATAGTGCGTTCCAAGACAAATTCAATAAGCTTTAATGTATACACTTTATTTTCACTGGTTTTTAAGATATTGCGCTTGCAAATTTACTGATTTTCACTGGAAGAAAACTGTCTGGTATAGCACGGACCGGGGACGGTTTTACTGGCTCCACTTGTGGCACTGCCTTTTGAAATAGATACCTACCTGCCAAAGGTCTACGCCAGGCCCAAAGGCTGGACAATTTTTTTCCGTCAGAAATGCTACTTAGGTAGGTACATCTGCGGTATCGAGAAGCGCACCGTTACTTTTATTTCGCACTTGCTTCTACGCTCGGATGGCCGGTTCTTTTGGGAGGGATGCAAGTTCGATTGGTTAGGTTAGGAGGAGTGAAAGGTGCTAGACTAAATTTCAATCATAGGGAGCAGATTGTATCAGAACCATTCGGATTTGCATTCCTCACAAACGGCTGCTCTCTTGAAGCATTGCTCTTCACAGCAATGCCCACCTTCTCTCGCACGGAATACGTTAACGCTTGCTTTTGTTCTGATATTGAAGCTCGTGTTTATACTCGAGAGGACCACGCGTCGACAGCGGGCTACCCCTTTTCTTCCTGTGTCTCTCCACGAGCCGTGTTGACGGTGGATTGTAGGAGCGTAGATATCTGGATGCCAGTGATTGAATTCAGGAGACGATAGAAACATTTTATTACAAAACACACACGTACTATAATTAAAGTAAATCGTATTCCTCTCGGGCAGGAGTACTGATAATGATCGAACTTGCGCCCCACTTCGCGCAGACCAATTACACGGAGGGTAGTCGGGTCACACACTGCCCAAATGATACAGGGTAATTCTGGAGCAACGCCCGTCAAGGAGATGCGCTGGTACCCCGTGGTGAGGACAGACCTTCGCATTGCCTCACCCGATTTTTATGGTTTTTTTCCGGAAAAAGGTACGAATCCTAGGCCGAACGTAGCGAATTGAAGTCGACCCTCCGCAGTCGAGGGTGAATTATCCATTACAGCGTATTAAGAAACCCTTTTCTTCGTCGTATCGGAAGGGAAGTGGTGCCAATGGATTCCTTATGTTTTTCTGACGAAAATCATACCAAATGTCATGCAAATCGGACTACTTTGACACAAGCTATTTGTATTCCCTATGTAAAAGTTGGCCGATTTCCACGACATTTGGCATGATTTTCATCGGAAATCCCCAAGGAATCCATCCGCGACACTTCCATATCCATACGATAAAGAATAAAGAATTATTTTATTTCCTAACCAGATACAGGGTAATTATGGAGCAGCGCCCGTGAAGGAGATGCGGCGTCTTGGTACCCCGTGGCGAGGACAGCCGTCCGCTGTGCCTCACCCGAATTTTATGGTTTTTTTCGGAAAAAGGTACGAATCCTGGGCCGGACGTAGCGAATTGAAGTCGACCCTCCGCAGTCGAGGGTGAATTATCCATTACAGCGTATTAAGAAACCCTTTTCTTCGTCGTATCGAAAGGGAAGTGGTGCCAATGGATTCCTTATGTTTTTCTGACGAAAATCATACCAAATGTCATGCAAATCGGACTACTTTGACACAAGCTATTTGTATTCCTATGTAAAAGTTGTCCGATTTACACGACATTTGTAATGATTTTCATCGGAAAACCCCAAGGAATCCATCGGCGACACTTCCATATCCATACGATAAGGAATAACGAATTGTTTTATTTCTTAAAAAGGTAGGTGTTTGGGAATGAAATTAGTTTCCCACGCCGCCGCACTCATGCTCATGGCAGCACCTCGCGGACCGCGATTCAGCAGCGCTGAACGACCGGCGAGCCGCCAATCAGCGGTGATCGATCAACTGTCGCCGCAATCGATGGACCAATCAGCTCGGATCGATCGACCAATTAGCGTGCGCGTCGACGATCCAAGAGAACGGAGAAAAAGCGTAACGGCCAGCGGCCATATTCTCAATCTTTCTCTTGTGTGCTTTGAACTAAGAAAGTTCGTGGAGACATCGCATCGCGAATTGTTACGAATAATCTTGTACTATTAATCAGCTCACCGCATTTCTCAGTGCTTCACATCGTGCAGTACCGTGTCTCATCTCATCTCAATTGAACGCTCAAAGTCCAGCGATTAATATAATCGGGTGGACGCCACGTGGCATTTCACGCGGTTTCATTTCGCTGTAAGCTAGGAGAATATAACTCAATTTTCAACTTCAATAGTCTTTTATTTCGCACTTCCTTCTACCCTCGGATGGCCGGTTGGGTACCAGCTAGGAAATAGTGGGTGTTATAAATTTATTCTTTGATCTTAATAATGTCTTATTTGCATATTATAACCATCCTCTGCACAGTACTTATTTTTACCTTTGCTCGCACGACGTATGGGCTTAACAATGAAAGGGTTAAATGTTCAGTTTTGTCTTTTTTGTATCAATTAAATGCGTGTACATGAAATCCGTATGTTTTTACAGAAAAAATATTTGTGAGCTTTTTGAAGCTACTACAAAGTAGACGTGGTTGCGTTCCATGCGAACCCGACATCGTCAGTTCGCACAATAGCGGAAAATTTTTACTTATCCACACCGACTGTAGAGCGTCGGCCGCTCTTTGGGTGTCGCGTTTCAAATTAATGAAAGGGCCAACGTATTGAAAAGTGTTGTTCGCAAAGTGAAACTGTTTCGACTGTGTACGAACTTGAAACTTTATTGTAATATAAGACTTGTTCTGAGACCGTTCGGGCAGGCGTCACGAGACGAAGAGACGCGATGCACGCTGGCACTCGCCTTCGGTTGTCTTTCGGCGAGCACCATGGCGATCTTAACACGCGGCGCGGAAGGACACATACATGTGACCATGCGCTGAGGTCCAGCACGGTAGTGGTTCCCATTCAGATGGGCGACTCAACATGCCGTCCCCGTTGAACAATCTCGTTCAACAGAATTGAGCGCGTAGGTGCGGTACGGAGGCTTGGCGCCGATTACAAACACGCAGAAGATTAAATTAACGCAACGTTGTGGCTGTAGGTTACAACTTATGAACTAGTACCTTATGTCTAAGAATAAAACATTGGTACAACTTTATTTACAATGAGGAGATTGCGCATCTATCGGAAGCGGCGCGATGCGCTTCACGCAATGCGCCGATGATGCCGTCGTCACCTGGATGCACGGCGGTGATTCTTTCAAGTGGCCAGCTCAACGGTGGCGTGGTGTCCTCGCGAACGACCACCAGCGTACCCAACGGAATGTCCCGGGCCTGACCTGTGTGTCAGTTCTTGCGAACCGTCTGCTCCTGTAAATGATTTCTCATTTTCTGAACGTGTTCCCAGGCTGATGAACGCCCGATCGGCACCGTGGAGAAATCGTAATCGGGGATACTTGTCAACGGGGCGCCAATGAGGAATTGCGTGGGGGTGAGCGCAGTCAGGTCGTGTGGGTCGCACGACATCGGTGTTATAGGGCGCGAATTGAGGACGAATTGATTCCCGTGAATGGACGCGCTTCCTTCACGCTTTCCGTCGTTGTGGATGATGCTCAGCAGCCCTTTTGGCGTTGGCTGATGCGTTGACCAGGATGTTGTCCCTGGCGAATAAAGTGCTCTGTTGCCACTGTCGAATTCGCCGGTCCTTGCGTTGGATGTAGCATCCTGTGCGCTGCTGTCTCCAGACTGTATTGGTGAAGATGCAGGATGCCACACTCCTGTGCAGCTGAATCCCCTCTGGCCGTGTGGATGCGGATGTAGGGCCTCGTGGCACGAGATCCGGCTCGAAGGACCAATTTATGTAGAGCGTCGGTCGAGCACCATGGCGATCTTTTCACGTGGCGCGGAAGGACACATACATGTGACCAATCAGATTGGCGACTCATCACCGACAGTGCATAAAATCGTAAAGAAAAATGGTTTGGAGCCGTATAAACTATTTGATAGAGATTTTGGGCTACGGATTGAATTTGCGATGCGGATACTGCTGAAAATGGAAGACGATGCACAGTTTGTACGAAACAAAATGATAACGGACGAATGTACGTATATTTTATACCAAGGGCATGGCATGCTATCAAAATAAGATAATAACAAGTACCGCGACTCGGTTTTAATGTGGTGTGGTATTTTCAATCGAAAAATATATGGACCTTATTGTTTCGAAAGAAATGTAACAGGAGCAACATATTTAGAATTTCCGGAAAATGATGTGGATGATATTTTACACGATATGCCACTTGCTGAAGCGTAAAATTTATGGTTTCAACAAGACGGTACTGCAGCGATGAAAAGATGACTGGACTCATCATTTCCCAAGCAATGGATCGGTCGTGGTTTCATGAGTGCAGCATTAGGGATTGCAATCGGGTAAATCGGTTAAAAATTATTTTTCACTGATAACGTAGTAGATATCGACCGAATTAATGAACGCATATATGTGCTACATTGCAATAGATAATTTATCGAATTACCAATAAAAATTTGGCGGGTTACCGGTAAATCGCGAGAAATACCCTCAAAACTGGGCCAAATTTTTATCGGTAATTCGATAAATTATTTATTGCAATGTAACACATATATGCGTTCATTAATTCCGTCGATATCTACTACGTTATCAGTGAAAAAATATTTTAACCGATTAACCCGATTGCAATCCCTAATGCTGTACTCATGGAATTCGCATTTCGGGAGGCTGCCCCTCCACGTGGCCACCGTCATTGAAAATGCAACTTAATACGCGTCGGCAAAATGTTGATTCAACATCCTCCAACATCTCGGCTGGAACATTTTGACATGCTGCAATAATTCTTTGGGTTAAATCCGCTGTGTTTTCAACAGGCGTTTGAAACACTTGTTGCTTGATATACCCCCAAAGAAAAAAATCGCAAGCCGAGAGGTCAGGGGATCGCGGTGGCCATGCTACTGCTCCATTGCGACCGATCCAGCGGTTGGGAAATGTCTCGTTCAGCCATGTCGTTACGATGTTCGCGTAATGTGCCGGAGCACCATCCTGTTGAAACCACAGGTTCCGTCTTTCTTCCAGTGACATATCGTGCAAAATATCTCCCAGATAATTTTTCAACATTTCTAAATACACTACTCCCGTTACATTTCCATCGAAAATATAGGGTCCATATATTTTCCGATTGAAAATACCACACCATACCAAAACTGACTGACGATACTGGTTATTATTTTCACGTATCCAATATGGATTTTCCGTGGCCCACATTCGTGAATTTTGATGGCATGCTAAACCATTTGTATAAAATATGCATTCGTCCGTTACCATGATCTTTCTGGCGAACTCTGGATCCTCTCCGAGATGCTGCAGTATCGACATCGAAAATTGAATCCGTGGTCCGTAATCTCTAAGAAATAGTTTGTGCTGCGTGCTCGGCTTATATGGCTTCAAACCATTTTTCTTTATGATTCTCTGAATCTTGGATTTGGATACGTCGGCATTTGCCGCCACCTGACGAATTGAGGTTGTGGGGTGGGCATGGAATGCCGCCACAACATCAATTTCCTTCTCTTCTGTGTGGGTGGTCAGCCTATTTCTTCTGAGCGGACGAACACTCCCCGTCGCTTCGAATAACTGACAAATACGTTTTATCTGAAATAATACCAATTTCATGTAAGCGCATTTAATTGATACAAAAAAGGCAAAACTGGATATTTAACCCTTTCATTGTTCAGACCATACGTCGTGCGTGCATGGATAAAATTAAGTACTGTGCAGTGGTGAAAGGAACATTGCGGGAGAAGATTCTATCGTGACCAATTGGATCAGCGTTCTTTCCAGATACAGGGTGATTTTGGAGCTACGCCCGTCAAAGGATGCGGTGGCCTGGTACCCCGTGGCGAGGACAACACGCCGCAGTGCGTCACCGAATTATATGGCTTTTGACCCTCGAAGCGGTTCAAGTGCCTATTAAGAAGTGAGAAATCTTCGACTCGCGCATTTCTTATCAGATCTTTGCGAAAACGACACCCATCGATTTCTTATGTTTCGCCGATGAAACTGACACCAAGAACGACGTATTTGGACCATAATGAAGGAAATTCCATGGAATATCGATTTATATCATTTCAAGCTGACTTGACTTGGTTAAAAATAGTCCGATTTACATGAAATTTGGTATGATCGTCATCGGAAAAACATAAGGACTCCATTAGTGCCACTTTCATATGGATACGATAAAGGATAAAGAATTATTTTATTTTTGAAACAGGTATGAACCCTCGGCCGACCGTAGCGAATTGAAGTCGGCGTCCCACAGTCATGGGGTAAAAATGTGAAATATCCATTACAGCGTAGTAAGAAATTCTTCATTCATTATCGTATCGATATGAAAGTGGTACCAAAGGATTCCTGGCGTTCTTCCGATTGGAATCATACCAAATGTCATGTAAATCGGGCTACTTTTACATAAGGAATACAAATTGCAAATTACGTCGTTCTTGGTGTCAGTTTCATCGGCGAAACATAAGGAATCGATAGGTGTCGTTTTTGCAAAGATCTCATGAGAAATGCGCAAGTCGAAGGTTTCTCACTTCTTAATAGGCACCCGAACCCCTTCGCGGGGCGAAAGCCATATAATTCGGTCAGGCACTGCGAGCGGTTGTCCTCGCCAAGAGGTACCAGGCCGCATCTCCTTAACGGGCGTTGCTCCAGAATTACCCTGTACTAGTTTTTCTATCTCTACACAATACCAAAGAGTTTCTTTTCACTGTACCAAGTCGCGTTATTTTGATAAACAGCGAAAGCGTTAACCTTTCGCTCCTAACGCCGAATATATCCGGCATTCACGAAACGACCCGTAGAGACACTTCGGATTCTTGACTTGTGTCCATTACGCGTAACACTGTGCGCCGTAGCGAAAAGGGTACACTCGTGGCGCGGGCTCCCGGTCGGTAGCGGCGCCCCCGCGGACCGGGGTGCCGTAGCAAAAGGGTTAAATATTCAGTACTTAACTGTATGTATTTCACTAAATGAAGATAAAGACTTACGGTTTGTGGGCTCGGTTTTTGTCGATCGGGATGTCGTTGATGGAACTCTGCGCTCACTAAACGGTACGATAAGCGTGCCTCCCCACGTAAAAGCACCAACTCCACCTTATCTTTCACTGTGAGATACATTTTGCAGGTACTGTTTCTCAGATGCGTTCGCGCCAAAAAACCGGTAAGTACTGTCAATGTCTAAAGACTTCTGATCCACAGACTGTTTCCTAACTCTGAGGAAAATTTGTCAAAAGATGCCATTGGCCCTTTCGAAAGAAAGGAACTTCTTCCTTATTGGTTGGAAATATCCATGGAGATGGTTAAAAGATGCAAAGGGGAAGTTTTTATGACAAACGAAAAAAAAAATTATAACACCCACCATTTCCTAACTGGGACCCATCCCGGTCATCCGAACGTAAAAGGAAATGCGAAATAAAGATAAAGCATAAAGAATTTCTTAATACGCTGAAATGGATACTTCACATTTTCACCCTCGACAGTGGGGCACCGACCTCGATTTGTCGCGGTCGGCCGAGAATTCATACCTGTTTGAGAAATAAAATAATTCTTTATTTTTTATCGTATCGCTATGGAAGTGACACCGATGGGTGCCTTATGTTTTTCCGATGACGATCATACCAAATTTCATGTAAATCGGACTATTTTTAACCAAGTCAAGTCAACTTGAAATGATATAAATCGATATTCCATGGAATTTCCTTCATTATGGTCCGAATACGTCGTTCTTGGTGTCAGTTTCATCGGCGAAACATAAGAAATCGATGGGTGTCGTTTTCGCAAAGATCTGATGAGAAATGCGCGAGTCGAAGATTTCTCACTTCTTAATAGGCACTCGAACCGCGTCGAGGGTCAAAAGCCGTACAATCGGGTGAGGCACTGCGGGGGGGTTGTCCTCACCACGGGGTACAATGGCCGACTTTTTCTTGCACCCAATTCTTCTCGCGTGCTTTTGTTTGGAAAATCCAACGCGTGTTTATACTCGAGAGATAAGGATTTATACTCGAGAGATAAGGAATCCGTCTTTAATTTGAAAGGAGGACGATGCAGGCGGAACCACGCGCACTCAACGGTGTACCCCTTTTCTTACTGTGTCTCTCCACGAGGCGTATCGACGGTGGATAATACTTTTCAATTCCTATATTTGTGGCATCTTTCTCGCGTGCGTCGGGACAAAAGCGGACTCAGAGCCAGGCGAAAATTCATTCGCTCTTTACGATTGATAATTTATTATTTCTCCAAGAACGTTTCGACAACATCTGTTTGCCAAATTTGTAAAGGCCAATAAAAAACGTGGTGACATTGTCCAGTCTGAGTTAATCCGTATATTGCTCTGTCGGTGGGTAGTGCGTACGATGACTTCGGACCCGTACTATGTACCGTTGCCTACCGCCGACGCGCGGAAAATCCGCTCATAAACCGCGACTCTGGCGAGACACCGCGGCCGATCAGTACGGGTAGTTTTTGGTAACCAGATGTGGCATCTTCCACCTCTATTTCATCAGGGTAATTCTGGAGGTACGCCCGTCACCCCGTGGCGAGGACAACACCCCGCAGTGCCCATCGAATTTTATGGCTTTCGACCCTCGAAGGGTTTGGAATACCATTAAGAAGTGAGAAAAGTTCAGGATTTCAAATGTTTGCTTCTTTTCTTCATCGTATCGAAGGGGAAGTGGCGCCAATGGATTCCTGGCGTTCCGTCGATTAAAATCATACCAAATTTCATGTAAATCGGACTATTTTTAACCAAGTCAAGTCAGCTTGAAATGACATAAATCGATATTCCATGGAATTTCCTTCATTATGGTCCGAATTACGTCGTTCTTAGTGTCAGCTTCATCGGCGAAACATAAGGAATCGATAGGTGTCGGTTTTGCAAATATCTGATGAGAAATGCGCAAGTCGAAGATTTCTCACTCCCTATTAGGCACTCGAACCCTTTCGCGGGTGGAAAGCCATAAAATTCGGTCAGACACTGCGAGGGGTTGTCCTCGCCACGGGGTACCAAGCCGCCGCATCTCCTTCACGGGCGCTGCTCCATAATTACCCTGTATCTGGTTAGGAAATAAAATAATTCTTTATTCTTTATCGAATGGATATGGAAGTGTCGCGGATGGATTCCTTGGGGATTTCCGATGAAAATCATGCCAAATGTCGTGGAAATCGGCCAACTTTTACATAGGGAATACAAATAGCTTGTGTCAAAGTAGTCCGATTTGCATGACATTTGGTATGATTTTCGTCAGAAAAACATAAGGAATCCATTGGCACCACTTCCCTTTCGATACGACGAAGAAAAGGGTTTCTTAATACGCTGTAATGGATAATTCACCCTCGACTGCGGAGGGTCGACTTCAATTCGCTACGTTCGGCCTAGGATTCGTACCTTTTTCCGAAAAAAGCCATAAAATTCGATGGGCACTGCGGGGTGTTGTCCTCGCCACGGGGTGACGGGTGCAGCACCAGAATCAGCCTGTACCTACCTTTTTAAGAAATAAAACAAATCGTTATTCCTTATCGTATGGATATGGAAGTGTCGCCGATGGATTCCTTGGGGTTTTCCGATGAAAATCATTACAAATGTCGTGTAAATCGGACAACTTTTACATAGGAATACAAATAGCTTGTGTCAAAGTAGTCCGATTTGCATGACATTTGGTATGATTTTCGTCAGAAAAACATAAGGAATCCATTGGCACCACATCCCTTTCGATACGACGAAGAAAAGGGTTTCTTAATACGCTGTAATGGATAATTCACCCTCGACTGCGGAGGGTCGACTTCAATTCGCTACGTCCGGCCCAGGATTCGTACCATTTTCCGAAAAAAAACAGAAAATTCGGGTGAGGCACAGCGGAGGGCTGTCCTCGCCACGGGGTACCAGGACGCCGCATCTCCTTCATGGGCGCTGCTCCATAATTACCCTGTATCTGGTTAGGAAATAAAATAATTCTTTATTCTTTATCGTATGGATATGGAAGTGTCGCGGATGGATTCCTTGGGGATTTCCGATGAAAATCATGCCAAATGTCGTGGAAATCGGCCAACTTTTACATAGGGAATACAAATAGCTTGTGTCAAAGTAGTCCGATTTGCATGACATTTGTTATGATTTTCGTCAGAAAAACATAAGGAATCCATTGGCACCACTTCCCTTTCGATACGACGAAGAAAAGGGTTTCTTAATACGCTGTAATGGATAATTCACCCTCGACTGCGGAGGGTCGACTTCAATTCGCTACGTTCGGCCTAGGATTCGTACCTTTTTCCGGAAAAAAACCATAAAAATCGGGTGAGGCAATGCGAAGGTCTGTCCTCGCCACGGGGTACCAGCGCATCTACTTGACGGGCGTTGCTCCAGAATTACCCTGTATCATTTGGGCAGTGTGTGACCCGACTACCCTCCGTGTAATTGGTCTGCGCGAAGTGGGGCGCAAGTTCGATCATTATCAGTACTCCTGCCCCAGAGGAATACGATTTACTTTAATTATAGTACATGTGTGTTTTGTAATAAAATGTTTCTATCGTCTCCTGAATTAAATAACTGGCATCCAGATATCTACGCTCCTACAATCCACCGTCAACACGGCTCGTGGAGAGACACAGGAAGAAAAGGGGTAGCCCGCTGTCGACGCGTGGTCCTCTCGAGTATAAACACGAGCTTCAATATCAGAACAAAAGCAAGCGTTAACGTATTCCGTGCGAGAGAAGGTGGGCATTGCTGTGAAGAGCAATGCTTCAAGAGAGCAGCCGTTTGTGAGGAATGCAAATCCGAATGGTTCTGATACAATCTGCTCCCTATGATTGAAATTTAGTCTAGCAACTTTCACTCCTCCTAACCTAACCAATCGAACTTGCATCCCTCCCAAAAGAACCGGCCATCCGAGCGTAGAAGCAAGTGCGAAATAAAAGTAACGGTGCGCTTCTCGATACCGCAGATGTACCTACCTAAGTAGCATATCTGACGGAAAAAAATTGTCCAGCCTTTGGGCCTGGCGTAGACCTTTGGCAGGTAGGTATCTATTTCAAAAGGCAGTGCCACCCGTGGAGCCAGTAAGACCGTCCCCGGTCCGTGCTATACCAGACAGTTTTCTTCCTGTGAAAATCAGTAAATTTACAAACGCAATATCTTAAAAACCAGTGAAAATAAAGTGTATACATTAAAGCTTAATGAATTTGTCTTGGAACGCACTATCAACTCAGGTGTTCAAAAAAAATAGTTCCATTTGAAAAACCGAACTTGACGATCGTATCTTTTAAAATAGTAATCGATAAAATAAATCGTTCGCGCTAATTAATTGGCTCCCTCGCGCTAATTAATTTTTATCTCCTATAGTTTAGGAGAAAACCGGTTGTCTCGTCTTAGATGGGACACCCTGTATCTGAATACGACCTTAGGATAAAGACATAATGAAAGATGAAAAATTATTCGAATCCCAAGATGAAAGGCCTTCGAATAAACAAAGGAAACTAATAAATACCCGAAGCTAAATAGAATTTTAGATTTAGGGTACACACACCCCTTTTCTTTTTTTACTTGGAGGAAATCCCCACGGATACCCCCCGCCCGCGGGGGCGGGCAGGGGGTTATGTGGGTCTCGAACCCACTAAAACCTCGAAGGTGGTCTTCCTCAGGCGCGGAGCCGCCGCGCAAGAACGAGGGACTTGATACGGGAGCAAACTAGCGATACGTCCGCTTGCCCCCTTCCAGACACAAAATACGACCCCGCGCACAAGCCCCGCGTCAGGGTCTTCTCTGGGTGGGAGTCGAACCCACCCACTCCCCTGGCGACGCGCGACGGACCACACGCCCGCGCCGCCACTTCTGGGTCGCTGCTACTAGGGCGAGTGGTGCCCCCCGGCAGCACTACCCCACGACCCCGCGATCGATCGCGCGCCGAATGCCCGTCGAGGTGCGCTTCCCGGCGTCGACCCCGTAGGGAACGAATGCCGGGCGGGGGCGGTCGGCTAGCCAGAAGGGCGCCCAAACACCGCAAACTCCGGGGGGCTTACACACCGGCCGGGGACCCGAAGGTCAAAACCCGGCTAGCCCCGAGCCAGCGGCTGGCTATGCCATAAGGGCAGCCCAACCGTCGAACTCGCCCCGCGCATGATCGATCGCAATTGGGAGCGACACTATTTGGCCGCTCCCGGGAGCCTGCTATAGCCGAGGAACTCCCTATCGCCCCCCCCCCCCCCCCACCACGGCACGCACACCGCCCCAGTGCGAAAACCGCGGACCCCATGCCCAGTACAGCGGCCCTTAAGAGCCGCTCCCACCCAAAAAAACCCTACCCGGAGCGATGGAAACGCGCGCGCGCGCACCTCAGGAGGGGCGGAAACAGAGCCGAGCCCGCGCCAAGCCCGGGATAGGCACCACGCGGATCGGCGCGCGAGCTGGGAGGGTTGAGGGCCCACGTTACTGGCGCGGATCGTTAAAGCGAGTCGCGGCAACTTCCCCGGGCCCGGGCGTCCCGTCCCCAAAGGAGCCACTCAAAAGCCTCGGGGAGGCCAGACCGACTGCAACCGTCCCGAGATCCGCGGATCGGGGCAGCTCGACCACCCGCGCCAGCGCGCACCCCACCCACACCCAACACGGACCCAACCCCAACGCCCCACCCAAGGCACGCGCACGCGCCCCCGAGGAGGGGGCGGTTGTTTGGTCGACCCTTAGCCAGGAAGGCAGCATCCTCCCACGGCCCCTGGGCAAGGACCAAAGTTCCTCACCCAGCGCCGGACAGAGGACATCGCCGCTTTCCCAGAGCCCCCTCACCACGCTCAAGATGGTCGGCCCTGGAGGGGGAGAGTGAAAGGTCTATTCTATACCTGGTCTGTGCTGGTGCTACGTGGCTCGAATATTCCATCGACGCCTCTGACGGAGAAGCCTTGAGCCTCAGTCTGTCAATTTTGCGGGCTGCCCTGAGTACACAATTCATAAATTCATTATTATTTCAACGTACGGTGCTTATTAGCATTCAAACGCACCTGGTCACCCTGCACGAATGTCTACTGAAGGCAACTAAACCCGCAAAAACTTCCTTCTTGCCGATTCCAAGACGAAAGTTGTAATTTACGGTTTGTTTACTACATCGCGTATGCGCAGGGCCGCCGGAACCATTATGCAAGTTATGCGCTGCATAAGGGCGCCAGCCGTATGGGACGTTAAAAAACTATATCGCACGCTTAATAGTAAAGGACTCCAATCCCCCACATAAACGAAATATAAATGTAATTCTTTTAAACATATTAAATAAAAAACAGGTGCAAAAATTTGGGGGTACCAAAAATTTTTTTGCTTAAGGGCGCCAACTAACAACGCGCCGGCCCACAGTGGTTCCAAAGTGCCTTTTTTCGGACAAAATTCCGTATCTCCGTCAATTCTCAACCGATTTTTTATTTCTTTGGCTCGTTTTGTCGAGGATTAAACTTTCTAAAATATCAAATACCTGAATTGCGACCAAAACGTGTTTTTTTCTATCTTGTTTTCTGCCAAAGTTGAATGAAAACTTTAATAGAACATTCTTTGGGACTAATTTGATAAAATTTTGTTTATCTAAGTAGTTTTTTTTACGTAAAATCTTCAATTGGCACGTGGCAATAGCGTAAATATAAAACAGGCGATTTGTTGCCACGTCAGAATGTTTGAAATACAACTTTACAGTGGCTGAAAATTTGGAATGTCTACCGAGTTTACTACAACCAGAACCGTCTAAAATATCAATTTAATGTATGATTATAGAACCTAATAGCGTAAAAAAATATCGAAGAACGTCAAAACCGTGATATATTTTTTTTCGTTTTTATTATTGTGTATTAGTAAATAAAACTTTATCGAATCTTTCCGAACCTCATCTTTTGCATTTGGAGTGTGGGTAAGAATGTAATAAACAAATTCAGAAAGGAATTAGCTGCCACCATTTGCCACTGCGGTGTCAGTCCGATTTTGTTTAATTGGCGATAGCGCTCAAAGTGCCTTTCTGTGGACAAAATTCCGTATCTCAGTGAATTCTTAACCGATTTTTATCTTTTCTTGCTCGTTTTGTCTGGGATTAAATTTGCTAAAATGTCACACTGTAGTTTTCCAAAATTTTCTTTAGAGATTAAAACCACAATTTCTGAACTCTTGGTTCCGGAGCAACGTGTTTATTAACCAGTTTTTCATATATCATTAAAAGGAGGTAAAATAACAAATAAATATAAGTTAAACAATTCAAATTTAAACCAGTTAGTCTTCTTCCATATATTCTACATCTTCTTTATAATTGGACAAAATATATTTTGCGTCTTTTTCAAGTTCGACAGACGGAGTTGGCCATTGGGACCTCAAAATCGAAATTAAAGGATCCGATGTTATTAATAAATTATGTGTTACGTATGTGGAATCTTCCCATACACCACTCTCAACCACTTTCGAGCTCGCTTCTGAGAAGGGAAAACGCCCTAAAATCCTTTTGCTTATCATACACCACTAAGGGGGGTCATGATCTCGACCATCTGGATCACGACCATGGGAACGGGAATGACACGACGACGACCCCGAAGAATTTCCTTATATGGAAACTCCTAATGAATCCCCACTCATTTTTGGGACTATATAAACCCTTTGGTTTCTACCCTCGTTGGTTAAAAGCTATAGAGTCACGCGTAGAGTCACGTCGTGTCACGCTCGTACAGAGTTGGTTAAAGATCAAGCTAAAGTCTCCGTCAGGATCATAGTTAACCTCATAGAATCCGCGAGTTCGGTTTATATTCTATTTGGCACTTTTGAAATAGCCACTCGTACGTCCCCGCATCGCCAGTGCGTCAACACCGTGCAACTAGTGGTAATTAACTACACTATTTATTATTTCATCGCGACACTTACATTTGTATCATACTTGATTATTCAATATATGAATGGTGTTCACGTATAAATCGAGTAGATTCGTTAAACCCATCTTTCACCCAGCGATCCTTATAATATTAGTAGCACTCACCCACTGATACAGCTTTACCGCTCGAGTTGTATCAAACATAAATTAATAGTTACGAGGCATTATTAACATTTCCCGCGACTCCCTGATCAAGCATCAGGTTCGTTCGCAACCCTTCAACCAAAACAAAGCTCTTCTCCAACCCAGTGGCTCCCCGATTTCGCATCGGGTTCGTCCACGAAACCTTACCCTCCTACGGCTCCCTGATTTCGCATCAGGTTCGTCCGTATCCTACAGCTCCCTGATTTCGCATCAGGTTCGTCTGTAAATCTACCAACTTCCGAACAGCTCCCTGGTTTCGCACCAGGTTCGTCTGTGAATAATCCAACCTCCTAACAGCTCCCTGGTTTCGCACCAGGTTCGTCTGTGAACTCTATCCTAGTGACTCCCCGATTTCGCATCGGGTTCGTTCACGACGTTTCACCCTCCTGCGGCTCCCTGATTTCGCATCGGGTTCGTCCGCGTGTGACTCCATTCCTAGAGACTCCCTGATTTCGCATCAGGTTCGTCCTCGCCGTCAACAATCCTAGCGGCTCCCTGGTTTCGCATCAGGTTCGTCCGCGCACCTAACTAACAAACTCATAAACCGTATTCCTTGGGAAATACCCTTCTCGCCGGCCTCTCGCGTTGCCGCAGCCCCGGCTCGTAACAGAACTGGTGACAGCGGTGGGATGCTACTGCATTAGAAACGCTGTCTAAATTTTGGGTTTTTAAATACGTTAAAATCACTCGTAATTTATTATCGACAATATACTAGTTTTCTCTAGTCAGGTCACCTAGTAATTTTTAAAATGACGAACGCACCGGCTAACGTCTCTTCTAACGACATTATGAACCTGACAGTTTCAATTGCAAACTCAATGTCACTCTTGACACAACGGACATGTATACAAAACATTACTATGTCAATTCCAAGCTTCGACGGTGAAAGTCCATCTCTGACGCGCTTTGCACAAAACGTGGAAGACGGGTTAACTTTGATTCCTGAGGGTACGGAAGCTGAGTATCTTGCTATAATATTAACGAAACTGATCGGTCCCGCACGCAGGTGCACGTTAGAGCACAAATTCAACTCTGTTAAGGCCTTGGTACAACATCTAAAAAAGAGTTTCGCGCCGGGAAGAAGTTTGTCATACTTCCAAGTAGAAATCGCGAAACTACATATTCGCGAAGGAGAAAGTCTGCGACAATACGTCGACAGAACAAGTCATCTAGTTTATTGTGCGCGCGGAGCTATTCGGGAAAGGTATCTGGATCATGCTGAAGATTTCGTCAAAGAAATGGAAAAGGACGTTAAAGAAAACTTCATCGATGGTTTACCGGATCGAATTTCCTGGAAAGTGTCGGCTCAAACTCAAGACATCAAAACGCTTGAACAAGCTTACGACGCCGTGCTACAGATAGATAGAAGATTAAGGAATCGGCGACAGTCACCGCGTAATGAATCACCCTCCAGGTGGTCTCGTCGAGACCATTACACTGAAGATTCTCGCTACCACGACCGTGAAGTGTCGTACCCCCTTTCTCCGAGTAGATACGACCAAAACAGGGATCGGTCTACAAGAACATCTGGTTTTGAAGAGGAACGAGAAGGACGGACACGCACGACGGCCTGGACCTTGCGTCACCGGAGCCCCTCGAAATCCCCTTCTTATCGCTCCGACTCATCGTATCCAGATGATAGAGAAAAACAATATTCCATTCTAAAAAATTACGATAAAGATCGCAAGCCAAGTTTGTATTGCTGGAATTGCGGTATAACCGGACATGACGGAAAATCCTGTAGGAAACATCCGCGTAGTCCGAGATATCAACGAGACTCGCGAGATTCGTCTGTCGAATCTAACAAGTCTTTAAACTTCAATCGCGCTCAACGTATAGGCGAAACGATGAGCGGAAACAAAGAAGCTCGCCAAAGGACAGTCCGCTTCGAAGAGGAACCCTCATCAAGGAAGCACCTGCCCCACGCATCAACATCAAGGTTCCAGAACTGGAGTCAGGAACGGGAGAATTCTTAATCGATGGTGGAGCATCCGTTAATTTAGTAGTCATTAACGCCCTGGGAGAAAAAGCCGCGATAAACTCTCGGGAAGAAATCGAGCTAACCGGAATTACCGCTAGTCCAATTCATACTTTAGGAACAACAATTCTTCATATCCACGAAGCTCCCGCACTTTTCTATGTGGTAAAAGAGCTTGCAATAGAAGCAGATGGACTTATAGGAAGCCCATTTTTAAAACAGGAGGAAGCCGAAATTTCCTATTATCACGGGACTTTGGTGTTAAAAAACAAACCAACCCGACCTCTACGTTTTTCAAATTATCAAGACCTACCTCAAACGGAAGAACTACCGACGTCGACCAAACATCGTATCGAACCTAGGACGTCGCAACAGATTGCTATAACAATAACAAACCCGAGAATTAAGGAAGGATATTTACCGCGTATCAAGACCCTCGAACATCTTTACATAGGGGAAGCAGTAGTAAGGAACAGTAAAGGGAAGTGCTACGTTATGGCAACAAATACCAGCGATGTACCCCTAGACGTAGAGATAGAACCACAAACATTGGAACCGTTTAATATCTTCGGTTCATCAGACGAGGATTTTTACCCAGCTGCGGAACACCCGTCAAAATTTAAAACACACGAAGATAGAATACAAAAAATTCTAGAAGCCTTAAACACTAAACATTTGAACAAGGAGGAACTAGATTTCGTTACTAATTTAGTTAGAGATTTTCCCGACCGATTTTATCTTCCTGGAAATAAACTTGGGAAGGCCCGCGACTTTAAACATTCAATCCATACATCCAACGATATTCCAATCAATACGAAACAATATCGCTATCCGCTCATTCATCAAAAGGAGATTCAAAAACAAATCAGCGCTTTATTATCAAATGGTATAATTACACCTTCCAAATCTCCATATAATTCACCTTTATGGATCGTACCGAAGAAAGAAGATGAAAACGGAGTAAAACGTTGGCGATTGGTAATAGATTTCCGCGGTCTCAACGAAGTAACAATTTCTGATAAATATCCTTTACCTCAAATCACCGAGATTTTAGATCGATTAGGAGGAGCTAAATATTTTTCAGTCTTTGATCTCGCTAGTGGATTTCATCAAATAGAGATGGATCCGAAAGATAAAGCAAAAACAGCATTTACCACTCCAAATGGACATTACGAATTCTCTCGAATGCCTTTCGGATTAAAGAATGCACCACCCACCTTTCAACGCCTGATGGATCAAGCACTCACTGGACTTCAAGGAACAGACCTCTTTGTTTACTTGGACGACATAGTGATCTACGCATCATCGTTACAGGAACATAATATCAAAGTTAAAAAGTTGTTAAACCGCCTTCGAGAACATGGATTAACCCTCCAGACCAACAAATGCCAATTCCTGCGAAAGGAAGTTGCATATCTTGGACACATTATTTCAAAGGAAGGAGTAAGACCTGACCCTAGGAAATTAAAAGCTGTTCATGATTTTCCCACACCCACAACGCAGAAGAACATTCAACAATTCTTGGGACTTGTTGGATATTACCGAAGATTCGTACCTAATTTCACCACGAAAGCAAAACCATTAATTAACTTATTAGGAAAAGGCATGAAATTCAAATGGACAGAAGAACAAGACCAGAGTTTTAAGCAATTACGTAACGAACTTTGTCAACAGCCCATATTGCAATACCCTGATTTCAGTAAACCTTTCATTGTAACAACAGATGCATCTGATTACGCTATTGGAGCTGTACTTAGCCAAGGGGAGATAGGAAACGACCTGCCGATTGCTTACGCCTCCCGCAGCCTAAATAAACCTGAGAAGAATTATTCGGCTACGGAAAAGGAATGTTTAGCTATGGTTTACGCCGTAAGATACTTCAGGCCCTACATCTACGGAACCCCATTCACCCTCGTTACAGATCACAGACCACTTGTCTGGTTACATTCCGTCAAGGACCCAACTTCTAGACTTATGAAGTGGAAGCTCCGACTTTTAGAGTATGAGTACCAGGTTGTCCATAAATCCGGAAAAATGAATAAGAACGCAGACGCATTATCGCGCAATCCCACGTCTGCCTGCCTACCACTTATTCCACGAGAGCTCCAGGATCCCGACTTCAAAGTCCAGATACCGAAAACAGACGCCAACATCGAAACAATCGGACACCGCATACGACAGTTACGACGAGATAGAGAAAACCGACCCAAGTTCCGAGAGACAAGCAGCAGCTCAGATGAAATAGAAGAAACCTCACGTGGGAACGTCCAACATTCTCCAATAATACACAAGAACCGATCTTTTCCCAGCTTATCTCAAGAGGTAACCATGCCAGATGAACGCCAGGAAACCATAAACAGTTTTTCGCCCGCAGCAAATTCCACACAAATCGTACCTTTAGATAAGGACCAAAGTGTCTTTGACAATCTGATATCCTTTGAGGAGCCGCTCGAAAATACTGTAATAGAAAATGCAAGAAATATTCAATTAGATTTACTCAGTACACCGCAAATACCATCGGAAGTCATGGAAGAACCTTTACAACCCTCAATAAATCAGCTACCTGCAGGAACTACGACCGAAGCAAGTGTAGGACAACCACCTGATAGCAGGTCAACTCAACCTAGGGTCTTTGACCACACGCTTGACCCTTACCCTTTCTTCACTACTGAAATCGAGGATTCAAACGACCTTGACGATTTGGAAGAGATCCCATTAGACCAACCACATAAAATTATTGTTTCTTCAAATACCTTTACCGCCGAAGAAGGACATTACGTACACTTCATCTCTGCCGACTGCAATTTAGTAAACCCCGTTGGAAAATTACTGCTAGACACTGAGATAATTAATAAACCAAATCTCCTAGCAGAACAACCAAAAAAGGGACACGTGATAACTACGAACAATGGATTATTTAAAACCTTCAGTATAATAATCGCAGAAAACTTCTTTGATAATATTAAAAGAGTAGATGTGCTCAACGGATTGAAAACTCTTCGACACGCCCTGGATGAAAACCAGATTAAATCATTCCGAATTTCCGCCACAGGGGACCTTCACAAAATACAATCTAACGAATTCGTCAAGATTTTGGAAGAGGTTTTCCTAGGAACCGGCCTACAGATTACTTTATGCAACTGTACCATCACAACACCATCCGAAGAAGACAGACAGCACATCATCAGCGAAGCTCACGACAGTTTAATTGGAGGACATAAAGGAGTAACGAAGACATACAAACGCATTCGTTCAAAATTCCATTGGCCACAAATGCGCAACGACATTCAAGACTACGTCCGAAGATGCCAAAGCTGTCAAGAACAAAAATTAGTTCGAGCGAAAACTCGTCAGCCGATGTTAATCACCGACACACCTATAGGAGCCTTTGACAAAATTGCCTTGGATACAGTAGGACCTTTACCAATTACACCCAGTGGGAACAGACACATTCTCACCATTCAAGATAACTTAACAAAATATTGCGTGGCCATAGCAATACCTAACATTCGAGCTGCTACAATTGCAGATGCTTTCGCTAGACATTTCATCGCAATTTACGGTACACCTCGCGCAATACTAACAGACAAGGGAACTAGCTTCATCGGAACACTTATGACCAATCTCTCTGAAATATTTAAAATCAAGCAGATCACCACCTCGGGATATAGACCACAAACCAATGGATCTCTAGAACGAAGTCACATCGTCCTCACCGAATACCTGAAGCATTACATGGATAATTATGAAGACTGGGATTTATTAATACCGTTCGCAATGTTCTCTTACAACACATCCGCACATGAAGCAACAAATTTCACCCCGTACGAATTAATCTTTGGAAAGCCAGCTCGAGAACCAAGCTCTTTTCCAACCGGTGAAAAACTAAAGTCGTATGGAGACTATTTAATAGAATTGATAACGCATATGACTAATATTCGCAATATAGCTTCTGATAATCTAAATAAAGCAAAAATCCACTCAAAAGGCTATTACGATGTCCGTGCAAAACCAGCAACTTTTAACGTAGGCGATTTTGTTTACATACTCAAGGAACCACGCACCAGTAAATTTGATCCACATTACATTGGACCGTACCAAATAGTAGACGTGATGGACCTGAACAACGTAGTATTACAAACACGCCATAAGTTAATTACAAAGCATCAGGACAAATTAAAACACGCTTATATTTCGTCCACGGCAAAACGGTAAGCCGACCGTCTGCCCAAATGTGGTCCTGATCACCCTGCTCCCGAGATATACCCTGGCAAGCATTTTTGGGTCTACCTGAGGGGTACTAAACACCTTCTAATCGCCGCCCCTGCAAACAACAACCAGCATGGAGATGCTGATGAGGAACAGAAGGATGGCATCGCTACAACGCTGACGCTGGACCGGCTACCCGGACAACCTCCACTAGACGTCGCCGACCACGGGCTGGAGATGGGCTACGTGGTGCCCAGCGACAACTAAATTCTTACACCCGCAACACCTAGCGATAAGTACACTAAATACACAACACTACACCCGACAATTCTCTTCTACACTTTTGCTTATAAAAGGATTTGTGGGGCGTTTTTCTTTCTTTTGAAAAGCATCACGAAAATCGCGATGTTTTGTCTAAGGGGGGAGATGTTACGTATGTGGAATCTTCCCATACACCACTCTCAACCACTTTCGAGCTCGCTTCTGAGAAGGGAAAACGCCCTAAAATCCTTTTGCTTATCATACACCACTAAGGGGGGTCATGATCTCGACCATCTGGATCACGACCATGGGAACGGGAATGACACGACGACGACCCCGAAGAATTTCCTTATATGGAAACTCCTAATGAATCCCCACTCATTTTTGGGACTATATAAACCCTTTGGTTTCTACCCTCGTTGGTTAAAAGCTATAGAGTCACGCGTAGAGTCACGTCGTGTCACGCTCGTACAGAGTTGGTTAAAGATCAAGCTAAAGTCTCCGTCAGGATCATAGTTAACCTCATAGAATCCGCGAGTTCGGTTTATATTCTATTTGGCACTTTTGAAATAGCCACTCGTACGTCCCCGCATCGCCAGTGCGTCAACACCGTGCAACTAGTGGTAATTAAATACACTATTTATTATTTCATCGCGACACTTACATTTGTATCATACTTGATTATTCAATATATGAATGGTGTTCACGTATAAATCGAGTAGATTCGTTAAACCCATCTTTCACCCAGCGATCCTTATAATATTAGTAGCACTCACCCACTGATACAGCTTTACCGCTCGAGTTGTATCAAACATAAATTAATAGTTACGAGGCATTATTAACATTTCCCGCGACTCCCTGATCAAGCATCAGGTTCGTTCGCAACCCTTCAACCAAAACAAAGCTCTTCTCCAACCCAGTGGCTCCCCGATTTCGCATCGGGTTCGTCCACGAAACCTTACCCTCCTACGGCTCCCTGATTTCGCATCAGGTTCGTCCGTATCCTACAGCTCCCTGATTTCGCATCAGGTTCGTCTGTAAATCTACCAACTTCCGAACAGCTCGCTGGTTTCGCACCAGGTTCGTCTGTGAATAATCCAACCTCCTAACAGCTCCCTGGTTTCGCACCAGGTTCGTCTGTGAACTCTATCCTAGTGACTCCCCGATTTCGCATCGGGTTCGTTCACGACGTTTCACCCTCCTGCGGCTCCCTGATTTCGCATCGGGTTCGTCCGCGTGTGACTCCATTCCTAGAGGCTCCCTGATTTCGCATCAGGTTCGTCCTCGCCGTCAACAATCCTAGCGGCTCCCTGGTTTCGCATCAGGTTCGTCCGCGCACCTAACTAACAAACTCATAAACCGTATTCCTTGGGAAATACCCTTCTCGCCGGCCTCTCGCGTTGCCGCAGCCCCGGCTCGTAACATATGCATTATATCCTCATTTGTCGAAAACCTCGAACTTTTTCTGGTATTAAATTGTCGGAATCTTTTAAAATCTTTGTTCCTAGATTCCTGGGCTTCTTTCGACATCTGACCAATCGGCAGAATAGTCCAGCCTTTTCCGTGAATTAAAATTTTGTGTACTGATGATGGCATAAAATACCATCCATTCTCCCTAACAAAAATTTTGGCCGTTTCGAGAGAAAAAGATTGGAACTTTGATGGGTGATTTGTGCAATGATGAAAACAACCTCGAAACAGTACAGTCAAGTAAGCATTGTAAATTTATACTTGCTCCTCTATCTGAAATTGTTATTGTGAACCGAGGATCGCAAACTGTATTCAAAACAACTGACGTTCAGAAAGAAATTACGCCTTCGTCGTCGTCCAATTTTGTTTTGTAGACAACAACGCTAATGGCTGTAGTAATTTATTTGTTAGGACACATTGGGAGAATATTCATCAACGATTCAGTCTTGGCAGTTGTGCGGCATAGAGTTATCAACCTATTTAATCGAGTCGTTTGCACTTTTAACGGTTCTGCTTTTATACAATAAAATGGTGCACAAAAAGGTTAAAAATATAGTGTTAGTGAACATTATGCTCTCAGGAAAAATCCATGATGTAAGCTACTTAGTTAACTGCCTTTCGGAGACCTTTCTAGTCAAAATGGAACACAGGACATCATTGGCTAACAGAATAAGTAAGGACTCTTCATACACGTTTAAAAAAAAATGGACCGACTCTTCGCGAACAAAAGAACGTTTTTTAGCTAAAAATGATTTCTGGCTTAACGAATGCTATTTTGAATGGTCGGACCCCAATTTTCCAATACCAACTCTATCAGGCAATGTTGGACGGCCGGAAACAGACTTTGAAGCCAGTTCGGTTCGGTCAAAAAGAAGAAGAGCTGAATTATTATGTGAGACACATTCGCAAAAAGAACTGCAATTTGCTTTGGAATACAGTTTGCGAACCTCAGGTCACATTCTGATGATTCGATTCAGATGATTCTGATGATTCGATAAACGAACGTCAGCCTGTTAAATGTTTATCCAAAGAAGAAGCTTTGGCCTTATATTTTGATGCCAAGCATACTAAGTTTCAGTACAACAGAATTCGCTCTGAATCCATAAAAAAAGATTCTTTTATTTTTCCAACGTACAAAAACATTCTTGAAGCGAAGAAAGAATGTCATCCCTCAATAACAATTTCAGATAGAGGAGCAAGTATAAATTTACAATGCTTACTTGACTGTACTGTTTCGAGGTTGTTTTCATCATTGCACAAATCACCCATCAAAGTTCCAATCTTTTTCTCTCGAAACGGCCAAAATTTTTGTTAGGGAGAATGGATGGTATTTTATGCCATCATCAGTACACAAAATTTTAATTCACGGAAAAGGCTGGACTATTCTGCCGATTGGTCAGATGTCGGAAGAAGCCCAGGAATCTAGGAACAAAGATTTTAAAAGATTCCGACAATTTAATACCAGAAAAAGTTCGAGGTTTTCGACAAATGAGGATATAATGCATAATTTATTAATAACATCGGATCCTTTAATTTCGATTTTGAGGTCCCAATGGCCAACTCCGTCTGTCGAACTTGAAAAAGACGCAAAATATATTTTGTCCAATTATAAAGAAGATGTAGAATATATGGAAGAAGACTAACTGGTTTAAATTTGAATTGTTTAACTTATATTTATTTGTTATTTTACCTCCTTTTAATGATATATGAAAAACTGGTTAATAAACACGTTGTTCCGGAACCAAGAGTTCAGAAATTGTGGTTTTAATCTCTAAAGAAAATTTTGGAAAACTACAGTGTGACATTTTAGCAAATTTAATCCCAGACAAAACGAGCAAGAAAAGATAAAAATCGGTTAAGAATTCACTGAGATACGGAATTTTGTCCACAGAAAGGCACTTTGAGCGCTATCGCCAATTAAACAAAATCGGACTGACACCGCAGTGGCAAATGGTGGCAGCTAATTCCTTTCTGAATTTGTTTATTACATTCTTATCCACACTCCAAATGCAAAAGATGAGGTTCGGAAAGATTCGATAAAGTTTTATTTACTAATACACAATAATAAAAACGAAAAAAAATATATCACGGTTTTGACGTTCTTCGATATTTTTTTACGCTATTAGGTTCTATAATCATACATTAAATTGATATTTTAGACGGTTCTGGTTGTAGTAAACTCGGTAGACATTCCAAATTTTCAGCCACTGTAAAGTTGTATTTCAAACATTCTGACGTGGCAACAAATCGCCTGTTTTATATTTACGCTATTGCCACGTGCCAATTGAAGATTTTACGTAAAAAAAACTACTTAGATAAACAAAATTTTATCAAATTAGTCCCAAAGATTGTTCTATTAAAGTTTTCATTCAACTATGGCAGAAAACAAGATAGAAAAAAAACACGTTTTGGTCGCAATTCAGGTATTTGATATTTTAGAAAGTTTAATCCTCGACAAAACGAGCCAAAGAAATCAAAAATCGGTTGAGAATTGACGGAGATACGGAATTTTGTCCGAAAAAAGGCACTTTGGAACCACTGTGCGGCCCTGCGTATACGTCGCGCTGGTGTTACGTGGCTGGAGTACACCATTAGCGCCACCAGCGGAGAAGCCTTGAAGCTTCATTCTGTCACTTTTCGAGTCATAAATTCATTATTATTTCAACGTACGGTGGTTATTAGCGTTCAAACGCACCAGACCATTCTGCACAGATATGTACTGAAGGCAACTGTACCCGGAAAAACTTCCCTCTGGCCGATTCCAGGACGAAATTTGTAATTTACGGTTTGTTCACTACACGCGTATACGTACACGCTTAACTTAGGTTGTGTGAGCGTACGCACACATTCAAGGCCCGGTGTGACGGCAGCCTTAAACACGTTTCATAATGAAAGTAATAGGATGGACAAAGTTGAATACCTCAGAAACGGTGAGTTTTAGGATAAATGTGCCTTAATAATATTATACCTAGAATTCGCTATTCTATCGAATTTGACTACAAAGGTTTGGCTATTTCACTTTTAAAAAAAACCAAAATTAACCGCCAGATCTCCTGTACCTGTAAAGGGACTATTGCCACCATATTATGTATTTCTTGCAACCATACAGATTTTATAAATACCATAGTCGCTTATTACTTGAAATAACGCACATATTTAAGGTGAACAGAGTTAGTGGGACATCCTGAATATACACAGCTTTTACACTGTTTTCGGTGATAAGGTAGAAAGATTTTCTTCATTACTAGCGTTACTAATGTCAGTGGTCGAACACACAACGTGTTCCCCGCACCCAGTGTGCAAAACATATAGAGGGCGCTCTAAAAACAGTGTTAATTCAAGAGATTGGTATTACAGAACGTGAGACACGAAAGTCCATAACATGTTCGGTCTATCGTATACCTCGTCTGTGACGTAACGCTCAGATGAAAAACTTGCACGCATGGCGGGAGTAATTTCAGCGGAGACGGCGAGGTAAAAACCGAGGCCGACAAAAGAAGTCTGATACCAGCGAAATTACCTTCCGACAACCTTACACGGCCATGCCTCGGGGAGTCCTAATAAGGGCCGACGGTATAAATAAAGTCATTTGCGGTAGTTGCCAGTCGTCCGTGGGCCCTTCGTCGAATCGGGTCTTTCGTCGCGTATGGGAGACAGACCATGACACCGTGGACGTCTCACGAACGGAATGAGCCGCACAGGGCCGGCGGGATCGGTTTGTTTTGTGGATTAGGCTCGTTTTAGCTACAGGCCGCGGCTCACACCGCGACGAATCGAGAAACGGGGCCCGGCGCACGTCTTCGCTTCTTGTCCGCGCGAGAATCAAGTTGTCCTCCTTCCAATGGCGTAATCTACCTCAAATGTAGCGTTCAAGGGTCAAGTGTTTCTCGAGTTTAGATCGGATTTAGATGACGGGGCATTTGAAAATTTGGCTTTCGGAGAAGAGTGTATTGTATCATTACATGCGATCAGTGTGAGTGTAAGGATATACATGATACATTGGCGTAACGTACCTTGATTCAGGTATTAAAATTTGAAAATTAAGGAGTTTTCGAATATGAAACAGGCGAATTTGTAGGCTATCGGATAAATATCATAGATGAATATATTGAATCATTTTTTTCAAGGGCATACATATATAGGTATATTTATGTATACATGTAATTGGTGTTTGGTTATTAATTATTTTATTATTACGTTATGAATAAATTGGTGGTTTTATGACGATACCAAAAAATGTTTGAAGTCTGAATTGAATAGCTCTCCAACGTTAGTTTCTCTGTTTTACAGAATTACGTTCCCCGGCGCCATTTTTTTAAATGGTAGTATGTACACGTATGTATACTTTTTTCTTGCACATATATCTTTCATTGCATATTTGCATATTGTAGCTGTCATTACTATGTACTTATCTGTATACAATAATGTGATCTTAAAGTGATTTCGAACCCCAAATTTAAAATCAGATACAAAACTTAAGGCCGCCACACACGGTCCGGCCGGCCTGTGCAGTTCGGCCGGACGCCCGTAGTGCCCCCACACGCTCCGGCCGGCCTGACAGTATTTTAAATTTTTTAAATTTTGTTTCCATTGATAAAACAGTATTATAATGGATGAAAAAAGGATTTGAGTCCTTGAATCAAAAACTAGAAACTTGAAGCATTAAAATGCTTTTTTAAAATACGTTTTGCGACTATTTTTAGCCGAGATAGTACAACCATTTCAAAATGACCAAATTTTTCAGGAAATTATAGTGTTCCTTTAATTTTGTCCAGCAGTGTATTTCCATTTTCAGTTTACTTTATAATTATTCACATTATTAACAACCATTATTCACATTCCAATAGATACACGTTTCTTAAAATATTCGAAACATTTTCAGTGCCCGAAACGTCCAAACTTCAACCTACTCGACACAGTCGGTCTGCTCCAAATTACACTCGGCCCGATCGGAAACATTCTTTCGATCCGATCGGTTTTTACGAGTACAGTAAATCCTCGTTAGCAGCCCGTTTCTACCACGCGTTAGAAGCCCGGCGACTATCCCCACCATTTCTTGGAACCCTTCGGACGAGAGTGAGAAAACCCAATGAGCGAGCGAGAGGAAACGAAAGAGTCGTCTTTCGTTTCCTCTCGCTCGGTCATTGGGTTTTCTCACTCGTGCCAGTGGCCGCGCGGAATAGTGTCCACACGCGTTAGGAGCCCGCCGCCAGCCCCGTTCGTCGGACTGGTAACGAGTATTTACTGTACTCTGCTTGGCTCGCTCGGCTCGGCTCGGCTCGGTTCGGTTCTTCGAGCCGAATCAGGCTCGGCTCGCTTTTTCACTGGAACCGCCCTGCGGCCTACAGTATTCACAGTAGTAGGCTTATTATTAGCTACAAAAAAGCGTTGCAAACGCAAAATTGAACGAAGTGTGTGGTGCAAAGAATGGTTAAAAAAAGGGGACGCTACTCACATGTAAAGGGTATAGCCGGTTAAGGTGGTCAAATGTGCCCTTGAACCGAATTCGACTCACGATGAGTCATTCGAAAGCTTATAAAAAAAGAAACATTTGTGGCAAGTTTCAACTTTGTATCTCGACCCGGAGGGTAGTAAAGGGCAAAAATAGAAAAACAGGTTTTTGCCGAATTTCTCCTATACTAGGGGATGAAAAATCTTGAAAAAAATCAGAGCCATTTCTGTTATCGGGGCACATATTAGAGAATTGTTTCAGATTTTTAAATTAAAAAACCAAGCTGTGAAAAATAAAAAACGCCAAAAAATGCTGAAAAATGCCGGTTGTGTATCGAAGCAGTCTTGGCACTATAATTATATTTTTACTGTAAGTACGTATCATTGATACTATTGTCCTGAATTTTTTTCAGATTTTTCAATTTGGTGCGCCGCAGTTAAAAAAATTAAAAACCGATTTTTTCGTCGGTTTTTCCGTGTCAGAGTAACTTATAGGTGGAATTTTCGTACATACTTTATGAAATAAATCATTTATGGGATCTGAAATGTTTATACGTACAGCAAAACATCATAGGAATTAAAGAAACTGAAAAAACCGAATCATTTGAAACTATGTTATGCGCCTTACATTGTAAAGTATCTACCGTATTTTCCAACGGCGTCGGTGGCGCAGCGGTAAAGCGTCGAGCTGCTATACCGCTGCTAACTTTTTAAACGCAGGATCGAGCCTCGAACTTCCAAGTCCCTTAGGCTAAGTTTTTTTTTTTTCGTTAATTATATATATTTCCTAACTTTACGACACAATGATCAATATTTATTTTCAAATGTTTTAAGAATATTTGAAAAACATATTAACCTGAAATATACGTAAATATGAGTTTGGACTGCTTGTTATGCCGCCGTTTCTCTTGTCAAGTATCCTGTCAATTATATTAATATGTGAAATTGGTTTTCAAATCTCTTACCTTTAACAATTATGGATGGATAGCAACAAAAATCGTGTTGTTGTTTTCCTACTATTTAGCCTTTTCGTCTATTAGAATTAGATCATACAATTCTCTCTTGATTTTCCGGAAATGACAGAGAAAGACCTCAAAATTCTTTTTACTGGTTCGTATCAATTATCTCAAGCGATATCATATTTAGCAGAAGTAATGGATGAAGAGAACAACATTAATCTTCGTTGTGTTAAAGAGAGAAAGAATATTATTAAATTCGAAGTAAGATCACGACATATTAACAGCAAAACTTACAGATGTTATATTGATTATGCACCAAACTCAATAGGCTATTCCGGAATAAAGCGCTATTGTTGTGAATGTGCAAATGGTAACCGCACCGTCGGGTGCTGTTCACACATAGCTGCAATAATTTATTACTTATCGCATGCTCGGTACCTTTAAAAAATTGTAAGACCTGCAGAAATTCTCAGCAAAATATTCAACAGTGAACACGTGACACCAGTAATTAATGAAGACAGCGATGACGATTGAATACATCAGACACGATTTTTGTTGCTATCCATCCATAATTGTTAAAGGTAAGAGATTTGAAAACCAATTTCACATATTAATATAATTGACAGGATATTTGACAAGAGAAACGGCGGCATAACAAGCAGTCCAAACTCATATTTACGTATATTTCAGGTTAATATGTTTTTCAAATATTCTTAAAACATTTGAAAATAAATATTGATCATTGTGTCGTAAAGTTAGGAAATATATATAATTAACGAAAAAAAAAAAACTTAGCCTAAGGGACTTGGAAGTCCGAGGCTCGATCCTGCGTTTAAAAAGTTAGCAGCGGTATAGCAGCTCGACGCTTTACCGCTGCGCCACCGACGCCGTTGGAAAATACGGTAGATACTTTACAATGTAAGGCGCATAACATAGTTTCAAATGATTCGGTTTTTTCAGTTTCTTTAATTCCTATGATGTTTTGCTGTACGTATAAACATTTCAGATCCCATAAATGATTTATTTCATAAAGTATGTACGAAAATTCCACCTATAAGTTACTCTGACACGGAAAAAACGACGAAAAAATCGGTTTTTAATTTTTTTAACTGCGGCGCACCAAATTGAAAAATCTGAAAAAAATTCAGGACAATAGTATCAATGATACGTACTTACAGTAAAAATATAATTATAGTGCCAAGACTGCTTCGATACACAACCGGCATTTTTCAGCATTTTTTGGCGTTTTTTATTTTTCACAGCTTGGTTTTTTAATTTAAAAATCTGAAACAATTCTCTAATATGTGCCCCGATAACAGAAATGGCTCTGATTTTTTTCAAGATTTTTCATCCCCTAGTATAGGAGAAATTCGGCAAAAACCTGTTTGTCTATTTTTGCCCTTTACTACCCTCCGGGTCGAGATACAAAGTTGAAACTTGCCACAAATGTTTCTTTTTTTATAAGCTTTCGAATGACTCATCGTGAGTCGAATTCGGTTCAAGGGCACATTTGACCACCTTAACCGGCTATACCCTTTATTAAAGGAATTGCATTTTGCGCCTAAAGATTGGCACAATTATTTAAGGATGGATGAAGAAACATATTTAAGGCTCCTTTCTGTAGTCACTCCCTTCATACAAAAGCAAGATACAATTATGAGAGACGCCATCTCACCGCACGAGAGATTAACTGCCACATTGAGATTTCTTGCAACTGGAAGAAGTTACGAAGATCTTAAATTTACAACGATAATATCACCTCAGGCTCTTTCCTATATTATACCTGAAACATGTGATGCTCTATATAAAGTTCTACACAAGGATTATTTGAAGGTAAGGAAAAGGACAACATTTCACTTTAGTCACATTTATTGCGTTACGTATATTGGGTAATTATTTACAAAAGAGCAATCTTCACCGATTTCGATGATCATGGAGTATGTTGTCGGGGGATGATTCTGAACAACTTTTTTCTATACATGTTGCCGTCGCTTGACTTTAATTTTGGAGATATTTGCACAAAACTGTGATCTGTAGTTGCTTTGGGTAAGATGGTTCGGCCATCTTTTCGGACATTTACACATTTCTTTATGTTAAATCTCCGAAAAGTTGGCCAAACCATGTAACCTAATGCAACTAGCGATCACATTTTTTTGCAAATATCTCCAAAACTAAAGTCGAGCGGCGGCAACATGTATAGGAAAAAGTTGGTCAGAATCATCCCCCGACAACATACTCCAAGATCATCGAAATCAGTGAACACTGTTTATACAAATATATATAATTATAGATCAAACGGACTTACCTTAGTGAAGTTCGATCGTAATTATACGATTGCCTCGTTCGAGATGATTACAACGTAGTATCGCTACTTGTTGCCAGTCATCGCCAATTCAGAGCCCTAAAAAAAACAAAAGGGGCTCTATGTGCCTACTCCTACCTAGCTCCATATTTCATCTAGTTCAGAGAATTCTATCGAAATTTGTATTTCGGGTGGGATTTCGGGGAGGGTTGTAATCATCTCGAACGAGGCAATCGTATAATTACGATCGAACTTCACTAAGGTAAGTTCGTTTGATCTATAATTATACTTCATGCCTCGTTCTCGAGATTACAACGTAGATGTTTAGAGCTTTCTCAAATTTTGATTGTCGTTTCGTTTATCCAATTATAATGCTAATTACACCAACAAGATTTATTCGATTATTACAGTCCTTGCAAAGTTACCCTCTTTTTCCACAACAGGTCGGTTATAAAACTTAGCGAAAACGTTGGAATCGCGCGACCAGCCTGCAGAGGCTCTAATAATTTCGTAGTCTAGTCCTTTTTTAGCAGCTGCGGACGTTGACGCATGTCGCGTGCTATGCGCAGTAAAAAACTCCTCGATTCCACACTCTCTTAGTAGCGCTTTTATCCAACGACTTAACGTCTGGGAAGTAACCTCCTTATGAGGTCTTTTGTACGATAAGAATAATTTCGCTTGGCTACCTCTAATATTATTAGTAACTTCTAGGTATCTTATCAACGTTTTCGCGACACAGAGACCTGGTTTCTCTTTGAAAAAGGGTAAATTTAATAGAGGCTGAAGAAATCCAGGCCTAGAGGTCTTAATCAAGTCCTCTATTCTAATCTCTACTGACTCTCTCAATATCGAAATGCAGTCAATCCTCATCAGTGATAGGGATTGAACTCTATATCCTGATCCTAAGGCTAACAGCATCACCAATTTTTCCATTAATTTTTGTAACCCTAAGTCTTCCAGAGGAAACCATCTCTCTATGTGCAGCAAAACCTCGTTAACGTTCCAGGTTCTATCATATTTTGGTTTACAAGGTCTCATGCGAAAGACGCCCTTAAAGAATCTATTTAACAGAGGCGTATCTCTAACATCATCCCTGGAAATTAAGGATATAGCTGACCTAGCAGTATTAAGGGTACCATACGCGGCCCCCTTATTCAAACTTACAGTTAAATAATCTAAAATTTCGGCTATTTCTGCACCAAAAGGATCGCAACCCTTCTCTTCACAATATTTCCACCACGTCTTAAGTGCCGTATTGTATTGTTTTATCGTAGAATCCGCTAAGGAAGCTATAAGCACTTCTACTGCAGCCCGTGCGATTCCCTTTCTATCATAGGCCTCGTGGATAACACTCCTGCAATCAGTGAAAGTGGATGCCAGTGGGTGCTTCCTTGTCCTACAAGGCGATAATAGTAAATTTTTTGACGGGTTAAAAACCATTGGTTTACCTTCCAACAGTCGTCTAAAAATGGGAAACCATGACTGTGAAGGCCAGAAAGGCAGTACAATAATACCGCGTGCCTTCTCTTCTATAACCTTTTTCATTATTCGCGGGATGAGCGAGAAAGGAGGAAAAGCGTACCAAAAATACTCTGACCAGTCCATTGTAAAGGCATTAATAGCCAACGCCTCAGGATCTCTTTGCCAAGAACAATAAGTCCTGCATTTTCTGTTACATCTAGTTGCAAATAGATCGATCTTTGGTAAGCCAAAACTCCTAACAATCGCTTCGAAAATCTCATCATTTAGTTCCCATTCTGTATCTAAATTTGTTATTCGTGATTCTTCGTCGGTCTCTACATTATCTTTTGAAGAAATATACTCTGCGAATACCCATATTTTTCTTTGCTCACACCAATCCCATAATTCTTTGGTAACACTGTTCAGTTCTGGAAAACAAATTCCTCCCATCTTATTTATATAGGCTATCGCCGTAGTGTTATCAATACGCAAAAGAATCTGACACGTGTTTAGTTCTGATGCAAAACACTTCAAACCTAAAAAGGCTGCTAAAATTTCCAAAAAATTTATATGTTTCGCTCTTTCTGTTTCTGTCCAGAAACCGCGTGCTCTGTTCTGCATGCAAAACGCTCCCCAACCCGAAGTCGAGGCATCTGAGAAAATTTCGACTTTATATTGAAAGGAGCGAATTGGGCCGTTGTATCGCATAATGCGATCTCTCCACCATTCCAGATCCTTGGTAACCTCCTTTGATAGCGTCATAAATCTTTCAAAATTTCCATTGTTTGCGCTAAGAGCAATATATTTATGCCTCTCTAATATCTTATAATGCATCCAGCCATACTCGATAGCCGGGCAAGAAGAAACTAAAACACCCACTAAGTGTGATAGGTCTCTAATTTTGCATCTATTTTTAACCATAAAGGATAGTATTAACTCTCTAACCTTTATTCTTTTCTCAGTTGTTAACTGTATGCACCAATCTTCTGCATTGCCTATAAAACCAAGGAATCTACATCTCTTATCTGGAGTAAAATTACTCTTTTTGAGGTTAATAATGAAACCTAAGAATTCTAGCAACTCCCTCGTTTTAGTCGGATTTGTATGACACTCTTCCAAGGATGCGCCTACTAGAAGGATGTCATCTAGATAAGTAATGGATTTCCAACCCTGCTTCCTTAGATAGGCTATTACCGCTTTAAAGATCTTTGTAAAAATCCAGGGACTGACGTTTAATCCGAATGGTAACGAATTGAAATGATATAACTGATCCTCGAAACAGAACCTAAGATATCTTTTAGAATCCGCGTGTATGGGCACTAGGAGGTATGCATCCTGCAAATCCAGACTACACATATAATCGTCTGGTTGGATCAAATTGACTACCGTTCTTATATCCTCAAGTTTGAAATGCTGTGTTAAAACAAACTTATTTAACATTTTTAAATTGAGAATGAATCTATACGACTTATCTGGTTTTTGTACTAGAAAATACGGTGATAAAAATTGTCCTTCCTCTGAGGAACACTTCTCAATTGCGCCTATATTTTCTAATCTACCAATAGCTTCTTGTAGGTTGCTCAGCTCCTCGCGTAATCTTTGGGGCATAATAGGTGGCTTCACTTGATGAATGTCGGCTTTCAAAGGAATCTTATAACCTCTAATCGCATCTAATACAGTCTTATCGCTCGTGATAGTTTCCCACCTTTCTGAAAAAGCTTTAAGCCGACCACCTATTCTTACCTCTAACGTCGACGGGAAGGTTGATTGCGCGACCTGTGATTCTGTGACTGTGACATTGGACGCTGTGAATTCTGGGACCTGCTCTTGAAAGAGACGAACGCCTTGTGATTCCCTTTCTTGTAGTTCGACTGTGTCGTCTCTCTGGCCCTCACAGTCGAACTCTTGAAGTTTAAAGCGTTCGATGATCTTAGCGGTGTCTTCTTAGTTATCACCGGTGTTTTCAGCTCTTTTCCTATTCTCTCTACTGCCAAAACCTCTTTCACCTTATCTCCCAGACTTTCACCAAACAGAAATTTGCCAGTGGTGGTCTTGTCAAATAAAGTTTTGGTCTTCTTTTCAAATCCCGGAACAATATAGGCCTTACGCGCCACAGACACTATATAAAACAGTTCCGCTAATAGCTGCGCTGATCCCAGTACACGCTCCAACAAATGGTTCTTATCAATTCCCTCTCCATCTTCCTCTATAAGCATTGTCACTGCTGAAGCGGAGGCCGATAATGCCGAGCCTATCACATTATGCAACTCTTTAAAATGATTGTCCCGCTTGATGGCAGTTTCATTCAGAGTCACAGCTATTTCTTCGTTAAGCTCAGGCCCTTCAAGATAACAGTTCCCTTTTTTAGGAAACTTCGAAAGTAAGCTTTCCTTTAATTCTTTTGGCAAACCCTTAATCATCCAATTTGACACCCGAGAAGCTACGTCGGTATTGAGCTTTAACTCGGCCTGTTTTTTCGCTGCAGGATCATCACCCAACAATTTAATTGTTTCCTCATCTAATACAAACGGTTCCTCTGCCGGTTTGTCAGGGACCTCGACCTTGTCCTGTGAAGTTGCCGCAATTCTACTTAGGTTATGCGAAATTAATTGCGAGTCGCCCCTTGCCACTGCAACTTCAGACTGTTTGTCTGCGTCCTGCATAGAGCGCTCTCCGTCGCTCTCTATATTTTGTTTATGCATCATAACCTGAGTGCCAGTTTCTTCGCGGCTATCGCCTGAATGAAGAAAACCAAACCTAATGACTACCCACCTCTAGGGAAAGGCTTTGTCGAATGTACGGATTACGTTTCATCTTAAAATGAACTCTCCGCCTGCCCTGCAACTCACCCTGAACAGTTAGGCATTCCGACTCCTCCTGCGTCGCGCTGCCGCCCTCTCCTTTCGCCTCGATTTTCTCTTCTAATTTCCGCATTTTCGCAAGAATTTCCTCCATATATTTATTATTCTCCCTGTCTCGCGAGGAACGCTTATGCTTGTGGGACTTCTTATCGCGCCCCATTCTTCACAGGGATTTCCTAATATCAAAAAGAAAACGAAACTCCAACAATTAACGAAATGGACGTGACTGACGCCAAAAGCGTAATGAAATATGGAGCTAGGTAGGAGTAGGCACATAGAGCCCCTTTTGTTTTTTTTAGGGCTCTGAAGTGGCGATGACTGGCAACAAGTAGCGATACTACGTTGTAATCTCGAGAACGAGGCATGAAGTATAATATACAAAGCTTATACAAATATATAATATACATAACTATACAAAGTAAAAAATGAAAATGCTACCTACGATTATTATTATCATTATTATGATTAGGATTATTCTTATAATTAGGAATATTATTATTATTATGATTATTATTATTATTATTATTATTATTATTAAAATTTAATATAAATGGCCCCGCCGAGTCTTCCGGACTGGAAAGCTGATGTGTCGTTGCGTTGGGAGTGGCTGGATTATAATGGTAAGGTTCCGGATATTCGTATTGTTGCATTGGACTGTAAGTTGAGGTTTCATAAGGGTAGATTCGTTGCTGATAGGGGATTGGTGAGAGAGCAGGAGTGGGAGTATGAGTGGGAGTAGGAGTGGGAGTAGGAGTGGGAGTAGGAGTGGGAGTAAGGGTGGGAGTATTTGCAGCAACTAGATTTTGTTGATAAATTAGTGTGTGAGCCATATCTAATTTGCCCATTGGCAACAAATAACGTGTCGTTAATGATTTTTTCGGCCATTATCCTTTGTTCTTGCGGCAAGTCCCGTAATTTCATCGCAACGTTTTTGCCGTAAACGTCGAAACGATCGTCTATCGTTGCTGGGCGTTTGAAATGCTGTTGTACAGATAGTAGCACGTCATGCTGCAACGCTGCTTCTTCCGATCGTCCATTCCATCTTGTTGATCGTGGTCGGTTACTTTGACCTGACGATGTAGGGAGGGTTGGAGGTGGATTTGATAAATTTTCATTCATTTCTGAGTTGGATGGTTCACCGACATCCGCAATACAACCATCCGGAATGGGTTCAACAGATGCTACTTCTATTGTATTTTCCATTGCGTGTTCCTGAAACAATATTATTTTCTGTTTTTAGTTTCTTCGAACAACAAAAGAATGGAAAAATGTTGCGAAAGTGTCTGAAGATAGGTAGAACTTTCCACATTGTCCTGGAGCGATTGACGGAAAACATATTGAAATTATTCCTCCAAATGGAAGCGGGACGGAATTTTATAATTACAAAGGTCGACACAGTATGGTCCTATTGGCAATAGTGGATGCAAAGTATCAATTTCTCATGTGCGATTTTGGTACAAATGTCAGAGTTTCGGATGGAGGTGTTCTTCAGAACACCACATTTTTTGAGAAACTTCAGAACAAGCACTTAAGGATCCCAACTGAAGAGAATATGAGAAACTCTTCTAGGAGTTTGCCCTACGTTTTTGTAGCCGATGATGCCTTTCCATTGAGAGTGGATATGATCAAACCGTTTAGACAAGCAGATCTAATTTCCCAAAACAAAAACATATATAATTACCGCGTGTCGCGAGCGAGACGCATTGTTGAAAACGCGTTTGGCATCATGGCGTTACGATTTCGAATTTTTCATTCACAAATTAATATAGGGCCAAAAAACATTGATTCTGTAGTAATGGCAAGTTGTGTATTACACAATTTGTTAATGAAGTCGGTGCCGAATTCGTACTCGCCTCCAGACTGTTTTGATCATGAAAATATAGAAGATGGGACGACTGTGTCGGGGTTTCATACAAATAATTCGAACATGGAAAGTTTGAATCAAAGAAACCCAGGAAATACATCTAATGATGCTAAGAAAGCTAGGGGAGATTTTATAAATTATTTTGTAAATGAAGGTGCAGTGCCATGGCAAAATAACTTCATCAATTAAATTTTGTAATATGTTGTAGTCTTTAGTCATATACAGGGTGTCCCACCTAAGACTGGACAGCCGGTTTTCTCCTAAACTATTGGAGATAAAAATATAAAAAAAAAAGGGAATTGCATGGTTCGAGGGGGCCAATTAATTAGCGCGAACGAATTTTTTTATCGATTATTATTTTAAAAGATACGATGGTCAAGTTCGGTTTTTCAAATGGAACTATTTTTTTTGAACACCTGAGTTGATAGTGCGTTCCAAGACAAATTCAATAAGCTTTAATGTATACACTTTATTTTCACTAGTTTTTAAGATATTGCGCTTGCAAATTTACTGATTTTCACTGGAAGAAAACTGTCTGGTATAGCACGGACCGGGGACGGTTTTACTGGCTCCACGGGTGGCACTGCCTTTTGAAATAGATACCTACCTGCCAAAGGTCTACGCCAGGCCCAAAGGCTGGACAATTTTTTTCCGTCAGAAATGCTACTTAGGTAGGTACATCTGCGGTATCGAGAAGCGCACCGTTACTTTTATTTCGCACTTGCTTCTACGCTCGGATGGTCGGTTCTTTTAGGAGGGATGCAAGTTCGATTGGTTAGGTTAGGAGGAGTGAAAGTTGCTAGACTAAATTTCAATCATAGGGAGCAGATTGTATCAGAACCATTCGGATTTGCATTCCTCACAAACGGCTGCTCTCTTGAAGAGGCCCTCTTCACAGCAATGCCCACCTTCTCTCGCACGGAATACGTTAACGCTTGCTTTTGTTCTGATATTGAAGCTCGTGTTTATACTCGAGAGGACCACGCGTCGACAGCGGGCTACCCCTTTTCTTCCTGTGTCTCTCCACGAGCCGTATTGACGGTGGATTGTAGAAGCGTAGATATCTGGATGCCAGTTATTCAATTCAGGAGACGATAGAAACATTTTATTACAAAACACACATGTACTATAATTAAAGTAAATCGTATTCCTCTGGGGCAGGAGTACTGATAATGATCGAACTTGCGCCCCACTTCGCGCAGACCAATTACACGGAGGGTAGTCGGGTCACACACTGCCCAAATGATACAGGGTAATTCTGGAGCAACGCCCGTCGAGGAGATGCGCTGGCACCCCGTGGCGAGGACAGATCTTCGCATTGCCTCACCCGATTTTTATGGTTTTTTTCCGGAAAAAGGTACGAATCCTGGGCCGAACGTAGCGAATTGAAGTCGACCTTCCGCAGTCGAGGGTGAATTATCCATTACAGCGTATTAAGAAACCCTTTTCTTCATCGTATCGAAAGGGAAGTGGTGCCAATGGAATCCTTATGTTTTTCCGATGACGATCATACCAAATTTCATGTAAATCGGACCATTTTTAACCAAGTCAAGTCAACTTGAAATGATATAAATCGATATTCCATGGAATTTCCTTCATTATGATCCGAATACGTCGTTCTTGGTGTCAGTTTCATCGGCGAAACATAAGAAATCGATGGGTGTCGTTTTCGCAAAGATCTGATGAGAAATGCGCGAGTCGAAGATTTCTCACTTCTTATTTGGCACTCGAACCCCTTCGCGGGTGGAAAGCCATAAAATTCGGTCAGGCACTGCGAGGGGTTGTCCTCGCCACGGGGTACCAGGCCGCCGCATCCCCTTGACGGGCGCTGCTCCTTAATTACCCTGTATCTGGTTAGGAAATAACATAATTCGTTATTCCTTATCGTATGGATATGGAAGTGTCGCCGATGGATTCCTTGGGGTTTTCCGATGAAAATCATGCCAAGTGTCGTGGAAATCGGACAACTCTTACATAAGGAATACAAATTGCTTGTGTCAAAGTAGTGCGATTTGCATGACATTTGGTATGATTTTCATCAGAAAAACATAAGGAATCCATTGGCACCACTTCCCTTTCGACACGATGAAGAAAAGGGTTTCTTAATACGCTGTAATGGATAATTCACCCTCGACTGCGGAGGGTCGACTTCAATTCGCTACGTTCGGCCCAGGATTCGTACCTTTTTCCGGAAAAAAACCATAAAAATCGGGTGAGGCAATGCGAAGGTCTGTCCTCGCCACGGGGTGCCAGCGCATCTCCTTGACGGGCGTTGCTCCAGAATTACCCTGTATCATTTGGGCAGTGTATGACCCGACTACCCTCCGTGTAATTGGTCTGCGCGAAGTGGGGCGCAAGTTCGATCATTATCAGTACTCCTGCCCGAGAGGAATACGATTTACTTTAATTATAGTACATGTGTGTTTTGTAATAAAATGTTTCTATTGTCTCTTGAATTCAATAACTGGCATCCAGATATCTACGCTCCTACAATCCACCGTCAACACGGCTCGTGGAGAGACACAGGAAGAAAAGGGGTAGCCCGCTGTCGACGCGTGGTCTTCTCGAGTATAAACACGAGCTTCAATATCAGAACAAAAGCAAGCTTTCACGTATTCCGTGCGAGAGAAGGTGGGCATTGCTGTGAAGAGGGCCTCTTCAAGAGAGCAGCCGTTTGTGAGGAATGCAAATCCGAATGGTTCTGATACAATCTGCTCCCTATGATTGAAATTTAGTCTAGCAACTTTCACTCCTCCTAACCTAACCAATCGAACTTGCATCCCTCCCAAAAGAACCGGCCATCCGAGCGTAGAAGCAAGTGCGAAATAAAAGTAACGGTGCGCTTCTCGATACCGCAGATGTACCTACCTAAGTAGCATTTCTGACGGAAAAAAATTGTCCAGCCTTTGGGCCTGGCGTAGACCTTTGGCAGGTAGGTATCTATTTCAAAAGGCAGTGCCACCCGTGGAGCCAGTAAAACCGTCCCCGGTCCGTGCTATACCAGACAGTTTTCTTCCAGTGAAAATCAGTAAATTTGCAAGCGCAATATCTTAAAAACCAGTGAAAATAAAGTGTATATATTAAAGCTTATTGAATTTGTCTTGGAACGCACTATCAACTCAGGTGTTAAAAAAAAATAGTTCCATTTGAAAAACCGAACTTGACCATCGTATCTTTTAAAATAATAATCGATAAAAAAATTCGTTCGCGCTAATTAATTGGCCCCCTCGAACCATGCAGTTCCCTATTTTTTAAATATTTTTATCGGAAATACTTTAGGAGAAAACCGGCTGTCCAGTCTTAGGTGGGACACCCTGTATAATCGTATCTCGAAGGATTTTCAAAAAATTTAAATATTGTTGATCTTACATCTCTTTGAAATATGGAGCTGACCTTTATCGAATAAATTATAACTATTGAACTAAAAAACTAATAGAAATGAGCGTTTGGGAGCTTACAATGCAAACATAAGAGTACTTAATGAAAATAGACACGTTTTAAACACTACGGACACTTTAAAATTGGCCAAATGTAAATTAAATCAATGTGACGCTGCGTCGAAGCATACCGGCTCACGTGACTGAGCCGTTCAGTACAAACAGGGGTCAGGCGGCTATACCTGCCATTTTTATACAAAGTTCTTGCAAATGGTATGTATTTGGAGAAAAAATGAAAACAGAGAACTTGTACTCTTTTTTTATAACCAACATAATACGGAATGTCAATTTTTTGTGTTCGGATTATTTTGCGTGAAGCGACGGTGGGCTTCTTTTTTTAAAAATAAAGTGCTATATATTTTTTTCACACGATATGAAAGCGACTGTCAAGACAAATTCAACCATGTAGCATACATGGCATTCAAGGCCACACCAGGTGTGGAATGAAAGAAATAGATTGAAAATATTGGATATGTATATAGTTGAATAAAAAAGGTCAGGTCTATGTTTCAAAAAGATCAACAATTTTTAAATTTTTTAAAAATCATTCGAGATATGGTTATATATTACTATTGACCACAACATATCTAAGTTTCACAAACATCAGAAATATTACTCCGAAAATTGTCCGATTTCACGTGGAATGGCGCTACACAACTGTATCTAAAATGTATACTTCTTTACTTCGTGTACAATGTATACAATGTGCACTTACTTGAAATATAATATGCATAAAAAAATTATTTTATTTAACTTACCTCGATCCCCGTTTCGTCGTCATCGCTCTCAAGATTCGACCGAGAGTTGCGGGGAGTCTCCTGATCAGTTAAGGGGGTAGACACGGGTAATGCAGCGCGCTGTAATACCCACATAATGTGCCCGAAACATGAGTTTGGGGGGATACGTTTTTCGTCCTTATATGAGCAGATTTTGGGCTGGGTGAGGTCTCAATCGAAAGAGGAAGGTTCGATACAGCCCGCTCTGGTCATGGTTCGACGAAATTGTGTTGATATCTAATAATATGAGTGTTCAAAGTAGAGCAAACGTCGACAAAATACACCCGCAGGAATCCAAGTATTTTTAGGTCACTAAAAGAGTTTTGTGGCTCAAACGATGACCAGAGCGGGCTGTCGCGAACCTTCCTCTTTCGAATGAGACCTCACCCAGCCTAAAATCTGTTCATATAAGGACGAAAAACGTATCCCCGTGATTGCATTCCCAAATACGAGTTCCGCCATATTGGCGATAATACAGAGCAAGTCACGTGACAAATTTAGTTGAGCTAGTGGACACGAGATGGCGCCTACTCGGGAGGACTGCCAACGTGGAATCATAGCAAAACTGAAGCGTTAGCTGGATACACAAGCCACAGTAAAAGCGTGATGCAGTCAATGCATGCATTTTCGGACGACTTTAGGTTAGGTTATATGCATTTTAGGCATACATTGACTAGGAACTGCTGGGAATTGTCTACATTTACTAAATTCACGCTTTTACTGTAACACATACATCACCGCTGCCGAATATATGTTATAATTATATGGCCACATTATTTCAAATAAAAAAAGAGATTGGAATTTTTTAATAACACTGGAAGTAGTGATTTACTGATATCATATTTTCAGAATGTGGAAATTACAGCAATTATTTGCAATTATTGCATTTATTATTATTCTTCCGACTATTGTATATAACATATAACAAGGAAAAGTCTCCAAACCGGTCAACAGTTGACTCCTTGATTTTTTTCGTAATTCTTTACGCTCCTATGCAGAGATGGGCATTATTTAATTAAAAGAATATACTTCCGAATGGTCCCAGTGGCCGATCGACACGAAGTTTGGGGGAGGATGTGTGTACCCTAAATCTTAAATTCTATTTAGCTTCGGGTATTTATTAGTTTCCTTTGTTTATTCGAAGGCCTTTCATCTTTGGCTTCGAATAATTTTTCATCTTTCATTATATCTTTATCCTAAGGTCGTATTCAGATATATTGGCCGGTCGATTCGTTTTCGCGAATAGCGATCGAGGAGAAATCAGTCACCACCATCTGACGATCGTGGATTTGTCTGTTGGAGTTACGGGGCTACCCAAGGGTATGGTGGGGTAACGGGAATGCTGCTCGGCTCCGTCTGAACGTAGCCGTGTGGCTGTTATGACCAATACGAGATGAAGCTATCGAAAAAGAATCAATGTTCTGATCAATAAAGCTCCTGAATTTTTTCGGAGCTAAGGCCTAAGGCACACCTATTCTGATGCGTGTATTTCTACGCTGCAGCTCGGTTTGGCCTATACATGACAGAAGCTTGGCGCTATCCCCACCACTTCTGGCTCACTCGTGTTCTGCGATGACGAGAGAATACGCGTTACGAATAGGAGTGTGCGGATCGTCCCGCAGCTCGGATTCTCGGCCCTCGGGACGGGTCGGAAAATTTCGGGCGGGATCGGGCGGGGTCCCGATACTTTCGTATTGCTCGAGATCCTGACGGTTTCGGGATCCCGAGACTCGATTCGGGCTACAAGCATGACCGCCATGAGCGGGCAATTTGATTTCAGGTCGGCTTGGCAAAACTCGGACGCGATCGGCTCGAAAGCCAGCTATTACGAGCGGACCGAGACGGAAAGAATTATGTATATCATTTATATCGATACAAGAGTGATAAGTTTTTACCTTTCTGTCTCCTGTTGAATTATAATTTGTATCTTATTATTTATTTACATATATATGTATTTTCATTGCTACCAAATAGTCTGTGAATACTGAATACGTCCATATACGTACTTAAATAAATACCATGTTCAGAACTTGGGAAGAAGACTATTTTTATATCGACAATATTTTAAAATCTGAATAAAATATACTTCATACTTAGTACTTTATGTAAAGGGAATATATAGGGTATTATCTTTTTCCGGATAGGTTCAGATTTAAAATAGAAAACGTACGAACTATAAGCATACAAAAAGGAATATTTCCTGGATGTTTCATAATAACAACAATATACAGGAGGCGAATATTTTATTATTTCAAATTAACGTGTAAGAAACATAATTTTTCTATGTTCTCAGGTAATAATTTTAATCTATTACTGGTAACGATATCGTCCGATCGCGTCCGAGTTTTGCCGAGCCGACCTGAAATCAAATTGTCCGCTCATGGCGGCTATGCTTGTAGCCCGAATCGAGTCTTGGGGTCCCGAAACTGTCGGGATCTCGAGCAATACGAAAGTATCGGGACCCCGCCCGATCCCGCCCGAAAGTTGCCGGCCCGTCCCGAGCCCGAAAAATCGGGTAACCGCACACCCCTAGTTACGAAACTCACCGGCCAATAAATCTGAATACGATCTTAGAAGTTCGAATAACCGACGAGAACCTTTGTGTCCCGAGCCGCGCGAGATCGTCGTGCTCGGCGATGTGTCATCGATTATAAAGAAACAGAATTTGTTTATTTTTCATCGTATCAATATGAAAGTGACACCATTGGATTCTTGGCATTCTCCCGGTTATATTGGCAGAAAATAATTTAAATCGGACTATTTTTAACAAAACGGGCTTTCACTTCTACAAACAAATTTTTCACGTAATTTCCTTAATTTTGGTCCGAATTATATCATTTTTGGGGCCAAATTGATCGAGAAAACATGAGGAATCGACTGACGTCACTTTCGCAAAGATCTGATTAGAAATGCAGAACTGCAGATTTGTCACTGCTTAGCGCGCAACATTGTATGGCCCCGCTGGTTTCGAGCGCCGAAGCCCACGAAACTCAGCGAGTCGCATGATTGCCAGCGAGAAGTCCAAGAGGGGACTTTCCATGGCGAAGGAAAATCAGCCTTCTACAGAACTCAAATCGAGAAAGACTTTGCTAACAAACTTTATATTCACGTCAAATAAATACTTGTAAAATTTAGACGACGAACTATTGTTGAATTTCGCCAGTTCTTACATATGCCCCACTGGGTTCGGAATTCCTGATCCCAGAGTTTCATGCATTTACCTATTGAAATGTTGCTTCAAGTCATCGGGCAATTGCATTGTTTCTTCTCGTACATATGTATATCTGTTCGCGAGTAGGTGTCATGAATGACGCGACTTTTGTTTCCCAAATAAATTCACCCCTATCAGGGCCCTCGCTCGAACCGCTTGACAAGGAGACCGCACGATGTGAACCGAGTGCGAGTGAAATAGCGCACCAGCGGTACACCCTCGGTCGACGGCGACTTGAGTCATCCAGTACTGAATACGAAATGTTCAAAATTTCTCATTACACCTTGATGAGAGTGTTACCATTCATGGATTGTTGGTGAGTCAAGACACGAAGCAATTCAGTCTATTTTTTCTTATGAATACATGATTAGAACACACTCTACGTTCAATAAAAATTGATCGAATTGCTCCACGTTTGATATAATTTTCATCGGGAAATCCTCAAAAATTCATCGGTAATACTTTCATCAATACTTATCAAAAACACGAACATTTTATTTTCCTGTACTGGGTATTTTATCTAGCTCGTCGGTTTTATTGTTCTCGGCTGTCAACGGGCGGTCTACTAGGACCTGAAGGTCCACGCTCGCAACGAGAAAGCAAAACAGTGGGGTGGGTAGGTCTTTCCCGATAAACTGAGTCCAAAGGCTTCTCAACAATTGAAACATTGGAAGACTGTACATATTCTTTCTGATGCTTTCGGCGATATGCGCAACCATTTGTATGCCCGGTTTCATGTCTAACAAGTCAGGCGATTTTGTTTGTGAGAGCCATATATAAAGACAGTCCTGTAACGTTCACTACATCTTCAATTATAAAACTGCAAATATGTTATTTTACACATGTGTCTCGCTGAGTTTCGTCGGCTTCGACGCTTGAAACCAGCGGGGCCATACAATGTTGCGCACTAAGCACTGATGAATCTGAAGTTTTGCAATTTCTAATCAGATCTTTGCGATCGTGGCGTCAATCGATTCCTTATACTTTCTCAATCAAATTGGCCCCAAAAATGATACAACTCAAACCATAATTAAGGAAATTACGTGAAAAATTTGTTTGCAGAATTGAAAGCCCGTTTCGTTAAAAATAGTCCGATTTAAATAATTTTTCATAAAAAAAATGCGTAGGCTGGATGCGCGTGATTATTACATGGCCCCCTCCATAGACATATATAGACGGATCAGAAGATGGGACTATCGGCGTGGGGAAGGAAGGCTTGGAGGGGTAAAGGCATAGGTTCAGATACAGGCGCGTCGGTTAGCTTCGGATGCATTCGGCATGCATAACCACAGCGTTATCCGATTTACTCGTATCGCTCCCCTTACCGCGAACCTTGCCACCCCCCTCAGCTTACGCTCCACCGTCTATATATGTCTATGGTCCCCTCCTCGAAGTGACAGAAAATATAACCTATGTATACGCTATATGACAATAAATGTTGAGCGGCTATTTCGTTCTTTTGCGCTACATTTGTGAACATTTTATCATCCTTCCGAAACATTATTATTACGTCGCAACAGTATCTTTAGGAAATCGGGTCTAGCATATAGGATATATTTTCTGTCACTTCGAGGACAGAAAATCCGGTCCTCCAAGTGACAGAGAATATAACCTATATGCTATACCCGATTTCCTAAAGATACTGTTGCGGCGTAATAATAATGTTTCGGAAGGATGATGAAAAGTTCACAAATGTAGCGTAATACAACGAAATAGCCGCTAAATATTTATTGTGTTATAGCATATACATAGGTTATATTTTCTGTCACTTCGAGGAGGGACCACATAATAATCACGCGTTGGATTCAACATCAAACACAATTTTATATATGTTTGTTCATAACTGCTTTCTGCATAGGATGTGTATTTCATGTTCTGTTTCGGTGCTTTGCTAGTAAAAAAATGTCTATCCTAACAAACTTTATTTTCTGGCGACATCCCCTCATCTATTTTCCCTTTTCACTTATAATTCCTTACTGCTAACGTAGAATATTGTAGCATAAGCACATTTCAAGTAATTAAAATGTACAATGAATTTTCTACGTTTGCAGTACCAGCCGACTTCCGTTTAAATTTTTATAAGTACAACGCAACAGCTGAGAATTTATTTCCTTATTCAGAATAGAATACGGAAATAGCAAACAGCTCCCTCTCGCGTTTACCGGGCAATCGTCGATCTATCGGTATTACCATTTCTGTGCAGAAAAAACCTGCTGAAATACCGACCTGCCGAATCGGCCAGACCACGTGACGTGTCTACCCCCTTAAGAACGTTAAGTCGGCGAAGTACCATAACGTGGGTTGGTAGACATCGTCTGCACCAGCTCCTGTCCTAGTAGAGGCCCTTACTTTCTTCAACTCTTTGCAATACGCACTTCGCATATTATTAATTCGATTCACCACACTTTTTTTGTGGTTGATGGTTCAATTTCTTTTAATTTATTAATTAATTTTAAGTATGCAGTATGTTTTTTATCACGATTGCGATACTCGTCAGTATTTAGTTTCCACAGGCATGGTTCGCTTCTATATATTGCAAGAAACTCTTCTATGCATTTTTTCTGCACAGCAGAATGTGACGACGTCATTTTCTTTTATACACTCTTTGAACTTTAAAATGCAATTGATGCAGTCACGATTGATGGTTGATGCGGAACTGACGCTCGACAGTCTTCAGATCTTCCAGGAAGACGCCTGTGGTCGGAAATGTGCGGTAATTGGTTAACTAACGAACGAATGCTGACCAATCAGGTAATTTACCGAACACCAATCGCGCCCCTAATTTCTTGCGTCCTTGGTGTGGTGTCCGGAAACGGGGGGGGGGGGGGGGCGATTTTGGCGGGAGCTCCGGTCCGAAGCGCGTGTCGTGGCCGGTCCCAGGTCGCCAGACCTGCATCGTGCGCCCATCACAAACTCTAGGTTTATGACACCCGCAATAGCTATTCAGGCCGTAAACGAAAGACTCGAAAGAAAAACATGCTTTGTTCAAAATTTAATTAGGAAGCGAACGGCAAGCGGCTTCCTCAAAAATAGCTTCGCTGACGCGCGCGTTATAAACCAAATCGAACATCTGTATTCCAAACGCTTTCTATGTACAAACCGTAGGTCGCTACAACGGTATTAGTAAAGATCACATTTTGTACAACGATCAAACACTTGGAACATCAATATGACAGGGGCTAGTTGACTAATTTTTAATATGTATACTTTTTATGAATGGACCATTGCTATTTTGTTGAGTTCTTGCATACCAAAAGTTTACAAATTTCATTAGGTATAGGTACAGGCTTAATTTTGATAATCGTTTTAATTCAGTTTAGATTGTAGTGTTCATTATAATTGAGAGTAGTGAGACGAATAAGTCAACAAACCCCGGCTGTGGGGTTAGTTGACAAATATGATGGGGTTAGTTGACTTAACATTTGCTTTTCAGTTTTAACCCTTTGCCTGTGAAAGGCGTACATATACGCTGTCACAGTTCCATCGATATATACGAAGGACGTATATATATATGCTGCCAATCCCATCAATATCGTATACGAATGGCGTACATTATATACTACTTAGAGCTGTTCAAGTACTCGGAAAAAGCAAGCCGAGCCTAGCTCGGTTTGAAAAACCGAGCCGAACCAGGTACCGGAAAGAACCAAGCGGATTGATAGAACCAAGTACTTAAATATTTCCAAGTGGCCCGAAAGAAAGCGGGCGGATTGGAAAGAAGCGAGCGGGCCGAATGAACTTCGAGGAGATCGAAAACTATTTGTCCCGCTACACGTTATTATAGTATGTTGGAATTTAGTGATGGGACTGATACCATATTGATACATATCGATACCGTTATACAAATTCAGATCTGATCTCGACACATATCAAACTCAAAGGTATGAAAAGGAATCGATATTTCTTATTTTGGGAAGTTAAATTCGTTTATTTGTTTACAATCAGGCATAACTTATTTCCGAATCATTCTTCGGGAAACATTTGCCTGCCCTACCTGATGTGTAAATAGGGGGCAATCGACAACGTGCCGTTTTTTGGGGGGACTTCGATTTTCCTCGCTTCGAGTTAAGCTGTATATTGCTCTGTCGACATTTAATAACCATCCGTACCCACGTGTACCGTTGTCCACCGCTGACTCACAGGACAATGCCGTCATAAACCGCGACCCGGGCGTGACGGCGATCATCGTGGCTATTTTTTGGGACCAGCTGGCCGTGCTTTTCCTCCACGTCGTCAGGACGGTGAGGGTACCTGTTCCATCGACGAATTCACAGAGGGGAGATCCCTCCTCTTCCTCCAAAGTGCAACTATTAGAATTGTCAGCTCCCGCCTATTCCGAGTTTACCTTCTGAGCTTGTGGCTAGGGATCACTCTCTTGCTTAATATTAATTATGGCGGGTGATAAAATATCGGGCAGCACGAATCGCACGGCTCACGAATCGGCGATCCATGAGCGTTCTCACGGCGTGTGGATCTGCGAGTCGGCTCGGCTCGCCCAGGCTCGCCCGGGCTCCCGAGTCGGCAAGCCATGAAGGAAATTCCATGAAAAATTCATTCCTATAACCTGAAGCTAATTTCGTTAATAATAGTCCGATTTACATGAAATTTTGTATGATTTTCATCGAAAAAACATCAGGAATCCATTGGCATCACTTCCATATCGATACCATAAAGAATAAATAATTATTATTTTCTGAAACAGGTATGAATCCTCGGGTGAACGTAGCGAATTGAGGTCGACCCCCGCAGTCGAGAATGAAAATGTGAAATATTCATTTCAGCGTAGTAAAAAATTCTTCATTCTTTATCGTATCGAAAGTGGCACCAATGGATTCCTTATGTTTTTCTGATGAATATCATACCAAATTTCATGTAATTCGGACTACTTTTACATAAAGAATACAAATTGCTTGTGTAAAAGTAGTCCGATTTGCATGAAATTTGTTATGATTTTAATCGGGAGAATGCCAGGAATCCATTGGTGCCACTTTCATATCGATACGATAAAGAATGATGAATTTTTTACTACGCTGAAATGGAGAATAGAGAGTCTCAAGTGGCGTTCGGTTCAGATCTGGCCGCGGCCTCAGGCCGACCGAATCGTTTTTCGATTTTGCTCCGGCCGGCCTGCACAGTCAGGATTGCGCAGGAAAAATAAACTTTCTCCTACCGAAATCTACTGAATGTATACTACAGGGTGATTCTCCAGCGACGTCTGTCAAAGAGATGCCGCCTGGTACCCCGTGGCGAGGACAGGATCCTCCATTGGCTCACCGAATATGGCTCTCGATCTTCGAAAGGGTTGGAATACCATTAAAAAGACAGAAATGTCCAGGATTTCCGCATTTCTCATCAGATCTTTGCGAAAACGACGCCTATCGAATCGAATTATATAATTTCAAGCTGAATTTGTTCAAAATAGTGCGATTTACATGAAATTTTGTTTGATTTTCATCGGAAAAACAAGGAATCCATCGGTATCACTTCCATATCGATACAATAAAGAATAAAGAATTTCTTAATACGCTGAAATGAATAAATCCGTTGAATAAATTAATAATAAATGAATAATAATGTTTAACTAAACTGTAGATTTCGTCACAATTTCTAATAGTACTATTTGGTTTTTCCTTATAGTCGGAAACTAAAAATTTCCCCAACAAGCGATTTAAACGCTTAAAGAGCATTAAATAAATTACTAAATAAACATTTTTCAATTTTTTTTTATAACAATTAAGTCGAAAAAATTAAAAAAATGCATTAAATGGACGTACAATATATTCAATTATAAATCATCCCATACAGCACACTTCGTCGCAGAAATGTTGCAGAAAGGTTGCAGTTACGTTGCGGTGCAATGTTGCACAGGGGCGGACATAGGAAGATTGCTGCAACATTTCAGCAATGTTGCGGTGCAATATTACCCTGCAACGTTTCTGAGATTTTACTACAACGTTTCTGAGATTTTACAGCAACTTTTCTGCAACGTTTCTGAGATTTTACCGCAACTTTTCTGCAACGTTTCTGAGATTATACAGCAACTTTTCTGCAACGTTTCTGAGATTTTACAGCAACTATTCTGCAACGTTTCTGAGATTTTACAGCAACTTTTCCGCAACTTTTCGCAGATTTTACAACAAAGGTTCCGCAGTAAGCAGGGCTCAAAAACTGTTATAAAATCGGTTTAGTATATAGATTTAGTATAATATCGTAGTATACCCACTATACAGTGTATATTAGGTTACGCTTTGTGTAACATAATATAAATTATGATAATTTAGTGCAATAAGTAGCAGACGATGTAAGCTCAATTGATTGTATGCTTTATGTAAACTATGGGACTTGTCCCGTTTATAACTGAAAGTATAAGATCACAAAAACACGCGTTGACGTATTCCGTGCGATATAAGGTGGGCCTCATGTTCGTAGCACGAACAAGACTACCCCGGGTGCTTCCTATTCCAGCTGGTTTTGTTCCACTGAAAATCAGCAAATTTCCAATCGCAATATCTCGAAAACCGGCTGACAAGGGGATCTTCAGGTTTGGCAATTTCAGAAAATGTTGATAGTTAGTGTACGTGAAGGTCTTCACTCGGACATTAATTTCCCAAAGCAGTAAGACGCGCTTTTCACCTAAATTCGAGGAAATCGACTTTCAAAAATTCTGAGTTCCCTTGAGATTGAGGGGCACGCGCCTACGATGCACGCGTATTTAGGTGAAATTCAAAGTCAATTTTCTCGAAAACGAAGTCTTTACCGCAATTTTGTCACTTTTTTTGCCACGTATTTTTGCATGTATAATCGCCCCCTCTAGAGTATTGACCATAGGTGAAGGAACACCCTGTATATAAGGGAACTCAGAATTTGTCAAAGTCGATTTTCTCGAATTTTGATGAAAAGCGCGTCTTACTGCTTTAAGAAATGAATGTCCGAGTGAAGACCTTCACGTACACTAAGTATCAACATTTTCTGAAATTGCCAAACCTGATGGTCCCTTTGTGAAATAAAGTGTATACATTATATAATCGCAGAAAGGTTGCGGAAAGGTTGCAGTTACGTTGCGGTGCAACATTGAAATATTTCTAAGTCCTTTTACAAAAATTTCGCCATACTGCAATTCTTTTTTACGGGTAGTTGATTGAACATTTTGATCATAATGTAATTTTTTTTATGAAAATTTTTAACGCGACAACGTGGCTTTCAAGAAGACAAACTCGAAATTCTTCACAATTAGGATTGTTATTTAAAGCTTTCTTGATAATCAACTAATTTCTGGTGGGATTATGTGTTGAGGTGCGCATTGGAAGTGTACCAAATTTCATTTTCATAAAAACAACGAAGAAGAAACAACAAATAAAAATGAATTCGACGAAGGCGGCTCGTAATATTTGTTAACATTAATTAAAATATGTTTGTGAAATAGTTTCGAATATAGCAATTGTCCCGCAACGTTTCAGAGATTTTACAGCAATTGTCCCGCAACGTTTCGGAGATTTTATAGCAATAGTCCCGTAAGTGTTCGCAGGTTTTACAGCAATGGTCCCGTAACTTTTCGGAGATTTTACAGCACTGATGTATCGGCAAAATTCGTGTGATATTACAGAAAGGATAAAAAATGTAGGGGAATTAATTAAATTACAATAAATACTGACAATTAAATATTCATATATTTTTTCTATACAAGACGACAACAACAACAATACTAATAACATTAAAAAGAATAAGAAAAAGTATTGGCTCTGGTGGAACTTCCCAAACCCGCGTGGTGAAGCTCTAGGCGTTGTGTAACGTCACTCACATGCGACGCGACAGGTTGCAAAGCCAAAGCACGTAGGAAAGCACAAGCGTAAATAGTTAGAGCGTGATTACTTATTAATTGCTTTTAAGTAATAAAAATGGTTAGAACGTGGGTGTTTTGTGGCGCAGGGGACCTGAGTGAATTGGTGAAGGTTTGACATATCACGGGTAAGTAGAACCTATGAGTATATACTATTTGGAGGTTAAGTCGAACTTCTTAGAAAGAAATAGTTTTGTTTGTTTCATATAGATTTCCGTTGGTTACAGAACATGGGTCTGGGCCAGAATTTCGTACATTCAAAGAACGCCTTATTGTGTTAGAATCATTTTGAAAAACTCTGTTTCCAAGAACGCCCAGTCAACCACGTCCGTTTTTGCAGATTTTGCTCAACGCCTGAATACAAATGTTTGGGACAGAAAGACTACAGATTTGATACAGGATTTGTTATATTCGATGATGAAAGCAGACTGACAGCAGAAAGCCGACAGATTGTGCTGTCTTAACCTGCAAGCAGATTGGCGGCAGGGTCTGCTGATACAATTTAATGTCAAAAATCGAGCAGACCCTGTGCAGCGCGATCTGACGGCAGATAGGCTGCAAGATTTGATCGAAATCTGATGTCAATCTGCGGTCAGATCCTGATGTCAGGCTCTGACCACAAAACCATAGTTAAATGCGGACATAGTAGGACCCGAATCTGACGCCGAATCTGACACCAATCTGCGGTCATACTGCAGTCAGTTTGTTTACTGGGCGTCTTATTGTGTTATAATTGTGGGGTTGTAAGGAAATCAATCACCAACGGTCTCTTACACCACACTCCTTTTAATAAGCGAAGGCGATTCTCTAGTTTACAGTGTAACTTGGTTATGTTAGACTTCACGGCGCGAGACGTAGCCTCTACAGGCCGTTCCAGGTGAGTGAGAGCGCGCGTCACCTCTGGAGGCTATTTATACAGCCCTCTCAGAGGGACGCGTCCCTCGAGCGACGCCGAAAACGCGCGGCAAATTTCGGCGGGAAAAGCGCGTCCGTACGCTGGAAAAACCCTGACCTGGGCGAGCCTGGCTGCCCGATGCGTACGTGGCCATAGCCTGACTCACCCAGGCCCACGGGGGAAAACCCAAGCGTACCGAAGTAAGGAAAAGTCGCGTCTTAGATATGGAGGCGAAGTAGCGAACAAACCGCTACATCACCCCCCCCCCCCCGGTAGTAATTAACCCTAATTACGAGAATCCAACCTGCAACCTGTCGGGAAATTTAACCCTCCTACCGAAACGGGTAACGAAACGTGCCGGCGTAGGTAAATCCGGTGCAGGTACTCGCGGTAACGCGTTTCGAATAACTGGTGGAACTACAGGTGGACTCGTGTCCATATCTCGCGGCGTCGCAGCGTCAGGTAGTACAGTATTAGTAAAGGGTAATATCTGAGTGCGATCTAGCTGGATCGGAATATCATCCGCTATTACAAACGCTGGCTTAAGTCGATTTATTGATACAACCTTATGTCTACCCTTAATATCTATTGTAAATGTTTTATCCCCACGACTAACAACATCATATGGCCCATCGTATGGCTGTTGTCAAATAGTTTTTGCCGCGTCATGCCTTATGAAAACACGCTCACATGATTCAAGGTCTTTAAAAACAAAAACGCGGGGTGTGCCATGTCGAGACGGTGCAGACGGTCCAATATTGCGGAAATGATCACGTAATCCATTGACGAATACGGCGGTATCGGAAATTGCTGATGGCGCTAAAAATTCGCCCGGCAACCGTAGTGACTCGCCAAACACTAGCTCCGTCGACGTTGACGATAGATCTTCCTTCCAGGCTGAGCGGATCCCCAGAAAAATGGTCGGAAGAACCTCCGTCCACCGATCATTTTGGTAGCACCGAATGGCAGCCTTGAACTGGCGGTGGAACCTTTCCACCATGCCATTAGCCGCGGGATGGTACGCCGTGGTATGGAAATGAGTCGAGCCTAGTAACGCGTTTAATTCCTTAAAAAGGTACGACTCAAACTGCCGTCCCTGATCCGTGGTCACACGCAGCGGGGTCCCGAAACGGCAAATCCAACCCTCAAAGAAGGCTCGTGCAACCGTAGCTGCCTCCTGATCGAACAGCGGAATCGCTTCTGGCCACCGCGTAAAACGATCCACGCACGTGAGGCAATACCGATATCCCTTAGACACCGGTAGAATTACGATATCAATATTCACGTGCTCGAATCTCGCCGATGGTTGAGGGAACGTTCCCAAAGGTGCAACGACATGCTTATGGACTTTTGACCGCTGGCAAGGGACACAAGCTCGAGTCCATTCCCGGCAATCCGATTTACACGACGGCCAAACATAACGCTGTGTTATCAATTTAACCGTCACTTTGATCCCCGGATGAGACAGTCCATGGAGGGTGTTGAAGACGAGCCGACGAAAAGGAACTGTAAGGAAAGGCCGCACCCTCTCAGTGGATGTGTCACACCAAATTCGACTGGATGATCCTGGAATCGACACGTGCTTCAGTGCCAGGCCAGAATCCCTCTGCAAAAATGACTGTAGCTCCGGATCCATAGCTTGTGATGCCGCTAACGCTTCAAAGTCCACCGTCCTTTCCACAGTTTCAAGCCTAGATAATGCGTCAGCTACCACATTATCCAGACCAGCAATATGACGGATGTCGGTAGTAAATTGGCTCACGAAACTCAAATGTCTGATTTGCCTCGGAGTACGCTTATCTGAGTTACTATTGAAGGCAAAAATTAGTGGTTTATGGTCAGTAAAAATTGTGAAGGTTCTACCCTCCAACAAATGTCTGAAATGCTTAATCGACTTGTAAATGGCCAACAATTCTCGATCAAATGTAGAATAGTTCCGTTCCGTAGTCGACAGTTTGGTGGAGAAGAAAGCTAACGGCTCCCAGTCATCACCAATCCGCTGCTGTAGGGCGGCGCCCACCATGGAGCTTGATGCATCACAAGTAAGGGTCACAGGAGCATTGGGCTCGGGGTGTGCCAGTAAGATGGCCCGCGAAAGACCCTCCTTGCACCGGTGGAACGCGTCACGAGCTTCAGTCGTCCATTCGACCGGGCTGCTGCCCTTAATATTATTTCGCAGGAGATCGTTCAGAGGAGCCTGTGTCTGCGCCGCCTTGGGCATGAAACGTCTATAAAAGTTTAACATGCCCAAGAACCGACGCAACTGTTTTGCTGTAACCGGCTCAGGAAAATTGTTAATGGCGTCCACTTTTTCCGTTCCCGGACGCGACCCCAGTTCCGACACTACGTAACCAAGGAACTTAACTTCTGGTTTGCCCAACACGCACTTACGTGAATTAATAACTAAGTGATATTTACACAACCGATCGAATACAATTTTCAAATGTTCTAAATGTTCCGACTCTGATGTAGATGCTATTAAAATATCGTCTATATATGCATAACAAAAATCCAATCCCCGCAACACCTCATCAATGAATCTTTGGAAAGTCTGAGCAGCATTGCGGAGACCGAACGACATAAATGGAAATTCGAACAGTCCGAACGGTGTTGTTATCGCCGTCTTCGGAATATCTTCTTCCGCCACCGGGATCTGATTATATGCGCGCATCAGGTCTATAGTGGAGAAAATCTTTTTGCCCCTCAACGACTGCGCGAAATCTTCAATGTGGCGGATGGGGTACCGGTCAGGTACGGAACGCGCATTAACGTCCCGATAATCTCCAACCGCTCTCCACAAATCCTCATCGGAACCTTTGGGCACCAAATGTAGTGAAGATGACCAAGAACTTTTCGACGGCCGCGCTATTCCCAGGCGCATCATCGTCTCAAACTCCTTTTTTGCAAATTGGAGCCTATCCGGTGCAAGCCGCCTTGGCTTGCAAGCGACGGGAGGCCCCGGGGTTGTTTTTATGTAATGGCACGTGTTATGGTTTACCTCGACTGGCGTGCCTCCAGGTTTCGTAAGATCGGGATATTTCAGCAGCAATGAATGGTAGATGGACGTGGTTACCAATACCTTGATTGATGCCACCTTCTGCCGAACCGTGGTCCCTTTTGACCGCATGGTCGTGGTTGAATCGATGAGGCTCTGGTTGCGAATATCCACCAAAAGTCCAAAGTGTGCCAAAAAATCGGCCCCGATAATTGGCTTGGAGACGTCCGCCACGACAAATCGCCAAATAAAATCTCGACGCAGGCCTAAGTTCAACGTAAACGTCGCCGTACCATAGGTCGCGATCGAAGATCCGTTCGCCGCGGAAAGCTCGTAGTCCGATTTCGGACCATGGCCAATCACAAATTTTCGGGGAACAACACAGAGGTCCGCGCCGGTGTCGACCAAAAACTGCGTATTGGTGTGCCGATCCAGCACAAAAAGACGGCGGAACGTCGGGCCGGAGTCGCTAGCCGACATCAACGACTGCCCCATTCGTTTCCCTGGCCGTATGTGCAGGGATCGATGCACCGACGAGCCTTATTCGCGAACTTCGCGTGGTACCAGCACATGCCGTTCGCTGCGTGCTCCCTAGATCTCGATCGCGGCCTCGAATAACTCCGCGGACGGCGCGAACGCCCTTGGTCGGACCTACGGAAGGGTTCATCCCTCCGGGAATGACGCAATTCATCGATCTGGCCTCTCATGACTTTTGTCTCCTCTTGGAGGGAAACGAGGAGTTGCAGCATCCTCTCGGTCACCAGGTCCACGGAGCTTTGTTGTGTTGATGGACCAGGACGCGATGTTTCAGCTACCACTGGCCGTCCGGGGATGGTGTCCAAGATGGCGTCCGCTAACTCGGCGACCTTATCCAACAACGTGACCTTTTGCGTTGCTAGGATAGCTTGCACACTAGCGGGTAAACGCCCCATCCATAGCGTCCTCAACAGTGGCTCCGAGACGTACGTCCCCGCCAGGCTTCGTAAATGACGCAGGAATTGAGAGGGTTTACGATCACCCATTTCCTCGCGCTCCAGCAATTGGCGGGTCTTCTGCTCTTGTGATACGCACACGCGACTAATCAACTCGGCCTTTAATTATTCATAAAGACCCGTCTCCGGTGGATCCAACAACACGTCCCGCACTTCCGTCATGTAACGCGGTCCTAACGCTCCGGTGACGTAACTGGACTTTATCGCGTCGGAGACGATCCCCGCCGAGAGGAAATTCCTTTCCATAATGCAGAACCATAGTTCTGGGTCGCCCGGCGTAAATTCTGGGACTCGGATCCCTACTCGGTTTGTCGTATTCGCGGGAAACAAGGACGCTCCGTCAGCTTCACCATTTTGAGCCATGGCGCTAAATGTCTAACACAGTCTTTGTATCCCCAAGTTTTTACACCCGCACTATCACCGAAATTGCAGCACTATCACCTTCGCGTTAGATCACGTCGGGGTCACCACTTTGTGGGGTTGTAAGGAAATCAATCACCAACGGTCTCTTACACCACACTCCTTTTAATAAGCGAAGGCGATTCTCTAATTTACAGTGTAACTTGGTTATGTTAGACTTCACGGCGCGAGACGTAGCCTCTACAGGCCGTTCCAGGTGAGTGAGAGCGCGCGTCACCTCTGGAGGCTATTTATACAGCCCTCTCAGAGGGACGCGTCCCTCGAGCGACGCCGAAAACGCGCGGCAAATTTCGGCGGGAAAAGCGCGTCCGTACGCTCGAAAAACCCTGACCTGGGCGAGCCTGGCTGCCCGATGCGTACGTGGCCATAGCCTGACTCACCCAGGCCCACGGGGGAAAACCCAAGCGTACCGAAGTAAGGAAAAGTCGCGTCTTAGATATGGAGGCGAAGTAGCGAACAAACCGCTACATAATCATTTTGAAAAACACTTTTTCCAAGAACGCCTTATTGTGTTTGAAACATTTTGAAAAACACTGTTTCCAAGAAGGCACTTCTAAGGGCTGTCTTCTCCCTGCAAGCATCCCTACTATATTTGGACAATATTATTATAATTAAATGACTTTATTGTACCATTACAATTAAAATTAAAATTAAAATTACAATGGCGAGTAGGCGAGGTTCAGCATTAAGGCTGCCGTCTCCGCGGGCCATGAATGTGTGCGTACGCTCACACAAGCTAGGAAAAGCGTGTACGTATACGCGTGTAGTAAACAAACCGTAAATTACAACTTTCGTCCTGGAATCGGCCAGAGGGAAGTTTTTACGGGTACAGTTGCCTTCAGTAGACATCTGTGCAGCCGGGTCTGGTGCGTTTGAACGCTAACAAGCACCGTACGTTGAAATAATAATGAATTTCTGAATCGAAAACTGACAGAATGAAGCTTCAAGGCTTCTCCGTTGGTGGCGCTATTGGTGTACTGCAGCCACGTAGCACCAGCGTGACGTGTACGCAGAGCCGACGCGGGGTTAGTTGACGCCCGTATGCAAGAAAATTTTTGATGCCCCCAAATTTTTGCACCTGTTTTCTATTTAATATGTTTTGTCTTTGCGGGGTGTACATTTCGTTTATGCAGGGCTTCGATTCCTTTATTATTAAGCGTGCGACATAGTATTTTAGTGTCTCATTCGGCTGGTGCCTTTATGCGGCGCGTAACTTGCATAATGGTTCCGCCGGCCCTGCGTATACGAGATGTAGTAAACAAACCGTAAATTACAACTTTCGCCCTGGAATCGGCAAGAAAGAAGTTTTTGCGGGTATAGTTGCCTCCAGTAGACATTCGTGCAGACGGGTCTGGTGCGTTTGAACGCTAATAAGCACCGTACGTTGAAATAATAATGAATTAATGAATCGTGTACTGAGACAGACTCGAGGAATGACAGAATGAAGCTTCAAGGATTCTCCGTCACCGGCGCTAATGGTATAATCGTGCCTTGTACCATCAAAACCGGTGGAAGACCAAACTAGCCGATAAATGTAGGAAAGACATAGTTGCCGAGACGTATCGAGAGTCGAATCGCGCTGTTGCCGCATTTCCCCTATCACTATTTTGCCATCAAAGAGGCTTGAATGAATCACGGCGAACTGGCTGGAGAACAGAGATGGGCAAAGATAATATCTGGATAAACTTAAATAAAAAATAGTACTGTATTGTCTCATTACGGGCTTGGTTTGATGTACACGATGTGGACTTTTCGCTATCCCCACCACTTCTGTCTCACTCTTGTCCGGCGAAGGCGAGAGCGAGCGAGAGGCACTGAAAGCGAGTGAGGACGGTACGAGACAAACGACGCGTTCATGTTTTGTCTCGCTCCGTCTTTCGGACGCCTGACACTCCGTCCTTTGCGTTCGCGCCCGTCGCGCACGCAAAGCGTCTCATCTCGCTCCCCCCTTCGGCCAGAAAGAAGCGAGAAACGAACACTCGGAATTAGGACTCTGTTCACGATACGGGCTCAACGCCGGTCCCGACCAGCGAGGACTTGGGCTGTTCGGCGGCGGCTTGTAAGCTCGGTTGGAGAGGCATACAGTGTTGATAAAATGTAAAACGTGACGTTTTCAGTATTCCAGTCCAGATTAAAATGAGTATCAAACACGGTATAAATCGGAGTATTTCTAGAACTGTACTTGGTAATTAAATATAAATGTAACATTTCTAATCTAAAAATGCTAAAAATAATCGGTTTATACTGTGTTTAAATTTATTTTCATCTGGAAAATCTCAGGAGTATGTTATATAAACGTTCATGTCGATACGATAACGATAGTTTTACATTTTATCAAAACAAACTACATAAAGAATCATTTTAATATATTTTTTATGAGTAAATATAAATATTGTTCCCCCACGGCTATGTCTTCCGTGTCGTCGTGGGAATTTTGTCCAAACTGAAATATGTTAGCGTCCATGTGAAAATAAGGAGGATTTAAATAATCTTTTTGCCAAATTCGAAAGGTAATTTTCAAAAAATCGATGAAAGTTGTGTACTTTGAGGGTCTGTACTTATAAAACAATTTTGAATATGGCAAAATGTGACAACTTGAACACCACTTATTTTCATATGCACTATATATAACGTGTTTCAATTTGAACAAAATCTCAGACATTGTGTTCCAAGTGATCCGCTTGACCGAGGGTCGCGCCCGGCCGAGTGGCGAGCGCCGATCACAAAGGACAGGCGGCGGCGACTTGCGGTCTTGGTGACTCACCAAGTTTCGACGTTGACGAAAGTTATTTGTGGCTATATTCGAAGGCTTCGAAAAGATAGTTAGTTAAATAATTCTTTATCTAGATAATGCCCAACTCTGGTACGCTCTACCTCTTCACTAATACATTGTATATAGTCGCGCACGTGGATCGAGTTTGAAGAGATAGAGCGAATAAAAAATAAATCTGGCTCGAATAACGGTACAGATTTATTCGTGAATAACGAATAATTTTTCGTTGAATAAAATCGTTATTCGTTATTCGCGAATAAATCTTGGGGATTTATACGAATGCGTATTCGAATGAAAATTTAGTCGAATAATGCCCAACTCTGGCTGTCGTAGAAATACACACATCAAAATAGGTGTGCGTTCGCTCCAAAAGAAATCAGGAGCTTTATTGGTTAGAACAGGTTATTCTCGATAGCTTCATTTCGTATTGGCCTACGCATAGCTTCGTTACACATACAACCAGGAATCGGCGGGCTCCAGCTAGCGCTGATGGAGGAGGGACACCTACAGGAACGGTGGTTATGTGTGCGTGACTGACGCACCGCAGCTCTCGTGCCGTATTCCTCCAAGCCTTCTCAATAGAAGGAGCTGTGGCAACAGCGCGGCAGAGACAGAGAGAACAGAAAATGGCAACTATGCGTAAAAAATTCGTCTACATAGAGTACCTGGAGATGTCACCTCTGTACAACTTCTTTTTATCGACCGCAGTAGTTTCATTAGGGTCCGTCTGTTTACAAGGGACGCTTCGATCGATTCGGACAAAAACAAACTTGAGACGGCAGCCTTAACTACTGCTCTACAACTTAAACTAAAGAGCGGTTGGGAGTTAGGAAAAGAAAGAAGATAACGATGAAACGACTACAGAGGAAACCGTGAGAGAATGAAAGAGCGAGCTCTATGTTTAAAGGAATGTAAGTATAAATGTTCTTGTGTTTTCTGTCGTACTACATGAGGACAGGATAAAAACAGATCTTTCACAAGTAATAGATATGAATTATTCAAATTCAGGGGTTTATTTTTAAGTTAAAGTAACTAATATAACATATTTTATGCTTATTAACCAACTGCAGTTGTTTAATTATTTGAAAAACATATATTTCTGTGCTTTCTGTGCTACAAGCTTTTACTTTTCACGCAGTTTCCTCGTAAACATGCATAAACTGTATAACTTTCATTTCACTTTCCGTTCAATTATTTAAAGTAATGGTGATTGTTATTTTTTCATTACTTCGCTTCAATGCACCCTGTGATTGGCGTTACATGAATGCTGTTTTTAATGAAGCCATTTTTCATGACTAAAATAATTTATTAATGACCTTTTATAGATTCATTTATTGAAGAGGAGCTGCGGAAGCAATATTTCGATAATGGCGTTGATGATATTAAATAAATTAATAGAGGATTCTGTGGCAGAGAAATATAGTTGGTACGGAAAATAGCAAAAACAATCATTCAGTACATTCAAACATATAGTACAATTAGCAATGAGTAAGTAAATTTATTATTTATCACATTTCAGCACTTAAAATTGTAAAATTGTAAAATAAATGCATGTATTATTCCAGGTTCGTTACATGCTGCATGCAGTACATTTTAAGTAAAGAGGGCAGAAGAGCCTGGAACTCCACATACACGGGTTTGAGAAGATCCACCAGAGCCAATACTATTATAAATTTTTATTGTTTTTATTATTGTTGTTGTTGTTGTTGCCTTGTATAGAAAAAATATATGAATATTTAATTGTCAGTATTTATTGTAATTTAATTAATTTCCTTACCCGTGACTATTGCTAGAAAATTTCCGGAACGTTGCGGGACAATTGCTATAAAATTTCCGAAATGTTGCGGAAAAGTTGCTGTAAAATCTCAGAAATGTTGCAGAAAAGTTGCTGTAAAATCTCAGAAATGTTGTAGAAAAGTTGCTGTAAAATCTCAGAAACGTTGCAGAAAAGTTGCTGTAAAATCTCAGAAACGTTGCAGAAAAGTTGCTGTAAAATCTCAGAAACGTTGCGGAAAAATTGCCTATAACATCTCGGAAACGTTGCAGAAATATTTCATGCAATGTTGCACAGGGGCGGACATAGGAAGATTTCTGCAATATTTCAGCAATATTACCTGCAACGTTGCAATGTTGCACCGCAACGTTTCTGCAACCTTTCTGCAACCTATCTGCAACGAAATGTGCTGTATGGGATTAGAAAGGAATAATTTTTTCAATTTATGTTTTTTGGCGCCATTTCTATATCTTTTATAGTTTAAAAGTTATACAACACGAATGTTACTAACTATCTCTATTCCGACCACTGTGAGGCGTCCGGCCGGCCTGCACAGTCCGGCCGGACCGTGTGTGGGGGCCTTTACACTCTTATTTTTAATTGTTTCGAAAAATTTGTAACACTTTATATGGCTTACTCAGCACATTTACGATAGATCTGTTTAAGAGAAAACTATGTTCGCTTTAATTAATGGCGCTCTTAATGAGTTCACAGAGAAAATCTCTTGAGACTGACATTGTTTTTTAGGATGCAGAAGTAATTTGATGCAATCCGTAGTTTCGCGTTAATGAGTACTATAATTGATACAATTTGAGGAGAACAGTGGTAGAATAAAGTGAAACATGGCATTGGAGTTAGTCAAATATAATGTTGATATACCTATACACATATGTACGAATTAGAGAGTACCTATATTACGTTGCAGAAACTTGGAAAGGGACAAATATGTTTGCTAAAAAGTAAGAATAGAAAAAGAATAAGTATAGGAAAAATTAGAAATAATTCGATGGACGAAAGACTGCTGGAAATGTTTACAAATGTCAAGTAATAAATCAAATATTTTGGAGCAGACAGTGCTTCTGTAATACCTTTTCATTTATAAAAATATAAAATTCAAAGGGTATAGCCGGTTAAGATGGTCAAATGTGCCCCTGAACCGAATTCAAATCACGATGAGTCATTCGAAAGCTTATAAAAAAAGAATGATTTCTGTCAAGTTTCAACTTCGTATCTCGACCCGGGGGGTAGTAAAGGGTAAAAATAGAAAATCAGGTTTTTGCCGAATTTCTCCTATACCAGCGGATGAAAAATTTTGAAAAAATTCAGAGACATGTCTGTCATCGGTGCACATATTAGGGAATCGCGTCAGATTTTTAAATTGAAAAACCAAGCTGTAAAAAATAAAAAACGCCAAAAAATGCTGAAAAATGCCGGTTTTGTATCGAAGCAGTCTTGATACTATAATTATATTTTTACTGTAAGTCCGCATCGTTGTTACTATTGTCTTGAATTTTTTTCAGATTTTTCAATTTGGTGCGCCGCAGTTAAAAAAATTAAAAACCGATTTTTTCGCCGTTTTTTCCGTGTCAGAGTAACTAATAGGTCGAACTTTCGTACATACTTTATGGAATAAGCCTTTTATGCAATCTTCAACGTCTTCACATGCAGCAAAACAGCGTAGAAATTAAACGAACTAAACATGCTGTGACATTACAGTCTAAAATGTCTATCATATTTTCAACGGCGTCAATGGCGCAGCGGTAAAGTGTCCGACTGTTGAATCGCTGCGAACTTTTTGAACGTAGGTTCAAGCCTCGGAATTTCTATGTCCCACAGGGTCATTTTTTTTTTCACATTAATTATGTATTTTTTTCGATTTCTAGCTATATGACAATGATCGATATTTATATACAAATGTTTTAAAAACATTAAAAATATTTTAATAATTGAAATATACATAAACATAACTTGAGAAGATTTTGATGCCACCGTTTCTCTGATCAAGTATCCCGTCAATTACAGTATTGTTGTAACATTCCCTGCACTAAATTAATATTATATGAAATTGATTTTCCAATCTCTTACCTTTAACAATTGTGGATGGATTACAGCAACAATTGTGTGTTGTTTTGTAATTATTTCGCCTCTTCTTATAGATCATACAACTCATTCTGGTTTCCAAAATTCAAAAGTTAAACAATGCTATAATTGGCATGATACCTAACAATAGTTTTCAACTATTGAAATAATTTTAATATGTTTTTAAAACATTTGTATATAAATATCGATCATTGTCATATAGCTAGAAATCGAAAAAATACATAATTAATGTGAAAAAAAATGACCCTGTGGGACATAGAAATTCCGAGGCTTGAACCTACGTTCAAAAAGTTCGCAGCGATTCAACAGTCGGACACTTTACCGCTGCGCCATTGACGCCGTTGAAAATATGATAGACATTTTAGACTGTAATGGCACAGCATGTTTAGTTCGTTTAATTTCTACGCTGTTTTGCTGCATGTGAAGACGTTGAAGATTGCATAAAAGGCTTATTCCATAAAGTATGTACGAAAGTTCGACCTATTAGTTACTCTGACACGGAAAAAACGGCGAAAAAATCGGTTTTTAATTTTTTTAACTGCGGCGCACCAAATTGAAAAATCTGAAAAAAATTCAAGACAATAGTAACAACGATGCGGACTTACAGTAAAAATATAATTATAGTATCAAGACTGCTTCGATACAAAACCGGCATTTTTCAGCATTTTTTGGCGTTTTTTATTTTTTACAGCTTGGTTTTTCAATTTAAAAATCTGACGCGATTCCCTAATATGTGCACCGATGACAGACATGTCTCTGAATTTTTTCAAAATTTTTCATCCGCTGGTATAGGAGAAATTCGGCAAAAACCTGATTTTCTATTTTTACCCTTTACTACCCCCCGGGTCGAGATACGAAGTTGAAACTTGACAGAAATCATTCTTTTTTTATAAGCTTTCGAATGACTCATCGTGATTTGAATTCGGTTCAGGGGCACATTTGACCATCTTAACCGGCTATACCCTTTCTTAAATGCCGTTCCAAATGGGAAGATCTGTTCATACTCTTATTATAATTTTGTTTTACTAAATTGTACAGTAGGTACTTATACAATTGCGCCTACACGAATTTATATAATTAACCTCCTTTGATATAATGCTACCTTAGTTAATTATTCATCAACAAGAAATGGGAATGTAAGGAAACTACGCCACTGTCTCCATCTACGCTTGTTCCGTGTTTATGATCTTTCTACTTTTTAGCGAATGCCATGGTTCCTCGAATAATTAAATTCCCTCCACAACTGTTCCATGTGCAAAGTTTTCTTCTTTTAATGAGTAATTATCCCTCGTAGCAAATGCAAGCGCAAATTTCATTCTATCGCTTTGAGGTTTTTCCCTTTGGTCAAACGTGTTCATTACACGATTGGCGTGATACCCCAGCATGAATTTTAGAAAGACTTAGGATTTTTTCCCGACTAGTGAAATTGTAATGTTTCATCATTCATTATGAATTATTACTTTCTCCTTCTTCTTATTGCTATTATTATTATTATTAGTTTGTAAAAGGATAATATCCTTTAGTAAAGATACACAAAAATTTATAAATGGCAAGGACTAAACGCGACAGTATAGTTTGCCTATCTAATTTTTTCTTAAAGACGTTCAATGTTACAAATCAAAGCGTCAGGCGTTCAGGTCAGAAATGGACGTGAAATGGACGTCTTTAAGACATCGTGTGCTATTTGTGTATGTTCGAGAATCGGTAGTTCCGATCTCTGCCACACCCCAACTCACCGCAGCACCTCCTGGACTGCGTAACGCCACGACCGATCCACGATCGATCTGCCAATCATCGGCGCTCCGCGACGATCGATCTGCCAATCATCTGCGCTCCGCGACCGACGATCAGCCAATCAGCGCATCGCGTGACACTGTTTCAGCCGGTTGTAGAATACGCGTAGCCAATCACAATTTAACTCATCTGTGGCTCAACCAATCCGATTTCCCCACGTCGGTCGATCGTCGAGAATGTTCGAGACGACCCGTACAGGAAGTCGGATTGCCCAACGGTTTTCATTCTTGTTCACTCAGAGTATGTGCGTAGACGCGTTAACCTGTTTAACACATAACTAATGAATCGGCTCAGTATATCATTTTGTAGTGCTCACCATTCTCATCGAGAATCTCTGTGCTCACGATTCTCAGCGAGAATCGCTCAGCTCACCTCATTGCAGGTTCTTTCTCATCTCTCGCGTAATCGATCGTGGATCGGGGTGCGACCGCGTGGTCACGGTGCGGAAAAGTCTCAACGAGAACTCTCACGTGTACAGCACAACGTGCTGTCGCTCAACGCTCATCATTTTACCGAAGTGTGACTCACTCCGCGAGTGTACAAAATAAACTGACCACAGGACTTGCTCACCTCAAAACTGCGCTTTACTTCAAACATAACCTCCCCGGCAAACTCACGCTCATCGCGTTATCTCTTTCGCGAACAGTGTATTTATACGCAAAATATAAATAGATAAACATAAATGCAGAATATATGTATTTAATGTGTAAAAATAATATAAATGTTTATACGAAGTGTGGAAAATTCATTAAAAATTAACTTTTCTTTTCAATGTGACGTCCCACTATTTTCGCGCGGTATTATTTAAAGTCTCCCCATAAATCACTACACAACTCCACCAAAATCTCTAAAACTCAACTCTTACCCCTTTTCCCCAATCACTGACCATTTTGACGATGTACCTTAGCGGTCCGCATCTTGAGATGGTCAAGTATGAAATCTCCTTCCCCTCTTCGCCCTACGAGGCACGATTTCCTCCCTGACATTTAAATCTAAACAAGTCCCAAAAAACTCCTTAACTGGAGATCAAGTCTCACCTACGATCACTCTCTACGACCCACCAAATCCAAGCCACTCCCACCCCTCTCCAATCAAAACACCCAAAATCCATCCATTGCGTTGAGTACCCTCTTTTCGGAAGCCCCAAATAAGAACCCCCGATATCCTATAGCGACGCATAATTCGCGCATGAGTCATCAACATATTTCAATTATGTAATGCATATTTTGCACATGAGTCATGGTGCATACCGCGCATACCCCTCATACCTGACATTCCGACGAATCATGTAAATACAAGGGCCCAGCACCCGTACGCTTCTCTCCTACGGAAACTCTGTCACGGGAGCCACTTAAAGTATACAGTTATTGAAACTTAAACCTTACAGTGTTCATTTATATTCATATATCAGTCTCTAACGGATTACAAATCAACATCTACTGTAAGCGATTACTATTAATTATTGTTCAACTGCATATCATCTCCATTTATATTATTTTGTATTGCTTGCGCTTTTCATATTTCATATTAATACCTATTGATTTATATAATTATCTATTGTTAATGTTTATTGCTTCATACTATTGCATATGCTTATTGCATTATATTTTTATCATTGCTAATTGCTTATTGTATTCATTATTATTCTCCATTGCTAATATTCATGTGTCTCATGCTCATACATGTATATATATATATATATATATATATATATATTGTTAAGGACACGTGTTGGGAATACGCTGCGATCGCAGTGGACAATGCCTCTTTTGAGGGAAGTCATTAGAGAACCTAGGATTGTATATTTATGAGAAGACTCTGGCCTGGCTGGAATGCGATACCCGAATTACGTGGTGACACATTCTAGTCATGCCATTCTCAGCGGCAATTGACGTATCGTATACCCTCACGATAGCGTTGGCTAAACATCCGCTGGTCGGCTTCCTAAAAAAGGGACCCGTTGCGCGATACGATTGCCGGGCCTACGTGTCGGATCTTTGAGTAGGCTCGGGGGCGTTGCGGGGTTCGGTAAGCCGACCGGCGGATATAATTGGTCGGTCCTATGCCCAAGTAGAGGGCAAGATTCCCTAAAGGTGCCATTTCCAATACGCGGCTCGCCGCGGTACACTGGTACAATGAAAAAGCATACATCTGTTCTCCTATCTGCGACTTCGACCGCGCGCTACTGCGGCAGATTGCTACAGTGTATGCGCGTCTGCCCCAGGAGCAGCCTAGGCTACTGGAGATGCAACACGATGAGTGTCTGTTTTCCGCCATAATGGCGGAATCTCCTAGCCGCACGGCGGCCTGCGGCTGCCAGTCGCTCCACTCCTCCAGAAGCAGTGTAGCGACTGGCCGCCCTGCGGCCCATCGCCACAACGGGACAGAATCTCCAGACAGCCCTTACAAATGAGGCTAGATAAATATTGCCTCGGTTTTTTTTTGTCTTTTTTTGCGGAACGGTTTCGTTCCTCTTCCGGGTTTTGCTCACGGATATGTTACCCACCCTACATAAAGCAAAAGGGAAAGGAGAAGAATTAAAATAACAATAATAATAGGTATTTATGATTTTATATGTGATTGCGAGCGTCGCTTATGCGATCTGTTAATCATACAGACACTGTTTTTAGGATAAGTAGATTATTCGCTACATTGTACAAGGTGTTATTGCTAACTTTGTATTTAAACGAATAAAATATACATAAAAAAACAGAATCTCCAGAAATAAGGAAACAAGTCAGAATTCAAAAGTTATGGAATTATGCTTTTATATATTTTTTGTAACCTAATAATATGAGCTCTTAAAAAGGTAAAAATATCATGGCAGCTACTTCTGATGTATGCGTAAACATGTGTCAAAGTTTGTATGTTTTTTGTGCATAATTTAAATCGAGTCGTTTAAATTTTGGTGATATAAAAGGAAAATATTTTTTGGGGATCGATATGAGTAGTACCATAAATTTACCTTCAGAAAAAAACTTTTTTCTTTGGCATTATTTTTAGCTTGGCAAACAGTATAACTTTTGTCTAAGAAATGTTTTCATATATTTATAAATAACAGATTTCAAAATTTTAATGAAATAACCGATAATTCCGTTAAGAGTACACTGTTCCAACAGATTTTATAAATATGGATTCTCTAGAGTGGGAAAATTATGCCAATTATAATATTTGATTAAATATAGTAAATAATTTAGCAGTAAACAATTTGGACGAACGAGCAGTCAAACTGATGTAAGAGTTTAATTGCAACTATTCAACAGCCATCTGGACTTGTAACATTCAATACTCGTTTCTTATAGATTTTTGTGTGCTAAATAGGAATTCGCAAACCATTTTTCGCCATCACCCAGTTTTCGAAGAATTGGTTTTAAAAAAAAATGTAAATTTTCAACTTTGAACATATTTCGTGTTCAAACAGTAATAGTTATTCGGTTGTTTGTACCGTCTAAGTATTCTATTAACTCTTCGGAATACAACGATATAATTTATTATTGTATTATTAATGTTTAAATATATTTAAACAACGATCAAAGGGAAAATGCATCGGAAATGCACCAATTTTTGCAGAAATCTTTCCATTTATTTTAAGAACTAAGGGTCTAGAAGAAAATCTGACTACTCCACGCGATGCAGCAGACATTTTTCCTTCGGAAAACATCAACAAAAGTGGTAAGTCACGTTTTGTTTTCAATGAGCGAAATAGTATGGCAAACCGTACGGCGCCGACGGTGCTGGTTGCGAGCGTTTGAGCGATTCTGTCGCTGAGCGGCAATGGATACGCCCGCCGCTGTTGTCTTCTATATTGAAAACAAAACGTCACTTTTGTTGATGTTTTCCGGAGGAAAAATGTTTACTGCATCGCATGGAGTAGTCACATTTTCTTCTAGACCCCTCATTTATAAAATAAATTGAAAAATATCTGCAAAAATTGGTGCAGTTCGGGTGTACTTTTACCTTTAATCTGTTATTTATTATTATATGAAAAAAAAAAGGTTATTACGAAAGTTGTACTACTAGACAACGTAAATATAATGCCAACGAAAAAGGTATTTTTTGATGGTTAATTTTTGAGATTTCAAGATCATGATGTTTTTTTTTAAGTGATCTTATACTTTAATTCTATATTATTATAGAGCATAAAAAGGAAAATTCAACGATATATAAAAATGTATATTGGGAGGTGAGAAGGGTAGGGAGAACGGGAAAAGAAGGGAGCGGATTGGTTTTGGTGAAGCTGGCGGGGAGGGAGGAGAAGAGAAAGGTGATGGAGGCGAGAAAAAAACTGAAGGGCAGGAGGGAAAGGAGAGACGATGATTTAACGGAGGAAGAAAGGAGGGCGAGGTGGAAGGTGGAAAGAGAAGCGGAGAAGGAAAGGGAGAGGGGGAAGAAGGTACAGGTAGGTTATATGAAAATGTGGGTAAATGGGAAGATGAGAAGGTGGGATGAATTATGGGAAAGGTGGTGTGATGAACAGGGAAACGAATGCTAAGGGAAAGGGGGAGGGGGAGGGGCGGATGGGGGGAAGTAAAAGGGGGTAAAGGGAGCTATAAGGTCGTGTTTTGGAACGTGGCGGGGTTGAGAAACAAAGATGAGGAATTTTGGAAAGGTTTAGAGGAATGGGAGGTGATTGTGATGATCGAAACGTGGGTGGAGGAGAGGGAATGGGAGTATGTACGGGGCAGATTGCCGAAGGACTATGCGTGGGAAAAACAGTGGGCCAGGAGGGAAACCAAGAAAGGAAGAGCGATAGGGGGGATGATAATGGGGGTGAGAAGGGGAATCGAAATGGGGGGAAGAAGGGGGAGGGGAAGGGATAATGGTGAGGAAAGTGAAATTGGGGGGGAATGGTGGAGAGTTATAGGGATATATGTGAATAAGGACTTGCAAAGGAAGTTGGTGGAGCTGGGAGAGTGGATAGAGGAGAGAGATGAGGGAGTGAGAGTGGTAATTGGGGGAGACTTTAATGCGAGGACGCGGAGGGAAGGGGGAATGAAATGGGAGGAGGGAGAAGAGGAGGGGGAGGAGGGGGGAGTAGAAGGTCGAAGAATAAAGTGGTAAATGGAGAGAGGAGGAGACTATGCAGATATCTGGGAGAGAGGGGGTGGGGAATTACGAATGGAATTGAAGAGGGAGACGAGGAGGGCGAATGGACATATACAGGGGGTAGGGGGAATTCTGTGATAGATTATGTAGTGGGGAACGAGGAAACAAGGGAGAAGGTAGAGAGGATGGAGGTAGCGGAGAGAGTAGATTCAGACCACCACCCGGTGGTGGTCTGGCTCAGGGGGGAAGTGGGGGAGCAGGGGGAGGGGAGGAAGAAAGGTGGGGGGAGGAGAGGGGGAGAGAAAACTGGACGGTGGAGGGAAGGGAGGAATTTGCAAGGAAATTTGGGAAAAGAGATAGGCGAGGGAGAGGAATAGAGGAGGAATGGGCGGAGTTGAAGAAAAGAGTGAAAGGGGCAATGGGGAATGCAGAGATAGGGGGGCAGAGGGGAAAGAAGGGAGGGTGGTGGGACAGGGAGTGCAGGGAGGAGAAAGGGAGGGTGAGGAGAGAGCTAAGGAGGTGGAGAAGGGAAGGGGGGAATGGGAAGGATTATAGGGAGAGGAAAAAGGAGTACAGGAGGATATGCGAAGAAAAGAAGGAAAAGGAGGTGGATAGGTGGGAGAAGGAGATGGAGGGGATAAGAACGGAGGGGCAGGTATGGAAGGTAGTAAATAGGGAGAGAAAGAGGAGAAGAGGGGTAAATGAAGAGATAAAAATAGAGGAATGGGACGAATACTTCAGGGAGCTACTAGGGGAGGGGGGTGGAGTGGAGGGTAAGAAAAGGGGCAGAAAAAGGGAGGGGCGAGGACGTGGAGGGGGATATAGAAAAGGAGGAGATAAGAAGGGTGGTGAGGGGGTTAAAGGACGCAAAGGCGATGGGAGGGGACGGAATACCAAATGAGGTTTGGAAGTATGGGGGGGTAGAGGTGGAGGAATGGCTGGGGGAGGTGTGTAATAGGGTGTGGAAGGGGGGGGGGTGGTTAGAAGAGTGGAGGGTAGGAGTGGTAGTACCGGTGGTGAAAAAAGGGGTGGGAAAAAGGGTAGAGGAGTACAGAGGAGTAACGCTGACACAGACAGCATATAAGGTGTATGCGTCTGTGTTAGCGGAAAGGTTGAGAAAGGAGGTAGAGGAAAAGGAGATATTGCCACCAAGTCAGGCGGGGTTCAGGAGGGGGATGGGGTGCATGGTCTGTGTGTACGTGTTAAATTCTTTAATTAACAGGCAGGTGGAAAGTAAAGGGAAGAAGGGTAGTGCTGTTCCTCGACATGAAGGCAGCATTTGACTCAGTTGACCGGGAGGTGTTAGTGAGGGCAATGAGGGAGAGAGGAGTGAGGGAGGGGTTAGTGGGGAGGTGTGAGGAGGTGTTGAAGGAGACAGTAAGTAAGGTAAGGGTGGGAGAAGAGGAAGGGAAGGACTTCTGGACGGCTAGGGGGGTGAGACAGGGGTGTCTGTTGAGTCCCAGCTTGTTCACGTTGTTGTTGGCAGATATGGACGAGGAGTTGGAGAAAGGGGGGTGGGGAGGGGTGAAGGTGGGGGGAAGGAAACTGTATACGTTGGCATACGCGGATGATATTGCGGTGCTGGCGGAAGACGAGGAGGGGATGAAAGGGATGATGGGGAAGATGGAAAGATATCTGGACAAGAAGGGGCTGCAGGTGAACGTGGGGAAGACAAAGGTAATGAGGTGTAGAAAGGGGGGAGGGAGGTGGAAGAAGGTGACGTGGAGGTGGAAGGGAAAGGTGGTGGAGGAGGTAAAGTAATTCAAGTATCTGGGGTACACGCTGATGAGGAGCGGGGGGCAGAAGGCACATGTAGGAGAAAGGGTAAGGAAGGGGGCAGCAGTGATGGGTCAGGTGTGGGGGATAGGGAAGAGGAGGTTTGGGAAGGATTGGGGGAAAAGGTTGGTTGTTTGAGAAGTTGGTATGGGCTACGGTAAGCTATGGGGTGGAGGTGTGGGGATGGAAGTGTAGAGACAGAATTGAGGGGTTGCAGGAAAGGTTTTTGAAGTGGGTGTTGGGGTGGAAAGGTGTACACCAGGATACATGGTGAGGGAGGAGATGCAGAGGGAGAATGAAAGGAAGTTGGAGGAGGGGGTGGGGGGAGCTGGCAAGGAGATGTTGGGAGGAGATTAAGGGAAGGGCAAAGAGGGGGAAAGTGCTGGGAGGGTGGGAAAAGGAAAGGAAGGAGTACTATGAGGAAAGGGGGTGGACAATAGAGGGGATAGAAAGAGAGGGGTGGGGGAACTGAGGGGGAAGAATTGGTGTGTAGGGAAAGAAGAATGCAGTAGGAGGAAGGATGGAACACGATTAGAGAGTCGGAATATAATAGGTGGTATAGGGTGGTGAAAGGGGAAGGGGTGCCAGGATACTTGAGGAAGGGATGGGGGAAAAGCAGGTGGCAAAGGGTGGCGAAATTTAGGTTGGGGAATGGGATGAGGGGGGGGGGGAAGTACTGGGAGGAGGAAGAAAAGAGGAAATGCAAAGTATGCGGATGGGGAGAGGAAACATGGGAACATGTGTGGGAGGAATGTATGGGCTGGGAGGAAGGAGGGTGGCAGGAGAGGGTAGGGGAGGTGTTGGATGACGAGGGCGGGGGGGAGAAGTGGATGAGGAGAGTGGAGGAAAGGAGAGGAGAAGGAGTGGGGGAATGAGAGAGGAAGGAATGAGAGTGAGTGGTGGCGTGCGGAAGCGGGGGTCAAAGGATAGGGAAGGAGGTGAAGGCGGCGTACGTGACGGAGGAGAGAGGGCGAGCGGGGGAGCGAGGGTTAGGAGCGTGTAGGTTTAAGGAATAGATTTAAGGAGTAGATTAAGGAATAGGTTAAGGATTAGGTTAAGGTGAATGTAGTGAAGAGCGGAGATGTATAAGGATTGTAATCCCCAAGGGGAAACAAATAAATGATATATATATATATATATATATATATATATATAAATGTATATTAACGATATACTGCAATGGAGAAAAACGAGTTACAAAAATAGGAAAATTTCAAATGCAATGAGGCACGGTTTCCCGTTCTCCGAACGATTTCAAATTTTGCATACATTATTGTTCCTCCTAATGACACAATCCTGGGGGTATCCACGCCAAAAATCGCAAAATTATTTTGCGACAAGAGTAACTAAGGTCCACCCTAATATGTATATGGATTACACACAGCCGCAATAACCTATGAATATGATATATGTACATAACCTATATACCATACAAGTTGTCACATCCTACTGATACGATTGTAGTGGTACGATTTAGGAAACATGATCAATTTATTTATAAATATCAATTTAAACTTTATAATGAATGTAATATCGACTTAAAATAAATGTAAAACATTAAACCCGTTTTTAGAAAAATACAAAAATATAGGACAAAATTGCATTCTTTGATTATTATCAGCTAAAGTAAACTGGTAATAAGTTGCATCAATCATACCTGATTTTTTAAAATGTTTATAGCATGCGCAAAATAGGGTGAAAGCTCAAAAGGTTTTGTTTCTATTTTTTATTTCGCATTTACTTGATACTTTTATTATCAGATGTCGTTTATATTCATTAATTACTGAGAAATTGATGAGGTACGATTTAGGTGACCAGGACGATATTGGCAACTCTCCCATAAATTCAATAGGCAACAATGCATTTGGCCGAGATATCGATGATAGGACTCTTTGCACGTACGCTGAAACATTTTCATCAACAATGTAAAACAACCTCATCTATGCGCTGTTATACTAAAAAATCACACGCAATTACTAACGACGAGCGCCAATATATCTACTTCCTGTCCGGAGGGACACGGGAACAAAAGGAGTAGTTACATAGTTCGCGCATGATCCCGCCTGCGTTGTCTTCCTTTCAAATCGGAGACGGCACATCATATCTTACAGCCAATACGTCGCACGTTCTTCTGTTTTGATATTCGAGCGCGTGTATTTATATACCTACTCAAACGATAAGGGATCTGTCTCCAATTTGAAGAGAGGACGGTGCAGGCGGGATCACGCGCAGGCAGAGGACTACCCCTTTGCTTTCTGTGCCACTTCACGAAGCGTGTTCATGGTGGATAATACTTTTTTCATAATTGCTATATTGGTGGCTTAATTCTGACGTGCGTCGGGACAAAAGCGGCCTCAGAACCAGGCGGAAATTCATTCGTTCTTTACGATGCAATATATTGTTACGTCTTGTATACGGCATAACGGTTTAATGAGTGACAACAGTAACAGAACATGAAAAAGAACAGTAATAGAATACAATCTCTAGTGCAGGGAAATGTAGGTATCGATACGTCTGCTAGTAATGGCGGCTGACTCTCGAATGACAGCTTGACAGGTGATCGTTGCGATCACCTTCTTCTCGCTGTCTCTTGTTATCGTCGCGAGCACCTTCGGGCCATGGATTCTATCCATAGGGTGCTCGCAACAATATTGTGTGAATGAAGAAGAAAATCTGCCCCTAGACGCTCAATATATTGTTCAATATTCATATTGCACAATGACATTGACCGTCTGTGGATCATATTGGAAGATTGTACAATGTATTGTGAGAATCAAAACGGTTTGGATATTTCTTGTGCAATATTAAATAGACGGCATCGTGTGTGGGCAGTACTGCGCAATATCAGTTCAGTTTTGATCAGAGTTGCCAGGCAATTTCGTACGCGTGGAGAAGGAGTGACGTGAGATAGACCTAATAAGATCGTAGCGTAACTGATTAAGTGATTGCCTTCTCCGACATATATTTTTTATTTTATTTCATTACACAGGGTGACCGAGGGAAGAATAAACACCTGGATATTTCCTAACGTATTCGAGATAAAAAAAATGTTTATCGCAAATTTATTATCGCAGACGATTTTTTTCTTCCATTATTATTTTAAGAGATACGATGGTCAAGTTCGGATTTTTAAATGGAACTATGTTTCTTGGAGATCCTTTAATAGTGCGTTTCAAGACAAATTCAATAACCTATAAAGCCGGGTCCAGACCTGAATGTGTATACACTGAGCAGGCTGAGCGCGCACGAATGACGCATGCGGAGGGGTCGAAAGCGCCATTGTGTCTTTCTTCACCAACTTCTGTGCTGAACTTAACCCACTCCGCAGTCGTAAAGATGGTGTGATACATAGTTAGCTAAATAAACATACAGCTCAACCCTCCGAGTCATCCTGTTTACCAATACAGATTGTCCAGCGACGCCTGTCAAAGAGTTGCCACCTGGTACCCCGTGGCGAGGACAACCTCCCGCAGTGCCTCACCGAATTTTATGGATTTCGATCCTTCAAACGGTTGGAATACCATTAAAAAGTCAGAAATGTTCGAGTTCCGCATTTCTTATCACATCTTTGCGAAAATGACGTCAATTGATACCTTATGTTTCGCCGATGAAAATAACACCAAGAACAATGTAATTCGGACCATAATGAAGGAAATTTCAGGAAAAATTGATCCGGGTGCATCTCAAGCATCCGCATGCGCGCCTGGCAGAGCGTCGGCCTATTCGAACGCGTTTTTTTACTCGAGAGATAAGGGATCCGTCTTTAATTAGAATCACGTGCAGTCAGCAGACAATCCATTTTCTTCCACTGTCTCTCCAGGAGGCGTATTGATAGTGGATAATACTTTGTAGTTACTATATTGGTGGCATTTTTCTCACGTGCATCGAGATAAAAGTGGGCTCAGAGCCAGGCGAAAATTCATTCATTCTTTACGATGGGTAATTTATTATTTTTCCAAAAACGTTTCGACAACATCTGTTTACCAGATTTCTAAAGGCGAATAAAAAACGTGGTGACATTGTTCATTCTGAGTTAATCCGCACATTGCTCTGTCGGTGGGCAGTGCGTACGATGACTTCGGCCGCGCAGGTAGTGTCGTCGACCGCCAACTTGCGGGATTAATTTTTGGGGACCAGATGTGGCATTTTCCTCCTCTACTAGATAATCTCTCTATGGTTGGCACGCAATAAACCTCCGCTACAGTATAAATAAATTATAATGATGTTCTGAGCGCCGACCGTGACGAACATTAATCTTGTGGTCCGCGCAATAACCCAAAGAAGATGTTCTTATCATAGATTAAAGAATGTTTCCCTGGAAATTGGGTAAGAAACGAAATTACTCTGAACAAGTGTAGTAATTGAAACTCTCTGTACTTAACCCGCCGGCGGGCGCGCCTGAAAGTTTTACACGAGCAGGCGCGTCGTGTACTCCGTACACGGAGGTCTGTTTTGGCTGAAAAACCGTTTTACCGTGATATATTGTACCCAGCACCCCTATGTATTCTTCCAGCGAACATTCTTGCATAATGCTACGTACTTGTCAGGTTCAAATTCTGTTTGGAAGTGTCCCTGATTGAATGAAAACGAAAGTATGCTGCGTATCCTGCCGGCGAGCGCGCCCGTGTACTCACAAGTTTCCCAGATGTAGGCCTCCAATTGCTTTGGATTTTGGATATGTTTTAGAGGACCGAAAAATAAGATAAAGTGTTTTTTTATTTTGGCCTGTTTGCATGTTTAGGGGGTGAAACCACCCCTCAAATGTTTTCAGGTGTTCGCTTCCGATTGTTCTGGTTTTTGGATACGTTTTAGAGGACCGAAAAATAAGATATACGTGTTTTCTTATTTTGGCCTGTTTGCATGTTTAAGGGGGAAACCACCCCTCAAATGTTTTCAGGTGTTCGCCTCCGATTGTTCTGGTTTTTGGATACGTTTTAGAGGACCGAAAAGTAAGATATACGTGTTGTCTTATTTTGGCCTGTTTGCATGTAGCGGGTAAAACCACCCCTTAAAGTTATATGATTTTCAGGTGTTCGTCTCCGATTGCTTTGATTTTTGGGTATGTTTTAGAGGACCGAGAAATAAGAAACAAGTACCTTTTATTTTGGCCTGTTTGTATGTTTAGGGGGTGAAAGTATCCCTCAAAGTTATAAGATTTCCATGTGATCATCTCCGGTTGCTTTGGTTGTTGGGTATGTGTTGCCATATGAAATTTTACTCAACATAATTTTGTACCCCCTTATGAATTTTAAGGGGTGGCTTCACCCCCTGTACGCAAACAGACCATAATAAAAAGACCCCAATTTCTTATATTTCGATCCTCTAAAACATATTCAAAAACCAGAACAATCGGAGACGAACACCTGAAAACTTTTGTGGGATGGTTTCACCCTCTAAACATGCAAACAGACCAAAATATAACATTCGGACGTGTCACGTCCCGGGTTGAGGTCTTTTAGGGGAATGACATTGTTGAGGTTGGGGTAGATTGAGAGGAGGTTTTGGCACGAAAGTAAATTTCGCGGCACAAAACAGGGTAGGAGTATTGGCACGAAAGTTGATTTCGCGGCACACAGCAGGGTAGGATTCTTGGCACGAAAGTTGATTTCGCGACACAAGCAGGGTAGGAGTCTTGGCACGAAAGTTGATTTCGCGGCACAAGCAGGGTAGGAGTCTTGGCACGAAAGTTGATTTCGCGGCACAAGCAGGGTAGGAGTCTTGGCACGAAAGTTGATTTCGCGGCACAAGGCAGGGTAGGGATCTTGGCACGAAAGTTGATTTCGCGACACAAAGCAGGGTAGGAATCTTGGCACGAAAAAGTTGATTTCGCGGTACAAGGCAAGAAAGAATGTTTTGGCACGAAAACCAGTTTCGCGACACAAAGCGACCAGGGAAGGTTTCAAATGATTGTTGTGTATTTAAATGACACCCGTTAGGACGCTAATAGTTTTGTTGTGGTAATTGGATTTACTGTTGCATTCGTATAAGAAGCTACACGTAATATTTCCGAGAAATATGTTGTTACGAGCCGGGGCTGCGGCAACGCGAGAGGCCGGCGAGAAGGGTATTTCCCAAGGAATACGGTTTATGAGTTTGTTAGTTAGGTGCGCGGACGAACCTGATGCGAAATCAGGGAGCCGCTAGGATTGTTGACGGCGAGGACGAACCTGATGCGAAATCAGGGAGCCTCTAGGAATGGAGTCAAACGCGGACGAACCTGATGCGAAATCAGGGAGCCGCAGGAGGGTGAAACGTCGTGAACGAACCCGATGCGAAATCGGGGAGTCACTAGGATAGAGTTCACAGACGAACCTGGTGCGAAACCAGGGAGCTGTTAGGAGGTTGGATTATTCACAGACGAACCTGGTGCGAAACCAGGGAGCTGTTCGGAAGTTGGTAGATTTACAGACGAACCTGATGCGAAATCAGGGAGCTGTAGGATACGGACGAACCTGATGCGAAATCAGGGAGCCGTAGGAGGGTAAGGTTTCGTGGACGAACCCGATGCGAAATCGGGGAGCCACTGGGTTGGAGAAGATGCTTTGTTTTGGTTGAAGGGTTGCGAACGAACCTGATGCTTGATCAGGGAGTCGCGGGAAATGTTAATAATGCCTCGTAACTATTAATTTATGTTTGATACAACTCGAGCGGTAAAGCTGTATCAGTGGGTGAGTGCTACTAATATTATAAGGATCGCTGGGTGAAAGATGGGTTTAACGAATCTACTCGATTTATACGTGAACACCATTCATATATTGAATAATCAATTAAGGTACAAATGTAAGTGTCGCGATGAAATAATAAATAAATGTGTGTAGTTACCACTAGTTTGCACGGTGTTGACGCACTGGCGATGCGGGGACGTACGAGTGGCTATTTCAAAGTGCCAAATAGAATATAAACCGAACTCGCGGATCCTATGAGGTTAACTTTGATTCTGAGGGAGACTTTAGCTCGATCTTAACCAACTCTGTACGAGCGTGACACGACGTTACTCTACGCGTGACTCTATAGCTTTTAACCAACGAGGGTAGAAACCAAAGGGTTTATATAGTCCCAAAAATGAGTGGGGATTCATTAGGAGTTTCCATATAAGGAAATTCTTCGGGGTCGTCGTCGTGTCATTCCCGTTCCCATGGTCGTGATCCAGATGGTCGAGATCATGACCCCCCTTAGTGGTGTATGATAAGCAAAAGGATTTTAGGGCGTTTTCCCTTCTCAGAAGCGAGCTCGAAAGTGGTTGAGAGTGGTGTATGGGAAGATTCCACATACGTAACAATGTCTAGACATATGGCTATACGCGGGCCATGCAAAAGTACGTTGGTAAACACCGTAAGAACTCTCGCGTTCGCGTACCGAAATCAGCTGTTGCAATAGCTTATTTGGGTTTGGAGCCTTCGTAACCACAGGATAAACACAATAATGCAAAGCGTGATTTAAAGTAAAGCGGTTTATTAACCTTAGGCACGAATATATGCACAGCGATAGCAGTTTAAGTTATAATAATAATATAAGAAGATGAACATGAATACATGGGGATAAATCAAAGAAAGTGTATGAAATACAATAAGCGTCAATACAAGAAAATAATATATGAAACGCAACAGGCGTTAATAAAGTTCAATAATATGAGCGGTAAGCTTAGTAAAGAATAGAATATGATCAATAAGTATTAACAATGACGATAATATGTGCAATAAGCATTAATATGAAAAGCACTGAGAATTAGTAATACAAGATAAGATGAATGGGGATGATGTACAATGTTTATAAATAATAATAATAATCGCTTACAATGAAGACTGTAGAAAGGCGATCCTCCAACGAGGGGTTGCACTGATTTTATGAACAATAATAAAAATGATGGATAACCACAGAAATGGTGGGTGAAATATAATAAATGTCACGAGAATAACACTTTTAGTAACACTGTTCGCAAAGAGAATAATCGGTATAGTTACACAGTTTGCAAAAATGGTAATGAGCTCCGGCGTTAGGGGCCCTTGTATTTATGCTATTTGCAAGATTGTCAGGGGTGAAGGGTGTGCGCGGTATGCACGTACGCCAAATATGCGTCGCAGTATTATTTCCGGGACTCCCTCCAGGGTCAACCACCTTGAGCGTGGTGGGGGAGCTCTGGGAAGGCGGCTATGTTCCCCTTCGGGTCCTGGGTGAGGGATTTATTCCTTACCTAGGGGCCGGACGGGGGATGCTGCCTTCCTGGCTAAGGGTTGACCACCCTTCCTTTGGCGGTCCTGAAAATGGAAAAATCTAAAAAGAACCGATCCTTCGGGAGAGGCTAGTGGGTGGGCGAAAACAGGTACTTATCTGACGTCCCCTCCGCTGCGGCGGGGTCGCTGGGTGGCTCTGAGCAGGGTGACCCGGGCCTCGCCACAAAAAGACCAAGAAGTGGGGCGCAGGTCGGATGGTACGCTGGACATGAGCGAGGCCTTACCCGCTCGTCCCGGGGTAGACTCCTGGACCTACGAGCCGATATTTGCACGTCTCCCCACTCTTCCTTGTTCGTTTCGGCGACCTGGAAGGGAAAAAGAATTAGTGGGGAAGGCACGGGGTATCCGCTGGGTAGCCCTAACCGGCCCCGTGCGGTATACAGTACACCAGTATACGGGGCGCCATCCGGGCGAATATCGGGTAGTTAATAATTAGTTAATAAGGGGGGGTTTTTGGGGCCCCCATGAGTCTAACGCCTTCTCATAGGGGGTCCCGGTCTCTGGTATGCCAGAGCAGAGGACCAGCAGCCTAAGGGTCCCTCCGACGTATGTCGGCCGGGCTGCGGTGGCTATCCAACTGGGCCACGTGTTGGGTGAAATCCGCTGGGCGGTGGGGCCGTCGCCCTTAAGACATTTTATGATAATATGTCTGTAATTAGCCGAGCCTCGGATGTAAACTCGGCAGTTGCTGATATAGGATCAGCCCCTGGCTGCGTTGTCGGCAGCAGTCAGGGTAAGACTAAGTCCGATGACACCGTGCCGATGCGGCGGGCCGGTGCCACCCCGGGTGGCGGTAATGTAATACCGCCATTGCACCCCGGGGAAGAATCTACAGCGGCAAGACCAGGCATGGCTAATGATTTCGACCTTCGAACGAAATGGACCCGTGGGCAGTCCGAGGGGTCGCCCCCCCCCCTCGTTGTTCTGGGGGGCGATTCCCCGGAGGCTGAGCACGGAGGTGAAAGTGAGATGGTGGCGGGGCGTTGCCTGGAAAAGTGGCAGCTGAAAATCGCGATGCTCGAGGCGGCGGGGGTATCAGTTACCCCCCCCCCCCCCCCCCCTCCCCTTCCCTAACAAGGCGAGACAGGACGGGATCGTTATCCCGGAGACCCCCACTACCCCGGTTAATTCGGGTATGATTACTAGGGGGAGGACCCTGGCGAGGACACCTCCGGAGCGTAGGGCTCAGTCGGAGGGCCTCGTTACTAGCGGGGCGGCTGCAGCACCGAGGCTGCAGCCCGGGCCTCCCGATGTGGGGGGTGAGAAGACCCACCCTATGGGTGGAAATGTAGGGGGTGACCCCTTGAATCAGCCCTTTTCAGGGCCACGGGGGACGGCTAAGGGCGTCCCTACTATTAGGAGCGTTGAGCTTCTGGGTGGGGAGGTGGGGGATGGGGGGTCTCTGTATCAGGGTTCGGTGTCCCTAATCCCCCTCCCCCGTCGACGTCGACGTCGAGGTCCGAGGTTTTGCCTCGGGCCAAGCGGCAGACCGCTGATAGGAAGCTCGAGAGTCGGTTGGAGGAGGTGGGTTCCCTTCTCAGGGAATTGGTAAAGGAGTGCAGGCCACCTCAAGGCCACCGTCGCCACCGGCAAGGCCACGAAGGGTAAGGTGACCACCCTTGCCGATGGCATTGTCGGAAGGTGCGAGGCGGCGTCAACGGCCGTTGTTGAGGCCCTTGCATTCCACGATGTTGGGGTGTCCAAGGCCAAGGGCAAGCCGGTCAAGAATCAGCCGAAAGGGCTGGTTCAGACCAGACTCCTGGCTCCCAGCAGACCGGCTACAAAGACCGCGGAGGCGGCCACTCAAACGGAGGAGGTGGGGGGCCCACGGGGACCGGGCATCCCGGCCCCCGAGGAGGCGCCGGGCACCATGCCCGTGGACTTGAAGGGGGGTAAGACCCCTCCTCCTAAGAAGGGGGAAAAAACCCCACCGTCCAAGAGCAAGGGGAAGAGGATGAGAACCTCCCCCAACGAGGCAGTGTCAGCGGCGGCGGCTAAGAAGAGGCTTTTCTCTGAGGCTCTGTCCTCGGCCACCGCTGGAGCATCCATGCCTATGGGCCCGAGGCTCATTCATACCCTCCCCCCCCCCCCGTTGGAGAAGAGATAGTGCCTTCTGTGAAGGCCGGGGGTGGACCCCCACCCGGTGAGGTCACGGGCCGGGTGAGTGGGGAAGGTGACCTTCCATTTGTGGAGGTCACGAAGAAGGGAAAGAGGAAGAAGGGGAAAAAGGGGACGACCGCCCCTCGGAGTGGGGCACCGGCAACCCTGGTGCAACCAGGGGCGCCTCCGAAGGCGGGGCCTAAGGAGAGCACCCCCCGACCACCCCCACCGAGTGGGACTAGGCCGGGGGCGAACCCCCCTAGCGAGAAGGTGGGCACCCCCCGCACCGGCGTTCGGACGACGGGGGCCCCCACTCTGGCGGCGGCTCCCCGGGGGCAGGCTACCCCTCCCCAAAAAAAGAAGAGACCAGTAAGGTCACGCCCGGAGGCGGTTTTGGTTAGGGTCCCGGAGGGAGGGCTATACCTGGAAACCTATCGGACGACCGTGACCCTGGGGCGTGCGGCCTTGACAGATGTCAGGGCCGTGAAACGCACGCGCCTGGGGCACGTGCTGCTGGAGTTGGGCCCCAAGGTGAGCGTGGCAGCTGTAGCCGCGGAACTCACCAAGCTGACGTCCGGGAAGGTCCCCCTCCAGGACAAAACGGTTTTAGAGGTGAGGGACATCGATCCGATGATCGATGCCCCGTCGCTCCTCGAGGACTTGGGCGCGGCCCTGAAGGTGGAGGTGACCGGTCTGGTGGTCCGATCGCTGAGACAGGCTCTCAGCGGGACACAGACCGCGGTGGTGGAAGTACCCACCACCGCCCTCCCTAAGGGCGCGGAACCCGTCCGTTTTAGGACGGGTTTGACCGTGGTGCGGGCTAGGCCCCTGGTCAAGAGCACGCGATGTTTCGCGTGCCATCAACTGGGGCACCTGGCTGCGTCATGCCCCACGGTCCCCAAGGGGAAGGAATTGTGCAGGAGATGAGGGGCCTCCGACCACGTCATTGCGGCGTGCAAAGGCGTGGCTCGGTGCCTCATTTGCTCGGCGGCAGGGGTAAAGGGCCAAAAAGCGGCGCATGTTACTGCGTCGCTGGCCTGCCCAGCAATCAGGGCGAATTCGTCTGCGGGGCCAAGACCTGGTAGACCCGGGTAATGACCCAGGTCCTGCAGATAAACCTCAACAGATGCAGGCTGGCACAGGATCTTATGATCCATAACGCCTGCCTGCTTGGGGTTGACCTCGTGGTCATCTCCGAACCATACAGGATGTTACCTGAGTGGATAGGGGATGCCACGGGGGACACAGCGATCTGGGTCACCGGGTTTAAGGGAAGGTTTGCCTCCCTTACCCCCCCCCCCCCTATCGCGGCCGAAGGGATAGCCACCGCGATCGTGGATAACACGGTCGTGGTGAGCTCCTACTGTCCGCCGAGTAAGAAAGGTCCCGCATTCCTGCGGTACCTCGAGGAGCTGGAGGGAATAGTTTTAAACCTTTTTACCCCGGGGAGAGGGGTCATCCTCGCGGGCGATTTGAATTCCAAATCCCCTGCCTGGGGGGGGGGGGAGGTCGCTGACCGGAGGGGCCATGCTTGCATGGCTCTATTGGCGAGGCTGGGCCTGGTGCCCATAAGACTCCGGGACCGTTCTACGTTCCGGGGGGGGGGGGGGGCAGGGGGTCGTCCTTCATAGACGTACTGTTGACAGAAGTCTGGCCGGGAGGGTTCGGAGAAGTGAGGTGCTTCGGCACTACACTGCCTCCGACCATCTGTATGTCCGCCACACCCTGGCAAAACCGGGTGTGGCTCGCCGACCACCTGGCGACGGCTGGACACCATACGTGATGAGGGACGTCACTCCGGAGTCGATTTTGGAGGGCTTCTGCGTCTTGCGGGACGCCCGCCCGACTCCGCCCACCTCGCTAGCCACGCCTGCGGGTCTGCCGGCCCGTCCCCCTCCGCTGGAACCGTCCGGTTTTACGGACGAGGTTCCGCGGGCGGAGGGACTTCAGCGCCTCCTAGAGGGGGTCAGTGCCCGGGTCCTCAGGAAGAGGTGTCTTCCCCGGGGGACCCGGAAGCCCAACCGTTGGTGGAATGCGGACATCGCCGAAGCTAGGAAGGCGATGCACCGTGCCCGCAGATTGCTCCAGAGAAGTCGGAGGAAATTAGATTCTTCCTCCCCCCGCCTCGAACAACTGAGGCGGGACTTCTCCTTGGCTAGGCGTTCGGTTCAGACCCTGATCTGGCGCTCCAAGGAGAGGCTCTGGAGGGAGCTGTACGGCATGGTGGACGGCGATCCGTGGGGGAAGCCATATAAAATAGTTATGGCTAGGTTGGGGGGGGAGAGGGGGCGTAAAACAAATATGGTTTTGACGCGGGAGCAGGTGGGCAGGGTAGTTGATACCCTGTTTACCACCGCCCCGCCCCCCCTTCCTCCTCCTTCCCCCACCCCTCTCCATGCGACCCCTCTCCTCTTATTGGAGGGGAATCCCTGAGGTGACGCCCGAGCAGGTCGATAGGGCCCTCTCGCGTATCAAGCCCAATAAGGCCCCCGGACTCGATCGAGTCCCGTCGGGGGTCGTGGCCTGTGTGGCCAGGGCTAACACGGAGATGATACGCGAGATGGTGTCCGACACATTAGTGCGGGGTGGAATCCCGGCTTCGTGGAAGATGGCAAGAGTCATCTTGATCCCGAAGCCGGGTAAGGATCCCCTAAGTCCGAGGGCCTATCGGCCGATCTCCATACTCCCAGCTTTATCAAAGGTCTGGGAGTACGTCATCAAGGAGATCCTGGAATTCCAGCTCGGCAGGGACCCATTCCACCGGAACCAATATGGTTTTCGCCGCGGTGTCGGCACCATGGAGGCGGCCACCGAGGTAGCTCGGTTTGCCGAAGACTCCAGGGCCAGAAAAAGAATCTGCCTCCTCCTCTCATTCGAGGTCCAGAACGCCTTCAACACCCTACGTTCTGGACGAGTTGAGTAGGAGAGGGGTAGATCGACATGTTCGGGCACTCCTCGGGGATTATTTTAATAATCGCGGGATCACGGTGCACTCATATGAGGGCACCGTGGTCCGAGATATTAATGCGGACGTTCCACAGGGGTCCGTTTTAGAGCCCTTTTTGTGGAACGCCGTCTATGACGGACTCCTCACTGAGTTGGACATGGGCGGGGCGGGGCGTGCGATTGCGTACGCCGACGACCTCGCCCTCCTGTTTTCGGGCAAGGACCTCTCCCAGGTCAGGACGCAGATGGCAACCGTGCTGCCGAGGATTGGAGCCTGGTTTCGCAAAACCGGCCTTTCCTTGGCAGCGGAAAAAACGGAGGCCATCCTCCTGACTGGCCACAGGATCCAGATGACGGTTAGTCTTCGGATCCTGGATGCCGACGTCACCACGGCGGCCAGGGTCCGGTATTTGGGGGTAGTATTTGACTGCCTCCGCAATTATCGGACCCATCTGGGGGAGGTTTCAGCTAGGGCGGATAGGGTCTCGGAAGCGCTTTCGGCGCTCCTCCCGAACACCAGGGGCCCATCTGTCCACGCCCGAAGACTATACTGTTCAGTGTGGGAGTCTGTAATTTTATACGGATCGCCGGTCTGGGCCGTGGCGTTGACCACGGAGGGTGCTTGCGCTATCCTCCGACGTGCTCAGCGCACGGCCCTGATCCGATGTACAGCGGCATACAGGACAGTGTCCTTCGCCTCGCTCTGCGTTCTAGCAGGGCGAATGCCGCTGTACATCAAGGCCAAAATGGGGCGCGCAGTTTTTTTGCGCGAAAGCGCGAGATAGGGAGGACCCCACCCTTGGCGGCGATCCGTCGACTTTTAAAACGCGGGCCCACCTCCACAAAGCTGCTGCTCTTGCAGCTGCTATGGAGGAGTGGCAGGCCGAGTGGGATAGGTCCCCGCCCACTGGGTGGGTGAGACGCCTTATCCCCGCGGTCAGTACTTTCGTCGACGCCTCGTGCCCCTCAATAATTTCGCACTACTGGTCCATGCAATTGCTGAGTGGGCACGGGTCCTTCCAGAGATTCAGGTATCGAATCGGGAAGGCACCCTCCGAGGCGTGTCTGGACTGCGGGGCGGCCCGGGATGATGCGGAGCATGTGCTCACTGCATGCCCGGAGCTCGCCCCCCAGCGCGAGGTGCCGCCGGCCTAGGGGCACCAGTGGAAGTTTCCAGTTTGGTGTCCGTTGCCACTTCCTCCCCGGAGAAGTGGGCCGTTTTTAAGGACTTTGCGGCCTCCGTCTTGGGGGCCCGCCAAGCAGCGGAGGCAGAGGCCGACCGCCTCTTGCGAGCCGAGCGAGCGCGTCGGGCCCAAGAGGCTGCGGCCAATACGGCCCGTACGCGACTCCATCTCGCAAAAAAAAGAAAGAGGGTCGGCCCCCGCTGATAGCGAGGGAGGGGAGTAAACCCCTACCCGCGGTGTCCCCATGAGGGAGCCGCTCGCGTGTTTATAGTTTGTTTTTAGTCTAGTTTATAAGGTCTAGCTGTAAGTTTTTTATCGCGGGACGCTGCACCACCGTTAGACGCGGGGTGCACCGTTGGATGACGGGGGCGTCCACCCTGACAACCCCAGGGTGGCTACCCAGTCGGTGGTCCCCCCCCCCCCCTCACAAAAGCACATTTTGGGAGTGGGGGGGTTTTAGCGGGGCCTCATCAGCCATGATAGCGGCGCCCGACGGACTACACCAGAAGTTCCGGGCGCCGCCATGAGGCCCCTGGTGGAGACCACCAGAGGGGGTTTTTAGTGGGTATCCCGCCTATTTTACAAGGCGGGGAGTCCCACATAACCCCGACAACTAAATGTCGGGGTATGCGTAAAGCATTTTCCCCCTCTTAAAAAAAAAGAAAAAAAGTATTATTTCCGGGGTTTTTATAAAAACGAAAGGTGAGGCTATAATTAGTTTCGTAGACAATAGAATTTCGGACTTCCGGGGTTTTTACATGCGCTTGTACAGGATATGGTTTCTGGGCTTTTGCAAAGAGAATACTCAGCTGATTTGGTAGATTTTGGGTGGTTTGATTGGAAAGGGGTGAGTGTAGTCTTGACTTGGAAGGTCGTAGAGAGGGAATGAGACGTGGTCTCGAATTAAGAGGGGTTTTGGGACGAGGGACTTGTTTATAATTAAATATGAGGGAGGAGATGATGCTTTGTAGGGCGAAGGGGAGATGGGGATTTCGTACTTGACCATTTCGAAATGGGGACCTCTAAAGTACATCGTCTAAATGGTCAGTGATTGGGAAAAGGGGTAAGACTTGAGTTCGAGGGATTTAGCGGAGTTGTGGAGTGCGAGTTTATGAGAGAGACTTGGATTAATACCGCGCGGAATAATAGTGGGACGTTACAACGTGTATCTTATTTTTCGGTCCTCTAAAACATATCCAAAATCCAAAGCAATTGGAGGCGTACACCTGAAAACCTTTGAGGGGTGGATTCACCCCCTAAACATGCAAACAGGCCAAAATAAAAAAACACGTGTATCTTATTTTTCGGTCCTCTAAAACATATCCAAAATCCAAAGCAATTGGAGGTGTACACCTGGGAAACTTGTGAGTACACGGACGCGCTCGCCGGCAGGATACGCGGCATACTTTCGTTTTCATTCAATCAGAGACACTTCCAAACTGAATTTGAACCTGATAAATACGTAGCATTATGCAAAAATGTCCGCTGGAAGAATACATAGGGGTGCTGGGTACAATACATCACGGTATAACGGTTTTTTCAGCCAAAAACTGACCTCCGTGTACTGAGTACACGCGCGCGCCTGCCGGCAGGTTAAGGAATTTGACAATTTTATTTCACACTCTACTTGTCTGTTCGCTATCGCGTCCGTACAGAGACTACTTACTCGCTAAAGGTGGCCGTTCTAATGGGCGGCTACAGCCGCTAGCGACTGCGGCCGGCGACTGCGGCTGTAGCCGCGTACACTGGTACAATGGAAAAGCATTCATCCCAACTCCTATGAGCGGCTGCGACTGCTGCGGCCGCGCCATGATTGCTATAGCCTATGCGCGTCTGGTTCATGAGCAGCCTAGGCTACTCGAGACACAACACAATGCCATGAGTGTCTGTTTTCCGCCATAACGGCAGAAGCTCCTAGTCGCACTGCGGCTGCCGCTCTACTCCTCCAGAAGCAGTCTAGCGACTCTAGCCGCTCTGCTGCGATTCATCGTCACATTCGGACAGATTGTCCAGAAATAAGGAAAGAAGTCAGAATTCATAACTTATGGAATTATGTTTTTTTTATATACATATTTCTTGTAAACTAATAATATGAGCTCTTATAAAAAAAGGTAAAAATATCATAACGGCTACATCTGATCTGCGTGTAAACACATGTCAAATTTTTTGTTTTGTGCAGAATTTTAAATCGTGCCTTTTAAAGTTTGTTAAAGTAAAGTTAAAGGGGTCAGAAATGATTAGTATCGATTCTACAAAGTAATCGCAAATAATTCGTTATATACAGTAATTTTTCCATAAGAAACCCATTGAAAAAATATCAGTAATTGTCGGCTTTTTAGTTACCTTCCGCGAACTTGTGTAATCAACATATATTTGTCCTTGCAACTGCGAAAACAAGATTTGACAATATTTTCCAATAATGGAGTAATCACCTGTATTCTATATCGTACAGTGGGCCTGAATCCCAAGAAATAGGGGAAAAATGCAACATTCCATTTTGCGCGTTGAAAATGCTGAATATTATTGAGCAAGTTCATAAAAAAAGTGTTAATATACAACTCATAACAAAGTTTGCCGTTATTAAAAAAATAACGTCAACAATTTCAATAAAACTAAAAAAAATTTGATAAATATACATACTATGGAAAGTGCAGAAATATCTGCAAACCTGTATCCATGTTATTCTGGTACCAATGTAATAGATAGGTACTGTTCACAAAGTGTTAATACATTCTTACGAAATTATACAATATTTGGGCAACCTTCCAATCGGCTAATTGGGTGAAGCGACCCAAGAAGCCAGAAATAAAGATTTTAATAAATATAGAAAAGATTGTAAGCTCAAAATATTCTCATTGCAATATAATCTCATTTTATGTATACAGAAACGGAGTTTCTTTATTTTTCATCGTATCAATATGAAAATGATACCAATGGATTCCTTGCATTCTCCCGATTAAATTGACAAAAAAATATTTAAATCCCACTACTTTTAACGAAACGGGCTTTCAGTCCATGCAAATTAATTAATTGAGGCAGAGAGAAAACAACGGACTAGACCACATACTTTTCGAAATTGAGTTAGTACCAATAGCGTATTCCAATAGGCTCTACTAATCATATGAAATAGGCATTATTAGGTCGGTGCATACGTTCGTTCGCTTTATTGATAGAAAGTGTTTATTACAAATATAAATATGCAAGGGAGAAACAGATGCATACTTCTCCCTTGCACAAGTGGGACCGTCGCCGGCCGTAGTCGCCGGCCGCACATTGGAACGCCAGCCTTGAAAGGAAAACATTTTTCTTCAATATTTATATTTTTTTGTCACTTTTCTGGCACCTAGATGAACTGGTAAATTTGCCAATTATAAAAAAGCGTGTATCAATATATTGATACAAAGTGTTTTTTAAAAATATATAAATATATTTCCAATTATAACAAACCATGTTTTGGAAACACATTAATTTCTTTTACTTTGTGTTTTAATGCGGTACGTCAATGAATACATTTAAAATTATTTTAACATCAGATACTTCAAATGATAAATTCTGTTATTGTTATTCAATTCGCCTATTTATGTAGTATAAAAATATATGGAAATTCTTCAAAGGATTGCTTGTTTGAATGAAGAGAGAGTTTAGATACAGCAAGCGGCCTGACGCCGTATTGCCAAAGAATAGGAACTCTCTTATATCTGTAATAAACACTTTGTATCAATAAAGCGAACGAACGTATGCGCTAAACACGCGTTGCAATATCAAAATAGAAGCACCCGCTGACGTATTGGGTACTAGAAAAGGTGGGCCATAAGGTGCGTATCGACTTTGCGAGGATTCCTCGCGAGGCACGCCTCGCGGAGTTGGATATCTGGAAATTGCATACCGCGATCATGATCACTTTGCGAAACAGCCTCGCGCGGAAGCGTCTAGGCTGAATTTCCTAGCCGCGATCGGCGGAGGCCAGACACCAGCCGCGCAGCGTTCGGGATCCCACTTGGTTTCGAGCACTTGAAATGGTCTATGTGTGTAGTAGTAGAGCAAAATACAACCTGCTATAATATACAACTAAGTAAATTTCATACCAAGAAGGGTCTAACTATTATCAAATCAAAAGGCAATTCCACAAATTATTGAAACATTAAATATTTGACACGTATTTTCTTTTATCGGCAATCATCCATATCTGGAGGTGAAAAACACGTTTGCCCCAATATCTCGGAAAATATGCACCATATAGAATAATCTGTTAGGCGAAACTGATGTACTTTTTTATAACGAATCCAGTCACGCAATCAGATTCGTAATATATCAAATGTTATACAGGGTGTCCCACCTAAGACTGGAAAGCCGGTTTTCTCCTAAAGTATTGCCGATAAAAATATAAAAAAAATAGGGAATTGCATGGTTCGAGGGGGCCAATTAATTAGCGTGAACGAATTTTTTTATCGATTATTATTTTAAAAGATACGATGGTCAAGTTTGGTTTTTCAAATGGAACAATTTTTTTTGAACACCTGAGTTGATAGTGTGTTCCAAGACAAATTCAATAAGCTTTAATGTATACACTTTATTTTCACTGGTTTTTAAGATATTGCGCTTGCAAATTTACTGATTTTCACTGGAAGAAAACTGTCTGGTATAGCACGGACCGGGGACGGTCTTACTGGCTCCACGGGTGGCACTGCCTTTTGAAATAGATACCTACCTGCCAAAGGTCTACGCCAGGCCCAAAGGCTGGACAATTATTTTCCGTCAGAAATGCTACTTAGGTAGGTACATCTGCGGTATCGAGAAGCGCACCGTTACTTTTATTTCGCACTTGCTTCTACGCTCGGATGGCCGGTTCTTTTGGGAGGGATGCAAGTTCGATTGGTTAGGTTAGGAGGAGTGAAAGTTGCTAGACTAAATTTCAATCATAGGGAGCAGATTGTATCAGAACCATTCGGATTTGCATTCCTCACAAACGGCTGCTCTCTTGAAGAGGCCCTCTTCACAGCAATGCCCACCTTCTCTCGCACGGAATACGTTAACGGTTGCTTTTGTTCTGATATTGAAGCTCGTGTTTATACTCGAGAGGACCACGCGTCGACAGCGGGCTACCCCTTTTCTTCCTGTGTCTCTCCACGAGCCGTGTTGACGGTGGATTGTAGGAGCGTAGATATCTGGATGCCAGATATTGAATTCAGGAGACGATAGAAACATTTTATTACAAAACACACATGTACTATAATTAAAGTAAATCGTATTCCTCTCGGGCAGGAGTACTGATAATGATCGAACTTGCGCCCCACTTCGCGCAGACCAATTACACGGAGGGTAGTCGGGTCACACCCTGCCCAAATGATACAGGGTAATTCTGGAGCAACGCCCGTCAAGGAGATGCGCTGGTACCCCGTGGCGAGGACAGACCTTCGCATTGCCTCACCCGATTTTTATGGTTTTTTTCCGGAAAAAGGTACGAATCCTGGGCCGAACGTAGCGAATTGAAGTCGACCCTCCGCAGTCGAGGGTGAAATATCCATTACAGCGTATTAAGAGACCCTTTTCTTCATCGTATCGAAAGGGAAGTGACGCCAATGGATTCCTTATGTTTTTCTGACGAAAATCATACCAAATGTCATGCAAATCGGACTACTTTGACACAAGCTATTTGTATTCCCTATGTAAAAGTTGTCCGATTACACGACATTTGTAATGATTTTCATCGGAAAACCCCAAGGAATCCATCGGCGACACTTCCATATCCATACGATAGGGAATAACGAATTGTTTTATTTCTTAAAAAGGTAGGTACAGGCTGATTTGCGGCCTTTACACGGACGTTCTTGCGTGGCACTTTTGCGCGCCACACGCCAGCGCGGCACGCATTTGGCGTGGCGTGCCGGAACGTCGGAAGGAGCGCGCTCCTTCTCGCAGGCCTGAAGATCGCACCCGTCACTACTTAGAGACAGCGAGTTCGGGCTCCCATTTCTACGTCGACTCCACATGCTTTTTCCAGGAACCAGCGCAGTCTTGTATTGTGTACTACCTGTTCCATGTATATTATCGATTTGCGAAACGATCGGCAAGACACGATCGCGATATACGTAGGTTTGCGAAAAGTATACGAATTCCTTGATATACCTGGCTTATAAAGGATATCATAAATGCTGTTACTGTAGGGCACACTGAAACATCTGTTTTTACGAAGCTACATTTGGTTTACCTGAAGGTGCTATAAATTATGGAAATGGTTTATTACTCAGTTATAACGACTGTATTGCGATCTGCATTCTCCTTGCGGACGAAATGTTTCCACCTCATCGGACGTTCTTGCTAGCATCTTGTGCGTGGTTAGAAGTGTGGCGCGCCGGAATTCCACGTTCTTGCGTGCGAGTAGAACCGTTGTCAGGCGTGTCGCGTCCAAAAGTGTGGCGCGCAAGAATTTTCGCCGCACGCAAACCTCGACTCAAGAGGCAACGCTACCGATAAGCCGTGCCTCGATGGGTTTCAAGGACTCGTACCCTCGAGCTCAGGGGGGCCGTACAATGTTGCCCCTTAAGAAGTGACGAATCAAAAATTCTACATTTTTCATCGGATCTTGGCGAAAGTGGTGTGAATCGTGTCCTTATGTGTTCCCGATTAAAATGGTCCAAAAACGACACAAATCGGATCGTAATTAAGGAATCTTCATATTAAATTGATTTCCAAAACTTCGTTAAAAATAGTTCGATTTACATGAAATTTGGTATAATTTTCATTTGAAAAACATAAGAAATGCATCGGTATTACTTCCATATCGATACAATAAAGAATAAAGAATACAGTTTTTCTGAAACAGGTATGTATCCTCGGCCGACCGCTGCGAATCGAAGTCGGCGACCCACAGTCGAGGGTGAAATATTCATTACAGCGTGTTAAGAGATTCATTATTCGTCATCGTATCGATATGAAAATAACACTAATGGATTCCTGGCATTCTCCCAATTAAAATTATCACAAATATCATGGAAATCGGACTACTTTTACACAAGCAATACATATTATAAAAGGAGTAGGCATTTCTTAAACGCACTCTCTTATCGCATCGATATGGAAGTGACATCAATGGATTCCTGGCTCATCCTGGAGTCCAACGAGAGTGTAACTTATCCAAAAGTATTGGAAAAACTTGTTGAAAAAGTAATTGTGAAAACTTTGTTTTATGAGGGCTGCTCGGATTTCGGTGGTCCGAACGATGACCAGAACGAGCAAAGAACATTGCTGATTGGCCAAATTTTCCTAGAAGAGGAGGGACCTTTCCTCTGCAAGTTCGACGGCGTAGGAGGCACCCCCCCCCCCTCTCGATAACGTAGAGGTGTAAAAGTAGACATCTGCTTACCAAAACTAGACAGATTGATCGGTCAGAATCTCGCCCCGGGGTCGTGGTTTATAACCGCATTGTCCCGCAGGTCTGCGGGGGAACCCGCCGATGGAGCAATATACGGATTAACTCAGACCGCAGAAATTCGAAATCGCTGAAAAACGGCACGATGTCGATTTTCCCTTTTCGACATCTGGCACACAAATGCTTCCCGAAGAAACCTTCGAAAACAAGCAATTAACTACTTAGGTAGTTGTAAACCAGGGTTGACTAACTGGTGGCTCGCGAGTCACCGGAGGCCCCTACGCCTTGCTGCCACGGTCCCCTCCATTGCAGATGAAAATAAATAACATCATGATTTTGGTTAATAAAGTTTAATCTATTAATCGTATATTAATCTATTTCAGACAACTACAACAACTGATTTTATGCTAACAGTGCGCATATGAGTTTTGTACGGCGCTCTATTTGAAGCACTATAACTCCGGATATAACCACTATTTTTGCATACAATTTTTTTTGATATTCCCTAAAGATAGACAAATGAAGCCACAAAGCTGCAAGTAAATATGTTTAATTTTTTGGTTTGAAAAAATTCTCGTTTACTTCCTACCGCTTGTAGCGGCTCGCAGAGTCTTGCCTGCCAGGCGCGCCGCGCGCCTCAGAATTTTCCGCACTGTCGGAAAGTCCACGCGCCACGCCAAACCCTTGTCTTCAAGTGCCGCTTTCCTTCTCTAACTACCTTTTCTGTCTCTTATGTAAACTTTTCTGAAGTCGAGGTTTGCGCGCCTCACTTTTGGACGCGACACGCCTGACAACGGTTCTACTCGCACGCAAGAACGTGGAATTCCGGCGCGCCACACTTCTAACCACGCACAAGATGCTAGCAAGAACGTCCGATGAGGTGGAAACTTTTCGTCCGCAAGGAGAATGCAGATCGCAATACAGTCGTTATAACTGAGTAATAAACCATTTCCATAATTTATAGCACCTTCAGGTAAACCAACTGTAGCTTCGTAAAAACAGATGTTTCAGTGTGCCCTACAGTAATTTATGATATCCTCTATAAGCCAGGTATATCGAGGAATTCGTATACTTTTCGCAAACCTACGTATATCGCGATCGTGTCTTGCCGATCGTTTCGCAGATCGATAATATACATGGAACAGGTAGTACACAATACAAGACTGCGCTGGTTCCTGGAAAGAGTATGTGGAGTCGACGTAGAAATGGGAGCCCGAACTCGCTGTCTCTAAGTAGTGACGAGTGCGATCTTCTGGCCTGCGAGAAGGAGCGCGCTCCTTCCGACGTTCCGGCACGCCACGCCAAATGCGTGCCGCGCTGGCGTGTGGCGCGCAAAAGTGCCACGCAAGAACGTCCGTGTAAAGGCCGCAATTCTGGTGCTGCGCCCGTCACCCCGTCGCGAGGACAACACCCCGCAGTGCCCATGGAATTTTATGGCTTTCGACCCTCGAAGGGTTTGGAATACCATTAAGAAGTGAGAAATGTTCAGGATTTCAAATGTTTGCTTCTTTTCTTCATCGTATCGAAGGGGAAGTGGCGCCAATGGATTCCTGGCGTTCCGTCGATTAAAATCATACCAAATTTCATGTAAATCGGACTATTTTTAACCAAGTCAAGTCAGCTTGAAATGATATAAATCGATATTCCATGGAATTTCCTTCATTATAGTCGGAATTACGTCGTTCTTGGTGTCAGCTTCATCGGCGAAACATAAGGAATCGATAGGTGTCGGTTTTGCAAAGATCTGATGAGAAATGCGCAAGTCGAAGATTTCTCACTTCTTATTAGGCACTCGAACCCCTTCGCGGGTGGAAGCCATAAAATTCGGTCAGGCACTGCGAGGGGTTGTCCTCGCCACGGGGTACCAGGCCGCGCATCTCTTTGACGGGCGCTGCTCCTTAATTACCCTGTATCTGGTTAGGAAATAAAATAATTCTTTATTCTTTATCGTATGGATATGGAAGTGTCGCGGATGGATTCCTTGGGGATTTCCGATGAAAATCATGCCAAATGTCGTGTAATCGGACAACTTTTACATAGGGAATACAAATAGCTTGTGTCAAAGTAGTCCGATTTGCATGACATTTGGTATGATTTTCGTCAGAAAAACATAAGGAATCCATTGGCACCACTTCCCTTTCGATACGATGAAGAAAAGGGTTTCTTAATACGCTGTAATGGATAATTCACCCTCGACTGCGGAGGGTCGACTTCAGTTCGCTACGTTCGACCCAGGATTCGTACCTTTTTCCGGAAAAAAAGCCATAAAAATCGGGTGAGGCACAGCGAAGGTCTGTCCTCGCCACGGGGTGCCAGCGCATCTCCTTGACGGGCGTTGCTCCAGAATTACCCTGTATCATTTGGGCAGTGTGTGACCCGACTACCCTCCGTGTAATTGGTCTGCGCGAAGTGGGGCGCAAAGTCCGATCATTATCAGTACTCCTGCCCGAGAGGAATACGATTTTCTTTAATTATAGTACATGTGTGTTTTGTAATAAAATGTTTCCATCGTCTCCTGAATTCAATAACTGGCATCCAGATATCTACGCTCCTACAATCCACCGTCAACACGGCTCGTGGAGAGACACAGGAAAAAAAGGGGTAGCCCGCTGTCGACGCGTGGTTCTCTCGACTATAAACACGAGCTTCAATATCAGAACAAAAGCAAGCGTTAACGTATTCCGTGCGAGAGAAGGTGGGCATTGCTGTGAAGAGGGCCTCTTCAAGAGAGCAGCCGTTTGTGAGGAATGCAAATCCGAATGGTTCTGATACAATCTGCTCCCTATGATTGAAATTTAGTCTAGCAACTTTCACTCCTCCTAACCTAACCAATCGAACTTGCATCCCTCCCAAAAGAACCGGCCATCCGAGCGTAGAAGCAAGTGCGAAATAAAAGTAACGGTGCGCTTCTCGATACCGCAGATGTACCTACCTAAGTAGCATTTCTGACGGAAAATAATTGTCCAGCCTTTGGGCCTGGCGTAGACCTTTGGCAGGTAGGTATCTATTTCAAAAGGCAGTGCCACCCGTGGAGCCAGTAAGACCGTCCCCGGTCCGTGCTATACCAGACAGTTTTCTTCCAGTGAAAATCAGTAAATTTGCAAGCGCAATATCTTAAAAACCAGTGAAAATAAAGTGTATACATTAAAGCTTATTGAATTTGTCTTGGAACACACTATCAACTCAGGTGTTCAAAAAAAATTGTTCCATTTGAAAAACCAAACTTGACCATCGTATCTTTTAAAATAATAATCGATAAAAAAATTCGTTCACGCTAATTAATTGGCCCCCTCGAACCATGCAATTCCCTATTTTTTTTATATTTTTATTGGCAATACTTTAGGAGAAAACCGGCTGTCCAGTCTTAGGTGGGACACCCTGTATATTAAAAATTACTCATTTTTTACTCCTTCTTATAAATTGTTGGTTCATTTTGGCGTTTTGTCAACATAAACTAAAGACCAAACTGTGAAATACGGATACGTAGAATTCTTCAATTTCGACTGTTTAGTAAAAACTAAATACACTATATTGAACTCGCTACGCGTAGGGAACCTCATGTGTAAAATTTGAGTATATTTCGGGTCTAATGGAACCAGATGTTTCCAAAGAACTAGCCAGGTTAATCGGCCAGAGCGTCTCATTAGAGTCGCGGTTTATGATCGTATTGTCCCGCACTTCGACGACGGACAACAGTGCTTACGGGTGGGAAGTCACCATTTACCTGTACCTGCCATCCGCTGACAGAGCAATACCTATACGGATTAACGAAAAGGCCGCTTTTTATTATATTTTCAAATTTTATTATATTTTGGACCTTTATATTGTGTTCTGTATTTTGCCTTTATGATGTGTCCTTAATTATCCCAAACGAAGCAGCCTCTGGGAGGTAACAGTTGTGAGCGAAGAGAAAATTCATTTATCGTTTATGGTCGGCAATTTGGTATTTTTAAAGACGGCTTCGACAACATCTGGTTGCCAGATATTCAAAGGATAATCAAAAACGTAACTTTGCCGTCTTTAGGAATTCACATATTATTCGCTGTGAACAAAAGCGTGACTTTTTATTAATCCGCGGGTGTCCGCGGGAACAGTAAACAGCTGGATATTTCCTAACGTATTGGAGATAAAAAAAATTATTTATATGCAATTGCATAGTTCGTGGGGGCAAATTTACTAGCGCAGATGAATTTTTTCTTCGATTATTATTTTAAGATATATTTCCCCAACATGCGATTTTTGCTCTTGCGGCCGCGAGGCACCTTTGATTATGTTAAAAACCGCCTCGCACGCAAGGCACGTGAGGACAGGACCCTAGAGTGCCTCACCGAATTTGATGGCTCTCGACCTTCGAAAGGGTTAGAATACCATTAAAAAGTCAGAAATGTCCAGGATTTCCGAATTTCTCATCAGATCTTTGCGAAAACGACGCCAATCGATTCCTTATGTTTCGCCGATGAAACTAACACCAAGAACGACATAATTCAGACTGTTCGAGAATCGGTAGTTCCGATCTCCGCCACACCTCAACTCACCGCAGCACCTCCTGGACTGCGTAACGCCACGACCGATCCACGATCGATCTGCCAATCATCGGCGCTCCGCGACCGTCGATCGGCCAATCATCTGCGCTCCGCGACCGACGATCAGCCAATCAGCGCATCGCGTGACACTGTTTCAGCCGGTTGTAGAATACGCGTAGCCAATCACAATTTAACTCATCTGTGGCTCAACCAATCCGATTTCCCCACGTCGGTCGATCGTCGAGAATGTTCGAGACGACCCGTACAGGAAGTCGGATTGTCCAACGGTTTTCAATCTTGTTCTCTCAGAGTACGTGCGTAGACGCGTCGGTTTTTCGCAAACGTTTAACACGTAACTATTGAACCTTCTCACCAATCTCTGTCTGTAGTGCTCACGATTCTCATCGAGAATCTCAGTGCTCAAAATTCTCATCGAGAATTTCAGTGCTCACCTCATTGCAGGTTCTTTTCTCATCTCTCGCGTAATCGATCGTGGATCGGGGTGCGACCGCGTGGTCACGGTGCGGAAAAGTCTCAACGAGAACTCTCACGTGTACAGCACAACGTGCTTTCGCTCAACGCTCATCATTTTACCGAAGTGTGACTCACTCCGCGAGTGTACAAATAAACTGACCACGGGACATTGCTCAACTCAAAACTGCGCTTTACTTCAAACATAACCTCCCCGGCATACTCACGCTCATCGCGTTATCTCTTTCGCGAACACAGACCATAATGAAGGAGATTCCATGACAAATCGAATTATATAATTTGAAGCTGACTTGGTTAAAAATAGTTAGATTTACATGAAATTTGGTATGATTCTCTTCGGAAAAACATAAGGAATCCATCGGTGTCACTTCCATATCGATACGATAAAGAATAAAGAATTATTTTATTTCTGAAACACGTATGAATCCTCGGCCGACCTCGGAAAATCGGGGTCGACCCCCCGCAGTCGAGGGTGAAATATCCATTACAACGTATTAAGAAGTGATTTTCTTCATCGTATCGAGAGGGAAATGACGCCAATAGATTCCTTATGTTTTTCCGAAGAGAATCATACCAAATTTCATGTAAATCGAACTACTGTTAACCAAGTCAGCTTCAAATGATATAATTCGATTTGTCATGGAATCTCCTTCATTATGGTTTGAATTACGTCGTTCTTGGTGTTAGTTGCATCGGCGAAACATAAGGAATCGATTGGCGTCGTTTTCGCAAAGATTTGATGAGAAATTAGGAAATCTTGGACATTTCTAACTTTTTGATGGTATTCAACCCTTTCGAGGGTCGAAATCCTTAAAATTTGGTGAGCCACTGCGGAGGCTTGTCCTCGCTAATGAATTACTAATTAAAGATGATTTTTATCGCAAATGACTCATCATTAATTTAAACAAAACGATATTCGGCTACTTCCCTTACTATTCGATTTTTCCTAATAACTTGAAAACCGAATGTTTCCCCAACGTGCGACTTAAAACGCTAATAAAGTACCCAAAAAACAGTTTTCAATTTTTTATCACGATTGAGTTAAAAAATAGAAAACACAAATTAATAGATGTAAAAAATTATACATCACTAGAAAGGAATAGGTTTATCCTATTTTTTGCCACAAATTTCATTCCGATATCTGAAAAGAAACACCCAAATGTGATTGACTTCTTCAATCTGGCAGATAAACAGAGCCCGATGTACATATAAAAAAAAGGCTAGTCTTTCACTGTCTTCGACGGTCCTCGAGACCTCATACGACAATAGACCCTTTTTTCAAGTGCTCGAAAAGGTCCTGTGCGGCGCGTCGTTGCACTGGTGGGGCCATGGCGTTGACGCTGTTGCGTAGCTCTTCGGCCCGGCGATGGTCCTAGGGGCTGGGTTGATGCCCGTGGAGCGCAGAACCGCTCTGCTCGGAGTTGCGCGTCGGTGTTTGAATAAATTGACTTCAGTTTTGTACTTAAGTTTGTAATCTTTGCAGGTTTAAACGTTTTATTATTATCCACAACGAATTAAAGATGGATTATGAATTGTAACAGAGCTCAGGAATAAACGTGTTATCACTAATACAGTCGAGATTAGAATGGCAATCTTTTAGAATCGTTATTTTACGTTTCTAAGGAGAAACCGACAAAAGCTAGCTCAACGAGCGACTTCAAATATGCCGGGCAAAAAGACGAATTTAAACTCGGATTACTTATCATGGCAGACAACCTTCTAGCTGAACCCCCAAGTCTTTCCTATAGTGGAAAACGCATTGTTACCAACTCGAGGTTGCGCGGTACGCAACACCTCCCCCCTTACAAAAAGATGTTTCGCGTGAAACAGCTTTTCCTGTAGACTATTACAGGCTGCTACAGACACGAAATGTCGTGCGCGGAAGAGAATAACCTAACTTTTCCGTACATGCTAACCTAATTATATTAACTTATATTACATTATTTACATTATTTACATTATTTAGGGCAAATCCGGTCTAATACAGGCTAATTTTAATTTGTTCGCGTGTACAATTTTGACTTTGTTGGGTCCCAATTTCAGTTCCGCAGTTAAATCATTATACATTCGAATAATTTGATAAGGCCCTACCCAGTTTGGATCAAACTTCGACGTTCTCGGTTCCTTCAACAGGTAAATGAAGTCACCCACCTTAAACTGGCGTGGATTTTTATTCCTATCATAATAAATTTTACTCATTTGCTTTGATTGTTCAAGTTTGTTCGCTGCCGTAGCTTGAGTTGTCGTAATTCTTGTAAACAATTCATCTAAGTGTTGGACGAACGTTCGGGGAACTTGCTCGTTAGCAAATCCTGAAGGAATGACGGCTTTGACACCAAAAACGAGCTTATGGGGGGTGAATCCAGTGGCCTCATGCACCGAAGAATTATATGAAAAAATACCGAATCTGATCCATTCATCCCAATCTACTTTGGTACAGTAATGTTTTAGATACTCGACAAAAACTCTATGGGCATGTTCGAGAGAGCCTAAAGACCGTGGGTGGAAGGCAGTTGATGTAATTCTTTGTATCTTAAAAATTTTACAGAAATCTTTCATCACTTGACTGGTGAAATTGGATCCCTGATCGGTGTGAATCGGTACGTGGGCAACCAAGCCGGCTGATAAATTGCTCAGCAAGAGCGGTTGCAACGGATATTGAATCAATGGTGGATAAAGGAATAGCATCTGAATACTTTGTGAGATTATCTTGTAAAGTTAATAAATATTTGTTCCCCCTCTTAGTTAGAGATAAGGGTCCAACTATGTCCATTTGGATCTTTTCGAAAGCGAATTTAGGGGTGTCCGTGATAGTCATTGGTTGTTTAGTTTTTGATGAATACATTTCATTCCTTTGGCAAGTTGGGCAAGTACGAGTAAAGGCTGCAATTTCTTTCCTCATCCCAGCCCAATAAAACCGCTCACGGATACGATTGAACAATTTTGTTGCCCCCTTATACCCCCCCTACCACGGACTCATGGAACTCTTTAATAATCTGAGGCTTTCTGGATTTTGACGGAGTCTCAATTTCGCCCGTACAAATAGTAATGATATACTGGGGATCACACAGAACACTCCTCAGTATATCCTCCACAAGGGTCCACTCGACTGGTTCCAGATTATTGCAAATTTTCGAGAGACTAATGGATTTTAAGCCTAGCGAGTCCATAAGTTGTTTCAGCGATTTGACAGAAGATATTATATGGCCGAGTTCTGTGTTCTCCTGAGGCGTTGTAACCTTGTGAAATAAATGGAAGATATAATGTTTGTTTCCTGGGATGGTCATGGCTTCGCCAACATTTATTTGATACCCTTTTACTAATTCAATAGTGAGTTTAGTTCGTGCCAGCAATGTCCTGCCAATATTAGAGGTGACCCCGAGGTCAAGCGGAAGAAAGTGGGCAAGGTTATCTCTTCGCATAAGGAGGGAATCTTTAGTGTAAAAGATGGTTGGAGTTGGAAGTAAGTCAGCGTTCCGTTCGTCCGTAGAAGCATTAGTAATAAATAGTCTGCCTGGTTTTAAATTAAATAAATCTATTGAGGTCGGATTTCTGGGGATCCCCCGTGCGGTCTTGGTCGCTAAATTCATGGGCTCTCCGGCCACTGTAGAATTTTTCCTAATACGCTCGCCAGCCCCTTCCACGACCTCGGTCGGGTCCCTACTAGGCTCCCCAGGCCTCTGCAGCGAGTCAAGATCCCGCGAGCATGTCCCCTCATCGGCAAACATTAAATCCGCTCTTACCGCACACTGACCTCCTCCAACGCCGCTCGAAGCGGGTTCCTGGAGTTGGGAATCACCGATTGCCCTCGAGCGTCCGAGTAGATTTTGGCCATTAGTGTTCGATTGGAGTGATCCCCCGCATGTTAAATTAATTTCATTAACAGATGATTTCTCTCGTTTAGAAAAGGTGGTCAGCGCCAGAGAGTGTTCATTATGACTGCTGGAGAAAATACATGTTTGAAGACTGGAATTTGACTTTAACTTATCCACGATCTCATTTTGCCCGGCTTCTGTGTTCCCGCGCGCCAAGAAAACAGAAGCCACCTTTACTTCATTATCATAATCAAAGAATCTGTCAACGGCCCTCATCACTCGGTGATCCGCGATCGGCGACTCGTCTGCGCAAACGAGCGCCTCCTGCGGGCCCCCCGAAGACGAGTTATACGTTCCGTCCAGTTGTAAGGGTCGCGAGAGGAAAATTGGGGCGCGAATGGACTCGACTGGGTTACGCGAGAGTGCGTCGGCATTCGAATTGACTCTTCCGGGTTTATATACTATACTATAATTATACTCATTTAATTTGATACGCCACCTCATTAATTTAGAGGTCGGATCCTTAGCGTTATGCAGCCAGACCAACGGTCGGTGGTCAGTTACCAAGGTAAATTGTTGACCATACAGGTAAGGCCGAAAATGATCTACAGCGAACAAAACTGCCAATAACTCTTTCTGTATCGTCGAGTAATTGACTTCGGCGTTATTCAAGGTTCTAGACGCGTAGGCCACGGGGAGATCTTGCCCAATTTCTCCCTGACTCAAGACGGCTTCCAGTGCATAATCGGACGCGTCGGTGGTTACAAGGAACGGGTTTGAAAAGTTAGGGAACTGTAGAAGGGGTTCCGAGCTGATGACGTCTCTCAGAGTTTCGAAAGCAGTTTGGGTGACAGAATCCCAACGAAAAGGAGTATCCTTTTTCAAAAGTGCCGTCAACGGTTTTGCGATTTTTGACATATTTCCAATAAATCTTCTATAATAGCCTATAAGCCCCAAAAATTGCTTAATATTTTTCCTTGTTTTGGGTAATGGAAACTCTTTAACTGCCTTGATTTTTCCGGGGTCGGGTTTTACTCCTTCACTAGTTATAATGTGTCCTAAATAAACAATTTCCCGTCGGAAGAATCGACATTTTTCGGGTTGAAGGGTTAACCCCGAATTCTGTAAACGCGCCAAAAGGTTCTTTAATTTACGAGCGTGTTCCTCGAGAGAGTCAGAGTACACGACGATGTCGTCCATATACACGAAAAGGTCCGTTCCCTGTAACCCCGACAGTATCAAATCCATTAGCCTCTGAAAAGTGGCTGGAGCATTTTTTAGCCCGAATGGCATTCGATTAAATTCAAAATGGCCATGAGGGGTTGAGAAGGCGGTCTTGGCCTTTGAAACGGGATCAACAGGAATTTGATGAAAGCCAGAGGCCAAATCTAAGGTACTAAAGTATTTTGCTCCACCCAGCTGGTCCAGTATATCGGTAATATTGGGGAGCGGGTAAGCGTCGCCAACGGTCTTCTCGTTCAATTTCCTATAATCAATAACCATTCGCCAACGAGGTACCCCGGACGAATCAGATTTCTTGGGGACGATCCACACGGGCGAGTTAAAGGGCGATATAGACGGTTGGATTATTTTACCATTAAGCAAGGAATCTACTTGTTTTTCAATCTCGGCTTTGTGAATTAACGGGAACCGGTACTGTTTGGTATTGATGGGAGCTTCGTCAGTGGTTATTATAGCGTGTTGACCGTCTTTAGAGTGACCTAACCTGTCCCCGGGAAGGTAGAATTGATACGGGAACTCGTTGATTAATTCCAGGACGCTAACCCGTTCGGCTTCGTTAAGGCTATTCAAATCGAGAGCCTTGACCAGCTGGGCAAACCGTTGAGCATGAGCAACTGACTGATCGACACCGGGGTCTCCGGTACGAGAGGAACGTGGTGAAGGAGATTTTATGGAAAATTCCTCCAATTCTACAGGCGGTAGACTGAGTTTGACATGATCGGCAGTAGTGTTGATTGCATACACTTTTGCAAAACCGTGCTCCTGGCTTACCAATGCCTCCCCCATGAAAACACCTGGACCAAGATCTATCCCCCTCATGTATCCAGATGCACACTTGCTATGGGTGGGTACCGCAATTAGAATCTTTGTACGTGGGGGTAGCTCAAAGCTCGAGAATGCATGAGAAGACAATTCACCGTCTCTGAATTGAAGGCTATTCGGTAAGTGCTCCCTGAACGTTAACGTTACTTCCTGTTTCTCAAGGAATGAAACTCCCAAAATTCCTGTTTCTCCTATAGGGAACTCATCGTCCACAATTTGAAAGGGTATGGGGACATTATGGATTGGAACAATGATCTCGCCATGGGTACGAACCACTCCCGAGCCTATACCAGTCAGGTTATAAATAATGTCGGTATTGATCGTCAAATTGGTAATTAATCCCTCCCGTTTAATCAGATTGAGCCAAGACCCAGTGTCGACAAGAAACTCTGCGGATCCCCTGTTGAAAGAACTGTGTGCCAAGGACATCACGAATGATCTACTGGTTTTGGGTGCGTTAAATGGGTAATAGACTCGACATTTGTGACGCGCGCAATTAGGGGCTTGTTCGACACTGCGCCAGGTTGTGGAACGCCCTTCATGTTTAAATGTTGCTGATTCCCAGAACTTGTGGCAGGAGGACAATATGATTCGTTCGATTCGCGGGGCTTATTTTTACTAAAGCAGCGTGCTTCAACGTGTCCAGATTTCCTGCAGAACCCGCATCTGAGCCTTTCATAACCGGACGGGGCGGAACGATAATCCTGACCTTGAGGACAATTTGCAAGTAGGTGACCCGGTCGATTACATCTAAAACATTTGCGATCGTCCGAGTTGATCGCATATACGTCCGTATTCCGAGTGATCATTTTTGGGTTCAAATTCGCGACTGGCCTCCCACGTTCAATTTCTTGCTCTAAACGAGCCGCAACATCTATAGCGGTTTCCAGGTTAGTTATTTGGTCCTTTGAAATTATCAATCTAAAGATTTGGTTCTGTAACCCTCGAACAAACAAATTTACCGCTGCTTGATTCAGGAGTACTTTGATACCTATCAACTGTTCTGTGTTAAACTTTTCTTTGGCTGCTTCTATGCCACGGCTTAATATCTCGCTAACCCTAGCCCCATACATTTCAGCGTTTTCAGCAGTTTTTTGAAACACGTTTTTTAAATCATCTTCAACCAAATCAACATCAAAAGACCGTGCGAAAACTGATTTTAACGAAATAATTAAATCATCCAACGTACCCGGTTCGCAGCGATTCGAGATCAAGTGATCCGCGTGTCCCTCGATTTTATTACGAATTAGAGCTAATAAATTAGTCCTGTCGCTAGGTTTTACCCGGGAATCAGCAAGCTTACACTGAGTCACGAATTTGATTAATGAACACGTTGTCCCGTTAAAACGTGGAACTAAATCAACGGCTAACTTTAATGGCATAAATGAATTTCCAGGAGGGGAACACGCGTTGTCCGAGATACCCACACTACTAGTAGGAGTGAACTCGTCGCCATTAATTGGCAACCCAAATTCCGGAATAGGAGCTTGCATCGTCACCGTTCTTATTTCGGCTACCGGCGGCCCTTCAAGAAGAGATTCGGCTCCAGGTGGGTTTGCTACCAAATCTTCTACTTCAAAGAAATTACCACAACTCAAGCCAGGCTCGCGTCGCCTCTTCGACCTTTTTAACATTTTGCGATATGGCGGCATTTTACGAAAATTTAATCGGTTGTCTGCCCCGCGTAACTAAGCTCTTAAAATTATGACTTATCTAACTCTCGCGTCGGCTTCTGTAGTTGGTCTACGTCCAGGGGACGATCTCTGCGATCCAACGACGACCTCTGGGGTCCGCTGCCGCTGCCAGTCCAACGACGATCTCTGCAATCTGCTGCTGCTGCCGGCCCAACGACGATCTCTGCAATCTGCTGCTGCTGCCGGTCCAACGACGATCTCTGCAATCTGCTGCTGCTGCCGGTCCAACGACGATCTCTGCAATCTGCTGCTGCTGCCGGTCCAACGACGATCTCTGCAATCTGCTGCTGCTGCCGGTCCAACGACGATCCAAGATCCGGCTTGTGGAGTTTGGTAGATCCCTTGCGCCGACGTGTGCTATGTGATTTCAGGGAGCGTGCACGGCCGCTGAAACCACCCTTCTCCGGTATTTACCCTTGGCCCTCGGGGAAACCGTGCGAAAACCCAAGGGGGAGAGGAAGCAGCACAGCTCTGCGCAGATCCCGAGCCGGCACAATGCAGAAATTCTTCTTTGCAATCCCACCGCTGTCACCAGAAATGTTGCGTAGCTCTTCGGCCCGGCGATGGTCCTGGGGGCTGGGTTGATGCCCGTGGAGCGCAGAACCGCTCTGCTCGGAGTTGCGCGTCGGTGTTTGATTAAATTGACTTCAGTTTTGTACTTAAGTTTGTAATCTTTGCAGGTTTAAACGTTTTATTATTATCCACAACGAATTAAAGATGGATTATGAATTGTAACAGAGCTCAGGAATAAACGTGTTATCACTAATACAGTCGAGATTAGAATGGCAATCTTTTAGAATCGTTATTTTACGTTTCTAAGGAGAAACCGACAAAAGCTAGCTCAACGAGCGGCTTCAAATATGCCGGGCAAAAAGACGAATTTAAACTCGGATTACTTATCATGGCAGACAACCTTCTAGCTGAACCCCCAAGTCTTTCCTATAGTGGAAAACGCATTGTTACCAATTCGAGGTTGCGCGGTACACAACAACGCTTAGGTATAGGAAATACCATTTCCGACGACGCCAGTCGCAGTCGCTTGCGGCTGTAGCCGCCAGCCGCGGTCGCTGGCCGCTGTAGCCGCTCATTGGAACGGCCACCTTAATGCGACACACCTCGTGAACGTCTTCCTCGCTCTATCTCACTCTCTCCGTCCGACTCATACTCTCTCTCTCTCTCTTTCTCTCTCTCTCTCTCTCTCTCGCTCACTCATTCTCTCTCTACAAGGGACACAGCGCCTGAAAATCCTGTGCCACACAAGTACCAGTACGCCTCGCCATGAGACACAGGAAGGAAAGAGGTAGGTGTCTAGGGGCACCCAGCATAAATAATGTGCAATATATTGTACAATAATATTCATCGCCTACAGGCCGCTTACCACATCAGGTTCCCAAAAATTAATCAGGCTGATCGACCAGAGCATCTCGTCCCGAGCGTATTGTCCCGCACGTCGACGGTTGACAAATGACAACGCTACCTGCGCGTCCGAATTCAGTTATTTTATATTGAAGTTCTTCATTTCTTTACGACAAAGTAGGCAATTACTCGTTCTCGAAGCGTTCGCCGAGAAACATCTGTCTCCCAGATGTCGTAAAGGGACAATCGACACCGTGCAGTTTTTCATGGATTTCGACTTTCTTCGCTCTGTGTTAATCCGTTAATTGTTCTGTCGGCGGGTGGTACACACGGTGACTTCCACCGCTGACTCGTGGGACAATATGATCATAAACCACGACCCTGGCGAAACACTCTGGCCGATCAACCTGGCTAACAAAAAGTTTGGTAGGCAGATGTCCGGTTTTTCCTCCTGTACATCACGAAGAGAGAAAAGGTTCCTCCACCACCGTCGAAATCGCATAGGGAAGTTTCATCCTCTTCCAAAAAAGGCCAATTAAGATTCTGGCGCCATCCAAAATTCTAATGTCGAGTCTACCTTTCACGTCGAAGAGGTGGACAACTGCAGGATTCGTTCAATTCATTCTCCGGGGCCTCACGATTTTACGACCTTCCACACAACGAAATTCTTACATAGATTCAACCGAGATTCTCACCGAGATTCTCACAAATTTTCACACTGATTAATAAATAATTGTAGAATATATGATGATGCATATAAATGTCGCGCGCCACCAACAGTCAGCAGTCGCGTATAATGCGCTATTTAGCAGTTTTAGCACTCGCGTTAAATTCATTGGTGTTACTTTCGGATATTCTTCCGAATGGCCCCAGTGGCCGATCGAGATGAGGTTGGGGGGAGGGGTGGGGAGGGGGTGTGAACCCTAAATCTAAAATTGTAGCTTCGGGTATTTATTAGTTTCCGAAATATTAATAAAAAATTATTAATTTATTTTGGAAATTTTTTTTGTCGTTAGTGTAGGCCTCCCTACCCGGGAGCCCTTCCGTCCCCCATTTTCAACATTTGAAATTTTGTAACCACTATCTCATTTTTAGTATCGCCAAACTCACATCGGTTCGCTACCATGCTTTATGCGTCCGCGGGCGGGCGCGCGCCAATCTAACCCAAACCGATACTAAAACACGGAACAAGTTGGAAAGTGGAATGTATTATGTCGGTAAAAGTCAACAGAAATATTGTTAAGGGGGTAGAGATGGGTAATGCAGCGCGCTGTATACCGACACAATCTGGCCCGAAACATGGGTTTAGTAGAATACGCTTTTCGTGCTTATATGAGCGAATTTTGGGCTGAGCGAGGTCTCATTCGAAAGAGAAAGGTTCAGTGCAGCGCGCTCTGATCATGGTTCGACGAGATTGTGTTGATATCTAATAAAATGAGTGTTCAAAGTAGAGCAAAAATCGACAAAATACACCCGCATGAACCAACGTATTTTTAGGTCACTAAAAGAGTCTTGTGACTCAAACGATGACCAGAGCGCGCTGCACTGAACTTTCCTCTTTCGAATGAGACCTCACCCAGCTCAAAATCTGCTCATATAAGGACGAAAAGCGTATTCTCGTGATTGCATTCCCAATTACGAGTTCCGCCATATTGGCGATAATACAGAGCAAGTCACGTGACAAATTTAGTTGAGCTAGTGGACACGAGATGGCGCCTACTCGGGAGGACTGCCAACGTGGAGTCATAGCAAAACTGAAGCGTTAGCTGGATACACAAGCCACAGTAAAAGCGTGATGCAGTCAATGTATGAATTTTCGGACGATTGTAGGTTAGGTTATATGCATTTTAGGCATATAACTGTTGGGAACTGTGTACATTTACTAAATTAACGCTTTTATTGTAACACATACATCACTTGAAATCGCTGTCGAATTTATGTTATAATTATATGGCCACATTATTTAAAATAAAAAAAGAGATTGGAACTTTTTTACTAATACTGGAAATTTTGATTTACTGATATCATATTTTCAGAATGTGGAAGTTACAGCAATTATTTGCAATAATTGCTCTTATTATTATTCTTCCGACTATTGTATATAACATACAACAAGGAAAAGTCTCCAAATCAGTCAACAGTTGACTCCCTGATTTTTTTTTCTAATTCTTTATGGTCCTATGCAAAGATGGGCATTATTTAAATAAAAGAATATACTTCCGAATGGCCCCAGTGACTGATCGACACGAGGTTTGGGGTAGGGTGTGTGTACCCTAAATCTAAAATTCTATTTAGCTTCGGGTATTTATTAGATTCCTTTGTTTATTCGAAGGCCTTTCATCTTGGGCTTCGAATACTTTTTCATCTTTCATTATATCTTTATCCTAAGGTCGTATTCAGATATATTGGCCGGTCGATTCGTTTTCGCGAACAGCGATCGAGGAGAAATCAGCCACCACCATCTGAAGATCGTGGATTTGTCAGTTGGAGTTACATGGCCACCCAAGGGTATGGTGGGGTAACGGGAATGCTGCGCGGTTCCGTCTGAACGTAGCCGTGTGGCTGTTATGACCAATACGAGATGAAGCTATCGAGAAAGAATCAATGTTCAGACCAATAAAGCTCCTGAATTTTTTCGGAGCTAACGCACACCTATTCTGATGTGTGTATTTCTACACTGACAACTCGGTTTGGCCTACACACCAGAAGCTTGGCGCTAACCCCATCACTTCTGGCTCATTCTTGTTCTGCGAAGGCGAGAGTGAGATGGAACGTCAGAAAACGTTGCGACAAGAGCACCGAGGCAGGCAAACGGTACCTATGGTGGGAGAATACGCGTTACGAAACGCACTGGCCAATATATCTGAATGTAAAATCTCGTTAGCCGCTCGCTGGTCGGGACCGGCGTTGAGCCCGTATCATGAACGGAGCCCTAATTCCGAGGCTGAGTTTCTCGCTTCTTTCTGGCCGAAGGGGGGAGCGGGATCGAACGCTATGCGTGCGCGGCGGGCGTGCGCGACGGGCGCGAGCGCTCAGATGGAATCGTGACTGTTCGACGCATGCGCGCCACGGTCAGATAGCCAGGCACAGCACGAGTCTTTTTTGCGCCATAACCGAGCTTGCCAAATTCCGCCATTTATTATAAAACATTTAATTGAGCTTCTTCATGACCTTACTCTAAACTTTTACTTGTAGTATAAAACCGTTGTGATATAATTTGTAGTATTTTATTTAAAAATTTATTTTCAACAATGCCAACAATGAAAAGGCCATTTTGCGCCTCTTGTCAACCTTACGCCCTAGCAGCTGCCTAATTTTACAGAGTAAAGTCATAAATAATCTCAATTAAATGTAATTTAATAAAGGGCGCAATTTGACAAGTCCGCCTAGGGCGCAAAAAAGACTTATGCCCGGCCTGCGTCAAGATTTTGCGAAGCGGGTTCCGTGCTCACCGTAAGCGCTTGCGACCATCGCGCATGCCCGTCGCGCACACAAAGGACGGAGTGTCAGACGTCCGAAACACGGAGCAAGACAAAATATCAACGCGTCGTCTGTCTCGTACTGTCCTCGCTCGCTTTCAATGCCTTCGCTCGCTCTCTTTCCATCTGGCTCTGGCCTTCGCCGGACAGGAGTGAGATAGAAGTGGTGGGGATAGCGAAAAGTCCGTATCGTGTACACCAAACCGAGCCCGTAACGATCTTAGATGCTCGAATAACCGACGAGAACCTTTGTGGTCCGACCCGCACGAGATCGCCGTTGCTCGGCGATGTGTCATCGATTATATAGAAACAGAATTTGTTTTTTTTTATCGTATCAATATGAAAGTGACACAAATGGATTCCTGGCATTCTCCCGATTAAATTGACAGAAAATAATTTAAATCAGACTATTTTTAACGAAACGGGCTTCAATTCTGCAAACAAATTTTCATGTAATTTCCTTAATTATGGTCCGAATAATATCATTTTTGGGGCCAATTTGATCGAGAAAACATGACGAATCGATTCACGTCACTTTTGCAAAGATCTGATTAGAAATGCAGAACTGAAGATTTGTCACTGCTTAGTGCGTAACATTGTATGGCCCCGCTGGATTCGAGCGTCGAAACCCACGAAACTCAGCGAGTTGCATGATTGCCAGCGTGAAGGACAAGAGAGGACTTTGCATGGCGAAGGAAAGTCAGCCTTCTATAGAACTCAAATCGAGAAAGACTTTGCTGACAAACTTTACATATGTACCTATATTCGCGTCAAATAAATACTTTAATTGTAAAATTTAGACGACAAACTATTGTTGAATTTCGCCAGTTCTTACATATGCATCACTTGGTTGGGAATTCCTGATCCCAGAGTTTCATGCATTTACCTATTGAAATGTTGCTTCAAGACATCGGGAAATTGCATTGCTTCTTCTTGTACGTACAATGTATCTGTTCGCGAGTAGGTGTCACGAGTGACGCGGCTTTGATTTCCCAAATAAATGCACATTTATTAGGGCCCTCGGTCGACGGCGCCTTGAGTCATCCAGTACTGAATATGAAAATTTTCATATTTCTCATTACACCTTGATAAGAGTGTTACCACCGATGGATTGGTGAGTTTCTGTCCACGAAAATGAGTCGAGACGCGAAGCAATTCGGTCTATTTTTTCTTATGAATACATGATTAGGACACACACACACTACGTTCACTAAAAATAGACCGAATTGCTCCATGTTTGGCATCATTTTCATCAGTAATGCAGTGCTCTGGTGAAGAACATCGTAATACGGAGCTAATATTCTAGGCCCTAGAATCTACGATATTGTCAATGTGCAGTTGAAACGCACGCCGCTTCACACTATCGTTTCTTAGCGTTTATACGGGGTGATTCTCTAGCTAGAGTCGTCAAACGCGATGCTCGCCGATAATCATGTGTCTCGCTGAGTTTTGTGGGCTTCGACGCTCGAAACCAGCGGGACTATACAATGTTGCACGCTGAGCAGTGATGAATCTGAAGTTCTGCAATTTCTAATGCGATCTTTGCACAAGTGACGTCAATCGATTCCTTACAATTTTATATATAATGTTTGTTCATAACTGCTTTCTGCACAGGACGTGTAATAAGTGTATTTCATGTTCTGTTTCGGTGCTTTGCTAGTAAAAAAATGTCTAACCTAACAAACTTCATTTTCTGGGGACATCCCCTCATCTATTTTTCCTTTTCACTTATAATTCCTTACTGCTAACGTAGAATATTGTAGCATAAGCACAATTTCAAGTAATCAAAATGTACAATGAATTTTCTACGTTTGCAGTACCAGCCGACTTAAGTACAACGCAACAGCTGAGAATTTCTTTCCTTATTCAGAATAGAATACGGAAATAGCAAACAGCTCCCTCTCGCGTTTACCGGGCAATCGGCGATCTATCGGTATTACCATTTCTGTGCAGAAAAAACCTGCTGTAATACCGACCTGCCGAATCGGCCAGGTCACGTGACGTGTCTACCCCCTTAAGAGGGGAGACCGTGGTAAAGTGATTAAAAAAAATCGGCTCCATATCAAAACTGCACAGTACAAAACTACACATGCAATTTAGGACACCTCGGAATAGTGCACAGAAAGTAGAGCACATACAATGTAAAGCTCATTAAAATTATAGTGCACATACAATTTAGGACACATGCGATTTAGGGCACATACAATTTAAGACACATGCGATTTAAAGCACATTAAAATTGTAGTGTACGTACAATTTAGGAGACATGCGATTTAGGACACATACAATTTAGGACACATGCGATTAAAAGCACATTAAAATTATAGTATACATACAGTTTAGGCCACATGCGATTTAGGACACACAATTTAGGACACATGCGATTTAGGACACATGCGATTTAGAACACATGCAGTTTAACGCACATTTTTTTAGTGCACATCAGGATAGCGCACAGCAAGATTTCACGCACAACCATCTTCTCGTCGCCGTCGACTGTTTCACACAGTCGACAGTATTAGTATTGGTTGGGGCTAGATTAAGGCGGGGGGCGTAAGCATGGTAGCGAACCGATGTGTGTATGTGTTAATCTCGGTAATTCTAATGTTAAGTTATGGTTTTTACAAATATCTCGTAAACCAAAGCCGACCACCAAAAAGTTTAAAGGGAAATGTTCAGAATGATGGCCTTGACAACAATAGCGATATTGACCCCATCGCGCGCCCCCGCCCTAACCTAGCCCCAACCAGTACTAATACGACGAGAAGATGGTTGTGCGTGAAATCTTGCTGTGCGCTATCCTGATGTGCACAAAAAAAATGTGCGTTAAACTGCATGTGTTCTAAAACGCATTTGTCCTAAATTTAATGTGTCCTAAATCGCATGTGTCCTAAATTGTATGTGCACTATAAATCGCATGTGTTCTAAATCGCATGTGTCCTAAATTGTATGTGTCCAAAATCGCATGTGTCCTAAATTGTATGTGTCCTAAATCGCATGTGTTCTAAATTGTATGTGCATTATAAATCGCATGTGTTCTAAATTGTATATGCACTATTTTCTGTGTACTATCTTGTGTGTAAAATCTTGCTGTGCGTTAAACTGCATGTGTCCTAAATCTCATGTGTCCTAAATCGCATGTGTCCTAAATTGTATGTGTCCTAAATCGCATGTGTCCTAAATTGTATGTGTCCTAAATCCCATGTGTCCTAAATTGTATGTGCACTATAAATTTCATGTGTTCTAAATTGTATGTGCACTGTTGGCTGTGCACTATTCTGATGTGTCCTATATTGCATGTGTATTATTGTACTGTGTCTTTTTTTATATGGAGCCATATAGAAGACGAAAGTGAGAAATATTCAATGTGAATGAAATAGATAGAAAGGTAGTCGAAATATCGCCAATCACGAGTCCGAGATAATGCGGACACTTGCTACGTGGAAGCAGTGCCAGGAATTGATAGGGATAACTCCGCATCAATTAAGCTTTTCCCCGTATTATTTTTGTTATGACTATTCTTTAATCAAGAAATATACTATTTATGCATAAACACTGTTATATTGAATTGAAACACTTTTTTTATTACATCATTCAAATCTCGTCGACAAAACAGTCTAAGTACATATTACATTTCCCTCTCATTAAAAATATAACATAACATAATAAATCTATAAATTAATGTTGTAGTTTATTTTAAATACAAAGTGTACCTAATATTTAAGATCTTATTACCTATTTGTAATATAAATGTTATATTTTCAATCTTTAATAATATTTTCATAAAAATGATGGAATTCTATTGGAATAATGCCTTTAAAAATCATCGTCGAAAGATCGTCTTTTTTTATGATAGAGGAATTTTACCGTTATGTGCGTTTTTTAGTTGATAAACGTTAATATCTTTTTTGTGATATGTTTTTTTAATATTTTCATTTCCTTCGCTTCTTGTTCAAAATCAGATTTTATACTGATTGGATGCCCATCTGGTCGTACACTTATCTCTCTAACGCTTGCGATTTTTACCGAACGCCAATTAAATTTATGTGACAAATCCTGGAAATCAAATATTTCAGATTGCAGCTTTTCGTTAACATTATACTGATTATCAACTTTCGATTCTTTCATAAATCTGCACCACTGTTGTTGTGTGTAGGCCGATTTCTTTCTGCGGTACTGTTCAATGCGGGCGTGCATTGAATTGCCGTCATTTTGTGTGTGACGAACTTCCAGAAATCTGTGTGTTATGTTTATTTCTAAATCTATAGCGGCCTTAACGAACATGCTAAAAACCATTTTATTGCGGTTTTGCCCCCGCAGTTATCACTATAGAGCAGAAAATCTTTTACACCAGTTTTCGATTTATCATTCATGAATTTCCATAGGAATGATGCAATTTCGTTAGAACCTCTACATCCAACTATTTCATTCCAAACGTTGCACCAACCGCGATGACTGGCCATTTCGTAGATTGTAAAATTCCATACGCAAACCTTTGACACATAATATACAGTGTGTCCGCGGGAAAGCTAAACAGCCGGCTTCCTCCTAAACTATTGGAGATAAAAATATAAAAAAAATAGGGAATTGCATGGTTCGAGGGGGCAAATTAATTAGAGCGAACGAATTTTTTTATCGATTATTATTTTAAAAGATACGATGGTCAAGTTCGGTTTTTCAAATGGAACTATTTTTTTTGAATACCTGAGTTGATAGTGCGTTCCGAGACAAATTCAATAAGCTTTAATGTATACACTTTATTTTCACTGGTTTTTAAGATATTGCGCTTGCAAATTTACTGATTTTCACTGGAAGAAAACTGTCTGGTATAGCACGGACCGGGGACGGTCTTACTGGATCCACGGGTGACACTGCCTTTTGAAATAGATACCTACCTGCCAAAGGTCTACGCCAGGCCCAAAGGCTGGACAATTTTTTTCCGTCAGAAATGCTACTTAGGTAGGTACATCTGCGGTATCGAGAAGCGCACCGTTACTTTTATTTCGCACTTGCTTCTACGCTCGGATGGCCGGTTCTTTTGGAAGGGATGCAAGTTCGATTGGTTAGGTTAGGAGGAGTGAAAGTTGCTAGACTAAATTTCAATCATAGGGAGCAGATTGTATCAGAACCATTCGGATTTGCATTCCTCACAAACGGCTGCTCTCTTGAAGAGGCCCTCTTCACAGCAATGCCCACCTTCTCTCGCACGGAATACGTTAACGCTTGCTTTTGTTCTGATATTGAAGCTCGTGTTTATAGTCGAGAGAACCACGCGTCGACAGCGGGCTACCCCTTTTTTTCCTGTGTCTCTCCACGAGCCGTGTTGACGGTGGATTGTAGGAGCGTAGATATCTGGATGCCAGTTATTGAATTCAGGAGACGATGGAAACATTTTATTACAAAACACACATGTACTATAATTAAAGAAAATCGTATTCCTCTCGGGCAGGAGTACTGATAATGATCGGACTTGCGCCCCACTTCGCGCAGACCAATTACACGGAGGGTAGTCGGGTCACACACTGCCCAAATGATACAGGGTAATTCTGGAGCAACGCCCGTCAAGGAGATGCGCTGGCACCCCGTGGCGAGGACAGACCTTCGCTGTGCCTCACCCGATTTTTATGGCTTTTTTTCCGGAAAAAGGTACGAATCCTGGGTCGAACGTAGCGAACTGAAGTCGACCCTCCGCAGTCGAGGGTGAATTATCCATTACAGCGTATTAAGAAACCCTTTTCTTCATCGTATCGAAAGGGAAGTGACGCCAATGGATTCCTTATGTTTTTCTGACGAAAATCATACCAAATGTCATGCAAATCGGACTACTTTGACACAAGCTATTTGTATTCCCTATGTAAAAGTTGTCCGATTTACACGACATTTGTAATGATTTTCATCGGAAAACCCCAAGGAATCCATCGGCGACACTTCCATATCCATACGATAAAAAATAAAGAATTATTTTATTTCCTAACCAGATACAGGGTAATTATGGAGCAACGCCCGTCAAGGAGATGCGGCGGCCTGGTACCCCGTGGCGAGGACAGTCCTTCGCTGTGCCTCACCCGATTTTTATGGCTCTTTTCGGAAAAAGGTACGAATCCTGGGCCGAACGTAACGAATTGAAGTCGACCCTCCGCAGTCGAGGGTGAATTATCCATTTGAGCGTATTAAGTAACCCTTTTCTTCATCGTATCGAAAGGGAAGTGACGCCAATGGATTCCTTATGTTTTTCTGACGAAAATCGTACCAAATGTCATGCAAATCGGACTACTTTGACACAAGCTATTTGTATTCCCTATGTAAAAGTTGTCCGATTTACACGACATTTGTAATGATTTTCATGGGAAAACCCCAAGGAATCCATCGGCGACACTTCCATATCCATACGATAGGGAATAACGAATTGTTTTATTTCTTAAAAAGGTAGGTACAGGCTGATTCTGGTGCTGCGCCCGTCACCCCGTGGCGAGGATAACACCCCGCAGTGACCATAGAATTTTATGGCTCTTTTCGGAAAAAGGTACGAATCCTGGGCCGAACGTAACGAATTGAAGTCGACCCTCCGCTGTCGAGGGTGAAATATCCATTTGAGCGTATTAAGAAACTCTTTTCTTCATCGTATCGAAGGGGAAGTGACGCCAATGGATTCCGGGCGTTCTCCCGATTAAAATCATGCCAAACATCATGAAAATCGGACTATTTTTACATAAGGAATACAAATAGCTTGTGTCAAAGTAGTCCGATTTGCATGACATTTGGTACGATTTTCGTCAGAAAAACATAAGGAATCCATTGGCGTCACTTCCCTTTCGATACGATGAAGAAAAGGGTTACTTAATACGCTCAAATGGATAATTCACCCTCGACTGCGGAGGGTCGACTTCAATTCGTTACGTTCGGCCCAGGATTCGTACCTTTTTCCGAAAAGAGCCATAAAAATCGGGTGAGGCACAGCGAAGGACTGTCCTCGCCACGGGGTACCAGGCCGCCGCATCTCCTTGACGGGCGTTGCTCCATAATTACCCTGTATCTGGTTAGGAAATAAAATAATTCTTTATTTTTTATCGTATGGATATGGAAGTGTCGCCGATGGATTCCTTGGGGTTTTCCGATGAAAATCATTACAAATGTCGTGTAAATCGGACAACTTTTACATAGGGAATACAAATAGCTTGTGTCAAAGTAGTCCGATTTGCATGACATTTGGTATGATTTTCATCAGAAAAACATAAGGAATCCATTGGCGTCACTTCCCTTTCGATACGATGAAGAAAAGGGTTTCTTAATACGCTGTAATGGATAATTCACCCTCGACTGCGGAGGGTCGACTTCAATTCGCTACGTTCGACCCAGGATTCGTACCTTTTTCCGGAAAAAAAGCCATAAAAATCGGGTGAGGCACAGCGAAGGTCTGTCCTCGCCACGGGGTGCCAGCGCATCTCCTTGACGGGCGTTGCTCCAGAATTACCCTGTATCATTTGGGCAGTGTGTGACCCGACTACTCTCCGTGTAATTGGTCTGCGCGAAGTGGGGCGCAAGTTCGATCATTATCAGTACTCCTGCCCGAGAGGAATACGATTTACTTTAATTATAGTACATGTGTGTTTTGTAATAAAATGTTTCTAATGTCTCCTGAATTCAATAACTGGCATCCAGATATCTACGCTCCTACAATCCACCGTCAGCACGGCTCGTGGAGAGACACAGGAAGAAAAGGGGTAGCCCGCTGTCGACGCGTGGTCCTCTCGAGTATAAACACGAGCTTCAATATCAGAAGAAAAGCAGGCGTTAACGTATTCCGTGCGAGAGAAGGTGGGCATTGCTGTGAAGAGGGCCTCTTCAAGAGAGCAGCCGTTTGTGAGGAATGCAAATCCGAATGGTTCTGATACAATCTGCTCCCTATGATTGAAATTTAGTCTAGCAACTTTCACTCCTCCTAACCTAACCAATCGAACTTGCATCCCTCCCAAAAGAACCGGCCATCCGAGCGTAGAAGCAAGTGCGAAATAAATATACCGCAGATGTACCTACCTAAGTAGCATTTCTGACGGAAAAAAATTGTCCAGCCTTTGGGCCTGGCGTAGACCTTTGGCAGGTAGGTATCTATTTCAAAAGGCAGTGTCACCCGTGGAACCAGTAAGACCGTCCCCGGTCCGTGCTATACCAGACAGTTTTCTTCCAGTGAAAATCAGTAAATTTGCAAGCGCAATATCTTAAAAACCAGTGAAAATAAAGTGTATACATTAAAGCTTATTGAATTTGTCTTGGAACGCACTATCAACTCAGGTGTTCAAAAAAAATAGTTCCATTTGAAAAACCGAACTTGACCATCGTATCTTTTAAAATAATAATCGATAAGAAAATTCGTTCGCGCTAATTAATTGGCCCCCTCGAACCATGCAATTCCCTATTTTTTTTATATTTTTATCTCCAATAGTTTAGGAGGAAGCCGGCTGTTTAGCTTTCCCGCGGACACACTGTATGTAGAGGACCTATTTCTGCATGAGGAGTCGTCAACACTTTTTGTAAATCAAAGTTTATTATGCAAACAGATGCATTCAGAACCGCTCTTTGCTTATCAAACTTCATTAAGGCTGCCGTCTCAAGTTTGTTTTGGACCGAATCGATCGAAGCGTCCCCAGTAAACAAACGGACCCTAATGAAATTACTCCGATCGATAAAAAGAATTTGTACAGCAATGACATCTTCAGGTACTCTGGGTAGACGAATTTTTTACGCATAGTTGCCACATGTTCTGTACTCTCTGTCTCTGCCGCGCTGTTGCCAAAGCTCTTTCTATCGAGAAATCTTGAAAGAATATGGCACGAGAGCTGCGTCTAGCAGTGATACCAGAATGAGGACGGGAGCGCTCGAGAATTTCCCCCACCTCGCATGCACACTACGCCGGAGCTGCGTGTCCGTGAGCTCGGCGCTTCGGACAACGTCGGGAAGACGAGAGAGAAAACGAATGCGTGTCTTCCTCTCTCGCTCTTGAAACGCTGTGATCCAAGGTGGGGTGCAAGCGACACGCGGCCGTGCGCGATCTTCCTGAGTGCCTTGAGGCTCGAGATACACTTTTCACTTTCTGACATATGTATAATACTCTTGTAATGAAAAAAAATTTGGAAAAAATTTTGTTAGGGAAATCACGTTTTAAGACCTCCTCATCACGTTTTGACTATTTAGAAAAGAGCTTTTTTTTTAAATATCTCATGTATTTGTTATCACGATTACGTTTAAACGGCAAAATGGATTTCAATGAAACTTTATATTAAAATTTTATATTCTTGTCTTAAGATCCGATTAGATCACGAAAACTGATAATTACCCGTTATGGTTCTTCGATTTTTCAGATATACGAACTAAATTCTACATAAAAAAAAGTTAAATAAAGTTCTTCTGTAACTTGTTTAACAAAGAAAAATGTACATTCATAATTGAGGCATTTGATGGAAAAAGGGCACATATGCCATTTCAAGAAAATCGATTTCAAAGTTTTCATTATAGTATAACTTAACAAAAAGTAATGCAATTAAATCAAATTTTTTAAAGGATGTAGTTACCGTGTCGTTCAAGCGTTCTGAATACAGAAGTCATGATTTAAAAATGATATGTGTCTTTATTTATAAATTTTAAACAAGTGGTTTATGTGCCCTTTTTTCATCAAATGCCTCAATTTCTTGTGTTCGTTTTAAATTTCCGTACTTTTTATTTGAGCTATTTCTATTTTTCAAACCTTAAAATGAATTTTTTTATTAAAAGACGAATATTTTGATACTGTACATTGGTGAACTTTGTTAAAATTAGAATCCACTCTTGGCCAGTACCATGCACGCTGTAGAAGCCTTCGATAAAAAATATTTTTTCAGAGTATGATCTAAAATCTAAAATCTAAACGTGATCACATCAAACGTAATTATATCAAGTTGCGACAAAGAATCACGCACTATTTACAAATTAATTACGCCCAGCGTGCACGTTACCGCTCGATGGAAACTACGGGAAAGTGGTGGTCTCTTCCATCGGGAGGGAAATGTAAACAATTGGTTATGCAAAGCTAACATCGCGATACATGTTGTACACTAAAATGTACAAAAACATTACAAAAATAGAAAAGAAAGGCAGCACGTAAATATATCAATTGGGTTCGATATATTGACGAGATGTAAGACTGAAATAATGCTACAATTGTTTACATTTCCAAAGGATAGAAAGCAAGCAAAGGAATTTACTATAATACATGCGACAGAATTTCGAGATAATTGTTACATATAAAATGAATATAATTAAGAATATACATTTATTTGTACAATTATTTCGAAGTTCTCTCTATGAATCATATGTACAGCAAGCAAGCGAATTTATTGCAAGGATAGAACAAGAATTGCGTGAGGTAGGTAAATCGAACAACTATTTACATATTCGCGATGTCCAAAAATCGAATGAAATAGAAAATGGATGAAATTGATAATATTCTGGACATCACCAATTTGCATTACCCGACGTAGAAGGAAAATCCGCGAGGTCATCAACGGCATGTAAACGTAAACTATTCTTTTGCTTCTTCGCAAAAGTTGCATATAAATTCTCAGATGACATGAGAGATAGATGTTTGTCATCTACCTCCATGCTCTGAGCTGTTTCCCCGTGCGCCTTTAATGCCGATTTCGGGAAGCATGGAAAACGATCTTTCAGCATCGGCGTTTGAATTTGGAAGACTTCTAATGGAATTTAATAATTCCTGCAAACATGGATATTTATACGAGCCTTGATCGTTTCGCGTTAACAACACCGTTTTCCATACATCATCAAAAGCTAATGTACAAAGCTTGACTGCATCTGCAAAATTCAGGTGCAATGTTGACCATTGCTTTTGCAAACCGTCTTCGTCGAAACCGCCCAATTTCTGAGCAATAAAGAGAACACTTTTGAAGGAAGTGTCTCTGTCAGTATCTACTAATGCCAAATGAGGCTCAAAAACACGTAACTTGCTCAGAAATTCGTCATCGATTGGCAATCGATTACGAATTTCGTTTGCAGCCGTTATGTAAAACTTAATACAATTTTCTCGAACGGTTTGGACAACATCGGGTTTGCCTTCTGCAACTAATTGACAAAGAAAAGTGTCACAATCCGGACCTAAATGAATACTATCTAATGCGATTTGATTATCGCCTCTTGAAAAATCTATTAATTTTACTGAATCCATGTGCTTCAAAAGCTGCGGTTTCAAAAAATGACGTAAAATATCGTACAAAAGAGTTTTGGCAGTATTTTGAAGCAAATGGATCCTTGTTTGTTGCGACTGAAAGAATAAACTAAAGTCATTAAAATACTCTAGAACGTATTTCAAAAACAGAAGATATGCTTTCGCTTCTGGATTTTGCATGATGATAAGCAGATGATCCCCAGACTTCGTCTTCTCACTTACGACCAATTCTTGCAGAAAGTGCAACACACTGTCCCAATTTTCTAAAAGTGTAACTACGGATGAGTAACGCGATAACCATCGCGTAGTACACAATTTTAAAATTTTGCGGTCAGTAGATTGAAAACATTGAAAAAATTCGCGAAAAATGGCCGAGCGTTTGGGACTGCTATAAATGAATGTTGCGACTTTCCGTAATAATTCCTCGCAGACCTCGGGAATGGTAGCGCATGCTGCATGCACTACCAATGCAGAGGAGTGACATGGACACGGCATGGTGAAAAAATTTTCACCGCGAATTTCTGCAAGTTTGGTCTTGAATGACGAGTGACACCCTGTCATGACAGAAGCGTTATCACACGACAAAGCAAGAATTTTTCCGAACGGAATTTGTTTTTTCCACATGGAGTTCTTAAAGGAGGTAAATATTTTATCGGCAGTACATTCTCGCGCGTCAAGATTAATTAATTCTACTAATTCCGTTCGAACATCCAAAGTCTCGCGTGCGACATACCGAACAATAAACGACATCCATTTCTCATTGGTAATATCGGATGTTTCATCAATAAATACTGAAAACTTAGAATTCTGTAAAACCAGACTAAGACGCTCTGTTTCCCGAGGACACAGAACGTTCGATATAATATTAGAACACTTTGTTCGACCACACGTCATACGTTCCAAAACATCAGGATCTTTCCCAACTGTCTTGGAAAAGTTGAAGAATCGCCTCTGCGGATTGATGCGAAATATTTTTCTCGGCAACTAATGCAGCAAAACGAATAACCAAAGCATAAACAAAACATAAACAAAGCATACGCGACCACAGATCTTGACGAAAACCAGGCCCGAGCGAACCCTCGAAACGGGAAACGAAAAGAATAGATAGGAAATCGTAAAATAGTAAGAAAAATTCAGAAAGGAGAAAAATCGAAGGAAAGGCTAAAAGAAATAATAGCAAGGTAATGGTGACAGTACCGAACTGCCACAGATGCATTTACCAGTTACCTTTCTCTCCTATTCTTGTACAATAATACCTTTATACCAATTTACACATTTTAGTGTACAACATGTATCGCGATGTTAGCTTTGCATAACCAATTGTTTACATTTCCCTCTCGATGGAAGAGACCACCACTTTCCCGTAGTTTCCATCGAGCGGTAACGTGCACGCTGGGCGTAATTAATTTGTAAATAGTGCGTGATTCTTTGTCGCAACTTGATATAATTACGTTTGATGTGATCACGTTTAGATTTTAGATTTTAGATCATACTCTGAAAAAATATTTTTTATCGAAGGCTTCTACAGCGTGCATGGTACTGGCCAAGAGTGGATTCTAATTTTAACAAAGTTCACCAATGTACAGTATCAAAATATTCGTCTTTTAATAAAAAAATTCATTTTAAGGTTTGAAAAATAGAAATAGCTCAAATAAAAAGTACGGAAATTTAAAACGAACACAAGAAATTGAGGCATTTGATGAAAAAAGGGCACATAAACCACTTGTTTAAAATTTATAAATAAAGACACATATCATTTTTAAATCATGACTTCTGTATTCAGAACGCTTGAACGACACGGTAACTACATCCTTTAAAAAATTTGATTTAATTGCATTACTTTTTGTTAAGTTATACTATAATGAAAACTTTGAAATCGATTTTCTTGAAATGGCATATGTGCCCTTTTTCCATCAAATGCCTCAATTATGAATGTACATTTTTCTTTGTTAAACAAGTTACAGAAGAACTTTATTTAACTTTTTTTTATGTAGAATTTAGTTCGTATATCTGAAAAATCGAAGAACCATAACGGGTAATTATCAGTTTTCGTGATCTAATCGGATCTTAAGACAAGAATATAAAATTTTAATATAAAGTTTCATTGAAATCCATTTTGCCGTTTAAACGTAATCGTGATAACAAATACATGAGATATTTAAAAAAAAAGCTCTTTTCTAAATAGTCAAAACGTGATCAGGAGGTCTTAAAACGTGATTTCCCTAACAAAATTTTTTCCAAATTTTTTTTCATTACAAGAGTATTATACATATGTCAGAAAGTGAAAAGTGTATCTCGAGCCTCAAGGCACTCAGGAAGATCGCGCACGGCCGCGTGTCGCTTGCACCCCACCTTGGATCACAGCGTTTCAAGAGCGAGAGAGGAAGACACGCATTCGTTTTCTCTCTCGTCATCCCGACGTTGTCCGAAGCGCCGAGCTCACGGACACGCAGCTCCGGCGTAGTGTGCATGCGAGGTGGGGGAAATTCTCGAGCGCTCCCGTCCTCATTCTGGCATCACTGGCGTTGTCTCTGAAAATCGGCCGCCGCGTTCATTTAATTCCCAGGCCTGGTGTAGACTGCAATTGCAGAAGCAAGAGAAGAAAAGAAAAACGGACTGTGACAATGGAAGTGACAATGTTTCTGCCAAAGAAAACATTAGTGAAATTTCTGATAAAATGCATAGTTTTCTTAGTGGTAGTGCAGAAGGCACTGAAGAAATTACTGTAAGGCAAGATGTTACATCGGCTACGGATAATACATTGGCCTCTGAACATGATCACGAAAATTGTGAACTGTTAAATAGTTTGAAGCATGCTTTTGCTGCTGCACCAACACATGCCGACAAAGTAAAAATTATAGCATTATTACCACAAAATTGGACCTTTCGCGAAAATTGCATCAGAATTTTCGTGGACCCGTTATTTAGTAGCAAGGGCTAAAGAATTGGCCAGAAATAACTTGATTTTTTTAAAGATTGCTGAAAAAAGGGGAAAGATATTACCAGAAAAAACAACGGAATTAGTAAAAAAGTTGTATAATTCTGATGATTATAGTCGCGTCATGCCCGGAAAGAAAGATTTTGTAACTGTACGACACAAGGGTACTAAAGAACAAATACAAAAAAGACTAGTACTTTGCAATTTAAAAGAATTATATGCTAGTTTTAAAGAAAAGTACCCAGAGATAAAAGTGGGATTCTCCAAATTTGCAGAACTTAGACCTCCGCATTGCGTTCTGGCAGGTGCGAATGGTACACACAGTGTTTGTGTTTGTATGATACACCAGAATATGAAATTAATGATCGATGGAGCGAAAATACAAAAATTAACCCAAGAGGATATGTACCCATTCCAATCATATCATCACTGTATAGCACGTCTTATGTGTAATCCTCCAAAAGAAGAATGTTACTTAAATGAATGTACAGAATGTCCAAGTAACAACAACTTAAAAGAGCAATTAAGAAGTGTATTTGAGAGTAATGGAGTAGAAATTGTACGATACAAACAGTGGATTGCTGTTGATAGGACATCATTAGAGACGTTAGAAAAAACAATGGATGAGTATATTGACAATTTCGCGGAAAAATTAACTGTGCTAAAAAAACATTCTTTCATAGCAATTCAACAAAATTCATACAAAAATGATCTACCAAATGAGTTAAACAGTGGAGAATATTTAGTACTGTGTGACTTTTCTGAAAATGATGCGTTCGTTGTACAGGATGAAGTACACGGATTTCATTCGAATAATAACCAGGCAACAATTCATCCATTTGTTATATATTATAAAGAGATCCACACTATAAAGACAATGTCATTTGTGGTTATATCAGAAAATGTGAAACATGATACAGTGGCCGTCCAGTTATTTAAAAAAAAAATGAGTTCATTTTATGAGGGAACAATTTTCACACATATCCAAAATTTATTACTTCAGCGATGGTGCCTCAAGCTAATATAAAAACAAACACAATTTTCTCAACTTATGTTATCACGAAGAAGATTTTCAAATTTAGGCCGAATGGCATTTTTTTGCAACGTCACATGGGAAAGGTCCATGTGATGCTATTGGCGGAACAATTAAAAGACTTGCAGCAAGAGCAAGTTTACAAAATTCTCAAGAAAATCAAATTCATCGCCGATTGATTTATATGATTGGGCAAAAAAACATTTAAAACAAATTACGATGGTATATGCTACAAACGAAGAACATTCAGTAACTAAAGATTTTTTACAAGGAAGAAATGATAAAGCACGACGAATTATTGGAACGCTAAATGCACATGCTTATATTCCACGGAGCACAACGAAGATAGAAGTTAAATCATATTCTAATTCGTCGAAAAGTACAGTGCACAACATGCAAAAAAAGAAAAGGAAAAATCACTAAAAACTACCTACTTATACGAGGGCAAGTCGCGGATAGATACTACCACAACACAATAGACAGTTCAACCCGTTATCTTTGGCACAAGGTTCACAATACCGCTTCCCGTGATCACAATCTTTTCTCGGTACTTTATCCCCCTTCTGAAGTATAGAAGGGCAAGTCGTGGATAGCGCGTGGTCAGGTTGGCTCAATCAGGAGGCAAGAAGAAGATTAATAGAGCTTTATTATCGAGACGGTCTCGCACGGGACGGTTCTTTCTTCCGACGTCTTTCGTCGGTCGCCAACAGAGAACTGCTTCAAACAGTCAAAAACCTCTCCTCAACCGCCACATGACTCACCACCATTTCGTCGCCAATACGCCATCGATGGTCGCCTGTTTATGGCGCGGCCTGTAACAGTACCCCTAAAACTAACAATCGTTTGGAACAGTCGGGCGACGATCGGCCGACTGCCTGGCTTATCTCTACCTCGGTCTATACCGTCGTCTTCAAAATGCCTACATACTATTGCTAATCTTTTATATGGTGAGCAGATATTCCTATTATTTTTCTCGAGAATACTGAAAACACTAAACGAAAAGTTTGTTTGGTGCATCGTATACAGGGTGTCCCAAAAATGCTGCGGTTCCTTGAAGGGGGTGATTCAGGGGGTGATTGCAAACAACTTTTTCCCTTGCGAAAATTCTCTCCGAGGTTTCGTTAACGAGATAATAACAAAAAGCACCGACCAATCAGAGCGCGAGCCTTCTCCTGGAGCTCCCGCGCTAGCGTGGCCGCGCGCCGAGCCGCGCTGCGACTACGAACAAGCAAGGCGGCATGCACCGAAGGAAATTGCGTAGAATGGCAAATGAAAAAGACGTAACAAAAAAATCGAAACTTTTGCCATGGTTTGTTTGCCATTTGAAGTGAACAATGAAAAAAGGATAAATGGATGAAAATCACGTGTAACGTAAAAAGACAAATACCCAGTTGTTTTTTTTTTTTGGACGAATCGAAAATAATAATTATTTGGAATGAGAGGATAAGGAACACGTAAATTTCCTTTTTTAATAACGTACAAACGAAAAGGTAATGCAACAGGGAACGAGTGAAAAGTGATCGTAGTTCGTTATTGTGATAAAAATCCGTAGTTCAATAACGGCCAACACTGTTGTTGATAATGAATAAATCCGTTTAAAAACTGCGAAGAAAAATTTGCGTACGGAAATTTGGAGAATTATCGCCGGAAATAAGCCATAGCCTGCGTTAGGCTTAAAAAATAATAGTTGCCAATAATGTAACTAAAACTCACCCTTGTCGAAAATTCACCTGCAACTTGAAAACTTGTGTCACTGGGTCACTGAACCGATCCTGGTCATCGATGGACGAGCCCAGTACACAGCTGATCCCAGGTATACGACACTACCCAAAGTTAAGGGTCGCAATGTCAGGTGCGTCCAGGTCAACCTACCGAATATTCACTTCACTGCACGGCTACTAACACTGATCACTTTATTTACTTTTCATGGAACGTGTTGTTCCTACGTTATAAAAATTGGTGGCCCCGAAAGGGGCCGATTGTTGTTAATTGATGAGTTGCTCCACATGGCGACCGTCATTGTCCACGCATAATTCAGCGCGGAGAACTAGTTGTCTTTGGACGCCCCGTAATGTTTGCGGCGTTATGTTTTCCACCGCTGCGTGGATAAGCGCAATTGCTTCCTCAGGCGTGTCCACCGGCTGACGATACACCTCATTCTGAAATGATTGTTGTACAACAAATACAAAACGTAAGTAAAAAAAAAATATCTACAGCAGGAATAAGTAAAGAGTAACAGCAATAATCAAATTACCTTCAGGTAGCCCCAGAAGAAAAAATCCAGCGGATTCATATCCGGTGACCGTGGGGGCCACGCAACGTGGGCCTCTTGCCCGCCGTGGCCGATCCACCTGTCCTGAAAGGTTTCACCTAAATAAGCGCGGACAATATTGGCGAAATGTGGCCCAGCTCCGTCATGCTGGTAGTACATGTTCTGTCGGATCTCATATGGAATATCGTCCATAAGATCCGGCAGAACATGTTCTAAAAAATATTTATACGCTGAGCCGTCCAGCCTGTCTGGCAGAATGTACGGCCCAACGATAAATTCGCCACAAATGCCGGCCCATAGGTTGATCGACCAACGGACTTGTGCTGCACGTGGACGAAGCGCTAGAGGATTTTCGTCGCTCCACACATGCATATTGTGGGAATTGAAGCAACCTTCCCTGTTGAAAATTGCTTCATCCGTCCACAATATGTATGTGGTGAACGACGGATTCCTTAGCACTTCTCCCAACAGCCACCTGGAATATTGAACCCGCTGGATGTAATCCCCGGCGTGCAAATGTTGCACCCGTACATATTTGTACGGATGCAACCTGCGATCCCTGAGGATTCGGTGTATCGTCGTCTTGCTGACACTAGAACAAAATGCAAAAACATCCAGTATTAGATAACATTTTTTTTTCTTAATTAATAATTGCTGCAGTTATCTTGAACTGTGACTTACTTTAGGCGACGGCTCAAGATGCGCACACTGATCGTGGGGTCGGCTTCAACGGCGTCGAGGATTCGCTCGATGGTGCCCGGATTTCGCGCTGCTGCGGGTCTGCCCACCTCGCTGCCTCGCGGCATCATGGACCCCGTCGAGAATAGCCTCGATGCTAACCGACGAAATGTATCCTCGTTTGGCGTTTGGATAGCAGGATATTCTAGCGCAAATGCTCGCGCAGCAGCACTTGCGTCCCCGTTGTTCCGGGCGTACACCTAGAACATCCTGTAGTATTCTTGGGCCGTGAACATTTCTGCAACGCGATTGCTAGCTGACTGACAGGATTTTTTCCAAGCAACTTCCGCTACCCCCAAGTAGCTTCTCTGGTTCCATTATGAGTTAACTCCCACCAGGCCAAGAGGCTTTAGGTAAAAAGAAGCCAGCACATTTTCGGAACACACGTGTTTTGCAGAAGTGCAACGAACACTTTCACAAAAGCCCGCGCTCCGTCCTTCTACTGCCAATGTACCCATTACTTCGAGATAGAAAACAGACACCACGTGTATCGGTTCGAAAAGGTCCGAAGGGAAGAGAAGCAGAAAGTCTTCGAGTTGCTATAAAGAAGAAAATGCATACCATTCCTGTTTCCCCTTTCCAAAACCCTGAGTTCACGTCTGCTACGAGGCGGAACCAATTAAGTCATAAATTATCCGAAACTGTAGGAAACCGTTCTCTACCGCCGACTGGCGGGACAATACGGTCATAAACCGCGACCCTGGCGAAATGCTCTGGCTGATCAGCCTGATTAATTTTGGAGAACTAGAAATTACAGAGTATTATCCAACATCAATACGCCTCGTGGAGAGACACAGGAAGAGAAGGGGTAGTCCGCTGACTGCGCGTAGTCCCGCCTGTTTCGTCCTACTCTCAAATTAAAGACGGATCCCTTATCTCTCGAGTATAAACACGTGCTCGAATTTCAAAACAAAAGCACGCGTTGACGAATTCCGTGCGAGAGAAGGTCGGCTTCAAGTCCGATTGGTCCCAAACTAACCAATCGGGCCTGCTTATCTCTCGTGTTTAAACACGCGCTCGAATTTCAAAACAACAGCATGCGTCGACGTATTCCGTTCGAGAGAAGGTGGGCCTTGTGGAGGAGATATTGCTGTGAAGAGGGCCTCTTCAGGACAGTGGCCGTTTGGGAGGGCTGCAGGACAGATTGGATAGATTAGGGCCAATCGGACTTCAAGCCCACCAAATTTTTCTTCGCAGTTTTTAAACGGATTTATTCATTATCAACAACAGTGTTGGCCGTTATTGAACTACGGATTTTTATCACAATAACGAACTACGATCACTTTTCACTCGTTCCCTGTTGCATTACCTTTTCGTTTGTACGTTATTAAAACAGGAAATTTACGTGTTCCTTATCCTCTCATTCCAAATAATTATTATTTTCGATTCGTCCAAAAAAAAAAAAAAAACAACTGGGTATTTGTCTTTTTACGTTACACGTGATTTTCATCCATTTATCCTTTTTTCATTGTTCACTTCAAATGGCAAACAAACCATGGCAAAAGTTTCGATTTTTTTGTTACGTCTTTTTCATTTGCCATTCTACGCAATTTCCTTCGGTGCATGCCGCCTTGCTTGTTCGTAGTCGCAGCGCGGCTCGGCGCGCGGCCACGCTAGCGCGGGAGCTCCAGGACAAGGCTCGCGCTCTGATTGGTCGGTGCTTTTTGTTATTATCTCGTTAACGAAACCTCGGAGAGAATTTTCGCAAGGGAAAAAGTTGTTTGCAATCACCCCCTGAATCACCCCCTTCAAGGAACCGCAGCATTTTTGGGACACCCTGTATAAATACTTTCCTACGCTAGGCAATTGTTTTGAAAACACGTGCGTGCGGACTGACCACGGGATCCGTGCAGTTCCAAGCGGTGTGCACTGTCGTAAGTTTTATTATTTTGTTGACTGTTCCCCAAATCTCTCCACTTTTTTCAAAAACGCATTCATTAGCTGAAGGCTCAACGAATCGAATGGTATTGTTTTCAAGCCGGATCGTGAGGGGGAACGACTTCAAATCGCGATTTGAAACTTTGACTATATACTGACTATATATTGAAACTATATACGGGTTGAGAAAGCATTCCTTCAGCTTTAAAATGAGCCCAAGACGGAGGCATTATCTTTAAAAATGACCGAGATATTACAGTTTAACTGATTAACAGCCCGCCGATTATGTTTCAATTTTTAAAACTTTAACATTAAATATTTCGAAAATTATTTGACATAGGTCTTTAAAATTCAGTATGCTTTGTTTTTGCAAGGTTATCGACAAATGCTGTAATTTTTAAGAGAATCGGTGAAACAAAATTTTTCACCTATCCGTTTTGACGTGGAATAGCTCGTAAGTAGGTAAGCTATGCCGATTCTGGATACGATTGGCGAGGGGGTGAGGCGGGGCGGGGGGTACCGGGCCGTAGGCGCGGGGGCGAGGTGTGGAGGGGGTACCGCGCTCTTTCGCGAGATGCGTGCGGGGCGAGGCGGGGAGGGGGTACCGCGTTCGAGGGTGAGGGGGTGACGTCACAGGGGAAGGGGGATTTCAAAATTTTCAAAATGGCGTCTGCCGCCGCGCAACCGTTGACGGTGGTGAGGTGCAGGCGCGAAAGATAAGGGGCGAAAGGATGTAGCGCGGATGCTGTAATTCGATACTCATGACTATTCGAGATTAATTAACCTAAATAGCGCAACCGTCTCACGAAAGAATGCAACGCAGCCCCGTATAAACATTCGTCGACGAAAATGTAATTTGACGCGCTACCGCGATAACTATTCGAGATTAATTAACTTAAATAGCGCAACTGCCTCGTGAAAGAACGTAACCTCGCGCTTGTATAAACATCCGCAGACGAATATTTTAAAGTTTGGGAACGGCGCCTTATCACCAACACTGTAATTCGATATACGTGGTAACGCATCGGACGCATGTTACAACGTGTGTGAGAGAGAGAGAGAGAGAGAGAGAGAGAGAGAGAGAGAGAGAGAGAGAGAGAGAGAGAGAGAGAGAGAGAGAGAGAATGTAACGTCGCGTATAAATATCTGTCAACGAAAATGGTTTCACGCTATTTCACACGCCCTTTTCTCTCCCATAATCGCGATACATGCAAATACTTGATATGTTATTTCACAGGGATGGTGGAAGATAGGTAAGTACACCTGACATATTAATATTAAGTTTTTTAATTGACCGGTGCAGTAGCATTTGAGAACTGATTTTGAGGTGGCTGCTTCATGATCGCACGCATACGGAAGTATAGCGCGATAATTATTCGGGCATCGCCCAACGTATTTTGAAAATCGAGACCGCCGTGACGGGTGCGAATGCCCTTATCGCGGACGCGTGAATTCGATACGCGTGGCAACGCATCGAGCAAGCGCTACATCACGTCACCTGATTGAAACGTTCAGGGTGAGCGAGAGAAAATACTTTCTCTAACTAACCCCCACACATTGGTGTGTACGTGTACGTGAATTTGTATAAAAGCGACGTTGGTCAGACCTGTGAACTTCATTACATCACGTTCGCTCGAGTGCTAAAGAGTATCGTTCGCGTTAACTTCTCCACCGATCAGTATAATCGTACATAGTGCATATCAAGATGTACAAACGTAGCTTCAACGATGCATCCTACGCATCCGCCATCAATGGTGATTACCCCAATAAACGCCAGCAATAGGAACATCCTCATCAACAGTCCAATATGAGGTACGTACGCGTTATTATACACATTTCACCTACTTCATTCACTTACTTCTTTCACTGTAAACGCAAGCGAACCGAGTATTAATTCCGTGTATACGTTTCTTACAGTTCTGGATCCGCAACGCCAAAAACAGTGAAAACGCCAAAACCATCAATCGTGCGAATCCTAGGGCGGGATTACCCGTTGACCTCAACAGCGTATAAACGGCTCATGATAGGAATTCGCATTGGTATGGATTCGTGCCACGTTGAGATCGCCATAGTCGACAATAAAGGTGGCGAGTTGAGCTTCTCAATGTCTACGTGGAAGCTCCTACTGCAAAATGGGGCTGACATTCTTCAAAAATTACGCGACAACGTAACAACACCCCAGACCCACATCGAAATTGATCATTTGCGAATCGAATTCACGCGCATGCACAATGATCAACTCGTCAAAATCACAGATAATCGCGTTACCTTATACATGACGGAAGTTACGATGCAAAAACTGTTCGCGTATGAACATTGCATCGATGATATGTTCACTTGGTTGACCGAAAATATGTACGCTGTAGCCAGTAAATATACCGCGTTCGTAAACGTTCTACGTAGCGCTACCGCACCAACAGATTATGTGAAACTAATTTCCGAAAGCGATCACTTCGAACAACATTCTTTGATTGATTGCGAATTGTTAGCGTTAGGAATGCAATCCATGTTGCGCGATGTAAAGCACGTACCACTATAGTACATGCATATATATATGTTTAATAATAAAGGTATAACAATTTTAAATAAATGTATTTTTATTCAGAACAGTATGTGTTTATTCATGTATATCCATGCATGCATAAAACGTTATTCGTATGGGGCGGGATATTCTTGCTCGCGTGGTAAAGGTTGCAGTTGTCATCGTTGCGCTCACCGTCACTGCCACCGTTGTACTCATCTTCGCCGTTGTACTCGTCTTCGCTGCGGTTCTCATCGCTATAGAAAATAGAAAAAAATTGTTATATATTCGTTTCTCTGCATATAACGCGTAAAGTAGATGCCGCTTTCCAGGATACGCAGCATCGATAGTTTATTCACTTCCTCCAAAACGATATGGGGCATACGCCACTGCACCATGCGTATCTCCAGTTTCGGCCACGCAGTGGCGGAGGTGCAGTGCATCATGTTCGTATCGACTCGTGATCGTATGAGGATCAACTCGTGCCGCGCGTTCATCACGATATGTTTGTAATCCTCGCAGAATCCTAATAACACGTTCAGGGGTACGCAGAAATTGAATGCACCCGAATGAAAAATATCGTTATCGTAATCGATGGCATAATTCCAACCAGCATTCGCGAGCACTTTGCTTCTATCGGCCGAGAACGAAACGTAATTTTTCAACGTGGTAGTGATTCCTGGATTTCGGCAACAATCGATCTCGACACCGTTCAATTCGTATCGAATCTCATCGAACATGAACGCGACGCAATTATTGTCTAGAACAGCGGTCGTGGACGTTGCCGGACCTGTCGCGTTCTGCGCCGTCAACGTGCCACGACCTTCGATGTAGAGAAAACTTTCGCACGGAAGCGTGTACAGATCTTGTTGCTGTATGGGGATTCGTATCTCATCGCTATTGTCGAACGTCGTGTTGGCGTACGGATTATACGTGTGTAACTCGATCTTCGTGATACGATTGTCAAAGGTTGGCGTATTCGCCACATCCAGAATAATCGACATCGTGGTTGCGTGTCTAATAGGCAACGATGAATCCTAGCGATCGTAGGAAACGTGCGTTTCGACGAGTCAACGGCTTGCTTCTCCTTATGGGTCCTCTTCTTATCGCTCCACCCGTCTTTATTCTTCTACTTTCGCCTATCGATAAAGGGTCGCGCCGATGACGCGAGACAGAGACGTCAGGAGTAGCAGCGGCAGCGACGATTGATGATTCGTACGTGTGATCTAACACTAACTTACTACACGTGCGGTCACGCTACCTATCGCGAGGACGTCGTTGAACGTGCAAACGAATCGTTATTTCTTCGCCACGAAAATCTATAGGACGATCGTATTGATCGACGATGCGTAGCGTTAGATCGTGTATTGCTCGCGCGACGATCGGCAGGTAAATGACGTGTCGCGGAGTTTCCGATATCTTATATCCCGGAGGCACGCGAGCTGAAAATTCGTGGATAGTGTGTACCGGTTTATCGTTGCTGTACGCGCCGGTAGTTACGTTGCACGTTACTCTGATCACGTTAACGTTTATAATATTCACGGGTACGTCGGACTCGTGCCAGATTCTCGGTATTAAGACCCGATTCGGAGAAAATCCTAACAACGAGCCTACATTGTTGGGTTTCGTAAAGTCTACAAAGAACGAACAGTACATCTCGCTTTTCATGGTGTTGTTGTTAGCTCGTAGCATTAGAGGGTACTTATCGTCATCGTCGTCATCGTTGTTACCGCGTTTTCGAGGATATCGATCGAGTAATCGTTGCTTCAGATACTCGGCGATAGCGTTTAATTCGTAGGAACCGTGGGGGATCGTAATGTATTCATGAGCGGCGTCGACGATGGAGTTGTTTTCGGTGTCATAGTTCACGACGAAATAGAATTTATCGTTGCTCGAGTCGATGTTTGGTATCGTGTGAAACGTCTCCAAGTCCGTGAGTCCTAATTCGTATTGACCATCACTCAACTCTATCGGTGGGAAATAATTTACCGTGAGCACGCTGCTGCGATCCGTTAACGTGAGCGTGAACGACATATCATAGATTACACTCGCGAGACGGAGAGAAAGGAAGTGACACGCGCGTACGAATACTCGGCAATTTATCGATATTATGTGTCTTTATTAAAGAAAATATGGATTGCCATTACGCATGGTTACATTGAAACGAAATCTTAGTACACACCGTTATTAGTACGTATGCCATAATTCCATAGACTTTTGCTGTAAAAATTGCATTCATCTCGTCGAAACGTTGAAAACGATTGTGATTGTACGTGATCGTTGTACCGCGTCCGAAATAGAGGATCAATTCCGTTGGTGGTCGCAGATTCCCAAAACTATCAAAGTACTGTACTCGTGACCCGCGTTTCGCGTACGCGACCCAGTGTGTACCGGTGCCTCGATTCTCGTCCAGATTCGCGATACCGCATTCGTTGCTGCGTGCGCGCGTGGGAAGCGTGTCGCGCATAAACACCCGTCGAAAGAACGGAATGCTGGCGCACTCGGCTCTAATTGCAGGTTCGTCATAGGTTGTTGGTTTATCGCCGCCACCGTCGCCATGCGCCTACGCGATCGGCGTTTTTTTTTTCTTCGTCTGCACTCGTCGTTGGCGCCGCCGTCTCGGGTTCAAGCCCGCGCCTCGCTTGTACGGTGTCAGATGCATCCCTCGCCCTTTCATCGCACGATGATGACGCAACGTCTCTTCCAGCTGTTTTCGAGACGCCTTCGAATCGTTGACCGCTTTGGTTATACCAGCCGCTCCACCGGCCAATGCCTCGATAGCTGATAAAGCGGGCAATACGAACGGAAGAAATTGAAGAAAGCCACCGCGTTTCGCCACTCGTAGATTACGATGTCGTGGTCGCCGTTGCGGATGTTTCCTTCCAGACTTTCTCTGTTTACGTTTCGTCCTTCTCATACCCATGCCGAGTTTAGTCTTAGCATTCATCGTTGCCCACACTCCAGTCGCGGTTGCTTTTTCGCCAAAGGTCGCGTCGTTCGCGAACACTCGTTCTCGCGCTCATCGGCTAACGCGCGATCAGCCTCGTGTCTTCCCTCTAAATCCTTTCGACGAGAGTACGCGATATCGTGCTCGCGGCACGCTATGTCCAGGGGGTTCACACCTTCGTCGCCACGAGCCAATCGCTTTAGCAAACTCGTTCCCGGTCCGCAGAACTGATAACCCGGAACGTGTAGTTCGAATGGCAGACGGTTTATGATGCCGTTCACGAGACCCGATCCAGTCTTCTTCTTCTTCAGATTCTTCTTCAGATTCTTCTTCTTCAGATTCTTCTTCTTCTGCTTGTAAGACGTCGAAGTCGTTGATGCTATCATATACGTTAGAATAATCACGATAGCTACTACAATAATAGACGCGTACGCACGCTTCACCGATCACAGTGATAGTGACCTGCGCGACGCGTGCCACGAATATAAATAGTCATCCTTCGTCACACGCGCGCGAGTACCTGAGAAACCCCGCGAACATGCGATTCGCGAAACAGTCGAACGTTATTCGCGTAACCGCGAATCAAATGCTCGAAGATGATAGGGATGCGAGTCGAGCGAACAGACACCGCCCGTTGCTGCCGAACAGCGTGCGAGGTGTGATTTGTGGACCGTCAGGGTGTGGAAAAACGAATGTGCTTTTAAGTATGCTAGAGAGTCCGAACGGTTTGCGTTTCGAGAACGTGTACGTGTACTCGAAATCGTTGCATCAGCCAAAGTATCGTTATCTCGAGCAGGTGTTGTCGCTGGTCGACGGAATCGAATACTTTCCCTACTCGGACAACACTGAGATCGTTCCACCGAGAGACGCTCGGCCCGATTCGATCTTCGTGTTCGACGACGTGGCGTGCGACGAACAGAACGCGATACGCGAATACTTCTCTATGGGTCGTCACTCGAACGTGGATTGCTTTTATTTGTGTCAGTCGTACGCTAGAATACCTAAACATTTGATCAGGGACAACGCAAATTTTCTCATGCTATTCAAACAAGACGGCACCAACTTGCGCCGCGTGTACAACGATCATGTGAACACAGACATGACGTTCGAGTCGTTCAACGACTTGTGTGCGAGATGTTGCCGTCGACGATACGATTTCGTGGTGATCGATAAGGATAGTTCCATATACGAAGGTCGATATCGAAGAGGATTTAACGAGTTCGTCGTAGCTCGCGGACATTAGTAAACCGCGAGTCGTTCATCGAGCAACACGAAATGTCTAACGAACCAACGACGACGACGACGCTGATAACCACGAGCAACGTTGACGCGAAGCATTCGCAAAAACATCATCGACGTCATCGACAAAATGGTACGAAACGCCGGGCCGCGGACACAAAGGTGGAAATCGCCAAAGTCAGCGACGTTATACGTAAAAAGTGCTTGGCCCTGAAAATTGGAAACATGGATACGGAAGCGGCTGTGGAGGCGAGCACGCGTCCCATCGTTGAACCGTTGAAACGATTGATCGAGAACGCGTCCGCGTCGAAAACGCACTCAACGCCTCGATCGCGATCCGTTAATATGAAACACGAATACGATCAACAACAATCATCGAAGAGATTTCAACCCGTCACTCCGTCGATAATCAAGGAACATCCGAATAACCTTCCAGATTCTAGTGACGACAACGACGACGACGACGATGACGATGACTACGACGACAACGCTGACGACGCCGACAACAACACCGACAACGATAACAACAACGACAACGATAACATCAACAACAACGACAACGACAACAACGATGTTGACAAAGTTGTCGATGAAGATAATGTTGTCGATGATGTTATTGATGATGTTGTTGATGATATCGTCGATGAAGACGATGAAAAAATTCATGATGATGAGCCGTCAGTAAAGGCTTACGATTTGGATATGGTGCGTAAACCCGTCGATGATATCGAAGTGTATGTACGGAACGCCAAAGGACCCTTGTCGCGACAATACCTACGACTGTTCTTCACCGACAACAGGAGACTAATCGATGATGTGTACGGCGTATACTTGGGGCCCGACGAAGATCTAATGATCGGCGATTCCGTGCTCACCATCGATGCGGACGGCGATGACATTCGCGTGAACGGGACGCGATACCCGGGGACTCGGTGTTTGTACGAATTGTTGTTCATGCGAGAACCCAACCAGCAGACGTGCACGGACGCTGATTTTCGCTCGTACCGACGCATCTTATTGTCGACGAGCGCGCATAAGCAAAACCATTCGCCGAGCAAGCGCACGCTGGGTAATAAGGGACGAATTTAATATATTTCGTGAGGAAATGGTCTCCAGCATCAGGTCCGAACTTGCCGACCTTAAATCTATAACGTCGGACCTAGATGGTCGTGTACGCCAGCTGGAACAGGATTTCAAGGGCTCGTCCGGACAGCAGTCAACGGGTCCCCTGGAGATGGATAAGTTCATGGCTGAGATGAACGACAGGCAGGCGAGAGCGAAGAACATCATCGTCCATGGGTTGCCGGAATCGCCTAATTCCTTGCCAGATCTCTCTCGCTCCCATGACCTTGAAGGGGTTAGATCCATACTGGGTCGGATCCAGCCCTCTGATTACTCTGATCTAACGTTACGTAGACTTGGGAAACGTAATGACTTAGCTCCTAGGCCCCTGTGTGTGGCCTTGAATTCATCTGAGGCAGTTATCGACATCTTGCGAGGCAAGTCCCGCTATTCTGGGCCGTGTAACATCACTGATGATAAGACCAGGTCACAGCGTCAAGCTTTGGAGCTGCTCAGGGGGAAACTGAGGGAATTTCACCAGCAGGGGGACACGAATAAGACCATCAGGTATATTCGTGGAGTGCCGACTATCGTCGAACGAAGACCAACTCGCGATCCAGCCTCAAAAAACCAATAAGTCATCCCATGGTGTACTATCAGAATGTCCGAGGGCTGAGAACCAAACTAGAAGATTTGAAGAGCGCTATTATGTGCTCGGCTGTTCACTATGACATTCTTATTTTTGTTGAAACTTGGCTCAATGAGTCTATCTCTTCGTCTGAGCTGGGCCTGAGTAATTTTAATATTTTCCGTGTGGATAGATCCTGTCGCACTAGTAGCTTCTCAAGAGGAGGAGGAGTCCTTGTTGCGGTTAAAAGCTCGTTGTCTAGCGTTAGGATTCATCCCATATGGGATGATCTGGAACAGATCTTTGTAAGGATACGCCTTCAGAATAAGTACATTATTTTTGGTGCTTTATATCTCCCACCAGCCTCCCATCCGGATCTTTTTGAGAAACATGTTGGCAGTGTTTCGCAGATTTTTCAAGAGTTTAGTGAAGACGTTTTCTGCTTTTTTGGAGATTATAATCTCCCTCATGCAGTCTGGCCTACTGGTGTGGGATTAACTTGTTCCAAAAGATCGGGTATTCCATCTTCTGAGTCAACTGCCATTGATCTTCTTCTTGAGGGGTATAGCTACTGCGGCCTAGCTCAGGCGAATACTATTTCTAACTCTTTCAATAGTTTCCTAGATTTAATTTTTGTTAAAGACACCTTAATTTCAGTAAGCAACGCCGTTGACGTCCTAATCTCTCCTGATCAATATCATCCACCGTTAAATGTGTATTTAACTGACTTAGTTGTGTCAACTGATATGAGTCGTGATTGTGTCACTTATTTCGATTTCAAGCGAGGCGATTATCCTAGTATTATTAATCACCTAAATGCAATAGACTGGGATTCCGAGTCCAGGGGTATTAATCCTGACCTTGCAGTGGACAGTCTATATTCTCACCTTAATGATGTTATTGAGGCTTTTGTCCCTGTGAGGACCTTTAGACCATCGCTCTATCCTCGGTGGTTTTCGTCTCGATTGAAATCGCTCATTCGGGACAAGAAGCGAGCGCACATTATGTATAAAACCTCAAACTCTAGGAGCGACTACTTGCTATTTTCTAGTATTCGATCGCAGTGTAAATTACTAACTAAGTCGGATTACCGGGCGTATGTCGAAACTACTGAAACTTCGCTACAGGATAATGTAAAGTGTTTCTGGAGCTTTGTGAATGCCAAACGAGGTAACCAGGGATTTCCTGCTTCTATGTACAACGACAGTTCAACTGCTTCGTCGAGTTTGGCAATCGCAGATCTCTTCGCAACTTACTTTGGATCAGTTTATACTACTCCTAGTGTACAGTCATCGGCCTTTGACATTGACCATATCTCCGAAAAGAATCTTATCCTGAATGACCTCTCTGTTTCTATTAGTGATATTTTCACTAAGCTCAGTGGTCTTGATATGAAAAAGGGCCCGGGTGCCGATGGCATTCCCCCTCTGTTCCTAAAACAGTGCAGCTTTATTCTGGCGAGACCTCTTTGGAATATTTTTAATGCTTCACTTACTACCGGAGCTTTTCCCAAGATATGGAAATCTAGTCTCGTAACTCCAGTTTTTAAGGCCGGTGACCGAGCTGATGTACGTAATTATCGTCCTATCTGTAAACTATCTTTAATGCCTAAGGTATTTGAGGAGATAGTCACTGAGCTGTTGTCCTCTCAGTTATCTAATGTCATTTGTCCTGAACAGCATGGTTTTGTCCCGAATCGTTCCACATCCACTAATCTGGCGGTGTATCATAGTTTTGTATCTAAAGCCCTTGACGAGGGCCAACAGGTAGACACGATATACATGGATTTTCGGAAGGCTTTCGATACCGTTGACCACTCGGTGTTGCTTCGTAAACTCTCATTATGGGGGTTTGGAGGGTCCCTTTTAACCTGGATAAAAAGCTATCTAACAGGGCGCGAGCAGATGGTCAGGGTATCGAGTTGTCTTTCATCTCCGATTGGTGTTTCCTCTGGCGTTCCTCAGGGGTCGCATCTGGGGCCCTTACTGTTTAATATATTTATAGATGATATCGCTGATATTCTTTCAAACACCAATTTTCTCTTATATGCTGATGACTTGAAATTGTTTAGAATAATACAGGGTGTCGAAGATGCTCGCAGTATGCAGGAGGACTTGGTAGGACTAGAGCGATGGTGTGTGATTAATGGGATGCAGCTGCACAAGGATAAGTGTGTTGTTCTTAGTGCCTCTCGCTCTAGGTCACCTGTCAATTACTCCTACTATTTACAGGGTGTTGTGCTAAGGGAAGTTCATGAGGTCATTGACCTTGGTGTCTGCATGACACCCTGTTTCGATTTCAGGCCTCATTATACGCGCTGTATTAATAAGGCCATGAGAGCACTAGGTTTTATCTCCAGGTTTGCAAGGCATTTTAAGAAAATAGAAACCCTGAGGTTGTTATACGTGGCCCTTGTTAGGCCTCAGGTTGAATATGCTTCGATCATTTGGAGCCCTAGGCATGCAAAATATATAAGAGCAATTGAAAGTGTGCAGCATAAATTTTTGAGATTTGCCTTGCGCACTCAAGGTAATCCTATGGACAGAACTGACCATGATTATCGCCAGGTACTTTCATCCCTTAAGTTAGCCACTCTGGAAGATCGTAGGCATATTGCGGATGCGATGTTTCTGTATAAGATTATTAATGGCTTCATAAGCAGTCCTTATTTGCTGGCCTTAGTTAAGTTCAATGCGCCAGTGAGGGTCTTGCGGTCAAGGCCTGTTTTTGTCTCTAGTCTGCCGAAGTATCGGCATTATGCGTGTGACCCTATAAATAGGGCAATGATTACTGTGAACCAACATTTTAGCAGTACGGACCCCTTCCTGTGCTCCCTTAATGCGTTTAGGATGTTACTTCACAGGATTGGTTATAACCAGAGTGGTGTAACGTAGTGTATGTGTTTTGTAAGTTTATAACGGTTATTATGCTATTACGCTGTATACATAGTATTAAGTGTTGCGAATTTTGTGTTCAGGCTCTCTGAAAATTTCACTAGTTTTTTTATTCTTTTTGTATACCATGGGATTTCCCGTATGATAAATAAATAAATAAATAAATAAATAAGGGGTACAAGTATAAGAAAATCATATCCCAGGTGATCGGTGGGGTGCGAACATCGAATATTAGACGCGTTAGCGCGGGGTACGCGACAAGGTCGAGGATTGCCCATCGACGAATCGATGACGGTCACCGATAACGCGATCGATTACGTGTACTGGGACGATCCGAACGAATTGGTCGATAGGCTTGGATTGCTCGTAGCATCGCGCGCGGCAGGTCACACGGGTCACGATAACGAAATCGCATCCATCGTGGAGGAACTTCGCGAGGATGGACGCATCTTAAATTGAACGATCCGGTGATCGTCGCGTCAGTAGTGTTCGCGCGCGCGCATCGTTATGTCGGTGAACAAGTTTGGCACCGCGTTAGGCAACAACAACAATAACAACAACAACAGCGACGAAGCGAGAATGATAATGACGAGATTATTGTCCTCGGTGGACGAACGCTTTACCCAAAAAATCGAAACGGCTATCGCGAGCGCGCGACTGGACGCCGAGTATCAACGATCTCAACTCGAGACGCGAGTACAACGAACACTGACGGATATCGTTAACGCGCAATTGTCTCGGCTAGAGGATGATTTAAATACCGCGATGGAACGACGCTTCGATCACTTGAAAGACAGACTCGAAGAGTCACCGATAACAACCACGAATCGGTACAAACGAAAAGCGAACGAGCGTCTACGGCGACGATGACGATGATCAATGATGCTGACAATATCGGCTACGACTTCGAAACGACTAATAACGAACGATCGCGAAATACGTGCACCGATTGCGTTTTACGTACGCTCGAGGAACTGATACTAATTCTAACGTCTTTGGAACGTCGCGACCATCCCCGACCACCCGCGAAGCATGAACAAGGAGCGAGTACAACTAGTGAACGAATTACACGCCCCGGCTAGACGGAATTTCCCACGGCGTAGCGTCGTGATTCGCGGCTACGATGATTTGTGGCAGGCCGATTTGGTGGAGATGCGTCCGTACGTGAAGCAAAATCGTGGGTATCATTACATACTAACGATCATCGATACGTTCAGCAAGTACGCGTGGGCCATACCCGTGAAAACGAAAAGTGGACGCGACGTGACCGCGGCGTTCACGACCGTATTGCGGCAGAGCGATAGATGCCCGCGAAATTTACAAACCGACATGGGAAAGGAGTTTTACAACGCGGAGTTTCAACGATGCGCGAAGATGCGCGGGATTAACCACTACTCCACGCACAGCGTGATGAAAGCGTCGATCGTCGAACGTTTCAACCGCACGCTGAAAAACCTCATGTGGAAACAATTCTCCTTGAACGTGTCCTATCGCTGGGTCGACCCGTTACCTGCGCTCGTACGCACCTACAATCATCGTAAGCATCGGACGATCAACGCCCGACCCGTTGACGTGACCCCCGCGACGCGTTTGTCGTTCGCCGCGAATGAACCCCCCTCCCCCTCTGCATCGAAAGGTGTTCGACTTCGCGCGAAATTCAACGTCGGTGACAAGGTACGCGTGAGCAAGTTCAAGACCCTCTTCGAGAAGGGGTACACACCGAACTGGTCGACCGAGGTATTCGAAATCGTAACCGTACAACGAACGTTCCCGGTGACGTACATTCTGCGCGATTCCGCGGGAGAGCCGATCTCGGGTGGATTCTACGAGTACGAACTACATTCGTTCGCGAATCCGGACGTCTATCTGGTCGAGAAGATTATTCGTCGCAAGGGGAATCAGGTGTACGTTAAGTGGCTTGGATTCGATTCGTCGCGGAACTCGTGGATACGCGACAAGGATATTCTCTGATTCGTTATCGTGCTTGATGTTACAGGAACAAATAAATGAATGAATAAATACATATAAATATATACATTGTCCGTTTATTCACATTCTCCTCCTCCTCATTCTCATTCTTCTTCTTCGTATATATATATATATATATATATATATATATATATATATACACGTACAATTAAGCTTAATAAAGTAGAGAAAATATATATATATATACTAATACGTATAAAATACAATTTTGGTTATATTCTACGCTATATATATATATATATATATATTACATATCCATAAATAAATAAATAAATAACATATACAAAAGAAACGTATATACATATGTACATGCAAAAATACAAACATACAAGCATTCTATACAATGGGATTCTCGAGGGACTCGTCGGGCTCAAGCTCGAGCTCGGGGATTCGATAATGCCCCCACGGAAGGGTGCTGACCCGATCGGTTAAAATATATCGCTTGTCGTCGAACGGACTGAGAGCGTTCTTTTCCCCACTCACGGAATACACCTCGTGCTGGTTGGAGCGAATATTGTTCTGTCGAATCGATTTTTCGGTGAGATCGCGGAGACAACGAATGTAATCATCGAATTATATATCGTTCGCGACCACGTGTCTCCGCACACCCTTCACTTTTTCAGTCTCACTCGTAGACCCCACTGTCGCGTTAAACGTTCTAGTCGCGTACATCTTAGACCGTAGTCCAACGAACTCGGTCATCAAGGCGCCGTTGTTCTCATCTTTCACGAGTCCCGGAACCTTTTTGTTTACGCGGGGCATACCGTACGGATTGTCCACCGCGTAATCACTCGTGTCGAATCGGGCGACGTCACGCTTCATCCTTTCATGCGCATCCTCGCATTCCACACTATACATTAAACTATCGGTGTCGGTGTACAGAACCTTACACCAATCACCGAACTCCGCGCGCATATATGCATACTGAAATTCATACAGACATTCCTGCGATACGTCGAGCACACTCATACCCACGTATATCGGTTTGTCGAACTTAACTTTCAGTTTACGCATTTCGATTGCCACTAACTACTCCGAGAAGATCGTGCGGCTGTGAAAGTTCGGCTTCGCGATCAGCGCTTCCGCGCCGTAACGACCGTCCCACCGCGTCACCAGTCGCACGTCTACACGATTCCGTACATTTTCCATTGTCTTCCCGTACACCGCGTTATTCATTAATTTAAATAGCGTCTTTTGAAATTCACTCGTGGCTCGCGTCCTCAAACCGGTGTTCAATTGGATATAGTCGCGCAACCAATGCGACTGATCAAATCGTAACACTCGATGAATTCGCGTCACGCGTAAACCGTGTCGGATGCACTGTTTCAGGTAGCGATAATGGATGACGTATCGCTCCTTATAGTCGAGCGTGGCAAGCAGCTTGGTCTGTTTTCCCCTGGCGCGTGCTCGCGCACCGGGCAGAATGGAAGGTCGGCGTGGGCGTCGTGGATCTCCTTGCGATATTCGATGTCTACCTCCAGCAGGTATCCCTCAGATTCCTCGGAGTCCTCGCCGTCGGGTAGGGATGATACGTCGAGCGCGGCCACTGTCGCATCGTCCAACCATCGAAACCCTCCTTTCGGCATAGCCTGCGACATCGCCCAACCGTACAAGTTGTTGACGTCGAAGTACATTAGATACGTCGACGGCTTCGACTCGTCGTACATCCCAACAGGCAGGTGCTTGTTGTTGGCTCGCGCGTACCTGTGCGAGCACTGGCTCAGACCGCCGCGTATGCCACGCTCCACGAACAGTAGCATGTCCACGTCCGTCAGAAGCTCTAATCGTACGCTGGTGTACTTGAGCATCGCGTCCCATGTGAAACTTGGTAGCGTGAAATAATGCGCGGGATCCAGATCGTAACTCGTGATACAGTCGGTGCGGAAACTTTCGAATACGTCGGCGAGTAACAGCACATCTGTTTTCAAATACAAATCACTGTACTCGCCCAATGTCTGCACGCCAAAAGAGTTCCACACGTTGACGGCGTGCGCGTAATCAGGCTCCGACGCGGCGCGATCGTTCAGCTGATTATAAAACGCTTCGCGGAATGATAAACGCGTATCGTTCAATTTGGAGTACGACGATACATAGTCGTACGGGAAGACGCCCTTCCTGGTCAGGAGATCGAACTGATCATCCGACAGTGATTGAAACTCGCGTCGTAGAATCGCGAGTCGTTCTTTGCCGAGGTCCGAAACGAGTTTCTCCAGACTAGCGGCCAAGAACTTCAACGAATCTATGAAACGAAACTTCAACCCCCTCTTCCAATCATTGTTCTCGGCGTCGATTCCCTTGACGTGTTTGGTGAACGATATGTACCGCTCCTTCGTCACTGGCAGCAGGTCGATCTGCCCTTCGAACGCGGACGCCAACTCCTTAATCACGAAATGCGCGTCGTAGCCTGATAGATTGTGAAACACTACCGGTATCGTGTACGATCTTTGGAATTGTAAGTTACACGACACGTGGGCCGCGCCTCGGTACTCGCCCGTCGAGTGGCAATGATCGCGCACTTTTTTATTCCCATCGACGAACGGTTGTCCGCACACGTGACACGCGATTGCTTCGTTAAAACTTTGCCACTGTTGATTCGTCAACGTGTTCATTGGTTTCGCGTTCCGCAACCACGAATACGCGATGTTCGCAAAGTCTCGAAGTTCGCGCACGAACCATTTCACGCACTCGGAGTCGTGATGATATGCGCGATAACGGCACAGAGACGCGTCGGTGGAACAATGAATGTAGTATCCCACGCTGTACGCTCTGTGTTGCTGGTACGCGTACGTCCGACTCCGCTCCACAGACTCGACGTCCTCCAGCATGCATTCGAAGTCCGCGTAGACGATGAATGGCGCTCGTTCCTTATGTTTGAAATTTTTGAATTGCAACCATTTATCCTCCGCGGACGGCAATTCAACGGCACACTCGTTCAGACTTTGGCAGTCCACGTTGTGCTTCGTCAATTGCTCGGACGAATGGAAGAAACTGAGACATCTGCAACGATAATAGTATTAATAATAATCAAACAAAAAGAATAAATAGTATATATCTATTGAAAATTCCATATTTGACTCACCTTTCGCAAACGAATACTTGATGTCCGTGATTACCGAGTTGCTTCGATATGAGCCTCGACATGCTTCGAATGCACGCGAAATGGTACCGTTGAGGGTCCTTGGAGTCCTGCACCAGTAGCAGATTCGCGTGTTTCTCCTGCTTGTCCTCGGTCAAACGCAGAGGCGCGCAGCTTCCGTCGGACCACGTGTACACGTTCACCGACACGTCATTCAACCTCTCGAACTTCGCCAGCTGGTTCAACGTCACGGGAAGAGTCATATCGTCCGTGCGAAGCACCTCCGAGTAGTGTGGGTATGACGAATCCTTACTCACGTTCGTAGCAGCAGGATACAAACTAGCGACGACTGACCACAAGAAGCACGCATTGTCTCTACTCTTTACGTTCACCACCGCCCTTTTAAGAATGACCTTGCGCGGAAGCGATATGTCGCAACCGGCGCGAAGTGGATTATGCTTATTAATATTCACTAGAATATTTAGCACAGCCTTTAGGGTCCATCCACTGTCGCGATCTTGAAACTCTTCGATCGCCACTAACGTGGGAGCAACCACACACCGTGAATACCACTCGCGCACGTTTGATGTCCTGGAACAGTACGCGATTTCGCGTCCCGAAACTTTTCATGTCTGTATTCGTATTTAACATAAACTCCGCATTCAGGACCGTATTCACGGCCATACCAGAATGTTCTCTGATAGCGTCTGTCACGCGCGATAGCACCATTCGTCGGGCCTCCTCCAAAAATTGGCGCGGATCGATGTAACCCACGTTAATGACCGCACCAGTTGAAATACGATTCCGAAACGCGGTTTCCACATCCTCCCATACGACCTTAGGTGTCGTCAACCGACCCGAAACCCCGAGTCCTACTCGCGAAAACCGTACCCGCACGATCGTACGTAATGTCTTGATACGCGCGATTAGCGATGCCAGACGCTGCTTCGATGCCATCGACACTCCTTCGCCGCACTGATACTCGATGATGAGTCGCAAGCACGTGTCGCACTGATTCACCCAGTCTCGGAATTCCGCAACATTGCGTAAAAGCCCGGATATCCGGGACAAAACCCCGTACGTGTCCACGAATACCTCCATGTTTACTTCTTCTGCTCTAATATTCAATTAAAATGCACGCACTAGCAGACACGAGTGGTTGATGTGACTCTTCCGCCTGGTGCAGTTCTGATCCGGATATCGAAAACTCAGGGGAAGAATGATCGCGAAGATGTTTATCGAACGACTGCGTGGCTCTGATTGAATGTACTAACCACCTACCCTAGCCGAGATTCATAAGTCGTTATCGCTCCGAATTCTTTTCTTCGAACTCTCTCACCCTCAACGTTTCAATCAGGTGATGTGATGTAGCGCTTGCTCGATGCGTGGCCACGCGTATCGAATTCACGCGTCCGCCATAAGGGCATTCGCACCCGTCACGGCGGTCTCGATCTTCAAAATACGTTGGGCGATGCCCTAATAATTATCGCGCTATACTTCCGTATGCGTGCGATCATGAAGCAGCCACCTCAAAATCAGTTCTCAAATGCTACTGCACCGGTCAATTAAAAAACTTAATATTAATATGTCAGGTTTACTTACCTATCTTCCACCGCCCCTGTGAAATAACATATCAAGTATTTGCATGTATCGCGATTATGGGAGAGAAAAGGGGGTGTGAGAGAGCGTGAAACCATTTTC